>OX326961.1:56012881-58412881 GCA_946800325.1 Luzula sylvatica | reverse complement strand
AAATTTATTCACAAAAGTTGAAATCAATGATATTAAGCATCCGGCGTTTAATATTAGGGGTGGAAAAGAGCCGAGCTCGAGCGAGTTGTGCCAAGCTAAAGCTCGGCTCGGAACTTACTCGAGCTGGCTCGGCTCGTTTATAATTATGGTTCGAGCTAAAAAATCAAGCTCAAGCTCGGATCGTTCTAATGCGAGCTACCTCGGCTCGACTCAATAGTATCTCAATTAAAAAATAATTTGAATTTTAATTAAAAAGATTATAATAATTGCGAATAAACAAAAAAAATATTCTAAATACCAAAATATCTTAAAGCATAACAATAATAAATCAAACATACAACACAAAACATAAAAAAAATATGATTTGAATTTGGTATTGTTAATTTGTCTCCCTTAGTTAATATTTTTTTTTAGGACCTAAGTTGTAACTCGACTTGGAATTATTATGGAGATAAAAAATTTCTTTATAAAATTTTTAATTATAATACTATATATAATATGAATTAATCATGATAAAATATTTAATTTTTTAAATTGAGCTCCAATTCTTTTCGAGCTTAAAACGAGTGAGCTGAGTCTGGCTCAATAAGCGTTCGAGCTCGCTCGGCTCGGCTCGTTTAATTTCGAGTTAATATCGAGCAACCTATTATTGAACTATTATCGAGTCGAGCTCGAGCGAGCCACGAGCTAAAGTTGCAGCCCTACTTAATATTCCGTAGCAACCCCGCACCTAATACAAATGAAATGTAATTAATCTATGCAGAAAATAATCAAATTAAGGAAATATTTATTCATTTTAGGAATATGGGTACAATGGGAGGTAATAGGTGCGGGATGCACAACAATATTTTTTGAAATCAAAGGAAAATAAACTTGAATATTAAAAGCATTAATCACATACTTGGAGAATTAGTGAAGAATTTTATTCGTGAAATCATGTGAACAACTTTAGAGTAGAAGCAAAAAATTGAGTCGGAAAATAATATAATGTACTCATGACAATTAAAATCAAAATGGGATAAGCTTGAATGCTGATCAAAACATCACATACTTGGAGAATTTGTGAAGAGAGATTGCGATATTAGAGGTGTTTTGGAAATTATTCTATCCGGAGAGAGACAAAAAATGTCAATAGCCAAGTTATTAGGATTTTGTTTTATTTTTGTGAAATTAATGATTAGGTCATAATGGATTGGACTAAATTTAAAAATAATATAGCACCGTTACAAACGATATATATATATATATTATATATATACTAACAAGAATCCAATAAAAAATTCAAAGACCAAAATATACTATTGAAATTAGCAAAATATATTCTTGTATTTATCAAAATATATTATTGAAAATGTATTATTTTATTCTCAGTTTTAACTATGCTAACATATTGGATTCATCAGTATATTTTACTAATTTTTATAGTATATTGTGCTAGTTTCATCAGTATATTTTTCACGTGTGCATTCTTTTTGGATTCTCCTTATATATATATATATATATATATATATATATATATATATATATATATATAGAGAGAGAGAGAGAGAGAGAGAGAGAGAGAGAGAGAGAGAGAGAGAGAGGGGGGGAGTCTAACATACTTAATTAAATACCAAAGATTTGGTACTTAATATTTTTTAACCATTTAATTTGCATTGAGATTTGGGTTTTTTCATCATCATCATAAAAGTTTGTGCATATCTTTAAATACAAAAATCTCAATGCAAATCAAATAGTTAAAAAGCATTAAGTACCAAATCTTTGATACTTAATTAAGTAGGTTAGCCTCCCTCATATATATATATATATATATAATATGGGGAGTTCTATCATACATCCTTTTACAAGGATATTTTGGGTATTTTAGCAATTAATTATATTTGTAAAAGGGTGTATTATAAAATTTACCCTTTATGGAGATTTTTGTTTAAATGAACAACAAAAAATTCCAATTTAGTTAAAAATTAATTGATAAATATATTTGATATCTTACCTTAAATATTCATAAATGGATAATTACTTCAAATATCCTTGAAAATGAGTGTATCATAAGGAAATGGGTGTATGATAGAAGCCCCCATATATATATATATATATATATATATATATATATGAATCCAAAAAAAAAAATCCAAGGTCCAAAAAATATATTTTTGTATATAGCAAAATATATTGTTGAAAAAATATTATTTTATTCTTACTTTTAGCCATGTTAACATGTTGTTTATTCTTAATATTTTGTTCAACATTATATTTTGTTCATTTGTGTGTGCGTGCGTGCGCGCGCGCATGTGTGTGTGTGTGTGTGTGTGTGTGTGTGTGTGTGTGTGTGTGTGTGTGTGTGTGTGTGTGCGTGTGTGTGTGTGTGAGATTCTTGCTATAGCAGCCCACTATTGCGCTATAGCGGAACAAATGTTGCAGAGTTTAAATCTGAAACGATACACCGCTTACCACCAAAAATCCGTTATTGCCCGCTACACCGATGTTGTTTAAAACATTGTTCAGTATAATTTATAAACATAAGGATTGCAATTATATTTGTAAATTATACATCAGAGATTGTTTATTTATCATTATGTTAATTTATATATTATATAATGTTTATTATTTAATATAAATATATTTTGTATTCAATTAGGCATGAATTATATAATTTATTGTGTCATGATAATATTACATATTTACATCATTACATGATGCAACCGTTAAATTAAAAAAATACAATAATAAAATTTCATGGTCAATATATAGAATGTATATTAGATATGCATATCCCAACTAACATATTATATATGTACACTAGTATATTGCATGCATATAAAAAATATATATATAATTTTAGTGATTGGCCAACTAGAGTTAGCCTAGTTGGTCACACCTCTTGGCTAGGGAGCGAGAGGTGTGGGGTTCGATTCTCGGCGGGGACACTGGATTATAAATTAAATGTTAAATGAGTGAATATAGTGTGTGGCCTACGGGTTTATAATAAAAAAATAAAAAAAAAGGAGATTGTGTTTGGAAGGGGGACTTTGAGCCCTCTCCGAATTTACTCAAAAAAAAAAAAAATTTAGTGATTTGAATTTTGATAATTTACATTTTATTCGAACAGTTAGTTTATACATTGTATTAAAATTTAAAAAAACAATCTGATAAAGTCTTTTTGTAGTGTTTAACATCATTTTTGCGTGATTATACGATTATGTTATTCGACATATTCTAGTAATAAAATAAAATATTTTTATTTTTAGTAATATATCATTAGGGTCATACGGGTTTTTAAAAAATTGGTCTTCGGATTATTTAGGTTTCCGGTTAATTCAGCCTCGGGTTATTCGGGTTCCTAGTCAATTCGGCCTCGGGTCGGTTCGGTTTCAGGTTAGTTCGGGTTTTGGGTCGTTCGGGTCTCGGATCATTCGGGGTTGGTTCGATTTCGGATTCGGGATCATTCGGTTTTGGTTCGATTTCGGATTCGGGATCATTCGGTTTCGGTTTGATTTCGAATTCGAGTCAATCGGTTTTGGTTCGATTTCGGATTTGGGGCAGTCGATTTGATTTTCGGATTCGGGTCCCTACGTTTCGGTATCGTTTCGGGTTCGGGTTATTCAATTTCGATTCGGTTTCTATTTAGGATCGTTGACCTTTTCAGTATTTTCGATTCGGGTCGGATTTGAATTTGGACGGCTCGAGTTATTTTTTTGGAATCGAAATAATCGAATCATATTCTGTCAGCTCTAAACAGGCCCGACCCCAGCTATAGGGCCAAAAGGTCTGTGTTTCGGGTCCGAAATTTTAAGGGATCCAAAATTCTCGAAAAATATGATTTATCGTGTTAAAAATAAGTATAATTACAATAAAACTATTAAAGATCACAAGAAACTTTGTGGCTCATTGATAGAATAATTATCTATTTTACGAGAGGTTATGAATTCATTAATTGATTTTCAAAATACAATTAAAATATGAAATGTATTAGTATATGCGAGATTTGAACTTTGAATTTGTTAGAAATAATCTAGAGTCTCCATCAATAAATCAAACAATCACACGTGAATAAATTCATTAATTGATTTTCGAGTAATTAATTGGATTATTTTCAAACTATATTTCATATACTTGAAAATCTGAAACCAACCTGTCATACATACGTAACACAAGTAACACGAGTCGTTTGCCATCCTTTAAAACCATGCAAGGAAGATTGCCTTTAATATTGAGAAGGAACGGAGAAGTCGTGAGAGGGTGGGTGCACATGGAGGCTGGCCCCTCTCAGTTGCACAACACTCGATTTGTCTCGAAACTTGAAAGCAAATAAACAAATCAAAACCACTCTTAATAGTTATTACATTAAATTACAAAAAAATATTGAATGAAGATAACAACAATAATATAACAAAAGCATAAGCATAAGCAATTAATAAAATACAAGGACAGTGTAGGAACCCACAACACAGATCAATTGTCTCGTCGAAAACGACACTGCTCCCGAATAAAGACCGTAACATGTTAACATCCATCACTCTTCAGATCCCAATATCCAGTGATATTTTATTTTGCGAGTTAATAATCTGTTTTGCTGTTTAAGAATGAATGAATAACTTTGATAAAAAGATAGAATTCATTTATTACTGACATGACATGGAGGGAACGAGGGAAGGAGGGCTCCATTGTTGTGTCCGCGTGCTTTCATCATGGTCAGATCGGACCCCCGAGTGTAGGTCCGGGCCAATGAGGATTTTGGAGGGGGGAAATCAATCATCATTTCATTTTCATTGTAAGAGTTTAATATATTTCTGCGTACGACAATATATTTCTCGAGGGCATCGCTGCTCTTATCCAGTCACATATTTCTTGTTATGTAATTTTATTCTTTCACATGTTGTTTTAGGTCATTTTCTTATTCATTTTCAAAATAGAAAGAAAAAATATGTACCACAGGTCCTCAATCATATTATGGAATTCATAATAAAGAACCTACAAAAATACAATATTTGATTAAATATTATTATTTATTTGTAATAGAATGATTTAAAATGAATGAATATAGGAGAAATGATTTCTGCCATCGACAAATATATATATTTAAATGCAAAGAAGTTATTTTAGTGCTCGATAGATGGGAGGAGACCCGAATTCTAAACAATGCCGAATTCAACCTTAGAATTAAAATACGCGAAAAACTATATGACTTAATCAATGCAAAAGAAATAGGCAACAAAGAACGTCAATTAATTGGTTAAAACTCGGTGATAATAACTCCTCTTACTTTCATGCTTTTGCATCCACTAGACGGCAGCTAAACTTGATAAGTAAAATTCGAATTAATGATCGTGAGGTTACGAATGAGAAGGAGATAAACGAACTTTTTATAACGTACTTCAAAAACTCATTGGGCACTAAGACAGTAACTACATCGGTGGCAAATGTAGTGGCATTGTATGACTTTCCATCACCTTCTTCTCAAATCTCGACGAACCCCATGAGCCTAGATTTTCTTGCTATCGAGTTCGGGGAGCCCGAAGTAAAAGAAGTGGTTGCGTCCCTCAAAAAGGATAAAAGTTGTGGACCGGATGATTTTCCGAGCGAGTTTTTTCAATATTGTTGGCCAATAGTGAAAGAGGACATGCTCTTTTTATTGCAAGGTATGTTTAATAATGCATTAATTTTCTATAAAATTAACAAGGTGTCAATACATTTTTTACCAAAAAAAGAGGACTCCATCTTGATGAGTGATTATAGGCCTATTAGTATTATTTCCTCACCGATAAAATTAATAACAAAAAATTTGGCGACGAGGCTTAAACCATTTATGTCATTTTTAATTCACCGATGCCAATTGGCAATCGGCCTTCATCAAAGGACGCAATCTTAGTGAACTATTTATTACCTCGCGGGAAATGCTTAACTTTTACCACAAGTCGAAAATTCCAATGGTGATGTTGAAGATTGATTTTAATTTTTTTTTTGACAATGTGTCGTGACCGTAATTGACCGGGGAAAGTAATTTTTCAACCAATAGTGGCGAGAATAAGAAGTAAAATAACAAATTGGAAAAACAATTTCTTAACATTAAGAGGCCGCAATACGCTTATCAAGTCGGCTTTAGGGTGGGTCAATCCCGATTTTTTACATGCAAGCTCTTTCGTTGCCTAGAGGAACGATAGAGAAAATTAACAAATTATTGAGAGCATTTTTTTGGAGGGGTAGTGATAAGGTAATTGGAGATCATTGTCTCATAAATTGGCTTAAAAATTGTTTACCAAAGAAACATGATGGTCTGGGGTTGATGGATATCGAAAAAATAACGAAGCGATGATGTTTAAGTGGTTATTCAAACTTGATTATCATCAAGATTCACAATGGGCCACTACCGTAAAGTATATTTACAATGTTCAAAACGCTAAAGACAAATCAAGAATTGCGAACCCGTTAACCTCATACTTCATGAAAGATCTTCAAAGGCTTTTGCCCTTGTGTGAATCCCTTAATGGAATTTTTCAGAATCCTCCTCTAAACCAACTAGGAAGTGCGGCCAACCACGACACCCTCATATTTGAAACGGCAAAGGTATACGCAAATATTGTCCATCCGGGGGTACTTTGCGAATGGACCCCCAAAATCCTCAAGATCAAGGCCCCTTACAAGTTAAAATCTTTGGGTGGATGACCCTAAATAATAGGATACTTACCGGAGAGAATCTCGCAAAAAGGGGATGGCCACATGATCCAACATGTGCGCTATGCTCCGGAACTCTCGAGTTGACTAAGCATCTATTCCTAGAATGCCCGTTTAGAACCGAGGTTTGGAGTCTAATAGAGCCGAGGGCCAATATTAATTCGGCTCCTTAGTGGAGTTTTGGTGGCGGTTTTGTAGCGATCGAAATTCGGTGGAGGCTAAAACTTGGGATGGCAAATGGCTCGCTACAATTTGGATCATTTGGCGAGAGTGCAATAATCGAATTTTTCAAAGAAAATGTCGAATGCAAGCCTTGGTAGTAAAAAGCGTCCAAGATCTAGCAGGATTTTGGAGAGCACATTGTTAAAGAGTAATAGGATGAGAGTTTATATATATTTTTCATAATTGGGATATTTAAATGGCGCATGGGCATTTAGAATTAACTAATGTAAATAGTGGACACTCTTTGTGCCTCTCTCTTTCCATTTTGGTTATAAAAATGATATGGATCGGAGCGCGTATCGCGCTCGTCCTTTTCCTCAATTTTTTTTTTTTGTGATATACACATATTTTTCACATGTTTTACATTATTTTTCTTTTCACTTTCAAAATAAAGAGTACAAAAATATACGGCGGTCATATTATGGAATTCATAATAAAGAACCTACATAGGAATTTAAAGAAAAAACATAATATCTGATTAAATATTATTATTTATTTGTAACAGAATGATATATTTTTCTGAAATACAATGCATGGTTGGTTTATTTTTTTAAAATATATATTTTACTTGTACTATATATTTTTTAGATATATAATATTGATATACATTTTCTAGATGTGTTAGATGTTTCTTAAAATGTATGACATTTTTAACCACAATAAACATTTTTTAATTAATCATTTTGAATGGCACAACGTCTTTTACACGACGATTATACATTTCAATAAAATTATACCTTTCTGAAAATATTGAGTTGATATTTTCTAATAGAAATTTATATATTTCTTGAAATTTTATACATGATCATTATATTTTTTAGTATCAACTATCAATAGACGTGTTGACTTAAATATCATATATCTTTTTTTACCAATGCTTTAGTAAAACTACAGACGAGCACCGAAAATAGTCGGCTCCCTAATTATATAGGTGCATATAATTTCACCAAAATAATAAGAGAAATGATTTTCACCGGGCGTTAATTGTCGCCCAAATGATGCCCAATAATTTTATAATTTTGTTATTTATTCATTATATCCTTGTATATGAATATATTTAATTAAGTGCTGGAACATTAGGTATTTGTACATTTAAACATTATATTTATTTTGAGATTTGTATTTATCACGATGAACATAAATATGTTTTTTATCATTAAAATCTCGAGTATCAAATATCTCTTACTTAATTAAAGTCAATCTCATATGATTATTCTACCAGTGAGTGGTGAATAATAATGTGATGGAATTAGGACCGACAAAAAAGAGCTCGTATCTCGATGTTCGATTGAACTCGGTTCGAAGATCGTTTGAAAAAAACTCGTTCGAAAATTGTCTCGAACGAACTCGAACCGAGCCACTTCGACCCAAAATCGAGCCGAGCTCGAGAGCTGGGTCATGCTCGGCTCGAGCTAACTCCAGTCCGAACAATTTTACATGTAAACCCAAAAAAACACAGTTTTTTCGAGCCAAGTCGAACTGAGCCAGATTAAAAATAGAAACTCTATTGGATAAGGGACAAATTAAGTGTTCTCTACTTTTGAGCAGACTTACAAATTCTTCCTTTACATTAACACAAACCAAAATACAGCTCTGCACAAAATAACTTAAACCTATGATACAAATATAATTAAGAAAGATAAATATTAAATACAAGCCTACGAGTCTCAACAAAAAAAAGGAAGAGAGAAAGATAAATACCAAATTTGTACATTTAGCTCTCAAAGAGACCTAAAATTGGTGAAATTTGTATCTTTCTTATTTTTGTGTATGAACTGGAGCCGAAACGGATGCATTCCCTAATACGTTCAAGTAATTCATCCTTCTTAATTCCTTACCTAAAAATCAGAAAGAAAAAACACAAATCAATTTTATGCAATTAAAACGTTAATTATGACTTAATTGTACTATTCAATTAACCTCAGCTGTTAAAATTAGCCAGAATTAGGGTTCAATAAAACCCATTTTAGCCTCAAATTTTTAATAGGGAATTGTAAAATTATAAGAAAGAATTGATAAAATTTCAAACCTTCCTCCATCAAGAGATTCATCGCTCTTTTCTCGAGATCCAGAGCGTGCTTGCTTCTCCCCATAGCAGATAATGACCTAAGCACTGTTTTCAAAATGTTAAAAAATATCATATATACCCCTGAAAAACTAGAAATATAATTTTCAAGTAATGTTTATTATGAAAAAAAGGCTAAAAATAATTGATCTTACTCCTAATGTAATCCTCTTGGCTTGACCGTTCACAATCTTTCAAAAATATTTGTAGCTTAATATATCTCTCTCTCCAATCCATATTGCGTAGAACTTGATTTTCCAATCCGGGTTCGTGAATTTTCCCATTTGGGCCTAAATTTGAATCATTTTTCTCCTGATTTGAGTGTGATTCGGTAAATTGGGAATCCAATTTGGGCTCGGTTTTATTTTCAATATCGAATTTGACTTCGTTTGTGATATCACCCTGGCCCAAATTTGAGACATTTTTGTTTTTATCACTGTTTATACCTTGATTTGGTGTAATCTCTTCCATCAATTCGGAGGAATTAGAACCCAATTTAGGGTCGTTTATGTCCTTATTTGTAACTTGATTTGGCGACTGAGAATCCAATTGTTCATTTTGATTCTCAATTGGACTTAAATTAGTACCAATTTTTGGTATATGCGAAGATTCAGAATCCAATTTGGAATCACTTTTATTCTCGTTTTGTCCCGAACTAGTTGTACCAACCAATTTGAGATCATTTTTCTTCTCATTTGGGCCCAAATTCGAATCAGTCTCTTTATTTGCAACTCCATTTGGTGCAATAACCTTAAATTCACACATATCAGAATCCAAGTTTGTTTCGTGACACTCCAAATCCAAATCTGGTTCAGTTTCATTCGAAGGAGCTTTTTCTTTTTCACCCCCGCAATTTTTCAAAATTTCATTTGAAGAACTGGGTTTATTTTGTTGCTCGTGGTCTATTTTGCGACGAACATAGACCAAAGGGCTATTTGTGGTACTGTTGTTTGTATCAGGGTGTTCCCTTTTCGTGCCAACCGGGATAACGGGTCCTGGGTCCAGTCCTTTTTTCAAATCCATTATCCCTTTTGACTTGACTGAGCTGAAAGAAAGAGGGGGGAGAGAGAGTTAGATATAATTTTGTGGTTTTTGAGTTAAAAAACATTCAAAATCTTCAAAATGCATACACAGTATTGGAATTTCTGTTTAACTATAATTTTATTCTAAGAACAAGGGCTAATTTCGACTTAGATTAGATTCATATAAATACTCAATAATGGCAAAAATTAACCAGTAAACTATAGAATTGGGGAGATGTAGACCTAACTGAGATACAGAGAAACTGAAGTTCGACAATTGGATAAAACAAAATTAAGACGAAATACAAGATTAAAGTGGGCCAATTTGTCTGCTCATAAAAATAATATGGTCAATGCTTCCTTTATCCCTAATTTGCAGTGTAATAATCAGGAAAAAAATCGAATTTTGAGGGTTTAAATTGTACCAAGTTTCCCAAAATCAAAGAAATTAGTCTCGGAAACTTTGACCGTTCAGTGTAAACCGGTGAGAAGATAAAGAAAGTACAGAAAAGTTGAGAGATTTGAGCAAGGAAATTACCTCTGTTTGTGTTGCCCGTGAGAGAGGGAGGAGAAGGAACTCGGATATACAACTTCTTCAGGTTTTATTCTTTGGGTCTGATAATGGGTCGGGTTTGGATCTCTATTTATTGTATATATTTTCATATTTATTTTTCAAAATATTACAAATATCAAATTTGTTCCTTAAAAAAAAATCAGATACTAGCGAAAGCCCGCGCATTTCGCGGTACATGCAAAATTTTAAATTATCATTTATATCTCCATAAATTTACAAAATATCATATATACTTTCGAAAAATTACCAATAATTCCATCAATTTTTTTTTACCAATAATAAATATGTTTTTGAGACTTGAAATCAACCCTACGTTGCAAATTATGAAATAAACATAATGAGTGATTTAATAATAATAATAATAATAAATAGAATAATACCGCCAGGTTTGCCGAAACTATGACGACCATCATCTTGGTCTATCCAGCAGAGTACACCAAGTCCAGCCAGAAATATTAACCCACCAATCGAGCATCCAATATATTGCATCCAACTATCCCATTAAAATGATTAAATTATAATTAAAAAGTTTATTTGTATAATAATTTATGAAATTTACCTAGATAAAAATGAAACCGAAGAGGTGAGAGTCAAAACGCCTATTACAACCGAAGCGATACTCGTCGAAGCCATTTTCCTTCTTTCCTCCTCGTCTATCTTATCTAAAAGCGATTTCATCGGTGTTGTGTTGAAATCTGAGTCTTGGCATAAAAAGAAAAATATTCCAACAAAATGTCAAGTTTTGGCATAAAAAAATTTCAAGGATGTTGTGTTGAAATCTTAGTTACGAACAAAAAAAATCTTAATATATAATTAAAAAAAATCTACTTTTAATTCTCTAATTTTTAATCAAAAGTTCGATCAAGTCTTGGATGTTTTAATTTGGTCAATTAGATTTTTTATTTTTTTTATTTGGTAAGTTAAATTTCTTATCTTTTTTATTTGGTCAGTCAAGTTTTTTGCATTTCTAATTTTGTTCATTTGGATTCTTACATCCATTAACTTGTTACTGAACGCTAAGTTGTGACGTGACAATCAATTTGATATAAATACATAAAGAAATTAATGTGTGCAATGAAAAAATACAAGCACGATTTGGGAAGGAATATTTTCCATTAATATGATAAAGCAAAAAATTCTGAATTTTATAAATATAGAACTTTTAATTAATAATAAATATTTTGTGCGGAAATTCATTCGATTCCGTATTATTGAATGATTTATATGAATTTTATATTATACATGATATGTCATATTCGATAACGTAACAACATAAATTATTTTATTACGAGTCCGACTATTGAAAAGTGGATTTTGTCATATATGTTCTTTCCTCCTTAACTTTTAAATATGTTCATTTCATAAAAGGGAAATATATGTTGCCCTGTACTCTCATCTCAACACACTTGATGCTATAAATTACATGAGTTAATTAGAATTTTTAATTGATCCAATTAAATATTAATTTGCACGTCAATAATTTTAATACGTTAATATCAGTACATTTTAATTGACGTGCAAATTCAATTAAACAATCAATTAAATCATTAATTAAATCAATTAATAATACTCATCAACCAATCTAATTTGTAACTTCTTTCGACATCATCAAGAATACTGTGACGAGTTCTCTATTAACTCCCCCTTGATATTTATCATAATCAATATATGAGAAAATTGAAGGAAATACATTTTATGACCAACATGTAAAATGTACATATAAGGATAAACAAATGTACGCGTCGTGAGAATAATTAAGTTTACAATGAGATTGTGCACCAAAAATTGTGTGAAAACCTATTATATTTTAGACAAAAGTAAATCATGACAATTTCGAAGGCTCCCGTACAATTGCCTGAGAAAAAAATTAGTTTAATAAAAGTAGTAATTAAAAGATTTTTGTTGACACGTAGCATTTACAAAAGCCCAATTTGCAAGAATTATGATTTTGCCAAATTTTAAAATTGAAAATAAGATGAAGTTTTAAAAGTTGATAGATTAATTTATAAAAATCATAGAAAAATTTATTTATAAGTTAGTCACGTAAATTCATGGATTTTGTTAAGTCTCGCACAATTCCTCGATCTTTGAGGAGGAAGGCCCTGCATCACTCCGCGTAATATTTTTTCTTCGCCGTCTTTCAAAATAACTTTCACAACATATGCGCATAAGTACACCCTACAAAATAAATACAACTGTAACACAATAAAACAATCCAAGTCCCAAAAAAATACAAATTCGCGCATTATAGTTAATATAATGCTATCCTCCTTCACAAGGTATTGACACATGGAAGGGGATAGTTTTTCATTTTAGCCCTTTTTTTTTTTTCAATTTTGAGTTTTTTTTATTGTAATTTTTATTTGACCTCATTTTTTCTTCTTTTTTGATTTTGGTATTTTTTTATAAATACTACCCCCTTCACAAGGTATTGACACGTGGAAGGCGATAGTTTTTCATTTTAGCCCTCTTTTTTTCCAATTTTGAGTTTTATTTTTGTAATTTTTATTTGACCTCATTTTTTCTACTTTTTTGATTTTAGTCATTTTTTTGATGTCCAATTTTTTTTTTTTTTGCTCATTTTCACGAGTATGTATGAAATTTTGTAAGCTCAAATTTATACGAGTTTTATAGAAATTTATCATGTGACAGTTATATTCATAGAAATTTTGTGAGTTTTTTTTTGTAATTTTGTTTACATCATTTTTTCTCCTTTTCGATTTTGGTCCTTTTTTGGTTTCCAATTTTTTTGATTTGCTCATTTCGCACGGGTATGTATGAAATTTTGTTTAATGAACCCTTATTAATGCATCTATTGACATCAAATATATTTCCGAATATGTGATTATATTAATCGAGTTTAAAAACACCCGCGCAAATGTTATTTAAACAAATTATATCAGAAAATAATATCCGTGATAGAATAATTTCATGAACCTTATGATCTATTAACATCATGATATTTTCAAATATGTCATGATTAAATTAATTTAGTTGAAACGCACGCGCGATAATTCTATTTAAATACATTCTATAAAAAAATAATATGAAATAATAGGTATGTTGGGGATAAAGCTAGTATAATATAATTTTTTGTTTTTATAGAACGAGATTTAATATTCGCCGAGGACAGGTTGAGTTTTCGGAAGGATATACAAATACAACAAACAAATTATGCTTACAATTACAAATCATGTTTGGTTCCGACAAACAGAGATCGCCATCCTAACCGTCCGAATCCAATTTAAAATGAACGCTTATGGATCATCCATGTCATCGATCCGTCGATACCCCTATCATCCAATCTCCTTTCATCTCCATTCTGTTTAAATACGCCTCTTTCACATGCTTCCCTCTCGTTCGAAACTCACCAAATTATCTCGCTTTTCCCACCAATTTCTCTCATTTCAAAACCAAATTTACTCAATATCAATGGCGCCCAAGGCAGAGAAGAAGCCAGCTGAGAAGAAACCAGTCGCAGATAAGCGTGAAGAGGAGAAGAAGAAGGTCGAGAAGAAACCCCGAGCTGAGAAGGGCGTCGCTAAAAAGGAAGGAGTCGATAAGAAGAAGAAGAAGACCAAGAAGAGTGTAGAGTCGTACAAGATCTACTTATTCAAAGTTCTCAAACAGGTTCATCCTGACATTGGAATTTCCAGCAAAGCCATGTCGATCATGAATTCTTTCATCAATGATCTTTTTGAGAAAATGGCTGGTGAGTCAGCTAAGTTAGCCAGAATTACCAAGAAACCTACCATTACCTCCCGCGAGATCCAGACCTCGGTTCGCCTCGTGCTTCCTGGCGAGCTCGCCAAGCATGCCGTGTCAGAAGGAACTAAGGCCGTCACCAAGTTCACCAGTGCCTAGAATTACTTTTTTCTTCAAGATTGTATTAATGCTAAATTATGTTAGTATTTTTCTGTTATTATGTAATTGAATCGAATTTTAGCAAAGAAAGCTCACTTCTTTATATCTGTTACTCGAATGATTGTTTTTTCTTTGGGTTATCTTATAAAGAAACTTTTTTCATGGAAGGAGAAGCTAAGCTTCTTCGATGGCGTCAATAGAATTGTAGCCATCAATATAAATCACAAGATAACTACTCAATACATGTAAAATTACATGACTCAAAATATTTGGAATTTTTTTTTTGAAAAAAATTATTAAAAGAAAAGACAAGTTCATGAAAAACACAGCATTGTCTCATTTTCGACGGTCGTCTTCTTCCTTTACCTGAAATTCTCCAAAATTAATTAACAAAAAAACATGGTGCTCAATGCATTTTTTCATAGGATCCATTGATATACTCACATTGATCTCCTGCATGAAAATGGAGATAAACCCGTCAAGTAAAATACTATTTCATGATATAAATAAGCTAAATGATTACCATAAAGTATAAATGTAAGCTGAATAATAATATGAACATCCTTTATTATTATTACATGATATTTAAGACTTAGATATTTTTATATGCATGTGAACAAAATGTGTGTATCATACATGAATAAACTACTATACTATTCACACTTTATGGAAACACCAAATAATGGTATTATATTATTTATTTGAAAATTATATCATTTATAACATAAGAGAATTTATAAAAGAAGAGATTTCAAAAACAATTTCAAACTAAAAAAATTACACTTTTGTTGTTAAAAAAACTTCATGTTAATATTTATTTATTAATTACATGTGATATGTTTGATCACTTTCAATTAATTAATGTTTGTATATGCTTTTATTAGGACACATTGATTTTTTTTATATAATTGCCTTTCGATCTTGTATGTGTTTATTTGAAGACTTAGACTTACATATAATATTTTTTTATCAGCAAACTTAAGACTTAGATACTATTATATGCATGTGAATAATATAAGCTCATAACTAATATATGTATGTATATACAGTATACTACTATTATATACATAAATGAATTACTATAATATTTATATGGAAAAAAGTGAACTGTACACAATTTTTCAAAGTATATTCAGAAAAAACAACTTTGGAAAGATATTTGATCTATGACATATTCGGAATCTAAGTCGCCGGTTTTTGATGAAATTTCGGAGTCCGAAAGTTTTAGCTGCTTAATAGCGCACTTCCCTCCCTAACCAAACAGTAATATAAATATTAATCAAACTTTGAATCACGGGAACAGTGACGGATTGGTACTTGGTGAGAAAAATCGGACTCTGAGAGTTCAAAATTTCATGAGCTTTTGTTTGAGTGCTTTGTTTGAGAGCTTCATATTGCGCCAATACATCCTCTACATATAATTTAATATAATTGCATTAATACTATGTGATAATGATATATAATAAAAATATACATTATATTGATTAATTTAGGTTAATTATTTTACATAGGGATGCTCAAACGGCTTGATTTATTCGAATAGCAAACCGAACCGATCGAATTCGGTTTAACCGGTTCAATTTTTCGATTTATTTGGTTCGGTTCGGTTTAAAAATTGTATTGTTCGGTTTATTCAGTTGAACCGACCAAATAACATTCCATTTTTTTTTTCCAATATATTAATGTACAAATATAAAAAGTTAATATAATAATCTTATAAGATAATACATTTATATTTTATAATATGTATTTATATTTTTTGATAAATAAAATATAAATTTTCTTATTAAATTTTTCGAGAATGGACAAAAACATCCCTTATATTACAATTAACATTTCAATACACATATTACAAATAAATGTCATACAATTAACTTGTAAAACATTTAACACAAGTTAATCAATATAATTTATATGTTAATTTTGTATCACATGTGTATTATGGGTACAATATAATTTATATGTTATTTACTCTACATTTGTATATCAGAGTCCGGAAATATGCCATATGCATGCTTTACAAAGGAAAAAAATATTTAAACATACCCAAATTCTACCCATAATACACACAATTAATATTTTTTAATAAAATAAATTTTAATAAATAATAAGAAAATACAGATATATTTTAATAAATTGTTATTTCGTTCTCGAGTCGTTGGATTCTCGTAGCATTCGTTTTTCGTGTCGTTCAGTTGATTCGTTCGGTTGGTTATCGGGCCGTTGGTCTAGAAGTTCGGGTAGGCCGGGTCATTTTTTATGATCGTCCGAATGTTGTGAAAATGACAGAAATCAACGAATGGAAAACCGAACGATAATTTAATATATTTCATTTCGTTAAAAAAACATTAAATTTTATATATTTAACATAATTTTAATAAATTTATATTTTTAATGAAATAATATATATTACGCGCAATGTGAAAGCAACTTGGGTACAATTAAAATTCCTCTTTTTAAAAAATAATTGTACATTGTGCAATCTGTAACTCACATATTTCCGGACTTTGAGAGTCCGATTTTTTTTTATCTCTCACTAATCAATAATATATTTCATTTCGTTAAAAAAACATTAAATTTTATATATTTAACATAATTTTAATAATTTTATATTTTTAATGAAATAATATATATTACGCGCAATGTGAAAGCAACTTGGGTACAATTAAAATTCCTCTTTTTAAAAAATAATTGTGCATTGTGCAATTTATAACTCACATATTTCCGGACTTTTGAGAGTCCGATTTTTTTTTATCTCTCACTAATCAAGAAATTATGCAGGGAATGTGCAGTGGATTAGGGATAAAATTTTTGGACTCTCAGAGTCCGATAGTAGTGCAAAAACGTAGTTCGAGAGTCCGAAAATGTTAGAGATGTAAATATTTTCAAAACTCGTTTTTTTTTCTGAATAAACTTTGATAACATGTGTATTGTTCACTTTTTTCCTATTTATATTTTAGGAAAACACCTAATAATGATATTATAATATTTATTTTAAAATTATATCATTTATAATATAAAAGATTACAAAAAAATTTCAAACTAGAAAATTATACAACTATTGTGAAAATTTATTATCTACATAACATTAAAGTGAATTTACAACAAAAATAACATGTTCACATGAGAAAACAATATAAATTTTTGTTATTTGTTTTTGACATATACAAGTTATTTATATTTTTACTTTATAAATCTTAATCTTAATAGTTAATATTTGTTAAATATGACCTCTTTCACTTTCAAATAATAAATACATGTATATGTTTTTTTTAATATTAAACATTAAATTATTTATGGTATAAATGCATGATGTAGTTTGTCTTTTCGTTTTTCTTTCAAAAAACTATAATTTATTTCTCTTACATTTATTATTGTATCTTTCATTTACTCTAGAAAAATAACCAACCATTGTATCTCATTTATCTCCATAAGTAGGATAATTCCCCTCTCGTCTTAAAAGTTTCTATAAAAAAACATTCTTCATACATCTAAATTTTTTTCTCCAAAATATATACTTAAATCCAAAAATATGTCTTACAAACTTTTTATATGAATACAAATTTTGATTCTCGCTTATGTTGTAGGATAATAAAGGAAGATGTTGGTTCAAATTTTCTAGGGTTTGATTATCTCAAAATAATGTCGATATCACTAATCTATATGTGGGGGTGACATTTATAGAAATAGAATACGTAACCCACAAAAGGATCAAAAGAAGAATCAAGACGTCGGAAGTCAAGACGGTGAAGAAACGATGGCACGAAAACGCATGATCAAGTGAAGACATCAAGACATCGAAGATTCCGCAAGTTGGGGTATCACATAAATCACCAAAACAACTTATAGGTATTCCTAAACTTGTTTATGTATTATTAAGCTCAAGATTAGTCAAAGAAATATATTAGAAATCCATTAAAATGATGAAATAACAAAACAGATTTTCAGAAGCATGTCGATTATAACGGACCTCAGGTCAGTTATAACGGACATACATAAATATGGATAAAAAGAGCATGTCAGTTATAACGGACTACATGTCCGTTGTAACGGACATCCTGTCAGTTATAACGGAACTCATGTCAGTTATAACGGACTTACAGTAACCGTGTTAATAAGAGCATGTCCGTTATAACGGACCTCATGTCAGTTATAACGGACCTACACTCGGTTATAACGGACATGTGAACTCACTTCAGAATAACCAATCATCCGTTGTAACGGAATCACCAATCCGTTGTAACGGACATATACTAACCATTATAACGGAAGAGTCTCAGTTATAACGGAACCATATAATAAATCTGAAGTGAAGTCACAGTAAGATGTCGGTTATAACGGACCTAAACTCAGTTGTAACGGAGTAGGTCGGTTATAACGGACTATAGAATAAATCTGATCATAGTACGATGTCGGTTATAACGGACTTAAACTCCGTTGTAACGGAGTAGGTCGGTTATAACGGACCTAAACTCAGTTATAACGGACTATGGAATTTTCGAATATATTGCATGTAACGACTAGTTTGACTTTGAGTCCGTTGTAACGGACCTCAGGTCAGTTATAACGGACTATGCAGAAAAAGCATGTTAAGGGAAGGGTCTATGTGTTCTATAAATAGAACTCTTCCCTCATTCTCTCTCATCATCTCAACCAATATATTTTCCCAATCAAAAGAGAGAAATCCTAGCTTTAAATCTTGAGCTTAATCTTCTAAACATTCTTAGAGATTATTAGATCCCCTTTCATTCCATAAAATACGATTCCCCACTTGCGTGACCGATCACGTGTAGTTCGTATTAGACAATTGTAATAGGCTAGTGCAAAGATTGTAAAGCCCGCCATAGATCGATAGAAGCGTGTAAATCGATCTATGCAAAACTTGTAATTGCTTGACTTGGGTATTCAATCGAAAGCCGAAAAGGCGCAAGGCAACCCCGGAGACGTAGGTACTTGCAATCAATCGAGTCGGTCGATTGAGCGAGTAGACGGTGAGTTAAAGCTACAAAGCAACCACCTACCGAACTCCGTAAACAAATATCTTGTGTTATTTGTTTTGGTATTATATTCTTTCTCTAATTTATTTACGCTTCCGCACCAAATTGTAATTGTATTCCATTACCGCGAAAATTGGACCTTAGGACTTCCTATTCACTCCCATCTAGGTCTACATTACACAACAGAAGACTTATCCAATAAAAAAGAAAAAGGACTAAAAAATAAAATACTTTATGCAACTAATCCAAACAACACAACCAACTTAAGGTAAAAAAAAGCATACAAAATATTATATCAAATTGATATTTATGATTTTCTATACATATTACTAATTAATAAAAAATTCGATTTCAGCGAAGATTCAAATATTCGATGCCATCAACCTCCATAATAAAACTCATAGATTAATAAAATACATTTGCATTTATATGTTATTTCATTATCTAATAGTAGCATTTTACTTTGTATGTATTTCGATGCATTTTTTTTATTACTTTATAATATCATTAAATTTTTTTGTATGTTGCATTAGAGTATTAAATGAATTTTCCGATTTATATCATATTCCAAAATTGTATAATTAATTTTGTCATCATCAAAATCAAACTTATTTAAGCATAGTAATACTTGTAAATTCGAACAGTCAACACAATAGTTATTAATTATTCTATGGGTAATTATGTGGTAGGATCTTTTAAAAAGTGTATTTTGGAAATTTGTAATTAATTAGATGTTCTCAATTAAATTAGTTTCTTGTTCGAGCATTGCATTAATTATTATTTAAATTAGGGGATTGAAAAATATCCAAAATACCCTTGTTAATTTGTATAAGAATTAAAAAAAGGTCCTACCATAAAATAACCCGTATTTTATTATGAATGACAAATCATAATTTCATTCATAATTATGACTACATTATGATAAAACAAATGAAATAAACTCGCCGCGAAGCACGGATAATCTCCTAGTTTCTTCTTAATTCTAATTATTCTCTCTCATAACTCTCTCTCATTAATATATTTCTTGATTTTGCAACACTTGCATGATGAACATACTTTGCATTACAAAAATAGCCATTTTAATTTAGTAAAATCACAAAAATGATTTTACTAATTAATATTAGTGTTTTAAATTTTGTTAATATTATTTGTAACCAAATAACACCCCCTCCCCCCACCACCACAATTTTAAAACTTCGATTTAGACAAAATTGTCCATAATTTCTTCCCCCAAACTTTCGCGTCCCACAAAGATTCTCACTTAGATAATTTCTAAAAGAGTATACAATGTGAAAATATACTCCGCAAAATTATTATTTATTTATATGTATATACATTTCTTTTTAATTCTTTTAATGTATATATACTTTTGGAATTATTAAGAATTAGAATTTATCCTAACCATCATCTTAAAACACTTCATCATAGGAATGTGCACATACATTAGAGTGTAAAGTAGTGCTTCGAAGTGTCAGATAGCCTTATATCATTCGTTTCGTTTACTCGTCGAACCATTTGTCCGAATCAGCCATTCATAATGACAGGAAACCCACCCATAACTACAAGTATATGAGCATAAACCTAATTCTTCTCAATGAACAAGATCTCCTAGGATCTTTTATTATTTGATGGACTACATTATTTTCGATCATATAAAATTAAGTAATATCACACTTTATTTATTATTTTACGCATTTTAGTATTTAGCAAATACGTGGCTATTTATTTTACTATTCATAATTTTAGTTTATAAATTTGTTTCCATGAATTTTGCCATCTTTATGTTAGAGAAGAAATATTTGTTTATAATTTTTTTAATATTTTAATAAAAAATAATATTTGCGTGAATATAGTTTTTAAAAAAAAAAGGGGATCTAGGGCCCATATCTATAAATTTTATTATTTAAAAATGATACAAGTTATTATAAAGAATTATAAATGCCAAACAATGATATTCATAATCTTCTTTTTCTAAAATGAATATAGTTATTTTCAAATAATATTATTATATATATAATATAGATACAACGCAAATTCATCTATTCGATGTTCAAACGCTGATTAATGATTATTCTATATATTTTTTAGGGGACAAACCGAACAAAAATAACAAGTTTAGGGGGCAATCCGAACAAAAATAACAAGTTTAGGAGGCAAACCGAGCAACAAAAATTAGTCAGGGAGCAAGTTGAACATTTCGGTATTTGTTGGGACCAAAAACAGATTTTTTCCTTATTTTTACAATTAAAATTGTATGCAAGATAAAAATATTCCTTTATTCTACGAGGCCCTTCACCACTTACATAAATGAGGACGTGGCTAGTACATAGTGATGTGGCTGTGGCGTATTAAGTGACATGGCAAAAATACTCTCTCATTCCTTGAATTTTGTTTGAGGTCTTCTTCTACCATGTTCCTAATTTCTCTCACAAAATCATGATGAGTAATCTTTTCCAATCAACACCCTAATTAACAAGGTGAATTAACGATTTATTCGTAATTATTAATTTTTGAATATTCCTAATTAACTAGTAATTGAGGAAGACTCTAATTACAAATTAATTTTTTATTAACCATAAATTAACCGTTAATTCATCATGTTAAGTAAGGTGTTAATTGAGAATCGTCATGATTTTGTGTGAAAAATTGGAGAGACACATGGTGACAATTATATGATGCTGATGACTCCCAAACGTCACAAGTGACGTTTGATTTGTTGGTAAATGGAAGGATCTTATTTTCCCCAATTGGTCGCAATTTGCATCTTTTTCCTATTCCTGACTCTGACCTCCAATAAAATATGGAGTATATGTTCCCCTCATATTTTTCTAATATTCTTTTTATATCATCGATTAATAATTAATTAATAGAATAATTAATAAAAAAATATTTTATTAATGATTAATTGTTATATAATTATAGTACATATGAATTAAAAATTCTTAATTAATTTGATCTAATTATGGTTAGCATCATAAGAACAAAATAAATATGTCAAAATATAGTATGTATATAAAACAGTATATATTATTATTAAAAATATATAATGAATATTAAAATATTAAAAAATAAGGTATTTTTGGATTTAGTAGGTATGGTTAAGCTGAGATCAACTGGACTGCAAAATACAACACAAGTGGATTGACACGTGTGTTGACATAATGCATCCACGTTGTCTAATTAGCATCCACTAATCAATTTCGCATTGCTTCCCAGCAAATTAATATCCTGCCCTTTTCTTTTCTCGGTTGGTTTGTCTAACAATTGCATATTTTGCATGAACTAACTTTAATAAAAATATAAAAATATAATTTGGCAAAAAAATATATCTATAGATAATATATAAAACTTTAATGCAGAGTTATTTATCTTGCGATATTTGGAAGCCTACAGGCTGCAGCAAGTCATCCATACAAAGTTGACCTACGCGCATCGGTGTATCCGGTCACTCCCTGCTGTTCAAATAATATCTTCTTCTCTTCTCCGTTCTCCAACTTTCTGGATAGCTGCTGCTTGGACCCATTCCATTGCCATCCATCCCACCGTATATACAGTCGAGAGGGATCGATCGAGAGAGAGAGAGAGAGAGAGAGAGAGATGAAGGTGTTGTGTAATGCGTGTGAGGCGGCGGAGGCGAAAGTGATGTGTTGTGCGGATGAAGCGGCTTTGTGTTACGAGTGTGATGAGAGAGTTCACGCCGCTAATAAGCTTGCCGGGAAACATCTCCGGATTCCGTTGATCTCGTCGGAATCTACTGGCGACAGTGCTGCCGCTTCTCCTTCTGTGCCTAAATGCGACATTTGTCAGGTTTCATCTCTTTCTCTACCTTTATCTTCGGATACTTTTTTTTTTTTTTACTTTTGGAAATTATATTAGAGTATTCTGGCTAATTAGTTCATATATTTTTACATGAGTTCATTAATTTCACTATTTTCAATGCGATTTTGTTCATCTTACTGTGTGAAGAAAGAATTATGAAACTTGAGTTAATTGTTTTACATATTTTTTCTTCTCTTTATCATCTAGTATATAGTCTAGTGTGAATTGAACATCAACTGGTATTAAATTAAACCCCAATTAATCCTCGACTGTGCAATTATGCCCAAATAAGCTTGAATTTGGCAATTAGACTTCAGTTTAGTTCAATATGCATCGGTTAATCCTCAAAATTAAAGCATAATTAATCTTTTTAATGTATATCCTCAATCTCAATTATGCGATATATTGAACTAGAAGTGAAGTTGCCAACCAATAACTCGATTTTGTCCAACGTTTTATCAAGTAATACTCAATTTTGAACTTATTTGTTCCTAAATTTCACTCTGTTTTATTAAAATGTAAAATCCTCAATTAATGCTGAATTGGTTGAAAATACTCAATTAATGCTCAATTGGTTGAAAATAGTATATAAAATCATCAATTAGTGCACATTTGGTCGAGGGAATTAGTATATAATTTATATCTGGATATTTTCTTTTTCAGGAATCTTCTGGTTATTTTTTCTGCCTCGAAGACCGTGCAGTACTATGCAGAAATTGTGACATCACCATTCACTCAGCGAACCCCCATGTCTCTGCTCACCAGAGATTTCTTCTAACTGGTGTGCAAGTCGGACTCGAGTCAACCCAAAACCCTAACCCTAATCCCACGCCCATAGAAAAAGAAAAACCACCACCTGTACCGCCAAGCTGGAATGAGGATTTCAACACCATGACCGGTACGGCTGATAGTAAACTACCTCACAACTGGCCAGTACCTGTATTCGGCGCACAACAATTCAGTTCCGATTTTGCGAACAAATCCGTACCAAAAAGATCTGCAATGACCGGTACGACCAACAAGATTATGCCAGGTGGCAGTTTATTTGGCGGGAACACACCAGATTGGCCCTTGGACGAATTCTTCGGTTTTAGAGAGTATAACAACTCTGGATTCGGTTTCAGCGAGCACAACTCCTCAAAGGTTCGTAAAAAAAACTAAATATTGAATTTATATTTTTCAAGGGGTATATTTGTAATATTAAATATTTTTCAGGCTGATAGTGGTAAACTAGGGAGTTCAGAGAGCTCGTCAATGTACCGATCAAATGACGAAGAAATGGATGAAAATGAATGCATGGGACAGGTACCAGAAATATCTTCGTGGACGGTACCAGAGTTTCCTTCGCCACCAACTTCATCTGGTCTTCACTGGCCTAGAGATTTACAATTATACCCCTCGCCTTTTGATAATTTGTCTTCGGTCCCCGATATATCGTCCTCTTTGCCTCGTAAGAGTTTTGATATTTCTGGTCGAGTCAAGACTCGGAGGAGACGATATTGATCGTGTCATCTCTTCGAATGACCATTGTAAGTTTCACATATACCCTTACTAAAACTTAAAACGTCATATTCACCCTTCTAACATAGCTGTCTGATTTCAGGCGTATAGGAGTTGGCACGGAAAGCTTTCGAAGTATATGAATTATGTACAATTTGGTGGACAATACAAACGAACTTCACAAATTGAGAAACATAGTTTAGGGACTTGTGTGTGCGGGGAGAGAGTCAATTAGGTTTGTATTTGTTTTGTTTCTGTATTATTTTCTTAATTTTGTTTGGTGTGCTCAAACTAAATGAACAACAAATCTTGATTGATCATAAATCTGTGTGGGTTTTGAAATTTCCAACAAACTATAAATTATAGATTATTGATTAATTTTTACTCGTGCCGAATAATTGGGAGCAAGTTGATGTGGAAATCAAAGACATCCCTCAAAGTGTGGCTTCTCATACAAAACAAGTTACTCGTAGCAGAAAACCTTCAAAAACGAAATTGGCTCTACAATAATAATTGCACCTTATGTGGGCAACAAATACTAGAATCTAATCAACATTTATTTATATCTTGTCCCTATACTCAGTGGTTTCGGAAGCACCTATTCGGCCTATCGAATATATCGATGCGAAAAAATGTGATTGTATTATGATGGCAGTTTGTTGGACAATTTGGAAGAAAATAAATAGGAGAATGTTCGTTCATCGAGCAAGACCATTATCTACTAGCTCAAGAGACTGTATATGAAACCCAAAAATAGTTATCAAAAGGTTAGAATCGTGAAGGATTTTGTAAATTTTTCAAACATTACATTTCTTTAAAGCTATATTTTTGTGTTTTTATTTCTTTTTATTTTGCCTATCGTAAAAAAAGAATGAAGAAAAACGAAACGATTGGACATTATTCTTTTGGCGAAGGGGGATTGCTTTGAAGGCACCTGAGGGAGATGGAGGGGCCGCAGCGAAAGGGAAAGAAAACAAACAGTGTGGACCACACGCCTGGATACTTATCTTGGTCTCTTTTCTTTCATCGACCTTTGCTTTTCCTTTCCTTTTGGATCCCACTTATCTGTTAGATGGCGGCCTTCTTTTGCTTTATTTAACCCATCATCTTATGTATAATCAAATCAAAATGAGAAGACGGAATTGTATTATGACCAAAATCTACAGGAGAAACTATGAATGGAATATCCGTCCGGGTGCTGTCGATATAAATGATAAAAACAATGTATATCTTTTGAGATTTCGAGCATACATATTGTGAATATCGGAACATCGGAATACAGCTGACCAATGTTGTGAAATACGATAAACGAAAAGAGTCGAAAAGTCACCGATTTAGTGAATTACTGATTAATCAGTATTGATCGGTATCTTTAGTCTTTGATAATTTATCAAATATAATATATATATTTTTTTAAATTATAATTTTGTAATTCAAATTTCTACATAATCATTACTATTCAACCTTTAAAGTCTAAATAACAGTTCTAATTCAATAATTTTAATCAAACAACATTTAGTTAATTACAATTTCAAATTTTGGTTAAATTTAATATTATTTTTTCATATATATAAATGGCACTAATCGGTCATCATATCCGAGATTTTTTTCATATATAAATTACATTTTACAAAATACTAATGATCATAATCATATTTCAAATTCAAAAGATGAAGTAAAACATAAACATCAAATTGAAGTTTTTCAGTCTAAATAATAATTAAATCCTGGCATGGTACAGAGTTATAATTTTTTTGTAGTTTGAGCTAAGATTTTGGGTTAGAATTTTGAATTTTTCTGGCTGAGTGTTTAAACACAATAAAATTTGGCAAAAAGAGAGTCAAACTTGGTCAAAATCGCTCCAACGTACTTTATTTTTGAAATGGAAACAGATAATCCAGTCGGTGAACCATCGATTATCGATTAAATCGAGATTTTCACAACATATTGCACGTGACTGGCTAATTTGACCATGAAGGCCGAGAATTGCTAATACTCTCTTCCTCCTCCTAATAAATCACCCATATATCTTCATTTTCTCTCACTTATACGAAGAGATTTGTTATGATTTCTTAATGAACAAATGGATAAGGTTGCGATGCGAGCCTTCATTTATATTAAACGTTTCTTAATAGAAGTGTGGCTTAAACTGGGTAGCGAATATGTGTATATGGTTAGGATATTAAAAAGATATGATACAATTTGGATATTTTTTTTAGCGAAATCTAATTCATAAATTATGAATATTTTTTATTTCAATTTTTATTTGTAATATCAATGAGACTTGAATCATTGTTCTGTGTTAAACAATTTATTACTAGATTAATGAACCATTGGTTACAATTTAGATATCGTTGGATACAAATACGGATACAAATCAAAATGAACCGTATCTAAAATAATATTTGGCTTCGACACTAAAAACGAAAACTGGCCCCGAACAAAAGCATTCAAATCTGGATAATTTTCTAGATATGGTTATGACAATATTCAACCCACTAACACCCCTAACTAATATCCAAATTAAATACATTATTTATGATCATAAATTAAAACATAAATTATGTATATGTCTTTTTGTTCTATGATATTTATATTGATCATAACTCATAAGGCATGATTTAAAATGGGTTTGATTGAATATTATAATCCAAAAAATTCGATAATGGTGGTTGAAAAGAAATAGAAGAATTAAATAGAGAATGATACAAAATTTGCATTTGGAATACACATTCAAATTTGAAAATAGTGTACATCAAGTGAATGAAATCGGTAGTGATTCGGAGGGGTTTGGATATTGCAGACGATGATGCGGATGAAGACTTGGCGTTGTTTTTTATGACGAGAAGTCAACCAACCTCTTTCAAATCCGAATTGGATAACTATGCTGAAAAATGTCCAACAATTCAAACCAAATATTTTGATATTCTTTTGTGGTGGAAAACGAAAGGAGAAGAATATTCTATTCTTTTAAGGATTACTCGTGACGTGTTGGCTATACCGGATTTTACGGTTGCATCCTAATCGGTTTTTAGTACGGGAGGTCGCGTAATCGACCTTTATAGAAGTAGATTGGATCCGGAGAAGGTCAAGGCGTTGATTTCCATTCAATATTGGAATACAATTAATATTAATATAAAAGGTAATCATAATTTATATTCTAATTTAGAAATTTAATTTATTCACGAGATTTAAAAAAATTGTTCATGTCAGTGAACTAACAAAATAGCCACTGACATAATGTGGGTTTTACACTTTTACTCCATTATTTTTCTTTTTTGTTCAAAAGTTTAACAATTCAATTTAGGAATTTAATTTATTGTGTAGATGAATTATCAGCGATTTTTGATGATCAAATGGAGAGTGGCAAATATGTTACCGAACAAGTATTTATTGTAGTGATGATATAATTGTGGTAATATGGCTATTTTTGATAATAAAAAATTCTAATATTTTATATTTTTTTCTTAAGAATTATGTAGAGGTTTGAAATATTTTGTATGAATTCTCGGTAATTTTGTGTCCAAGCGCATGTAAATTGCAGTACAAGCAACATGAACCGCTATATCACGGTTTAAAACACTGATTGTGTCATGTAGTGATCATCATTTCAAACATTAATCTATTTTCTCTTCAATTTGGATATTTATCTGATTATGTGCTCATCTTTGTTATTTTTGAATATTTGTGCTTTATTTGAATTTTGGTACGTGTTTTTAATTTTCTTGAATATTATTTGGAGTTTGACTTTTAGTATCTATGTCTTGTATGGAGTTTCAGTTATCATAACTTTGATTTTAATTAAGTTTTGCTATTTTAGATTTTAATAATATTAGTTTTTTAATTATCAATATGATAATTAATGCTTGATAAAAATATTATTATATATGAAAATTACTGAAGATTTTAACAACTCACATATTCCGACTAATTTCTAATTAGTCACCAAGTCACTATATTTTCCGACATATCTTTTCTCTAGATTGAATCTATAATGAAAATTAAGTAAGAAAAGATAATGCAAAATAATACATATTTAAATCATTAGTTTTTATTTATATTACAAATATAATTATTTAATAAACTTTAATTTTAAAAATATTGCATAGCATTACATAATTTAAGTTGTATGATTTTTCTCAAATTTTTTTTGACATTAATTCCGAAAAAATAAAATTAAAATGAAAGAGCAGAGTTTAATATCAAAACATGAATAACTTCTCCAACTTACAAAACATATATCAAATTGAATAAAATATATATTTGTTAAACTAAAGTACATATTTATCAAAAAATGTATATAGGTCACATAAAAAAATATAAAAAAGTCGAAGACATTATATAAGGCGTGCACAGAGTATACAAATATAAATTAGGGAGAAGTATCAAAGATAATATATTGAGTAAAACATAGTGTAAAAATAATATATAAAATGAAGCAAATGTGTTTTGACAAAGTTAAATATAATTTTGAATCAATGTTTCTGTTCAAGGTTTTTTTTATTCAGAATGGTATATCATATCCAAAAGTATTTTTGAAAAAATAGTTTCAAAAGATATATTAATACATGATAAATAAATATTTATATATAAAAGACGTTGAATAGAGTAAACAAATATTGCGGAGTGAGGCCAAATGTATTAGACTAACTTGTAAAAATAGTATGATCGACAACGAGTACAATTAAAAAAGATAGATTAAACATGCAAAAATGTATGATTTATCTAAAAGAAAATATATTGGCCGATAGATAAAAGTCATAATAGACAAAACAAAAATGTATGTGAAACATATATATTGGTAAGTGTAGAAAGATATGAACAAAGATGTATTCATATAAAAGTATATTGCTATGTGGCAAAAAAGTATACTCCAACAAATAAGGGTACCCTGAATAAGAAATTTTATTGCCTTACAATTTTAAATATACTGGGAACCGGATAGATCCGGTCGAATTTGATTTGATCAATTCGATTTTTCGATTCATTTGGTTCTATTCGATTGAAACTTTGATATGATTTGGTTTGTTTGGTTTAGTTTGGTTTTGGTGTTTTGCAAACCGGTTAAACCGAATTTCGTTAGATTTTTTGACATTTTTTTATTATGTTATGATTGGTTAGTTTAAACCGAGCCGACGGAATGTCCACTCCTAGCTCGAAAAACATACATTAGAGTAGTGTGAAAAGCTAATATAAGTATGCATTGTAAAAGTGACTATAATTCACAAAATAAATGAATTAAATAATAAAACAAAGAAAATTGGCGGCGATAGTTCGGTGATTATCATGGCAGAAAAAACATATTTGCTAACAATTGATGTATTGCAGAAACAATATATTGATATCAAAATAGTATATAAGGTATAGACAAAATATACAACGTTGCATGAATACAAATAGATATATTATCTGATACCATACATATATTAAAAATCACGACAATAAATAAAATCAACCGAACTATACAAATATAATGGAAATGTCATTAAATTATATTAGACTTATTCTGGAAGTATAATAAAACTAAGTTTCGGAATACTCATTATGTGCCGGAATATACAATGGGCTTAATTATCATAAAAGGAGTATCACAGTCCTGGAAGTATCCGACATAACCAGATATAAATTATGATCCCCTCCCGGATTCGTCCTTGCCGACATATCTGATACGTATTTGACCCGTATCGAACTCATATTTGTATCAAATACCCATATCCCCAAGATGCTCCATTATTTTAGAAGTATTTGCGTAACATTGATATATAAACAATAAACAACATAATACGTATGGGTGCAAAAAAGTGTATTGAAATTCAAAATAATATATACAAATATATAAATGAGTATACAATTACTTTTTAAGAAAAAATTGAGAGGGATTGTACATCCTTCTTCTAATGTTTTTACAATAATATCGAAATACAAATTAATATATACAAATATAAAAGAGTATACATGGCGGGTGTTCTCACCAACGAAGCCAATTCTGATCAAGCGGCGGAGCATTTTATCATCGTGCGGCGCTCCACCAATTTTGGGGCACATTTGCGCACATTACGCACCTGAATCGTATTGATACTTACCTTATTTTCAGATCCAAAATGTTACTTTGTAACATTGCACAATATACACCAAACAAAAAAATAAATTAGATAAAAGTACCAAAATTTGGCCAGGTAGAGAACAAATATGAAATGCTTGATGGTTAAAAAAAAACTCGTATGACTCTGCAAGATGCACTTGGATGGGACCAAAATAAAGAAAGGAATTGTACAAAACAATGTGACATATAAAACAAGTACTTGAGGTAGATGGTACCATAAAACCATCCATGTAAAAGAAGGGTTGATGCATGATTGAAAAAAGAGATCAAATGTGCAATAATTAATAATCTGTAATAACTTCATAATCGGCATCTCCATTAGGTCGCTTTCGCAACAGCGACACATGCTTACCGCCACTTCACGAAATCAACTTACCATTATGTCGCATCCCTTTACGTGTCCCTTGAAACATAATCAACCATTCAATACCAACCATACGATGGAAAATTCGTCGAAAATGATAATTTCATGGGTATGCTAGTATACTATTGGGGAAAAAAAGAGAAAATTAAGAATGTATAAAAGAGAAAATCATGGGTATGCTAGAATGCAATGCAACATATAATTCTAGCTAATTGGGGGAATAAGGAGAAGTTCTAGCAACATAAATGCGGTAAGATTTTGTGGGTATGGAGGGAAGGAATCACATGGGTGTTGCCATTCTCTTGTGTCACAAGACACAATTTAACTATTTGAGCTAGATATTTAGTAGAGAGAACAAAACCAAGGCGGCTAGTAAACTAGGAAAGAAAAAAATCAATGTTATCATTTGGTACAAAATTAGAGTAAATATGAAAGAAAAAAACAAGGACCACAAGGTATAAGCACATATAAACCATGCTCAAATTAGTTTTTATGAGTTTATTATTTCTGAAATTAGGCAAATATTTGAACCATAAACAAAGATTATATATATCAAAGAAAAAGAAAGAAAGAAGAGTAAGTCTTGTATTATATAAAGAGGACCACTTGGAATAATTTCCAGAGTCACTCATCCACTTTCTTTTGTTATCTTTTTCCAAGTACATTATTATTGTGTGTAGCTCTGGCCAAGTCTCAACCCTTAGGTCACAACCGCATTATAATTCCTTCCCTCTCTTCTCCCCCCCTCTCCTCTCTCTCTCTCTCTCTCTCTCTCTCTCTCTCTCTCTCTCTCTCTCTCTCTCTCGTGCCCACTTCATCCTCATCATCATCCTACACATGAGACTTATGGTAATGGATGCTTCACTCATTAATTTTGCATCTCATGCTACAACAAACCACAAAGCCATAGAATTAGAGAAGAGCTAGTTAAGGCAAGGAGATAAGCTTTTGGTCATGCCCAATACTTTTGCCTCTCTTAGTGAACCAAAACAAGTTCTTGCCTTTTCAAGCTTCTCATCTCACAATTACATTGTTAGAATTTGCCATTAATTCCTTGCTTTTATTAAAGTTTTTTTTCCTTGTGTCCACCGCCTTCTCGATCTCTTTAGTTCACATATCATATAAGGAAAAAGGCAATAAAAAGGTCAAATAAAGAAGAAAGAACCCTTTTTCCTTTCTTAGATCTAATTTCTAACAAATAGCAAATTGGTTCAAGTCATCCCCTCATTTTAATAGCAAAGTACTAAAACTCACCTTGTTCCGATTACGAAATAGTTAATTTTCTTTTTTGTTTGTTCAAGGAGGAGAGTTTAAAGGCGCAGGAGAAAATGGGAAGAGGAAAGATCGAGATAAAAAGGATCGAGAACACAACCAATAGGCAAGTAACCTTTTGCAAAAGGCGCAATGGCCTCCTCAAAAAGGCGTATGAATTGTCCGTGCTTTGCGATGCCGAAGTTGCTTTGATTGTCTTCTCGAGCCGTGGCCGCCTCTACGAGTACTCCAATAACAGGTTAATTGATTTATCTTCTCCACTTATAAATTTATCTGGGTTTCTCATTTGAAATGTTTTCTCTTTATGGAGAAGTAAGACAGTGTGGCTTTTAAAACAATTCATCTTGCTCTATCAAATTTTGAATCTTTTGTTTTCCTCTTTTCGGGAAATAGTATTTTTCTTCATAATTCTGTTATAGTAGGGATCTAATTTTTAAAACGTTTTCTGTTTACTTTCCAAATTTTTGATCCTTTTTCATGTTCCAATTTGGTTTGTTTCGCTCATTTAGTGTTGATTTTCAACATATTGGTTTGTCTTCCTTTCACTTAGAAAATTGGGAGGTACATTTCATGTCAAATTACTCTTTTAAACCTTATATCCAAATAATTCCTTAAAGGTTAGGCAATTATTTTTACCATATTAAATACATGCTTTTTGCTCTTTATAATAGGATGTTTCTTCTAAGAAAACAAGTATAAAAGTAATGGGAGAGATTGCACAAATTAATGAATATCTTGATATTCGAACCACTAACTTGTTAAGTATAGATTTTGGTTACTTTTTTAATGTTCTTGTTACATGTCACGAGTAACAAGTTTCCAAATTTTGTTGAGATTGGGTATTTGCAGTTAGTTTGAATGACGAAAGAAAGGATCTTATTCAATTTGTTGTATGAATACATGTCTAGCTAGTTTTGGTGAATATAAGGAGAGAAAAAATGTGTTTGAGAGAGAAGGGGCAAAGATCTAGCAGTCAAGTTAAGTTGAGAGAAAATGGCATGAAATAAAATGTTTAGATAGATTTAGTACTCACAGGCTGAGCTTGCATTAGCTCACACAACACACACAACACACACACACACACACACACACACACACACACACACATAGTTTGGGTTTCCTAGTTTGTGGTCCTTTTTCACTTTTTTCTCTTTCTCTACACTATCTATGCCAACATGCCATTTTCTTTCTTTTATCTCTCAAGAGGGAAAGACTTAGGTTAGTTTTGTGTGAGGTAAGCTTCTCTTTAGATCATCATATATCACCTCCAAATCTTAAAGTCTTGTATAATAGATATTTTCACATATTTATTTATATGTCCCCTTCTTTTTTCTTTGTTTCTTTACTTTTTTCTTTCCATTTTTCTGCTTCTTTTGCTTAGCTAAGCATGCTCTTCTTCATTCAAATGTTTGGATTTAGGGTTAGCTTTTATGTGTTGTTTTGTTCCTCTCTCTCTCTCTCTCTCTCTCTCTCTCTCTCTCTCTCTCTCTCTCTCTCTCTCTCTCTCTCTCTCTCTCTTTCTCTGTCCTCTCTGTGTCATTTCTCTTCTGTTGGATTCCATGTTTTGAATTTTCTCTCTCTAAAATTACTTGCCCCATATTTACTCTTTCTCAAGAGTTGGTACAGAGGCACTTGCAATACCATTTCTATCTATATTCACATCACCCATTATTCAATCCTAACAAACCCCCATGTGTATGCTGTCGTCCTCTCATTGGCCTCTCTCTCTTTCTAGGGTTAGGGTTTTCTCTCTCTTCATCTCCTTCTCTCATCTTTTCTTTTCTGGCTTTTATGTTCAAAAATTACCCTTCTGCCCTTCAAACTGCACGAATCTTAATACACCCATCATGAGATTCTCTCTCTCTCTCTCTCTCTCTCTCTCTCTCTCTCTCTCTCTCTTGTACAAATGAGCAGGTGTTAAACCAATAGGATGAATGTACTTGAGTTCTCTTTGTATTGATAGAATACAAAAACGAGTCAGAAAGGCAGAGCCTAAAAAGTGGAGTTAAAGTCTTTATGTTTTTGCCTTGTGACCTTTGGTTATGAGGGTTATCCCATACGTGGCATCATCAAATGTTCCGTCCAATCATATCGTCGGATCGAGTGCCAACATGGCACTGTTTAAGCCAATGGATTTCGAGGATACTAAGGTTTCAACTTTGAACGAAATGGGTTTTCTTGGAAATTGGAGATTTTTGTTTTGGAGAAATTGTTTCGAAGTGACGCCTAGTTTTGTCAGAGAGATAATAATTAAAGAGTGTTTGTTTGTGTAGATTAATGTTGGGTCATTTGTCACATTTCATTATTTCATGGTTGGACATGATTGTTTATTCTATTAGCAAGAAAAGGAAATACCAAGTTTACAAAAAAATTAGAAAATAAAAGTCAAAGGTTCTTCTCATTACGAATTTTTGCATCTTTGATTTGGGGGGATTTCATGCATGGATTGTTTAAAATCGACATTTGATTTGATAATATCATATAATTGAGATAGAAATATTCTATACTTACAAAATTGTATTACAAGATATAAAAAATTCTCTTTAAAACACATTTAAAGTAAATGTCTTTTAACAAATGTGTGAATTATAAATAATGCATTTTAAACATTCACTTCAAAGATGGGGTGAGATATAAAACTGGAATATATATTTGGGCATGTAACAAATCTGGAATTATAAATAATGCATTTAACAAATCTGGAATCCTAATGATGTTTTATGTTTATATCAAATGCATAGGATTTCAAATCATAGTTTTGAATGCATAATTTACATAGAAATATATATTGGGCATGTAATAGGCACTATATATTTAGGGGAGAGTATATGGTGTGAGATGTAAAACTTAGATGGTATAAAAATGGGGTTTAGGTATTTTAGTAAAAATATCAAAACCCTTCTTTTAGGATTGTAACACTTAAACTTGTATTAATATAAAATAGAAGTGGAACTTGTCCACTCTATTCTTTTCTAAAAAAAAAAAAAAAAATTCACGTATCATGAAATTGTTGAAATCGAATTTATTGGTCACATTATGAAAATTTTAATTTCAAGCAAAGTGGTTGCCAAACTTCTTACATAGAATTGTGAGTGTTAATTTTCAAGTTTAACCCTGGAGAAAAGTATGTAATTTATGTCATTTCAAAGTTCAAATGCACAAAAAAAGAGAAGGTATTATACTTGATGTCACGTATTCACATGCCATTATTTGCTTTTAAGAATTTCAAATCTGTCAATCGTACAGTAAAATCTTGAGCAAATTTAATTGAAGGTTCCATTTACAATTCATCTCCAATTTATTGTTTTTTTTTTGACATGTTTTACATGATGAGGTTTTGTTGACTTGTGTTGTTGATTTTGGGGTCTAATCACTTTTTTTTTTCATTTCATTTTAAATATTTTGAGGGATTGTTTTAACTCACAACATGTGACCTTCATGATAATGTCTATTCTAATTAAGTTTGAGTAAGTTCGAGTTTAAATTAACACCATAAAATACTTGTTATTTTCAAATTAAGCCTTCATATTAAGCACTGAAGATATAACACCCGAATTTTGAAATATAAAAAAACGAAACAACACATAAACTTCATGATAGAAATTTGAATTCCCTACTAATTGTCGATATATAGTCATCGTTATTCAAAATTTATAACGAATAAGCCAAGAATGTGTTTTTATTAATTTAAGCATTTCCATTGTGACTAAAGTTCCTTTGATTTTGTTTTTACAGTGTTAAGGCCACCATAGAGAGGTACAAGAAGGCTTACAGCACCGATACTGGTCATTCAAACTCGGCCAACGAACTCACAGCACAGGTCATAAAAATTCTGTAATTTATAGAAAATAACATGTAATTTTTTATCCGCTAAAAAATCTTCCAAGGATTTGTTTCACACAGACTACATATTCACTAAATCATTAGTACAACAACTTTTTTGCATAAAATGTTTAGATGTCATTATATTCGAAGATATTGCAAGGAAATTATTCGGTAATAATAAGTTAATGAGAAGTATATGTCCTATATTCGGTAATAATAAGTTGAATTGAAAAGTAAATAAGAGTGAAGAAAAACTTCGACGGTAATTACCGGCCAAGTTTCATAATAATTCTAATATTGATGCTTAATGTAAAATCAAACCCTAAAATTACATGTATTATTGGCAAGAAGGGCGTGTCAATTTTTCATAAGTATTCTTCGTTTAGTTATGAAATATGAAATTGAATACAAATTAAGAAAAGTTTCATACTATCTTTCCTTTTGTTGCAGCATTATCAGCAAGAAGCGGCAAAGCTTCGGCAGCAAATAAGCACGTTAAATAACAGTAATAGGTAATTAAATTATTCCTAGATCGTCGCGCAATTCGGTTTTTTATTTCTTGTCATGAAATAGAGATTTCTTTTGCAGGAACTTGTTGGGCGAGGCGACCGACCCATCCAACTTTCGGGAGCTCAAGACTACTGAAGGCAAGTTGGAAAAAGCTATACAAAAAATACGCGTCAGAAAGGTACGCAATTTTTTATACGGTACAGCTATTTCTAGAACTAATCTTTCTTCGTCTAGAGGGCTATCTATACTTTTATCAAAATACTCCTCATCACTTTCACATGTGTTTCAATAATAACATTTCATTAATTTATTCTTCATTATATCTTCTTAAATTAGTATTAAAAAATATCTAAAATATCAGTAATTCAAATAAATAATAACCCAACATTAATATTCGGAGATTACTCATAAACCAACAATATTATTCATATATTGGTAATAGATTGTATTTCATATGCATTCTATTTTTATGTTGTTGAATTAAAAAAATATAAGTTTAACAAATTAATGCATAATTATGTTTCTAGTACATATAATAACTAAGGAGAGGTATCATGCATGCTATTTTTATGTTGTTAAATTTAAAAAAAAAAAGATAAGTTTAACAAATTAATGCATAACTATGTTTCTAATACATATCATAACTGTTAATCAAAAAAATACATATCATAACTAAGGGATATTTTGGTAAAAATATAGAGCAGGTACTTTTTAATTCAACCATTTTTATAAGGACTTGTTTCACACAGACAAAATATTCAACCATAGCTATTTTTTTTTATATTTAACATATGACTTATTTTAAATGAAAAAATATTCCACCATTTTTTACAAAATTTTTTAAATGAAGAAATATTCCACCATTTTACTAAGTGAATTTGGAACTAATAATATAAGTACAGATAGATCGAAGTTTTTCAGTTTTGTTAAAATGCAATAATTTAATTATTGACCTTTTTTCTCGCTGCAGAGTGAATTGCTTTGTGCAGAAGTGGAGTACATGCAAAAAAGAGTATGAGATCAAAATTTGCATTTTTTTAGATTCAATTTTTTTTATTTATGTACTATTACATAACTGTTAAGTTTTTTTTTTCAGGAAATGGAGTTGCAGAATGCCAACATGTTCCTGAGGAATAAGGTTCGCTAAATAAATGCGTAGTTACATTAAATTCTCAAAACTAAAATAAATAAATAAAAATAAAGCACCTAGTTTTGTTTCAATATTAATATATCATAAGGAAGTCATTGAAAAATGGTAGACCGGTTCATCAATATTTCATTATGATCTGATAACAAAAATAAAAATCATATAGAATTAAAAAAAAAATTCTACCATAGAATCACCCTATATTTTAATATAAGAAATACTGTTGTAAGATTGCCATAATGGATTTGTTTTCAACCCTTTGCACCATTTCATTACCAAAGCAGTAATTCAAATGGAGAAAAAAAGAGAGCAAATAACTTAATTTTTGATTATGCGAATATGCGATCATAAATATCATTCTTAAAAAAGTTGTACTAAACTTAATCATACTTCACTAAACAAAAAGTTTCCATTGTTTTTTATATAAACACCCCCCCCCCCCCCCTTTAGATTGGAGAAACGGTACATTTAAATATTTTCTCGCTTATTATCTGAATCAAAAAGAATTAGAAAAAGTATTAGATAAAATCCTATGAATTACTAATTAGCACTCGAGCGACAATTGTTTAAAAAAATTTGCATTTGAATAATTATTTTGTACAATATGTTAAGTGATGATTTATTTTAATGAAACATTGTTCATTGTTAAATTGTCGATCAGAAACTGTAACATGTCAGAATGATAATTTTTGTAATAATATTGATGCAATGAAATTTGGATGATATAAATAAAGTGTTGATGAAATATATATGTAGATATCGGAAAACGAGAGGCTACAGCAACAACACATGAATTTCATGCCATCAACAAGTAACGAGTACGAAACGGCAAACATGCTTCCTTACGATTCGCGAAACTTCCTGCAAGTCAACTTATTGCCGCCAACTCATCCTCATCAGACTGCTCTCCAACTCGGATACCATTCGTCGGTACGATCTAATTTTTTCCAAACACATGACTTGCTCATTTAATATTTTATGTAATCACAATTCATTTAATTCTCTCGCCGTTATTGATCGGTAAAATTTGATTTATTTTCCATTTTGCAGATGAAATAATGAGAGGATTCAAAGTGGCGATGTTCGAACTTTGAAGCTGGAATCGTAGACGGATTTATGCATAATTTATTCAGGTTATCTGTCATATTATTGTATCTATTGAAGGAGAAGTATTATGAATTTTCCTTATTATATGTTTTTATGTCATACGAAACTCTTCGATCGTGGTGTATAATCTCTAAATTGACTGTTGAGATTTCAACCTGAAGATTATTCCATTGAAACCGAGTTCGCTGATTTTCATTTCATTGCACTTGCACTACAATAATTATTTTGCTCCATTGATATTTTTACATTTACATAATTTCTTAAATACTACAATTATAGTTGCATGAAGAAATCGTTATTGTTTAGTATGTTATGTACGCTCAAACCGGTACAAATTTTGTGGTACTGAAGGTCATTCGTTTTTTCCAGGACAAATAACAATTCATTTGCTTAAATTAAATGGTTCAGAAAATCATATATTTTTAACTAACAAGGTCATTTTAAATAATAGTTATCCTTGTTTTCTTATGTTTGATTAATTTTGAGTGTATAAACATAAGACGAGAAACCTTTAAGTGATATTTATGTACTGTTCGAAAAAATTTAGTAATCAAATTTGTATCAAGACTAGTATTTTGTCATAAATTTTTGCAAGAGAGATAACGAATTATCTAAATATTAACATTACTCATAAGAGATAGCATTTACTAAGAGATAAATGCCGGATAGGCAAGGAATAAAATCTATTAAATCAATTTATGTACACCCATTGTTTTTAATTCCATTTAATCAAAGACGTATACAAAATATATACTGTATAACTTTCTAAATACTTTCTGTCTAATAACAAAGGCATTTTGATCAGTTACATTTTTTTAATGTAACACTGAACTTTAATTTTTAATTTTCTTTTTACCAAAATAAAATTTTAAATTAGGAAGCATGCATTGAAATAAAAAGAATAAAATTCAATTCATAATTCAGCAAGTTCTACAACAAATAGACTAACTAATCTCTAAGCTCAAATCCAATTTAAAACAACAAATAATTAACTAATTGTAACCAGTACTAAATCAACACTATTCTCAATCCAATCACCCCAAAATATCTTAGAAACCACCACTAAGGCCTAGGGCCAACACACCTACAAATAATCCTAGCCCCAAATCCAATTTCGTAGACGAGCTATGCACCTTCTCATGAGGCGACTTATCGTCCTCCGATGGGGTTGGTGATTCTGCACCCTGCGGCGGTGCGAGAGATGGAACCGGAGCTGCATCTGGCGAAATCGGATGTGACGAGGGAGAGTTATGTTTGTGCTTGTTTCGAATAGCCATTACCACCACGATCAATTTCTCGCCATCCTTCACGCATCTCGTGTAGTTGCCACTTATAAAGTAGAACGGGCCTGATCGATATAGATCAAACTTAGAGCGACCGCCTTCTAGCTTTAGAAAAGGATTGGTCGTGTTGCACGCGTCATAGTCCTCTTTGCTCACTTGTAGGACCGAATCTCCGTGTTTCTCATAATCAAAAACTGCAAAACACGAAACGAGGTCAAAAGATAATTAAAAATTTTAAATTCAGAAAATATAAAACTGAGAAAAAAAGACGGTATAACTTTATACGTACCGAGTTTGTCATTGACTTGAAACCGACTCCTCTCGGCCCAATTGTTGAATGTTTCGGAAGGATTAGGGTTCCAACCGTGTCGACCCCCCACATAGAAATCATAAGCCATTATCGAGCTCAAACATGTCGAAAATATTACCAAGACCAACACGTGGTTATACACGGATCTCGTCATCGATCTTTCGGTAAAGAGAAATATTTTGCACTCGTAAAGAGGGAGAATTATTTTGCTAGTTGGTTTCTAAATATTTGGAATGTTAGAAAAGAACAAGGGTATAAATAAGTGAAAAGAAGGGAATTTTTTTTTACCGTTGGGAGTAAATAGTAATAATTGGCCATTAGCTGTGCGAATTAAATGGGGAATTTTCCGTTTGATTTACATGTAATGCAGATGACAAGTGTCATGATTATGGTAATCCAACGGTAAACTCAAATTATTTGGCACCCAATTTGATTAGTAACGTATGGCATTTAGAAATGTGAATTAATGACCATAAGTCTACACCATTCTTAATATTTTTATTATTTTAAATCCCCTTAATATATATATATATATATATATATATATATATATATATATATATATATATATATATATATATTTTCGAAAAAGTTTAGAGAGGGCTTTTATTATCCCTCTTCTAAATAAAAAAACTTCATTACTAAGCTTGTTTTTACAATTTCATCAATTCTTTTTGTGGGCTTATTCCTATTACAATTTCCATCTTACACAGGCCCATCTAATATCTATATTTTTCAGCTATTACGAGTAAATCCCCTTAATATTTTCAAACAATAATTTTAATAAACATAATAATACAAATTAATATGATACATTACTCATACATGTAATTCATACTGAATAACAAATACTTAATATATAATTGATACAGTAAAATAATTTATTATTACTTTAATGATGAATTTTTTATATGAATCGGACACAATCCCAATATATTTTTACCATAAATAATGTTTCGGAGTTGACTCTGTAATTTAATTCGGCGTTTAGCATTTTTGGGTCATTATGCTAATTAAACATTTGAATATAAAATTCAAATAATAAAAAATATTTAATTCAGATTTTTTTATTAATTCAGTTTATATTGATTCATATAATAACTAATAATAAAATTGTATATAATTTTCATATTAATTAATGCATTTGATAAAATTAAAATTAAAAATACATTCCGAATATTTAAGCAAAAGATAAAAAATGAAAGCAACTTAAAACTTGCTGCTAAAAGAGTATTTTTGTGACAAAATATTTTCATTAGTAATTTGTTTATTTTTGTTATTTGAAGTTAACATTTAGAGAATATATATATAATAAATGGGATAAAAAATAGATGAATATTACACTGAGAGAGATATATATTTTGTTCACATTAGATATGTTCAAAATCATTATGAAGATTTTTAAAATAGCAAAACATATTAAGAGGATTTAGTACAAATTAAATATAAAAAATACATGACTATTGTCGTCCAATTTTTTAATGACATGAAATATTAAGTTCAAGGAACATTCGATAAGTGAGGGGCATACTTTTGAAAATAAAAAAAAATTATGATTTTGTTTTCGAACTCCCCAACAATTTAATATGATTATGTCGTTCAAGATAGTTTTGAATTTTTTCACAAGTATCATAGATTTGGTTGAGTTGGAAAAATTAAAAACTGTTATAATTGAATTGAGTTATAATTTCGATAAAGAACCGTCCTACCTAACCAATGTACACGCTTAACATAAAACTTTGCATTTCGTTTCTAATTACACGTCAAAAATATTTAGCTAAACTAAGACCAAACTGAATCTTCGTAATATCTAAATTAAAGATAATTAGTTGATAATCTAAAACAAAACACGAACACCTAGAATTAGAATAACTAAAAGAAGTAGAGATAATATGCTGTTTTTTCATATATTTATGTTTGGTAATTAATAAAATAACAATAATACAAAAAGGACCTTAACTAGTTTAACCTTAAATCAAGCATAGTTTAACAATTATTATTCAATAATAACAAACACCTAAGTTTTGCATATATATTTTATTTTTTATCTAGAAGTATACATGACCACCGAGCCTTTTATATTTATTCATTAAAAAAAAAAATATATACATGACAAATCACAATGCAATCACGTCAATTTTTTAAATAGAAAGAAAATTTTAGAAATTCTAATACATTTTTAACATAGGATTTTGCATTTTATTTTTAACGCATTCAAAATTAGTTGATAATCTTAATAACAAGACAGGGTCAAATTATCCAATAAATTAACTAAATTATCATCTCAAAATCCAAAACAATAATTAGTCAACAGTTATTATTCAATAACAATAAACATATAAATTTTATTTAGAAACATGCATAACAAATCATAATATAATCACCTCAAACTTTTAACTAAAAATAAAAACTTTGAAAATTATAAATTTAACTGTTACGTATATTTCTAGATACAAATTTAGATATAAATCTATAATCAACTCACCAATTTTTATTTCCAAGTATATGCACTAAATTGTACACCAGGTCTATACAACATTATACACCCTCACATGACGACGACACTTTGCATTCCATATGATAATGTCCCACATTTAACTTTGCCATCTACGTCCCACCACCCGCCGTTCTTTCCCTTCTCTTCCTTGCTCTCGGCGCACCGCAAATCAATACTAAAAAATATTAAAAAAATTAAATAGAAACAATAACGCTATGAACCGGGTCCAGGGAGTATTTTACTTGGTAACAACGCATTTAATATAAGACTGAATATTAATACATCGTAAACCTTACTCTCCATTTAAATATAACAACTCGGTTTGGAGGTTAGATGAAATGGAGATCTCCGGTAAACAAACGGAGGAGGGAATTTGCTAATAATAGTTTTGTTGTTAAGGAACAAAATCTATCGCGATTAATAAATAGACGATATAGACTAATGGGATTCTCCACACTTTTTTCTTCGCCGATACACCAAAGGAGCCCTCTTTTCGTCGAGAAATACGACGAATTGAAGAGATAGTTGAGTACTATTGGGTGGTGTGTCGGTGTTGGATCGTCGCAAGTAGGAGGTTATGTGTTTTAATCATCGAATTTGGTGAATCAATCCAGCTTCATGTTTGGTAAATTGTAAGTTTTTTTGTTTTCATTTCGAATTTTTGGGATTTTTTAATTGGGGTTAGTGTAGTTTTTAGATTAGAAAGAGGGATATTATGTGATTAGTTTTGTTGATTTATTTGGAAAGTTTTTTGTTGTTGTTGTTGTTGTGTTGTTTCGTTTATTTTGGTGGTAGCCAATTTTTGGTATTGATTGATTAATTTAATAACTCATTTAGTAATTTCACAAAAAATAGATAAATGTTTTATTTGGATTTATAACACTTTTTGTGTTGCATTTCCTCTTAAGTTTGCTTCGGATTTAATAAAAGCAGGAACAAGCAATATTGTCTGAATTACTAATCCTTTTTTGTTCTGTGGGAAATTTGTAGGATTATTGAAAGATCAAATTTGAGGGCAGAATCTTTCTTCCCCTTCATCAATTCGGATTCCTATTTGGTTTCATTTGTCTAGTGGAAAACAAATATATTCAATCATTGAGCAAAACCAAGGAAAAATCGGAATGGGGCACAAAATCTCGTCTTTTTCTCTGATGAGGGATTTCGCCAATGGACACATGGAATCTCCTTTGATTCTTTTCTGATTCACTCTCTTTCTCTCTCATCTCCATTTTGTTTCCCAAAATCAAAGAAAGGGAAATGGAAGAACGAACCAATTCGTGGGTGCGACGCACATCTTTTTCTCACACAATCTATCGCCGAATTGACTTTTCGCAGCTTCAAGCCATCTCGTTCCCCGAAATCGAACCCAGATCCAATAACCCGGCAGGAACTGGATCCGTTATCTCATCTCTCTCAATGCCGGTGACCCGAGCCGAATCCTCCAAGCAAAATGCTTCCTACACGCAATCTATCAGCATGCCAACGAGCTCGAATTCAAATTCCGAAAAGGATACCAATGTTAATAACGGAGAGAATGCACAAACGGGTTCGAGTACCGAAACGGGTCTTAGACGCAACAGGAGATCGCTATCTCCTTATAACGCGAATATCATGTCTGACGCATTCAAGGAAGCGAAGGCTGCATGTCAACGCTTTACGACGCCGCCGAGAGAGAGGGGAAGTAAATCCAACAAGGACGCGTGTTGGTCGAAGAAATACTTCGACCACGGAGGGAGTAAAGTCATAGCACTGGAGACGTCCAGTGAATGGTCGGCGGACATGTCGAAGTTATACCTAGGATCAAAATTCGCGTCGGGTTCGAACAGCAGATTGTACCGCGGAATATACGACGAGAAGGAGGTCGCGGTGAAAATAATCAGTCAACCTGACGACGATAACGATGATGACGAAAATGGAGAGAAGTCTCGACTGGAGAAGCAGTACATTAGGGAAGTTAGTTGTCTCTCTCATCTCCACCACAACAACGTAATTAAACTCGTGGCGGCGTGCAAAGAACCATCGGTTTTTTTCATCATGACCGAGTACGCGTCGGGAGGTTCCCTCCGCACGTTCCTCAACAAACTCGGCGAAAACCCGGTCCCGCTCCCTAAACTAATCTCCATCGCGTTGAACGTCGCGCGCGGAATGGAATACATCCACTCACAAGGAGTGGTCCACCGCGATCTCAAGCCGGAAAACATCCTCACCAACGAGGACCAAACCTCCGTGAAAATTGCCGATTTCGGGATTTCGTGCGAGGAGGGGTATTGCGACGCGTTGGAGCAGGACCCGGGCACGTATAGATGGATGGCTCCGGAAATAATCAGGCGTCGGAGTTACGGAAGAAAAGTCGATGTTTATAGTTTCGGTTTGCTCTTGTGGGAAATGATCTCCGGACGGATTCCTTATCAGGATATGACTCCCATTCAAGCTGCCTTTGCCGTCGTCGACAAGGTTCGATATATTTTTTTAATTTTAATTTAGAGGCCTTTTACCATGCCCCCATATTTCACCCACTGACATCACGATTAAATGGGAGCTCCAATTTGCACCCAAAATGTCCCCCAATTAATTTTGTAATTTTAATTTGATTATTTTAATTGAAAATTAATTCATTGGACTTTTAATTAGATTTTTAATTAGGTGTTCATTGAATGCTTAATTAATTGGGTGGGTGAATTGGTAAGCATGACAAAATGATGTCATGCTTACCCCATCACGATTTTGTGGGGGAATTTGGGGAGAGTAGTATAATTTTCCTTTAATTTAAAGCATGTTTGTTATTAAATTATTATTGTTTTGTTGTTGTAGAATGCGAGGCCGGTAGTGCCGGAGGATTGCCCGAATGCATTGAGGGCGTTGATGGAGAAATGTTGGGCGTTGAGGGCGGAAAAGAGGCCGGAATTTTGGCAGATAGTGAAGGTTCTAGAACAATGTGAGACCGCGTTGGCGAAGAACGGGACGCTTAACACGGCGAAAAACGTGAAGTGTAATATTGGTAACAAGTGGGTTAATAAGATGTTTCAGAAACTCAAGGCGAAGGCTAAGTCTTCTTCTCGTTAAATGGGTTCGGATTTTGGCGGTAACGGGTTGTGTCGTGAATTGTAACATTGGTTGATTTTTTACCGTAGTTAATTCTGCTTGGTTGGATGGTTTTCTTTTTCTCAGATTTTAGTTGAAAGGAAAACTAATTAGTGGGGTTTTTTTTTCTGTTTGTGTGGGTAATTAATAATTATCGATAAAGTAGATTGTTGTAGTGTATTAATTGTGTAAAATTCAGATTTAAAGAAGTTTTGCAAGAAATCAAAAATAGGTATGTGATTAAATTTGCATCACAATTAATATTTGAATATAAGACATTTGTGTTGTGGTTAAAGTTATTAGCACCATACAATGAAAATTCACTATTTGACAAGTGTTTCGCTTTCTTGGAAACATTCAAAATTTATTCATTCATAAAGTTGGAAAATAAATAATAGCCCTCCTTCAGAATATTATTGTGGTGGCGGCTTATTTTTCGAGCACTATCAGAATCTTTGACAAGTTCATGTTTAAGATGATCTTTTTTCTTCACTAGTTGAAATGGTGGAATAATCTTCTCTCGAGAAAAAGAAATACTAGATTGAATTAGTCATGACTTTTAACATATGAGGTCCAAAGTAAATTACTGATCAATTGCATATCACAAATAAGCGATAAATTGTTAACAGTCCAAAAAGTCTACTGGTATTCGCTTCGAGATGTTACAAAAGTTGTAAATTTGATTTTCGTTAACACCAAATATAACAAATGTACTAACCTGTTTTCGATGCGGAAAATACAGGAGAGAAGAAATTTATTGAAATGAAAAAAAGAGTGGCTAAGGCGAGATGCAATGCTCTCACATTCCTCATATTATCTCCAAATTTATAAGGTGGATTAATGCCTCTCTAACAGGAGAGAACAAATAGGTTTTGGGTCAAGTTTCTAACAATTAGCATTTGGATTTTGGATTGGATATATGCTAGCTCTTTTAATCCATATAACATGTACTTGTATAGTCTTTGCCCCACTTTTTGCTTATATGTATTATCATCATTTATATATCTTGATTATATACTCTTTGGTAGTTGTATACATGCTTTCTATATCTGTATATATCAGTAGTGATACAAGTCACACCTTTCTTCTCCGAAAGTATATAATACTAGTGTATACGTGAAAACATTTACAAAAATGCCTCTTGTTATATATTTAAAGTTAGATCACCAATATTCTCATATTAGTTAATAGAAAATAAAATACAAGAATTCGACTAATAAACTACGTGAATGTGCATTTCAAGAATAGTGCATGTAGAATGATTTGCATAAGAATGTGCACTGCATATGCATAAGAATGTGCATTGCATATGCACGTAACATCAAGAACATACCCAAAATAACAGATAAAATGACACAAACTAAACAACCAACACATCATGAAACAAACATCCTAATCAAAACCCTTCCGAGAACCAATCTTCATCAATATAATTTTATCTTAATCTTAATTGGTCTTTGGCACATGCAACAAACCATTAAATGCTTTCCACATTCCCTGCATGTCTACACACAAAACATCACCAATTAATTTTCATATAAGAAATATATTATTAAAATTCATATTTTTGTAAATTACCTGATGGCCACATCCAAACGCAAGGTTCTTCGGCTCATCCAAACAAATCGGACAGGTCTGAAATTTCAATATTTTTAAATTTGCAAGTAAACATATAATTGAGAAGACGAGATGAAAAAAAGTTGAATTTTTTTAAGAGTTACCGAACTCAAATAAAAATTTGCAAAATATCGCTCTAATTTACAAAAGGGGTTAGATATTTAGTTCTTGAAACTCGAAAAAAACTCCTCGATGTGTCAATTGGGCTTGTATATTTTATGGCTCAATCGGTTCTCATCCTTAAGGGTTTGATTTTTCCTGTTGAGGGGCAAAGTATATTTACCCTTTACAAAACTATGAAATTGGACAAAAATACTATACCTCAGTCGAATGTATCCAGACTGGAGCTGAGGGCTCTACGTGGACTGGAACTGGAGCCAGGTCAGAATCACTTTCATTAACCGGCAAGGGATCTGTATCACTATTACTATCCGGAAAGCCGGCCCAGCCATGGGTCTCGAGGGGGACGAGGTAAGCGCGGCGTCGTTCGGCCTCGACAGAGTGGGTTCTTCAAGAAATTTGTGACGAATAACAAATATCAACAACTGGAGCATTATGAACAACATTAGGTGGAACATATTCGTTATGGCACCTGAAAATTGGAAAAACAAGTAATTTATGTAAGGATTGGAGGAATTATCCAAATAGTTCAGCACCCGACCCGCATGTATGTAAATAGTTCAGGATGCAGATGGATGGAAAATGATGGTACAGTAAGTGGCCTCTTAAAATAATTTCTATTTTTCTAGTAACATCGGCATGTGCATGCACGGATTAAGTACGAGGGAAGTACAATAATATGGGACAGGACAAATATATGCGAAGTGCAAGGGAGCATTTAAGGAAGAGTGTATGGAAAATAAATGGGATGTATGTAATAGGCTGCAAAGAGAATATGAAAAATAAATGGGGTGTATGTAAATAGGCTGCAAAGAGAATATCTTGACAACCATCAAGTGTCAGAGAGAGTGACGTAAAATTAATCTCGAAATAATAATCTCATTGGATACAAGACCATGCCCGAATCCGGTATCATGCAATTGAGTGTAAAATTGGGTTCACCAATTAATACCAAACCCCCTGAGTAGGCTGATTCAATCAGCAAGTCCAGAATGCATTTCAGGGGCACGGTGTAATTTTCCTATAGGTAATTCATCCTTGTTGGTAGGACTCGTGTATGGTTCAAGATTCAATATCTTCTCATATTCTATAGGTTTATCAATCTTTCTATGGTAGCCTCAACTATACTACATGAATAGTGCATATGAAGTGCATATAGAGTGATTTGCATAAGAGTATGCACTGCATATGCACTACCAGGGACGGAACCAGGACGGAATAATAGGGGGGGGGGGGGGGGGGGGGGGCGGAATGATGGGGGAGGGGGGGGGGGGTGGCGAGAAGGAGTAATCCAATACAATTTTTAACCTATAAATTATAATAACATATATAATTTCTCTATATATACATCCGCGTGTAATTTCATGTGTGGGGTGGGGGGGGGGGCTTAAACCCCCACTAGTATATATACATGCGCCGTTCGTAATTTGAAATTCATAATTTGTGTTCGTATTAGTATTCTTTTTTCGTATATTCGTATATTCGTATTCGTATTCGTAATCGTATTTCTTATTTCGTATTTCGTAATTCATAATTCATAATTCCTATTTCATTAATCGTATTTTGTATTTTGTATTTCATTGTTCGCATTGAATTTGGTTTTGGTATTGGTATTTTTTTTCTTTTCGTATTCGTACTCGTTTTTGCATTTTGTATTTTGTATTTCTTAATACGTAATTAGTATTTCATATTCGTATAACTGACACATGTTAGTTATTAATTTAATAGGTAATTAACATTAGTTCGAATTCATAAATTTGAATCAATATTAATGAATATTTAATGATTTGTTCTAATTATCACGTTAATTAAATGCAATAGTACAAATATGGAAAATACGGCAGGTACATTTTGGAATTTCATAAAAATTTATATTAATTTTTTTTTTTTACTTTGCTCCAAAATGTACCATAATATGCCTTATGTTCTAAGTTAATATATTTAATTAACATGATAACTAACACAAGTTGGCTATTAATTTAATACGTAATTAACATTAGTTCGAATTCATAAATTTGAATCAATATTAATGAATATTTAATGATATATTCTAATTATCACGTTAATTAAATGTAATAGTACAAATATGGAGAGTACGGCAGGTACATTTTGGAGTTTCACAAATTTTAAATTTTTTTCACGCGTCAACATATATTAAAAAAAAAAAATTACTTTTCCCCAAAATTTACCCGCCGTATTCTCCATATTAGTACTATTGTATTTAATTAACGTGATAATTAGAACATATCATTAAAAATTCATTAATATTAATTCCAATTTATGAATTCGAACTAATATTAATTACGTATTAAATTAACAGCTAACATGTGACAGTTATCATGTCAATTATCATTTAATTTAGTCAATTGTATTTTTCTTACATACATGGGTATAACTTGGGTTGCAATAATAATAAAAAAAAAAAGAACTTGACACGTGTCACAACGGTGTGACACGTTCAAAATTGTAACTATCTCAGAATATTTACCAATTAAATGATATATGTTGGGCTTTTATCCTTCTCATGCTTGGGCTTGAATATACTATTTTATACCTCCATAAACCGTTTTGCCTCTACACACACTTTTATATTAATATATACCTATCAATATGCACACAATTGGCAGATAATGCAAGTTCGTTAAGATGCCCCTAATAATAGACTTGGCTAACTGCAAAAACGTCAACTTGAATCTTCTTGTGAAATTTTTTCTTGCACTTTTTGTTTTTGAAAATAGGAAAACCATCTTCACCGTCCTTAATTCGAAAGAATAACTTTGTTCGTGGTGTCGATTCTGGCCTAATTTATTGTTTCTAAAACTTTATTGGCTGCCATCAAGATCTTCTAGTTTGATTGGTAAGAAATACCTTTGCTATTTCACTTGTGATTTATTCACCCTTTTGTATTCAATTAAATTAGAGGTGAGAAGTTCGTTTTGAAGTTCTCTAAAATCTGAAATCATATAGTTGCAGTTTGTGTATTTTTATCACGAGGAAGGAGACAGCAAATAATTTTTCCCTAAATTTATATGTTACTTTCTTCTTTACAGCAGTGAATCAGATAAATATTTCAAACCGAAAATGACTGAAAGAAGAGATGACAACGTCGACTTAGATAAATATTTTTCTTCAGTTTAGAAATAACAAGTGATTGCCTAATACACGCAGTTCCTCATCCCATAAGTGGTGCCGATCGACATGATTACGAGCCTGCTAAGTTATCAATTGGATCGTATCACCACGGAACTCCATCGACCCTCGCAATGGAGAAAGACAAATCAAAATGTTTGGACTATGTATTAGAGCTGAATCGGGTTGAACCGAACCGATCAAGTAGATAATTTACAATGGGAAGTTCTATGATAGACCCATTTTCTTATCGTGGACCCATTTTAAAAAAAAAAAATTTCGAATATTTGTTAAATAATGATTTTTTTTGTAAGATTCTAATGTATATTTATCATTTAATGTTATCCAAAACATAAATTTTGTATAATTAATTAATGGAGAGTTCTATGATAGACCAATTTTCTTGTCATGGACCCATTTAAAAAAAAAAATCGAATATTTGTTAAATAATGATTTTTTTTGTAAGATTCTAGTATATATTTATCATTTAATGTTATCCAAAACATAAATTTTGTATAATTAATTAATAAATAGCTAAAATTCTTAAAATATTTTTTTGAAAAAAGGGTTCATGATAAGAAAATGGATCTATCATAGAACTTCCCATAATTAATAAATAGCTAAAATTCTTAAATTTTTTTTTTTTGAAAAAATGTCCATGATAAAAAAAATGGGTCTATAATAGAACTTCCCAATTTTTTTACAAAACCAATCAAGCAGTACTCAAATCGAACAACGCGATGATAGCATATTTGCATACAATCTTCTTCTTTTGTAAAATCAAATACCATTTTTCATTGTTAGGAAAATGCACGAGCTAGTCACTGGAAAAGCACTAGAAACTCAATTCGTCGACAATATTGTTAGATGCGTGGAAAATATGATGCATAACTACTCAAAGGTGAAGAAAAAATAATACAATGAAGGGGGCCCACATTCCCTCCTAGACATAAGTTTTACAGGTGGAGTTACAGAAATTCCGATTTTGCCGATCGATGAGAAGACTAGTGTGCTTTTCGCAAACTTGATTGCATTCGAGCAATCCCCATAAATAAAACATAAAAGTATATTAGTGAACCAATTAGATTTTTCTAATCCAAAATCAAACGTAAAAATAAAGAAGAGATGATAAAAAACTACTCTGCGGAAAATCCTACAGAATAGCTCAAAAAAATCATAAGAAATTCATTGCGGATAACTAAACAAACCACTTCATAATTCCAAATAATCAATCACCCACCAAAACTCCTCTATACACCATTGCCCCCCACCTACACCGCACAATCACGACAAATAAAAAGCCACTTCTCAATTCCATGATAGAAACCATGAGGCAATTATTTTTCTTTTTTAAGAAAAGAACGGCTCGAAGGGTAAATAGGCACTGCGTTGCTATCCTCGCCCGGTTTGTACCCAAAATGGTGACCATCCAGTATTTTTCGCACTTTGGACTTGCCTACACGAGATCGCCTATACGCTTGTTGGATTTGACGGTCATGATCTTTCAGCATCTCATCCACATTTCCTAGCGGACCCGAGTAATGAATATTATTCACCTGAAATAATAACAAACCTACTTAACATCTTCCCATCTCTCATAGTATCTCAAGAAACAAAATTCTTGCGTGCAATGCAAAATACCTCATGTGGTTGTGGGCCTCTTTTGGTTTGACTTTGCGAAACGTTATTAATGGGTTGTTGAACTGGATTTACCAACGGACCGGAATGAGAGGCTCGATTGTTACTACTTGAGAAGAAATTAGGGAGACGAGGTTCAATGGGAAAACCCGAACCGGATTCTTCTTGGTTTGGTTTGAAAATCTCGCTTTGGCTCTTCTTCGATCCTGTTTGTGCCTGTCTTTTCTGCTCATTGAGATAATCGAATGATAATTAAGATCTAGTTGATATTTCATTTTGTTTATTTTGATTTACCATCAACGAAGAAGATAACTCAGCATTGGCTTCGGGAGCAGGCATTGCTCTTGAAACACAATGCTGCTTTTCAGGTTGAACCTTGTTTCTCGTCCCCATTTGCCTAATAAATTAAAAATATATATATATTTGGAGCTTAAGTATGGATGTTTTGAATTTGAAGTAACACAAAGATAGAAGAGGGCATACCTTCTAGATTCTTCCTCTCGTCTTTTTGCATCAAATTCTTTGCTTGCGGGATATTTCGGCAAACTTGATGGTTCACATGCATACGGCTTCGTAACAAAATACTACAATGAACAATCCAAAAAAATAACGGTACCGTTTTGGTATTGTTATGCCATTATGAGTTGAACTTCATACTTACCTCACTATTTATAGCGGAGGTAGTAGTTCCACGATGAGTTGGGTCGATAGAAAGAAGAGTATCGACCAAGTTGAGTGCACATGGAGGAAAGTCTCCAAACGTTTCGGCCACACATCTTTGATAAGGTTGTGAAGGTTTGAACGTGGTTGCATGGGGCAACTTCGATTTTCTCCAATACTCCTCCGAAGGCGATCCACACAACTTAAATATCTTGTGCAATTGCTCCACCTTCATCAAAAAAAAAAAAAAAAAATAAAATAAGAGTAAAAACGATAATAGAGAAAAAAAATAAAAGGGACCTCGGTTCGGCCAGGCATTATAGGCTTGCCGAAATATAACTCGGCAAGGATGCAACCCGTGCTCCACAAATCCACCGCAACGCCATAATGAGTCGCACCGAGTAATAATTCGGGCGGGCGGTACCAAAGGGTGACGACCCGGCTTGTTAACGGGTGTTTTTGATGCAGGTCGAAGAAACTCGCTAGCCCAAAATCGGCTATCTTTAACACGCCATTGTTGTCTATTAAGAGATTTGAGCCCTTTATGTCTCTGTGCAAGATTCCACGACTATGGCAATGTTCTAGACCTCTTAATAGTTGTTGCATGTAACATTTTATCTGTTTTAAGTAAAAATTTGTTTATTTTTACATAATTATTGATTTAGAACATAACAAGACACAAATATGAAAAGAAACGTAGAAATCCTAATTTTGTACCTGAGGCTCAGAAAATTTGGGTCCAGGAAATGAGGCCAATCCAGCTAGGTCATGCTCCATGTACTCGAAAACTAGATACAAGCTACAAGACATTCGTGACGTGACTAACCCTTCGAGCTTTATGATATTTTGGTGGTCGAGTCTCCTTAAAATTATAATCTCCCTCGCCATGAATTTGACGCTCTCTGGCTCCCAATTGTCGAACCTAACTTTCTTCAACGCGACTATTTTGTCTTTGTCGAGATCACGCGCTTTGTAAACGCTACTATATGTCCCTTGACCTATCTGCATTTACGATTTATTGCGTAAACTACTATTTCGAATGGTAAATTGAGATTGGAGATTAAATTGCAAAAACAATGCATACAAACCTTATCTAGCTTCTCAAAGGAATCGGCCCTTCGCGGAACCCACCCACGAATGGCTTCTCCGGCGACGGCAGCCAGCCACTGTGGCCATCCTGCAGACACGTGTTCCCCTTCCACAGCCTTGGGCACCCCTCTACTAATACTCCCACTATGCCTCAAATAACTAATTGCTCTTTCTCGTTCCCTCTCTTTCTCTCTCCTTCTTTCCACCTCATACTTCGCCTGAGACGATACTCTTTCCACCGCCTGAACCGGCGGTCCCCGAAGCCCCGCCCTGGTTTCTCCTGGCTTAGGAGTCTGATGGGTACTTTCTACAGCGGAAGGCTTCCCACAAATGCAACCCATTGTTCACCGAACTAAATCACCGGAGCCTTCACAATGTCGCCGGTGAACGGCAAGCACAGCCCATTAAGGGATTTGAGCTCTTCTGCTTTGTCGAAGGTGTCAGTGACAGAGAAGTGAGCCCAAAGTTGTCTTCTTGGACGATGGTAATTGATTGTGGCATGTGCCAATTAATGCATTCCTCCACTTGTTGTTATGAAGAAACAGTGGATATACAGCACAGGCCTCATTGTGGGCAAATCAGATTTTTCATGGGCCTTATTTACCATGTATGAGGTATAATCAAATTTACCAATTTCACAGGCCTTGTTTAAGTATATTATATATATTAGTAATGGTGATTTCGAAACAACATAATATCATGTATACCCCTCCAAAATATGAAATATCATCAATACCCTTCTCACCTAGTATCTTATAGCAATTATAAAACAATTTATGCTTTTCTTTTTCTTTTTTCTTTTTTCTTTTAGCTTGTTTTCTTTAGTCACCACTCCCTCAAATATTTATAGTTAATATATGACTCATATATTTTTAATATATAAGACAATTGATTATGCCCTATGTTGCACGGATACGAATACGAGTATCATATCCGACTGGATACGGATACGGCAATACGGCAATATTAAAAAAATATAGAATACGATACGTCTATTATATATAATATTTCATTATTTTATTAATTATAATTTTATATATTAATTTTTTTATGTATTATATATTTGACATAATATATGCTAAAAGTTGTTTTTACAGAAATAACTTCATATTAAGTAAATGTTTGTTATATTTAATTATAAACTTATATTTATTACTCATTTATTTCGATTTCAAATTTTTATTTTTATTTTAAAATATATTTATATATACGTTAGAATATCCAACACGTATCCGAAAGTATCGCAGAAGTATCCGTTATTATTTTAAAATAAAATATTCGGATACGCCACGTCGAGTATCCGATACGTATTTGACCAGTATCAGTATTCGATACGGCATCCGATACGATACGGCTTGGTTTTTGAAGTATTCACGTAACATAGCTTATGCCTATTTATCTATTTTTGTAAGTTTCGAATGCATAATTTCCTAGAAAGTAGGGTTGTTCATTCAGTCGGTTCGGTTCATACCTAACCGAATAAGTCAAAACCGGTTTAAACCAAACCGGATAAAATTTAAACCGAACCGATTAAAAACCGAACCGAATAAATCGAATTGTTATTCGGTTTATTCGGTTCAACCGAATAAGAATCATTATAATTTAAAATAAAAATAAATTTGTAAGAAAATTTATATTTTATTTTATATTTTATTTATAAACAATATAAAGAAAATATTATAAAATATAATTATATTAATTTATAAGATTATTATATCATTTTTTATATTTCGATATTAATATATTCAGGATATATAAAAAGTGAGATGTTATTCGGTCGGTTCGGATTAATCGATTTTTAGAAACCAAACCGAACCGAAAAAATCGAACAATATCATTTTTTGAACCGAACCGAACCAAATAAACCGAAAAATCGAATCGATTAAACCGAATTCGACCGGTTCTATTCGGTATCCGAATAAACCGAACTGTATGAACACCCTACTGGAAAGTCAGACTATTAAGGTATAAAACATATAAATCATAATTACAATTAATTAAAAAAACATATAAATTCATTATTGATTAATGTATATTATTTTGTCAAAATTTTAAAGCTATGCACATCCCTTACTTCAGGATATCAAATTATTATTATTATTATTATTATTATTATACATAGTCCTAATCTTGAACAACTTCCCAGAAACTAACACGGGTGGAGTTTCTTTTTTATTTTATTTTTTTTATTTTTTTATTACAACTCAAATTATATCCAGGTGAGAAAAGAAATATAGTTGGACTCCCAAAATCATCACAATATCCGTATGCGGTGACAAAATGAATTGATTAATATTTCTAGTTGACCCAATTAAATGACAGATTTAATTAACACATTAATAATTTATAATATGTTAATATTAATAAATGTTAATTGACGTGTCAATTCAATTAGACGGTCAATTAAATTGTGAATTGAGTCAATTAATAATAATAATTAGCATACTTAATCCTCTTTTACCGTGTCATCAAGGATGTTATTTTTGTGTTATTTGAACTCCATATATAATTACCGTATGAATTTATGGCTCAATTAATAATTTTTTATGGTATAATTTACAATTGTCTTTTTTTTTTAAAAAATGATATTTTTTTTTAATGCTTGACATTTCAAATATATATTTCAATTTTATATGTATTATTCACGGTTTTTTTTGTACTTTATGAAACTTTAATTTTGTTTGAAGTATAACATGTTATATTTTATTTATTTTGTGTAGATTGATAATGATGGACCAATGTTACGGACCCTTAATAATTATAATACTTATATCAATATGCATTAATTATAATGTATTTATTGATATCAATATATTTGCAACATTTATTAATTATAATACATATATACATATATTCATTCTTATTATTCTAACCAATTTGTTCAAGTACAACTTGTCAAATTGTACCCATTAATAGGATTTTTTTTTATATATAACTAAGTTTATAATCTTTATTCCCAAAATAATTATGTTCTGGAGTTTATTTGTAAAATATCATTTGCGGAGTTTCCAACTCCGTCTTTATTTTTTTTGGCGGAGTATGACATATCGCCACCTTCTTTAACCATTAATTAATAAGTTAATAATCAGTAATATTTGGCGATTCTCAGAAACAAATTAAAAAAAGTTAATATTCCGTGAATGTACTACATGACATGCCATATTGAATTGCAAGCCATGTACACCATGTTAGGAGTGGACAAATGGTTCGGTTTATTTGGGAATCGAACCGAACCGGTCGAATTCGATTTAATCGGTTCGATTTATTTGGTTTGGTTCGGTTCGGTTCGGTTCGGTTCAAAAATTGTTATTGTTCGGTTTATTCGGTTCAGTTCGGTTTTAGTATTTTCAGAACCAATTAAACCGAACCGACCGAATTAATACTATTTTCATTTTTTCTATTATATTCATTTAAAAAAATTAAAATTAAATATTATAAAATTAGAAATGACGTAAGTATATTTTATAAGATTTGTTTTTATATATTTTTTCTAAATAACATTTGAATTTTAACATTATAAAACTTCTAATTCGGTTCAACCGAATAAACCGAATAAGAAATTCAGTTTCTTCGGTTCGGTTTTAAATCGGTTCAAATTTTATTCGGTTCGGTTCGGTTTGAATCTAGTCCGGTTCGGTTTAATTCGGTTTGCTCTTATTCGGCTCGGTTCGGTTCAACCGAATGCCCACCCTGCACCATATGTATATGTATATTATACATATATAATTTTAACTTTTATATGTATATATAATTTTATTCGTATTCGATATTTTATTCTTATTCGATATTGTATATGTATATATAATTTTAATATTTTTATATGTATATATATATATAATTTTAATTTTTTTAATATTTTATTCGTATTCGATATTGTCCTATCCGTATTCGAAACTGGATAATGTATTTGTATCAGATATCGTATTTGAAATCAGATATCAGGTACCCAGACATCGTATTCGTATTTCAAGATCAAATATCGGCAACACTAATCGTATTCGAAATCGAATATCGTTTACATTATTCGTATTCGTATCTAAAATCGGATATCAGATATTCGGATATATATAATTTTATTTTTTTAATATTTTATTTGTATTTGTGCTCGTATTCAAAATAGAATATCGAATATCGTAGTTGTATCCGTATTCAAAATCGAATATTGTATTTGTATCGAATATCGTATTCGAAATCGGATATCAGATAATCGGTTCGAATATGCAATTTCCTTATGTCACCTCATCACAACTCATGCAAATCATCACAATTATTTCAACAATTAGATTATGATATGTGGCAACATATGAACCATATATTAGCCTTTGATTTTGTGTGATTATGTTTTATTTGTAGATGTTTATGTGTCCCTTATTTTACACATAATTTTAAGCAATTTTAAAAGGCCACATCATCTTACATTGATGACGTGTCAAAATATTATTTGTTAGGTTCATGTTGGACCAGTTGTATTTGATTTTGAATTTTTTTTATAATATGTTACATGATCAATTGTGAATACAAATAGAATGTGGAGAGTTTAAATATCTAACATTAATAAATTAATATATAATATCATAAAACATACGTCAAATATTGTTATTATTTTCATAATATAATTTAAAAAAATTAAGAAATATATTCGCTTGAATTTTATCTTTATTTTGAGATCCATATTATCATATTTTAATCTCTTTCTATAACTTAAAATTATGAAAATAATTATGTAAAAAAGATATACAAATAAATTTAATTACATTAATGACTTGTAAGCCTAATTATTATTATTTTTAAAAATATAATTGAAAAAAATTGCACATACTACTAAGTATGTTATTATCATATATTCAATATTTTTCTCTAACTAAAAATTATGAAAAACAATTATGTAAAAAAAGATATAAAAATAAATATAATTACATTAATGATTTGTAATCCTTATTATTATTATTTTTGAAAATATAATTGAAAAAAATTTCACGTCCTTATTATTAGTATTATTTTTAAAACAATTATGTTATATATGTATTTTTACTTAAAACAGTTTCATATTGATCTTTAAAAAAAATAATGAAAGATATTTATTTACTAAACACAAATAAATTTTTTAACTTATATAATATTTTTCAATAATAAACATGAAACATAAAATTTATCAGACACAAATAATTTTTTTTAACTTTTACAATGTTATTATTCTTAATTTTTGATATGAAAATTTAAAATATCATATGATTTTGATTTTTGTTTATGTCACGCATTTTGTTTTATTATTTTATAGTGAAAGTACTAAATAAATATTTTGCAATGTGTAATATTTAAAAATAATATAATAATTTTGTCATAATTAAACTTTCTTAATCAATATGATATTTATTTTCATAAGTTTTATATTTGATCCCGAAAAATCATAACTATATATTATGTGTATGGTAAAACAAATGAAACAGAACCGCCGCGAAACACGGGTATTCTCCTAGTATATAAAAAAATTCCACATTAATATTGTCCTCTCTTTTCATAAAAATTAAGTAATTAAGTTATCAAAATCAAAATAGAGGCCTTCTACTCTTTCCTCATATTTCAACAAAAAAATTGTTGATGCAAGTCCCAATGCAAGTGGGGTGAAATGGACCCCAATTTACACTCCAACTCTTCTTCAATTAAAATCTTCTTTAATTAATTTATAATTAATTATGTTTTAATTAAACTAATGAATGGTGCCATGAATTAAATTTCAATTAAATTTACCAAAATTTTGGGTTAAAAATTAATTGGAGCTCGATTGAGGTACAAATTGGGGTCGTGAAGGATTAATCCCCACCTTGTTGAATCTGGCGTTGAATTTGATGGGAAGAGTATAATTTTTCATCAAAATATTGGCAACGTGTCAGCTTTGAGAGCTTGGTTCAGAACCGGCCATAGGCACATGCCTAGGATCCAAAAAACAAAGGGTCCGATTTTTTTTAGTGTGTATATGTTGAGTAGGGAAAAAAAAAACTAAAAATCCAGAAGAATGATGAAAGAAAGAATAATTTTATCATGTCCTTTCATTTTTCTACCGCATCTTCTATATCAATAATTAATTAATTGTTAAATTAATAAAAAAAATCCAATTAACAGTTAATAGTTATTGATTAAAATTTATTAATGCATCAGTATTTTAATTATATATTAATTAATTATTAATTATTTTGAAGATTTATTATTAATTGATGATAGAAGATGTTTGGGAAACGAGGAGGCACCATCTATGTTGCACGGATACGGATACGGGTATCGTATCCGATACGATACGGATACGACGATACGACAATTTTCAAAAAATCACGGATACGGATACGACTATATAATAATTATTTTAATATATTTATATTGTACATAATAAATAAATAAATAATATTTTGAATTTAAATATCATGACAATAAATAAAATCAACATAACAATACAAGTATCATAAAAATATTCTAAATTTATTTTAGAAGTATCATAGAATGAATTTAGAAGTATCCTAGAAATATCTTACAAGTATCCTATATAATTTATTTAAAAATATTATGGGCCAAAATATATAATGGGCCGAAGTATCTAAAACGGAGTATCTCAGCTGTATCATGAACGTATCCCAACCGTATCCTGCCGTATCCCCGTCGTATCCGAAAAAAATAAATTTTAAAATAATCGGATACGCCACGTGGCGTATCCGATACGTATCCGAACCGTATCGTATCCGTATCCGTATCGAATATCCGTATCGTCAGGATATTTCTGCGTTTTTGAAGTATCCGCGTAACATAGGCACCATGCATGTAGGGGTGTCAATGGTTCGGATCCGGTTCGGATAGTGGTCATACCAGATCCATATCCATATTGTCGGATCCGGATACGATTCGGATAATAAACGGATACGGATACGGTTCGGATATTGTCGGATACGGATACGGATATGGTTCTGTTTCGGATATTAAAACGGATATTATGTTATCATAACGTAACTTACTTTTTAGTTATAAATATATATAATTTGTGACATGAACGATAAATATGATTATATTTAAACATAATTTTACGATTGTGAGTTAAATCATTTACAAATCATTAATTTGTATATGATTTTTCAACTAATATCAAATATAATACATAAAAATAATATATAATATGAGTATCCGGATCCGATTTCGGATACTCGAATCTAGTTTCGAGTATCCGGATCCTAAAAATACCCGGATCCGAAACACGGATCCGGTTCCCACACCAAAACCGAATATCGAATCCGGTTTCGGATCTTAAAATTAGCAACCAGATCCATATCCGGATCCACTCGGATTCGGATATTTTTTTCGAATCCGGATATTTTTTCGGATACGGTTCGAATAGGTTCGGGCAATATCCACACCATTGACATCCCTACATGCATGGCCTCCGAAAGAAACTAGGGAGAGAAGAAATAAAATGTTCAGGGAAACGAGAATTGAAAAGACACTCCATCAAATTTTCTACTGTGCATTAGATTTCTGTGAATATGTGCCGATGATTTTGTATGATTCAAATTTTTTATATAAATTTACATAAAACAACACCAACTATCTTAAAATGAAATCACATGAAATCTCAAAAATTAGGACCTATTACTTTTTCCTGTGTTACAAAAAATTGTACGGGCCTATATCAAAAAAAAAATGTACGGTGTATTAATGGTACATTAATGCATTAAGTAAATTCAAGACTATTTTATTAAAAACAAAATAACTCACGTACAAAAACATCATTTCCTACTAACAATAATTCCAAAAAACACTTAACTTTATTTTACTTATTAAACTCAAACTATACTAATTATTATTATTATTAGTCCTTAATAACTAATACTTAGAATTCAATATCTTGTAACTACAAAAATATTTAAAAGGTCACTTTAGCCTTAGTACTGTGGTATAATAATTACCGACGATAGTACAACCAACAATGCAAAAGAGAAGTTACAAGGTATATTCAAGTAAAGTTCAAATCACAATTTGACCAATCATAAAATTAGATGTTATTTCGCTATCCAATTACGTATTTTTCAATTCTGATATTTTTGGTAATTTTGTTTGTGACGTTTATTTCTTCATAATATATTATGAGCCATAGAATATAATCTGATTAATTGAGCGTACGACACAAAAAAAATTATATGTCATAAAAAAAAAAACTAACGAACATAAAATTTGCAAACATCTCACAATTTTATCGGAAAAAAGAGAAAAGAAAAAGCCTTTCATAGCTTGCCCATGGAGTAAACTATCATATTCCACGTTTTCCGATTTGTGTTCATTTAACAAGTAAACAATTTCTATAATTAACATGAATTGTAATGTAATTATTGTCTGATTGCTATTGCTATTGCTATAATAACATATATAATTTGTCAATTAAATTAATTAATTAATGGGGGTTGATATTTTGAGAGTTTGTTTTGGAGATTGTGCGCTAGTTCAAAAATAAATTGAATATTGACCATTTTACCCCTAGCTTTAAATAGTAGATATTTACAAAATTAGTTATGACTATTTTATTGCTGATATTCAATAGTAAATATCCTTAAAAAAGATATAGGGAGTTTTTTTAAAAACCTCATATTTTTTTTGGCTATCGTAAAAAACCTCCTATTTTTTTGGAAACTTCAAAAAAAATTCTCGATCAAACTTTTATTTTCAAATACCTCCTTAAAACTAATCATGGATAGAGTAATTTTTTTTTACCAAAATATCCTTCTATTTTCATATGTAGTAATTAAAAAAAAAGACTATTTTTTATTAATTTTAAGAAAATTTATAAATTTGTTTGGAAAATTTTTTCCTATATTCCTACTAAGTTCATAAATTACATATTTATGAATAATGATAGGGACCACGAATTGTCCACACCTGCCACGTGGCAGGTGTGGTCAATTCGTGGTCCCTATCATTACTCCATATTTATCCCTTTTAAGTTGTTATTATCATATTTATCCCTACTAAACATAATTAATATCAAATTTACCCTTACTAAACTTACTTACTATCAAATTTATCCCTATAATTGAATTAAGCATACTTTTAAATTATTAAATTATAATATTTATTTTTTATGACAAAAATACCCTTTCACAAACATGTTCCATACCCCCAAACCCATCTATTACGAGCACAAGCACTATCCAGAACTCATTAACAATAACAAAACCCCAAAACCCAACCCGTTCACACATTGGAATTTGGACCCTAAAACCTCCATTCCTTCTCTGCTCCTTGCGACTATTCTGGCGGAGCTCGACTTCTCGGCGAATTTCTCTAGCAAGCACTTCCCGGGGAATTTCTCTGACATGGCGACTACTGGAGGGTGTTTCTGGCGAGGCGTACGCCTATCTTGCGACTGGAGAGGGAGTTTTACGACTAACATTGAAGTTTTGACGACTGGATAGTGGGATTTTTACGACTGGAGTTGAAGATTGTGAATTGTCAAATTACTCGTATGTTGTAGGCTCTTTATTCGTATGCTCTTTCTTTTTTATGGATTAATTACTCGTATGCTCTTGTTAGATTGCGATGAATTGTGAAATTAATCAGGACATGTATCAAATTAAAAAGATCACTATTGACAAATTCGACAAACCTTGATGGGAGATTACAATTGACGGATTCGAAAAACCTAAATGGGAGAATTCGACAAATTGAAAAGATCTTTGTCCCGCTAGGCGATTGCTATAAAAGGATTTATATTAGACCTTGATCCTTGAGAGAGAGCAATCTCTTTGTCATCTTCGATGTAGCCTCGTGGTGAGCGGCCCCGAACTACTCCCCATATCGGTACGATGAGATGATGAATGAAATTCGTTGTGTGCGTGCAAATGCAATTTCCTAGTTCGGGAAATTATGTCATGCACATAAGTAGTAATAATAGAGCTGAAATTCATGAAATTGGAAATTGTTGGGACGTTGTCCTCGATGAGAAGACATGCACTTGTCGGGCTTTTTATTCTTCATAGAAATCGGTGGTAATGTTGCAGATTTTTGTGCAAAAGTGCAGAAAATTGGTAATTTTGAGATATTTGTGGTCATGGATGTAAAATGAAGTTTATGTGGTAATTTTGCAGATTTTTGTGGTAATGTTGCAGATTTTTGTGGTTATTTTGTAGATTTATGTGGTACTTTTGCAGATATTTATGTGTTGATCTTAGGTGCTGATTTTGTAGTTTTCTAAAAGTCCAGGGACTTAAGTGCAAAATTGCAGAAAATTATGGTTTATCATGCTTAGGTGTGGGCAAATGGTTTGGTTTATTTGGGAACCGAACCGAACCGGTCGAATTCGGTTTAATCGGTTCGGTTTTTCGGTTTATTCGGTTCGGTTCGGTTCAAAAATTGATATTATTCGGTTTATTCGGTTCGGTTCGGTTTTGGTTTTTCTAAAACCGATTAAACCGAACCGACCGAATTAGTATTATTTTTCATGTTTTTTATTATATTTATTTTACAAAATTAATAATTCATATTGTAAAATTAGAAATAATATAATTATATTTTATATGATTTTTTTTTTATATTTTTTTGGTAAATAAAATTTGAATTTTATCATTATAGAAGTTTTAATTCGGTTCAACCGAACAAATCGAATAAGAAATTCGGTTTAATCGGTTCGGTTTTAATTCGGTTCAAATTTTATTCGGTTCGGTTTGGTTTGGTTTGAATCTAGTTCGGTTCGGTTTGAATCGGTTTAGCCTTAATCGGTTCGGTTCGGTTCAACCGAATGCCCACCCTAATTCATACTGATTTTATATGGTAATTTTTATGTGCTGATTTTTATGTTGATTTTTGTATGTATTCTTGGAATGATATTCTTGTATGCTGATTTTGGAATGGTATGTTGCTGATTTTGGAACTTTTAAATTTGTGGTGTTAATGTGTTACGCATAGAACCTTGAAATTGGAATATCCCAAGCATTACATGATTACGTTATATAATTCAAGATTACATTTGAGATACAATTGAAAATTGAAAATTATATTCAAAATTACATGATTACAAGATGGAAAGTTATATTACGGACCAGGGTAATCGTTATATCACCGTAATATTTATCTTTAATCAGCAATTCAGTTTAACAATGTTCGATCGTTACGTTCCGTTAAACGTTATCTGCAATACTGGATCAGAAAAATCACCCTATAAAACCCGGTCAAGAATTTCAATTACTCAACAATTAATAATCCCCAAATTTTACCACAACATTACTATCTAGTAAATATCATATTAATTAACATGATAACTAACACATATAAAATAATTAATAATTAATTAACATATAATGAACATTAAGTTGAATCAATACATATAAATTAATACCAATTAATTATTAATTATTCATTTTTTAAAAATTATCGTGATAATTAAATTTGTTAAATAGAATATAGAGAGGGTGTTGGGTGAAATCTTGGGGAAATTAATATTTCCACTTTGCATTAAGGCCATGGGCTGAACCAAGTGCAATTTTACATAGCACCCAGATTTCACACAAAATTATTTATATTCTAATCCACACACTTAATTAATTTTATAATAAAATAAATATATAATTAAAAAATAGTTTATATTCAAATTGATGAACTAAAATTAATGTAAATTTTATATTAATTAATTCTTAATTATAAGACATATGTAATTTATCATGTTAATTAAATATGTTAACTAATACATAGAAAATATAACGATAAAATATGGGGATAACAAGTAGTTTAAATATTTGAATTTTTTCGTTTTTTTTTCTAAATTTTTGTGCAACTCAAATCAGGGTATTTAATCTAATTAATCTACGGGGTTTTAAAAATCAGGTGACACCGGATTTTAAAAATGACTAGGAGAATACTCGCGCTACGCGGCGATGATGTTAATTATGTTTTCCATTACAATATAAAGTACTTATAAATATGATGATATTAGTAATATCATTTCATTATATAATTATTTGAACTAATTTGTTTATGATTATGTATAAGTGTTTCAATTATTTTACATTATGATAACCCAAAATTTCATTTTCTTAATCAAGTAATAACACTTATATTAATGTGATGGTATAATAATAATAATATATGAGGTATAACATGATTTTACAAAAAAAACATAACAATAAATATTATATCATTGTTGTTCACAATATTTACAATATCAAATGTAAAAAATAATAAATCATACAACATACGTAGTAACATATAAATAATTATCAAGTACTAATAATTTGTTATTGATTCAAAATGCAATGGAAATTATAAATTATAAATAATAAATCATACAACATACGTAGTAACATATAATTAATTATCAAGTACTAATAATTTGTTATTGATTCAAAATGCAATGAAAATTATAAATAATATCAAACTTAATAGTGAAGTAATTTAATAAATAATATAAAAAATTAATTTAGCATAACATAAATATAAATTATTTTAAGTCATATGAGTTTTTTTAACTTTATATTTTTAAAAATAACTTTACTATTTTGTAAGTGTTAATAAATTAATTTTTTTTCGATGGATAAACTATTTTTATTTCTATTATTTTTCAAAGAAAATAATATTAAATTTGTTTGATTAAAAACACAATTATAATCAACTTAGTTTTATATGATATTTGTATAGTTGTAATTTCTAAAAATAAATATTAATATTTAAAATATTTAAAATTCGATGTAAATAAATGATTAAAATTATTATTCGTAAAAATGCATTTTTTACATAATATATTTACAAGTTCAAATTATGGAAAATTGTATGTATGAACTATGCTAATATGGATGACAAAATAAAGAGAAAATTAAAACGAATATATTTGATGAATTTTTAAAATTAAAATTCTAAAAATAATACTATTATATGTTGTATGTTTATAATATTATATATTAAGTTATTAGTATTTCATATGTTAACTTTTCATCTTCCATTGTATTCACATTTGATCATGTAAACTCATGTGAAATGTTAAACAATTAAATAAGCTTAGTCTAGCATGAACTTAACCAATAAAAATAGTCCACATCATTAATATATGATGATGTTGCTTTCTAAAAATTCTTAAAACATAGTGTAAAATAAGGGACACTTAAATGACTACAAAGAAAAAATATTTATAAAAAATCAATAATTAATCAATGGTCTAAATTTTGACACATATTATAATCAATGGTTAAAAAAGAAAGTGATGATGTTAAAAAAAAAGTGATGATGCGGCACAAGGAAATTGCAAAAAGTTGGGTCCAAAATAAAGGTGTGGGTAAATTTTAGATTAGTTTTGAAATATTCGATTATTTTTCGAAATTCTCTTTCATATAAGATTACGTACATAAATGCTCCTAAAGAATATGCATTAATTGGCTTGCACTAATATGTTAAATATCTTTTGTCAAAATAAAAAAGTGCAAATTCACAATTCAATTACAATGTAATCTGTCAATTAAATTCACATATTAATACAATTTCAAGAAAGTAACACAAAAAAGAAAAAAGAAAATGTTCCAAATTTGTGTTCCATTTATAACAAAATCATATCATTTTGAAACAAATAATATGTCAATTCCATTTATAAATTTGTTAATTATATTAAAAAAAAATGCATTAAAAAAACAATCAAAATTGACTAAAAACGACTAAAATCTCAGTAAAAACAATTAAAAAACCAAAAACATTGTATTCAAAACCTAAAATACGTTATTCAATCAAATATCTGTACAAATGACCATAAAAATCGATTAAAATCGATTAACATCGGAGTGCAAATCGATTAAAAACGATAATACCAGTTTCAGTACTGGATTGAAAATTGCAGTAAAAATATCCAGATTTGAACTAAAAATCCAAAAATAACCAGAAAAAACAGAAACCCTTCGGTTGAAAACCTCATATTCGAACTAAAAATCCAAAAAATTGTGAACAAAAAAACCTTATATTCAATGCGGCGGTCAAATTCTAGATGTGAAAAATCGCCATTTCTTTTGTGTGGGTGCGGCTATGTGTGTTGAAATGAGAAGACAAAGAAATATTTTAGGATTTGAGGAATTATATATGGGTCGGGTCCGTCAACCCGGATGCGTGATCAATCTGAATGGAAAAATCAATCCTTATAGGCACAAAAATAACCAGGCCCAGTTTCAAGAAGGTCCAATTGACAAAAGCAATTTTTGATGATGGAATCAAGAAAGAAATGTTGTGTTTCAGGGGCCAAATCCTCTGATATTACTATTACTAATTACTAATTACTATTACTAATAGTACTAATCTTGAACATGTCACCATATGGTGACACGTGGCTTCTTCTTTTTTTGAATTTTGAATTGAATAATTGATATTCTTCCCCAAAATTTACCATAACATGTTTTATGTTTATGTTGATATATTTAATTAACATGATAACGGACACATGTTAGCTATTAATTTAATACGTAATTAACATTAGTTCGAATTCATAAATTATACATAGAACTAATCCCTAACATATGAGGAAAATGAGACACATGTCGTTTTTTTTTTAATTTTCAAATGAAAATTTTATATTCTTCCCCAAATGTTATCATAACATGTTATATGTTCTAAGTTAATTTATTTAATTAACATGATAACTAACACATGTTAGCTATTAATTTAATACGTAATTGACATTAGTTCGAATTCATAAATTTATATCAATATTAATTAATATTTAATGATATGTTCTAATTATCACATTAATTAAATGCACTAGTACAAATATGGAGAATACAGCGGGTATATTTTGGAATATCAGTTGTACTTTTCATAAAAAAAATATAAAATTTTATGAAGTTCCAAAATGTACCAGCCGTATTTGCCATATTTATGTTATTGCATTTTATTAACGTGATAATTAGAACATATCATTAAATATTTATTAATATTGATTCAAATTTATAAATTCGAACTAATGTCAATTACGTATTAAATTAACAATGTTTTAAATAGCGTGTAGCGGCACGCAGCGTTTCTGACATTTGATTTAGCGGTTAGCGTTAGCGGGCGATATAGCGCCGCTTCACCATCGCAGCGGAGTTTGATCAAAATTATTTTTTTTATAATACTAAATATGCATATAAATATAATTTAGCGGCCCAATATTATAAACAAAATTATATCAAATGCTTATTTATATCAACCTAACAAACTAACATAAATTAAAAATTCATCTCTAAGAAAAATATATTATTATTATTATTATTATTATTATTATTATTATTATTATTATTATTATTATTATTATTATTACTTTTATTTTTATTTTATTATCATGTTGTTTGTAATTATAATAATGCTAATAATAGTTGTTGTTGATCTTATTCTTCCTATAATAATAATAATAATAATATTATTATTATTATTATTATTATTATTATTTAATAACAATAATTATTATTGTATAATAATAATATTAATTATTATTATTATTATTATTATTTAATACACATAATAATAATAACAATAATAATTATTATTATCATTATTATTTATTATTACTATTATTTAAAACAATTATTATTATTGTGTAATGATAATAATGATTATTATTATTGTTGTTATTATTTAATAACAATATCAATAATAATAATAATAATAATAATAATAATAATAATAATAATAATAATAATTATTATTATTATTATTATTATTCGTACTATTACTATTATTATTACTATTATATTTTTATTATATTTTTATTATTACTATTGTTATTATTAGATTTAACATTATTATGATTTTATAATAATAATAATAATAATAATAATAATAATAATAATAATAATAAGCACGCTATAGCGCCGCTACGGCCGCTATATTTGAACGCTTCATGCTATAGCAGTCCGCTATAGCATTGCAGCGGAACAAAATACTACAGAGCTAAATTCCGAAGCGATGCAGCATTTACCTCCTAAAATCCGCTATAGCGCGCTATAGCTCCGCTGAAGCGCCGCTATTTAAAACACTGTAAATTAATAACTAACATGTGTTAGTTATCATGTTAATTAAATATATTAACTTAGAACATATAGCAAAACCTGCGCAATTGCGCGGGCACAACGCCAGTGAGTTCTAATTTCTAAAACATGAATGAAACATGAAAATGTCAATTGACCAATGACATCATCGATGATGGCATCATGAATCTCCTTCTCAGATTCAGATTTAGGGGAACACAATATAATTTCACTTATTCAAATTAGGATTTTTGACGATCTTCTCTCTATTCGTAGTAACACATGTACGTAAATTGAGAAATCGTAGGATTTTTGACTAGCTTCTCTCTAATCGTAGGATTTTTGTCTTCCATTGCTTGCCCATGCTGGAGCATGCATGCATGCTAGTTCAGTAGTTTGTCTATGGACTATGGTTTGTCAATGTTTGCAATTAAAAATTTTGAATTAGTAAACACGGCATGTGATTGACAAATATATTTTAAATTGTTATATCCCGCGTTTTCAGATTTCTCTACATATATTCATTAAGAAGTTATGGCTCCAACATGACGATAGCAAGGAAATAATTCCAGCACCACAAGGGGAATATTTATTTATTATATACTAAACGAATCTTCAAATAATCTCCCAGCTAGTCACCACAGGTGTGCAAATATTTCCGGCGTAATATATCCAGCCCTCGTAACTCATTCAAACATCCTTGATGAAGTGACAAAATATGTTTAGTTGAATTGATTAATATTCTTAATTGAATGAATTAACGAATTAATTGACATGTCAACTAACATGTACTAATATTAATATATTAAAATGAATTGACGTGTCAAAATTTTTTTTTTTTTATAATAAATGAAAAAGATTGGTATGTTCTCCATTTATTGATGTCAATAGAAATTTAACTCACAATCTCTCACAATATATGATTTTGTGTGTCTCACACTCAACCAACTATGATATGTGTCCAAGTATATTTTTCCACTTAATTAGAGAGTTAATCAACCCACTTTGTCACCTCATCAAAGGGTTGGGATGAATTTGGGGGGACAAATACATTTTCCCAATATTTATATACGTAGATTTTAGGAAGGCTATATAAATATAACCATCTTCCATGCACACTGTCTGATTAGTTTTATCAAAATTTTAGTGACCATTCATAAATAAGTTGGAAATCAAAGAAAAACATGCAGTGAACTAATAGTGATATCTCTTGATATTATATCCACAAAAATGAATTCCGCGTCTCCTCAACCTCATTCAGGGATGTCCACAACTATATAATAAAAGCTCATAAATGTTAAATTTAATTTTTTTGATTCGATTGTAACTTCGAATAACCAAATGAAAAAATATAATTGTCCCCTCTAATATCCCCCTCAATATATTATTGTGTTGGCAATATTTAATAAATACATTGAATGTTCAATATTTTAAATAATAAATCATTGTCACCGTATTAATTAGTTGGCAAACTGTATTGATTAGGTGATAAACCAAATTATTAAAACATGATTTGCTTTATTTAATATTTTTATTATATTTAATTTAACACACGACAAGTCATATTTATTTGAACAATTTTTTATTATTTTAGTGTCAATCTTTTTAAAAACTAAAATATTTTCATTTTTATTTTACTTACTTTTGCGAAATAATTATTTTTATTATTTTTGTTATATTTTTGTTTATTTTTTATGATAGTTTTATTCATGTGTATCCGTTTAACACATGATAAATGGTGTATTAATTCAATCCAATAAGTTATTTTCCAAATTTATATATTTGAATTTGATTAATTATAGATCGTGGTAAACAAACTTAATAAAAATATTAAATAAATTTATGATGTGTGAAACAGTGAATCCTTTTTCCCCTTCTTTTCATATATAGAATGACAAAAATTAAATGATTTTGATTTATCACTACATTTAATTCGGTGTCAACACATCAATCATCCTAGTGGATTTTAAGGGAATCTATATCATCACTCTAACCAAATCTACAAGTCATTCGTGTCCACTTTATAAAGTCAAATCTTATATTTCTTACCAAAATTTCCTAGTCAACTTGGAATGCTATTTAAGAAGCTAAACTATACTTAATATATTCTCATCAAAATCTCCACAGAACTTTCTCTCTCTAAGCTCTCTCTCGGAGTTGTATTATATTTCTATCTACTAGATGGACATGGATGTTCGCAACAAGATCCTCAACACGCTCATAATATTGTTGGTGTTGATGGAAGGATATTCGGCGATAAAAATGCCACGCAGGATCCACGTCGACACTGATGTCGATACTGACGATCTTCTTGCGGTTTTATATTTGCTAAAGCAGAACCGGGCAGAGTTCGACGTCAAGGTTTGATTTTGTATCCCTTGTTTTTTTTTTTCTCACGATTTGTTGATTTCATTATGTATTTTTTTGTGCTTATCGACGCAATGTCTCTTTTGAACAATTTTCTTCGACTAATTTTTTCATTTAAAAAATGGTATGGTGCCAGCTTTGGTTTTGTAAGTATAGCTGTTTGATGTTGTCTTGTAAAATGGAGAAATTTTGGATGTAATTTGCAAAAAAATAAAACCCAATTTATGCGTAACACGAGTACGTCGAGTAGTTGACTTAAATTGCACCATATATACTTATTTAATATGAGATTAGTGTTATCCCTTAAACACATAATTTAATATTCTAATAATTAACTAGGAGACCACGTAGCATATGCAGATCCCCACAAATTATTGTGAAGTAGAGAGGATATTTGGATTTTTCAGTACGATTTACTCCTATTATTATTTATTATATAATATAATTTAACATTTAATTCGTTTATTATATACCTGGGATATATAATCATGATAAAAAAAATTCTTAGGTTATATTATGGGATTCTTTGGTAAAATAAAACCTATGTTGGCAAATTGTACTTTCTTTTGAATTAGGTTTTCATGTTCAAGAATGGGGTTATATATGGCATCCCACCAACACCTCTAAAAATGTGTTGATGCGTCATTCGAGGAATGCTAATATGTATTAATTAAATTGATTAGCAATTAAAACAAGAAGATTAGTGAGATTAATTCAATTAAGGAGTCTAATCAATCTAATGAAACTCTTTCGATTGACGCATCAAGAAATCTTCTGAGTGTTTGTGGGGACACTATATATTTACCCTTCAAGAATCAGCCTACAAAACATTTTGAGATAAAAGAAACTGTCTTTTGAAATAGGTATATACACTGACATTTCCTTTTTTTTAATTAAAAAAAAAAGAGAATTATGTATATACAGGATGGTATAGTAATTAGGAAAGTATTCTTGTCAAGTGAATTTTGAAAGGATATGGGTTCCATTCATCGGTACATATATTTTTCTATAATAATTGTGCCATTATTAATTAATAAATGTTTTTCTCAAAACAAAACAAAAAAATCAATTAATAAATGTAATAGACACGAGACTTTTGAGTCCATTCTATTTTTTCAAAATAATTAGGTATATAGAAAATGACATTTATATATGAGACAATAAATGTGATATTCACGTCCATGATTATAGAGAGTTACGTTTCACTAACGAATACACATGCATGGATGTATATTTTTCCCTAACCTACGTATGGATTTGATCTACCTCAACTAGGAAGGTCAATGGATCGGGTAAAATCCGAACCCGTGAGTACTCGATCCGAACGGAACGGATAATATCCAAAAAAATACCCGCATATTGAATTTTGCTCGAAAAAAATACCCATTTCGGATTCGGGTTCGGGTATGGGAGTAACTTTTTTTGCCCTTAGGTATATTCGAATCCGAAAAAATATCCGAACCCGAACCCGAAAAGTACCCGAGAAATATCCGAAAATACCCACCAATGATATGAAATTTTGTGATGTTTTATAGATTAATTATTTGTAATATTTGCATTTTTAATGTATTTTGTACAAGTTGCATGTATATAAAATTATTGGTGATTTTACGTACTTGTGCAATAATTTTTTTGATTTTTTTTTTAGATTTTATATAGCTGATTTTCGAATAACGGGTTCGGGTTCGAATATATCCGTTACCTGTGGGTTCGGATTCAAGTATGATTTTTTACCCGTCGGTATTTTGGGTTCGGATTCGGATAATACTCGAAAATTCGGATTCGAATGTGAGGGAGACTTACCCGAACCCGAACCGCCCCGTTGACATCCTAACTTAACAAGGTCAATATATGGGCTTTGTAATTTCGTAGGCTTTAGATGGCTATCTTTTGGGCGGAACTACATGACGGCCCTTGTTCATATCAAGCTGATTTAGCAAAATATTTTATTAGGGGATCACAATCAGTGCAAATTCATGGACCAACGCTGGCCATGCCGTCAATCACCTATACGACATTCTTTATATGATGAATCGAGACGATATACCTGTCGGTATTGGCGGCGAAGGTGGAATATCTTATGATGGTACCATTTCCGCAAATGTCGGTGGCTATTTCGCTATAATCGACCAGGTCTATGATTGATTCCAAGCAAACGCAATATACAGTTTTTGACAAAAAAAGTAACTTTTAGATGCTTAGAAAATTAGATCTCATGTAGGGAAGGGCAACTGTTGGTAATTGTCGGTACCGACAAGCAATACCGATAGGCGGTGGTGGTGGCCGGCTAGATATCGATGCTAATTATGGAACCCGCAAGGCCTTTCTTCCACAGGTGCGTAAAACAAAATGACGTCTTAAAAAAAAAATTAGATAAAATATGCGACATGCACGTCTTAATTTTTCAGGGCAAAAGAAAGTATGTATCATTTCACCAACCAACAGCTCAACAAATACTAATCGAAACAATTTCTGTGGGGCCCACAACTGTACTTCTTATGGGCACGCACACAAACTTAGCACTCTTTCTCATGTCGAACCCTAATCTAAAGAAAAACATCGAGCACATTTATATAATGGGTGGAGGCGTCAGATCTAGCAACCCGACAGGACGTTGTTGCCCGAAGAATGCATCGAAAGATTGCGTACCAGATCAATGTGGGGATCATGGGAATTTGTTCAGTGCATATAATGCAAATCCAAATGCTGAGTTTAACATATTTTCAGACCCTTTCGCCGCATATCAGGTAACATATTTTTATGCGAATCCACATTATTTGACAATCCGTTAAGATATTTTTTTTTTTCAAATGATTATTTTACGACAATTTGTTTCTGTTTAACTTGATTTTACAGGTTTTTCATTCTGGTTTACCGATAACTCTCATACCACTCGACGCGACCAATACAATTCCAATAGGTGAAGAATTCTTCATGGAATTTGAAAAACGACAATCCACATATGAGGCTCAATATTGCTTTCAATCTCTGAAAATAACAAGGGATACTTGGTCCAGTAATAACTTTTACAATGTATGTGATCTCTCAAAATTATAAAAAAAAAATACAAATCAATAATGGATTTCAGTCTTATTGGTACGTAGCTGTGAATAACAATATTGTACGAGTTAGGTTTATTTTTCCAATATTTTTATTTTTTTTTTGGTAATTTTGTTCTTTTCTTTGTGAGATTTTAGAGTTTTTTCATGTGGGATCCCTTCATGACCGGTGTGGCTATTTCTATAATGAAAAACGGTGAAAATTACAGCGGTGAAAATGATTTTGCAGAAATGGAGTATATGAACATAACCGTAATTACATCAAACAAGCCTTATGGTTTGCAGGATGGCTCGAACCCCTTTTTCGATTCACGCAAAACTCCCAAGTTTCATTTGAGAAAAGGAGGGGTTCATAGTGGCCACGTTCAGAACGGAACCAATGATCCCTTTTGCCTAGCTAACGGTATTGGAAAAGGGAAATGTGAGGTATGTATTTTAGATATAATATCTAATTGAAATTAGAATATCTATATGAACATAACCGGTTATTTTCAGCATGTATTTTATATATAAATTATAATATCCTATTCAAATTCGATGATAATAAATTAGTTGACTTCGAGAATTAAAATATCTAATTGACTTCAGGATGGATATACTAAAGAAGTCACAGGTTCAGAAGCTGTTCAAATCCTTGTCGCAACAAAAGCAAAACCAAACAAAAATTCTAATAGCCCTCTTGACAAAGAATTTTACGAAAATTTTCTCGAGGTATCATACTTAGTATATTCACTCTCCAAGACAATGTTCTTTAACAAAAAGAACTCAAATCCAGAAGCAATTTGACTATATAAAATATTTAGTATTGAAATTAAATTTTGGTTGCTATATAGGTTTTAAATCTCCCGCGTAACACGGGTCGGTTTAATTTTACCACACAATTCCCTTATTTTAGAGAGACGCTGTATATTCCTGATTATACGAACATAAACAGAGGAAAGCCGGTTATTTTCAGCATGGATATGAGTGCAGGAGATTTTATCTCCCTTATTTATCTTCTTAAAGCACCAATCGAATCTATCGATCTCAAGGTCTAATTTCTTTCATCTTTTCTAGGTAATAAACATAATCTATTTCGATCTTCATTGGCCATATAAATTTTGTCATTGATTAGGCAATATTAGTAAGCGGTAATGGTTGGGCAAACGGTGCGACGATAGACATAATATATGATGTTTTGCACATGATGGGTCGAGATGACATACCCGTCGGCCTTGGAAATGTTACGGCATTAGGCAAGCCAAGCCTCGGTTGCGACTACTTCAAGGCCATCCCTAACGGTGCTGGCGGTTACATAGATTCCGATACCCTTTACGGGCTCGCTCGCAATTTGCCAAGAAGCCCGAGAAGGTACGTTCCAATCTTCTCATGTTGAACTATATATTCAACTTAAGTTAAATTTAATTGATTAGGTACACGGCTCAGAATTCGGTGAAGTTCGGCGCACCACGAGATACGGACCTCCCAGAACTCAGGCAACCTTTAGCTTTTGAAGTATGGGAATCGATTTCTGAAAAACTTAATGCGGGACAAAAGATTTCTTTTCTGACGAGTGGGCCCCTCACTAACTTGGCTAATATCATCTTATCAGATACAATTTACAGTTCAAAAATAGAGGTATATATATTAAAAAAAAAAAAAAAATACTTTCTGAGTATTTAAAAATATCCCAAGTTTTGTTTTCTTTTTCTTTACATATGCAGAGTGTTTATATTGTTGGAGGTAACATGCCAGGCGAGAAGGGAAATGTTTTTACGGTAACGTCAAATAAATATTCTGAGTTCAATTTTTTTCTTGATCCCCTTGCTGCTAAGACGGTAATACAATCTGGTGTTGATATAACGCTTATACCCCTCAATACTCAACGCGGAGTGGCTTCCTTCGAAAGTATCTTAAAATCGCTGAAACATTCTGGCAAAACTCCAGAATTGGAATTTACGTATCGGTTACTCTCTTTGATGAACGAGTTACGGGAAAAACACCGTGTGTACCGCCATTTGGTAATTTTCTTTTTCATTGTTTTGTTAGAGAAAATTGTGTCTACTCGACAACAATGAAAGTAAATTTTATTCTATTTCTTTTAGGATATGTTTGCTGGCGAAATCCTTGGTTCGGTGTGTTTAGTAGAACAATCGAGTATAAAACAAAATATTCAAATTAAAAAAGTTAATATCTTGGTTGGAGATGAGAGTAATAGTGGTGAAATTGTACATGACAATGTTGATGGCAAGCTAGTGAATGTACTGGAAAGTTTGGATATAGAAGCATATTTTGCAAAACTTGCGAGTTCATTGGCCGATAAAAAGCAATCAGCTCAAATTTCCAGCTTTGATGAACAAAAATATATATGGAGCAAGCCGCCATATTAAATGTTATTCTTCGAAACGTAGATAATTTATGATTCTTTATTGGAATCCATACAAAATAAAACAAAACAATATTTGTATACCAATTTATAGAAAATCATCGAAATAATTCTTCGTTCGATTTTTGCATTTTTAAAATTTAGTTCTGATATCAGATTGATTTTCCTGCTAATGGATTCGATTTTGGTTTTGGACTAGATCTTGGCTTATTCCAAATGTACAAAAGTTCTGATTCAAATTTAACTGATAATAATATATCAATGCATTTAATAATATTATATTATTATTATATATTAATAATCTTATTATATGTGTAATATTATTTTATTATAATAATATTATTATTATATTATTTTCATATCTATATAATTAATATAATATATTGTACTAAGATAATAATTATTATAGTAATTATAGGGATATAATATAATGTTGTAATAATAAAACAATACATTTAATATTATTATAGTAATAATATAATATTATATTAATTATATGAATATAATAATTATAATGTAATTATTTTATTCATATAATAATATTATATGAATATAATGGGTTTATAATTGCTAGTAATATAGTAATTATATTATAATAATGAAATTCCAATTTCAAAATTCCAAATTTTCTAAACAACCAAACAAAAAATTATATTTTCCAGCATATTATAATTTAGACATCCAAACAAACTATGTAATTATTATTTCCAGAAAATTTTTCTCCTCCACCTTATAATCCAATTCCACTCTACTAATTCCACTTGCCAAACGGCCCCTTAATACTTTTCTTTAGCCCAATTAACTTTCAATCGTTTATTAATGCTCCAAAAAAAATAGAAGTCGATTAGTGATTTGAAACATATTCTTTACATGACCCCTCTTAACTCATATTTTCTTAAAACTTATAATTCATTAGATTTGCTTCGTAATTTATATTTTTAATGATAAATCATACAAACTCGTGCACATCATAACAAACAGAAATTAAAAATTAAAAAACAATTCTAATGGTTCAAAAATCAGAAATACTAAATCCATCATACTTAATTAACTATATTAATCATTCTATGTACTGTATCAAATCTAATGAAATAACCAAATCTCTCAGTGTATAGTATCAACTACTTTGTATAAAGTCGAAGCTTATTTCTTTGAATGATATTTAAGAAGATAAATCATCCTTAATATATTCTTATCAAACTCTCCACCTCTCCACATTATTATCTCTCTCAAGTTCTCTCCCAGAGTTGTATTCTATCTACTAGATGGACATCGATGTGCGCAACAGAATACTCATCATGCTCATAATATTGCTGGTGTTAATCGAAGGATATTCGGCAATGAAAATTCCACGCAGGATCCACGTCGATACTGATATGGATACTGACGATCTTTTAGCTATTCTTTATTTGCTAAAGCAGAACCGGACGGAGTTCGACGTCAAGGTTTAATTTTCCTTGTTTTTTCGCGAATTGTTGTCACTTTTGTGCTTCTCTACGCACATTATTTTCACTTAATCTCCGAGTTTATACAGATAAATTATCATATTATACCATATAATTGAGTGTTGCGTACAATATGCAAATTATAACTTGTTCCATTAATTTTTCAAAAAATTGACCACGACAAATCAAGATAATTGAGTGCAATTTGCTATTTACCGGTTTAGTTCTCACCTATTTAAGCATATACTCTTACGGATACATTGCGGATTCTTCTAATGTAGAAGAATCCTGAGATTATGTGTGTCTGATACGGAACGGGTACGATATGGGTCAGATACGTCACGTGAAGTATGTTAGTAATTTAATATTTATTTTTTCGAATACGTCTTGGATATTTGAAGATATCTCAGGATACTTCAGAATATATCGGAGAGTAGCGAATTTTGACCGAATTTCTTTGTGGGGGGTTGTCTGAGGGGTTTAGGATTTACACCATTATACAAATAAAATCAATAATTACATACGCAGTTCCGCGAAAATCAAAAATCGTGGGTTTGGTAATTTCGTAGGATTTAGACGGTCATCTTTTGGGCTGAAGGATCGTGGCCGCCCTTGTTCCTATCATGTTGATTTAACAAATGCTAAATAACTTATTTTATTCGAGAATTATAATTTAGTGCAACAAATTCTAAATAACTTATTTATTAGGGGATTACAATTACTGCAAATTCATGGAGCAATGCTGGCCATGCCGTCAATCATCTATATGACATTCTTTATATGATGAATCGAGACGACATACCTGTCGGTATTGGTGGTGAAGGTGGAATATCTTATGATGGTACCATTTCAGCAAATGTCGGTGGTTATTTCGCTATAATCGACCAGGTATGCACGATCGATTCCAACTTAAATTTGGAGGCAAACACTTACATTTCTATTTTTTCTTTTTCTTTTTCTTTTTGACAATAAGGCAAACACCTAAAGTTCTGGACAAAAATAGTAAGTTTTAGATGCTTAGACAATTAGATTTCATGTAGGGAATGGAAACTGTTGGGGATTGTCGGTACCGACAAGCAATACCAATAGGTAGTGGTGGTGGCCGGCTAGATGTCGATGCTAACTTTGGAATCCGCAAGGCCTTTCTTCCACAGGTATTTATAATAAAATGACACCTTAATTTATTTATTTTGAGATACAAATATAATACAGCTTTTGTATATGTACATTTTTCAGGGCCGAAGAAAATATACATCATTTCATCAACTAACAGCTCAACAAATACTCATCGAGACAATTTCTGCGGGGCCCACGACTGTACTTCTTATGGGCACAAACACAAACTTAGCACTCTTTCTCATGTCGAACCCTCATCTAAAGAAAAACATCGAGCACGTTTATGTAATGGGTGGAGGCGTCAGATCTACCAACCCGACAGGACGTTGTTGCACGAACAACGCCTCGAAAGATTGCGTACCAGAGCAATGTGGTCATGGGAATTTGTTCACCGCATATAATGCAAATCCAAATGCTGAGTTTAATATATTTGCAGACCCTTTCGCCGCATATCAGGTAACATATTTTTAATGCGAATCGACATTATTTGACAATGTCGTTCCAATGATTATTCTACAACAATTTGTTTCTTTTGAACTTTATTTTACAGGTTTTTCATTCTGGCATACCGATAACTCTCGTGCCACTTGATGGAGCAAATACGATTCCTTTAAGTAAACAATTCTTCATGGAATTAGAAAAACGACAATCCACATATGAGGCTCAATATTGCTTTCAGTCTCTGAAAAAAATTAGAGATATTTGGTTCGATAATACCTTCTACACTGTATGTATTCTCTCAAATTTAAAAAATATTACAAATCAATAATGAATTTCGAACTTGATGGTCGTAACTGCGAATAACAATATTGTACAAGTTAGGTTCATTTTTCAAATATTTTTATTTTTTCGGTAATTTTGTTCCTTTTTATGAGATTGTAGAACTATTTCATGTGGGATCCCTTGTTGGCCGGTGTGGCTATCTCCATGATGAAAAACGGTGAAAAATACAACGGCCAAAATGAATATGCAGAAATGGAGTACATGAACATAACCGTAATTACATCAAACAAGCCTTATGGTTCGCAAGATGGATCGAACCCCTTTTTTTATTCACGCAGAACTCCCAAGTTTCATTTGAGAAAAGGAGGGGTTCACAGCGGCCACATTCAAAATGGGACCAAAGATCCATTTTGTCGAGCTAAGGGTATTGCAGAAGGAAAATGCGAGGTATGTATTTTATATATAAATTATAATATCCGATTCAAATTCGATGATAATAAATTAGTTGACTTCGAGAATTAAAATATCTAATTGACTTCAGGATGGATATACTAAAGAACTCACAGGTTCAGAGGCTGTTCAAATCCTTGTTGCAACAAAAGCAAAACCAAACAAAAATTCTCATAGCCCTCTTGACAAAGAATTTTACGAAAATTTTCTCGAGGTATCATACTTAGTAAATTCACTCTCCAAGACAATGTTCTTTAACAAAAAGAACTCAAATCCAGAAGCAATTTGACTATATAAAATATTTAGTATTGAAATGAAATTTTGGTTGCTATATAGGTTTTAAATCTCCCGCGTAACACGGGTCGGTTTAATTTTACCACACAATTCCCTTATTTTAGAGAGACGCTGTATATTCCTGATTATACGAACATAAACAGAGGAAAGCCGGTTATTTTCAGCATGGATATGAGTGCAGGAGATTTTATCTCCCTTATTTATCTTCTTAAAGCACCAATCGAATCTATCGATCTCAAGGTCTAATTTCTTTTCATCTTTTCTAGGTAACAAACATAATCTATTTCGATCTTCATTGGCCATATAAATTTTGTCATTGATTAGGCAATATTAGTAAGCGGTAATGGCTGGGCAAACGGTGCGACGATAGACATAATATATGATGTTTTGCACATGATGGGTCGAGATGACATACCGGTCGGGCTCGGAAATGTTACGGCATTAGGCAAGCCAAGCCTCGGTTGCGACTACTTCAAGGCCATCCCTAACGGTGCTGGCGGTTACATAGATTCCGATACCCTTTACGGGCTCGCTCGCAATTTGCCAAGAAGCCCTAGAAGGTACATCTCATATATAGCTGAACTCTATATTCAACTTCAGTTTATAAATTGAATTGATTAGATACACGGCTACAAATTCGGGGAAGTTCGCCCCACCACGAGACAGAGACCGCCCAGAACTCGGGCAACCTTTAGCTTTCGAAGTATGGGAATCGATTTCTGAGAAACTTACTTGGGGAGAAAAGATTTCTTTTCTGACGAGTGGGCCCCTCACTAACTTAGCTAATATCATCTTATCAGATACGAGTTACAGTTTAAAAATAGAGGTATATTTATAAAAAAAAAAATCTACTTTTCAGAGTATCCTAAAAACATCCTGATTTTTTATTTATTTATTTATTTTTTACATGTGCAGAGTGTTTATGTTGTTGGAGGTAACATGCCAGGCGAGAAGGGAAATGTTTTTACGGTAACGTCGAATAAATACACGGAGTTCAACTTCTTTCTTGATCCCCTTGCTGCTAAGACGGTAATACAATCTGGTGTTGATATAACGCTCATACCCCTCAAAACTCAACGCGGAGTAGCTTCCTTCGAAAGCATCTTAAAATCACTGAAATATTCTAGTAAAACTCCAGAATTGGAATTTACGTATCGGTTACTTTCTTTGATGAACGAGTTACGGGAAAAAAACCATGTGTACCGCCATTTGGTAATTATTAAATTTCCAATGTTTAGATAGAAAAAATTGTGTCTATTCGACTACTAATAATGAGAGTGAATTTTATTTTATTTTCTTTCAGGAGATGTTTGTTGGCGAAATCCTTGGTTCGGTTTATTTTGTTGAACAATCGAGTATAAAACCAAATATTCAAAGAAAACAAGTTAATATCTTGGTTGGAGATGAGAGTGATAGTGGCGAAATTGTGCATGATAATGTTCAAGGCAAGCTAGTGAATATATTGGAAAGTTTGGATATAGAAGCATATTTTGCAAAATTTGCGAGTTCGTTGGCCAATACAAAGCAATCAGCTAAAATTTCTAGCTTTGAAGAACAAAAAAGAATATGGAGCAAGCGCCAATACAAAGTTTGGATATAGAAGCATATTAAATGAAATTCTTCGAAACACAGATAATTATGATTCTTTGTTAGAATTCAAAAAAATAAAACGTAACTAATATTTTTATATCAATATTATAGAATAAGAAAATCGATAATGAACAATTGTTTGTTCAATCATTTCAAAATTTAGTTATGATAGATATTAGTGTGATTTTCCTTCGAATGGATTCAATTTGGGTTTAGAGTTGAACTTGATCTTCGCTTGTTGGATTTGAAGAAGTTCTGATTTCAAATGCACAAAGAATCTTGCTTACCTTTTTCATTGCCCTAAAATTTAAAAATTAAAAATTGATCAAACATACAAGTAATAACTGATACTTTCTCTTACCAATGATCTGTACTTAAATTCCGCATGAAATGGAATGTATAAGAAAGCAATGCTTAGTTTCAATCAAGATTAATAAACTTTAAATCAAAGTTCCAAACTTACGAGCTTAACAAAAAAGGCCGCAATAAAATAAGAATAAAAAATGGTGAATTTTCAAGGTAATCAAAAGAAGAGAAAATTCTAGAAACTTCGCAGATACACAATTCAAATACCGAACATAAGATCAAGAACTCTCGAAAGCACAGATTTTGAGGGGGAAGCAATGGCTCCAGAACCATCTCTCTCCCTTGTACCAGTATTACTGGTACCGCTTTGCAAAGTGAAAGGGACCAAGGACGACCCATTAGGTTTAGGGCTGAAATCAGCAAGGGGTATGGGGGTAGGAGTGGCCTCGAAGCTTTCATTGAGGTACCTATGCTGAAGCGGGTCGACCCGTTTCACACCTATGATGAGAAGGTTGTTTAATTGCATGCCGTGCTTTGCTAGTGCTTTTTGAGCGTCGTGCCGGCTCTGTAATTCAAAAAGAGCACAGAACCATGAATATGTGAATTTCTTTCTTCTTTTACAATTAAAATTAGATAGACATTAACATAGGAAAAATGTACCGGGTATAAAATATGCATCCAATTAGCCTCTTTGGGACCCGGGACCCACTTTAAAATTTCCCCGCATTTCTCGAACTCTCTCAGCACCAGGTTTGTCTCGCCAGGGGCAAATCTGTCCAAGAAAGAAATAGGCAAAAAATGAGTATTGGATTCAATACTATGTGATGGCCAAGATTGAATTCTGAATTATTGAAAAGATAATTCGATCATAATACTTTTTTACAGTTCCGAAACGAGGAAACAAAGACAAAAAGGTAAAAAGATGCGTACCCAAATACAGTAATCCAGACCTCTTCATCGAGTTCCCAAACCGGAGGAGATTCCTTGTGCATCTCTGGCCGCGCTACCTCTCTAGGTGGAGGAAGCATAATCAGAGCACCGGCACCGACAGATGGTTGCATGAGTCCCTCAACAGGAGATCCCGATCTCAGAGGAGTTCCATTATCGTTATCGCCATTCACAGGTGAAAACCTCAGAACATTGCCATACTCACCCATCAGTCGAGACTTTACAGGAGACGGAGAGGCAGAGAAACGGGAACGGTTAGATACAGATGGGGTAATGGGTTCTGGCGTGGAGATGAGAAATGGGAGAGGCGAGTCATGGGAAGGGGATGGGTTATCGTAAAGAGAGAGGATTGGTGGAGGAGGTGGGGTACCAGTGGTGAAGTGATTGATCGAGGTGGCGGAACCAAAACCGTTGGGGCGGGCGGACCGGCGGTAGGAAGTGGAAGAGGAGGAAGGGAGAGGGGAAGAGAGGTCTTGCAAGAAGAGGGATTGGCGATGTTGGTGATGCTGTTGATTCTCATAGGGTGTTCTTTGAGGAGTGGAGGTCATGTTGTTCGCCGGAACCTGGTTCGCCGGCCGGGAAGAGGGTTGGCGAGCAGGAAACCTAGTAAGTAAAACCGTCGAGGGTTTTTGAATGGAATTGAGGAGCGGCAGGAAGGATCAATTTTGAACGAAACAGTTATTGCGAGGGTATATTTGATTTTTTCATTTTTGTAAGGATATATATGATAGAGGTTATATGTGGCACCCCCATCAAGATGCCATATATTTTCCCAAATCAAGATTGACGCATCAATTGAGAAGGTTAGTTAAATTAATTCAATTAATGAATCTAATTAATTCAATTAAATCATTTCGATTGACGTATCAAAAAATTAATTGAGAATGTGTGCGAGCGCCATATATTTTCTCTATATGATACGAGTTTGACATGGTGTCCGTAAATTAAAAAAAACACCTTGATGAGTGGCATACTCGATTAGCGATTCAATTAACCGCTTAATTAAAGTGACACATGAATTAGCATGTATTAATATTAACGTATTATAAATTATTGACGTATCAATTAAACGTGTCAATTAACATTTAATTGAGTCAATTATAAATGTTAATTAATCAACCTAACTTTTTTTGGTCACCTCATCAAGAATATGAAGATGAGTTTGAAAAGCTAAGTATATTTTTCTTATATGATATTGTCTTTCTTTAATATTAAAATAGTATACTCCTAAGTTTAGCTTAAAATTCGTAATTTAACAATAGTTCGCCCAATACTAATTTGAGAAGATATGAAACCAAATCCAAGCTAGAGCATGTTCGTTAAGATTCGGCTCGAAATAAATTCGAACATGATCTTCAATGTTACAATGTACTTATTGTTTCGCATTGGTGTTCAGATAAGTTCGAACAAGTCATCATGGTGCATTTTTTATATTATATGACTTATAATATATGTTACGTGGATATTTCAAAAAATTGATCGTAATCTATCGTCGTATTATGAATTCTTTGAAAAAAATCATTGTATCGTCATATGTGTATTGTATCGAATATACTATTTGTATCAGTATGACATAGCTTATAATGTTATGTCGGGATGTTTAGTTATTATGTATAAAATATGTGTTGAATTTTTGGACATTATATATTTTTATTTTGTGGGTAATTATCAAAACTTTAAGGTAATTCGAGTTATTTTAGTAGATCATACTGATATTTTTATTTTGTGGGTAATTTCAAAATGATCTAATATTTTTCTTTGAAAAGAATTCTAGACCACCAATCGTGATAATTATATGTTTCTATTTTCTATATTGATGTCGATGTGACTCGAACTCATAACCGCTTCAACATGTAATTATATCGTGTCAAACACTCAACCAACTGGATTATGATATCATGGGCCAAAACAAGCTAATTTTGAACTTTCGTTTCTTTCTCCATTCTCGAAGGCTTAAGTTGGATTTAACTAATTTGAACTCTACTCGGTTGCATCCTATATATAAGAGGGCATTTATTGATCCCCTACATTTCCCCATCACATCTTCTATATCACCTGTTAATGATTAATCACCCGATTAATTAACAAAAGAACATCTCGTTAACAGTTAATTAATACATATCCATTAGCAATTCTTAATCAATATCAATTAACTTTTATAGAGTGTTCTTTTGTTAATGACCATGTTAATTAATTATCAATTAATTAAAATTTGGGAGAAGAATATAATTTCCCATATAATATTATGTATAGTACCATTCATTATTTTAATAAAAGGAAATGTAACTTTTAATTAATAATTTATCTCGTATTATTTCTCTGTAATTACCACAATTATTTTTAGAAAGAAGAGATGATAGAAAGAAAAAATTTACCTTGTTATTTCACTTTCCTTTTTTCTACTCACAAGTATATTTTCTATTTTCTTCCTAACAAAATTTCGCTGCAAGAACTCAAAATTCATGTTTATCCCTACCAAATATAAAATCAAGGATTCTACGTCCACCGATATGTAACACCGAACTACCACCAAATGAATATATGTCATTCATTCATTGGTTAAAAATATTTGGGTCCCACTTTATATATTCCATTTTTATTATTTCGGTGGCTCTTTTGTGTTTTATTTCGGGAGGTTTAGACTTTTTGAATATAAAATACCAATATCAATTCTAAAAAATAAAAAAAAATAAAAAAAAAATATAACCAATATTCTTTCCATTTGTAATCCCTTGAGATCTTATTTGTATTCAGAAAATATAAAATAATTATTTTACCCAATTAAGTAAGCATGTCTATTTTCAATATATTTCAATTCAAACAGTGATATATTTGGAAATTGAGGCATAATAAGTCCATACCTGAATCCAGCAAACAAACATACTCTAATAAATCAAACATCATGTGGATCAAACAAACAAAAAATAATTATAGATATCAAGTTATATAAAAGGTAATTATACCAACATTTCGGACCGATCAAAACTTCATAACTCAATTTCAAAAGACTTCAACTCTACATATAAGACCTATTTAAGTATGATATAGTTATGCAACTAAATTAGCAAAATCACAATCAACCCCCTAAATAATTCGCCAAATCCCTCAAATTTTCCTACTGATTAACTATAATTAATTATAATAACCCCAAAATTGGACTCGCTCATCTACAAAATTCCTTTAATTCCAAAAGAGCCGAAGCTACTGTCCACTCATCCCGCGTAACATCGTCGACACCGGTACCGGTACCATCTGGATCAACACAACAGAATGTATCTTCATCAGTAACGATACTAAATTTTTCTTCAGAAGATTCTTCTCCACCGGTACCGTAATGCAACAAAGCCATGCCAATCTCGGTACCGCCTTCCTTTTTCTGCAGAGGAAAGGCCCAGATCTCGATACTGTCCCCTACCTTCATTGCACCGGCATTTTGACGAAGAAATCGACTCCATTCACCGATCATTCTGTAGGCGCCATTGCTTTGCAAGAACTTGAAAACCACTTTGTATTCTCTACCCATCCTGTCAAAAGCTCGCACATTCATCCCTTTCTTCTCGCCAATGGATGCACGCTCAGTGTTCGTCAAAAGGCCAAAGAGAGGAGACGGAACCACTTTCTTGCTTGTCAAGAGAAGCCGACTTTCGCATAAATCGAGATCCGTTCTTTCGAGGGTTTTTGCAAGAATCTTCGTTGGTCTGTAAACGCCCAAAGAAAGCAACGTGGGAAGCAAACCCATTTTTCTTTTATCTGGAAAATCACCATTTTTTAGAGCTTCGTGATGATTGGTTTTTCTCCTTTTGGTCGGAGGGGAATCTTCGTGGATGTTCTTGGTGGACATATTTGATCTCGAATTAACCAATGCCATTGATCTTGAGAAGAAATGAATAAATACTATGTTTTGGGTTTTCTGGAAAATTTGAGGAAATGGGAGGGGATGAGAGAGAGATATATGGACATTTTCTTTCCTTGTTTAACGAATGTAAGAACTAAACTTGCCAGTTTCTAAAGAAGATTTAGGTCTTGTTGTAATAAAATCGAACGTTGCTTTATGCTGACGTGGCGATTTCTGACTGGCCATTAGGGATTCGCTAATTAGTAGATCTCTGATAAATATTCCTTAAATATATGAAATATGATTGTATAAATTTCCTTAAATATATGATATGATATAGTTCATGCAGTAGATTATTCTTGGGCCCATTGACCCAATGAAAATTGGAGGCCAAGTTACCATAGTAAAAGGGCAAAAATGATGTAAAAAAATAGTAAAAATAAACTAAAAAGGATTAAAACCTTAATTCCGATCAAACAATTATATTATTTTATTTCTTTTATCCACTCTTTCATACATATAATAATGTTTAATTTTCACAACCAAATTAATTAATCATCCGATGGACAAATCATTGATCTTTGTATCGATCCATGGGCCGCAGCTCCTCGTTCGAGAAAGTTTGGATCGTTCGTAACCTCCATCCATGGATCGTCTTCTCGTCGAGTTTTTTCGCGCAATATCCCTCATTGTACCGGCAAAAGATAGTTGAGGGTTTAACCTAGTGGTCTTGTTGAAGTTCATGCATAGCGCCATGTGCGAATCTAAAGCCTCTTTTGTGTGCACTACCTCGTGTTTCCTTTTCGTTATCTCCTTCACGGCTTCGGAGCAAATCCCGCAAATCCACTTACCGCAGAAGAGACTGCGGACTTCCGAGATGTATGCTTGCGTGCACTCCTCTGACATGCCGCAACACTCGCACTTTATTAGCTCTATCTCGGTATGGATTTCGGAGAATGCACGTCGAATTTCTTCGTCCTTCATTTGTGAAAACATTTTTGTATATGTTAGAATCAATTTCATAAAAAAAAGTTATTGAAGTTGAGAATATCAAGCTTAATTAGAGGGAGCCATCCTTGCCTCTTATATAGACTCCTCTCTACATGCCCTATAGCTTCTAGAAGATTAATTTTCTCTTTTAGGAAAAACAAAAATAAAATATCTTCTTTTTGTTTCTTTATTTTCTACAACATGTATGTATATCACGGATTGCTTGAAATGCCTATGAATTATAGACTTTTAATTAATTAACCATTCATTGAACCCTAAATTTGAGACGTAAATTCGAAAAGGAAAAAAAATACCTTGATATTTTGTTTGTGATCACACTCATTTTCCATAACAATAAACTCAAATTATTGCCAATGAAATTTGGATCCTGAAACTTTTGTATCCGACCTTCATCTTTCATTGGTTTTATATACTATTTTTCTTATTATTATATAAAATTCAAAAGGTCAAAAATGTCAAAACGTAGCAAAATAACATAAATTTTATTTCTCCTATTTAATTTATCAAATATGTGAAAATGTGACTAAAATATTTAAGATAAGATTAGATAGATCATAGGCAAGAGATAAGGGACCAAGCTAGGAATATTAATCTCGTGACCAATCAACTTTAATCAATCTTAAACTTCTACTCAAGAATAAATATTTCATGATTTATCACATACTAATCCAATCACCCAAAATCCTCGAGCAATTTTTGCTCATTCGTTACATAATCAAATTGAAACTATGTTCAAACAATTATTATATATTATTTGGATAAAACAATTATTACATAATTAAATTATGCGTTTAAGTATCTCTCCCAACCTTCTCCTTCGAGTCTCTTCGCCTTCACTAAAACCGTCTCCTTCAATTCTTCTTGATACTTCGTCACCCTATAGGGGCAAAAAAGTAAATTCTCCATACCAAAATTAATAATAAAAATAATAATCGAGCTATCATACTTATCCCATAAATGATTATCCGTGGAAGCGAGAATTCGCGCCGCTAAAAGTCCAGCATTCGCCGCGTTTCCAATGGCAACCGTTGCTACCGGAATTCCTTTCGGCATCTAATTTATCCATCCCCACAAAAAGACAAAAAAAGTTTAAAACCCATAAAAATATAATTAATTAATTCGATAAAAATTTTGAGACCTGAACAATAGATAAAAGAGAGTCCATTCCACTCAAAGACGAGGTTTTAATCGGTACGCCTATTACTGGTAATGCGGTTAAAGACGCCACCATGCCTGCAAGGGTATATTTGATATTTTCATTTATACATGTATATATTTCGAAATGGGTTGAATAAATAAATGACCTGGCAAGTGGGCCGCACCGCCAGCACCGGCGATAATTACTTGAATACCCCTCTCTTTTGCAGATATTGCAAATTCGTACATTCTCTCTGGTGTTCGATGAGCCGATACAATCGTTAACTACATAAATAAAATACTTTTTTCAGATTTTAAAAAATAAACCCTAATTTTAGGAGAGAGATACCTCGAAAGGAATATCGAACGAGGTTAAAATCTCCGCTGCGTCTTTCATTATTGGAAGATCCGAATCTGAACCCATTATTATCGAAACTCTTGGAACTATACAAAATATAATTAAATTAAACACAAAATTAGTACTTCCAAAAGGAAACAGGAAATTATTATAATTAAAAAAGAAAATAACGAGTACGTGATTCATTATTTGTAGAAGGGTCTTTTTGCAATAATGAATTTAAACGTGATTTCACGACTCGTTTCGAAGGCCCAACTATTGTTATATGGCCCATCTTCCTTTGTTTCCTCATCTCTACAATAATAACAAAGCTATAAACCCTAAACCCTTTCAATTCAAAATTGGCAATGAATGTTAATAATTAAAATTAAAATTAAAATTAACCAACCTGGTTTATCGTACCAATGCACACTCGCACCCGGTACGGTCAAAGCCCTTCTAATCAAATCATTCGCTATCTTAAACCCTTCTTCACCCTTCACAAACAAAATTATCACAAAAGTTAGTTAGTTAGAGAGAGTGAGTGAGAGAGAGAGAGAGAGAGGTGCTGACATCATCTTCGCCGAGAATATTATACATGACCGAAGCAGGAGCTTTATTAGAAGGATCGCCAAGTGGCAGGCCGAGAATGGCTCGTAAATGTTGCTCGTACTGTGAAGTATAACACGACTCGATCGTGTGGTGCCCACTATTATGCGGTCTCGGCGCCACCTCATTCACCAACACCTGTAATTAAAAAAAACACTCAGGGGCATTTTCGTAATTTTCATCTCACGAACTCAAAAGTCAAACCTGGTTATCTTCGGTCAAGAATAATTCGACGGCGAAAACTCCAGCGCCTTCTAAAGATCGAATTGTTTTTTCTGCGATTTCAATTGCGAGTTTTTTGGTTTTTTCTGATATTTCTGCGGGAGATTCGACTACGTGACAAATGTTATCTCTGAAACGAAAATAATATGTTTTATTTAAATATTATTTTTCAAAATAAAAAAAATAGTTTTTTTATTACTTGTGAACCGTTTCGACGACAGGATAACAAACGGTAGATCCATCTTTACTTCTCGCGACTATTACTGAAAGCTCCTGTGGTAAATCAATTATTATCAAATGGTAAATATATTTTTTTATGAAAATATTTAATAACCTTAATGAAGGGAGTCCATTTCTCGACGTACAAACCGTGCTCGAATCCACCTAGTGCTGAAATGGAAGGGTATTTTAGAAATTATATACAAATGTAGGGACTATTTTGTAATTTTGCAACTTACATTTGACAATGGAGAGAAGATTCTCTTTTGTTTGACACACGGCGTTGCCTCGTCCATCATAAGCTAATCTTTTACTTTTTATCATTAATGGGTACCCAAATATTTCCCCGGCTTTTTCTGCGCTCGTTAAATTATCTATCTGTGCACGATAAAGGGTATTTTTGTAATTACAAACTCGAAACATAATGAATAGATATTTGTGAAAATCAGTAATCACCTCCATAAAACCAGGAAGTGGAATCCCGTGCTTAGAGAAATGAACCTTTTGTGAATATTTGTCCTGCATTAATTTTTTTTCTTTTAATTATAATCGACAATTCAAACAATTTATTAGAGAGAGATAGAGAAAGATAGAGAGAGAAGGTACTTGAATAATTTTAATGGTGGAAGCTTTGGGTTGACAATCAATCCCTTGTCGCTCCAACTCTTCGAGCGTAACCGCATCAACATGCTCGATTTCTACTGTCAATACTCCACACCTGACAAAAATATAAAATTAAAATCACGCATCATATAAGATTTCTAATGAGATGGAAATAGTGGGATTTTTTCAAGGGACCTTTTAGCAAAATTGCGTACTGTTTCGGCGTCGTTAAAGCTTCCCACGACATGTTGGTACGAGATTGAACTCGCAGGGCAATTTTCCATTGGGTCGAGTGTGATTATTTTAAGGGCCATTGTGCTGCCAGCCTGGCAGAGCATTCTTCCTAACTGTCCCCCACCGAGTATCCCAATTACCGTCTCCGATACCCCGTGTACGGGACCCATCTCTTGTCTAAAACAAAGCAAACCCATATATGTACTCAAAGTGTTTGATGTAATGCCTCAGAGAAAGAAAGGAAAGTAAAATTCATAGACTTACGAGGAGTTGGTATCGTCTTGCAAGGATGAACGGGCACAGAGGGACTTGGAAGAGTGTGATATAGCCAAGTTTCTTGAGACCAAAGCAAGCTGAATTCGAGAAGTTCTGGGCGCATAAACGGAGCTTGAGTTCTGAGAATGAAAGGTACAGCTTGTACGAGCTGGAGAATAATACCTCGCAAGCATTCTTCGTTCACTTAGCCTGAGAGAGAGAGAGAGAGAGAGAGAGAGAGAGTGTGTGTGTGTGTGTGTGTGAGAGAGAGATGGAGAGAGGGAGAGAGAGAAACGGCGCGAGAGGAGAGAATTTAGGGCTGTTAATGGGCATTTATGGGCTTTTGCGGAATCAGTGGATCTTTCAAAATATATCATGTTCAAGTAATGAGCTCTGTTTTTTTTTTCATTTTTCAAATAATAATTAATAAATAATAAAAGCAAAATTTTGAGAATTTCTTTTATTATTATTATATTTTATTTTCTTGAAGTATCTCGGGGATTTTAAAAATTATATAAAGGGTAGAATAATGGTTATCTTTTCCAAAATATATCATATTTGTTTGCGATTTTTTTTATTGTTTCGAGTACTAGTAGTATGTTTGATTTGCTTATTAACTTATTGTTCACCTACATTTGCGCAAACTTTTTTTTGTATCATATCATCATCAGGCCCGGTCCGGCAAAATCGAGGGCCTTTAACGAATATTACTCAAAAAAAACCTTGAAATTTATTCTTGAGCTCGTAATGGATTTATTGTAGTTTTGAGATGCAATTTTCTTTTGACGATTGTAGTTAGGGCTGCAAACGAGCCGAGCTCGAGCGAGCTGTGCCAAGCTCAAGCTCGGCTCGGAACTTACTCGAGCTGGCTCGGCTCGTTTAGAATTAGGGTTCGAGCTAAAAAATCAAGCTCAAGCTCGGCTCGTTTTAATTCGAGATAGCTCGGCTCGGCTCAACAGTAGCTCAATTAAAAAAACAACTTGAATTTTAATTAAAAAAAATTATAATAATTGTGAATAAACAAAAAATATTCTAAATATCAAACTATCTTAAAACATAACAATAATAAATCAAACATACAACACAAAACATAAAAAAATAGGATTTGGACGTGGTATTATTAATTTGTCTCCCTTAGTTAATATTTTTTTTTGGACCTAAGTTGTAATCTGACTTGGAATTATTATGGAGATAAAGTTTTTCTTCATAAATTTTTCTAATTATAATAATATATATAATATGAATTAATTATGATAAAAATATTTAATATTTTAAATCGAGCTCAAATTCTTTTCGAGCTTAATACGAGTGAGCGGAGTCTGGCTCAAGCTCGGCTCAATAAGCATTCGAGCTATCTCGGCTCGGCTCGTTTAATTTCGAGTTAATATCGAGCGAGCTATTATCGAACTATTATCGAGTCGAGCTCGAGCGAGCCACGAGCCACGAGCTAAAGTTGCAGCCCTAATTGTAGTACATCCATTGGCTCCCACTACAAAGATTCATTCTTGCTTAAACCACACTTACTTAATAATGAAATTAGTTTTGCCCTATCACGAAGAAGATTCATATTTTGTCGAAAAGAATAATGTTTCATTCCTAATTAAAACATTTGAAATTTCAAATCAAAATTTTAAATTAAAAAAAAAACGAGTTCTTACTATAGGCATACTATTGCTCGATGGGTCCAAATCTGACATACCTTGACAGTTTCACTTCATGTCCATTAATCTACTTCAAAAACTTCTTGTGAGTCATCCAAGGTCTAATTTTCTTGTTTTTTCATTCATAGGCAAAGTAAAATTAAATGAAGTTAACACACATAAAAAAATTAAGGGCTTTTTATTTTAGGATGCCTTTGGTACTTGCCAAGTGGGCCAAGTAGCAGGGCCGGGCTTGATCATCATACATATTTCAACTGTTAATTTTTTTTAGTTTGACATTCTATTAACATAGTTCATCTATAACCTATAATGTTTTTTATTTAATTCGAATTTGTGAATATATTATGTGAAAAAAAATATATGCAAAAGAAACGTTTCTACATACTACTAATTTTAGATATTATATTATTTTTCTAAACTACGATTGTAAGAATTGTATATAATATTAAAATATGTTATATTTGCGAATAATTTAACAATATATTTTTTAAAAAAATAGTAGAAATGAAAATGAATAGTCTACCTATAAAAACATAAATAACTTCTATTAAACTTATAAACATCGTATACTATTGTTATTTATAGATTTGTAAATTAAAAATTATTTTATGATATTAACTAATTTTTAATTATATTTTTGCATAATCAAATTTCGATATTAGTGTTACTACTAAATGTGATATTATATATAAAATACCGTATTCGCCGCGTACCTCGAGTATTATTTAGTAGTAAACTATATTTTAAAAGATAATTTGAGATGAAAATGAAGGATGCATGAGAGTAAATTACAAATTACAAATAGAACACAAATTTATTTGAAGGAAACTATTTAATTTACAAACCACTCATTAATAAGAGTCCCCAAATGTTCTGCATATTATTATTATTATAGTTTGAAATTGGGGAGAATTCTCCACTCCACCAAAAATAAAAACACACAGTGAAGTGTTAAAATCCCCTCTACAACAAAGAACACACACAATATACTAATAATACAACCCTAACCACCCCTTAATTATCTATTAATTAACCCTAAGATAGATTTGAAGAAATTTAGAGAGGGTTGTTTATCCATCTTCCAAACAACCCCAATATTATTTTTTTTCTCAATTAATTTATTGTTGCTTTCTGAGTATAATCCTTGGAAATTGCAGGAATGCAACTTGAGCTCCTTGTAAGTCCTCCTTTCTTCACACCATTATGATCCCTCACTTCTCTAAGGCTATTAGACTGAGCTCTTTTTCTAAAGATATCTCTCATGGCTTGAGCTTGCGACAAAACGGGTTGTTTGCGACCCACTCGATTGAACTTAACGCACACACTTACGTGTTCGCGTAATGCCTCGTCTTGGTCTCCGCCATTCTTCTCCACTTCTTCTTTGACAGCCTCGGAACAAATACCACAGAACCACTTACCCGAAAATTTCTCTTTTTCACGTCGAATGTATTCTTGCGTGCAATCTTCTGACATGCCGCAACACGTGCACTTCACCTCGTTCACTTCGGAGATCGAGATGAGCTTCGTCGACTCTTTTGCGGGGAGCTCTTTACTGAGTTGGAAGGAAAGGTCCGACATGGCTCGCTGGAGACCTTCCATGGAGATCATTCTTGGTTTCTTTTGGATCGAGGTCGAAACCAGTTCTACATTTGGCGCCATTAATGGTGAAGTTAAGGGCTCTAAAAGCTTAATATGATCACGAAGAAGTAGATAAGGTGTTTATATAGAAGAAGTTAGAGAAGATTTATTTACGAAAAGGAGATTGGTTCCCCACCACAAAGTTTCACTTTTGCATGTGAGTGTGATAATGAGAGAAAGAACACTTGAAAACCCTAGATTTTTCATGACGAGACGAAAATAACTATTCATGGATAGGAAAATACGGGCCAACATATAAATGACAAAGTTAATAGAAAATCTGGAATAAATTTGTGGATATTAAAACATTCACATGTAGTCATATAGGATACGAAGAATCTGAGCCTCAATATAATCAGGTTTCAACCAACCAAGTATATTAAACGATAGGTGGACATTATTTGTGCCACCTAAAATTGCAAGCTTGTGAACTTGAAGGTGATTGCTCAAAGTTCAAACTGCTATGATTGGTGGACATGAATCATTCCAAAATTAATTTATTCGAAATTAAATCCATTTTTTTCGAAATGGTCACATCATAAGTTTTCTGTATATTCAGAGTTCTCGAAATATTGAAATTTTGGTAGTTGGTTTCAGGCCAGGCCTGATAAGATTTAGATTAAAAGCCCATTTAATATGTTTTCGAAATATTGAAAAATTATAAAAAAAAAACTAGTAAAAAACTAGAAACTAATATAAGACTAAGACCCATTTAATATGTTCTCGAAATATTGAAAAAATACAAAAAAAAACTAGTAAAAAACTATAAACTAAGATAAGACTAAGACCCATTTAATATGTTCTCGAAATATTGAAAAATTACAAAAAAAAAAAAACTAGTAAAAAACTATAAACTAAGATAAGACTAAGGCCTATTTAATATGTTCTTGAAATATTGAAAAATTACCAAAAAAAAAAAGCTAGTAAAAAACTATAAACTAAGATAAGACTAAGACTCATTTAATATGTTCTCGAAATATTGAAAAATTACAAAAAAAAGCTAGTAAAAAACTATAAACTAAGATAAGACTAAGGCTCATTTAGTATGTTCTCGAAATATTGAAAAATTACAAAAAAAAAAGCTAGTAAAAACTATAAACTAAGATAAGACTAAGACCCATATAATATGTTCTCGCAATATTGAAAAAATACAAAAAAGTTAGTAAAAAACTATAAACTAAGATAAGACTAAGGCCCATTTAATATGTTCTCGAAATATTGAAAAATTACAAAAAAAAGCTAGTAAAAAACTATAAACTAAGATAAGACTAAGGCCCATTTAATATGTTCTCGAAATATTGAAAAATTACAAAACAACTAGTAAAAAACTATAAACTAAGATAAGACTAAGGCCCATTTAATATGTTCTCGAAATATTGAAAAATTACAAAACAACTAGTAAAAAACTATAAACTAAGATAAGACTAAGACCCATTTAATATGTTCTCGAAATATTGAAAAATTACAAAAAAGTTAGTAAAAAACTATAAACTAAGATAAGACTAAGGCCCATTTAATATGTTCTCGAAATATTAAAAATTACAAAAAAAACTAGTAAAAAACTATAAACTAAGATAAGACTAAGGTCCATTTAATATATTCTCGAAATATTGAAAAATTACAAAAAAGTTAGTAAAAAACTATAAACTAAGATAAGACTAAGACCCATTTAATATGTTCTCGAAATATTGAAAAATTACAAAAAAGTTAGTAAAAAACTATAAACTAAGATAAGACTAAGGCCCATTTAATATGTTCTCGAAATATTTACAAAAAAACTAGTAAAAAACTATAAACTAAGATAAGACTAAGACCCATTTAATATGTTCTCGAAATATTGAAAAATTACAAAAAAAAGTTAGTAAAAAACTATAAACTAAGATAAGACTAAGGCCCATTTAGTATGTTCTCGAAATCTTGAAAAATTACCAAAAAGTTAGTAAAAAACTATAAACTAAGATAAGACTAAGGCCCAATTAATATGTTCTCGAAATATTGAAAAATTGCAAAAAAAATTAGTAAAAAACTATAAACTAAGATAAGACTAAGGCCCATTTAATATGTTCTCGAAATATTGAAAAATTACAAAAAAACTAGTAAAAAATTATAAACTAAGATAAGACTAAGATCCATTTAATATGTTCTCGAAATATTGAAAAATTACAAAAAAAAGTTAGTAAAAAACTATAAACTAAGATAAGACTAAGGCCCATTTAATATGTTCTCGAAATATTGAAAAATTACAAAAAAGTTAGTAAAAAACTATAAACTAAGATAAGACTAAGGGCCATTTAATATGTTCTCGAAATATTGAAAAATTACAAAAAAACTAGTAAAAAACTATAAACTAAGATAAGACTAAGGCCCATTTAATATGGCCCATTTAATATGTTAAAAATTACAAAAAAAAGTTAGTAAAAAATTATAAACTAAGATAAGACTAAGGCCCATTTAATATGTTCTCGAAATATTGAAAAATTACAAAAAAGTTAGTAAAAAACTATAAACTAAGATAAGACTAAGGCCCATTTAATATGTTCATGAAATTTTGGTACATCCAAACATTCATTAGGAAATTATTTGAATTTCTTTCATAAACTACAATATTCCTGATGTTTACTAGGGATCCAAACAAGCCCTAAAAGCCCTGTTCGGTAGTATAGTTTTGTAGTCTAGGAAGTGATGTTTTCAAGGTATTCAAGGAATTGAAACTTGCTAGTGTTAGTTTTATATTTCAAAACTCAACAAACTTGAATCCAACATGGTGTATATTTTGTGTTTCGAAAACTTGTGTAAAGAACTATATTTTATTTTCTTGCTTTTCATTGTTTTCTTTTGTTTGCCAGTGGAAAGAAGAGGAAAGCAGGGACGCGATTTTGTTTGTTATCTTCTCGATTTTTATGTATAAACGATGTCTCGAGTTTATAACATGTGTATTATCGAATAACTCGGCAAAAAAATGCAGAGTATGTTGAGCTGTTAAAATTTTAAAATTCATATGAATTTCTCTATATTAGTACATATATATGCATTTTGTGCTAGGATTTAATTTGTGGGACTTACTCGGGTCAGGATTGCCATGTTTTTAGGACTTAATTTGGTCGTTTTTGTTTAAAGTTTGAATTTAGTAAACATAGAATAATCAATAAAGGGTTTATATTTTATAGTTGCATTGCTTTCAATAGAGACCAACTGAGAAATTGAGTGAACATAGAATAAAGGGTTGGTCAACAATTAGGGGGATTTGCAACGACTTGGAATGATCCAAAATCTATTCCATTTTCCAAAAAGAATCTTCCTGCACTTCTTTTCTAACAATATGACTTTTATTTCAAATAAATTCATATTTTTGTTTCAAGGACTGTAAGTTCTTTAAATTTATATTTTTGTTTCAAGTTCTACGTAAGTTTTACAAATACTCTGTTTTCAACCGAGAGAAATTTGGAGATGAATTGCCCGGATTAACGACCACGTTTTAAATTTCAAAAATTATACAATATGACTTTTCAATTTAAAAATCTGAATTTTTTGACAAAATCAGATCTTAGTTGTCAGCCTCTCTTATCCTTCAATATTAAAAAAAAAAGCATGAGCTAGTAATCTGCTTCAAATGCCACACAGTGTGTGTGTTGAAATTACGAAAAAAAAATATATAATAAATTAAAAAAATTAATGACATTATTTTGAAGTTATTGATTGATTTAAGAAAATACAGTACAACTTTGCTGTGTCTATATGTTCTTTATTTTTTCCTATTTGAAATAAATCCGGTATTCTCATACTATATACAAATACATATTAATAAATCAATTTTTTTTTCATAAACTAGAAATAAACCAAATATTGAATAGAAATGACCAGCGACATAAATAATTAAAAGTTAGATAATATCATTCTTTTATTTATTTATAATTACAATATATCTTTTTGCAAATATAAAATCTCGGAGAGCTGCATGATGATAAAAATAAAAATTAAACTTAAACTTGTAAATTGGTATTATGATAAAAAAAATCACACATTAATGCAAAATTGGAGAGCTGTATGATTTTTATTAATTAGGTAGAAACAAACAACACGTAATTAACTAATAACGCTAAAATAGTCAAAGAACCAACATAAACGCAAAGGCGGAACGCATTCTTCTAATCTTCTCGGTGCATTCCTTGAACCAGAATTTCCTTTCCCACACATCTCCTCGATCGGATCCCCAACATAAAATCCGGAATTTCAATTCAACGTCATCTACCTTCATAGTTCCAATTCTCCACGAATTACGTTTGTCAATGGGTCGGGTTCGGGTCGGGTTCGGATCGGATATAGGCCATCCATATTCTTACCTATCTTAATCAGATAATATTCATATCCGATCCGTCAACTAAACGAATAATTTTACCCATCCCATTTAGTACCCGCAGGTTTTCGAATACCCACGAAATTTTTTATCCATACTTAAATATATATAAAAACATTAAAAAAACAGCAAAAAATAAAAAATAATTAAAATATTAATATTAGTAGGGTTATTAAGGTCCGGGTTCGGATCGGGCATATCCACGGACCGAGTACGATCTCACCCATTGCCTATTCGTACCCGTGCTGGATATTTTTTTAATCAGGTAATACCCGACTTATGGACAGACTTAATCGGGTATTATCCGACCCGGATCGGATACCCGTCGGACACAAGTATTATCCAACTCATTGACATCTCTATCACGAATCCGATACAATAGGCAACAGAAAATCCGGAATTGGAATTCCGCGTAATCTGCCTTCTTAGTCTCGTCCATATCAAAATTCCTGATTCAACCCTCTTCCTTCTCCCTCCACATTTTCTCTCTCTATCGCATCACTACATCTCTTCCCATACAATCTCCCTGTACCGAGTCACTATAGCACAGTAAACCGACCTCTATGTATATTCTTACATTTGTGCATCTACAGAGAAAGTGTGAAAACAGTAAAATAAGTATTGTTCTTTTCTCTTCTTCTTCGCTTAACAGAGCCCTTATTCTCAAGCCATAGAATTGCTGGTGTGAGAGAGAGGGAAGATGGAGGGTATAGATCCGCCGACGTCCGGTGCTACTGGGAGAATTATCCCTTTGTTTGCTAACTGCCGTCGCTCGGTTCCGTCGAAGGCTGCTGTGCTGCGTCTTTTTCTTTTTTTACAGTCGATTCTTCTTTGGTTTCTTATTATTGTTCGACGATCATGGAGGAGTTCATCGTCGTCTTCGTCTGTGACGTCGGTACCGAAGAGGAAGAGAAGGAGATGGCTAGCGGCGGCTGTGGAGGAGGAAGATACGAGGAAAAGGAGAGAGATTGCGGAGAAGTTGAAGATTATGGGAAACGGAGGGTTTTGTTTTGGGAATTTTATTTTTATGGGGTCGAGAAAGAATGAGCTTTTTTGTCGTTCTTGGATCCCTGCTTCCGGCGAGATGAGGTACGTCGGTTCTTTTGATTTTGTGCATGTTGTTTATTCAGGCGGGCGAGCCTTTTGCTTTTCTCTTTTATCAATGAATTTTTGGAACTTGATTTCAAGCTGGAATCTTTACTGCGATTACTCTACTTTTTACTTTTAATTTGGTTTTTAATTTGATGGCTCTCCTGAATGAACTTGCTATTTGAACTTAGATTATTTCTTTTGAATCCACATAATTAACCTTGGATATTTCACTTCACCAAATTCTGAGATCAAGGCCTAAACATACTGATCAAATCAGAATGTTCATGCTTGATCAGTGGAAAAATGCAAGTTTGGGGAAAAAAAGAATGATAATTATTAGGCTTGAAAGGCTAATCTAATTTTAGGGTATTGAATTTAATGTAGTTAATGAAACCAACAATATTAAATGAAGAAACAGACGAAAATGACTCATTTCCAGTCCAACCATTTGATTTATGTACAGTACCTAACAATTCATGCTCGTATAATATAAGTCAAAATTCCATAAAATCTTTGTGATCCTTATCTGTTTGATTGTGCTCTGCTTTGTTTAACTATTATTTATTCTTTTCAAATTTTGTAGGGGCATTTTGGTCATTATACATGGTTTGAATGAGCACAGGTAGGTGAAACAAACTCTTTGGATGAGTTTATAGAAAAAAAAATTGAGAATTGAAATATTTACTCGTGTAAATACGAACATTAATTTTGAATTTATTCTCAGTGGAAGATATGCACATTTTGCAGAGCAACTAATTGCACACGATTTTGGGGTTTACGCAATGGATTGGATCGGTTAGTTATTTACCTACATTTATTTTAGGTTTAATATTTTTCAAAATTGGATTTAATTGTAAAAAATACTGGCGCGTGACAGGTCATGGTGGAAGTGATGGATTGCATGGTTACGTACCGTCTTTAGATTATGTTGTCGAGGACACGGTATATTCAATTAACTTTTATTATGATTATATAATTTTTCTTTTAAGCTAATTATAATTGTTTATTAATTAAAAATAGGTAGCACTACTAGAGAAAATAAGATCAGAAAATCCAGGTGTACCGTGTTTTCTTTTCGGCCATTCAACTGGTGGAGCGGTGGTTTTAAAGGTTATTATTATTTTTTTAATTTTATTTTAATTCTCATTGGCTGAAATAATTTGAAATATTCACAGGCATCTTTATATCCGCATATTAAATCAATGTTTGAAGGGATTATATTGACTTCGCCAGCTTTGCGCGTAAAACCCGCTCATCCTATTGTAGGGGTATGTATGTCATTCTTTTAATTGTTAATATTCTTTCAAAATGTTATTATTTATTTATTTATTTTTAGGCAGTGGCTCCGATATTTTCATTAGTGGCCCCAAGATTGCAATTCAAAGGGGCTAACAAGCGAGGAATACCCGTTTCGCGGGACCCGGCAGCAATGCTTGCTAAGTATTCAGACCCGTTAGTCTATACGGGTCCGATTCGGGTCCGTACCGGGCACGAAATCCTCCGTATCTCTTCCTTCCTAATGCAAAAACTTAAGTTTGTGACCGTACCGTTTTTGGTACTTCATGGTACAGCGGATCGGGTTACCGACCCGTTAGCATCGCAAGCTTTGTATTACGAGGCCCCTTCTTTGCATAAGAGCATAAAGCTCTATGAAGGGTTCTTGCACGATCTTTTGTTCGAGCCGGAAAAGGATGATGTAGGCGCTGACATCATTGCTTGGATGGATGGCATATTGGACATAGTGGAATTATAAAATGATTAAAATTTGTTAATTTTTTTTTTGTGGTCCCTGCTTTTTAGGATTCTAATGGGAACATATTTTTTACTTGCAGAAATAGCGATAAATGTTTAATATTATAATTTTATAGTTGGTATATTGTTCCCAACACACAAATGATACGAAATTTGTAATTTATATTATTATATATTATTTTTGTATTTATTTATCGATATTTTACTTTATATTGAACTACACAAAGGGTCATATGTAATAAAATAATATAGTACTTAGAAAGACTGATACATATGTATACGTCTTTTTTTTTTGTATTTATCAACTTGTATTGTAAACGATACAATCAATGGAGAAACAATATATAACAAAAAGTTAAATATATCGAGATTTTTATGATGCATGAAATTATAAATTTATGAACTCAAATGAAAAATTATGTACCTTCCATACAGAGCATATAGTATATTTAGTTTTAATTAAGTCTTAACCTAGTAACTACTCAGAAGAAAAAAAATACACTAATTGTACCCAATCCAATAATACACTCTCCTTTCAACAATGTTTAATCAATATAATACACTATTGTCCTTCAAATAAAAAATAGAAGGATTATCAAGTTTGGTTTCTTGCAAACACAAAATATTACAACACGGTGTCTTTGACAACTTTATTTTTTGAAGAGAAAGATAAGTGCGATACGCGTTCGATCCAATCTATTTTGTATTAAGCAAAGAAAAAATACAAAGGTCCCGTATTTACAAAAAATGATAGTTAAAAGAAAGAAGAAATTTAGAAATTTCGGCTCTCGGACCCTTATTACATCAGGGCCCTCTTTCACCTCATTTACTATTGATTCTAGCAATATCTTTAAATGTGAGCTCACCAATAACCCGCTAAATCTTCAACGCTCTTCACCAATAGAATGTGCATTCTTTCATTTCTTTGAAAAATTCGATTATTGCGCTCCCGCCAAATTGACCATATCGTAGCTAGCCATTTAACATCCCAATTTTTCACCTCCGCCCATAACCGTTTCTTACGAAAGTCCCAGCAAAACGAAGTTAACGACTCGGACCGAAAGCTAACACGCGTCTTTGACAACTTTGCATTTGTCTACACATCCCAAACCTCTCACGTTCCACACGTCAAGAAATTACATGCATTAAATAACATAAAAAATAAGGTGCTACAAGAAAATACGTCTCAAGAAGGAAATTGAATGATCCACAACTAAAAATAGATTATTTTTATAGCATATGTAAAGCGAGTATGAAGATTAGATGCAATGTTTGGTGCAACAGTGTTTTTAGTACCTGGTTCTTGTGACTGGACAAGAGTTTTGTTGGATTTTGATTTTGTAAAGCTTCATAGATTATTTTATTATCCAGCCCACATAGAAATTTCATTTTGTCTAAAGATTCAATGAAACTGGATTTTAAAAGCTCAATTAAGTTGGCCCTTTGAGCCCTTCTTTTATCTTTTTTTATATTGATGTGATTTGGCAGGGTATTTTTGATTTGTGGTTGGGCTTTTCGATCCATCCCTAAAAGTAACTTTTTTTCTATTTCTTAAGGACCTTCTTAGACTAATGTTCTTGGATGGGTTAATTTGGTTTCGGGTTAATTTGTATGTTTTTCAAAATGCTTTTAGAGAAATGATACGCGAGAATGGATACTTGGAGTTAGAGAGATGATTGGAACGTCTTTTTAATTGGCTGGTTTAATTTTAATTTTAAACAGTAAAGGTAATCTATTACTCCACCTTCACTTACAGCCTCATTTCAAAAATTATTTCAATGTATTAATTTTAATTTTAATTTATTTGCATTGTAGTTTTTTGTTATAGTAGGGTTATTTTGGTAAAGATATGCATGACTACTCTAAATTCAGAAGAAAAAAAAGCTCTAGAAATAACATTACACTAAAATAAATATATGTGTGAAATTAAATTTTTTTTTTTATTAAACCAAATTAATTAATTTATTTATTATATACCCATTCAACATATACTCATGTACTAAATTGGTACATTTACCCTTTTATTATCTATTTATTTAATATTATATTTAACACTAAATTACAAAATGTCTCCTCATCATTACACCATGAGAGGATCGGGGATTTCCTAACACCACTCCCAACTGAAAAAATTATACATGTTCCTCTCACGATTTCCTCACAATAATCAATGTGTTGATTATTTTTTTTTTTTTGAAAAGAAAGACAAGCGCGATACGCGCTCGATCCATTCTATTTTTTATAAATGAAAAAAAAAGTTACATAAACGTCTAATTACAAATTTATGATAAATAAAACCTACTCGGCCAATTCCTAGATTGAATGGGCATTTGTAGAAAACTATCCTACGAACTAGCCTCACTATGTAAGTTTTTCAACAATGCAATCGCCAATTTTTTCACTAGATCTTGAATCACCGTAATAATTAGTGCGTGCATTCTTCATTTTTGTTGAAAAATTATATTATTACGCTCCCTCCAAATCGTCCAAACCGTAGCAATCCATTTGCAATCCCACACAATTGCTTCCTCCTTGTGTCTAGATTTTCGAAATTACCACCAAAAGAGCAAAAGCGACAAAGATCCCCTATCCGCTCTCGGCTCAATTGTGCACCAAATCTCCTTAGTGAATGGGCAATGAAGAAAGAGATGAAGAGTCGACTCGATTGGCTCGGAACATAAGGCACATGTAGGGTCGTGGGGCCAACCCCTTTTTGCTAGATTTTCCCCGGTTAAGATCCTATTGTTGAGAGCCAACCAACCGAAAATTTTTGCCTTTGTGGGGGCTTTTATCTTGAGTATTGAAGAAGTCCATTCGCACTCAACCCCCGGATTCACTATCATGGAATAGATACGGCTCATTGCTATGTTGGGCGGGTCAAGCTCATTGCTAGATAGTTGAGTGGTTGTTCGAGTAGGTCGGAGAATTCTTTTTACGGAGTTATAAAGCGGTAAGAGGTTTTGGAGGTCCCTTATAAAATAAGATGATAAACTACTCGATATTGACTCTACGTCCATGGCATTCATTATGTTAAATAGACTTCTCATGATCGAAGCCCATTGTGAGTCTCCCTCAAAATCTAGCTTAAATAACCATTTGAGCATTAGAGACTTGTTATGCGTTTCAATATCTAAAATCCCCAAACCACCATTAATTGTTGGTAAGCATATCTTCCGCCAATTAATTAAACAATGTCCGCCCGAGACAACTTCGTTACCCTTCCAAAAGAAGGCTCTTAAGAGTTGGTTAATTTGCTCTATTACCCCTTTCGGCAATATTAACGTTTGCATGTAAAAATTGGGGATAGCGCACAACACCAATTTTACTAGCGTTTGTCGGCCCCCAAGGGTTAAAAATTTGTTTTGCCACTTATTAATTTTTTTCCTCATTTTAGAAATCATTGGTTGAAATATTCCTTTACCCGGTTTCTTGTAGGAGAGAGGGAGTCCAAGGTATTTCATTGGTAGTTGTTTTTTGTTACAACTTACTATGGTAGAGAGGTGAAAGTGTAAAGAATCGGGGATGGCTATCGGGACAAATCCACTTTTGTCCCAATTTATTTCTAAACCCGAAATTTGAGCAAACAAGGAGATGACCTTCATGACAACTCGTAAGTTTTGTGGGTGAGCCTCTACGAAAAAAGAGTATCATCCGCGTATTGGAGTGTCGTTGGTGCAAAGACAATGGGATTTGTTAAGAGAGGACTCACTTTCGCTATCATCATTTGTAATGCGTCCACTACTAGTGTGAATAGCAATGGTGACAAAGGGTCACCTTGCCTTAGGCCTCGTTTATGTTTAAAAGATTTACCTCTTGTGCCATTAGTGTGAATAGACGAACTAGAAGATGTTAGTAGACCTTTCACCCAATCAATCCACCTCGGAGGGAATTTTCTTGCTTGTAAAATTTGTTCTAAGAAGCTCCACGAAACATTATCAAATGCTTTCTTAAAATCAATTTTTAGCATCAACATCGGAATTTTTGACTTTTGGTAAAAATTAAGAATCTCCCTCGATGTGATGAATAACTCATTTATTGTTCGTCCTTTAATAAAAGCGGTTTGGCAACGATGTATTAATAAAGGCATGTAATGTTGTAACCTCAAAGCTAGTATTTTTGTGATTAATTTAATTGGAGTTGAAATAATACTAATCGGCCTATAGTCCGAAAGTAAACTAGCATCTTCCTTTTTCGGCAATAATTGTATAGAAGCTTTGTTAATTTTTTCTAGATTTAAATTATTAGAGTACACACCTCGTAATATTTGGAGGATCTCTTGCTTTATTATTGGCCAAAAGGATTGAAAGAACTCGCTCGGGAATCCGTCGGGACCACAACTCTTTCCCTTTTTAAGTAATTTGAGCGCTTCTTTTATCTCGGTTTCACTAAATTCGGTTGCTAAAGCATCAAGAGTTATGTGGTTGTCAACGGTATGAGACAATTGCGGTTGATCTTCGTAAAGAGCACCAACGTTAATGTTCAATCGGTTAGAAGAGTGCGTGCCAAGAGAACTTTTAAAATAGGCGGTAAAGATATTGTTAATATCTTTATCTTCGGTCACCTCCCTCTCATTATCGATAATCTTTGAAATAAGATTTTGGTGTTTATGGTTTGAGGCACATGCGTGAAAATAAGAGGTATTACTATCTCCTAACTTTAGCCAAGTAATCGAGGACCTTTGTTGCCAACCTATCTCCTTATCATTAATGAGTGCATGTAATTTTTCTCTAAGCTTTATTCGGAGGTTAAACTCGTGAGTGTTTAAGAGGCGAGTCTCTTCACAACGGTCGAACCAATGGATGCCTTCCTTACAATGACCTATAAGTTCGTCATTCTTAGCAAATCTTTCTTTGGACCAAGTCCGTAGAGCTTTTTTAGTGTTAATGAGCCTCTTTTCGAAATTACTAATCACATCATGTCCTAAGTTGGTTACGTCCCAACCCATTTTCACAACCTCTTCTATGTCATGTGCTTTTAGCCAAAATCGCTCAAATTTAAAGCAACTCGGTTTGCGACTTCTAGGTTTAATGGTTAATTTTAATGGAACATGGTCGGAGGTTGAGCTTGGAAGATCTTCTAGATGAAGAATATTTTGATTTAAAATGAACCAAGGAGATACGAATACCCTATCAAGTAAAGAGAGTGTAGGGTTATGCCTACGATTTGACCACGTAAATTTTCTAATCGGCAATTTGATCTCAATTAGATTGTTGTTGTCTATAAAGTTGTTAAAAGAAAGGATGGAGTTTGCGGAGTGTCCGCACCCGGTTGATTCACACGCCTCTCGTATTAAATTGAAATCTCCTAGGATGATAGTTGGTAAATTAGAAAGCATGATCCTATTAAGTTCCTCTATATATTCGGTTTTTTTATCCTCCCCTTCGGATGGGCCATAAGTATTACAAACACGGAACATTTGTTCGGTACCTCTTTTGAATGTACAACTTAGAGTATATGAACCTACTACTTGGTCGACTAACGTTAGTTTGTCCGACCAAGCCGTCATCACTCCTCCTTTGGAACCATTAGCCTTAAGAAAAGAGCCATTTTTGAATTTAGCCGAAGCTACCATTCGAATGTTAAAGTGATTAGGATTACACCATTTGGTTTCTTGGAGACATATTACATCACATAATGACTCTCTCACTTGATCCTTTATCACATTACATTTATCTCTAGAACCTAATCCCCTCACATTCCAACATAAAAAATTTAATTTCATGCAAGACATTTAAATTATATCAACTTACTAAACTAGATTCCCCACATTATCCAAAAAATTGGAGCTAAATTTGTTAACGCTTGTTTCGAATCTTCCTTCCTCTAGGCACTCGGACCAACATCGGCCGCACCATCTCCCTCCAACAACTCATCCGACATGTCCTCAAAAGGCCCGTATGTTGCTAGTAAATTGTTACCATTTAATTGATTAGTATTAGTGAGTTTATTTTGACCTATTGGTATTGATTCATTCATAATTGGTTTTGTACTCTCGTTATCCTCTAGACTATTAAAAAGTAAATTATTCTCAAGCCTAATTAATTGCTCATTTTCGGAATTGTTACATTCGGATAAGTTAATTTGACATAAACGAGCGATTTCATTACATGTCACTTCATCCAGTTCTTTTGGGTCAAGTAAATCCTCATTCAATGCTTGGATGATATTAGTTTGTTTAATAGTTTTCTTGATTGATTTGGAAAGTCCTTTACCGTTATCTCGTTTTTTTAATTTCTCTACTGGCCTTCCATCTATCCCTTTTGTTATTGATTTAGCTCTCGATGATTTTTTCGGTTCGAATAGTGCTTTTTTAATTAATTTTTCCCGGAGAAAGAACGTTCCCTTATTAGGTAATTTTAATTTTGAAAGATTAGAAATACCTTCGTAATCTCGCAAGAGCGTTTTCCCGTCACCGTCCGGTAGTTCCTCTCCATCCTCGTTGCCTACCTCTTCCAGTGCCGCTCTTGATTCCGGCAAAATCGATGTCGCCTCGATTATGTGCTGCGCTTTTGTATCTACCTCCACAACTGGAAGCATGTCGTTATCTCTCTTTGTCTCCATATCGGCTCCTGCCCCGTCGTCGCCCTTCCGCTCCTGTCCATTGGTTTTTTTGACGGAGCTCATTGTTGCCGATTCGAGTGGTATTTTCGGCTGTCCAGTGGCTGTAGACTTGGCTTGTGTTTTCTCTGCTTCGATTAGAAGAAGAGGATTGAATGGATTCCTAGTAGAGTTAATGATAGGAGGTGGGTTCTGTTGGGCCGATCCCTTTAAAGGGGAGATAAAATGATCCAAAGATGTATTTGGGCCTTTAAATTCGATTTGTTTAAGAGATGAGGCTTGGTCCATCCTAATTTCTATGGACCGAGAGTTGGAAGTGGGGTTTTGTGCATTAAATTGCACCGTACTAGTGAGCATCACATTTTCAGAATTGGACCCCTCTTTCATATTCATGCAATGGACTTGCACCAAAGTAGAACCATCTTCTTTTTTCTTTCCTTTAGCTATTTTTGAATTATATGCTTTAAATAGCTCCTTTATTTTATGGAAACTCTTGCCAAGAGGCAACGTCAGCTCCTCGGTTACCAACGATTGCAATGCTGCAGGTGCTGTATTGGGCTTGTGGGTTAATGGATTCGGGTTGTGGTTGGGTTTAGCGAAATTTGATGGGTTCGGGTTCATGTCTTGCTCATTTATTTGCACCATGTTTCTCGGGTTAAGGGAGGTGTTGATCTCGACCTGTTTGGAGTTGTCTTCTATCGCTCTTTTGGATGGTTTCACCGGAGCTATCCGAGTTAGCTCTTGATCCCTCAATGGAGCCGACTCTAATTCTCTTTCCTTTCTGGGTTTCTTGTGTGAACTTACTCGGTCATTTAGAACGTTTGGGGCATCGTCTGTTAACCATTGTTTTCCGAAAATCACTTTGTCGAGTAGTGATTCGAAATAGTGGTTTGGTGGGGTAGGATCTATGGTTAGCTCATACCCTAACGGTTCCTTAATGGAGCTAAGAGGTTGGATAATGACTTCTTGGCTACCTCCTCTTACTAATGAAGAAACTGCATCAGGAATTAAGGCTAGGTTTGTTGTACCGATTAGAACATCTAGTGACTCGAGGTATGAGATGTTCGTTAGCGGTCCGTGAAATAGAATTTCTCCGAACGTGGTAGTTAGTCGCGACAATTCTTCCTCGCAATAACAATATAGAGGCAAGTTCTTGAACCTTAGCCATGCCTTGAATTGAAAATTTGCCGGTGAGGCATCCACCGAGAATTCCCATGGATAAATTACGTAATCCTCGTCAAGGAACCGTTGTAGTTCGTTAGTAACAAACTCGTTGCGCTCCATGTTATCCGGGAGATTGACGATGTAACGATTGTCGTTTAGAAAGGCGATTTCGAACGGCTTAGTCCACTTGCGCAAAGTGAGGAGAAATTGGCGGACCTTAGATATTGTATGCTCCCGCACTAGCCGAGCGTCCACAACTACGGCTTGTTTCATGCTCTTGGTTAGCTCTCTTAGCTTGTTGGATTGCGTGTGAAAGCATGCTACTATTTTCGGTCTCCCTTCCGGCAAGCACGTAGGACCAACTTTGCCTCTCGGTTTAAGAGGGTCAAATGGTGGAGTTGGTTTGGTCGGAATCTTGCATGTTGCCGCTAAGTGGCCTTTGCGTCCACAATTCGTGCATCTACGGGGTTTAACACATCCGGAGGCCCGATGCCCGGTACCAAGACATTTGTAACATAGTCCATGCCACGCCGGATGTGACAAATTCTTCGGTAACGGGATGGAGATAGGTTGCTCGTCTACTGCCGGGGTGAGGCCCCATGAAGCTTCGTTGGCGGATTTTTTTGCCGCTTTAGCAAGCTCCTCCTCCGTCGGAGTTGTAGGGAGAAACGGAGAAGCTTTCTTTGGGTAAAGCCTTGTGGCTCGGATTGGTTCCGAGCAAGGAGCTATCTTTTCCACCCACACCGCCTTGGTTACATGGCCGGATGGGTAGAACGGTTTACATGGGATATATGGAGTGTTATCCCCTTTTGGAGGATGGAGAAGAAGAGATTGTGAAGCCATTGTCGAGTTGTTTCTAGGTTTGAATGGTTTTTGGTGTTGAGTATTATTGGTTTTCTGGTAGTGGGAGAGGGGAGAGAGAGTTTTCTTTCTTGGTTTGTATGGGGTAAAAGCAATTGACATATTGGGTTGTGGATATTTGACCATACGGGTCCATCCGTCTACATCCACCACCTTTTGGAGCCTCATATGATGATATGAAGATACTTACCAAGAACTTTGAAGAATCGCCCTTTTCGCTTCGCTATCGCCCTTTTTGCTGCTGCTCCGTCTTCCTCAGGAAGGGGTATTTAAACCTAGAATGAAATGAATAGGTGATGTGTTGATTATTAATAATAAGTCAATCAAATAAAATAATAACATGCGTGAAATTTAAAGAAAATATATGTTAAATATGAAAATAATTAAGGGAGAGGTATCTTGGTAAAAAATCATGAGGGCATATATGGTGCCCCCTCATTTCCCCCGCAGCATGATGTCATACATCAATTGGGGGCACTTATCCAACCCCAAAATCTCCCCCTATATAGAGAACTCAAACTGCCTTCAATTAACTCCATTCCGAATTAACCGTTAATTCGGACCCGGACCCTAATATATACCCCAAACCCTAACCGTTTCTCTCTCCTCTCATTTTCAGCCTCCACACAATCTCTCTCTCTCTCTCTCTCTCTCTCTCTCTCTCTCTCTCTCTCTCTCTCTCTCTCTCTCTCTCTCTCTCTCTCTCTCTCTCTCCCCTCTGGTGAAACCCTAGCCGCCGCACAAACACAACCCGCGCACACACACAAACAAAAACAAACACACGTTATCTCTCGTTTTTAGTGGTTTTGTGCGAATTTTTTTGACTGATTTGTTCTATTTTGATAGTTTTGCTGATTTTTTTTTTTTTGTGACTAATTTGCGAGTAATTAAGAGTTAACTCATGATTTGTTTTGACTGATTTTCGATTTTGTGTGGAGGTCGTAAATCCTAATATTTTTTGGGATTTTAAGGTTTTTTTTTACTGTTTTTGGTTGTAAACCCTAGATCCGCCGCAACTCGGATTTTTATGTTGTTTTTCATCGATTCTCAACGTTTCGTGAGAGATTCCTTGCTATGTGTTGGTATTTGTTTTTTTTTTTTTTTTAATTTCATGCTGTTAATTCAATATAATTTTATGGCTAATCTCGAGTTTACTGTTTTTGTCGATTTCTGACTTGACTGTTTTACTGTTAATGATCAATTTATTCGAATTTTGAATTTGTTTAAGTAAGATTTTGAAATTAATTATTAATTCATATATATTGTTAATTCCAGGATTTTTGGATATATTGATTAATTGTTAATTCGATTTTGTTTTATATATTGATTACTTATTAATTAACTCGAATTTCAGAGTTTTGAATTTTGTTAATTTCAGATATGGAATGAAAATTACTTATTAATGAAGAGTAGATTACTTTTCGAATTGAAAAATTAATGAAAATTACTTTTTTAAAATTACCTGTTAATTTGAGGATTTATGGAATGAAAATTACTTTTTGAATTTTGAATTTTATGGATTAGCTTTCAATTACTTGTTAATTCTTGTCTTAATCGTCAATTTTGAATGCTAATTTTGAATATTAATTATTTGGATTAATTGTTAATTCTATTGTATATTATCAGGAAAGTTAGTGCTAATTGATCATTCATGAACTATTAGAAAAATATTAATTAGCTGTGATAATTACGGACTGTAAATTGGCTGTATTTTGTGTTTTGAATAATTATGGGATTTTTTATTATTCAATGTTCATTTGTTATGTTTATGAACTGTTAATTATGTATTATATTTTATTATTTGAAATAAATTGTATTAACTGGTAATTAAGTATAAACTTTGAATTTTGAATTTTGGAATATTAAATTTTATTATTTCAAATGGAAATTGTATTGACTGCTAATTGAAGATAATCTTTGAATGTTGAAGTTTTAAATATGAAATTTTATTATTTGAATGGAAATTGTATTAACTGTTAATTCGGTATAAAAATTGAATTTTGAATTTTGAAATATTATATTTTATTATTTGAAAGGAAAATTCTATTAACGGTTAATTCAGTACAAAATTTGAATTTTGAAATTTTGAAATTTGAAAGTTGGTGTTAATTAGCTGTTAAAAAAATATTACGGATTAGTTGTTAATTGGATCACTATGAATATTGAAATTTTAAATTGTTAATTTGAGTTAATTATGTTTACAAAATTATTGTTAAGAATATGGAATGAATTAAATTTAGTTAATAAATTATCATATATGGCAAACTATGGTTAATTAAGTATTAACAAATGTTTATTACTTATAATGGTTAATATGTCAATTATGAATTAGAAATGAATAGATTTATCATATATTGGTTTTAAAAGATTTAATTTCAAGAAATATTCATTTTAATTGGTATTAACAAATTTAATTGGTATTAACAGGTTTAACAGATTTAATTGGTATTAACATATTTAATTGAAATATACATTTTATTGTTAATTGGTATTATGCAAGAAATCAAAATTATTCAAAATATGAAAATTTCCATATCAATTAAGTTTCCAGATTTTATTGCACACGATTTTAGTTAATTTGAAACTCAATAATATTTGCTAATTAGGTACAAAATAATATTTGTTAATTGATATATTTGTTAATGAAATTATCATGAAAATTTCCATATATTAGCTAATCAAATTATCATATATGTCCAATAATTATTATATTTGTTAATTACTACAAATATGAATTAATTAAATTATAAAATTATTATTAATTGTTGTTATTAATCGTTAATTATGATGTGTTAATTGTATCCTAATTAAGTGTTAATTGCATTGATTAGGTTATTAATTGGAAGGGTCAAAAATGAGGTAAATTGGGTACACCAATTAATACAATGCCCTTGGTGACGTAATGGTGATTCAATCGTCAAAGTGGGGGGGGGGGGGAAACTCAGGGGCATGGTATAATTTCCCAAAAATCATTGGGTGGATAAAGTAAGTTTAACTCCATAGAAATAAAAAATAATTCAATTAATTTTCTAGGGGGTCTCGAAGGACTAATAAAGTGAGGATTTTTTTTCATAATTTCCATTAAATTTAAGGATTTTTGAAAAAATTCTCCTATTTTTGTTACAATGCCTCGTCATAATTGTGGTTCATGCTCATGAGCAAAAAAATAAAATAATACTAATAATAATTGTGGTTGATTTGTTCCATTAGCTCATGATGGCTCTTGATATGGAAACTAAAAGGAGGATTGAAATAGAAAATATCCTTGAAGAAGAGAGAATTGAACAACAAAAACTAAAGGAATTAAAGGGATCTTTGGATAGAAAAAAATGAAAAGAGAGAAGTCGAAGGGGCGATTTCATGGCGATCTGGTTCACTCCTAAAGTTGAACCAAATCAACACACAAGATTTGCACCATTCGAAGAACGCCTAGAGCCTTTCAACAGGACTTTTCGTCAGAGCTTCTTCAATTTTCATTTGAGCACACCGGAGGTGATATACTTTTTAGACAAGCTCCCATTGGTAAGTCTTACTCACAGTTTTCTTTCTGAGAGACTATTAACTCAAAACAAACAAGGTGAAGACAAGTTCTTCTTTCCTCTTCTTCAAAACCGAGAAGACAATAGGAATGTCAGTACTCTCACCTATGGCTGCCAATCATTCACATTCAATTCAATTGTCATATGGCAATCCCAAATTTAAAACTTTTAATACCAATTTCTCTCCTTATAAAACTGAGAATTCGTACCCACTTCATGCCATCCCAAAAATCACTTCTTTTCTCCATTACCACCACTCTGAGCTTCCACAGAGCTTCATTTCACGAACAACAATGGACAGTTCCAACTCAAAGGCTCTAAAACAGAGAACAAAAAAAGGAGATCCAGTAATAACCTTACTGATAATGCCCACCCCAACGTCCATCTCCTCTGGGCTCAACGTAACAAATCAAACTCCATCTATACCACTATTCAATACTCACGCGCTCAACCCAAGACACCTTCACCATTTCAATGTGTAACATACACTGAGCAGGAAGTGAATGAAATGGCTTTATTAGCTAACATCACTTCACAAGCTCAACCATGGAGAGATGGAAGCACATCAATCAACGTTCCATACTCCATTTTCCCACTACCAAAGAACAAGAAGCATCCTGCATGGTTTCGCAGATGTGTCCGATGCCTTGACGTGGGACACCCAACCCTAGGCTGTTTCAATACACCGAGATGCTCGAATTGTGGAAATCTCGGTCATAACCAGTACACATGTCCACTACCAGAATTCCCTGAAATTGAATATTTCGATCCACTCAAACCGAGAGGAAATGTTGGTTCTTCAAAATTCCCTACTGACTGTCCAGATTGCCTCCCGGTTTTCTTACACCAAACGCAGAAACACCTGGATTTGGTTAATAATCTCCGGACAAACGATCTTATAATTGATGCGAGATTAGTTAGAAGGCATACTTTGGTTAAAGTTAAAAATCAACTGTTCAAGCTGAGGGACTGGGAATCACCATTTAAGATAGTAGCTATTAATGATAATAGATATCTGTTAACCCTTCCCTCAAACGTATCTAGAGAATATTTCATCACGGACTGCCTAAGTGCCTAACACCCCTTCTAGCACTCAATTACGTCGTGTATCCTTGGGATATTTCCGTTGATGCTCAGCTCTCACCATACCCTTTTAAGGCCTGGCTCAAACTGTCTAATATTCCGGTTCAGGCTTTCTGCATTGAACTCCTTATTCAACTCTTTAACGGCTCTGGCAATATTCCCTATCATGGACCCCTGGATAATCTCTCTTACATGGACTCACTAACCGTTTTAGTGGGTACCTCAAATCTAAGCCTAATACCAAATAAGCTTTACGCGCAATGGCGGGAAGGGGTAGGGCAAATGGTTTATATTGATAAGCTCAGCAACATTAACGAGCCTTTATTTGCATCCATCCCGCCAGATCCTTGTCCAGATGAAGATACGTTCAAATTAATGTATGAGAGAGTTCTAAAAGGGGAGAATGCTCATGGACTGGCAAAACCAGTTTACAATCTTTCCACGATAACAACGACCAACCGCGATCGCCATCAAAACAAACTGTCCTCTATGCAATGGCGAGAAGTGCCGGTTGTCAAACGTCCACGTATGGAGCATGGCCAGTCTTCAAGTCATTCACCAAATCTCGACAAACAACCAGTAACAAAAGAAAACCCTACTGATCAACTTGCCAGTGAAGAAAACCTCGACATTAACCCGGCTCAAAAGGAACCGCAACCCGCTACTATCTCTTCTGAGCTGGGGATTATCCATGAACCACCTCAACAACGTAATATTGACAGAGGAAAGGGGAAGATGACTGACAATCAATCTTCCGCAAGAAAGAAGAAAGGGGAAGTGAAGTTGCAGAACAATGAGAAGCTTCTGGCGGATTCATTCAAGTCTGCAAAAACTGTCAGGAAGCCGAGTAAAGTGGGGGTCCTTTTGAGCAGTGATGGGGTCGTCCAGGCAGATAATAATACGGGAGAATCAGCAATCGATAATGTTAATGTGGGACCAATATCGCCAAATGAGGATATCCAGAAGGATTCACATACAGCTGACAAGGAGCTGGTGGATGACTATCTCGTTTCTGAGGAAGAAGGTATGATCAACTCTCTCAATCATAAGAAAAAATCAAACTTGAATCTTATTTCAACTGGTTCTCTCTTAAAGAAAAAATTATGCACCAATCTTAACATCGCAACTCAATCCAGTAAAACAAAAGGACCTCCAAAAAAGAATTCTAATAAGGCCATATCAAATAAAGCAAACAAAAAATTCTCTGATAGGGAAATTTTTTTAAATACACTTCGTGCTGAAAAAGCACAACAACTAGGTTTATCTGATGACATAATTGCTGAAATAGAATCTTTCTGTGGTCTTCACTCAATAAATTTCGACTCTCATAATAACAGACCAAATGATTGAATTATTTAATCATTTCAAACTCACATTATTCACCTTTATTCAAGGAGGTCTTTTTTGCTACAAGCAACCAAAATCATACTCATACTCCGCAAATCACTCCCTTCACTGAAGAGGAGGCCCTTATGTTAATGAATGACTGCAATATTACCGAGAATGATTTATTTTTCATCTATGGAGAAGGCTGCATCATGAAACATTCTCCAGCTCATTAAAATTAGCTTCAAATTAGGGTCATATGGTCAAGTTACTTAGCTATTAAGTATTTTTCTATTTCACTGTGTTGTTGGTTATTTGGTTAAGTGGACAGTAACTTTTTGCTATGCCACCTTGTTGTGGGCTATCCAGTTATATTATTTGCTTAAAGCTTTATGATGAACGTGTCTCCTTCTTCATGTCCAATATTGAAGGTGTTCCTAAACCTATTTTCTTAAAAAAAAAAAAAAAAAAAAAAAAAAAAAAAATTTAAAGATGTTGCTATTTCTTACAAATACTTCCTCTTTCTAAAATGGCCGCATCTAATTATGTCCACATTGCATTATAAATATGGAGATATTACTATCTCATATCCTTAAATAGATATAATGCAAACCAATGGGCCTTTTTATCCTGCTTCCACGTCTCTCTTTACTGTCTCTTTGAAAATAGCGCTCCTTTTTTTTCTCATTATTTCACGGCCCACGACCAAGAAGAAAGAAAAAAAAGCCCCGCCTCCAGAAAAAACCCGGTTGCCGAAACCCTAGCGGAAGGCTCGCCACGGAGAGGCGAGGCGCTGGCGACGTCGCGAGAGAGAAAAGAGAAGAAGGCGGTGACGTGGCGCAGAGATGGTGATGGAAGACGGCCGACGACGAAGCCCGTCGCCATGGAATCTGCGTCGCCACCTGCTGCTTCTCTCTTGCTTCTTCCACTGCTCAAGAAGCAAGCAAAACCCTAACCGTTTATATTCTGAAGATTTATGAAGAAGGATGGAGGTTTGGGCATGAGTCTCGATTCCGGCAAATTATTGGCTGTTGAATAGGTTTGTGATAAAAACATACCTAGCCGTTTTCTCTTATTTTCTCATTCACAGTCACGGTCCCTTCACATTCACGCTCCAGCTCTTCAGAGAAAAAGAACGGGCTACGAAACCCTAGAGGAAGAGGACGAAGAGGAGGAACCCTAGCAACCGCAATAGCAATAAGGCCTATGCTGAAACTGGGACAAAGCGACGGCCACGACGGACGGAGACGAAGCCAAAGAGACGGCACCGGCTGTGGCAGCCAAAGAGACGGCTCCATGTTTGGAGGTATGATTACCCTCCTTTTGGTCTGTCTTTGCGTTGTTTCCACTTCGTTTTTTGTTGTTGTTTTTTCGCCTCCTTTCATTCTGTTCATTTTGCGTAGCTTGGTTTGGTCTCATATGTGCTGATTTCGCGAGTATTTGGCCTGATTCGGACGCTTATGGTCCCTATTTTGTGCCAGCAACGGCTTTGATTTTGGCGTTCGTTGCGTCGTCTTTTTTTCATGCTTTTGTTTTCCTACGATAGTTTCATCTCATGCCAGATTTGATAAATGATTATGTTTCAAAAAAATTCATCTATTTTGGAGTTTAGGTTTAATTTTTATTTTCCAAATTTGGTATCATAAAATTTCTAAATTTGGTCTCATAAATAGCTCTATTTCAAATTGCAGGTGGATCAAATTTGATTAAGATACCGGCAAGTGAGTTGAAACAATCGCCGCATTGCCAGATAGTAAAATTATGGAGTCGAGAGGACGAGGATTCTAGCAGCGATGATCGGACTGAGGAGGAGGATTTGCTGCATTACTGTGTGGAGGAAAGTGGTGGTATTTACAGCTGGAAGATTCGCTGCCCGTGCTATGCTGCTTTTATCCGGGTTTTATTGGGTCCGAATTGATGATAGGAAATTGGTGAATGCTCAGGTAATTTCATCCTTTTTGCGTATGTATTGATAAAATTTAAGTAATTTCACTCATCAAGCCATTTAAAATTTTTAAATCACAAAAAAATTAATTTCGAATGTGATTTTTTCTGTCGAATCCAGGGGCATTTCTGGTATTTGAGGTAAAAAAGAATATTATAATATTTTGGCGAATTTCTTATTTTCCCCGTTTTGTATGTAATTACTTTTTGATGTAATCCATGAATAATAATGTTTTACCATGCTAATTATAGGATGTATGCGATATTTCTGTCATATCCAGGGGCATTTTGGGTATTCAAGGAAAAATATTATATTACTTGGGTCAATTTCTTATTTTTCATTTTCTGTAATTACTTTTTACACAATTTATAAATCATAATTTTTTGCCATCATAATTTCAGGATATATGCGACATTTTTATCATATCCAGGGGCATTTTTGGTTAACTGAGGAGTCCTTCGCAATTTAGGTAACAATTTTTGGCGAACTACACTTTTAATCTGCTGCAAAATCATTTCAAACTTTCAAGGGTGGTATAAACAATATCTGAATATTTTACAGGGATATGCATGAGATTATTCCATAAAAATATTCAAGTGTGTTTAGGGTTTCTTTCGAAAATATTGGCGTTGAGTACTCTTTGCGATATTTTGTTCATTTTGCAGGTTTGTTTTTAAAATTAATGAAATTCAGTACTCTTTGCGATATTTTATGTTTTTCAGGGTTTCTCTCGAAATTAACTGGGTTTTTTTCTTGTCATTTTCAGGAGCTTCGATTGCAAATCGAGCGAAAATTAAGCAAATTTTGTTACGACCCTTTCGAAAGAGAGAATGAAATGGGAAATTCGGTAAAAGAAATGGCATCATGAAAACAAAGTGAAAAATTCGTGCAGTAAAATATTGGGGTGATCATTTTCATAAGCTCTTCCTTTTACTTATTTTGGCTCGATTTTTTAATCCACTAATTCAAATCTCTCTTCGTTCTTTGTTCAATTCAGCAAAGTGATGTCAGAGAGAGAATTTAGGTCGAAATTGAAAGGGTTAACAGGTATTTATCATATTTACCCTTCCAAAATAATAAATATCATATTTACCTTCCCAAAATAATAAATATCATATTTACCCTTTGAAAATTAAAAATAGATATTGGGATACATGGCAATCACAGCCGGTGCATTGACGATTAATTATCCTTTCATGGTTGTGGAGACTGCTGATCGCCAGGTCGTTGGCTTCAATTTGAAAAAACCCAGGTATTTAAATCTAAATAAAATAATTTTGAGGGTTTGTATGCAAAATGTTTGTGTGGCTTAACTGTGTGTGGTGGAACAACAATAAAAATGGAGAATGCTTTCTCACTTTGATGGGTGCGAAGAATTCTACGAGTTGATATCGTGTACGGACTTCGGCTAGATTCACTGAACTAGGTAGTCAAATTTTGTCACAATTTACGAGGGATTTGCTGAGTATTATTATTGCTAATTTGGTTATAAATAACGTTATCTAATTCTAAATACATAGCATGGAAATATTTAGTTTATTATCTGGCATCGGAATACGAGCAAATAACTTGATTTATTTTATGAACTTGCCGTGGCAATTCTCGGGGTACAAATAAAATCCTCCCTTTATTTTATACTACAAACCCGAATTTCAATATACAAATACGAATTATCATATTGTATGAAGTATGAATACAAACACGAATACAAAAAGTGGAAATGGAAATCATATATCCATATCAATCTTAGTATGAAGTACGTACTAAAATTACGAAAATACAAATACATATATGTTGACGAAATAGAAAAACAAATGAATTTGAAATATAACTGGAAAACAAACATGAAATACATATCCAAACACGAAATACCAATGCGAATATGAAACATGAAAATGAAATACGAATACAAACACGAACAAAAATACGAACATGATTATGAATTACAAATTACGAATTACTAAACAACATCAAAATCGATCTTAACACGAATTATGAATTACGGAATGCGGATACGAATACGAACTTGAATACTAACACTGATACAATTATGAAATATGAAGTACGAATTACGAATTACAAATTACGAATTGCATGCTACGAGTTACGAAATAACAAATACGAAAATTGAAATCCGAATTATTAAATAATAAATATGTGTACACACACAAATATGAGAAATCAATACAAATAAAGAATATGAATACAAAATACAAATATCAATATGAATACGGACACAAATATGAATATGATTATGAATTACCCCAAACCCTAAACCCCAAGCCCTAAAACCTAAACCACAAACCCTGAACTCTAGGCCCTGAACCCTAAACCCCAAACCCAAAATCCGGAACCATAAATACGAAAATTGAAATGCGAAATCCTGAACACGAATACGAAATATGAATACGAAATGCAAATACCAATACAAGTACCAAAAAAATATACAAATACACATACAAATCAGATCACGAATATGAAATACGAAATAGGAATCATGTAATACACAATACGAACTACAAACACAAAAACCAAAAACAAACACCAATACCAATTACCAATTACGAAATACGAATATGAATAAGAATAAGAATAAGAATACGAATACAATTACGAATACGAAAAACAAATCTCAGTCTCCGTACTGATAGCAATAACAAAACGAACTACGAAATGAAAATACACATACAAAATATGTATACGAATGCAAATGCAAATGCAAATACAAATACATAAGCAAAATAGGAATACAAAATACAAATACATACTAAAAATACTAGATACATATAAAAATATGAACTACCAATACAAATACGAAGTACGAATATGAACACGAATACAAAAAGGGAACGAAAAACAAATATCAAGACCAAACTCAATATGAAGTGCGAAAAAATACAAACACAAATACACATGAAGATGCTAAAACAAATACATAAACGGAATATGAATAGAAGTTAAAATACCAAATATAATTTCATGATACAAACACAAAATACCAACACACATACGAATACAAAAATGAAGTATGAATATTAATACGAATACGAACGCGAGTAGGAATACTAATACTATTACGAGTTACGAATTACGAATTGCGGGTTACAATTACCAAATCCGAAATTCAAAATCCGAATTACTAAATGCTACATATTAAATACGAAATAAAAGTACATATACAAATATGAAAAAACAATACGAATACAAAATAGGAACATAAATACGAACATGAATATGAAAAGGAATACGAAATGCGAACACAAATATGAAGACGAATACAAATACAATTATGAATTATGAATTACGACTTACGAATTATGAATATACCCTAAACTCTAACCCTACCCTAGATCTTAAACCATACACCCTAAACACTGGACCATAAATACTAAGTACGAAATATGCAATTCAAAATACGAAATAAGAATACGTGAAACACGGATATGAAATACACTTACAAATACACACAAAAATAAGAATAGACGTATACATTTGAAGACGAATACAAATACGGAATTACGAAAAAAAAAAAAAAAACAAACAAACACCAATTCGAACTAAGATATATAAAATACGAATTACGAACTAGGAACTAAGAAATATTCGAAATACAAAATATGAAAAACGAGACACGAAATAAGCATAAAAATAAGAATATAAATACGAAGACGAGATAGGAATATGATGGAATACAAATACGAAAAAGACAAACAAATATCAATATCAATACCAATAGAAATACCAATGCAAATACAAATACATAGGTGAAATAGAAATAGAAATACTAATACCAAATACAATTATAGAACACCAATATGAAATAGGTATACAAATATGGAATACCAATACGAGTACGAAATACGAAAATGAAATACAATACGAATAGGAACACGAACGCAATCACGAACACGAATACTAATACGATTAGGAATTAAGAATTACAAATAACGAATAACGAATTACGAAATACAAAATCACACGAATACAAATACAATATGTGAACACTAAAATGAATACGCGAATAAGAATAATACACAAATACAAATACACAAATACAAACACGAACACAAATACACGAATACAAATACATGAATACGAATATACTGACACAAATAAGAATATGAATACAAAATACAAATACAAAATACAAATACAAGTAAAAATACGACCGATTTGATACATCCGGAAATGAGGACATGTTAATTACAACAAACAATTTATTTGCACAACAGAAAACATTTGCACGGGTTGTTAAAAAACAAGACCAATTCGAAAACACAACAATTACAGAGAAACCAAAAAAATTTCACGAATACAAAATACAAATGATTTACAAGTAAAAATAAAAATACAAATACACAAAAATTCAAATACGAATACACGAATCTGAATAATACACATGTACGTGAATACGAGTCCATAACCAAGAATTCGAATAGAAATACGAAACACAAATACGAAATAAAAATAATTTACAAATAAAAATAAAAATACGAATACACTTAAATTAAGATACGAATATGAAATAACAAATGTGAATTATAAAATACGAGTAGGAAGACAAATACAAAATAAGAATGAGAAAACAAAAAAGAAATACAAATACAAAATATGAATAGGATATACGAAGACGAATACGAATAAAAAAAATGCATATGAGTACGATTATGAATTAGGAATAACGGATTACGAATTACCCCTAAATGCTGAACCATAAACCCCAAACCCCAAACCCCATAACCTAGAACCTAAAAACTAAAGCCTAAAGTCTAAACCCTAAACCATAAACCCTAAATCCTAAACCCTAAATCATTAATACAAAATACGAAATACGAAATATGAAATCAGGATATACGAAACGCCAATATAATTACAATTACAAATGTGAAATACAAAGTAAGAATATACGAGAGACAAATATGAAATTCAAATACAAATACACACAAAAAATATATAGTAAAAATACTTCAAGAAAAACATTTGCCAATGATGTATAGAAAATAAACAAATTTTAAAGCATGGACCGTTTAAATCTTTCAAGAAATCCGGCTCTCGAACGATTCAAGTGGTTCCTTCTTTAGAATTTATAAAAAATCATGATTTACTAAGACAAACACACCGTCGTAACATATTTATGTCGTGATTAAAGTATTTGTTCTTTTGAACACACTTGACTGCATTATTTTTTTTAATAATCTAATTAATTAAAACTAGGTATTGTTGTAATGACTGTAATTTTTCTCATTATTAAAAGTTAGGTAAAGTGATGTATTGTTTTTTTTGTTACGTATTCATAATTTGGATATTGCTTCTCTGTATAATATATACAATCATCTATAATTCAGTGATATACATGTTATATACGATGCAAGAAACATATCTATAATTGTTTGGAGAATCGAACTCGACGAACTTTTAAAAAAGAAAAACTCTTGAGAAAAAATACTCATAATTTTGTGTGTATTATAATATGACCTTATTGTTTGTTATGTTTAGTTCGACGATAAAAAAATGGCAACACAAATAATTTTGGTTTTATGAAATGCCGAAACTATTCCTTTTTGTGTGAACATGAAATATGTAATGTGTAGTGATGCAACAAGTTTTGGGATGATCGGATCTATTTAGGCGATACAAATCTTAGCAACTGGAATAATTACCGTTCGTAAAATACGATGTTTTTTGGCTCTCGGGACAATATCATAATACATGTTGCGATTTATCGAAGAAATACTTACCAAAAACATAAAAGTCTGAACAACGTAGAATTTTTTATTTTTTACAACGAACCCGCGCAATAGCGCGGGTACCACGCTAGTTAATTATAATGTTCATTACAATCGAACGCTGGGTCCCGTATTCTTCACAAAATACATATATATTATACATCTAATTTTGGATCCACACAAAAAAAAAAAAATATATATATATATATATATATATTATTTAATAATATATATTATATGTGTGGACCACTACAATTAAATATTGCAAGTTAATAACTAAAAGGACCTGACCTTTTGGTCCATTATAAATAGAGGGACACCCTTCATCATTTACGGACAACACTACATTCTCCCTCAGAATACCAAAAAAAAAATAGACGAGCGTGACGGAAAAAATATCACAAAATATCACAAATTATCACGGGGGAGTATTAATGAGAAAAGAAATATAATAAAGAAAGAAGAAGAGAAAAATATAAGAAAATTAAAGGGGCAATTGCCCCTGACTCTCTCTCTCTCTCTCTCTCTCTCTCTCTCTCTCTCTCTCCGTTCTATTTTAATTAAGGGGCCATTTTAATAAAGAGACCATTTTTGGTCTTTGTTTATAAATGAAGTCCAAATTCTAACATGGTACCAGAGCCAAGATTATCGATCGACGGTTATCTAAAGCGACGATTATCGAGCGGCGGTTATCGAGCGACGGTTATAAAAAAAAAACGACGGTTATCGAGTTTAGTAGAAGTCGGAGAAGGAGTCACCAAGACAACCAAAGATGTTACGTACTTGGACTCACACGAACTTCACAACTCATTTCCGAATTATCGAGTTTAGTAGAAGTCGAAGAAGGAGTCACCAAGACAACCAAGAAGGTTACGTACTTGGGCTCACACGAACTTCACAACTCATTACCGATTTATCGAGTTCAGCAGAAATTTGGAGTAGGAGAAGACCACGACAACCCAAGACGGTATGTTCGGGTTCCCACAAGTTTCGCAACTAAATTTCGATGAAGAAAAAAAGAGACGATTAAAAAAAAAAAAAAAAAAGACGATCCAAAAAAAAAGGACGATTCGGAAAAACGCGATTAAAAAAAGATGATGCGAAAAAAGGCGATTAGAAAAAAAAATCAATTAAAAAAAAAAAAAAAGGAGTTAAGAAAAAAATAGACGAGCGTGACGGAAAAAATATCACGGGGGAGTATTAATGAGAAAAGAAATATAATAAAGAAAGAAGAAGAGAACAATATAAGAAAATTAAAGGGGCAATTGCCCCCTGACTCTCTCTCTCTCTCTCTCTCTCCGTTCTATTTTAATTAAGGGGCCATTTTAATAAAGAGGCCATTTTTGGTCTTTGTTTATAAATGAAGTCCAAATTCTAACACTTCTCACATATATCTAATACCATCCATATTCAACTCCAAAATATACATCCTCTTCATAAAGTCTTGTATCCTCTCTCCTACTAACCATGTATAACATCAAATACCGTTGGGTTTGTCCATTTGATTTCTTGTAGACAAATGACGTCGACTTGCGCCTCTCGTATGCAAGCTTTTATTAAGTTTCTTTTTTGTTTATCTCCCATTCCACGAACGTTCCAGGAAAACAAGGATAAATTGATTGCCATAGATCGTGATATATCACAGAGAAAGGTGGCCTTCTTTATATCTTAAAACCATAGCAACATACAAATTCAGGCAAATTCGTTTTCTACCCGCTGAAAATACTAAAGGCGGCCTATTAACTGCCTCTTCTACGAAATACACCATCACTAATAGCTCCCAGACCAAGTTCAATTTAATCACACAACTACAACTACAAAACCAAAATACCTTCACTATATATCATTAATACTTATGGGCCTACAAGGCCTAAACAAAAATATCAGTATATTTCCGAATTATCTAATTTGACCTCACAAATAACTGAGCCACTCTTGATTGTAGGAGATTTTAATTTGTTAAGATCATCGCCTACGGAAACAACTGGGCAGCTACACCCTCCACAAATTACATCTCTTTTTAATGATTTTATTGCAAATTACGGGCTTACGGAAATACAACTACAAGGAAGAAGATTTACCTTAAAAACAAAAGAGAAAATCCAACATTTTCTAAGCTAGATCGTGTATTAACAAGTCAACATTGGCTTAACTCATCTAATATACTGGTTATATCATCACTCAATGGTCTAACATTAGACCATATACCTTTAAAATTTTGTTGCAAATGCAACGAAAAAAAAAAAAAAAATCTTCAGATTTGAAAGATATTGGCAAATACATTATGAATATAACTCGGTAGTCCAACAAGCATGAACTCTCAACTAGAATGGAAACACAACAAACCATACAGACGAATATATAATCAAACTTAATGAGACCAAAAGAAGCTTAAAGTTATGGACTAAAGACAAATTCAAAAACACAGAAACATTCCTAAAACGATGCAAACTATGCATTACTATTTTAGATTCTTGGGAGGAATTTAGATTACTCATACATCCTGAAATGCATCTAAGAAACAAGCTAAGAAAGGCCGCCCATTACCTAAGTCAGATTCAGGAACACAAATAGCAGCAAAGATCTAGCTGTAACTGGCTAAAAATGGGTGATAACAATACTAGATACTTTCATGTTTTAGCTTCATGCAAGCAGCATCAAAATGCGATATATGAATTATCTCATAATGGACAAACCATTACGGATAACCACCAAATCAATTATATTTTCACAACTTTCTATTCGTCCCTGATAGGTCAAGCCACAAACCATCTTGTCATATCTACGATTCTATCTATCCCTAACATTGCAAATATAATTCCGAGTAACAGTAATCTTGATGCCAACTTCACAACAACCGAAATTGATATGGCCGTGCATGGTTTGCAAAAAGGTAAATCATGCGGTCCGGATGGCATACCAGTTGAATTTTTTCAGCATTCTTGGGACTTACTGAAGTACAACATATATGGTCTCTTCAATGATTTTGCCCTACTAAAAATCAACATGCGCAAGCTTAACAAATCAGTCATTGTTCTATGGAAAGTAATTCTTGTTGGAAACCCAAAATAAGAGTCTCTTGATTAAATGGCTATTCAAATTAGATTTCGAAAGGGATGCTCTATGGACCAAATATGTACGGGATTTATATGGAATCACAGATTCTGTGATTAATTCAACAACCTCCTCAAAATATGTTTCCTATTTTATCAAAGATCTCAATAAACTAAACTTTATCTACAAAACTTGGAAACTTAATAGATTTGAGTCTCATAATCAATGTGTCGGGAATCAGTCCAAACCCCAATTCAAAACTAAAGAAATCTATGATTTCATTATAAATTCGGGGGTCCGGGTACCATGGGTCTCACAACTATTCACACTACGAATACCCCTAAAAATTAGATTATTTTTATGGTTGGCCATACGACGAAGGATATTAACACAAGATATCCTAGCAAAAAGGGGGTGGCAACACGCAACTTCATGCATCCTATGTGGGGAGACCACCAAAACGGTTGACCACTTATTCGTATCTTGCACATTCACACAAGAATGCTATGAAAAAGTACACCTCAAGCTTAATTCGAACGAAACTATGCAAAAGAACTGGGAACGGATTTATAAACTGGCTAAGACAAAAAGAAAGAATGACGACGACAACGAAGAAACACTAATATGGGCGGCAACATTCTGGTCTATTTGGAAGGAAATGAATAATCGTATCTTCAAAAGGAAAGCTAAAATGCCTATCCTACTGTTTCAAGAAATAATAGATTTATTACATTTTTGGAAACTAGGTTAGGATTATTAGCGTAATGCTTGTTGTAATACTTGTAAAACTATTTAATATTAATAAAGAATTTCCATGAGCACGATTCGTGTTCTAGGTTCTTCTCAAAAAAAAAAAAAAAACTAAAGGAATCCAAGGCTGCACTTGAGCTTGAACTTGTGAATTCCAACATGATTATTGCTTATATATCGTACGCATAATTTATACTAACATTGCTCATGATTTTTTTCTTCATGTAGTATAAGAAAAACCTTGAAGATATGAGAATGGAACAACAAAAGTTGCTGGATTCCAAAGCTGCATTCGAGCGTCAAGTTGAGCAATTACAAATCGAGAGATAACCCATTAAAGAATGTCAAGGCATCACCCCATATGAGAACTGATAACTTCGCATAAATTAGTTGGGCAGAGCTTGCAGAAGCTACCAATAACTTCGACAAATCTTGCAAGATTGGAGAAGGGACGTTTGGTATCGTTTTTAAGGGCTTCCTACGGTACACAAATGTTCTGAAAGTTCCGATGGAGACACCGAGTTTAATCAAGAGGTACATCCATTTAGTATTAATAATGAGGAATAATTTTTGACAAATAAAAATTATTCTTTTGATCTTGTAATCATCTTTTCTCTATTTTTTTTAAGTTTCTGACTGTTGAACCACCAAAAAAACCATACAACTCTCCGGTCTCCACATATACCGTGTTTATTCAAATTACTACCATCTTCTCTCCATCTCATTTCATTTCTCATTCCCTCCAACGAAAGAAACGAAAGAAAAAAGAAAGACGAGATCTCCCTTCTTTTCGTCGTCTGGCAGGACAGGAAAGGCGAGATCTCCATTCTCTCTTCCTTTATCGTCAGACCAGGCCCGGTCCTAGGATTTCGGTGGCTTTAGGCAAAATCTAAGAAGGGGGGCAAAATCTAAGAAGGGGCTTCTGAAATATAAAACAAGAAATTTTTTATTTACCAACTCATCGTTCACCATCTTCATTGTCTTCCACAACCGAATCAATTTGATGTTTGGTTCTGAAATTAAGACAATTTTATGTTTATAATTGTAATTTATTTCTGAAGCCAGCCGCAATTCGTAAATTTATGTTGAAATGCCCGATTAAGGCCTGAAATGTCTCGATCAATTTGATATTTTGTTAATTTATGCAGAAATTTATTTGAGATTAGGTAAATTTAAGAAAATTGGTTTTCAAATTACCATGTGCCCCTATAAAATGCAGAAAGACAATTACCATACATAACAATTTAATTTATGCATGGTAATTTATGCTGAAAACCAATTTTCTTGGATTTTTATTACTTTTAATTTAATTTGTTTGTATTTTCTATTTTTTCAGGTTGAATGGAATCATGTGAAATTGTGAAGGTCTTCACTTTTGTACTTCTCTTTTCCGTTTTATCATTATTGATATAAAATTATGCATTAAATTTTGTCATACTTAAAATTCAAATAGAATCATCATCGAAATACTTAACATCAGACACTCTAAAATAACAATTTCATTCCGTTCCTGCCAAGTAATTCCATTTCTCTAAACCCTAATTCAAAGCGGGAGAATGGGACATGCTGATTTGTACCGACGTGGCGATTATGAGACCCCATATTCCTACTATTGAGTGTTGATATGGTTATAAACAATGATATTTCCTCTGATTCCAATGTAATTCATTGAGGGGGTATATTAGATATTTTTAATATTTTGTGATGGATAGATGTTTGGGGTTTTAGGTTGGTAAATATATAAATCTCTCTCTCTTCTTCTTCTTCTTCTTCTTATTATTATTTTCTAAGTTTTTCATGGGTAAAAATGATATTTTAGATTTTTGGAAGGATAAATATGATATTTGGGGGTTTTTAGAAGGGAAATATGTAGATCCGGCTTTTTACTTTTATTATATTTTATAAGTTTTTCAAGTGTAAAAATGATATTCTGAATTTTTGAAAGGATAAATATGATATTTGGAGTTTTTGGAAAGGTAAATATGATATTTTTGTTTATTAGGAGGGTAAACATGTAATCTTCCTTATTATTATTATTATTATTATTATTATTATTACTACTACCTGAAAGTTAGTTATTTTAAAAAAAATGCAAAATATAGTATTTTCCCTGGAAAGAAATTGATGCTATGTTTTGTTATTGGTTTAGGTTTAATTTGAAGAAATTGACTTGATGAGAGTAGGGACCGAAGAATTGAGAGATTGAGTGCGTTCAATTATGTTGCTGCGGGTGATGTTGACATGGTTGATGCAGACCCGGTCCTAGGATTTCGGTGGCTTTAGGCGAAATCTAAGAAGGGGCTTTTGAAATATAAAAAACAAGAAATTTTTTATTTACCGACTCATCATTCACCATCTTCACCGTCTTCCACAACCGAATCATCTCTATTGCGATTGATTGTAATAAATTTGTCCATAGCACCACTTTGAGATTGGACAAATTTTTCGATTTATTCCTTCTTCTTCTTTTCATATCCCACGAGCATAATTAACTACATTATTCAATTGATAACAATATATTAGTAAATAAATAAAAAATAAAAACTAGGGCAAAATCGATTTTGAAAAAAAAAGAATACCTTGAATTGAGAAAAAATTGAGAAATTATGGAGTAATTAGGATACAATTGGTTTGCAAATGTGTATATTAGTAAATGGGCTAACAAAGAAGGACGAAATTAGGCTAAAACTTCAAGTAAGAGTGAAAATCGGGTGATATTCGGCTGCAGTTTGGCTGAATTTGGGCTGTAAATGCCGCTGTAAATGGCTGGAGATCAGTGGCAGTGGGTCCAGGCGAAGTTAGGGGTCAGGTGGGTCCCACTTTGGCAGATAAAGGGGAAGAAACGGGGCTGGCGGGGGCTGAGATCGAAAGAGATAGACTGAGGGTCGGATTTGAACAAAAGAGATCCATTTAGAGAAGAAGAAAGAGAGAATTTTTTGGGTTTGTTCATATATATGTATATATATACAGGGCTGTTAAGGAGAATCCAAAAAAAGAATCCAAAAAAAAAATTCATGCGCAAAATATATCGATGAAATTAGCAAAATATACGTTTTAAATAATCAAAATATATGATGAATTCAACGTGTTCAGACAGACAGATGAGTTAAAATTAACACACACTAATATAAAAGCGGAGGGGCCTTTTATAATTTTGCTAAAAACGGATGGACTATTTTGTAACTTTGCTAAAAAAAATTCTTTCCTCCTCTGAACTAACCCATCTTTCTTTCTCTCTGCTCTTCGCACCTACCTCCATTAAATTGTTTCTTTCTCCTTCCTCTTCGTCTCTTGCTTTTTCCTCCATCGATTTATACGATCTCCCTCTTGCAATTTTTTCGCTTGTGTCTTTCTCGCCTCGTTCTTCTCTGCTCGAATCTCTCTTGCTCGTTTTGAAAAACCTAAGGAAAGCTACTGTTCGGCGGTTCAAGATCTAATGCAAAGGGAAGATATTGAAGCACGAACTACAGTCCAATGAGCTTCCTAACACTCGTGTCGAGCCTGATCGCCGCTGGTTCGGTTCGTCTCTCTCTCTCTCTCTCTCTCTCTCTCTCTCTCTCTCTCTCTCTCTCTCTCTCTCTAAATGACATTTCGAATCAAGATCTAATGCAATAGAAGTTGAAATAATTTGAATTGAACAAAAACAGGGATTACAAGAGTTATAGATCAAAAGGAGCTCGAGTTCTTCAGAGAGGAAGTCACGAAGCACATTTCCAATCAGTATACAGTCATTCTCAAAGATCGAAAATTACCAAATGTGGTGCGTAATTAAGTGTTACTGAAAATTCCGGTGCCGATTCCAATTGTAACAGCGATTTTAATGCGGAGGTTTGTCTTAAAAAATTTAAATTAAATTTAAATCTTTGAATTCAGATATTAATAAGCATTAATTTGGTCGATCAGGCGAAGGCCACACAAGGAGCAACCAATCCAGCAACTTCAAAGGCAGATTCAGGCCCACGTTTTCATCCGAGACAGGTGAAATCGAGTATCTCCCTCTCCTTTTCGGGCTTGACTGGAGAGTCAAGTGCAGGGGACTACCAACACTGTGAGGTATCACCCGCGTTGTTCACTGGAGAGCCCCCTTGGTTCGGTCCAACTGGAGGGGGTGGCCCTGAGTGTTCATTCTTTTCCGGTTGTAATAGAGACAATGCAATTCATCGCTACAAATTAGAGTGGAGCTACCTGATGCATACCCCCCTTGGTTTCGGTGCGTAATTTAAATTTAATTTAAATTAATGCTTATTAATCTTTTGGATGGATAACAAAAATTTCAGGTACTTATCAACGGAGTGTTTGGAAAATTAGAGTGGATCTACCTGATGCATATCCTTACAAATCCCCTTCAATTGGTTTCATGAATAAGATTTATCATCCTAATGTTGACGAAATGTGAGCTTTTCTTAACAATTTACTTTTCATCACTAATTAGATTCATACTACCTGAACTATATTATTTGAGCGATGTTGATTTTCTGAATAATTTATGCTGATTTAGGTCTGGTTCAGTCTGTTTGCATGTAATTAATCAGACTTGAAGCCCAATGTGGATTATGACATTTATGCACGTGTGTTCACGATCGGCCCGAGCGAGAAGCTCGAGACACTTTAACTTGTCTCCGTCTCCTCCTGCAGCTCGATCCAATTTGGATAACGTGCTCGTGATCGGTGCATTTGCTATGGAGAAGAAGTCGGTTTCGGCTTGCACCGCCGCGAATAAGAGAAGAAGGAGAATGGCCGAGAAGCTCGAATTTTGATTTGCCATGGAGTTTTGTTTATTTGATGAACTTGTTTGAGGTTTACATTTTTTTATAGTGGGTTAGAGGTTTGGGGGTTTTGAGTAATTTATTTCTGTTTGATTAAAAACATTCGAAGAGTTAATTAGAGTTTTAATTGGGCATAATTAATTTCTGTGAGTTTTTGTTTAAAGTTCCCTAGTATAATTACTAGGACTTTTTATCCATAATAACCATGAAAACACATAATGTGCCATAATAATGGGTTATTCATAAGATACTTGATTTCGGTTAAAAGCCCTCTTATTGAATTAACTATATTTTAATATATTCAATCGTATATTCTGTTAAATTTAATCATACATTTTGCTAAATTCAATCATATATTTTGTTGAATTATATGAAATTAATGATCGTATTCATCGGATAATTAACTATATTTTAGTAAATTCAATCGTATATTCTGTTAAATTTAATTATACATTTTGCTAAATTCAATCATATATTTTGCTGATTATATTAAATTAATGATCGTGTTCATCGGATAATTAACTATATTTTAGTAAATTCAATCGTATATTCTGTTAAATTTAATCATATATTTTGCTAATTTCAATCATATATTTAGTTGATTATATTAAATTAATGATCGTGTTCATCGGATAATTAACTGTATTTTAGTAAATTCAATCGTATATTCTGCTAAATTTAATCATATATGTTGCTAATTTCAATCATATATTTTGCAGAATTATATGAAATTAATGATCATATTCATCGGATAATTAACTATATTTTAATATATTCCATCATATATTCTGTTAAATTTAATCATATATTTTGCTAAATTCAATCATATATTTTACTGAATTATATGAAATTAATGATCGTATTCATCGGATAATTAACTATATTTTAGTAAATTCAATCGTATAATCTGTTAAATTTAATCATATATTTTGCTAATTTCAATAATATATTTTGCTGATTATATTAAATTAATGATCGTGTTCATCGGATAATTAACTATATTTTGCTAAATTCAATCGTATATTTTGCTAAATTTAATCATATATTATGTTAAATTTAATCATATATTATGATAAATTTAATCATATATTCCGTTAAATTTAATCATATATTATGTTAAATTTTGTCATATATTATGTTAAATTTAATCGTATATTTTGCTAAATTCAATAATATTTTTTGCTGAATTATATGAAATTAATGATCATGTTCATCAGATAATTAACTATATTTTGCTAAATTCAATCGTATATTTTGCTAAATTTAATCATATATTCCGATAAATTTAATCATATATTCTGATAAATTTAATCATATATTTTGCTAAATTTCACATCAACACCCCCCAAAAGCAAGGCAAATTGTGCTTGTACTTATCTTGATTCCAATATTTCCTATCAAATCCTCAAAGTAAGACAAAATATATACCTAGCTTTAATTTTCAACAGAATATATGTTTTGGGTTATTTACCAACATAATAAATAAATTGTTATGTGCTAACAAATCGTCTTAATGTGGCTATATCCAAATAGAACATGTCAATAGTCAAAAACATTAATTTATGTAATTATTTTGAATCAAGTCATACTTATGTAGCCAAGAGATGGCATACAACTGAGAGAATGTTACGACGAAATTTCAAAATATATTATAATAGTACAAAAAACACCTAATTTATGTATAATTGCAAAGAAGTCCCTGATTAACAAAGAAGTTTCTGATTTGTTATAATAGTTACAAAGAAAATAATTGTTTCAACTACGAGTCAGATTTCCATCTTCAAGTCAATCGTCAACGATTCTGTAAAAATTCAGTAACTAGTCGATCCTCGTTTATACTAAGTCATGCATCTAACTTCGAGCATTCCAACTTCAGGAATTCTGATTTTGAGTAAAATCAGGAAAAAAAAAATCTCACTAGAGGGTGTAATTTTAATTTGAAAAAAAAAGTGGGGGTGAAAATTACACGATGTACTAACATTATTACCATTTTCCCCTGGTTCAACATATGATCGCGCCAGGATGAATTGTGAAAATTACCATTTTGCCCCTGAATTGTCAATTGTCGACTTGTCTGATTGTTGCCACCGCCAACAATAAACTAGTTTTCGCCAACTGTGACGCCAGCATGGCCTGCTCATGGGCCAGGTGTCATGCTCTGCTTCTGCCACATGATCTGATCTTGCTGAAGGAGGTGTCCCTCTGTATAAAAATAGAATATTATAGCATACAGATAGAATATTGGATTTTATAGTAGTTAGTAATTTACAGGACACCAAAATATACTAGGGTCGAGCACACAATTGTTAATGATTCCGCCACGCGAAAGCTAATTATTAAAATAACGATTAATTTTACTGTTGAATTTTTTTGTGTGCATAATCTGTGTTTTTTCAGTTTTTCTCTATAAAGTCGATTTTGTCAATTTCATAGTATTGGATAGCTATTTAAAGCTATTACTCATTGTCAGAGGGTTATAAATTAGGTCAGAAATTAGTATTTTGTTAAGAGATTATTGATTTTGTCTTTGATTAAGTGAGCTATTGGATTACTAGTGTTTGTCCTTGATTAGTCGAAACTATTGAATATACTATTAGGTCAGAAATTAATACAAATATGAAAATAATCAGAAAACACCTCATTTGGCGCATAAATCAGCACAAAAACCAGTGAAATCAGGAAAGAAACGAAAAATTAATGCCTATCGGGCCATACTTTTCCCTCCGCGGATCTAGTCCATTACTATTATGTCGTAATCGGAGAGGATCGAGACGATTTGGCTTAGGGTTTCGCCTTCTCAGAACTGGAACACTACGAAGGAGGAGAGGGGCGTGAGGGTGGTATGAAGGAGGAGGAGGGGGATGGGGAGGGGGAGTCGTACTCGGAGAAGATCGAGGCAATCATGGCTCAGCCTTTAAGAGAAACAAAAATGGCGAGGGTGGTCTGGAGGAGGGGGGTCGGGACGGTGGAGGAGTTAATGTGAGTTTAGCAACTTATTTAAAATGGTCCTTCCGTAGATAGTTTATATCAAATTTTGGTCATATTGTGATATAGTCCTCCCGCTTTTGCATATACTTAATTTTAGTCCTTGGATTCTTTTTGTGGATTCTATTTAGCATTTCTCTATATATATATATGGAGGTTAAAAATACATGGGGCCTTTTTTTTTTTTTGAGCTTTAGGCATGGGCTTAGATCTTCAAAGCCCATGGTCGGGTCTGGGTTAATGTTCGTGTGTGAATCTAATTTTAAGATGATAAGTTTGGAAAATAATTCAAGACTAGTGAAATACCCGCGACTTCGCTGCGGGTTTTCTAATTGTTTCCACACTTGTAACAGTTTTATCGATACATGTTTTTAATATAACAATATTTGATTAAATAGATATAGTTATTTCAACCATTTTTTTAAATGAAGTAATGATTATTTGTTTTATAAGTGATTTTCTTTCACCTAACAATAAAACCAAATAACTATATTAATTAACTTTTTTTTCTTGCAAGTACAATACTTGATTGAATAATATGTAGTGCAAATATTTGGTAGTGCAAATATGACATTGTGCAAATATTCTACATTTTTTTTGGAAACAATTTAATATTTGGTAGTGCAAATATTACTGTATTCTACATTACTAAAAAGTTTATTATCATTGGCGGCCATAATACAATCATATATTTTTTTAACTCCAGACAACATAGATAAAATGTACATAAATAACAATTTAATCTTTTCTGTTTTTGTTTCTTATTGTGAATTCATAATCCATATCACAATTCATAATAACACATAAAGAAAATCTTGGTATACTACAGTTTCATATCAAGAAATAAATTAATCTTGGTATCATAAATTAATTTCATATTTTTTCATATCAAGAAAAAAAAAGCAAACCATGTTTGAATGTTCTCTTGATCATTGACTAATTATAGAAAAAATTAAGGTGATTTGGAATTGGAACCAAAAAATATCAGTACATTAGGTCTACTCAACTGTGAGATTTTGTTTAAACCCAAATGAACACGTTTCTAAGGGCAATTCAGTAAGCAACGTTGGATTTTTTTTATTTTTAGTACAGTATATTGGCATGAAATTGGCTGAAATTTTGGAAAGAGTTTTAGAAAGTCCTTTGTATTCTGAAATGGACATGAACGTGGTATTAGTATAATAGTAAAACATGAACATGAGTAGAAAAGTAGAAGGAAATAATCTAAAATAATTCCTAAATTCTTGAATAGCCAACTCGAATTCATCCCCTTTCCTTCTTTTTTTGTTATTACTATCACTGTTATCATCTCCGATGAAGAATCCATCCCACGTACCGGCACCGGTTCCGTCAAAGTTCAACCTTTTAGGTCCTGCTTCGAAAAGCGTGAAAAAGGCCATTTATTGATTACACACTGAAAAATAACAAAAACAAATTTTCAAGTTTTGCAAGGGTAAAAGTGCAATTTTTTTGTTTGAATCTAAATTTGCGTACATGAAATATTTTCTTTTCGGTAGGATGGAACATCTTGAAACAATCTTTCGAAGAAGCCGTAGTATCCCCATATATCTAAAAAACAAAATCGATAAATGCAAATAAATTTTCTTGGAAGGGTATAAATGTAAAAAGTCAAAATTCTAACCTCGAAAGTGAAAGCCATCAGCACCTTAGCAGTATCGAAGGCTTTCTTGAGGGAGGACGAAGCAGTATCTAGATCCGATTTCTTGAAACAATCAATTACTCCAAAATGACTGTAATTAAAAAAAACATGGCAATGAAAATTAAGTTGAAGGACATTATTTTCAAAAAATATTATTTTTGAAAAATATAAAAATACTTAGTACCAGTCAACAAATGGAGAACAGGAATGGTACCATCGGAGACTGGTATGGTACCAGTCAACCTAAAAATAAGTCGAAGACATATTATTTGAGAAAAAAATTAGAAATGTTTGGTACCTGTCAACAAATGGAGACCGAGATTGGTACCGTCAGAGACTGATATCCAGACAAGTTAACAAATCAGATCTAGATATTTTTAATTAAATTAGTACCTTCAAACAAGGCATGGTTGCATTGTGGTACCATACTCCTTGTACAATTCCAAGCACATTTGTGGAACAATTCCATAAAACACAAGTTGCTGTACATGAAATTGTAAAATATAATAATAATAAATTTTGCAATAAACTATTATATATGCACGCACATTATAAAATTGAAGTCCCCTAATTGAAAAGGTCAACTATGTTACTTTCTAATTTAAAAAGAAAACTATGTTAACATAGCATTACAATTTATTGATTGAATTGTATAATAATAATAAATTATGTAATTCAAGCTCGTGATAACTTAATTTAAGGACTACAATGTATTGAATATATAATCATTATATAATGTAAGAATCATGAATATTATTTATGTATCGCCTTTAGGTTACAAATGCTTACCTCCACACTTTCTGACTAATCGTAGGGCAAAGAATTCTCATAGATACCTAAAAAATCAGGATTATAATGATCAAGAAATATGTGTCATATAATTTTTCGTACCATTACTGCCTGGCTGAAAGATTGAAACCGCAATACGAAAACACGATTATAATCAATCTTGAGTAAAAAAAAACAAATTCATGTCAAAATAAATTAAATAGAAATCAGAAAAATAAAAATAAAAAAGATTGATACCTTAAAGGAAATGTTTTTAGACGGGAACATAAATTTGGTTAAGTGTTGAACCAATACTGAGGCTAAATTGCCTATTCGTAGATGTCTTATGCGAAATCTGTTTCAAAATGAAATGAAAACTATGTTAACCAGTGGATAAATGATGCAACGTCGACACCGTGCAATAATCATTCCTTTTTGGATATTTACTTCACCAGATTCATCATATTCACTTACTCAAACTTACACTCACAATTCATGTCAGCAATAACTGGTATATTATCCAGACACAAGTAATGAAGGAATTAAAAGGACCCAATTCACAAAATCAAATACCGAAGGAAGAACGAACAAAAAAAATACCGTCTTTTGCAATAATTCGCAATATGAAGAAGAAATCGTTGTGCTTATACGCTCTGAAGAAGAAACTGCCGTGCTGAACCGTCAGAAAGTGGAGGACGGAGGACGTGCTGAACCGCTCTTATGAAAAAATCGCCGTGCTACCACGCTCTGAAGAAGAAACCGCCGTGTTGAACGACGCTCATCGCCGTAGTACATCGAAGACAACGAAAGCGCCGCCAGTCGCCGTAGTACATCGAGAGCGCCGCCCGTGGTTTGGAGAAAATCTGAGTTTGGGGACAGGCGTGTGTGGAGATTAGGAAAACAGGTACAGTAGAGAGTTTATCGTATCCAGAGAAGTGCCATGAAAAGAAAAGTTTTGAAGAAGCGTGAGGAAGAGATTTTATAAAATTTCAATATAGTTTAGCGTCCATTTGAAGTCCGTATGGACTGGGAATGTGACGTGGTGAAGTCCGTATGGACTGAAAATATGACGTGGCATCAGATATTGAAGAAAAGTGTTTGTAAAATATTATAGTAGGATTAATTGTTATGCGAGACGAGAGACGGCTTTCTTCATAACTCAATTTATTGCATTATATAATGTTCATAGCAATGTATACTTATACGTGAAAATTATTCAAGAGCAAATTATTAATGTTCATATAATGTTCATAGCAATGTTCATTATATTGAATCAAATAAATGCCGCGTGGCAGTTTGTTTCATGGTTAAAAAAAATTAATGTTCTTTAGTGCAAATTAATGATAATTATGGTTCTTGGTTGGTCGATATGTAGCAAAATAAAATAAAATTTGAATATGACAAGAAAGTATCTAATGAGTTCACAATTATATGATAGTTATGTCTTTTTGTTGGATACTAATATGGATAAAAAAACGCGCGGAACCGCACGAGTCTTGCTAGTATCTCCGTATCCGTATCGTGTCGGATACGATACGATACCGTATCCGTATTCGTGCAACATAATTCATATGTAATAAAATAATATAGTACATAGAAAGACTGATATATACGTATAGGTTCGAATTTGTCAACTTGTATTGTAAATGATACGAATCAATGGAAAAATGATACATTACAAGATGTTAAATATATCATGATTTTGATGATGCATGAAGTTATAGATTTATAATTAAGGCATTTCAAAACATGAAATGAAAAATTATATACCTTTCATACAGAGCGTATAGTATATTTATTTTTTGGGGATTTACATATTTACCCTTTCTTAAGTTTTAATAAAATCCAAAGTTTTAGCTCTTCCCTGTACTTTTTTTTTTTTTTGAGATTTAAAGCCCTTAGGCAAGCTCTTCCCTGTACTTTGCTCTTAATATTTAGTTAATATCAAACTGAAATGAGGCTGTACGTGAAGGTGGAGTAATAGATTTGGACGTCTTTTTCGACTTATGACGTCAAAATGATTATGCTTAGGAACCCGATTAAGATGGACCTCTTTTTGGATGAATACAATGGCCACGCTCATCACACGATTCACACCACCATCTATACACAAAATCACATTTTTTTTTCAGATTTACATGCAGAGATAATCAAAGAAGTGGATTACTGAAATTGTGGAAATTAGCTTAGTATAACCAAGCGAAACCGAATTAAGCCATGGCTGCACTGCTTGGAAATTTTCAACTCAAAGGCCTCCTCTTCTTCTTCTCTTACTGAGAGAGAAGAAAGAAAATAGTGTGAGATCTCGAGAGGGAAATTGACGAGGCCTAAATTTGTATGATCAACCATGGAAAAAATATCCTAATACTCTATTCCTTAATTTTTTCCCCGATTTAACCCACACACACGTAGACAGAGATTATACTAACCCGAATTGTAGTTCTCATTATCTAATAAAGATCGCTTGCTCGTTGCTGCTCCGTCTCTCTGAGTTTTTGTTTGAACCATTCACAAGAGTCGTGTTTCTGTCTCGTTCAAGAAAGCATAATGGATAAAATAAACTTTTATAAATACAAACACATGTATGCTAAATTTATTGGAGGTATTTATAATTTGATGGTATTTGCCAATTGCCAAGTAGATATGCATCCGGGCCGGGTTTGATCGTATTCCATATTTATTTTACCATTTCGAACCATTTGATTTGTTCAAATAAATCGTTATATAATATAATGCCAGCATTGCCTGTTTTCAAAACCCAAATATGAAATACGCATTTACCATTAAATTGTACTTCAGTAAAAAAGTGTAGATTAGGTCATATGAACTTCATTTAAATGCAAAATCAGTTTCTACTTGGATCAATTTAAGATATAATCAAATACAAGTACAACGTGCTCCGCATTCTTTTTGCCAGCTCAACTCATCGACTTTCGAGGAGTTGACTTCAGAATCAGATGAGCCCTTCGCCTTAATAACCCCTAAAACAATGGAAAATTATACATACACCTGGTGATTTGATTTGACGATACAACTAACTGTTTCTTCTCAATAGTTCTTATATAAAACAATGGAAAATTATTTTCAGAAAAAGGTACGTCCTCATACTAGTAGAGATCATGCTAACAAAACGATTCCAATAATTCTAACAAGCCCCGCACAATCATGATCAATCGCGGAGGTTTTCCTAGTTTTATATAAGACGATTCAAAACAATTTTCATAATTTACCATTCACATCTAATACAAATTTCAACACGTCAATTGGCCTAATTTTTTTTTAAGGAAATGTGCTTCATCCCTCGAAAAAACATAGCTTAGCTCCCATGACGTATTCCTATGAATTATTTTGATTTTAATGTTTAAAATGCAAAACCAGTTTTTACTTAGCTCAATTTAATGATTAAATGCAATCACACATTATTAAATTTAAAACTAAGATATAAGCAAATACATGTGCTGCCCATTGTTTTGCTAGCTCAACTCACTGACTATCATGGAGTTTGACTTTAGAATCATAGAATCAGATGAGCCCTTCACTTGAATAACCCATTATATATAAAACAATACAACTGGTGTTTCTCGGTAGTTCTTGAGACTTGAAGTGATCTGATAATCGAGCTCGAGCTCAGTACTTCTCAATCATTCTCTAGCAGTACAAAGGTAATTTACGACCTATATGCTATGATTTTCTTTAACAACTTGGCTTTAAAATTCCTTATATTTAGGTAATATCTTTTCTCGCATCTTGAAAATTCTCTCAACGAGAACCTATCTGAAGGATTGAAGCAGAACAAAAATGAAAGAGTCCGAGGCTAGAGAGCATCTGAAGTACATCCCAATGTTTAGCTCCTCGGAGATTAAACAAGCTACAAACAATCTTGACAAATCACTCAAGATTGGAGAGGGGGAATTTGGTATTGTTTATAAAGGTTTTCTTCGACACACAACAGTTTCCATAAAGAAACACAAATTGAAAGGCTCTAATGGATATTTCGAATTTAATAATGAGGTAATTTCTATTTTCTAAAAATAAAGAGGTAATTTATTTTTACTCCACTCTCAACATTATATTTTTACTCCATAAGAATGTAAAATCTATATAAATCTCCCATAGTCATAATTTCATAACAATAAAATTTGAACAGTAAGCCGATTCAAAACCTCTGATATGTCGAGACCAGTATGACAGATCAAATCTAATTATAGGTTAATGGCAATAATTTGAAGCCTTATATATGTTTTATTTATTTTTGCAGGTGGAAAACCTTAGAGAGGTGAGACATCCAAACATAATCACACTTATAGGGGTATGTTCGGAGGTTCATGCTCTTATTTTCGAGTACATGCCAAATGGCAGTCTCGATACCTATTTAAATAAAAATAATGGCACGCCACCTCTCTGTTGGAAAATCCGCACGAGAATTGTTTTCGAGATCTGTTCGGTTCTCGTATTCCTTCACTCTATCAAACCCCATGGGATGGCCCATGGTGACATCAGACCAGAAAATATCCTACTTGACTCGAACTATTCAATTAAGCTAAGCGAATTCAGCATCTGCCACCGATTATTCTTAAAAGACGACGACGACACCCCATACATCCATATGGATAACCCTCTGTTCAATCCTGCTTATACGGCCCCTGAATTCTTCTCTACCGCTGAGTTGACTGCACAATGTGATGTGTACGCTTTTGGCATCATATTACTGCAACTTGTTACCGGTAGAGATCCATTGGAATTAAATAAATACGTACAACAAGCAGTAGAAGGCGAGAGGCTGGACAGAATAATTGATAGTTCGTCTGGTAACTGGCCATTTGAAGAGGCAAAAAAGCTGATTATATTGGGCCTTCGTTGTAGCAATCCGAAAAGGGGGAATAGGCCGGATCTTGTGACTGATGTCTGGAAGGAGATAGAATTTATGAAGAACGTTGCTGATGAGGAACTATTTGATACTGCTAAGCAAGTATATTTCCTGCTCATAGCTTTTTTTATATTGAGATGCCCTTCTCATAGTCTATAACTCTTTATCTTTGCTAATGATAATAGATCATTTAGTATTTTGTTGTAGCAATTCATCATCATAATCGTGGTTGATTTTTCCTGCAGCTCATGAGTTCTCTTGATATAGAAACTCAAAGGAGGATTGAAATAGAGAAAACTCTCGGAGAAGAGCGAATTAACCAACAAAACCTTGAGGAATCCAAGACTGCACTTGAGATTCAACTTGTGAATTCCAAGAATCTCCTAGAAGCAACTCGAAAACAACACGAAGAACTGGAAACAGACCTTCGAGATGAACTTCTGACGGCCAAGAAGGAATCAATGAATATATCTTTGCAAGTATGTTCTTCTCATCTCATAGTCCATCCTCTTTTCTCTTTGCAAGTATGTTTTTGCTCATGATTTTTTGGGATAATTTTCTTGTTCATGTAGCACAAGAAAAATCTTGAAAGCCTGAGAATTGAACAACAAAACTTGCTGGATTCCAAGGCTGCACTTGAGCTTCAAGTTGAGCAATTACAAATAGAGAGAGGTAATGCATTCAAGAATGTCAAGGGATTGGCCTGTATGAGATCAGAGAACTTCACAGAATTTACTAGGGCGGAGCTTCAAGAAGCTACCAATAACTTCGCCAACTCGTGCAAGATTGGAGAAGGGGCATTTGGTAACGTTTTTAAGGGCTTCCTACGGTACACCAATGTAGTATAAAAATGCTGAAATCTGAAAGCTCCGAGGGAGACATCGAGTTCGATCAAGAGGTAAATCTCATCAGATGAACAATAAGGAGTAATTTTCACAAATAAAAATTATTTGTTTGATCTTGTCATCATCTTTTCTTTATTTCTTTTTAAAGTTTCTGACTCATGAACCAGAAAACCAACAAAAATACTTATTATAGGTATTAATAGATAAATTTTGATCTAATAACTAATGTAAGATAGAGCTAATTATGTTACGTATATGGTAACAATGTTTTATAGATAAAATTAACAATAGGAAATAAATGAATCTAACAATGTTTTTATAGATAAAATTAACAATAGGTAATAAATGAATCCAACATGTTTGTAGACTAAGAAATAATTTTCATCATAGGATTTTGTTAAACTATCAATTAGAGTACATAGAGATGTTTTTTTTTTATTAATAGTTAATAACTTAATAGTACATAGAGATGTTACTAATTGAGAAAAAAACAACTAAAAATATATTTGCATTGACAATTTTATAGGTGGAAATCTTGACGAAGGTAAGGCATCCAAACCTCGTCTCGCTCCTCGGAGTAAATCCTAATGCAAGGGCTCTTGTCTTCGAGTTTGTGCCAAATAGCCTCGACACCTTTCTAACAGGAGGAAAAAACTCCGAACTGTCTTGGCAAGACCGTATCCGTATTGCTTCTGAGATATGTTCTGCCCTCATCTTTCTCCACTCCGTGCCGCCATGTGGGATTGCTCACGGAGATCTTAAACCACAAAATATCCTGCTAGACTCCAATTATGTAAGCAAGCTCTGCGATTTTGGCATATCCCGTAAATTGTACCAAACCGACGAAACATTCACTCCTCTTCACCTTACAACAATCCCAAAATTCACACCAGCTTACTGTGCCCCGGAGTTCTTTGCGAGTAATGAATTGACTCCACTATGTGATATTTATTCATTTGGAATTATATTGTTGCAACTTGTCACTGGTACAGATGCACTAAAAATAAAGAATATTTTCGGAGAGGATCCAGATAATTGCAAATTGGACAAGTTAGTTGTTGATTCAGCGGCCGAATGGCCAATAAAAGTGGCCGAAGAGTTGGTAATGCTGGGCTGGAGCTGTAGCCATACATTGAAAATAAAAAGGCCAAACTTGGCGAAGGTAGTGTGGCCATCTCTCGAGTCTATGAAACGTGTTGCCGGTCTGTGCTAATTGCTAAATGATAGTTCAGGTAATTTGTATTCTACAACTTCCTTGTATTTTTGTCGGTCTAACAAAGGTCACAATCCTCCAATTTCAATGAATACTTTTACATAGTCAAATTAATTTTTTGTTGTAAACTGATTTTGATAAGTTTAATGCATTCCCCTGTTTATATTGGAATATGTGAATATTAATAATTTTATTATATTTTAAATTACAGGTCTAACTGAGACTTATTATGCACTTCAGGAGGTTTTATGTGAGCAAATTGGCTGTCGATCATGAGTACCTACTTCTCTATTGAGTATAGAATTGATAAATTGTTTTTTTTTTTTGAATTGGAGAATTGATAAATTGTTAAAAGCAGAAGTTTCATTTTGTCTTAATTTGGTTCGTCTTTCCCTATGTGCTTAATGTGCGAGATAATTGAATTATTTAAGCTATTAATTTATTTTATATTTTATGATAATGAATATCGCTGTATTGGAATCAATGTTGCCAAAAAGGTCCTTAACGATGTTTAACGGTCCAAAAAAGAGTTAACAGTGAGTTAACGTTACGTTTTTTGCTTAACGGTTCGAAATAACAGTCAACCGTTATTTGACCGTGTTTTACCGTTTTTTTTCCTTAACGATGCTTAACGGTGTTATTTGAACCATTATTTGCATGAACTTTCTGTGGGCCAGAAAAAATATGAAAATGATTATTTCAGCCTAATTCAATGGCCCATTTCCTAATTACTGGAGACGAAACTAATTCTTTCCCGTGATCTAGTTGCCAACATTCGAGTGGAGGCAGTGAAATTACTGGAGACGAAACTAGAGCTGCAACACTCAAGTGGAGTTGATTCATTCTTCCTTGTTTTTTTTTTTTTTGATTAACTGAGGCGGATTCGATGATCCGCACCCAGACTATATTATCTAATATAGTGTTGTGACAACAGTATGTACAAACTATTTATTTACACTGCTCTAATCTTGCACACTATTCTATATTTCCTGTTTTGATGATTTTCTTCGACATCCACCAGTATTGAGATACTTCTTCCCTTATGATGTTTATTAGCTTTCCATATGTTGTGTATTTTTCCTGAAAAATGCGGGTACATCTCTCCTTCCATATTTGATAGACAGCTTGAGCCATAATTTGCTTCTTTCCGTGGCGATTGCTGGGGATAATAGGGCCTTCATTACGTTCGTTTCTCGTAATATTTGGATGTCAAATATTTTGTCAATCATAGTCCACACCGCTACTGTGTATGGACATTTGTTGAAAAGATGCATAATGGATTCTTCATTTGCTCGACACAATACACATCTGTTCGGTATTTGCCACCCTCTTTTATTCAGATTGTCTACCGTTGGTACGCTATTGTGAATGCAAAACCAAATGAACAGTTGAATCTTTGGCTGTACTCCAATTTTCCAAATCAAACCATGATCAGATTTTGTTGAAACTCCCTTGATTAAAAAGTTGTATATACTCTTTGTCGAGAATAATCCTTTTGAACACCATTGCCATCTTATCTCATCTTCATGTGAGTCATCCCATTGCAATTGCTCAAGCACTGTTTGTAGTTCATTAAATTCCACGGTTGCTTGAGGTGATAATGGTGATTTGAATCCATTTAGTTGACCATGGTTCCATATACTATTTACCATGATATAATTATCATCCCTGTATGAATATAGTGCTGGGAATTGATATTTAAGGGGGGTTCCGATCCGGTTATTATTCCAGAATTGTATTCTTTCCCCATTTTTCGGGATCAGTTGTGTCGATATTTTGAATGCACTGTATAGTTTGTTGCATATGCCCCATAGTCTTGATTTTATTCCCCATGTGTCGCCTAGTTTTGAATATATATCATTGCCATATAAGTGTATCAATAGATCCCTCCAGAGATTTTCTTTGTGATCATATAATTTCCATAGCCACTTTGTTAATAAGGCGTCATTGAATTTTTCCAGGTTTATGATTGATAATCCTCCCTCTTGCTTGGGTCTACATATTTTGTTCCATGATACCAATGCCAGACCTTTCCCGTTTTGCGCATTTCCTTTCCATAGAAATTTTTTCATGATTTTATCCATTTGTTTCAGTATTCCCTTTGGCACTTTGAAGATTGACATGAAGTAAATTACCAACGAACTTAATACCGACTGTATAAGTACAATTCTTCCACTTTTACTCAATAAATCTTGTTTCCATCCTGCCAATCGGTTTGTTAATTTATTCACTAAAATCTGATATTCCTGCGTTTTTAATTTGCCAGGTTGCAATGGTAGACCTAAGTATTTGATGGGGAAGGTCGACTTTTGACACTGTAATACTGCTTCTATATCATTATGGTTCTGTCCGTGCTCTTGCAAGCATACAAATTCCGATTTTGCATAGTTGACTCTTAAACCTGATGTTCTTGCAAAGTGATCCATTTTGATTTTAAATCTTCTTACTTGTGATTTTTGATTTTGTATGAAGTATAAAGAGTCATCCGCATAATATAGTCCTGACTTTGTTCCTCGGAAAACCGGTTGGATAAATCCTATTTCATTCATTTTGGAGAATATTCTTGCTAAAATGTCCATGCTCAATATGAATAGTAATGGTGATATGGCATCACCTTGTCTAACCCCTCTCTCAAGTCTTATCGATTTTCCAATACTATTGTTTAGTATAACCTTAGCATAACCTGGTAATATAGCTCTCTCAATCCAATTGCATGTATTTGAACCAAAACCTCTGGCTCTTAACACTCTTATAATGAATTCCCATGAAATTGTGTCAAAAGCTTTTGCTATATCGGCCTTAAATAGAATCATATCTGCCTTGTATTCCTTGGCCGTGTCAATTATCTGTTGTGCGTATGCAAATCCATCAACTATATTTCTTGTTTTTACAAAACCTGATTGAGTTATGTCCACCATATTACCAATATGTTGGCGCATTCTTGTGGCTATTATCTTTGAGAATATTCGTTGTACTCCATGGATGAGGCTGATGGATCGGAAATCTGACGGTTTTTGGGGGCTCTGTGTTTTTGGTATGAGCACAATATATGAGTCGCTTAACTGTTTTAATCCCTGTGTTCGAGTTTCTTCCGAGTTTAGTATCGTACTTAAATCTTCTTTTATTATAGGCCAATATTTTTTATAGAATTCCGCTGTGAATCCATCTGGTCCCGGTGTTTTGTTATTCTTCCATGACCATAATGATTCCTTGATTTCCTGTATGGATATATCTCTTTCCATATCTAATAGACTCTCATCAGTTGTGTATATTTGGTTTAGGTTTATTCCATCCAGATTCAGTGTTCTATCCCTTGTCCCTAGTATATCCTTGAAGTGATCAAATAGAATTTTTGCTTTGCCTCTGTGATCAGTCACTGGTATACGACTTTTAGTGTGAGCACATTATTGATTTATAATGTCAAAAATGAAAATACGACTTTCTCCGCAACAAAAACCCTAAGTCAAACCGCAAAGGACATTAGATGGAACTATGATGAAAAAATGGATCCCAATGATTTTCAAAAAAATTAATATTATATACGATATATAATTACGGATTAGCGTGACCGTTAAATCACCGTTATATTACCGTTATATGACCGTTAATTGATAATTCATTTTAATAGTTCCCGACCGTTCCGTTCCGTTAAACGTTATTTGCAACATTGATTGGAATACTGAAGTGTGTACCTTGTTGTTTGTTTAACTTTTTCGGAGTACTTACTTAATATTATTATATTATATTATTTCTCGGTAGTCAAATTTTTGAAAAAGTATGTTGAAATGTTCCCCTTATATATAAATTCGAAATTGCATATCGAATATCGTATTCATATTCGAAATCGGATATCGAATACGACATTCATATTTAAAATCGGATATTGGATATGAATATGATATTTTTATACGATTTCAGATACGAATACGCGTGAAAGTACACTACTCGACTTTCTTCTTCGGGGGTGCATGCGGAATTCCTCAATTTCATATAGGCTTCGTTCTAGTATAGCGGTATCTGAAAACATGTCTTGATCAGATTCGGGGACGTTCCTATCCCGAGGCACTCTCGTTACTCGTCGAGCGAAGAATAGAGTATAGCCAAAAAGTTAGTATTCATTTGACCTGATCAGTAGCCAGTCTTCAATTATCCCCTACCTTACCACTTGGTCATGTCGCCAAAATATAGTATACGATATCCGATTTCAAATATGAATGCATTATCCGATATCCAATTTTGAATGCAAATACGGTATCCGGTATGCAATTTTGAATAAATATATAGTGTCCGATATCCGATATCTGATTTTCGATGCGAATACGGTGTCCGATATAGAATATCCTTTTTAAATAATGTATGCACTTGGGTTTTTATTTAACATTTCTATTTTCAATAAATAATGTCTACAAATGATGTGTGTATTTTTGGTTTGGTTTAAAAATATCTGATTTTGTGGAAATAATCTGTTTACTTTGTCTTTTTGAATTTGAGTTTTATTTCCATTCATTTTTGCCCATTTGTAGACATCATTGTGAAGTGGCTTCATCCATGTTAGCCAAAGCTTCAAGAATTGCGTCCAATTCTTCCATTGGAATGAAGCTATTTGGCGTGTCATACTTGAACACAAGTAGTGAGATTATTATTATCTTGTACGATAGAAGATTTCTTTTTAAGAATAGATTTAAGTCCGTCCACATTTAGGGGTTTCACTTGTGTTCATATTCTTAGCCTTAGTTGCAACCGATTTGGTGGTTGACTATCTTCCTCTTTATCAAACGAAGGTAGACCAAGAGATTCATTAATGTCATTGACTTGATCAAGAGATAAATGATGGGATTTAATATTCTCGTCTCATTGTGAGTGATTGGCACAACAAAATTACACGTTGGAGAGATTGTGAATTCGAATCTTCACGACATCAATATAAAAATAAAAATCTACAATGATTACGATTCGTGATTTATGATTCTCTTATAATATTCTCTCGTCCCATTAAGAATATAATCACTCTATACGAGCCCGGTGATTTTTTTTTTCTTTTTTAAGAGGGCAGTGTTATCACTGTGTAATTGTAATCAAGGAATATAATAGAAATGATTAAATATTCAATAAACTCACTGATAACAAATTTATTTGAATTTGAATTCGTAACAAGCAACAAAGACACATAATTGAACAATAAATAGATGTAAAAAGGAAACATATTGCATTAGGTAATAACACAAGACAGGTCTCCGGATATGAAATTTATGTGACCGCGAGACTAAAGGAAGGCAAAGAAAAAGACCAACATAAAAGGTAGCAGGAAATTTATGGAACGAAAGAAGAATGTTATACAACAACATTTTTCTTCTGCTGCTATCATATTCCAGCATTTTCCCAAGATACCATAAAATAAAGTCATTGGATTTGCAGACGTACTTGAGATGTGTAACAGAATTGAGCCCAGGACAATCACAAGAACAAGAATGGCAATGCGCTTGTTGTGAGGTGAGAGTACCACATAGAGAGCTAGTCCAAATGCAATAACCAAGCATCTTGCTGCTGAAGAAAAGTTACTCAACGATACTACAAGAGAATCATCTAGAAATTCAGTATACCCACTACTGCTCAAAGCACCATTCATGAGAATAATTATGCATTGGAACGAATAAACGAATGCAAACGTATCTGCTATGATAAACGCCTTGAAGGCATACTTCCTCCCTAGAACTGGGGTGCCATCATTTGAATTAAATCCTCCGGGAAGGGTGAAAGCTGCAGTAAACGCAACCGTAGTGATGAGCACGGCACCTAGACCTATGACTTGGATTTTACTCATTACAGTATTAGCATCTATTTCCTTCTGATCTTCACAATGCATGATTTTCTTGAACCAACCTTCAGTAAGACGAGCACCTTTTTTTTCAATGTACTTCTGGATCTGGTCTTCTATATCCTATAAAATAAGGAATATCTACTTATCTAGCATCTTATGATTGCAACTAAAATATTTATTTTAAAAATTTATCATTATTTGGAGTTAGGTTTTAGCGTACCTTGACATTCTTCATAGTTTCTTTTACTTGAATCGCTGAAAGATAGAACGGTGTTAGACCTTTCTTGTTTCGTAAACTAGAGTCTAGCCATTTCATTTTCAGAACAACCTTCATAACATTCTCATGTCCCTTCTCCGCGGCAAGATGTAATGGCGTGTTTCCTTCATTATCTGTTTCAAACATCATTCTAAGGAACATTTTAGTCATGCCTTGAAGGGGATTATCAGCATCCTCCAATGCATCACCGATTAGTTTGGTGAACACTTCGGGCTTGTTCTCTTCTGCAGCAACATGAAAAAAATTTCTTCCACGATAATCCAATAACTCACAAGATTCAGGATAAAATTTCAAGAAAAGTTCAACCATTTCAACATTGCTTGCTCGAGCAGCAACATGGACCGGGAACAATCCATCAGAATCTTGAAGATACGCTAATGATTTATCCTTTTCAAGCAGGAGTTGAGCCATAGAAGCACTTCCCGCAACCGATGCAAGAGAATGAATAAGCATGTTTTTCAAGACATCAGCATCTTTTGCAACTGGTGTGAGCGTCATTATGTTTTGCATGGTTCCTGTAGTTACGAGTAAAGATGGAAAATACAAATTAGCTACAAGCCTTCTTGTAGTCTCCTACTAATTGATAAGAAAATATAGTATAGGGTGTTTCCAATTATGTTTTGTTGGTCGATTGGACCAATAGAACAAATAGTTAATCAAATAAAACAATATGGTAAGATCTTAATAAAGATTTTTGTTCCCTTTACCTAAACCCTCGAACGTAGTATTCCGTTCAGTCGACGGGATTAGTCCATTGGAGTATAATTTTGTTGGATCTATATTGTTGTTCTGCAAGTGTTCTAACATCTTATTAACCATATCAGTATCATCGGGGGTTCCTCTTGCGACAGCCAAGTACAACGGAGATAAACCTGTTTTGGAAGAAAACATATGTATCTGTCAGCACTTGTTTTACAGAAATGTGAATACTTCAAGGTAACTTGGTAAATACATGAAGTTGAAACTCGAAAGATTAAATAATATTAATTTAAAATTATACTTCGAGCATTTTGGTTTCGATTATAAATAAAGATTCAATAAATGCTTGTAAAAGAAAAAAAAGATCTTGGAATGCAAAATTAAAGAATAATTTGTCACAATACCATCATTGTTGAGCTCGCACAGCAACATGGCATCCACAGCCATCAACTGGTACACGGTATCCTTATTGCCTCGTTTTGCAGCCACGTGCAAAGCTGTTTCTCCATCCTTGTTCTTCTTTCGGAGCACGGCCTTCAACTGCTCTTCATTGTTTTGACCGAATTCAATGAGTGCGGAAATGGTCTTGTCCAACCCAAACTTCGCAGCAATGTGGAAAGGCGTCTCGAGCATCTTATTTTGTACCCTCCACAAAGAGCCATCTTTCTTGCACACGTCGGTTACGAGACCAACCACTTCATATGTAGAAAGTACATGAAGAATGGTGTTCCCCATGTACGTGGCGCATTGGAGGTAGTTCTGAGGATCTACGGGGGCATCAATAGGGACCTGTACATGATCATCACTAGATTTTTCATTCTCCAGACCCAAAAGGGTTTTCAAAACGCTCGTGTTTCCTTCAATTGCTGCTCGAAAGAGCTGTCCCGGCATAGGCGGGCGCTGATTTGTTGGTGATTCCATAAGAGGAGCTTTTTTTTTAGTTGTAAGTATAATTGTTTTTTGGAGGAACTAAGGTGTCTACCAATTGTGTGGTTGCATAACATGCTTACGAGAGCAGATATAAATACACGAGGGCATATATGGTGTCCCCGTAATTTCTCCCGCGCGCACGCTGATTGAATCATCATGACGTGTTGAATCAATTGGTAGTTGATTTGTTGTTTGTTTCAATAGGTTTGGTTCACTATTTATCCTTTATTCGGTGGGATTGTATTAGCGAGACCCGCAATTGTTGATTAACCAAGATCAACTGTAAAGCAGGCCCAGGAATTGAGGTTGTCATTTCGAACAGCAACAAGGACAGGTCCCAGCACATGGGCTTTTGAAAGGTAATGCCAATTCATAATTCAATGCACATGTATTTGAATTTCGAAAATTTGCATAGGTAACCAAGTTAATCTTCATTTTTTGGTTTATCTTGATATGCAGCCGTTAATTTGTGTGAGGTAATTGGTATTTTTTTGGTGGGTGGTTTTACGGTAGAACTCATTTTTTGTTGAATGAACAAGATTAAATCATGAAAATTATTTTAAAGGCTGTGAGTCTGTGACTCAATTTACTTATGGTAGGCCCTTTATTGAAAAGGGCAAAAAAGTAATTATGTTTACAACTAATTAAAATATACAAGTCCATATTATCTAATTGCAAGACTAGACTACGAAAGGAAAATTTAACAAAAGTGGGAATTTAGTAAATTATTAGTGTATACATCATACGAAACTCCAATCACATGAAATTTATATTTATCTATAATCACCCTGACAACATAACCATGTGAACTTTTAAATAATAACCAATAAAATATACTCAAAACTGATACTGAATTCATTATGATCGTAACATTTTGCACTAAACCGATCCAATATTACTATTTTATTCAATGACCAAAAATTAAAATAATTCAAGGATATAATAGCTAGACAGCATCATGCGAGATAGAAAATCTGAAAATGAGAGAGAGGCCTGTTTGATTGGAAGGAGTAAGGGAGATTAAACGAGACATGAAAGAAGAATGACGGATAAAACAATTTTTAGGTGTTTGATTTGAAAGAAAATTAAAGATAACCAAATCCTTGTTGCTTGTCTTTCATACTCTCTCTCCTCTATTTTCTTTCAATTGATGTCCTTAAAAAAAATAGGGAAAACAAAATCCATCATCTTTCACTTCCGACTAATACATAAATATGTTAAATAAACCAATTAATATATAAATATATTAAATAAAAATATAATTAATAAATACAATTATATTACTTACAATAATATAATTTACTTAAATATAATTGCACTTTATTTAATTCATCATATAATTATATTTTATAATTATATGATGAAATTAAATAAAGAATATATTTATTTAATATAGAAATTAATATACTTTATTAATATAATTATATAAAACAAATATATATACGAGTAACGACAATCCATCATTTTTTTGGGTGTCATTCAAAAAAATTATAATTTATAATTAATTTAATATAATTATATAATTATTACCTATACTTTATTTAATAAATAATAATATAATTTTTTTATGTATAATATATATTATATACTTTATTTATTTAATATATTAATTTATAATTATTTTTATTAAAAAATTATTACAATTTTTAATTAAACACTATAGAACTAATATCGAATTATTTTTATTAATACATTATAATATGCATTCTTAATAATATATATATATATATATATATATATATATATATATATATATATATATATATATATATATATATATATATATATATATATATATATATATATATATATATAAACTAAATAAAAATTATACCTAACTACTTTGAAATCTTCTTTCACATCAAACAATAACTTTCGCTTTCCATCATTTAAAATTCTAACACATCAAACAATACATGTGAGAAACGAATATCCATCAAACACTTAACCATTATTTCACTTTCTCTAGACAATACGAGAATCCTTCAAAATCCTCCAAAATCTCTTGCATCAAACGGCCCCTAGAGAGCAGGGGACAGAGTAAGAGTTGGAAATGGAAAGTAATTCATGAGAGAAAGAGAAATGGTCAAGAAACAAGGAAAAATTGATAAATGATAATTAATTGTCATTAATGTTGAAATGAAGATGTAACAGAAAAAAAAATATCAAAAAAATTCAATACCGAAATTATCCTTTCTCTAGAAGGATCTATTATAGAATCAGGCCCGGCCCTGGGCTTTGGCCCAGCAGGCCAAAGCCTAAAGCCCCCAAAAAAATAAAGCCCCCAAATTTTTTTTTTTACCTATATATATATATAAACCCATATAACAAGCCCACAAGTCCAATTTTCTATCTCCCGACCAGACCCGACCCGACTCCCCTGACCCGACCCGACCCCCCTGACCCGACCCGACTTCACAGACCCGACCCGAACCCTCTAATATCCCTCTAATAACCCTAACCCGACCCAAACAATCTTTACACCGATAACTCTCGCCCAAATCGGTTTCTCCCCCGCCCCCACTGTCCCCAGACTTCACCACCGCAGCCAAGGCCCCAACCCCACCACCAGGGACCCACCTCCACCGGTTGGGCCCCACCGGAATCCGATTTTAACATTTTCTGCGAAATTCTTCGATTTTTCAGCAATTGCAGCACTTTTCAGCGATTTTCAGGTATTTCTCAGCAATTTCCAGCGATTTTTAGTGATTTCCAGCGATTACCAGCGGTTTACAGCATTTTCTGCGAATTTCAGGGCTTTTCTGCGATTTCCAGGCATTTTCTGCGAATTCCTGTGAATTTCAGGATTTTTCTGCGATTTTCAGGGGTTTCCTGCGAATTCCTGTGAATTTCAGGGTTTTTCTGCGATTTTCAGGGTTTGTTCTGCAAATTTCAACATAATTTCTGCGATTTTCAGGCTATTTTCTGCGAAATTCAGTCAATTTTTTGTAATTTTCTGCGATTGTGCGATTATTTATGATTTCAAAAGCCCCCTCTTTTTGTTCGCCTAAAGTCCCCAAAAACCTAGGACCGGCCCTGTATAGAATCACCCTTTTTTGGTGGGGAATTTTACTTTGTACTGTTAATATGAAGTACTTATTGATTTGTTGTTTGTTTCTTAATTTTTTTAATTTCGGTAATCTATTTAATTCGTATATATGACCGATCAATATTTTTATTGTAATAATTAGTAATTAATCTGAATGTAGAAATTGTATTGGATTTTATCTTTGGAACTAATACTCTGTTGAGCATTGTTCGTGAATACTGAACATCGTAATGTATTTGTGTTCGTCCCCAATACTGATCAATCCGTTCATATGTTATTTTTTAATTCATTGTTGTATTAATTTTTAACACGAGAATAACACAGTGTTGGAATGTATTACTTATCAATTGGCTGTTGGGTAGTTGAATTTAAATTGAATTGGGATGCATAAGGCAATTAATGTGTTCAGTATAACTGCATGACTTAACATGTTAATAGTGCTTAATTAGATTATGTACAAACGTGAACTAAACTGAACTTGTGTATTTTTACAAATTTATTTTGTATTGATTGTTTTTATGATAATTGACTAAGTACTCTAATTGACTAAGTTCTCTCTTTTGTTTAACACTGATGAATATATTAAAAAAAGTTTGGCAAGGAACATAATTATGGGCGAATTAAACCTTATAGATGTTGTGGTTGAAACAATTAGAAGTGTATAATTATTTTGTACAATCCAAGTCTTTTGAATTGATTACTAATAGGATATATCCAGTGGACGTATAGATGGCTAATAGATGTTGTGTCTGTAATAATTACAAGATGCGAACACTACATCTATAAGTTAACATACCACCAAACATAAATATCCTAATTGGAACACAATTCGATACATGTTTTGTGGTACGATGTAATAAATGAAGTATATTGATGGTTGTTGTGGTATTAAATGGTACAATATAAGGAAATAAATGGTGCCAAGTTAATAGAGGGTCAAAATGGTTGAACATTAATGGCGAATAATGAATGATGATAAGAATATTGAAAATTATTACCAGGAAAACATGAATCTTGCTAGAAGGAAACGATTGTTGAGATTAGGGTTGTTGAGAGAGAGAGGTGGAGGGATATTGGTTTGAATGAAAGATTTAAAGAAGCAATTGTCTGAGGGAGAGCTTGGGGAATTAGCGGAGCCATTAATGACGAGGTATCCCATCACAGCAGAGATTGTACCTGCTCTATAGGGATATTAATACAGCAGAGATAAATGATGGACATGTTTGGGGGGGGGGGGGGGGGGGGGGGGGGGCGGGGGGGGCATTAATGACAATAAAATTACACGGCGGTTCACGAACAATGGGCCGCGACGAGCGCAGGAGGGGTGGGGTTTAAAGTGAAGAGCGGAGCACGGAATTGACTACAAACGTCATCGTGATTCAATCACGAGGACCCGGAGGAAATACAGGGGCATAGTATAATTATCCTAAATAGATTATGTAATACAAAGTCGTCGCATGCATGCTCAAGTAAACAAGGTAGAAAAATTATACTTGTTTCTTAATATTTCCTCGTCTCATCGTGTTGATGTATTGTCAATAAATAATCAATTTAAATATATTAAATGTTAAATGTTAAATTGTTTTAGATAAGAAATTGGAGCATGTCCAAAGTCCTTTGGACAAAGAACTCGTCCAAATATCATATTATCCGTTCGATCTAATCTTGATAGAATTTTGATAGATTTTCGATTGATTAACTTAACTCTTATGTCAGCTGTTCCGTTTGGTCAAATTAGAAAGATTTCATCTACTCGTTCAAATAGGGAAATACATCTCTCTCTCTCTCTCTCTCTCTCTCTCTCTCTCTCTCTCTCTCTCATGGTGGTCAGTGGTCTCATGGGTCTTCCTCTTTGTGTCTTCAATGATGTCTCTAATGTTCATTCGTTGCCTCATCTACTCGTCCTTTTTATCTTAAATACGAGTAATGATAGGGACCACAAATTTGGTCCCACGAATGCAGCCAATTGCCACCTGCCACGTGGCAGGTGAGGTCAATTCGTGGAACCAAATTCGTGGTCCCTGCCATTACTCTATAAATTTGTTTCCATCCCTATGTTGTCTCATCTGACATCTCCTCTCCCCTCGATCTCCTTTCATACGTCACCTCTAGTTCTCTTCAGTCACTTTCTCTGGCAGCAAATAATTTTCCAAAATGATGCTGGTATAATTGATGTACTATTTGAATTCAGATTGTATTCTTTAACGTTAATAAGTCCAAGTTCGAATTAATATTTATCAAGTTTAATTAGTTCAAATAGTTTTAGAAAAAAATTATTTTAAGGAAATAAATTTAGGAAATAATTATGGGGCAGGTTTTATTATAAGGAAATTAGTTTATAAAATAATTTTAAGGCAAGGTTTTAATTTCTTGTATTTCAAGCTTATAGAACCTATAAATAAGACTTGGATGTTTAGCAATTCATATATCAAAATATCAATTAGAAAAAGAGAGAAAAATTTGTAAAAGCCTATTAGAATTATAAGAGAGAGTTTTGTCTATTTGAAATCCATATTTGAATTCTCGCATACCAACATTTAATTGGCACTTGTGATTATGAATATTTTTGGTTTTAGCATGAGCATACAAATTTGAAAAGGATGTTGTGATATTATTCTAAATTGTATCAGTTTTGAGTTTTATTGTGTGAGAAACATTAATTTGAGAAATTTTTCGATTTTCCATTATCTAAATATTTACAGTGAATACTGTTAATGATTTTCAAAATAAATTTTATTTTTAATGAAATAAATTTTGTTTTAGAAATTTTATTTTAGAAAATTAACAAGATTTATTTGACTTGTATATTTTTAATCTCTTAATGACATGATTATATCTTAATGATCATGATTATATACTATGGGCACCATCCATGGTATTGTACCCATGGTATTGGTCACCATCCATGGTATTGTACCCATGGTATTGATTACCAGTCATGGTTTTGTGTGGGGCACCACCCATGACTATGCTATATATATACCCCCCTTCCATTGTAATGGATGTGAGTTCAAGAAAAGAGAATTGAAATTATTCATTCTCTCATCTTTCTTTCTTGATTACTCCAAATAAAGAAAAAAGACACCACAAATACTCCAAAGGAAGAAAGAGGAAAAAGAATACCATTCAAGAAAGAAAAAGAGGAAAGAAGAGATACAATCTTATACAAGTCTTATGCTTCTCGGTTAATTTTCTTACAGATCCACTTCAAATAAATTACTGCAGAATTTATTTGGCAAGTGTTACGATAGTCCTGATATTTTCGAGTAGGTGTTTGGGTCTGATTTCGTTTGTGCAAACGCAGTCAGAAAAGCTACTGTATCCTGGAAGGCTATTCGTTGGACCCGTTGCACACCAAATAATATAATTGGTGGGGACGAATAAGTCTTTAAGGACAGCGACATTGTAACGCGAATAGTAGCCATTTTTAATTACTATTCTCTCTGATTTATTCACTTACCATCTATAAGTGCCATTATCTCATATTTACCATACTACTCCCACCAACAATCTTAAAGACTTATTCGATATAATGGCACCAATTAACCACAAAGAAATGTCTTCTGACATTGTGAAATTAGAGAGATTTGACGGTGGTAACTTTATCCGATGGCAACGAAAGATGCGGTTCTTGTTAACCACTCTTAAAGTTGACCATGTGTTGAATACCACACCACCGATAATGAAGGATGGTGAAACACTATCCGAGATCAGAAATAGAACAAAGATTGAAAGCGATGATTATGTGTATCGTAATTATATCCTCAATGCCTTGGCTGATGGTTTGTATGATATCTTTCAAACCGCTACCACTGCAAAGGAACTCTGGGACAAACTAGAGGCAAGGTACATGTCTGAGGATGCCACAAGTAAGAAATTTATAATTCGTCGTTTCAATCATTTTACAATGGTAGACAGTCGATCAGTCATGGAACAATTTCATGACATCGAAAGAATTTTAAATAATTATACCATCCATAATTTAAAGATGGACGAATTTATTACAGTAACCACTATAATAGATAAACTCCCTCCATCGTGGAACAATGTGAAGAACACATTGAATCATAGAATGAATCATAGAAATGATACTATGACTTTGGAGGACTTGGCAAATTACCTCCGTATAGAGGAGGAAAATCGTAAACAACATACCAATAATGAGCCACAGGCTCCGATAATGCAAGTCCACACGATGGAAGGAGTTAATCCTAATAAATTAAATAAGAAGCGACCCAATAATTTCAAAAAAGCCCCATTTAATAAAAAGAAAAAGGTTGCGTGTTACCATTGTGGTAAGTCCGGACATTACAAGTCGGAATGTCGATTTTTGAAGAAAAAGAGTAACGCACCTGTTGCACAAGAAAAATTTGTGGCTATGATATCCGAAGCCAATATGGTCGAGGATGGTGGGGCTTGGTGGGTTGACTCAGGTGCCACCCGACATGTGTGCAAAGACAGAGGTTTATTTAAGACCTATGAGCCAGTAGAGCCAGGAACTGTCTTGTATATGGGTAATTCATCCACCGTGCCGGTTATAGGCAAAGGAACTTCAGAGATCGAGTTCACATCTGGGAAGACTCTAGTGTTACGTGATGTTTATCATGTTCCAGATGTTAGGAAAAATCTTGTATCAGGTGGATTGTTAAATAAGTTTGGTTTTAAACTTGTATTTGAGGCAGATAAGTTTATTCTGTCAAGGGGTGGAAAATTTGTTGGGAAAGGTTACTTATGTAATGGTATGTTTAAACTTAATGTAATAAATAATGATGTTTCATCTTATATGGTTGACTCGCCTTGTATGTGGCACAGTCGTCTCGGACATGTTAATTTCCGTAAAATGCAGGAAATGGTAAAACTTGATTTAATTCCATCTTTTGGTAAGAATATTACAAGTTGTCAGACTTGTAAACTTACAAAAATTACTAAAAAGCCATACACAACGGTAACAAGATGTTCAAACTTACTTGAACTTATACATTCTGATGTCTGTGATTTTCACAGCACACCAACTATTGGTGGAAAGAAATATCTTGTTACATTTATCGATGATTATTCACGATATTGTTATGTATATTTATTGAAATCAAAAGATGAAGCTTTAGAAAAGTTTCAAGTTTACAAAAATGAAGTCGAATTACAGACTGAAAGCTCTATCAAGTGTTTGAGAACTGATAGAGGGGGTGAATATTTTGATCCCCATTATTTTGAATCAAAAGGCATTATCCATCAGATAACTGCACCTTACTCACCACAACAAAATGGTGTAGCAGAAAGGAAAAATAGAGTCCTTACAGAAATGATAAATGCAATGCTTTCTAATTCTTGTTTGGGACAAGGTTTTTGGGGGGAAGCTGCTTTGACAACGTGCCATATTTTAAATAGAGTCCCTACCAAAAACAATAAAGTCACACCATATGAATATTTCAAGAAAAGAAAACCAAACTTGAATTATTTCAATGTTTGGGGTTGTCGAGCAATTGTCAAATTGCCAGAACCCAAAAAGAGAAAATTGGGTGAAATAGGAATTGAATGTATATTTTTGGGTTATGCCCAAAACAGCAAAGCATATAGGTTCATGGTAGTTGAACCAAATGATTCAATAAATATAAATTCTATTATTGAATCAAGAGATGCTATATTTGATGAAAATAGATTTAGCTCAATTCCCAGGTCCAACTTACAAGTCTTCGACAATGAGAAAGTCAAAAATACTGAACCAAGGAAAAACAAAAGAATTAGAAAAGCAAAATATTTTGGACCAGATTTCTTTATGTATCTAGTTGAGGGTACTAGAGATTCTGTCAAGAAAGAAATTCCATACTGTTTCAATACAGATGGAGATCCTATGAGCTTTAATGAAGCAATTAAATCGAATGATGCCATCTTTTGGAAAGAGGCAATTCATAATGAAATGGATTCAATCCTTGAAAACAACACTTGGGTGTTGGTAGATCTTCCACCTTGTTGCAAACCAATCGGTTGCAAATGGATTTTCAAAAGGAAAATGAAGGTGGATGGAACAGTTGATAAATATAAAGCAAGACTGGTTGCGAAAGGTTTTACTCAAAAAGAAGGTATCGATTATTTTGATACCTATGCACCAGTGGCTCGGATTGCAACAATCCGAATGTTAATTGCATTGGCAACATTGCATAATTTGGTCATTCATCAGATGGATGTGAAAACAGCTTTTCTAAATGGTAATTTAGAAGAAGAAGTATACATGGAACAACCTGAAGGGTATGTATTGCCTGGTCAAGAAAACAAGGTATGTAAACTTGTTAAGTCGTTATATGGACTAAAACAGGCGCCTAAACAATGGCATGAGAAATTTGACCAAATTCTATTAATGAATGGATTCACAATAAATGAATCGGATAAATGCATTTATTGCAAATTTAATAATAACAAAGGTGTCATCATTTGTTTGTATGTAGATGACATGTTGATATTTGGCACTGATTTGGAAATAATAGAACATACAAAATTATTTCTGTCAAATAATTTTGATATGAAAGATATGGGTGTTGCAGATTACTTGGGATAAAAATTATTCGAAATAGTAACAACATAATTTTATCCCAATCACATTACATTGAAAATGTATTAAATAGATTTGAGTACTTGGATTGTACTCTAGTAGCAACACCATATGATCCAAGTGTGAAATTACTACCCAATAATGGTAGGGCTGTGAATCAATTGGGATATGCACAGATAATTGGATGCTTAATGTATGCTATGACGTGTACCAGACCTGATATTGCTTTTGCAGTTAGTAAAGTAAGTCGGTACACAAGTAATCCAAATAATTTACACTGGCAAGCAGTACATAGAATACTGAGATATTTAAAGAAGACCATGAATTATGGTATTTCTTATAATGGTGATCCTTCAGTTTTAGAAGGATACAGTGATGCCAGTTGGATAACAGATATAGAAGACCACGCTTCAACTAGTGGTTGGGTATTTACACTTGCTGGTGGGGCTGTGTCTTGGAAATCCAAGAAACAGACATGCATTGCAGATTCAACTATGGCTGCAGAATTTATAGCATTAGAATCAGCAAGTAGAGAAGCAGAATGGCTTCGCGAAATGTTATCGCAAATACCATTATGGCCAAAACCGATTCCACCTATATCAATACATTGTGATAATCAGGCCACACTATCTAGAGCATATAGTGAAATATATAATGGTAAGTCTCGACATATTGGTCGAAGACACAGTACGGTGAGACAATTAATTACTAGTGGAGTAATTAGTATTGACTTTGTAAGATCTCACCAAAATTTGGCTGATCCGTTAACAAAACCTCTTGCAAGAGATATGTTGTACAAAACAACTAAAGGGATGGGACTTAAGCCCATATAAGAATATCACAGATAACAAAACTTCAACTAAACATTTGGTACAACGCCAGATCTTTAGTTCAATGATCGATTTTGTTAAACTTGTGATGCAAGCACTTTTGAAAATTTTGCCATCCCAGGAAATAAGTGCTTGGACCGTAATGTAAAAGGAGAAGGATGAGCACAAGCTCTTAATAGACCTATTTTAAAGTGTTTTAATTACGGGACACTTGTGAGTCTACCTATGTGGATGAGAAGTGGGGCCGCTTCTTAGAGTCAGGGCTTAACTCTTAAAGCATCCATGAAACAGGATATAAACGCATGGCCATTAACGCGTCGGCAATATAAACATCTATTAGGATATGAGATTCTATGTGTGAGATATATCCGGTTGGTCAAATAGGATATTTGGTTCAAAGACTTGTCTACCAGATTATTCTGATCAACTTTGATAAATTATCACTAAGTAATGGTTCAAATCGAGAGATACCTTTATTTATGCGTAGAAACTCCAGGACTATCAAAGATCTGTAAAAATATTTTATTTTCTTTTATTTTGAAAATGGTGGTGCAATGTTAATGATTTTCAAAATAAATTTTATTTTTAATGAAATAAATTTTGTTTTAGAAATTTTATTTTAGAAAATTAACAAGATTTATTTGACTTGTATATTTTTAATCTCTTAATGACATGATTATATCTTAATGATCATGATTATATACTATGGGCACCATCCATGGTATTGTACCCATGGTATTTATATACAATGGTATTGTACCCATGGTATTGGTCACCATCCATGGTATTGTACCCATGGTATTGATTACCATCCATGGTTTTGTGTGGGGCACCACCCATGACTATGCTATATATATACCCCCCCCCCTTCCATTGTAATGGATGTGAGTTCAAGAAAAGAGAATTGAAATTATTCATTCTCTCATCTTTCTTTCTTGATTACTCCAAATAAAGAAAAAAGACACCACAAATACTCCAAAGAAAGAAAGAGGAAAAAGAATACCATTCAAGAAAGAAAAAGAGGAAAGAAGAGATACAATCTTATACAAGTCTTATGCTTCTCGGTTAATTTTCTTACAGATCCACTTCAAATAAATTACTGCAGAATTTATTTGGCAAGTGTTACGATAGTCCTGATATTTTCGAGTAGGTGTTTGGGTCTGATTTCGTTTGTGCAAACGCAGTCAGAAAAGCTACTGTATCCTGGAAGGCTATTCGTTGGACCCGTTGCACACCAAATAATATAATTGGTGGGGACGAATAAGTCTTTAAGGACAGCGACATTGTAACGCGAATAGTAGCCATTTTTAATTACTATTCTCTCTGATTTATTCACTTACCATCTATAAGTGCCATTATCTCATATTTACCATACTACTCCCACCAACAAATACAAGGTTGTGGATATGTAACTAAATTTAACTTTTGTGAATTGGTGTTAAAAATTTGAATGTGTGTGTTATATATATGTTTGATTATGGATGTATTGTGTACGTACTAGATAATATGATTAGTGTATGATTAAGTGGAGAAATTGGGATGTATGTTCTATGTATAAACTTGGATCTAAGAATATTGGTGTATGACATGTATTTTTAACATTTTATGAAGTTGGATGAATGTATAATTTACAAATTTTGTTTATGAAGTAATACAAGTATTTTATAGTTGTACCATTGAGTGGAATGTGAATTGATTGTGTTTCGTATGATTGTACTAGGGATACATTTCTTCATCTAATTGATAGGTTCAACTTACCTAATTACCTACTTCGATTATGAAATTAAATATGTCGTCTAATCTTATGGTTGTGTGGTTGTGTATAACATGGTATCAAAATTATATTTCACTTAGCACGCAGGAGTTCTGTCATAAATCAGAGCTCATTTTGTACCAATAATTAGTAATGTATAAATAAATCATTATTCTAAAAAAAAATGTGTAAATAAATCATATAAAAAAAAATGTGTTGCACAAAAATCCGTAAAATGAAACATACAACAAAAACAAAAATATTAATATTAGAGATTTGATCAAAACAAACACCAATCATCGAAAAACCTAAATAAAGAATAAACTAAATTAGCAATTAACGCAAACTCCAATAACAAAATTCGAAGTTCACCAAAGAACTGAAGAAGCTATTAAAATCTTTTATGTTACTGTATCAACTCTCCAATTCGTACTGATATTAAATTTGATTAATCAAAATTAAATAATTACTTCACTGAGTATGAATTGAGCTCGTTTCAGTCACAATCTATTAAAATCTTTTATGTTTTTTTTTTCTCTTTTTCAGATATTTTGATATGGATTTATTGATTTAACAAGAGTGCATAAAATCTACTCACATAGATAAGATTGCTCTTGTTGATTTTGGTCACTGCTAAATTATGATGCAATACTTTTTAATTGGGATCTTGTGATGAATATCTTGTGACTAGTAAATCTTAGTTTGGTCATTGCATGAATATTTGAGTACTTTTTGCAATTTGTTGATTTTCTCTTTTTGAGCTCAGATTTTTGGAGTATTAATCGATAATTTGTCGATTTTCTCTTTTTAATTGGGATATTTTTAATATTGACTTAGTGTTTACAACAACATGTCATAAAACAATATTGAAGTTATATATTGCAATGAATTAATCCAAACATAAGAATAACATCAACATGTTTGTCAATAACTTTTATCCAAACATTAGTAATTCAATGACAATTGCTGCAGTTCGAATACGAAATATTCAACTGCTGCTTTTATTTCCTACTACTCTTATCCAAACAGCCCCTAAGAGTAATGTTTATCTTTTCCTTATTGAATGGAAGACGTTGAACTAAACTGAGAAATATATTGTTTCTTCGAGGCTTATGCTAGAGGTTGAACTAAGCTTCATCAAACAAATCGAGTTAAGAAGAAGAGAGATATCCATTAATATCATCTACAAAAATCGAACTAGGAGGTGAAGGAGGTGCTGGAAACAGAAGGAGAATGAAGGGAAGAAAGAAAAGAATGAATTAATTTCTATTTTTGCTATTTCCAAAACAAGGGAAGTGACTAGTGAGAGAGATTCAGATGATTTCTTTCTAAAACAAATGAAACGGAGTTAACTTTTTTTTTTAGAGAAATGGATTTAACTGACTGTTAAAATTAATCAATCAAGATTAATCATGATTTATGATCGTGAGGCTCACAAGCCATTTGGACAAACTCGCCCTCCAAAGGGCTTTGGGCTGGGAGCGGGTCTAGTCCGATGGGCATTGGACCATATCACAACCATGCAATTTGTAAACCGTCCGATCTCATAAAGATGATTGTGATGAAATCTCATTTAACCTCTCCGCTTCCTCTCAGTTAGTACAAAAATAGAAAGTTGATACGGTCTCTCTCCCACTCTCTCCCTCTCGCTCTCTCTCGTTAAAAGTATAGTAGCCACGGAGAAAACCATTGTTTTCGCCATTATTCTCGCCGATCCAAAGACAGTTGAGTCCCGATCCTCTTTCTCCTCTCTCGCGTGCTTCTTATACACGTTAGGGAGTGACCTTCATGGCCTCTCTCAGGCTAGAAGCTTCTTCTTCCATCCTAGTAATCCGTCTCAGTGAGTTTTTGTGTTTTTACGTAGTTTTTTGTGTGTGTCATTTTGTCGAGCATGTGGTCGGCTTTGATTGTAATGCTCGAGCTTATGAAGCTCGTTGTAGATTTACAAATCTGGCATTGCTCTGTGATTACAATTCTTATGTGTCGAACAAAGCAGAAATCAATTCCTTTCTTGGTTTCCTTCGTTGAGACTTTTCGGCGAACACGTTATGGGCGCATCTTGTTGTAGTTAATTGACTGTTAGGATGAAGAAAACTTAATTTCATTGATATACTCTCGAGTGTTACTTAACTGATGTAATAAATTTATCTTTCAATCCATTTTGTTATCAACGTAATCATTTTGTAACCAATTTCTTATTCAATTTTGTGTTACCAATGATTTGAGTATAACCAATTTCGGCAAAAAAAAAAAAAAATGTGCATTCAAACTAAGGAAAAATTTCTTAATATATCAATCACTCATCGATACATACTAGTTAATCAATACTATTTAAAAATAAATCATACCAACAATGTACAAAAATAGACAAAACAGTGTATTACTAAAAAATAAATCATACCAACAATGAACTATAACAACATCTATCCAAATGAAACCTCACTAATGCTTACTTGTTATAAAAATCATAAGCCGCATCCGTGGTAGGAAACTCCATGTCGATCTTAGGTTATTCGAACTCGGGTGTATTTTTTGGATTCACCGCATTAATTTCGCATTGTTTTGCAAATGAAAAAAACAAAACAAAACAAATCTAACTCATACTATTAAAAAGTTAAAATAATATTATGTAATTATAGATCCTACGGATTAAAACCTAAATTGATATGACTTGAGGGGGAGAGATGGGTGCAACTTTTTTGTGTGCTTTACTGTATGGAGTTGATTTACAAATAGCAATCATGCTGATCTTCGAAACACACCCATATATTTGAAGGATCTTCTCCCAAGCCACGCTTTACATTTTACGCTGCCCTAAGTAAATCTTATAGCCACTTTCTGAAATTGCATATCTCAAGCTCTCTCCTCTCATTGGTCATTCTCACCTCCTCCTACAATCACCACACTAATCCAGAACCCGCCAAGTCATTAAGACAAATAAGCTTTGGATTAGTCCTTTCAGCCTCACATTACAAACATACAGAGAGAATGTCGCCTCGTTTCCCGGAAAAAATCTCACCATCATTACCTTTCAGCCATGCACGGTACGTACATCAAAGCAACTCCTTCTCAATATATAAGGAGAGCATTAATGGTGCAGCCAGCCTACCCAAAATATACTCTTACAATTCCTGCATCTCCCTCCTTGGTAAGGACCCTAATCAGTGCAAAAACATGTCGAGCTCTAACCTCCTTAAAACAAGGAAACGTGCTCAACACGTACCATGGCGTCCCTTCAATGCAACGAACACCATTAACAGGAACTGCCAGTTCACTTGGGTTCGTAAAGACTCCAACCCAGATCCGGTCTCGCATAAAATCCACTTCGAGCGCACTTATCCCACCATGTTATCTCCTTTCGTTTGTAACTCCATTACCCAGGCACAATTCGATGAGGCACTTGCTTACACTCGTAATCTCAATGGCACGCCTAGGTTCCATGAACCGGCACCTGGCCACTTCTCTTCATCCTCGATTTTTCCATTACCAAAAAGTCGTAAGCATTACCTCTGGAAGAACCGCTGCTCCAAGTGTCTCGAAGTTGGTCATAAAACCAACTGTCACGGACCAAGAAGATGCACGGAATGCGGCTCCGATAAACATGACTGGCAAGTATGTAATGGCACCCCAGAGCCACCATCTCTCAGAGACGACCCATTAGTACCTCGGGGTACATTAGGGTCGACCGGTCTCCCCTCCGGTAGGCCTACATGCCTGCCGGTGTTTTTACTGGATACTAGAAAGAACATTGAAGCTCTACAGAGGTTGAGATGCAACGCTCTGATCCTTGACGCAAGATTAGTCGCGAACCATTCACCCTATGCAGTGCGTCAGCTAGTAATCAAAAGTAGGAAATGGACTTTACCGTTTGAACTTGCTTACCTGGGTGACAGCAGGTATATTCTGTCCCTACCTGACAATGTAACTCGTGATGAATACATCGCAGAAAATCTGTCCACCATTTTATACACTAATTACGTTGTCTACCCTTGGGAAGTTTCGGCTGATTCCACCCTCGTACAATACCCCTACAAAGCTTGGCTCAAACTACACAATATCCCCGTTCAATCCTTCTGTTTAGAGCAACTAGCGGTTCTAACTGGAGGATTTGGCACAATTCTCTACCATGCTGATCTGGAGAACCTGACATCACTGGCCTCAATTACCATTTTGATTAGCACCACCAGTCTCAAACTAATTCCGGACACTCTCTTTGCTCACTCTAGATCCCCGAGTAGGGGGCAATTTGTTCATGTCCAATGCCTAGGGACAATAGTAGAACCGCTAGACCCATACTTTCCCGCGAATCCGGCCCCATCGGTATCGGATTTCAAACAAATGTTCGAGCGAGTGGTTAAGGGGGGTAATGCGCATCTATTACCACCTTACATACTCGAAGATGGTGAAATCAACCCCTTCGAGCAAAGAACTGCAAAGAAACACAAAGGCGAATCCTCGAACTCCGTCACCCTTAAGGATATCATCCCGATACCAACGGGACGAAATTCGGGGTTGGTGGCGGTTTCGACTCTATCCACTTGCCCTCCAGTAACGATCAAAGCGCAACTACCTCAAACTACTGGGTTAGGGGTTCCTGCACCAACTGGTGCAACTATACCCGTCACTCAGCAAGTAGCTTCGATACATTTTCAGAGCCAACCTGTGAATCATATCGAGCCTGGAAATGTCTCAACTCAGATGGATACCCTTGCAGCGCCAAACAAGAAGATCACCGACTTCTTTACAAAAGTCACCAACACCGAAGCACCAATCAAAGCAATCAACTCGACGGATCCAATGGAGAACCTCGCTCTCCTCGAAATAGTCAGATCATGCATGCCAAACAAAGGGAAAGGGATACTCAGTGCTCCGCCAGACTCAGCAAGTAAAACTATTTCTCAGGATTTCAATACCGAGTCTTTGGAGGAGGTGGGGGAATGCTCTGCCATGCAACCTCATGACAAACTCATCCTTACTGAAGAAGATGAAGGTAACACGACTCTATTTACTATAAGAGAACGAGTTAGGAATAGGAAAAAAGGCAGGAAAAAATGTGTCGTTAATTATAACCAAATGATTACTCCAGCAAAAAAGTCATCCACGAATTTTCCAACAAAAGGCACTTTTTTCCTACGTGAAAATATTATCAAGAATGTTATCTTCCCAAATAAATCGAAACACCCACCTCAGTCAGAGTCGGTTACGGCTACAAAAATAAAAAAAAGCAACACAACTTCAAAGAAGTTGAAGAAAAAACTTAAACAAAAAGAATCTATATTAAAAGCCCTAGAGGATGATATGGCAAAACCTAATGGGCTATCGCTAGAACAACTCATAGAGGTTCAAGCGTACTGTGGCATTACGGCCTCTAAAACAACCAGCCTCAGTATGGAGGCTACGTAAATTATCCAAACAAAGAATTTTTTTTTTTTTTTTTTTTTTTTTAACATGCAACCAACATCTTACTTCTGTTTGTCTATATATATTTCAGTGGACATGCAAACTGTGCTTTACAAACAGTACACTCAAGATGACAACAAGATTCAGCTAGGTCCCTTAACAGCTGAAGATGTGGAGTCTTTCCAAACTAATCTAGGAATTGGAATAGATGATATCCGGAGGATCTTTGGAGAAGATAAAGTCAATAAAGTGCTTAATCACTGATTTTGTTACTATCTCCCTATTGTACCCAGTTATCCTTTGCTTTTATATATGCTTTGTTTTGATTAGTAGGTATTGTATCCTAGGGTAGTATCACCTTTTGTATGAGAGCATGAATTTGCTTGTACCAGAATTTAAACTAGCTTGTTCTTGGTTATTCCATGTATCACTTTTATCCTAGTTGTTGGTTGTATTAATGATCTGTTATTAGGTTATCCTTCTTTACCAGTATTCTCATATTTTTTTTATTTATTTTTTATTTTTTTATTATTATTAGGAAAAACCAACTTACTACTTATACAATTGAAGGGACCTTATAAACAGCACCCTACTTATACAACTGAAGGGACCTTACAAATAACACTTCGCCATGCCCTTCCCGAATACTCACATTCTATCATGGAATGTTCGAGGACTAGGCGATCCTAACAAATGCAAACTGGTGAAAGACACTATTCGAGATAGTAGAGCAGATATAGTATGCTTACAAGAGACTAAGTGGCAAAATCCAGATTTCTTCCAACTACGAAAAGTATGTACATCTAGATTCGCGCATGTCCACTATGTCAAGTCAGAAGGCTCTAAAGGAGGCCTACTCACGGCTTGGTCTTCCAAATGGAACTTAATTCAGGTCATGGATTCTAATTTCTATATATCAACATGTCTAAAGCACATAAACGGTACAATACTAACAATCATAAATGTCTATGGCCCTATAGCAACTCGCCTGAAATATAATTTCATAACATCTCTAACTCAGGCAACATTACAAACTAATAACCCTCACATCATTTTGGGAGATTTCAACATTATGCGTTGGACCTCCGACACTACGGGGCAACCTCACGTTTGGACGGATAGAGCCCTTTTTAACAATTACATAACCGAACACGGTCTAACGGACCTCCAACTACAAGGACGTAATTTCACTTACTCTAACAAAAGAGAAAACCCCACCTTTTCAAAACTGGATCGTGTCCTTTTATCATCCCACTTAACCTCGTCAAACTTTCGCTCCACACTCATATCTCTACCAGGCATAACTTCAGACCACATTCCACTTAAATGTTCTCTAAATACTACACGAAGATTAACTAAAGAATTCAAATTTGAACGTTTCTGGCTTCATGACGAGGAGGTTCTTACAATTTTTACAAATAGTTGGCTCAGTATCCCCTCTAACAACTCCCCAATTTGGGATTACATATCAAGGTTAGACCTAACATCTAAAAACATTCAATCATGGGCTCAAAAGAAGTTTCAAAACTTGGATTCCATCTTACAAAAGTGTAAACAGTGCATCGAGGTGCTAGACTCCTTCGAAGAGCATAGACCATTGACCACCAGGGAATTATCCTTACGAAACACCCTCAAACAAAAAACTCACTCCCTCGCCGTAATGCAGGAAGAAAGATGGCAACAAAGAGCCTCATGTAGGTGGATCAAGTTGGGGGACAATAACACAAGATATTTTCACTCTTTAGCTTCTGGCCGACGGACGATGAATCTAATCTCCTCTATTAACGACAATGGCAATATAATCACTCACCCATCCTTGATTAACTCGTCATTTACGAATTACTATTTAAATATTCTGGGGACGGATCATCAAGCATCTTACAACCAAATTGCTATTCCAAATCTAAAAAGCCATACATCTGCGCTATCCTCACAAGCTAACCATTTTACTGAGGGTGAGATAGAATTGGCCGTTAGATCTCTCCAAAAAGGCAAAGCTTGCGGTCCGGACGGTATTGTTAATGAATGTCTACATAAATTCTGGGAGGTTGTCAAGCCACAGATCATTCTCTTATTTAAGGGTTTACATGATTTAAACCTAGACCTTACAGAGATAAATAAATCACAAATTTCGCTTATTCCCAAAAAAGTGAACCCGGTGCATCTTACAGATTATCGACCGATAAGTATAATCTCGGCACCCATCAAACTGATGACCAAAGTCCTAACTATGAGATTACAACCTCTAATGCCTCTTCTGATCTCTAAATGTCAAACATCCTTTATAAAACAAAGATCCATCCTGGAAACTTTTGTCTCCACGAGAGAAATTTTATCTCTTTATCACAAGCGGAGTATTCCCTGCGTAATGATCAAAATAGATTTTCGTAAAGCTTTTGACTCCATTTCATGGCCTTTTCTATTCTACATTCTAAGAGAGTGCGGTTTTCCTAGTACCTGGATTGCCTGGCTCAACTTAATACTGACTTCCTCATCTTCCTCAGTTGTGACAAATGGAACCAAGGGCCCCTATTTTTCTCATAAGAAGGGTCTTAGACAAGGCGACCCCCTTTCGCCTCTACTTTTCAACATAGCAGTTGACTCTTTACAAACGATTCTACGAAATCTTGCTCCACTACTCTCGGCGCCAATTAAGTTGGCTCCACAAATTTTACAATATGCGGATGATACTTTATTATTTGTAGAAGCTTACCCTCATAACCTACGTTTAATCTCGCAAGCAGTTTCAAATTTCGCCGAAATATCAGGACTATCCGTTAACTGGGACAAGTCGGGCTTTGTTCCAATCGCAATTCCGGATAATCTGCATATCGGTATTGCGAATATACTCAACTGTCATAAGCAAGATCTACCTATTCAGTATCTGGGTTTACCTCTATCATACAAGAAACCGTCCAAATTAGTCTTCGCACCGCTCATTGATAAAATCAATTCCAGACTCAATCTGTGGCACGGTAAGATGCTATCGTCTGGTGGACGTTACACACTAATTCAAAGTGTGCTGTCAGCACTTCCATCTTACTATATGCAAGTCTTTAAGTTGCCAAAATTCATTATTAAAAAAATTACGTCCCTGATAAGGGCTTTTTTCTGGACGGGTTCAGAAAAAATCACCAATGGCAAATGCCTTGCCAGTTGGAAAAATATATGTTTACCAAGAAAAAATGGAGGACTTGGGCTCAAGGATATCGAATCCCAGAACAAGAGTCTACTATTAAAATGGTTATTCAAAATAGATTTCGAGGAAAACTCTCTCTGGACCTCCTATGTCAAAGAACTATATGGAATTGACAGGGTGTCCTTACTGAATGAGACAGCCTACTCCTTTGTCTCTTTTTTCTTTAAGGATCTAGTCCGGTTACAGCCGATTTACAATCTTTTATTCCCTACAACAACCATGGATATCACGACATGTGCCGCTACAACTTTTAGTACAAAGGCGTGTTACAACTTCATTGTACACCCAGGACTGATCTCAGTGTGGCCAGTCCAAATATTTCATATTCGGGCACCTCTCAAAATAAAGATTTTCATCTGTTAGCCATGAATAATCGCATCCTTACACAAGAAAATCTCCAAAAAAGAAATTGGCCTACGGATACAGTATGTGTACTCTGCGCCGAAACCTTAGAAACCACTTCCCACCTCCTAGCCAATTGCCCCTATACCACACTCGTTTTCGAACAAATGGATCTCACCTCCAGCTTACGACAAACTCTGCTGGCTACTTGGCATGCTCTGTCCAAGGGCCAAAACCGGGAAACCGACACTCACCGACAAATTGAGCAAAAATGGGCGGCTACTATTTGGATGATCTGGAAGGAACGAAACATGCGAATTTTTCAAAAGAAGGGAAGAATGCCAAATCTATTGGTCCAAAATATCAACAGCTTGATCTATTCCTGGACTCTAGCCAAAATTTAGCTATCACTATTAGGGCTTCAATACTAAATTTATTCGATGTTTTTCCTCTTTGTATTCTTATCTTTTTTGTAATTTTTCTGTAGAGGTTCCTTAAGCCTCGACAGTGTAAACTTTTTTTCTTTCTTAATATAAATTTGGGCCGACCATGAGCGCGTTTCGCACTCTAGGACCAACTTCAAAAAAAAATTATAGATCCTACGAAAATACTAGTTCATTGCTTTGCTGCACATACTAGTTCATATTAAAAAGTTCAAATAATATTATGTTACTACAGTACCACTCAACAGGATAAGTAATTTATGGGGAGATAATTTTGATTGATCTCATCTTCTCTTATGATCTGATCCAAATTTTGATTGCTAAATGTGTTCTGACCAAAAATTTGAATATTCTCAATACTAGATTGTTTGCAATTCAATACTAGATTGTTTGCAATTCTTCAATATAATGCCATGAAAATACAAGTTTATTCAAGAAATATTTGTAAAAGACAAGAATTTTATAAAGTCATTTCCTCGAACAGTTTACATACCCAATTCAAGAAGACCATCAGAAGAGGGTGAAAGAGACATGATCATCACTTATGAAGATCGGGTCAGATGATCAAGCCGAGGAAGAAGAATCGAAGGCAGTGTCATTTCTCGACATCGACAAGAACAATTATGACTCCGAAAATTGAGGAGAACGAGGGGAAAGAGCATGAGCACTAGAAACCAATAAAAAATAAGTGGATGGAGAGAGAGAGAGAGAGAGAGAGAGAGAGAGAGAGAGAGAGAGAGAGAGAGAAGCGCAAAGTAATATATCCATCTCGGCATCTCCATGTTACACATGTTTTCCTTACTTGGTTTCTGTATTTGTAAAAAAAAAAGAGTTTCTATTTACTCACGAGAGAAGAGAAGAGAAGAGAAGATTTGCTTTCTATTTTTGTACTGAGAGAGTGAAAACGGAGAGGTTAAATAAGATCTTATCATAATCACACTATATGAAATCGGAGGGTTCACAAGTTGCATGGTTGTGATATGGTCCAATGCCCACCGGACCAGACCCGCTCCCCTTTGGGCTAGTCCATTGTTTTGGAAATCGCATTAATAGGTGGGAAATCGCATTAATAATAAATCTTAATAGGTGGGAAATTGCATTAATTATGTGATAAACTACATTGCATTTTTGGTAAATTAAATTATTAAAATATATATATATTTTTAATTTGTTATTATATTTTATTTTACACAAGATAAAGTCATATTTATTTGAACAATTTTTTTATTTTATCTTCAATTCTTTTAAAAGCAAAGTATTTCCATTTCTGTTTTGCAGATTTTTGCACAATTGTTATTTTTATTTTCGTTGTTATGTTTTTGTTTATTGTTTTGATCGTTTTATTCATGTGTATCAGTTTAACACTTGGTAAACGGTGAATTAATTCAACCCAATAACTTATTTTCCAAATTTATAAATTTAAATTTGATTAATTATAGACAGTGATAAACAAACTTATTAAAGATGTAAAATATATTGATGATGTGTGAAATGGAGATTTTTTTTTTCCCTCTCATCTTATATAAGATGACAAAAATTAAATAATCATGTTTTACCACTAGCATTTAATTCGAATATCAACACATTAATCATGTTAGTGAATTCTAAGAGAATGTATATCATCACTCAAAAGGTAAATTGCTATAAATTTAGTCGACGAGCCAATTCATAAAATTCAATTAGGAAATGAACTCTACGAACATTATAAAATGACCAATGATATTACACACCCCGCTAATTTACCCCCCAATTTACCCCCCAATGACAAATTAGGTAATTTAGTGCATTTATTACTTTCTTAATCAACCCATCCGGGGTAAGTGGGGGTTTATTTGAGCGGGGTGCGTAGTTTAATTGATAAAATGACTATAGCATTGCCGTCGCCTCTTTAGAATTAAAGTCATGCAAGTTCATACAAATGAATTACCTTATTGAGGCTAGCCTTCTTTGTTTGGACAAACGAAACAAAAAAAATACGAACATCTATAATCGGGAAAAAGGTAATTGCTGTTTGACATGCTTTGATCTTTCTTGGCCATTTTTGCATACACAATTGCACACTCAATTGGGTATCTAATTGGAGGTTCTTAATAATCTACATTGCGATGTTAATAAGTCATTAGGTTACTTTGTAGCAGTGTTTGCTATAGCAGGTTCTGGAGATAAAATGTAAAATCGCACATAAAAATTGCGAAATAGTGGTTTGAGCGCTATGAAGTATGAACGCTATAGTGGGTAGAATAGCATTTTATTGTGGTTGTAATATCGTTAATTAGCCTTCGACTTGTATATGAAAGTTTCCAGAAATTTGTAGATTGTCCAGTTTGGAATTAGTATTCAAAAGACTAGGAAAAATCTCGCGCTTCGCTGCGGATTTCCTAATATAGTTGTTAATTATGTTTTTAACATATAATTTGCTTGCGGTTTTCTTGTATGTTGGTTTTTTTGTTGAAAAAATAACATAAAATAACCAAATAATATTGCTACAAGCCTACATGTAGATCAACAAAATAAGCACATTTGAAAAATGGAAATAATTAATAATAATATTTATTATTATTAATTGTCATGCTTACAAATCAACACATTACAATAAAACATACCTTATATAAATCAACATATTATAAGATATACACTACAAAAAAACAACATATTACAAGATGAGGGCTTCTATCATACACCCCTTTCCTTATCATACACCCATTTTCAAGGATATTTGGAGTAATTATCCATTTATGAATATTTAAGGTAAGATATCAAATATATTTATCAATTAATGTTTAACTAAATTGGAATTTTTTGTTGTTCATTTAAACAAAAATCTCCATAAAAAATAAATTTTATGATACACCCTTTTACAAATATAATTAATTACTAAAATATTCAAAATACCCTTGTAAAAGATGTACGATAGAACTCCCCTTACAAAATATGCACAAAATACAAAATCATGATCTTTAATGCTTCCACTTCAACTATTTTACATGTACCAAAAAATCTCAGTCGTACTTTATAGGCCATGCTCTCAGCTGACAAGAACAAAAAATTTATCTGCTACAAAATAAAAAAAATGAAAGAAACTCAGCAAGTGTACATAAACCCTAAAAAAACAAAAATTAATACAACATAAAGAAGTGAGAAATTGTTGAACTTATTATTACCAGCAATAAACTCTTTCTAATAAAAAAAACAAAAATTAATACAACATAAAGAAAATTCTTAAATGAAAAATGAAAAATAGAAATAGATTCTTCTTTCATGGGTCCTCTGAATAATCCAAAAAAATTGGGTGATCTGTCAAAATATGAGAAAAAACTGGGAAATTCAAAAAATATTTCCAAAATAAAAAAACAAAATTCATGGAATCATGCTGATTAGTTTTGAGCACTATACCAACATGGATTCCAAAGGTAGGGGGGTTGATGTATTCATCAACAAATTGTACAAACTATGTGAGGCATTTTTCGACATATATAAACATAAAGAAATTACTATAATTAAAGAATAATTGAACAAATCAAATTTGAGTTAGGCTAAAGAAAATAAAATCCAATGAATTCAAAATAAGTTTGAACAAAGCAAATTTGAATTAGGATCAACAAGATAAAAAAAAAAACATTTTTTAGGTAAAATATTAATTTTCCGAAATTTTTTGCATATCTTTATTATTGTTGCTGCCCTTTTCTTTTGCATACATATGATTTGTACCCACCAGTTGATTTTTTTAATCCTGTAACGAAGAAAAAATAGAAAAAAAATTCATGTGTTAAATAGTGAGTATGAAATTAAATTATAAAGTGTACATTTTTATTAATGTCCAAATATGGTTATTATCTACAAATTAATTATAAAAATATTGAAAGAGAACCAAACATGTTCCATAAATGTATGAGGTGACGTGCAAAAGAGACCATGTTATTAAGCGAGACTTGAGGCATATAATATGAGGAATTACATACCTGTAAAAGGTGAATAAGGAGAAACACAGTTATTTGTATTGTGACCTCATAAATCATAATCCATGTACACATAAGAAAAGCCATTTACATTATTATTATGAAGAAACAATAATCACTTTAACATACAAGGATGTAATGCACCAAGATCAAGATTGCTAATCCATCCCAACGTGTAAGCACCGTAAAGTATTAGATCAAAATTGGAATGTAAAAAATCAGAAGCATTATTGGAATTGAAAACCAAATTGAATTTATTCGAGGAAAATTACCTGAAACCAAATTGAATTTATTTGACAAAAGAATCGAAACAAGCCGAGCAAATATTTGGTACAATCGAACTCTCAAATCTTATGGATGCAATAATTATGAGCACGACAAAACCAAACCAGAAATTTGTTGGCTAATTTCACTCGTTGAGGAAGAAGAAGGCAACCAAATTAACACATGAATTCCTCTCTAATAAATTCCTCCATGAGTTTGCCAAACAACCCCTTCATTTGCATGGACTTGCATTCCTTTACCTAGAAATAGATTAATTGCAATTAAATAACGCATGAATTGAGTATCAATCATCAAATTGGACTCAAATTAAGAGATTTAAATTTGAAAATCGAAAATGAAATTGAAAACCTTAAATCATAAATCATAACCAAAATTCGCGAACTTCTAAATAGAAAAAAACAAATTGAAGTCCAAAAATCATAATCTATCCTTAACTTCAGTTAAAAGGACTAATTTTTTAGAAATAAAAAGATAAAAAAAAGCCTAATTTCAAAGAAGAGAGTACCAGTTTTGGCATCCATTCGAGCTATCAGGTAGTAGTTAGCCGAGCGATCTGGTGGCCAGCCGTGCGACTCGCTGTGTTTTTACCTTGGCTGTATGGAGCGTTCTCGCTCTCTCCCGTATTGTACCATTTTTTCCTCGTCTCGATTTCTCTCTCTTCGAAATGAGTTTACGTTAGGCTTGTGTGTGTTATGAATGGTAATGGTTTATATGACATGGCACACCAATATATGCCACGTCAGATTCGGGAGGAAAAAATGAGGAAATAAATATGGTTCCTATCACTACCGTACAAATATGATGAATTTATGAATTTTCATTTGAACAACAAAAACAATTTTCCTGAGCAGTAAAATACTATTGCAGCATGATTTTTTTAAACCATTAATTTTCTTTTGAACCATGAAAATAGTAAATCTATTGATTTATTTCAAAAATCTTACAAACATAGCAGAAACAGTATTGTAGCATTAAATTTTATTTTTTTCCAAGAGACAGCAATATTGTAACATTAATTTTGGATTCCATGATTTTTGTTTGTTTCAATTTGAATATGCGTCTCTTACAAAAACATTTAGCATCAGAATTTAATTTCATTAATGATTTATGTCCAAGGAGTACTCTTCGAGTCCATTATTGCCCTGGACCGCCCTGATACTACCATTTACAGACAGTTAAGGTGTAGACTGCATGTTTTATTTTTCAGTTCTTGTTTGGTGCACTTGTTATTATAATTACAATTACAATTACAATTTACAATTACAATTTAATCTCCCATCAACGCACGGTTATGTCATGATGCTCCAATTAATGTATTATGTAGTGATATATAATTACCGAAAAGTTTATATTCTTATAGGGGAATTCTTCAAAAAACTCCTAATTTTTTTGGAATTTACTAAAAACCTTTTAACTTTCAGAGTACTTGAAAAATCCCCTATAAATTGAATTTAATTCTTCAAAAAACCCCTACTATCGTTATGTTTAACTTTCGATCCAATTTTTTGAACAATTAAGTTAAATTTATAGGAGGTTTTTTCAAGTAATCTAAAAAGTTAGGGAATTTTTGATGAATAAAAAAAGTAAGGGGATTTTTGAAGAATTCCCTTTATATATCAATTTGAGCCCAACATAAAAGAAATGGACCACCAAATTTAAACACAATGCCACTTCTGAATTGGGTACAAAATTGAGTGGGATCCATCTCCAAAGTTTTCCTTTATAATTTGAGGCCGAATATGGTGCTCCTCAAATTTTCCTCACCACCTTCCGTATCATTAATTAATAATTAATTAACAAAATAATTAAAAAAAAGATATTTTATTAATAATTAATTAATATATATATAATTAAATTACGTATGAGTTAAAAATTCTTAATAAATATCAATTAATCGTTAATGAAGTATCTTTTTGTTAATTATCATATTAATTAATTGTTAATTAGTGATATAGACGGTGTTGGAGGAAATTTGAGGGGCATGCTATAATTATTCTTATAATTTATGTTGAGAGTTGAATTTGTTAATAAATTTGGTTGCTTTTCAATTTTGCAACATAAATTATTGAGGGCTTATAATATGCCCTCAGATTTCAACACAACACCTTTTATATCCGAGTTAACAACGTGATAATTAACAATACACACATAACTAATTTACATTTACAGAATAATTAACATCCATGTAAATTGATTACGTTAATTACGTGATACATGTAAATTAACAATGTTTTCCTTGTTAATTAGTTAATTAAGTGTGTTAATTAGAATATAGAGGGTGTTGTGTTGAATTCTGCTCAGAGTAAAATTCCCCTAAATTATTCTGTCTTTATCATGAACGGAATAGATCCACTTTTTCACAATTCTACTACATATTGTTTCATTATTGTTTGGCTAGATTAGGAGACTTTTCCAATCTGTTCTTCTAATATCGTGGCAAACATGAAATTATTGTTAATATTTTTTGTAAACATGAAAAAAGAAAAGAAAATATTTTTATCACATTACGATTTATCACAGAGATGTATAAAAAAACCTAAATAAAATGAGAAAATTACATGGAAGTAAAGTACCACTTGCTTCAATTAGCATCTCCATTCACATCGCCATTAAGTTTGTGATCATTGGCACATGCCTTAGTAGCTACTTCAACCCTCTCAGCCATGCCTTTCAAACCTGAATCCAAAAAACCAACCAATCCTTCACGAGTCCACCCGTTAACAGGCTCGCACTCGAACCACCACTTGAGACTGCACCCGTTATCATGGTCGGTACTCGGCGAAACTCTAAAATGCGCAACATATTCTCCAAATCCCATATTGTTCTCTAATACTTTATAACTAAAACTCCTCTCAACCGGGTCGATACCGATAAGTTCTTCCTTGGCCCAGTGAACCGGTTCACCGTTTTCACCGGGAGGACTCGTTACATAACGGATGAAATCCGACCCATTAACCTTTTCGCATGTATGTATACCTGGTAGCCATAGGTTGAGAGAGAAAAAGTCAGACAGTAATGGCCAAGCTTGATCTGCATTTGTGGAGAGGAGATCCATGGCGACCTTTCCCTCCCATTTCTCCTGTTGGAATTGATCCTCCATTTTTGTTACTTTCTTTGCCTTTCTAATTAATTAAGAGGATATTGGATATGGACTTATGGATTAGGTAGGTTTAGGGTTAAAGAGAGGAGTTTTATACAAGGTTTTGAATGAAAGTTATCTTCTTGGAATAGAGACCATAAAAAATGGAATTTGCTCGCTAACATTGAAAAAATAATAGATACATTAAAAATGGGTTATATATGGTGTCACCGTAACTCACTCAAACATTCTTGATGAGGTGGCAAAGTGTGTTTAGTTGAATTAATTAGTACTCTTAGTTGAACGAAGAAAAAAAATTATTTTTAGTCTCTTACCTTTCAATAAAAATTCAATCAAGTCTCTAATTTTTAATTTTGTCATTCAAGTTCTTTAACTTTTTAATTTGGTCAATCAAATCTTTTACTTTTTAAATTTGGTTCTTGGGTCCTTCCATCAATTAACTGATGACTGGACCGTTAAATGGTGACGTGGCAACCATGACATGGCAGTCTATGATACGCTATATTTGATGACGTAACAATGTAAATTATTATAAAAAAAGATAATTTAATAGATTCATATTTAAAAGATTTTTAAATAAAATAATTTATGATGTCACGTCATCAAATATGACATGTTATGGATTGTCACGTCATCAAATATGATATGTCACGGATTGTCATGTCACAACTTAACTGTCAAATCATCAGTTAGTGGATGGAAGGACTAAATTGAACCAAATTAAAAACATAAGAGATTTGATTGATAAAATAAAAAGATAAGTGACTTGATTGATCAAATTAAAACATTAAAGACTTAATTGAATTTTTGATAAAATGTAAGATACCAAAAATAAACTTCTTTCTTGAATGAATTAACGGGTTAATTGGCCGTTTAGTTGAATTTACAAGTCTATTAACATGTATTAATGTTAATGTATTAAAATTAATTGACGTATCAATTAATCCTTAATTAAAGTGTTAACCAATCAAATTAACCTTCTATGTTCACCTCATCAAGAGTGTTGGGATGAGATATGGGTGCACAATATATTTTCGCATTAAAAATCAAACAAAAAGAACCGTGACCAAACTTACGTTTGTATCGTTCTATTTGGCAGGATTCGGATAGTAAGGAAAAAAACAAAGAACATATAGCCTATGAGAAGGTGACATGCGGAAGAAGATTGTTTGTTCTTTTTATTTATCTTATTTATTCGTGTTATGTTTAGCAAAAAAATTATTCGTCTTTTGAAGAGAGAATTAGAATTAGATTCTTGCTTTTAACTTATAAAAAAAAAAAACTTAAAAAAAAAAAAAAGGAATAACATCAAGCCACCTACCTTATTACAAAATTAGAGTTCAATATCTTATCTTATTCTCATCCCAAAGTTTACAAGATCAAGAGAGATCTAACCAATGTCAACTTGGCACTAACTAATTGAAAAGATATAGATAATTAGGGTCAATAAAGCATTAATAGTGATGAACCCCACGTTGAAAGTAGAAAAAAATGTATTTAAAACGTAAGAGTTGACAAATATGAAGAAAAAATATTTCATTTAGTAAAGTTCACGTAAAAAATTAAAGCATTATTGGGGTTTTACTCCACGTTTATTAAAGTCCACGTAAAATGAATTATCGTGTTATGCACTTAAAGATATATAAAAATAATTATATAATAATTAAAATAATTATTATTAACAATTACATAATAATATAAAAAAGTTAAATGTACTTTTATATTATTATAATATTATATTTTTGTATTCATATATATTATAATTAAAATATTATTATAATATAATTAATATAATAATAGCAATTGTATAATACTAGTCTAATATTATAACATATATAATTTTATGAACAATATATATATATTATTATATTAATTATGTGGATATAATAATTATAATATAATTAGTTTATTATTATAATATAATTAATTACATGGATATGATAATAAAATAATAATAATTCTATTATATATGAATTATATTATAATAATAAAGTAATTATATTACAATTATTATATTGATATAATTAATATAATATTATATATTATTTTAATAATTTATAATAATTATATTATTATAATAAAATAATATAATACATTATAATAATAATATTATATTATTAGAAAATAACAAAAATATCAAGTACACCCCTCCAAAATGAAAAACATAACGAACTAAGTACTCCTATAATTTATAAGAAATGCTTGTATTTATTATTTCTATTCTAGTTGAAAATATCTATCAAATCATCATCGTTGCTTATATTTTATTTACAGTGTATGTGTAGTGTATATAATATATTAGGATTCTACTTGGATATATGTAAAATTATAATTTTTAGGGGTACTCATAATATTTTCCACATCAATATTGATATACTTTGAATTTTTCCAAGAAAAAAAAAACAGATTAAATGAGATGTCTATGAAAGATGCATCGCCAAAAAATAAATTTCTACTTTTAAGAGTTCACATTATTCATTGAAATATTGTTGGGCTGAATATATATGAAAAAGTATTATATAAAATGATATGAAAATCTCATCTCTAGTTTATAGAAAAATAAGCTAAGTTGTTTCTTTCGAAAGATACAAATGCATATTTTATTGTAACAAACTTTAATTAACAATTTAATAATAATATCTAATGTAAAACGATCAATTGTGTTGTGACTAAACAAAATTTAAAAAAATTCCAAACTCCTTTTTTCCTTCTTAGGGTTATCTTGTATTCTTGTCCATCAAAATTTAAAAATTTCTTCGTATTTAATTATGATACTCTTCTTATTTTTATAAAGGCATATTTGGTGTATAACATGTAAATTTACACATTTACGTATTAATAAGTTTATTACATTCATGGTAATATAATAAACCCGCAGTCTCTTTGAAAATTGTATTGATATTAATTAATGTAGTGATGCAATTGATATTTACAATTTCAGTCGGATATACTTCATAAATTTACATGTAGTTGACTAATATTTTGTAAGGGTGTGGTTGTTATTTTTTATATTAATCGGATATTGATGAAAAAACGAACTCTTAATTCTTATAACATGGTTCATGCACATGAGGAATATGTACCTAAAATTTTATGGTGTATATAATATATGTGTTTTATCTATAATATTAATTATTAATGAATTTTTCATTACTATTTATTTTTTAAGAGAAAACAAAACAAGAGAGATGGCCTGTTTAATTGAAATAATAATCCCTTAATCCACTTTATTGTTGGATTGGAGGCTCATCACGTTTTCCAATTCTACCATTTGGGCTGACATGTCATTTCAATTTTTTTAAAGCCCAGAAGAGACCTAGATTGTTTGATCATATTCATTCTGATTTGTTAGGTGGTGCTAGTACATGCCTACACGGTCTTAATTAATAATTATTGGCTCATTTATTGAGATTTAGGACTTCTTAAGATATGTTGGAATATATCAAAGTTAAGGGAGTTGAGGTATCAATCATTTTCAAATAATGTCATATTCAATCATTTTCAAGTACAAAATTAAACCAAGTTAATCAGGAGACAACCACACCAGAAATTTGAAAATAAAACGGTATATATATATTGTTTATTAGTGAGAAAATAGTAAATACCCAAGTTCTAGCGATATTTCATTTTTTTTCTAAAAGAAAATGTATGCTATTCAGATAAAGCAATCAAAAAATAAATAAAACAGAAACATGTTGATATGGCCAGTGCCCACTGCATGCAGATTCAAATTAACACAGAAATAATTAACTCATTTATTATATATCCAACTCACTGATAACAATAACAATCAATACCATTTATAATTTCACAGTCCTGATCAATTACATGAATGCAAGAACTGTTACAAGTAGCGATTCTACGAAATCGAATCCGGTTCAACAAATTCCTCGACCCTCCCCGCCATGCCGATGAGGCCAGCCTGAAGCCGAGCGATCAATGCTTCCTTGGACGTTCCCTTTATCGGTTCGCCAACAAACGACCACTCGAGTTCACATCCTTTTCCTCCATCATCCAAATCAACTTTTTCCACATCTAAAACCCTAAACGTGGCGTTGAATTGCCCAAATCCCATATTGTTCTCCATCATTTCGCACCTACATTTCGAAAAGCCGATCATTATTTCTCTAGACTTAAAATAGAACTATAAAAAGCCAAGTACCTGAAACATGTTCGATGGGGTCGAAGGAGAGTTGCTCTTCGTAGGCCCAATCGGCCGGTAGCCCGTTCTCCCGGTCAAGGCCTTGAGAATACCGGACACATCCCGGTACGCCGATTGTACCCCTTTCGTTGCGACATGCTTTAACGCCAGGGTGCCAGACATGGAAATCGCAGAATTTCTATAGCTGTCACCTTGCCCTCCCACTTCTCTATCTATGGCTGATCCTCCTCCATGGTGTTTGTTTGAATTCTCAACAGTCTATTTGGATGGATTTGTATTTGGTTCTAAAGGGACTGTAGCTAAGGGTGGTATTTATAGAGTTGGAATTAAGCAAGTGTATAGGATAAATTAATATTACAAAAATAACATTAAATGTTACTTGCACTATTATTTATAGAGTTGGAATTAAGCAAGTGTAATAAATTAATATTACAAAAATAACATTAAATGTTTAAAATAATATTTATAGAGTTGGAATTAAGCAAGTGTAGCTAAGGGTGATATTTTTCAGTAAATTTTGAATATTTTTAGAAATTAACATTACCTTACATAAGTTACTTGCACGATTATTACCATTTATTAGATTTACTATTGAATTGATTATATCCAATTAACCCAAACTTCTTTTCCACTAAAATTTGTGCAATCTTATTGTGCAACATCATCATAATTATTTCTATCGTTATGCTATGATATGTCATAAAATTTGAATAATTAATTAACAATTGATTTTTATGACTATAGTTTCTTTGTAGACATTTATTTGTCTATTATTTTACAACTAAATTAACCATATTTACAATGTCACGTCATCTTAAATTAATAATATGGATTATTATAATGCACTAAGTTCATGTTGCAACGTTTAAATTAAATTGTTTATTATTATGTATTATGTTACATGGACAAATGTGTGAATACCAATGGAATACGAAGAGTTTTTATGGCTAAATTTTTTTTGTTAAAATATTGTTGCAACGTTTAAATTAAATTGTTTTACATGGACAAATGTGTAAATATTTATGTGTCAACTATTCTATAAAAATAATTGTTAAAAGATTGTATGGTCTCACATTAATGATGTGACATATTATCGTTTGCTAGGTTCATGTTGGACCAAGTATATTCACTTGTCTATAATTATATATTATGTTACATGATAAAATGTTAATATAAATGAAATATGATGAGTATATATATCAAATATTATTTGTAGTAGTATTTTTAAATTATAATTTTGAAGTCCATTAAGTATATTCGCTTGAATTTATTTATTTATTTTGAGATACATGTTAACATAGCTCTAATATAAATTTTTCTCGAGTTTCAATTGGTGGAAATATCATGAAAGAATATAATGCAAACAAAATCACATTTACATAATCGGATGTTAAGTTTACCTATAAGAACACAATTATTTTTTAAACATATATAACGTACATCAAATACTATTGTAAATTTTGAAAACGTAAATTTAAATTGGCATATGATATTAAATAATTTATAGTTATGATTAGACTTAGATAAATTTCGATATATATTTTTTGTTCAATAATAAATGTGCATAATATCATATATAATTTTTTCATTGTTTTTGTATCAAATAAGAATTTTGTTAGTATTATATAATCAATGGTATGTTGTTTCTTGTGTATTACACAGCAGGTACGATTCAATATTTTTGTATTTGGTATTTCTTGAATTATTGAAAATAAAAAAGATATATTCTTGATGTTAAACATAATTATACTTGATATTATCGTAGCTACATTCCATGAGTATTATCATTTCAAATAAATAAATCAAACGTGGATACAAATAAAAAATGAAAAGATCACATATCAAATATTACATGGTATTAAGTAATTTAATAGCATGTTTGTTTCTTAATAACTTTGATTATTATTTTTTCAAAAAATAAAATAGATTTCACATACTAAAAAAAGTAAATACAATAAAAAATGAAGAGTTCGCGTATCAAAGCCCAAATTAACTTTTATTATTATAAAACAAATAAGAAATATTAGTTATATTTTTACATTATAATTTTAAAAATACTATGTCATATTAAGTAATTTTATTGTATTTTTTTTTTCTGAAAAACTTTGAAATTATATTTTTTAAACATTGAAAATGGAAAATAAGAATTTACCTACTAGAAAATCTTATTGAATTTATAAAAAATATATTAAATATTACATTTGCTAAAAATATCTTGAAAAAATATGTGCGTTATCCTTATGATTGTAGCCATTAGTTTCGTAACGTCTACCCTCACACTTGATAACAATCAATGATATTATTGTATGCTACACCATGCCATCAAATCAATATGGTTGTTTTCTTGAATTAGTGATATGATATGATATGATATGGTCAACAGTATTTTCACGATGGTTACTATACTTGAATAAGTGATCTATGTTCATAGTGATTGCTACTATCTGTAGCACATAAAAAATGTGCATTATATACATCATGACATGATTTTTTTCGTGTTCATATGGGGTGACTACTTCACATACTTGTCAACCGTAATTTTCAAGAAAATACCTGCACGGCGAGCAATTTGGCTTGAAATGTCAACTATGAACAACAAATTCTTATGACTTGATGATGGTTAATATCGAATGGATTCCAAGGCTGCAATTGAGCGTCAAGTTGAGCAATTTACCAACCCCCTTATTTTGCACCTATCTTTGAGCATTCTCATGAATCCACATCATCATGCTTATCTTGATTATTAACCATTAGATTGTGTGATGTGGCTTCATCATATGCATTAATATTATATTTAATCATTTAAGACATGTATTTTGTATTATTATTTTTAAGTATTAATTTGAACCATTAGATGTAGTGATGTGGTTTAATCTCAATCATTAATTTTTTGTTAGATTTTTTGAAGATTATATTTTGTGTAGTCATTTATGTGTTATTATTTTACACCATGTTTTAAGCATTCTTAGAAAGCCACATCATCCTACATTAATGATGTGGCATATTATTATTGGTTAGAATCATATTAGACCAAGTCTAATCAATTGTTTAATATTTCATATAATATTACATGATCAAATGTGAATGCAATGGAATATGAAAAGTTTATATATGAAATACTAATAATGTAATATGTAATATTATAAAAAAATACAACATATATTAGTATTATTTTGGAAATTTAATTTTATAAACCCATCAAATATATTCATTTTATTTTTCTCTTTATTTTGACATCCATATTAGCATAGTTCATACAAACCGTTTTTCATAATTTCAATTTGTAAAGATATAATGTAAGAAAATACAATACAAAAAATACATATTTTCATAATATATTTTTAAGAATTTTATTTGCATAATTAAAATTTTAGGTATTATTATTTATTTTTTACAAAATTATAAAATAATAATCTCATATAATATTAAGTTGATTATGTTTGTGTTTTTAAGCAAACAAAACTTTTTTCAAAAAATAATAGAATTAAAAAAAAGTTTATCCATCTAAATAATTATTTAAACTTATAAACACATATCAAATTGTATTGTTATTTTACAAAATGTAAAATACAAAAAAATCATATGATATAAAATAATTTGTATTTATGTTTATTATAAATTAAATTTTGATATTATTTATTAAATTACTTCCACTATTAAGTTTATATTATTTTATATTTTTCATTTTTGAATCAATAAAAATTATTATTACTATATAATTAATAATGTGTTACTACATATGTTGTATGATTTATTATTTTAATATTTGATATTGTATGAAATATTGTGAATAATGATATAATATTTGTTGTTATGTTTTTCGTAAAATTGTATTATATTATATTTTTTATATATTATTATATAATGGCACTAATATAAGTATTATTATTTGACTAAAAAAAAAGATTTATTGCTATCATAATGTAAAATAATTGTAATATATATGAATAATCATTAATAAATGAATTTATTTTAAGATGATATTATTAATATTATCATTCAAATATATAATTGTATTACAATGAAAAACATAATTTACATGCTCGCCGCGTAGCGCGAGTATTCTCCTGGTTACAATTACAAGTCGAGAGAGATAACACATTCAAGAATGTCAAGGGAATGCCACGTATGAGAACGGATAACTTCACAGAAATTAGTTGGTCAGAGCTTGCAGAAGCTACCAGTAATTTTGCCAACTCGTGCAAGATTGGAGAAGGGGCATTTGGGGTCGTTTTTAAGGGCTTCCTACCGCCTGCCGTACACAAATGTAGCTATAAAAATGCTGAAATCCGGAAGTTCCGTTCTCGTACAAGGGTTTAACATAACGACATTACCATTTTCTACAGTTCACCCTATTATTGTTATCTGCATTTTACAATTAATAGGTTAAATAACGAAAAACTTCTATCCTTATATTATACGCCTGAAATATACCGGAGGCGTTCTCTCCTCCTTCATTTCTTCTCGCAAAATAGGTCATTTTGCAAACTCGCAAAATCAAGCTATAATCTTCATATTTAATAATTCATGATGAAATTACAATAAACTGTGCTTTCTGTTAATTCGGGTTAAAAATACCAAATCTTCCGGATCCAGTGACGTGGCTGCATCTCGTCGAGGCGAGCGATTTTGATATAAATATCGTGCCATTTGGTGAAAGGATGAGAAATTTACAAGAGTTTTAACACAACGGCATTACCATTTTCTCCAGTTCACCATATTACTGTTATCTGCATTTTACAATAAAATGGTTAAATAACGAAGAACTTTTATCTTTAAATTATACGCCTGAAATCCACTGGAGGCGGTCTATCCTCCTTTATTACTTCTTTCAAAATAAATCGTTTTCAACTCGCAAAATCATGCTATAATCTTCATATTTAATAATTCATGATGAAATTACAATAAACTGTGCTTTTTGTTAATTCGGGTTAAAAATACAAAATTTACCAAATCCAGTCGCGTGGCTGCATTCCTCTCGTCGAGGCGATCGATTTTGATATAAAAATCGTGCCATTTGGTGAAAGGATGAGAAATTTACAAGGGTTTTAACATAACGACATTACCATTTTTTACAGTTCACCCTATTACGGTATCTGCATTTTACAATTAATAGGTTAAATAACGAAGAACTTTTATCTTTAAATTATATGCCTGAAATACACTGGAGGCGGTGTCTCCTTCTTCATTTCTTCTCGCAAAATTGGTTGTTTTCAACTCGCTAAATCATGCTATAATCTTCAAATTTAATAATTCATGATGAAATTACAATAAACTGTGCTTTTTGTTAATTCGGGTCAAATAGAACAAATCTCCCGGATCCAGTGGCGTAGCTGCATTCCTCTCGTCGAGGCGAACGATTTTGATATAAATATCGTGCCATTTTGTGAAAGGATGAGAAACTTACAAGGGTTTTAACATAACAACATTACCATTTTCTCCAGTTCACCCAATAACTGTTATTTGCATTTTACAATTAAATGGTTCAATAACGACGAACTTTTATCCTTGAATTATACGTCTGAAATCCACTGGAGGCGGTCTCTCCTCCTTCATTTCTTCTCGTAAAATAGGTCGTTTTCAACTCGCAAAATCATGCTATAATCTTCATATTTAATAATGTTTGGTTAAATTACAATAAACTGTGCTTTCTGTTCATTCGGGTTACAAAGACCAAATCTCCCTAATCCAGTCACGTGGCTGCATTCCTCTCGTCGAGGCGCGCGTTTTGATCTAAAGATCGTGCCATTTGGTGAAAGGATGAGAAAGTTACAAGGGTTTAACATAACGGCATTACCATTTTCTACAGTTCACCCAACTACTGTTATCTGCATTTTACAATTAATAGGTTAAATAACGAAAAAATGTTATCCTTAAATTATACGCCTGAAATACACTAGAGGCGGTCTCTCCTCCTTCATTTCTTCTCGCAAAATAGATCATTTTCAACTCGCAAAATCATGCTATAATCTTCATATTTAATAATTAATGATGAAATTACAATAATCTGTGCTTTATGTTAATTCAGGTTCAAAAGACCTAATCTGCCGGATCCAGTGGGGTGGTTGCTTTCCTCTCGTCGAGATGAGCGATTTTGATATAAATATCGTGCCATTTGGTGAAAGGATGAGAAAGTTACAAGAGTTTTAACACAACAGCATTACCATTTTCTCCAGTTCAACATATTACTGTTATCTACATTATAGAATTAAATGGTTAAATAACGAAGAACTTTTATCCTTAAATTATATGCCTGAAATCCACTACAGGAGGTCTCTCCTCCTTTATTTCTTCTTCCAAAATAGATCGTTTTCAACTCGAAAAATCATGCTATAATCTTCATATTTAATAATTCATGATGAAATTACAAGAAACTGTGCTTTATATTAATTCCGGTCAAAAATACCAAATCATAAAAATCCAGTCATGTAGTGCATTCTCCTCTTGTCGAGGCGAGCGATTTTGATATAAAGATCGTGCCATTTGGTGAAAGGACGAGAAAGTTACAAGGGTTTTAACATAACGGCATTACCATTTTCTACAGTTCACCCTATTACTGTTATCTGCATTTTACAATTAATTCGTTAAATAACGAAGAACTTTTATCCTTAAATTATATGCATGAAATACACTGGAGGCGGTCTCTCCTCCTTCATTTCTTCTCGCAAAATTGGTTGTTTTCAACTCGCAAAATCATGCTATAATCTTCATATTTAATAATTCATGATGAAATTACAATAAACTGTTCTTTTTGTTAATTCGGGTTAAAAAGACTAAACCTCCAGTGGCATAGCTGCATTCCTCTCGTCGAGACGAGCGATTTTGATATAAATATCGTGCCATTTGGTTCAATAACGACAAACTTTTATCCTTAAATTATACGCCTGAAATCCACTGGAGGCAGAGTCTCCTCCTTCATTTCTTCTTGCAAAATAGGTCGTTTTCAACTCGCAAAATCATGCTATAATATTTATATTTAATAATGTTTGATGAAATTACAAAAAACTGTGCTTTCTGTTAATTCGGTTTACAAAGACCAAATCTCCCAAATCCAGTCGCGTGGCTGCATTCCTCTCGTCGAGGCGAGCGATTTTGATATAAAGTTCGTGCCATTTGGTGGAAGGATGAGAAAGTTACAAGGGTTTAACATAACGGCATTACCATTTTGTTCAGTTCACCCTATTACTGTTATCTGCATTTTACAATTAAATGGTTAAATAACGAAGAAATTTTATCCTTAAATTATATGCCTGAAATCCACTGGAGGAGGTCTCTCCTCCTTTATTTCTTCTTTCAAAATAGATCGTTTTCAACTCGAAAAATCAAGCTATAATCTTCATATTTAATAATTCATGTCGAAATAACAATAAACTGTGCTTTCTGTTAATTCGGGTTATATATACCAAATCTACCAAATCCAGGCATGTGGCTGCATTCCTCTTGTCGAGGCGAGCGATTTTGATATAAAGATCAAGCCATTTGGTGAAAGCATGAGAAAATTACAAGGGTTTTAACATAACGGCATTACCATTTTCTACAGTTCACCCTATTACTGTTATTTTCATTTTACAATTAATTGGTTAAATAACGAAGAACTTTTATCCTTAAATTATATGCCTGAAATACACTGGAGGCGGTCTCTCCTCCTTCATTGCTTCTCGCAAAATTGGTTGTTTTCAACTCGCAAAATCATGCTATAATCTACATATTTAATAATTAATGATGAAATTACAATAAACTGTGCTTTATGTTAATTCGGGTTAAAACGACCAAATCTCCCGGATCTTGTGGCGTAGCCGCATTCCTCTCGTCGAGGCGAGCGATTTTGATATAAATATCGTGCCATTTGGTGAAAGGATGAGAAATTTACAAGAGTTTTAACACAACGGCATTACCATTTTCTCCAGTTCACCATATTACTGTTATCTGCATTTTACAATAAAATGGTTAAATAACGAAGAACTTTTATCTTTAAATTATACGCCTGAAATCCACTGGAGGCGGTCTATCCTCCTTTATTACTTCTTTCAAAATAAATCGTTTTCAACTCGCAAAATCATGCTATAATCTTCATATTTAATAATTCATGATGAAATTACAATAAACTGTGCTTTTTGTTAATTCGGGTTAAAAATACAAAATTTACCAAATCCAGTCGCGTGGCTGCATTCCTCTCGTCGAGGCGATCGATTTTGATATAAAAATCGTGCCATTTGGTGAAAGGATGAGAAATTTACAAGGGTTTTAACATAACGACATTACCATTTTTTACAGTTCACCCTATTACGGTATCTGCATTTTACAATTAATAGGTTAAATAACGAAGAACTTTTATCTTTAAATTATATGCCTGAAATACACTGGAGGCGGTGTCTCCTTCTTCATTTCTTCTCGCAAAATTGGTTGTTTTCAACTCGCTAAATCATGCTATAATCTTCAAATTTAATAATTCATGATGAAATTACAATAAACTGTGCTTTTTGTTAATTCGGGTCAAATAGAACAAATCTCCCGGATCCAGTGGCGTAGCTGCATTCCTCTCGTCGAGGCGAACGATTTTGATATAAATATCGTGCCATTTTGTGAAAGGATGAGAAACTTACAAGGGTTTTAACATAACAACATTACCATTTTCTCCAGTTCACCCAATAACTGTTATTTGCATTTTACAATTAAATGGTTCAATAACGACGAACTTTTATCCTTGAATTATACGTCTGAAATCCACTGGAGGCGGTCTCTCCTCCTTCATTTCTTCTCGTAAAATAGGTCGTTTTCAACTCGCAAAATCATGCTATAATCTTCATATTTAATAATGTTTGGTTAAATTACAATAAACTGTGCTTTCTGTTCATTCGGGTTACAAAGACCAAATCTCCCTAATCCAGTCACGTGGCTGCATTCCTCTCGTCGAGGCGCGCGTTTTGATCTAAAGATCGTGCCATTTGGTGAAAGGATGAGAAAGTTACAAGGGTTTAACATAACGGCATTACCATTTTCTACAGTTCACCCAACTACTGTTATCTGCATTTTACAATTAATAGGTTAAATAACGAAAAAATGTTATCCTTAAATTATACGCCTGAAATACACTAGAGGCGGTCTCTCCTCCTTCATTTCTTCTCGCAAAATAGATCATTTTCAACTCGCAAAATCATGCTATAATCTTCATATTTAATAATTAATGATGAAATTACAATAATCTGTGCTTTATGTTAATTCATGTTCAAAAGACCTAATCTGCCGGATCCAGTGGGGTGGTTGCTTTCCTCTCGTCGAGATGAGCGATTTTGATATAAATATCGTGCCATTTGGTGAAAGGATGAGAAAGTTACAAGAGTTTTAACACAACAGCATTACCATTTTCTCCAGTTCAACATATTACTGTTATCTACATTATAGAATTAAATGGTTAAATAACGAAGAACTTTTATCCTTAAATTATATGCCTGAAATCCACTACAGGAGGTCTCTCCTCCTTTATTTCTTCTTCCAAAATAGATCGTTTTCAACTCGAAAAATCATGCTATAATCTTCATATTTAATAATTCATGATGAAATTACAAGAAACTGTGCTTTATATTAATTCCGGTCAAAAATACCAAATCATAAAAATCCAGTCATGTAGTGCATTCTCCTCTTGTCGAGGCGAGCGATTTTGATATAAAGATCGTGCCATTTGGTGAAAGGACGAGAAAGTTACAAGGGTTTTAACATAACGGCATTACCATTTTCTACAGTTCACCCTATTACTGTTATCTGCATTTTACAATTAATTCGTTAAATAACGAAGAACTTTTATCCTTAAATTATATGCATGAAATACACTGGAGGCGGTCTCTCCTCCTTCATTTCTTCTCGCAAAATTGGTTGTTTTCAACTCGCAAAATCATGCTATAATCTTCATATTTAATAATTCATGATGAAATTACAATAAACTGTTCTTTTTGTTAATTCGGGTTAAAAAGACTAAACCTCCAGTGGCATAGCTGCATTCCTCTCGTCGAGACGAGCGATTTTGATATAAATATCGTGCCATTTGGTTCAATAACGACAAACTTTTATCCTTAAATTATACGCCTGAAATCCACTGGAGGCAGAGTCTCCTCCTTCATTTCTTCTTGCAAAATAGGTCGTTTTCAACTCGCAAAATCATGCTATAATATTTATATTTAATAATGTTTGATGAAATTACAAAAAACTGTGCTTTCTGTTAATTCGGTTTACAAAGACCAAATCTCCCAAATCCAGTCGCGTGGCTGCATTCCTCTCGTCGAGGCGAGCGATTTTGATATAAAGTTCGTGCCATTTGGTGGAAGGATGAGAAAGTTACAAGGGTTTAACATAACGGCATTACCATTTTGTTCAGTTCACCCTATTACTGTTATCTGCATTTTACAATTAAATGGTTAAATAACGAAGAAATTTTATCCTTAAATTATATGCCTGAAATCCACTGGAGGAGGTCTCTCCTCCTTTATTTCTTCTTTCAAAATAGATCGTTTTCAACTCGAAAAATCAAGCTATAATCTTCATATTTAATAATTCATGTCGAAATAACAATAAACTGTGCTTTCTGTTAATTCGGGTTATATATACCAAATCTACCAAATCCAGGCATGTGGCTGCATTCCTCTTGTCGAGGCGAGCGATTTTGATATAAAGATCAAGCCATTTGGTGAAAGCATGAGAAAATTACAAGGGTTTTAACATAACGGCATTACCATTTTCTACAGTTCACCCTATTACTGTTATTTTCATTTTACAATTAATTGGTTAAATAACGAAGAACTTTTATCCTTAAATTATATGCCTGAAATACACTGGAGGCGGTCTCTCCTCCTTCATTGCTTCTCGCAAAATTGGTTGTTTTCAACTCGCAAAATCATGCTATAATCTACATATTTAATAATTAATGATGAAATTACAATAAACTGTGCTTTATGTTAATTCGGGTTAAAACGACCAAATCTCCCGGATCTTGTGGCGTAGCCGCATTCCTCTCGTCGAGGCGAGCGATTTTGATATAAATATCGTGTCATTTGGTAAGAGGATAAGAAACTTACAAGGGTTTTAACATAACAACATTACTATTTTCTCCAGTTCACCCTATTACTGTTATCAGGATTTTACAATTAAATGGTTCAATAACGACGAACTTTTTTTTTTAAATTATACGTCTGAAAACCACTGGAGGCGGTCTCTCCTCCTTCATTTCTTCTCGTAAAATCGGTCGTTTTCAACTCGCAAAATCATTCTATAATCTTCATATCTAATAATGTTTCATGAAATTACAATAAACTGTGCTTTATGTTAGTTCGGGTTACAAGGACCAAATCTCCCAAATCCAGTCACGTGGCTGCATTCCTCTCGTCGAGGCGAGCGATTTTCATATAAATATCGTGCCATTTGGTGAAAGTTTGAGAAAGTTACAAGGGTTTTAACACAACGGCATTACCATTTTCTCCAGTTCACCCAATTAATGTTATCTGCATTTTACAATTAATTGGTTAAATAACGAAGAACTTTTATCCTTAAATTATATGCCTGAAATACACTGGAGGTGGTCTCCCCTCCTTCATTTCTTCTCGCAAAATTGGTTGTTTTCAACTCGGAAAATCATGCTATAATCTTCATATTTAATAATTAATGATGAAATTACAATAAATTGTGCTTTTTGTTAATTCGGGTTAAAAAGACCAAATCTCCCGGATTGAGTGGCGTAGATGCATTCCTCTCGTCGAGGCGAGCGATTTTGATATAAATATCGTGCCATTTGGTAAAAGGATGAGAAACTTACAAGGGTTTTAATATAACAACATTACCATTTTCTCCAGTTCACCCTATTACTGTTGTCTGCATTTTACAATTAAATGGTTCAATAACGACGAACTTTTATCCTTAAATTATACGCCTGAAATCCACTTGAGGCGGTCTCTCCTCCTTCATTTCTTCTCGTAAAATAGGACTTTTTCAACTCGCAAAATGATGCTATAATCTTCATATTTAATAATGTTTGATGAAATTACAATACACTGTGCTTTTTGTTAATTCGGGTTACAAAGACCCAATCTCCCCAATCCTGTCACATGGCTGCATTCGTCTCTTCGAGGGGAGCGATTTTTATATAAAGATCGTGCCATTTGGTGAAAGTATGAGCAAGTTACAACGGTTTAACATAACGACATTAGCATTTTCTACAGTTCATCCTATTACTGTTATCTGCATTTTACAATTAATAGGTTCAATAATGACGAACTTTTATCCTTAAATTATATGCCTGAAATCCACTGGAGGCGGTCTCTCTTCCTTCATTTCTTCTCGCAAAATAGGTCGTTTTCAACCCGCAAAATCATGTTATAATCTTCATATTTAATAATGTTTGATGAAATTACAATAAACTGTGATTTCTGTTAATTCTGGTTACAAAGAACAAATCTTCCAAATCCGGTCACGTGGCTGCATTCCTCTCGTCGAGGCGAGCAATTTTGATATAAAGATCGTGCCATTTGGTGAAAGGATGAGAAAGTTACAAGGGTTTAACATAACGGCATTACCATTTTCTACAGTTCACCTTATTACTATTATATGCATTTTACAATTAATAGGTTCAATAACGAACAACTTTTATCCTTAAATTATACGTCTGAAATACACCGGAGGCGGTCTCTCGTCCTTCATTTGTTCTCGCAAAATAGGTCGTTTTCAACTCGCAAAATCATGCTATAATCTGCATATTTAATAATTCATGATGAAATTTCAATAAACTGTGCTTTATGCTAATTCTGGTTAAAAAGACCAAGTCTGCCGGATCTAGTGGCGTGGCTGCATTCCTCTCGTCGAGGCGAGCGATTCTGAGATAAATATCGTGCCATTTGGTAAAAGGATAAGAAACTTACAAGGGTTTTAACATAACATCATTACTATTTTCTCGAGTTCATCCTATTACTGTTATCTGCATTTTACAATTAAATGGTTCAATAACAACGAACTTTTATCCTTAAATTATACGCCTGAAATTCATTGGAGGCGGTCTCCCCTCCTTCAATTCTTCACGTAAAATAGGTCGTTTTCAACTCGCAAAATCATGCTATAATCTTCATATTTAATAATTCATGATGAAATTACAATAAAATGTGCTTTTTATTAATTCAGCTGAAAAAGACCAAATCCGGATTGAGTGGCGTAGCTGTATTCCTCTCGTCGAGGCGAGCGATTTTGATATAAATATCGTGCCATTTGGTATAAGGATGAGAAACTTACAAGGGTTTTAACATAACAGCATTACCTTTTTCTACAGTTCACCCTATTACTGTTATATGCATTTTACAATTAATAGGTTCAATAACGATGAACTTTTATCCTTAAATTATACGCCTGAAATCCACTGGAGGCGGTCTCTCCTCCTTCATTTCTTCTCGCAAAATAGGTCGTTTTCAACTCGCAAAATCATGTTATAATGTTCATATTTAATAATGTTTGATGAAATTACAATAAACTGTGCTTTCTGTTAATTCGGGTTACAAAGACCTAATCTCCAAACTCAAGTCGCGTGGCTGCATTCCTCTCGTCGAGGCGAGCGATTTTGATATAAAGATCGCGCCATTTGGTGAAAGGATGAGAAAGTTACAAGGGTTTAACATAACGGCATTACCATTTTCTACAGTTCACCCTATTATTGTTATCTGCATTTTTACAATTAATATGTTACATAACGAAGAACTTTTATCCTTAAATTATAAGTCTGAAATACACCCGAGGCGGTCTCTCCTCCTTCATTTCTTCTCGTAAAATAGGTCGTTTTCAACTCGCAAAATCATGCTATAATCTTCATATTTAATAATTCATGATGAAATTACAACAAACTGTGCTTCATATTTAATTAATTTGTGGTTTTTTTCAAAAAAAGAAAAATTAGTTTATGGTTTTCTTCAAAAAAAGAAAATTAGTTTGTGCTTTTCTTCAAAGAAAGAAAATTAGTTTGTGGTTTTTTTCAAAAAAAGAAATATTAGTTTGTGATTTTCTTCAAAGAAATAAAATTAATTTGTGGTTATTTTCATAAAAAGAAAAATTAGTTTGTGGTTTTCTTAAAAAAAAAAATTAGTTTGTGGTTTTTTGAAGAAAACTACAAAGATAGAAAATTAGTTTGTTTCTAAAAAAAAAAATTATTTTCTGCTTTTCTTCAAAAAAAGAAAATTAGTTTGTGGTTTTCTTCAAAAAAAGAAAATTAGTTTTTGGTTTCTTCAAAAAAAAAAAAAATAAGTTTGTGGTTTTCTTAAAAAAAAAGAAAATTAGTTTCTGGTTTTCTTCAAAAAAAGAACATTAGTTTGTGGTTTTCTTCGAAAAAAGAAAAATTAGTTTGTGGTTTTCTTCCAAAAAATAGAATAATTATTTTGTGGTTTCCTTCAAAAAAAGAAAATTAGTTTTTGGTTTTCTTCAAAAAAAAGAAAATTAGTTTGTGGTTTTCTTAAAAAAAAAAAAATAGTTTGTGGTTTTCTTCAAAAAAAGAAAATTAGTTTGTGGTTTTCTTCAAAAAAAGAAAATTAGTTTGTGGTTTTTGAAGAAAACCACAAAAAAAAATTAGTTTGTTTCAAAAAAATAAAATTAGTTTGTAGTTTGTTTCTAAAAAAGAAAATTATTTTGTGGTTTTCTTCAAAAAAAGAAAATTAGTTTGTGGTTTTTTGAAGAAAACCACAAAAAAAGAAAATTAGTTTCTTTCAAAAAAAGAAAATTTATTTGTAGTTTGTTTCAAAAAAAGAAAATTAGTTTGTGGTTTTCTTCAAAAAAATAAAATTAGTTTGTGGTTTGCTCCAAAAAAACAAAATTAGTTTAAGATTTTCTTCGAAAAAAAAAATTAGTTTGTGGTTTTCATAAAAAAAAAAATTAGTTTGTGGATTTCTTCAAAAAAAGAAAATTAGCTTTTTGGTTTTCTTCAAAAATGAAATACTAGTTTGTGGTTTTATTCAAAAAAAGAATTAGTTTGTAGTTTTCTTCAAAAAAGAAATTTTTTTTGAGGTTTTGTTCAAAAAAAGAAATATTAGTTTGTGGATTGTTTTCAAAAAAAGAAAAATTAGTTTGTGGTTTTCTGAAAAAATAAAATTCAGATTGTGGTTTTCTTCAAAAAAAGAAAATTAGTTTGTGGTTTTTTGAAGAAAACCACGAAAAAAGAAAATTAGTTTGTTTCAAAAAAAGAAAATTTGTTTGTAGTTTGATTCAAAAAAAGTAAATTAGTTTGTGGTTTTATTCAAAAAAATAAAATTTGTTTTTGGTTTTCTTCAAAAAAAGAAAAATTATTTTGTGGTTTTCTTCAAAAAAAGAAAATTAGTTTGTGGTTTTCTTCAAAAAAAGAAAAATAGTTTGTGGTTTTAATCAAAAAAATAAAATTAGTTTGTGGTTTTCTTAAAAAAAAAAAAAATCAGTTTGTAGTTTGTTTCAAAAAACGAAATTAGTCTGTGGTTTTCTTCTAAAAAAGAAAATTAGTTTCGGGTTTTCTTCAAAAAAAAAAATTAGTTTGTGGTTTTCTTCAAAAAAAGGAAATTAGTTTGTGGTTTTCTTAAAATAAATAAAAATTAGTTTGTGGTTTGCTTCAAAAAAAGAAAATTATTTCATGATTTTCTTCGAAAAAATGAAAATTAGTTTCTGGTTTTCTTCAAAAAAAAAAAAGTTTGCGGGTTTCTTCAAAAAAACAAAAACTAGTTAGTGGTTTTCTTCAAAAAAACAAAATTAGTTTGTGGTTTTCTTCAAAAATGAAATATTCGTTTGTGGTTTTATTCAAAAAATTAATTAGTTTGTGGTTTTATACAAAAAAGAAAATTAGTTTGTTGTTTTCTTCAAAAAAAGAAAAATTAGTTTGTGGTTTGTTTTCAAAAAAAGAAAAATTAGTTTGTGGTTTTCATCAAAAGAAGAAAATTAGTTTGTGGTTTTCTTCAAAAAAAGAACAATTAGTTTGTGGTTTTCTTAAAAAAAAAGAAAAATAATTTTGTGGTTTTCTTCAAAAAAAGAAAATTAGTTTGTCGTTTTCTTTAAAAAAAGAAAAATTAGTTCGTAGTTTTATTCAAAAAAAGAAAATTAGTTTGTGGTATTCTTCAAAAAAAAGAAAAATTAGTTTGTGGTTTTCTTCAAAAAAAGAAAAATTAGTTTGTCGTTTTCTTCAAAAAAAGGAAAATTAGTTTGTGGTTTTCATCAAACAAAGAAAATTAGTTTGTGGTTTTTTTCAAAATAAGAAAATTACATTGTGGTTTTTTGAAGAAAACCACAATAAAAGAAAATTAGTTTGTAGTTTGTTTCATAAAAAGGAAATTAGTTTGTGGTTTTCTTCAAAAAAAAAAAAATTAATTTGTGGTGTTTTTCAAAAAAAGAAAAATTAGTTTGTGGTTTTCTTAAAAAAAAGAAAATTAGTTTGTTGTTTTCTTCAAAAAAAGAAAATTAGTTTGTGCTTTTCTTCAAAAAAAGAAAAATTAGTTTGTGGTTTTCTTCAAAAAAAAAGAAAATTAGTTTGTGGTGTTTTTCAAAAATATAAATATTAGTTTGTGTTTTTCTTCAAAGAAAGAAAATTAGTTTGTGGTTTTTTTAAAAAAAAAATATTAGTTTGTGATTTTCTTCAAAGAAAGAAAATTAATTTGTGGTTATTTTAAAAAAAAGAAAATTAGTTTGTGGTTTTCTTCAAAAAAAGAAAATTAGTTTGTGGTTTTTTGAAGAAAACCACAAAAAAAGAAAATTTGTTTGTTTCTAAAAAAGAAAATTATTTTGTGCTTTTCTTCAAAAAAAGAAAATTAGTTTGTGGTTTTCTTCAAAAAAAAGAAAATTAGTTTTTGGTTTTCTTCAAAAAAAAAAAAAAATAAGTTTGTGGTTTTCTTAAAAAAAAAGAAAATTAGTTTGTGGTTTTCTTCAAAAAAAGAACATTAGTTTGTGGTTTTCTTCGAAAAAAGAAAAATTAGTTTGTGGTTTTCTTCAAAAAAAAACGAAAAATTATTTTGTGGTTTCCTTCAAAAAAAGAAAATTAGTTTGTGGTTTTCTTCAAAAAAAAGAAAATTAGTTTGTGGTTTTCTTAAAAAAAAAAAAATTCGTTTGTGATTTTCTTCAAAAAAAGAAAATTAGTTTGTTGTTTTCTTCAAAAAAAGAAAAATTCGTTTGTGATTTTCTTCAAAAAAATAAAATTAGTTTGTAGTTTCATTCAAAAAAAGAAAATTAGTTTGTGGTTTTCTTAAAAAAAAAAAAATAGTTTGTTGTTTTCTTCAAAAAAAGAAAATTAGTTTGTGGTTTTCTTCAAAAAAAGAAAATTAGTTTGTGGTTTTTGAAGAAAACCACAAAAAAAAATTAGTTTGTTTCAAAAAAAGAAAATTAGTTTGTAGTTTGTTTCTAAGAAAGAAAATAAGTTCGTGGTTTTCTTCAAAAAAAGAAAATTAGTTTGTGGTTTTTTGAAGAAAACCACAAAAAAAAAAAAAATTAGTTTTTTTCAAAAAAAGAAAATTTGTTTGTAGTTTGTTTCGAAAAAAGAAAATTAGATTGTGGTTTTCTTCAAAAAAAAGAAAATTAGTTTGTGGTTTGCTTCAAAAAAAGAAAATTAGTTTATGGTTTTCTTCCAAAAAAAAAATTAATTTGGTGTTTTCTTAAAAAAAAAAAATTAGTTTGTGGTTTTCTTCAAAAAAAGAGAATTAGATTTTTGGTTTTCTTCAAAAATGAAATACTAGTTTGTGGTTTTATTCAAAAAAAGAAATAGTTTGTGGTTTCTTCAAAAAAGAAAATTAGTTTGAGGTTTTGTTCAAAAAAAGAAATATTAGTTTGTGGATTGTTTTCAAAAAAAGAAAAATTAGTTTGTGGTTTTCTGCAAAAAAAGATATTCAGATTGTGGTTTTCTTCAAAAAAAGAAAATTAGTTTGTGGTTTTTTGAAGAAAACCACAAAAAAAGAAAATTAGTTTGATTAAAAAAATGAAAATTGTTATTGTAGTTTGATTCAAAAAAAGTAAATTAGTTTGTGGTTTTCTTAAAAAAAGAAAATTTGTTTTTGGTTTTCTTCAAAAAAAGAAAAATTATTTTGTTGTTTTCTTCAAAAAAAGAAAATTAGTTTGTGGTTTTATTCAAAAAAAAGAAAATTAGTTTGTGGTTTTCTTCAAAAAAAAAAAAAAATCAGTTTGTAGTTTGTTTCAAAAAACGAAATTAGTTTGTGGTTTTCTTCTAAAAAAGAAAATTAGATTGGGGTTTTCTTCAAAAAAATAAAATTAGTTTGTTGTTTTCTTCAAAAAAAAGAAAATTAGTTTGTGGTTTTCTTCAAAAAAATAAAAAATTAGTTTGTGGTTTGCTTCAAAAAAACAAAATTATTTTATGATTTTCTTCGAAAAAATGAAAATTAGTTTGTGGTTTTCTTCAAAAAAAATAAAATTAGTTTCTGGTTTGTATAAAAAAATAAATAAATAGTTTGTTGTTTTATTCTAAAAAAGAAAATTAGTTTGTGGTTTTCTTCAAAAAAACAAAATTAGTTTGTGGTTTTCATCAAAAAAAGAAAAATTATTTTGTGGTTTCCTTCAAAAAAATAAAATTAGTTTTTGGTTTTCTTCAAAAAATGAAAATTAGTTTTCTAGTTTTCTTGTAAAAAATAAAAATTAGTTCGTGGTTTTCTTCAAAAAAATAAAATTAGTTTGTTGTTTTTTTCAAAAAAAGAAAAATTAGTTTGTGGTTTTCTTCCAAAAAAGAAAATTAGTTTGTGGTTTTTTTCAAAAAAAGAAAAATTTGTTTGTGGTTTTATTCTAAAAAAGAAAATTAGTTTGTGGTTTTCTTCAAAAAAAGAAAAATTAGTTTGTGGTTTTCTTTAAAAAAAGAAAATTAGTTTGTTGTTTTCTTCAAAAAAAGAAAAATTAGTTTGTGGTTTTCTTCAAAAAAAGAAAATTTGTTTGTGGTTTTCTTCAAAAAAAGAAAAATTAGTTTGTGGTTTTCTTGAAAAAAAGAAAATTAGTTTGTGGTCATCTTCAAAAAAAGAAAATTAGTTTGGGGTTTTCTTCAAAAAAAAAGAAAATTAGTTTGTGGTTTTCTTCAAAAAAAGAAAATTAGTTTGTGGTTTTCTTCAAAAAAAGAAAATTAGTTTGTAGTTTTCTAAAAAAAAAAGAAAATTAGTTTGTGGTTTTCTTAAAAAAAAAAAAATTAGTTTGTGGTTTTTTTCAAAAAAAAAAAATTTGTTTGTGGTTTTCTTCAAAAAAAAAAATTTGTTTGTGGTTTTTTTCAAAAAAAGAAAAATTAGTTTGTGGTTTTCTTGAAAAAAAGAAAATTAGTTTGTGGTCATCTTCAAAAAAAGAAAATTAGTTTGTGGTTTTCTTCAAAAAAAAAAATTAGTTTCTGGTTTTTTGTAGAAAACCAAAAAAAAAAAAAAATTAGTTTGTTTCTAAAAAATATAATTATTTTGCGCTTTTCTTAAAAAAAAGAAAATTAGTCTGTGGTTTTCTTCAAAAAAAGAAAAATTAGTTTGTGGTTTTCTTCAAAAAAAAAAAATTAGTTTGTTGTTCTCTTAAAAAAAAAAGAAAATTAGTTTGTGGTTTTCCTCAAAAAAATAAAATTAGTTTTTGGTTTTCTTCAAAAAAAGAAAAATTAGTTCGTAGTTTTATTCAAAAACAAAAATTAGTTTGTGATTTTCTTCAAAAAAATTATATGCATTTTACAATTAATAGGTTCAATAACGAACAACTTTCATCCTTAAATTATACGTCTGAAATACACCGGAGGCGGTCTCTCGTCCTTCATTTGTTCTCGCAAAATAGGTCGTTTTCAACTCGCAAAATCATGCTATAATCTGCATATTTAATAATTCATGATGAAATTTTAATAAACTGTGCTTTATGCTAATTCTGGTTAAAAAGACCAAGTCTGCCGGATCCAGTGGCATGGCTGCATTCCTCTCGTCGAGGCGAGCGATTTTGATATAAATATCGTGCCATTTGGTAAAAGGATAAGAAACTTACAAGGGTTTTAACATAACATCATTACTATTTTCTCGAGTTCATCCTATTACTGTTATCTGTATTTTACAATTAAATGGTTCAATAACGACGAACTTTTATCCTTAAATTATACGCCTGAAATTCACTGGAGGCGGTCTCCACTCCTTCATTTCTTCACGTAAAATAGGTCGTTTTCAACTCGTAAAATCATGCTATAATCTTCATATTTAATAATTCATGATGAAATTACAATAAAATGTGCTTTTTTTAATTCAGCTGAAAAAGACCAAATCCAGATTGAGTGGCGTAGCTGCATTCCTCTCGTCGAGGCGAGCGATTTTGATATAAATATCGTGCCATTTGGTAAAAGGATGAGAAACTTACATGGGTTTTAACATAACAACATTACCATTTTCTACAGTTCACCCTTTTACTGTTATATGCATTTTACAATTAATAGGTTCAATAACGATGAACTTTTATCCTTAAATTATACGCCTGAAATCCACTGGAGGCGGTCTCTCCTCCTTCATTTCTTCTCGCAAAATAGGTCGTTTTCAACTCGCAAAATCATGTTATAATCTTCATATTTAATAATGTTTGATGAAATTACAATAAACTGTGCTTTCTGTTAATTCGGGTTACAAAGTCCTAATCTCCAAACTCAAGTCGCGTGGCTGCATTCCTCTCGTCGAGGCGTGCGATTTTGATATAAAGATCGCGCCATTTGGTGAAAGGATGAGAAAGTAACAAGGGTTTAACATAACGGCATTACCATTTTCTACAGTTCACCCTATTATTGTTATCTGCATTTTACAATTAATATGTTACATAACGAAGAACTTTTATCCTTAAATTATAAGTCTGAAATACACCCGAGGCGGTCTCTCCTCCTTCATTTCTTCTCGTAAAATAGGTCGTTTTCAACTCGCAAAATCATGCTATAATCTTCATATTTAATAATTCATGATGAAATTACAACAAACAGTGCTTCATATTTAATTAATTTGTGGTTTTTTTCAAAAAAAGAAAAATTAGTTTATGGTTTTCTTCAAAAAAAGAAAATTAGTTTGTTGTTTTCTTCAAAAAAAGAAAATTAGTTTGTGCTTTTCTTCATAGAAAGAAAATTAGTTTGTGGTTTTTTTCAAAAAAAGAAATATTAGTTTGTGGTTTTCTTCAAAGAAATAAAATTAATTTGTGGTTATTTTCATAAAAAGAAAATTAGTTTGTGGTTTTCTTCAAAAAAAAAAAATTAGTTTGTGGTTTGTTGAAGAAAACTACAAAAAAAGAAAATTAGTTTGTTTCTAAAAAAGAAAATTATTTTGTGCTTTTCTTCAAAAAAAGAAAATTAGTTTGTGGTTTTCTTCAAAAAAAGAAAATTAGTTTTTGGTTTCTTAAAAAAAAAAAAAATAAGTTTGTGGTTTTCTTAAAAAGAAAGAAAGTTAGTTTCTGGTTTTCTTCAAAAAAAGAACATTAGTTTGTGGTTTTATTCGAAAAAAGAAAAATTAGTTTGTGGTTTTCTTCAAAAAAAAAGAAAAATTATTTTGTGGTTTGCTTCAAAAAAAGAAAATTAGTTTTTGGTTTTCTTCAGAAAAAAGAAAATTAGTTTGTGGTTTTCTTCAAAAAAAGAAAATTAGTTTGTGGTTTTCTTCAAAAAAAGAAAATTAGTTTGTGGTTTTTGAAGAAAACCACAAAAAAAAATTAGTTTGTTTCAAAAAAAGAAAATTAGTTTGTAGTTTGTTTCTAAAAAAGAAAATTAGTTTGTGGTTTTCTTCAAAAAAAGACAATTAGTTTGTGGTTTTTTGAAGAAAACCACAAAAAAAGAAAATTAGTTTCTTTCAAAAAAAGAAAATTTGTTTGTAGTTTGTTTCAAAAAAAGAAAATTAGTTTGTGGTTTTCTTCAAAAAAATAAAATTAGTTTGTGGTTTGCTCCAAAAGAAGAAAATTAGTTTACGATTTTCTTCGAAAAAAAAAATTAGTTTGTGGTTTTCATAAAAAAAAAAAATTAGTTTGTGGTTTTCTTCAAAAAATGAAAATTAGCTTTTTGGTTTTCTTCAAAAATGAAATACTAGTTTGTGGTTTTATTCAAAAAAAGAATTAGTTTGTAGTTTTCTTCAAAAAAGAAAATTTGTTTGAGGTTTTGTTCAAAAAAAGAAATATTAGTTTGTGGATTGTTTTCAAATAAAGAAAAATTAGTTTGTGGTTTTCTGCAAAAAAAGAAATTCAGATTGTGGTTTTCTTCAAAAAAATAAAATTAGTTTGTGGTTTTTTGAAGAAAACCACACAAAAAGAAAATTAGTTTGTTTCAAAAAAAGAAAATTTTTATTGTAGTTTGATTAAAAAAAAGTAAATTAGTTTGTGGTTTTCTTAAAAAAAAGAAAATTTGTTTTTGGTTTTCTTCTAAAAAAGAAAAATTATTTTGTGGTTTTCTTCAAAAAAAGAAAATTAGTTTGTGGTTTTCTTCAAAAAAAGAAAATTAGTTTGTGGTTTTCTTCAAAAAAAAAAAAATCAGTTTGTAGTTTGTTTCAAAAAATGAAATTAGTTTGTGGTCTTCTTTTAAAAAATAAAATTAGTTTGGGGTTTTCTTCAAAAAAATAAAATTAGTTTGTGGTTTTCTTCTTGAAAAAGAAAATTAGTTTGTGGTTTTCTTCAAAAAAAAAAAAATTAGTTTGAGGTTTGCTTCAAAAAAAAAAAATTATTTTATGATTTTCTTCGAAAAAATGAAAATTAGTTTGTGGTTTTCTTTAAAAAAAAAGTTTGCGGGTTTCTTCAAAAAAACAAAAACTAGTTAGTGGTTTTCTTCAAAAAAAGAAAATTAGTTTTGTGATTTTGTTCAAAAATGAAATATTTGTTTGTGGTTTTATTCAAAAAATTAATTAGTTTTGTGTTTTATACAAAAAAGAAAATTAGTTTGTTCTTTTCTTCAAAAAAAGAACAATTAGTTTGTGGTTTGTTTTCAAAAAAAGAAAAATTAGTTTGTGGTTTTCATCAAAAAAAGAAAATTAGTTTGTGATTTTCTTCAAAAAAAGAACAATTAGTCTGTGGTTTTTTTCAAAAAAAAGAAAAATTATTTTGTGGTTTTCTTCAAGAAAAGAAAATTAGTTTGTCGTTTTCTTTAAAAAAAGAAAAATTAGTTCGTAGTTTTATTCAAAAAAAGAAAAATTAGTTTGTGGTTTTCTTAAAAAAAAAAGAAAAAGGAGTTTGTGGTTTTCTTCAAAAAAAGAAAATTAGTTTGTCGTTTTCTTCAAAAAAAGAAAAATTTGTTTGTGGTTTTCATCAAAAAAAGAAAATTAGTTTGTGGTTTTCTTCAAAATAAGAAAATTACATTGTGTTTTTTTGAAGAAAACCACAATAAAAGAAAATTAGTTTGTAGTTTGTTTCATAAAAAGGAAATTAGTTTGTGGTTTTCTTCAAAAAATGAAAATTAATTTGTGGTTTTTTTCAAAAAAAGAAAAATTAGTTTGTGGTTTTCTTCAAAAAAAGAAAATTAGTTTGTTGTTTTTCTTCAGAAAAAGAAAATTAGTTTGTGCTTTTCTTCAAAAAAAGAAAAATTAGTTTGGGGTTTTCTTCAAAAAAAAAGAAAATTAGTTTGTGGTGTTTTTCAAAAAAATAAATATTAGTTTGTGGTTTTCTTCAAAGAGAGAAAATTAGTTTGAGGTTTTTTTCAAAAAGAAAATATTAGTTTGTGGTTTTCTTCAAAGAAAGAAAATTAATTTGTGGTTATTTTCTAAAAAAGAAAATTAGTTTGTGGTTATCTTCTAAAAAAGAAAATTAGTTTGTGGTTTTTTGAAGAAAACCACAAAAAAAGAAAATCAGTTTGTTTCTAAAAAAGAAAATTATTGTGTGCTTTTCTTCAAAAAAAGAAAATTAGTTTGTGGTTTTCTTCAAAAAAAAAGAAAATTAGTTTTTGGTTTTCTTCAAAAAAAAAAAAAAATAAGTTTGTGGTTTTCTTAAAAAAAAAGAAAATTAGTTTGTGGTTTTCTTCAAAAAATGAACATTAGTTTGTGGTTTTCTTCGAAAAAAGAAAAATTAGTTTGTGGTTTTCTTCAAAAAAAAAGAAAAATTATTTTGTGGTTTCCTTCAAAAAAAGAAATTAGTTTGTGGTTTTCTTCAAAAAAAAAAAATTAGTTTGTGGTTTTCTTAAAAAAAAAAAAAATTCGTTTGTGATTTTCTTCAAAAAAAGAAAATTAGTTTGTTGTTTTCTTCAAAAAAAGAAAAATTCGTTTGTGATTTTATTCAAAAAAATAAAATTAGTTTGTAGTTTCATTCAAAAAAAGAAAATTAGTTTGTGGTTTTCTTAAAAAAAAAAAAATAGTTTGTGGTTTTCTTAAAAAAATGAAAATTAGTTTGTCGTTTTCTTCAAAAAAAGAAAATTAGTTTGTGGTTTTTGAAGAAAACCACAAAAAATAATTAGTTTGTTTCAAAAAAAGAAATTTAGTTTGTAGTTTGTTTCTAAAAAAGAAAATTAGTTCGTGGTTTTCTTCAAAAAAAGAAAATTAGTTTGTGATTTTTTGAAGAAAACCACAAAAAAAAAAATTAGTTTCTTTCAAAAAAAGAAAATTTGTTTGTAGTTTGTTTCAAAAAAAGAAAATTAGTTTGTGGTTTTCTTCAAAAAAAGAAAATTAGTTTGTGGTTTGCTTCAAAAAAAGAAAATTAGTTTATGATTTTCTTAGAAAAAAAAAAATCAGTTTGTGGTTTTCTTAAAAAAAAAAAAATTAGTTTGTGGTTTTCTTCAAAAAAAGAAAATTAGTTTTTTGGTTTTCTTCAAAAATGAAAATTAGTTTGTGGTTTTTTGAAGAAAACCACAAAAAAAGAAAATTAGTTTGTTTAAAAACAAGAAATTTTTTATTGTAGTTTGATTCAAAAAAAGTAAATTAGTTTGTGGTTTTCTTAAAAAAAAGAAAATTTGTTTTTGGTTTTCTTCAAAAAAAGAAAAATTATTTTGTGGTTTTCTTCAAAAAAAGAAAATTAGTCTGTGGTTTTCTTCAAAAAAAGAAAATTAGTTTGTGGTTTTATTCAAAAAAAGAAAATTAGTTTGAGGTTTTGTTCAAAAAAAGAAATATTAGTTTGTGGATTGTTTTAAAAAAAAGAAAAATTAGTTTGTGGTTTTCTGCAAAAAAAGAAATTCAGATTGTGGTTTTCTTCAAAAAAAGAAAATTAGTTTGTGGTTTTTTGAAGAAAACCCCAAAAAAAGAAAATTAGTTTGTTTAAAAACAAGAAATTTTTTATTGTAGTTTGATTCAAAAAAAGTAAATTAGTTTGTGGTTTTCTTAAAAAAAAGAAAATTTGTTTTTGGTTTTCTTCAAAAAAAGAAAAATTATTTGGTGGTTTTCTTCAAAAAAAGAAAATTAGTTTGTGGTTTTCTTCAAAAAAAGAAAATTAGTTTGTGGTTTTATTCAAAAAAAGAAAATTAGTTTGTGGTTTTCTTCAAAAAAAGAAAATTAGTTTGTTGTTTTTCTTCAGAAAAAGAAAATTAGTTTGTGCTTTTCTTCAAAAAAAGAAAAATTAATTTGGGGTTTTCTTCAAAAAAAAAGAAAATTAGTTTGTGGTGTTTTTCAAAAAAATAAATATTAGTTTGTGGTTTTCTTCAAAGAGAGAAAATTAGTTTGAGGTTTTTTTCAAAAAGAAAATATTAGTTTGTGGTTTTCTTCAAAGAAAGAAAATTAATTTGTGGTTATTTTCTAAAAAAGAAAATTAGTTTGTGGTTATCTTCTAAAAAAGAAAATTAGTTTGTGGTTTTTTGAAGAAAACCACAAAAAAAGAAAATCAGTTTGTTTCTAAAAAAGAAAATTATTGTGTGCTTTTCTTCAAAAAAAGAAAATTAGTTTGTGGTTTTCTTCAAAAAAAAAGAAAATTAGTTTTTGGTTTTCTTCAAAAAAAAAAAAAAATAAGTTTGTGGTTTTCTTAAAAAAAAAGAAAATTAGTTTGTGGTTTTCTTCAAAAAATGAACATTAGTTTGTGGTTTTCTTCGAAAAAAGAAAAATTAGTTTGTGGTTTTCTTCAAAAAAAAAGAAAAATTATTTTGTGGTTTCCTTCAAAAAAAGAAATTAGTTTGTGGTTTTCTTCAAAAAAAAAAAATTAGTTTGTGGTTTTCTTAAAAAAAAAAAAAATTCGTTTGTGATTTTCTTCAAAAAAAGAAAATTAGTTTGTTGTTTTCTTCAAAAAAAGAAAAATTCGTTTGTGATTTTATTCAAAAAAATAAAATTAGTTTGTAGTTTCATTCAAAAAAAGAAAATTAGTTTGTGGTTTTCTTAAAAAAAAAAAAATAGTTTGTGGTTTTCTTAAAAAAATGAAAATTAGTTTGTCGTTTTCTTCAAAAAAAGAAAATTAGTTTGTGGTTTTTGAAGAAAACCACAAAAAATAATTAGTTTGTTTCAAAAAAAGAAATTTAGTTTGTAGTTTGTTTCTAAAAAAGAAAATTAGTTCGTGGTTTTCTTCAAAAAAAGAAAATTAGTTTGTGATTTTTTGAAGAAAACCACAAAAAAAAAAATTAGTTTCTTTCAAAAAAAGAAAATTTGTTTGTAGTTTGTTTCAAAAAAAGAAAATTAGTTTGTGGTTTTCTTCAAAAAAAGAAAATTAGTTTGTGGTTTGCTTCAAAAAAAGAAAATTAGTTTATGATTTTCTTAGAAAAAAAAAAATCAGTTTGTGGTTTTCTTAAAAAAAAAAAAATTAGTTTGTGGTTTTCTTCAAAAAAAGAAAATTAGTTTTTTGGTTTTCTTCAAAAATGAAAATTAGTTTGTGGTTTTTTGAAGAAAACCACAAAAAAAGAAAATTAGTTTGTTTAAAAACAAGAAATTTTTTATTGTAGTTTGATTCAAAAAAAGTAAATTAGTTTGTGGTTTTCTTAAAAAAAAGAAAATTTGTTTTTGGTTTTCTTCAAAAAAAGAAAAATTATTTTGTGGTTTTCTTCAAAAAAAGAAAATTAGTCTGTGGTTTTCTTCAAAAAAAGAAAATTAGTTTGTGGTTTTATTCAAAAAAAGAAAATTAGTTTGAGGTTTTGTTCAAAAAAAGAAATATTAGTTTGTGGATTGTTTTAAAAAAAAGAAAAATTAGTTTGTGGTTTTCTGCAAAAAAAGAAATTCAGATTGTGGTTTTCTTCAAAAAAAGAAAATTAGTTTGTGGTTTTTTGAAGAAAACCCCAAAAAAAGAAAATTAGTTTGTTTAAAAACAAGAAATTTTTTATTGTAGTTTGATTCAAAAAAAGTAAATTAGTTTGTGGTTTTCTTAAAAAAAAGAAAATTTGTTTTTGGTTTTCTTCAAAAAAAGAAAAATTATTTGGTGGTTTTCTTCAAAAAAAGAAAATTAGTTTGTGGTTTTCTTCAAAAAAAGAAAATTAGTTTGTGGTTTTATTCAAAAAAAGAAAATTAGTTTGTGGTTTTCTTCAAAAAAAAAAAAAAAACAATTTGTAGTTTGTTTCAAAAAACGAAATTAGTTTGTGGTTTTCTTCAAAAAAAGAAAATTAGTTTGTGGTTTTCTTCAAAAAAAGAAAAATTAGTTTGCGGTTTTCTTCAAAAAAAGAAAATTAGTTTGTAGTTTGTTTCAAAAAAAGAAAATTAGTTTGTGGTTTTCTTCAAAAAAAGAAAATTAGTTTGTAGTTTGTTTCAAAAAAAGAAAAATAGTTTGTGGTTTTCTTCAAAGAAAGAAAATTAGTTTGTGGTTTTTTGAAGAAAACCACAAAAAAAAAATTTGTTTGTTTCAAAAAAAGAAAATTAGTTTGTAGTTTGTTTCTAAAAAAGGAAATTAGTTTGTGGTTTTCTTCAAAAAAAGAAAATTAGTTTGTGGTTTTCTTCAAAAAAAGATAATTAGTTTGTGGTTTTCTTCAAAAAAAGAAAATTAAATTGTGGTCTTCTTCAAAAAAAAAGAAAAATTGGTAGTGGTTTTCTTCAACAAAAAGAAAATTAGTTTGTGGTTTTTTTCAAAAATAGAAAATTAGTTTGTGGTTTTCTTCAAAAAAAGAAAAATTAGTTTGTGGTTTTATTCAAAAAAAGAAAAATTAGTTTGTGGTTCTCTTCAAAAAATGAAAATTAGTTTGTAGTTTGTTTCAAAAAAAGAAAAATAGTTTGTGGTCTTCTTCAAAAAAAGAAAATTAGTTCGTGGTTTTCATCAAAAAAAAAAGAAAATCAGTTTGTGGTTTTCTTCAAAAAAAGAAATTTAGTTTGTGGTTTTCTTCAAAAAAAGAAAAATTAGTTTGCGGTTTTCTTCAAAAAAAGAAAATTAGTTTGTAGTTTGTTTCAAAAAAAGAAAATTAGTTTGTGGTTTTCTTCAAAAAAAAGAAAATTAGTTTGTGGTTTTCTTCAAAAAAAGAAAATTAGTTTGTGGTTTTCTTCAAACAAAGAAAAATTACTTTGTGGTTTTATTCAAATAAAGAAAATTAGTTTGTGGTTTTCTTCAAAAAAAGAAAATTAGATTGTGGTTTTCTTCAAAAAACGAAAATTAGTTTGTGGTTTTCTTCAAAAAAAAAAGAAAATCAGTTTGTGGTTTTCTTCAAAAAAAGAAATTTAGTTTGTGGTTTTCTTCAAAAAAAGAAAAATTAGTTTGCGGTTTTCTTCAAAAAAAGAAAATTAGTTTGTAGTTTGTTTCAAAAAAAGAAAATTAGTTTGTGGTTTTCTTCAAAAAAAGAAAATTAGTTTGTAGTTTGTTTCAAAAAAAGAAAAATAGTTTGTTGTTTTCTTCAAAGAAAGAAAATTAGTTTGTGGTTTTTTTGAAGAAAACCACAAAAAAAAAATTTGTTTGTTTCAAAAAAAGAAAATTAGTTTGTAGTTTGTTTCTAAAAAAGGAAATTAGTTTGTGGTTTCTTCAAAAAAAGAAAATTAGTTTGTGGTTTTCTTCAAAAAAAGAAAATTAGTTTGTGGTTTTCTTCAAAAAAAGAAATTTAAATTGTGGTTTTCTTCAAAAAAAAAGAAAAAATGGTAGTGGTTTTCTTCAACAAAAAGAAAATTAGTTTGTGGTTTTTTTTCAAAAATAGAAAATTAGTTTGTAGTTTGTTTCAAAAAAAGAAAAATAGTTTGTTGTTTTCTTCAAAGAAAGAAAATTAGTTTGTGGTTTTTTGAAGAAAACCACAAAAAAAAAAATTTGTTTGTTTCAAAAAAAGAAAATTAGTTTGTAGTTTGTTTCTAAAAAAGGAAATTAGTTTGTGGTTTTCTTCAAAAAAAGAAAATTAGTTTGTGGTTTTCTTCAAAATAAGAAAATTAGTTTGTGTTTTTCTTGAAAAAAAGAAATTTAAATTGTGGTTTTCTTCAAAAAAAAAGAAAAAATGGTAGTGGTTTTCTTCAACAAAAAGAAAATTAGTTTGTGGTTTTTTTTCAAAAATAGAAAATTAGTTTGTGGTTTTCTTCAAAAAAAGAAAAATTAGTCTGTGGTTTTATTCAAAAAAAGAAAAATTAGTTTGTGGTTCTCTTCAAAAAATGAAAATTAGTTTGTAGTTTGTTTCAAAAAAAGAAAAATAGATTGTGGTCTTCTTCAAAAAAAGAAAATTAGTTCGTTGTTTTTTGAAGAAAACCACAAAAAAAGAAAATTAGTTTGTTTCAAAGAAAGAAAATTAGTTTGTGGTTTTCTTCACAAAAGAAAAATTAGTTTGTGGTTTTCTTCAAAAAAAAGAAAATTAGTTTGTGGTTTTCTTCAAAAAAAAAAAAATTAGTTTGTGGTTTTCTTCAAAAAAAATAAAATTAGTTTGTGGTTTTCTTCAAAAAAAGAAAATTAGTTTGTGGTTTTCTTCAAACAAAGAAAAATTACTTTGTGGTTTTATTCAAATAAAGAAAATTAGTTTGTGGTTTTCTTCGAAAAAAGAAAATTAGATTGTGGTTTTCTTCAAAAAATGAAAATTAGTTTGTGGTTTTATTCAAAAAAAAGAAAATTAGTTTGTGGTTTTCTTCAAAAATAGAAAATTAGTTTGTGGTTTTCTTCAAAAAAAGAAAAATTAGTTTGTGGTTTTATTCAAAAAAAGAAAAATTAGTTTGTGGTTCTCTTCAAAAAATGAAAATTAGTTTGTAATTTGTTTCAAAAAAAGAAAAATAGTTTGTGGTCTTCTTCAAAAAGAAGAAAATTAGTTCTTGGTTTTTTGAAGAAAACCACAAAAAAAGAAAATTAGATTGTTTCAAAGAAAGAAATTTAGTTTGTGGTTTTCTTCACAAAAGAAAAATTAGTTTGTGGTTTTCTTCAAAAAAAAAGAAAATTAGTTTGTGGTTTTCTTCAAAAAAATAAAAATTAGTTTGTGGTTTTCTTCAAAAAAAATAAAATTAGTTTGTGGTTTTCTTCAAAAAAAGAAAATTAGTTTGTGGTTTTCTTCAAACAAAGAAAAATTACTTTGTGGTTTTATTCAAATAAAGAAAATTAGTTTGTGGTTTTCTTCAAAAAAAGAAAATTAGATTGTGGTTTTCTTCAAAAAACGAAAATTAGTTTGTGGTTTTCTTCAAAAAAAAAAGAAAATCAGTTTGTGGTTTTCTTCAAAAAAAGAAATTTAGTTTGTGGTGTTCTTCAAAAAAAGAAAAATTAGTTTGCGGTTTTCTTCAAAAAAAGAAAATTAGTTTGTAGTTTGTTTCAAAAAAAGAAAATTAGTTTGTGGTTTTCTTAAAAAAAAAAAAATAGTTTGTGGTTTTCTTCAAAAAAAGAAAAATAGTTTGTGGTTTTCTTCAAAGAAAGAAAATTAGTTTGTGGTTTTTTGAAGAAAACCACAAAAAAAAAATTTGTTTGTTTCAAAAAAAGAAAATTAGTTTGTAGTTTGTTTCTAAAAAAGGAAATTAGTTTGTGGTTTTCTTCAAAAAAAGAAAATTAGTTTGTGGTTTTCTTCAAAAAAAGATAATTAGTTTGTGGTTTTCTTCAAAAAAAGAAAATTAAATTGTGGTCTTCTTCAAAAAAAAAGAAAAATTGGTAGTGGTTTTCTTCAACAAAAAGAAAATTAGTTTGTGGTTTTTTTCAAAAATAGAAAAATTAGTTTGTGGTTTTATTCAAAAAAAGAAAAATTAGTTTGTCGTTCTCTTAAAAAAATGAAAATTAGTTTGTAGTTTGTTTCAAAAAAAGAAAAATAGATTGTGGTCTTCTTCAAAAAAAGAAAATTAGTTCGTGGTTTTTTGAAGAAAACCACAAAAAAAGAAAATTAGTTTGTTTCAAAGAAAGAAAATTAGTTTGTGGTTTTCTTCACAAAAGAAAAAATAGTTTTTGGTTTTCTTCAAAAAAAAGAAAATTAGTTTGTGGTTTTCTTCAAAAAAAGAAAAATTAGTTTGTGGTTTTCTTCAAAAAAAAGAAAATTAATTTGTGGTTTTCTTCAAAAAAAGAAAATTAGTTTGTGGTTTTCTTCAAACAAGGAAAAATTACTTTGTGGTTTTATTCAAATAAAGAAAATTAGTTTGTGGTTTTCTTCAAAAAAAGAAAATTAGATTGTGGTTTTCTTCAAAAAACGAAAATTAGTTTGTGGTTTTCTTCAAAAAAAAAAAGAAAATCAGTTTGTGGTTTTCTTCAAAAAAAGAATATTAGTTTGTGGTTTTCTTCAAAAAAAGAAAAATTAATTTGTGGTTTTCTTCAAAAAAAGAAATTAGTTTGTAGTTTGTTTCAAAAAAAGAAAATTAGTTTGGGGTTTTCTTCAAAAAAAGAAAATAAGTTTGTCGTTTTCTTCAAAAAAAGAAAATTTGTTTGTGGTTTTGTTCAAAAAAAGAAAATTAGTTTGGGGTTTTCTTCAAAAAAAGAAAATTAGTTTGTGGTTTTCTTCAAAAAAAGAAAAATTAGTTTGTGGTTTTCTTCAAAAAAAGAAAATTAGTTTGTGGTTTGCTTCAAAAAAAGAAAATTAGTTTGTGGTTTTCATCAAAAAAAGAAAATTAGTTTGTGGTATTTTGAAGAAATCCACAAAAAAATAAAATTAGTTTCTTTCAAAAAAAGAAAATTTGTTTGTAGTTTGTTTAAAAAAAAGAAAATTAGTCTGTAGTTTTCTTCAAAAAAAGAAAAATTAGTTTGTGGTTTTCTTCAAAAAAAGAAAAATTAGTTTGTGGTTTTATTCAAAAACAGAATATTAGTTTGTGGTTTTCTTCAAAAAAAATAAATTAGTTTGTGGGTTTATTCAAAAAAAGAAAATTAGTTTGTTGTTTTGTTCAAAAAAAGAAAATTAGTTTGTTGTTTTCTTCAAAAAAAGAAAATTAGTTTGTGGTTTTTTTCAAAACAAGAAAAATTAGTTTGTGGTTTTCTTCAAAAATAGAAAATTAGTTTGTGGTTTTCTTCAAAAAAAGAAAAAATAGTTTTTGGTTTTATTCAAAAAAAGAAAAATTAGTTTGTTGTTCTCTTCAAAAAATGAAAATTAGTTTGTTGTTTGTTTCAAAAAAATAAAATTAGTTTGTGGTCTTCTTCAAAAAAAGAAAATTAGTTTGTGGTTTTTTGAAGAAAACCACAAAAAAAGAAAATTAGTTTGTGGTTTTCTTCAAAAAAAGAAAAAATTAGTTTGTGGTTTTCTTCAAAAAAATGAAAATTAGTATTTGGTGTTATTCAAAAAAAGAAAATTTAGTTTGTGGTTTTCTTCAAAAAAAAGAAAATTAGTCTGTGGTTTTCTTCAAAAATGAAATATTAGTTTGTGGTCTTATTCAAAAAAAGAATTAGTTTGTGGTTTTCTTCAAAAAAGAAAATAAGTTTGTGGTTTTCTTCAAAAAAAGAAATATTAGATTGTGGTTTGTTTTCAAAAAAAGAAAAATTAGTTTGTGGTTTTTTTCAAAAAAAAAAAATTAGTTTGTGGTTTTCTTCAAAAAAAGAAAATTAGTTTGTGGTTTTATGAAGAAAACCACAAAAAAAGAAAATTAGTGTCTTTCAAAAAAAAGAAATTTGTTTGTAGTTTGTTTCAAAAAAAGAAAATTAGTCTGTGGTTTTCTTCAAAAAAAGAAAAATTAGTTTGTGGTATTCTTCAAAAAAAGAAAATTAGTTTGTGGTTTTCTTCAAAAAAAAAAAATTAGTTTGTTGTTCTCTTAAAAAAAAAGATAATTAGTTTGTGGTTTTCTTCAAAAAAATAAAATTAGTTTGTGGTTTTCTTCAAAAAAAGAAAAATTAGTTCGTAGTTTTATTCAAAAAAAGAAAATTAGTTTGTGATTTTCATCAAAAATAAGAAAAATTAGTTTGTTGTTTTCTTCAAAAAAAGAAAATTAGTTTGTGGTTTTCTTTAAAAAATTGAAAATTAGTTTATGGTTTTCTTCAAATAAATAAAAATAGTTTGTGGTTTTCTTCAAAGAAAGAAAATAAGTTTGTGGTTTTCTTCAAAAAATGAAAAATTAGTTTGTGGTTTTCTTGAAAAAAAGAGAATTAGTTTGTGGTTTTCTTCAAAAAAAGAAAAATTAGTTTGTGGTTTTATTCAAAAACAGAATATTAGTTTGTGGTTTTCTTCAAAAAATGAAAATTAGTTTGTGCTTTTATTCAAAAAAAGAAAATTAGTTTGTTGTTTTCTTCAAAAAAAGAAAATTAGTTTGTTGTTTTCTTCAAAAAAAGAAAATTAGTTTGTGGTTTTTTTCAAAACAAGAAAAATTAGTTTGTTGTTTTCTTCAAAAATAGAAAATTAGTTTGTGGTTTTCTTCAAAAAAAGAAAAAATAGTTTTTTATTTTATTCAAAAAAAGAAAAATTAGTTTGTGGTTCTCTTCAAAAAATGAAAATTAGTTTGTTGTTTGTTTCTAAAAAAGAAAATTATTTTGTGGTCTTCTTCAAAAAAAGAAAATTAGTTTGTGGTTTTTTGAAGAAAACCACAAAAAAAAAAAATTAGTTTGTGGTTTTCTTCAAAAAAAGAAAAATTAGTTTGTGGTTTTCTTCAAAAAAAAGAAAATTAGTTTTTGGTTGTATTCAAAAAAAGAAAATTTAGTTTGTGGTTTTCTTCAAAAAAAAGAAAATTAGTCTGTGGTTTTCTTGAAAAAAAGAAAAATTAGTTTGTGGTTTTCTTCAAAAAAAGAAAATTAGTTTGTGGCTTTCTTAAAAAAAAAAAAATTAGTTTGTTGTTCTCTTCAAAAAAAAAGAAAATTAGTTTGTGGTTTTCTTCAAAAAAATAAAATTAGTCTGTGGTTTTCTTCAAAAAAAGAAAAATTAGTTCGTAGTTTTATTCAAAAAAAGAAAATTAGTTTGTGATTTTCATTAAAAATAAGAAAAATTAGTTTGTGGTTTTCTTCAAAAAAAGAAAATTAGTTTGTGGTTTTCTTTAAAAAAATGAAAATTAGTTTATGGTTTTCTTCAAATAAATAAAAATAGTTTGTGGTTTTCTTCAAAGAAAGAAAATTAGTTTGTGGTTTTTTGAAGAAAACCACAAAAAAAAAATTTGTTTGTTTCAAAAAAAGAAAATTAGTTTGTAGTTTGTTTCTAAAAAAGGAAATTAGTCTGTTTTTTTCTTCAAAAAAAGAAAATTAGTTTGTGGTTTTGTACAAAAAAAGAAAATTAGCTTGTGGTTTTCTTCATAAAAAGAAAATTAAATTGTTGTTTTCTTCAAAAAAAAAGAAAAATTGGTAGTGGTTTTCTTCACCAAAAAGAAAATTAGTTTGTGGTTTTTTTCAAAAATAGAAAATTAGTTTGTGGTTTTCTTCAAAGAAAGAAAAATTAGTTTGTGGTTTTATTCAAAAAAAGAAAAATTAGTTTGTGGTTCTCTTCAAAAAATGAAAATTAGTTTGTAGTTTGTTTCAAAAAAAGAAAAATAGTTTGTGGTCTTCTTCAAAAAAAGAAAAATTAGTTCGTGGTTTTTTGAAGATAACCACAAAAAAAGAAAATTAGTTTGTTTGAAAGAAAGAAAATTAGTTTGTGGTTTTCTTCACAAAAGAAAAATTAGTTTTTGGTTTTCTTCAAAAAAAAGAAAATTAGTTTGTGGTTTTATTCAAAAAAAAAAAATTAGTTTGTGGTTTTCTTCAAAAAAAAGAAAATTAATTTGTGGTTTTCTTCAGAAAAAGAAAATTAGTTTGTGGTTTTCTTCAAACAAAGAAAAATTACTTTGTGGTTTTATTCAAATAAAGAAAATTAGTTTGTGGTTTTCTTCAAAAAAAGAAAATTAGATTGTGGTTTTCTTCAAAAAACGAAAATTAGTTCGTGGTTTTCTTCAAAAATAGAAAATTAGATTGTGGTTTTCTTCAAAAAAGAAAATAAGTTTGTGGTTTTTTTCAAAAAAAGAAATATTAGATTGTGGTTTGTTTTCAAAAAAAGAAAAATTAGTTTGTGGTTTTCTTAAAAAAATAAATTAGTTTGTGGTTTTCTTCAAAAAACGAAAATTAGTTTGTGGTTTTTTGAAGAAAACCACAAAAAAAGAAAATTAGTGTCTTTCAAAAAAAAGAAATTTGTTTGTAGTTTGTTTCAAAAAAAGAAAATTTGTCTGTGGTTTTCTTCAAAAAAAGAAAAATTAGTTTGTGGTTTTCTTCAAAAAAAGAAAATTAGTTTGTGGTTTTCTTCAAAAAAAAAAAATTAGTTTGTTGTTCTCTTAAAAAAAAAGATAATTAGTTTGTGGTTTTCTTCAAAAAAATAAAATTAGTTTGTGGTTTTCTTCAAAGAAAGAAAAATTAGTTCTTAGTTTTATTCAAAAAAAGAAAATTAGTTTGTGATTTTCATCAAAAATAAGAAAAATTAGTTTGTGGTTTTCTTCAAAAAAAGAAAATTAGTTTGTGGTTTTCTTTAAAAAATTGAAAATTAGTTTATGGTTTTCTTCAAATAAATAAAAATAGTTTGTGGTTTTCTTGAAAGAAAGAAAATAAGTTTGTGGTTTTCTTGAAAAAAAGAAAAATTAGTTTGTGGTTTTCTTGAAAAAAAGAAAACTAGTTTGTGGTTTTCTTCAAAAAAAGAAAAATTAGTTTGTGGTTTTATTCAAAAACAGAATATTAGTTTGTTGTTTTCTTCAAAAAATGAAAATTAGTTTGTGGTTTTATTCAAAAAAAGAAAATTAGTTTGTTGTTTTCTTCAAAAAAAGAAATTTAGTTTGTTGTTTTCTTCAAAAAAAGAAAATTAGTTTGTGGTTTTTTTCAAAACAAGAAAAATTAGTTTGTGGTTTTCTTCAAAAATAGAAAATTAGTTTGTGGTTTTCTTCAAAAAAAGAAAAAATAGTTTTTTATTTTATTCAAAAAAAGAAAAATTAGTTTGTGGTTCTCTTCAAAAAATGAAAATTAGTTTGTTGTTTGTTTCTAAAAAAGAAAATTAGTTTGTGGTCTTCTTCAAAAAAAGAAAATTAGTTTGTGGTTTTTTGAAGAAAACCACAAAAAAAGAAAATTAGTTTGTGGTTTTCTTCAAAAAAAGAAAATTTACTTTGTGGTTTTCTTCAAAAAAAAGAAAATTAGTTTTTGGTTTTATTCAAAAAAAGAAAATTTAGTTTGTGGTTTTCTTCAAAAAAAAGAAAATTAGTCTGTGGTTTTCTTGAAAAAAAGAAAAATTAGTTTGTGGTTTTCTTCAAAAAAAGAAAATTAGTTTGTGGCTTTCTTCAAAAAAAAAAAAATTAGTTTGTTGTTCTCTTCAAAAAAAAAGAAAATTAGTTTGTGGTTTTCTTCAAAAAAATAAAATTAGTTTGTGGTTTTCTTCAAAAAAAGAAAAATTAGTTCGTAGTTTTATTCAAAAAAAGAAAATTAGTTTGTGATTTTCATTAAAAATAAGAAAAATTAGTTTGTGGTTTTCTTCAAAAAAAGAAAATTAGTTTGTGGTTTTCTTTAAAAAAATGAAAATTAGTTTATGGTTTTCTTCAAATAAATAAAAATAGTTTGTGGTTTTCTTCAAAGAAAGAAAATTAGTTTGTGGTTTTTTGAAGAAAACCACAAAAAAAAATTTTGTTTGTTTCAAAAAAAGAAAATTAGTTTGTAGTTTGTTTCTAAAAAAGGAAATTAGTCTGTTTTTTTCTTCAAAAAAAGAAAATTAGTTTGTGGTTTTGTACAAAAAAAGAAAATTAGTTTGTGGTTTTCTTCATGAAAAGAAAATTAAATTGTTGTTTTCTTCAAAAAAAAAGAAAAATTGGTAGTGGTTTTCTTCACCAAAAAGAAAATTAGTTTGTGGTTTTTTTCAAAAATAGAAAATTAGTTTGTGGTTTTCTTCAAAGAAAGAAAAATTAGTTTGTGGTTTTATTCAAAAAAAGAAAAATTAGTTTGTGGTTCTCTTCAAAAAATGAAAATTAGTTTGTAGTTTATTTCAAAAAAAGAAAAATAGTTTGTGGTCTTCTTCAAAAAAAGAAAAATTAGTTCGTGGTTTTTTGAAGATAACCACAAAAAAAGAAAATTAGTTTGTTTCAAAGAAAGAAAATTAGTTTGTGGTTCTCTTCAAAAAATGACAATTAGTTTGTAGTTTATTTCAAAAAAAGAAAAATAGTTTGTGCTTTTCTTCAAAAAAAGAAAAATTTGTTTGTGGTTTTATTCAAAAAAAAAAAATTAGTTTGTGGTTTTCTTCAAAAAAAGAAAATTAGTCTTTGGTTTTCTTCAACAAAAGAAAATTAAATTGTGGTTTTCTTCAAAAAAAAAGAAAAATAGGTTGTGGTTTTCATCAAAAAAAAGAAAATTAGTTTGTGGTTTTCTTCAAAAATAGAAAATTAGTTTGTGGTTTTCTTCAAAAAAAGAAAAATTAGTTTGTGGTTTTATTCAAAAAAAGAAAAATTAGTTTGTGGTTCTCTTCAAAAAATGAAAATTAGTTCGTAATTTGTTTCAAAAAAAGAAAAATAGTTTGTGGTCTTCTTCAAAAAGAAGAAAATTAGTTATTGGTTTTTTGAAGAAAACCACAAAAAAAGAAAATTAGATTGTTTCAAAGAAAGAAAATTAGTTTGTGGTTTTCTTCACAAAAGAAAAATTAGTTTGTGGTTTTCTTCAAAAAAAAGAAAATTAGTTTGTGGGTTTCTTCAAAAAAAGTAAAATTAGTTTGTGGTTTTCTTCAAAAAAAAGAAAATTAGTTTGTGGTTTTCTTCAAAAAAAGAAAATTAGTTTGTGGTTTTCTTCAAACAAAGAAAAATTACTTTGTGGTTTTATTCAAATAAAGAAAATTAGTTTGTGGTTTTCTTCCAAAAAAGAAAATTAGATTGTGGTTTTCTTCAAAAAACGAAAATTAGTTTGTGGTTTTCTTAAAAAAAATAAGAAAATCAGTTTGTGGTTTTCTTCAAAAAAAGAAATTTAGTTTGTGGTTTTCTTCAAAAAAAGAAATATTAGTTTGTGGTTTTCTTCAAAAAAAGAAAATTAGTTTGTAGTTTGTTTCAAAAAAAGAAAATTAGTTTGTGGTTTTCTTCAACGAAAAAAATTAGTTTGTAGTTTGTTTCAAAAAAAGAAAAATAGTTTGTGGTTTTCTTCAAAGAAAGAAAATTAGTTGGTGGTTTTTTGACGAAAACCACAAAAAAAAAATTTGTTTGTTTCAAAAAAAGAAAATTAGTTTGTAGTTTGTTTCTAAAAAAGGAAATTAGTTTGTGGTTTTCTTCAAAAAAAGAAAATTAGTTTGTGGTTTTCTTCAAAAAAAGAAAATTAGTTTGTGGTTTTCTTCAAAAAAAGAAAATTAAATTGTGGTTTTCTTCAAAAAAAAAAGAAAAACTGGTAGTGGTTTTCTTCAACAAAAAGAAAATTAGTTTGTGGTTTTTTTCAAAAATAGAAAATTAGTTTGTGGTTTTCTTCAAAAAAAGAAAAATTAGTTTGTGGTTTTATTCAAAAAAAGAAAAATTAGTTTGTGGTTCTCTTCAAAAAATGAAAATTAGTTTGTAGTTTGTTTCAAAAAAAGAAAAATAGTTTGTGGTCTTCTTCAAAAAAAGAAAATTAGTTTGTAGTTTTCTTCAAAAAAAGAAAATTTGTTTGTGGTTTTCTTCAAAAAAAGAAAATTTGTTTGTGGTTTTGTTCTAAAAAAGATAATTAGTCTGTGGTTTTCTTCAAAAAAAGAAAATTAAATTGTGGTTTTCTTAAAAAAAAAAGAAAAATTTGGTAGTGGTTTTCTTCAACAAAAAGAAAATTAGTTTGTGGTCTTCTTCAAAAATAGAAAATTAGTTTGTGGTTTTCTTCAAAAAAAGAAAAATTTGTTTGTGGTTTTATTCAAAAAAAAAAAATTAGTTTGTGGATTTCTTCAAAAAAAGAAAATTAGCCTTGGTTTTCTTCAAAAAATGAAAATTAAATTGTGGTTTTCTTAAAAAAAAAAGAAAAATAGGTTTTGGTTTTCTTCAAAAAAAAGGAATTAGTTTGTGGTTTTCTTCAAAAATAGAAAATTAGTTTGTGGTTTTCTTCAAAAAAATAAAAATTAGTTTGTTGTTTTATTCAAAAAAAGAAAAATTAGTTTGTGGTTCTCTTCAAAAAATGAAAATTAGTTTGTAATTTGTTTCAAAAAAAGAAAAATAGTTTGTGGTCTTCTTCAAAAAGGAGAAAATTAGTTTTTGGTTTTTTGAAGAAAACCACAAAAAAAGAAAATTAGTTTGTTTCAAAGAAAGAAAATTAGTTTGTGGTTTTCTTCACAAAAGAAAAATTAGTTTGTGGTTTTCTTCAAAAAAAAAGAAAATTAGTTTGTGGTTTTCTTCAAAAAAAGAAAAATTAGTTTGTGGTTTTCTTAAAAAAAAAGAAAATTAGTTTGTGGTTTTCTTCAAAAAAAGAAAATTAGTTTGTGGTTTTCTTCAAACAAAGAAAAATTACTTTGTGGTTCTATTCAAATAAAGAAAATTAGTTTGTGGTTTTCTTCAAAAAAAGAAAATTAGATTGTGGTTTTCTTCAAAAAACAAAAATTAGTTTGTGGTTTTCTTCAAAAAAAAAGAAAATCTGTTCGTGGTTTTCTTCAAAAAAAAGAAAATTAGTTCGTTGTTTTCTTCAAAAAAATAAAAATTAGTTTGTGGTTTTCTTCAAAAAAAAAAAATTAGTTTGTAGTTTGTTTCAAAAAAAGAAAATTAGTTTATGGTTTTCTTCAAAAAAAGAAAATAAGTTTGTTGTTTTCTTCAAAAAAAGAAAATTTGTTTGTGGTTTTGTTCAAAAAAAGAAAATTAGTTTGTGGTTTGCTTCAAAAAAAGAAAATTAGTTTGTGGTTTTCATCAAAAAAGAAAATTAGTTTGTGGTTTTTTGAAGAAAACCACAAAAAAAGAAAATTAGTTTCTTTCAAAAAAAGAAAATTTGTTTGTAGTTTGTTTCAAAAAAAGAAAATTAGTCTGTGGTTTTCTTCAAAAAAAGATAAATTAGTTTGTGGTTTTCTTCAAAAAAAGAAAATTAGTTTGTGGTTTTCTTCAAAAAAAGAAAAATTAGTTTGTGGTTTTATTCAAAAACAGAAAATCAGTTTGTAGTTTTCTTCAAAAAAAGAAAATTAGTTTGTGGTTTTATTCAAAAAAAGAAAATTAGTTTGTTGTTTTCTTCAAAAAAATAAAATTAGTTTGTGGTTTTCTTCAAAAAAAAAAAATTAGTTTGTGGTTTTTTTCAAAACAAGAAAAATTTGTTTGTGGTTTTCTTCAAAAATAGAAAATTAGTTTGTGGTTTTCTTCAAAAAAAGAAAAATTAGTTTGTGGTTTTATTCAAAAAAAGAAAAATTAGTTTGTGGTTCTCTTCAAAAAATGAAAATTAGTTTGTAGTTTGTTTCAAAAAAAGAAAATTTGTTTGTGGTCTTCTTCAAAAAAAGAATATTAGTTTGGGGTTTTTTGAAGAAAACCACAAAAAAAGAAAATTAGTTTGTTTGAAAAAAAGAAAATTAGTTTGTGGTTTTCTTCAAAAAAAGAAAAATTAGATTGTGGGTTTCTTCAAAAAAAAGAAAATTAGTTTGTGGTTTTATTCAAAAAAAGAAAAATTAGTTTGTGGTTTTCTTCAAAAAAAAAGAAAATTAGTCTGTGGTTTTGTTCAAAAATAAAATATTAGTTTGTGGTCTTATTCAAAAAAAGAATTAGTTTGTGGTTTTCTTCAAAAAAGAAAATAAGTTTGTGGTTTTCTTTCAAAAAAAGAAAAATTAGTTTGTGGTTTTCTTCAAAAAAAAGAAAATTAGTTTGTGGTTTTCTTCAAAAAAAGAAAATTAGTTTGTGGTTTTTTGAAGAAAACCACAAAAAAAGAAAATTAGTGTCTTTCAAAAAAAGGAAATTTGTTTGTAGTTTGTTTCAAAGAAAGAAAATTAGTTTGTGGTTTTTTTGAAGAAAACCACAAAAAAAAATTCGTTTGTTTCAAAAAAAGAAAATTAGTTTGTAGTTTGTTTCTAAAAAAGGAAATTAGTTTGTGGTTTTCTTCAAAAAATGAAAATTAGTTTGTTGTTTTCTTCAAAAAAAGAAAATTAGTCTGTGGTTTTCTTCAAAAAAAGAAAATTGAATTGTGATTTTCTTCAAAAAAAAAGAAAATCAGTTTGTGGTTTTCTTAAAAAAAAGAAAATTAGTTTGTGGTTTTCTTCAAAAAAAGAAAAATTAGTTTGTGGTTTTCATCAAAAAATGAAAATTAGTTCGTGGTTTTTTGAAGAAAACCACCAAAAAAGAAAATTAGTTCGTTGTTTTCTTCACAAAAGAAAAATTAGTTTGTGGTCTTCTTCTTCAAAAAAAGAAAATTAGTTTGTGGTTTTTTTCAAAAAAAGAAAAATTAGTTTGTGGTTTTCTTCAAAAAAAAGAAAATTAGTTTGTGGTTTTCTTCAAAAAAAGAATATTAGTATGTGGTTTTCTTCAAAAAAAGAAAATTATTTTGTGGTTTTCTTCAAAAAAAAAATTATTTTGTGGTTTTCTTCAAAAAAAAGAAAATTAGTTTGTGGTTTTCTTCAAAAAAATAAAAATTAGTTTCTTGTTTTCTTAAAAAAAAGAAAATTAGTTTGTGGTTTTTTTTCAAAAAAAGAAAAATTTGTTTGTGGTTTTGTTCAAAAAAAGAAAATTAGTTTGTGGTTTTCTTCAAAAAATGAAAATTAGTTTGTGATTTTCTTGAAAAAAAGAAAAATTAGTTTGTGGTTTTGTTCAAAAAAAGAAAATTAGTTTGTGGTTTTCTTCAAAAAATGAAAATTAGTATGTGGTTTTCTTCAAAAAAAGAAAATTAGTTTGTGGATTTTTGAAGAAAACCACAAAAAAATATTTGTTTGTTTCAAAAAAAGAAAATTAGTTTGTAGTTTGTTTCTAAAAAAGGAAATTAGTTTGTGGTTTTCTTCAAAAATAGAAAATTAGTTTGTGGTTTTCTTCAAAAAAAGAAAAATTAGTTTGTGGTTTTATTCAAAAAAAGAAAAATTAGTTTTTGGTTCTCTTCAAAAAATGAAAATTAATTTGTAGTTTGTTTCAAAAAAAGAAAAATTAGTTTGTGGTTTTTTTTCAAAAAAAGAAAAATTTGTTTGTGGTTTTGTTAAAAAAAAAAAAATTAGTTTGTGGTTTTCTTCAAAAAATAAAAATTAGTTTGTGGTTTTCTTGAAAAAAAGAAAAATTAGTTTGTGGTTTTGTTCAAAAAAAGAAAATTAGTTTGTGGTTTTCTTGAAAAAAAGAAAATTAGTTTGTGGTTTTCTTCAAAAAAAGAAATTTTGTTTATGTTTTTCTTCAAAAAAAGGAAAATTAGACTGTGGTTTTCTTCCAAAAAAGAAAATTAGTTTGTGGTTTTCTTCAAAAAAAGCAAAATTAGTTTGTAGTTTTCATCAAAATAAGAAATTTACATTGTGGTCTTTTGAAGAAAACCACAATAAAAGAAAATTAGTTTGTTTCAAAAAAAAAATTAGTTTGTAGTTTGTTTCAAAAAAAGGAAATTAGTTTGTGGTTTTCTTCAAAAAAAGAATATTAGTATGTGGTTTTCTTCAAAAAAAAAAATTATTTTGTGGTTTTCTTCAAAAAAAAAAAATTATTTTTTGGTTTTCTTCAAAAAAAAGAAAATTAGTTTGTGGTTTTATTCAAAAAAATAAAAATTAGTTTCTGGTTTTCTTAAAAAAAAAAGAAAATTAGTTTGTGGTTTTTTTTCAAAAAAAGAAAAATTTGTTTGTGGTTTTGTTCAAAAAAAGAAAATTAGTTTGTGGTTTTCTTCAAAAAATGAAAATTAGTTTGTGGTTTTCTTGAAAAAAAGAAAAATTAGTTTGTGGTTTTGTTCAAAAAAAGAAAATTAGTTTGTGGTTTTCTTCAAAAAATGAAAATTAGTTTGTGGTTTTCTTCAAAAAAAGAAAATTAGTTTGTGGTTTTTTGAAGAAAACCACAAAAAAAAATTTGTTTGTTTTAAAAAAAGAAAATTAGTTTGTAGTTTGTTTCTAAAAAAGGAAATTAGTTTGTGGTTTTCTTCAAAAATAGAAAATTAGTTTGTGGTTTTCTTCAAAAAAAGAAAAATTAGTTTGTGGTTTTATTCAAAAAAAGAAAAATTAGTTTGTGGTTCTCTTGAAAAAATGAAAATTAATTTGTAGTTTGTTTCAAAAAAAGAAAAATTAGTTTGTGGTCTTCTTCAAAAAAAAGAAAATTAGTTTGTGGTTTTTTGAAGAAAACCACAAAAAAAAAGAAAATTAGTTTGTTTCAAAAAAAGAAAATTAGTTTGTGGTTTTCTTAAAAAAGAAAAAAATTAGTTTGAGGTTTTCTTCAAAAACAAGAAAATTAGTTTGTTGTTTTATTCAAAAAAAGAAAAATTAGTTTGTCGTTTTCTCCAAAAAAAAAGAAAATTAGTTTGTTGTTTTCTTCAAAAAAAGAAAATTAGTTTGTCGTATTCTTCATAAAAAGAATAATTACTTTATTGGTTTTATTCAAATAAAGAAAATTAGTTTGTGGTTTTCTTCAAAACATGAAAATTAGTTTGTGGTTTTCTTCAAAAAACGAAAATTAGTTTGTGGTTTTCTTCAAAAAAAAAAGAAAATCAGTTTGTGGTTTTCTTCAAAAAAAAGAAAATTAGTTTGTGGTTTTCTTCAAAAAAAGAAAAATTAGTTTGTGGTTTTCTTCAAAAAAAGAAAATTAGTTTGTAGTTTGTTTCAAAAATAGATAATTAGTTTGTGGTTTTCATCGAAAAAAGAAAATAATTTTTTGTTTTCTTCAAAACAAGAAAATTAGTTTGTGGTTTTCTTCAAAAAAAGAAAATTAGTTTGTGGTTTGCTTCAAAAAAAGAAAATTAGTTTATGATTTTCTACGAAAAAACGAAAATTAGTTTGTGGTTTTCTTCAAAAAAAAAAAAATAGTATGTGGTTTTCTGCAAAAAAAGAAAACTAGATTGTGGTTTTCTTAAAAAAAAATAAAATTAGTCTGTGGTTTTCTTCAAAAATAGAAAATTAGTTTGTGGTTTTCTTCAAAAAAAGAAAAATGAGTTTGTGGTTTTATTCAAAAAAAGAAAAATTAGTTTGTGGTTCTCTTCAAAAAATGAAAATTAATTTGTAGTTTGTTTCAAAAAAAGAAAAATTAGTTTGTGGTTTTTTTTCAAAAAAAGAAAAATTTGTTTGTGGTCTTGTTCAAAAAAAGAAAATTAGTTTGTGGCTTTCTTCAAAAAATGAAAATTAGTTTGTGGTTTTCTTGATAAAAAGAAAAATTAGTTTGTGGTTTTGTTCAAAAAAAGAAAATTAGTTTGTGGTTTTCTTGAAAAAAAGAAAATTAGTTTGTGGCTTTCTTCAAAAAAAGAAATTTTGTTTATGTTTTTCTTCAAAAAAAGGAAAATTAGACTGTGGTTTTCTTCCAAAAAAGAAAATTAGTTTGTGGTTTTCTTCAAAAAAAGCAAAATTAGTTTGTAGTTTTCATCAAAATAAGAAATTTACATTGTGGTCTTTTGAAGAAAACCACAATAAAAGAAAATTAGTTTGTTTCAAAAAAAAAATTAGTTTGTAGTTTGTTTCAAAAAAAGGAAATTAGTTTGTGGTTTTCTTCAAAAAAAGAATATTAGTATGTGGTTTTCTTCAAAAAAAAAAAATTATTTTCTGGTTTTCTTCAAAAAAAAAAATTATTTTGTGGTTTTCTTCAAAAAAAAAAAATTAGTTTGTGGTTTTCTTCAAAAAAATAAAAATTAGTTTCTGGTTTTCTTAAAAAAAAGAAAATTAGTTTGTGGTTTTTTTTCAAAAAAAGAAAAATTTGTTTGTGGTTTTGTTCAAAAAAAGAAAATTAGTTTGTGGTTTTCTTCAAAAAATGAAAATTAGTTTGTGGTTTTCTTGAAAAAAAGAAAAATTAGTTTGTGGTTTTGTTCAAAAAAAGAAAATTAGTTTGTGGTTTTCTTCAAAAAATGAAAATTAGTTTGTGGTTTTCTTCAAAAAAAGAAAATTAGTTTGTGGTTTTTTGAAGAAAACCACAAAAAAAAATTTGTTTGTTTCAAAAAAAGAAAATTAGTTTGTAGTTTGTTTCTAAAAAAGGAAATTAGTTTGTGGTTTTCTTCAAAAATAGAAAATTAGTTTGTGGTTTTCTTCAAAAAAAGAAAAATTAGTTTGTGGTTTTATTCAAAAAAAGAAAAATTAGTTTGTGGTTCTCTTCAAAAAATGAAAATTAATTTGTAGCTTGTTTCAAAAAAAGAAAAATTAGTTTGTGGTCTTCTTCAAAAAAAAGAAAATTAGTTTGTGGTTTTTTGAAGAAAACCACAAAAAAAAAGAAAATTAGTTTGTTTCAAAAAAAGAAAATTAGTTTGTGGTTTTCTTAAAAAAGAGAAAAATTAGTTTGAGGTTTTCTTCAAAAAAAAGAAAATTAGTTTGTAGTTTTATTCAAAAAAAGAAAAATTAGTTTGTGGTTTTCTCCAAAAAAAAAGAAAATTAGTTTGTTGTTTTCTTCAAAAAAAGAAAATTAGTTTGTCGTATTCTTCATAAAAAGAATAATAACTTTTTTGGTTTTATTCAAATAAAGAAAATTAGTTTGTGGTTTTCTTCAAAACATGAAAATTAGTTTGTGGTTTTCTTCAAAAAACGTAAATTAGTTTGTGGTTTTCTTAAAAAAAAAAAGAAAATCAGTTTGTGGTTTTCTTCAAAAAAAAGAAAATTAGTTTGTGGTTTTCTTCAAAAAGAGAAAAATTAGTTTGTGGTTTTCTTCAAAAAAAGAAAATTAGTTTGTAGTTTGTTTCAAAAATAGAAAATTAGTTTGTGGTTTTCATCGAAAAAAGAAAATAATTTTTTGTTTTCTTCAAAACAAGAAAATTAGTTTGTGGTTTTCTTCAAAAAAAGAAAATTAGTTTGTGGTTTGCTTCAAAAAAAGAAAATTAGTTTATGATTTTCTACGAAAAAACGAAAATTAGTTTGTGGTTTTCTTCAAAAAAAAAAAAAATAGTATGTGGTTTTCTGCAAAAAAAGAAAACTAGATTGTGGTTTTCTTCAAAAAAAATAAAATTAGTCTGTGGTTTTCTTCAAAAATAAAATATTAGTTTGTGGTCTTTTTCAAAAAAAGAATTAGTTTGTGGTTTTTTAAAAAAAAAAATAAAATAAGTTTGTGGTTTTCTTCAAAAAAAGAAATATTTATTTGTGGTTTGTTTTCATTAAAAGAAAAATTAGTTTGTTGTTTTCTTCAAAAAAAGAAAATTAGTTTGTGGTTTTCTTCAAAAAAAGAAAATTAGTTTCTTGTTTTCTTCAAAAAAAGAAAATTAGTTTGCGGTTTTTTTTCAAAAAAAGAAAAATTAGTTTGTGGTATTCTTCAAAAAAAGAAAATTAGTTTGTGGTTTTCTTCAAAAAATGAAAATTAGTTTGTGGTTTTCTTGAAAAAAAGAAAAATTAGTTTGTGGTTTTGTTCAAAAAAAGAAAATTAGTTTGTGGTTTTTTGAAAAAAACCACAAAAAAAGAAAATTAGTTTGTTTCAAAAAAAGAAAATTAGTTTGTGGTTTTCTTCAAAAAAAGAAAATTAGTTTGTGGTTTTCTTCAAAAAAAGAAAATTATTTTGTGGTTTTTTTCAAAAAAAGAAAAATTAGTTTGTGGTCTTATTCTACAAAAGAAAATTAGTTTGTGGTTTTCTTTAAAAAAAGAAAAATTAGTTTGTGGTTTTCTTCAAAAAAAGAAAATTTGTTTGTTGTTTTCTTTAAAAAAAAGAAAATTAGTTTGTGATTTTCTTCAAAAAAATAAATTTAGTTTGTAGTTTCATTAAAAAAAAAAGAAAATTAGTTTGTGGCTTTCTTCAAAACAAGGAAAATTAGTTTGTGGTTTTCTTCAAAAAAAGAAAATTAGTTTGTGGTTTTCTTCAAAAAAAGAAAATTAGTTTGTGATTTTCTACAAAATAAGAAAATTACGTTGTGGTTTTTTGAAGAAAACCACAATAAAACAAAATTAGTTTGTTTCAAAAAAATAAATTAGTTTGTAGTATGTTTCAAAAAAAGGAAATTAGTTTGTAGTTTGCTTCAAAAAATGAAAATTAGTTTGTGGTTTTCTTCAAAAAAGTAAAATTAGTTTGTGGTTTTCTTCAAAAAAAGAAAAAATAGTTTGTGGTTTTCTTCAAAAAAAGAAAATTAGTTTGTGGTTTTATTCAAAAACAGAAAATTAGTTTGGGGTTTTCTTCAAAAAAAGAAAATTAGTTTGTTGTTTTATTCAAAAAATGAAAATTAGTTTGTTGTTTTCTTCAAAAAAAGAAAATTAGTTTGTGGTTTTCTTCAAAAAAAGAAAATTAGTTTGTGGTTTTTTTCAAAACAAGAAAAATTAGTTTGTGGTTTTCTTCAAAAATAGAAAATTAGTTTGTGGTTTTCTTCAAAAAAAGAAAAATTAGTAAATTAGTTTGTGATCTTCTTCAAAAAAAGAAAATTAATTTGTGGTTTTTTGAAGAAAACCACAAAAAAAGAAAATCAGTTTGTTTCAAAAAAAGAAAATTAGTTTGTGGTTTTCTTCAAAATAAGAAATAATAGTTTGTGGTTTTCTTCAAAAAAAATAAAATTAGTCTTTGGTTTTCTTCAAAAATGAAATATTAGTTTGTGGTCTTATTCAAAAAAAGAATTAGTTTGTGGTTTTCTTCAAAAAAGAAAATAAGTTTGTTGTTTTCTTCAAAAAAAGAAATATTAGATTGTGGTTTGTTTTCAAAAAAAGGAAAATTAGTTTGTTGTTTTCTTCAAAAAAAGAAAATTAGTCCCTGGTTTTCTTCAAAAAAAGAAAATTAGTTTGTGGTTTTTTGAAGAAAACCACAAAAAAAGAAAATTAGTTTCTTTGAAAAAAAGAAAATTTGTCTGTAGTTTGTTTCAAAAAAAGAAAATTAGTCTGTGGTTTTCTTCAAAAAAAGAAAAAATTAGTTTGTGGTTTTCTTCAAAAAATGAAAATTAGTTTGTGGTTTTCTTCAAAAAAAGAAAATTAGTTTGTGGTTTTCTTCAAAAAAATAAAATTAGTCTGTGGTTTTCTTCAAAAAAAGAAAATTAGTTTGTGGTTTTCTTCAAAAAAAGAAAAATTAGTTTGTGGTTTTCTTCAAAAAAAGAAAATTAGTTTGTGGTTTTCTTCAAAAAAAAAAAAATTAGTTTGTGGTTTTCTTCAAAAAAAGAAAAAATTAGTTTTTGGTTTTCTTAAAAAAAAAAGAAAATTTGTTTGTGGTTTTCTTCAAAAAAAGTAAATTAGTTTGTGGTTTTCTTCAAACAAAGAAAAATTACTTTGTGGTTTTATTCAAATAAAGAAAATTAGTTTGTGGTTTTCTTCAAAAAAAGAAAATTAGATTGTGGTTTTCTTCAAAAAACGAAAATTAGTTTGTGGTTTTCTTCAAAAAAAAAAAGAAAATCAGTTTGTGGTTTTCTTCAAAAAAAGAAAATTAGTTCGTGTTTCTCTTCATAAAAAGAAAAATTAGTTTGTGGTTTTCTTCAAAAAAAGAAAAAATTTGTTTGTAGTTTGTTTGAAAAAATGAAAATTAGTTTGTGGTTTTCTTCAAAAAAAGAAAAAAAGTTTGTTGTTTTCTTCAAAAAAAGAAAATTTGTTTGTGGTTTTGTTCAAAAAAAGAAAATTAGTTTGTGGTTTGCTTCAAAAAAAGAAAATTAGTTTGTGGTTTTCATCAAAAAAAGAAAATTAGTTTGCGGTTTTTTTAAGAAAACCACAAAAAAAGAAAATTAGTTTCTTTCAAAAAAAGAAAATTTGTTTGTAGTTTGTTTCAAAAAAAGAAAATTAGTCTGTGGTTTTCTTCAAAAAAAGAAAAATTAGTTTGTGGTTTTCTTCAAAAAAGAAAATTAGTTTGTGGTTTTCTTCAAAAAAAAAAATTAATTTGTTGTTCCCTTCAAAAAAAAAGAAAATTAGTTTGTGGTTTTCTTCAAAAAAATAAAATTAGTTTGCGGTTTTCTTCAAAAAAAGAAAAATTAGTTCGTAGTTTTATTCAAAAAAAGAAAATTAGTTTGTGATTTTCATCAAAAATAAGAAAAATTAGTTTGTGTTTTTCTTCAGAAAATTACATTGTGGTTTTTTGAAGAAAACCACAATAAAAGAAAATTAGTTTGTTTAAAAAAAAAATTAGTTTGTAGTTTGTTTCGAAAAAAGGAAATTAGTTTGTGGATTTCATCAAAAAAAGAAAATTAGTTTGTGGTTTTCTTGAAAAAAAGAAAATTAGTTTGTGGTTTTCTTCAAAAAAAGAAATTTTGTTTATGTTTTTCTTCAAAAAAAGGAAAATTAGACTGTGGTTTTCTTCCAAAAAAGAAAATTAGTTTGTGGTTTTATTCAAAAAAAGCAAAATTAGTTTGTGGTTTTCTTCAAAAAAAAGAAAATTAGTTTGTGGTTTTCTTCAAAAAAAGAAAAATTAGTTTGTGGTTTTCTTCAAAAAATGAAAATTAGTTCGTGGTTTTTTGAAGAAAACCACCAAAAAAGAAAATTAGTTCGTTGTTTTCTTCACAAAAGAAAAATTAGTTTGTGGTCTTCTTCTTCAAAAAAAGAAAATTAGTTTGTGGTTTTTTTCAAAAAAAGAAAAATTAGTTTGTGGTTTTCTTCAAAAAAAAGAAAATTAGTTTGTGGTTTTCTTCAAAAAAAGAATATTAGTATGTGGTTTTCTTCAAAAAAAGAAAATTAGTTTGTGGTTTTTTTCAAAAAAAAAAAAATTATTTTGTGGTTTTCTTCAAAAAAAAGAAAATTAGTTTGTGGTTTTCTTCAAAAAAATAAAAATTAGTTTCTGGTTTTCTTAAAAAAAAGAAAATTAGTTTGTGGTTTTTTTTCAAAAAAAGAAAAATTTGTTTGTGGTTTTGTTCAAAAAAAGAAAATTAGTTTGTGGTTTTCTTCAAAAAATGAAAATTAGTTTGTGGTTTTCTTGAAAAATAGAAAAATTAGTTTGTGGTTTTGTTCAAAAAAAGGAAATTAGTTTGTGGTTTTCTTCAAAAAATGAAAATTAGTTTGTGGTTTTCTTCAAAAAAAGAAAATTAGTTTGTGGATTTTTGAAGAAAACCACAAAAAAATATTTGTTTGTTTCAAAAAAAGAAAATTAGTTTGTAGTTTGTTTCTAAAAAAGGAAATTAGTTTGTGGTTTTCTTCAAAAATAGAAAATTAGTTTGTGGTTTTCTTCAAAAAAAGAAAAATTAGTTTGTGGTTTTATTCAAAAAAAGAAAAATTAGTTTTTGGTTCTCTTCAAAAAATGAAAATTAATTTGTAGTTTGTTTCAAAAAAAGAAAAATTAGTTTGTGGTTTTTTTTCAAAAAAAGAAAAATTTGTTTGTGGTTTTGTTCAAAAAAAAAAAATTAGTTTGTGGTTTTCTTCAAAAAATAAAAATTAGTTTGTGGTTTTCTTGAAAAAAAGAAAAATTCGTTTGTGGTTTTGTTCAAAAAAAGAAAATTAGTTTGTGGTTTTCTTGAAAAAAAGAAAATTAGTTTGTGGTTTTCTTCAAAAAAAGAAATGTTTTTTATGTTTTTCTTCAAAAAAAAGAAAATTAGACTGTGGTTTTCTTCCAAAAAAGAAAATTAGTTTGTGGTTTTCTTCAAAAAAAGCAAAATTAGTTTGTAGTTTTCATCAAAATAAGAAATTTACATTGTGGTCTTTTGAAGAAAACCACAATAAAAGAAAATTAGTTTGTTTCAAAAAAAAAATTAGTTTGTAGTTTGTTTCAAAAAAAGGAAATTAGTTTGTGGTTTTCTTCAAAAAAAGAATATTAGTATGTGGTTTTCTTCAAAAAAAAAAAATTATTTTGTGGTTTTCTTAAAAAAAAAAATTTATTTTTTGGTTTTCTTCAAAAAAAAGAAAATTAGTTTGTGGTTTTCTTCAAAAAAATAAAAATTAGTTTCTGGTTTTCTTAAAAAAAAGAAAATTAGTTTGTGGTTTTTTTTCAAAAAAAGAAAAATTTGTTTGTGGTTTTGTTCAAAAAAAGAAAATTAGTTTGTGGTTTTCTTCAAAAAATGAAAATTAGTTTGTGGTTTTCTTGAAAAAAAGAAAAATTAGTTTGTGGTTTTGTTCAAAAAAAGAAAATTAGTTTGTGGTTTTCTTCAAAAAATGAAAATTAGTTTGTGGTTTTCTTCAAAAAAAGAAAATTAATTTGTGGTTTTTTGAAGAAAACCACAAAAAAAAATTTGTTTGTTTCAAAAAAAGAAAATTAGTTTGTAGTTTGTTTCTAAAAAAGGAAATTAGTTTGTGGTTTTCTTCAAAAATAGAAAATTAGTTTGTGGTTTTCTTCAAAAAAAGAAAAATTAGTTTGTGGTTTTATTCAAAAAAAAAAAAATTAGTTTGTGGTTCTCTTGAAAAAATGAAAATTAATTTGTAGTTTGTTTCAAAAAAAGAAAAATTAGTTTGTGGTCTTCTTCAAAAAAAAGAAAATTAGTTTGTGGTTTTTTGAAGAAAACCACAAAAAAAAAGAAAATTAGTTTGTTTCAAAAAAAGAAAATTAGTTTGTGGTTTTCTTAAAAAAGAAAAAAATTAGTTTGAGGTTTTCTTCAAAAAAAAGAAAATTAGTTTGTTGTTTTATTCAAAAAAAGAAAAATCAGTTTGTGGTTTTCTCCAAAAAAAAAAAAATTTGTTTGTTGTTTTCTTCAAAAAAAGAAAATTAGTTTGTCGTATTCTTCATAAAAAGAATAATAACTTTTTTGGTTTTATTCAAATAAAGAAAATTAGTTTGTGGTTTTCTTCAAAACATGAAAATTAGTTTGTGGTTTTCTTCAAAAAACGAAAATTAGTTTGTGGTTTTCTTCAAAAAAAAAAGAAAATCAGTTTGTGGTTTTCTTCAAAAAAAAGAAAATTAGTTTGTGGTTTTCTTCAAAAAAAGAAAAATTAGTTTGTGGTTTTCTTCAAAAAAAGAAAATTAGTTTGTAGTTTGTTTCAAAGATAGATAATTAGTTTGTGGTTTTCATCGAAAAAAGAAAATAATTTTTTGTTTTCTTCAAAACAAGAAAATTAGTTTGTGGTTTTCTTCAAAAAAAGAAAATTAGTTTGTGGTTTGCTTCAAAAAAAGAAAATTAGTTTATGATTTTCTACGAAAAAACGAAAATTAGTTTGTGGTTTTCTTCAAAAAAAAAAAAATAGTATGTGGTTTTCTGCAAAAAAAGAAAACTAGATTGTGGTTTTCTTCAAAAAAAATAAAATTAGTCTGTGGTTTTCTTCAAAAATAGAAAATTAGTTTGTGGTTTTCTTCAAAAAAAGAAAAATGAGTTTGTGGTTTTATTCAAAAAAAGAAAAATTAGTTTGTGGTTCTCTTCAAAAAATGAAAATTAATTTGTAGTTTGTTTCAAAAAAAGAAAAATTAGTTTGTGGTTTTTTTTCAAAAAAAGAAAAATTTGTTTGTGGTTTTGTTCAAAAAAAGAAAATTAGTTTGTGGTTTTCTTCAAAAAATGAAAATTAGTTTGTGGTTTTCTTGAAAAAAAGAAAAATTAGTTTGTGGTTTTGTTCAAAAAAAGAAAATTAGTTTGTGGTTTTCTTGAAAAAAAGAAAATTAGTTTGTGGTTTTATTCAAAAAAAGAAATTTTGTTTATGTTTTTCTTCAAAAAAAGGAAAATTAGACTGTGGTTTTCTTCCAAAAAAGAAAATTAGTTTGTGGTTTTCTTCAAAAAAAGCAAAATTAGTTTGTAGTTTTCTTCAAAATAAGAAATTTACATTGTGATCTTTTGAAGAAAACCACAATAAAAGAAAATTAGTTTGTTTCAAAAAAAAAAATTAGTTTGTAGTTTGTTTCAAAAAAAGGAAATTAGTTTGTGGTTTTCTTCAAAAAAAGAATATTCGTATGTGGTTTTCTTCAAAAAAAAAAAATTATTTTCTGGTTTTCTTAAAAAAAAAAAATTATTTTGTGGTTTTCTTCAAAAAAAAGAAAATTAGTTTGTGGTTTTCTTCAAAAAAATAAAAATTAGTTTCTGGTTTTCTTAAAAAAAAAAAAATTAGTTTGTGGTTTTTTTTCAAAAAAAGAAAAATTTGTTTGTGGTTTTGTTCAAAAAAAGAAAATTAGTTTGTGGTTTTCTTCAAAAAATGAAAATTAGTTTGTGGTTTTCTTCAAAAAATGAAAATTAGTTTGTGGTTTTCTTCAAAAAAAGAAAATTAGTTTGTGGTTTTTTGAAGAAAACCACAAAAAAAAATTTGTTTGTTTCAAAAAAAGAAAATTAGTTTGTAGTTTGTTTCTAAAAAAGGAAATTAGTTTGTGGTTTTCTTCAAAAATAGAAAATTAGTTTGTGGTTTTCTTCAAAAAAAGAAAAATTAGTTTGTGGTTTTATTCAAAAAAAGAAAAATTAGTTTGTGGTTCTCTTCAAAAAATGAAAATTAATTTGTAGCTTGTTTCAAAAAAAGAAAAATTAGTTTGTGGTCTTCTTCAAAAAAAAGAAAATTAGTTTGTGGTTTTTTGAAGAAAACCACAAAAAAAAAGAAAATTAGTTTGTTTCAAAAAAAGAAAATTAGTTTGTGGTTTTCTTAAAAAAGAGAAAAATTAGTTTGAGGTTTTCTTCAAAAAAAAGAAAATTAGTTTGTAGTTTTATTCAAAAAAAGAAAAATTAGTTTGTGGTTTTCTCCAAAAAAAAAGAAAATTAGTTTGTTGTTTTCTTCAAAAAAAGAAAATTAGTTTGTCGTATTCTTCATAAAAAGAATAATAACTTTTTTGGTTTTATTCAAATAAAGAAAATTAGTTTGTGGTTTTCTTCAAAACATGAAAATTAGTTTGTGGTTTTCTTCAAAAAACGTAAATTAGTTTGTGGTTTTCTTAAAAAAAAAAAGAAAATCAGTTTGTGGTTTTCTTCAAAAAAAAGAAAATTAGTTTGTGGTTTTCTTCAAAAAGAGAAAAATTAGTTTGTGGTTTTCTTCAAAAAAAGAAAATTAGTTTGTAGTTTGTTTCAAAAATAGAAAATTAGTTTGTGGTTTTCATCGAAAAAAGAAAATAATTTTTTGTTTTCTTCAAAACAAGAAAATTAGTTTGTGGTTTTCTTCAAAAAAAGAAAATTAGTTTGTGGTTTGCTTCAAAAAAAGAAAATTAGTTTATGATTTTCTACGAAAAAACGAAAATTAGTTTGTGGTTTTCTTCAAAAAAAAAAAAAATAGTATGTGGTTTTCTGCAAAAAAAGAAAACTAGATTGTGGTTTTCTTCAAAAAAAATAAAATTAGTCTGTGGTTTTCTTCAAACATAAAATATTAGTTTGTGGTCTTTTTCAAAAAAAGAATTAGTTTGTGGTTTTTTAAAAAAAAAAATAAAATAAGTTTGTGGTTTTCTTCAAAAAAAGAAATATTTATTTGTGGTTTGTTTTCATTAAAAGAAAAATTAGTTTGTTGTTTTCTTCAAAAAAAGAAAATTAGTTTGTGGTTTTCTTCAAAAAAAGAAAATTAGTTTCTTGTTTTCTTCAAAAAAAGAAAATTAGTTTGCGGTTTTTTTTCAAAAAAAGAAAAATTAGTTTGTGGTATTCTTCAAAAAAAGAAAATTAGTTTGTGGTTTTCTTCAAAAAATGAAAATTAGTTTGTGGTTTTCTTGAAAAAAAGAAAAATTAGTTTGTGGTTTTGTTCAAAAAAAGAAAATTAGTTTGTGGTTTTTTGAAAAAAACCACAAAAAAAGAAAATTAGTTTGTTTCAAAAAAAGAAAATTAGTTTGTGGTTTTCTTCAAAAAAAGAAAATTAGTTTGTGGTTTTCTTCAAAAAAAGAAAATTATTTTGTGGTTTTTTTCAAAAAAAGAAAAATTAGTTTGTGGTCTTATTCTACAAAAGAAAATTAGTTTGTGGTTTTCTTTAAAAAAAGAAAAATTAGTTTGTGGTTTTCTTCAAAAAAAGAAAATTTGTTTGTTGTTTTCTTTAAAAAAAAGAAAATTAGTTTGTGATTTTCTTCAAAAAAATAAATTTAGTTTGTAGTTTCATTAAAAAAAAAAGAAAATTAGTTTGTGGCTTTCTTCAAAACAAGGAAAATTAGTTTGTGGTTTTCTTCAAAAAAAGAAAATTAGTTTGTGGTTTTCTTCAAAAAAAGAAAATTAGTTTGTGATTTTCTACAAAATAAGAAAATTACGTTGTGGTTTTTTGAAGAAAACCACAATAAAAGAAAATTAGTTTGTTTCAAAAAAATAAATTAGTTTGTAGTATGTTTCAAAAAAAGGAAATTAGTTTGTAGTTTGCTTCAAAAAAAGAAAATTAGTTTGTGGTTTTCTTCAAAAAAGTAAAATTAGTTTGTGGTTTTCTTCAAAAAAAGAAAAAATAGTTTGTGGTTTTCTTCAAAAAAAGAAAATTAGTTTGTGGTTTTATTCAAAAACAGAAAATTAGTTTGGGGTTTTCTTCAAAAAAAGAAAATTAGTTTGTTGTTTTATTCAAAAAATGAAAATTAGTTTGTTGTTTTCTTCAAAAAAAGAAAATTAGTTTGTGGTTTTCTTCAAAAAAAGAAAATTAGTTTGTGGTTTTTTTCAAAACAAGAAAAATTAGTTTGTGGTTTTCTTCAAAAATAGAAAATTAGTTTGTGGTTTTCTTCAAAAAAAGAAAAATTAGTAAATTAGTTTGTGATCTTCTTCAAAAAAAGAAAATTAATTTGTGGTTTTTTGAAGAAAACCACAAAAAAAGAAAATCAGTTTGTTTCAAAAAAAGAAAATTAGTTTGTGGTTTTCTTCAAAATAAGAAATAATAGTTTGTGGTTTTCTTCAAAAAAAATAAAATTAGTCTTTGGTTTTCTTCAAAAATGAAATATTAGTTTGTGGTCTTATTCAAAAAAAGAATTAGTTTGTGGTTTTCTTCAAAAAAGAAAATAAGTTTGTTGTTTTCTTCAAAAAAAGAAATATTAGATTGTGGTTTGTTTTCAAAAAAAGGAAAATTAGTTTGTTGTTTTCTTCAAAAAAAGAAAATTAGTCCCTGGTTTTCTTCAAAAAAAGAAAATTAGTTTGTGGTTTTTTGAAGAAAACCACAAAAAAAGAAAATTAGTTTCTTTGAAAAAAAGAAAATTTGTCTGTAGTTTGTTTCAAAAAAAGAAAATTAGTCTGTGGTTTTCTTCAAAAAAAGAAAAAATTAGTTTGTGGTTTTCTTCAAAAAATGAAAATTAGTTTGTGGTTTTCTTCAAAAAAAGAAAATTAGTTTGTGGTTTTCTTCAAAAAAATAAAATTAGTCTGTGGTTTTCTTCAAAAAAAGAAAATTAGTTTGTGGTTTTCTTCAAAAAAAGAAAAATTAGTTTGTGGTTTTCTTCAAAAAAAGAAAATTAGTTTGTGGTTTTCTTCAAAAAAAAAAAAATTAGTTTGTGGTTTTCTTCAAAAAAAGAAAAAATTAGTTTTTGGTTTTCTTAAAAAAAAAGAAAATTTGTTTGTGGTTTTCTTCAAAAAAAGTAAATTAGTTTGTGGTTTTCTTCAAACAAAGAAAAATTACTTTGTGGTTTTATTCAAATAAAGAAAATTAGTTTGTGGTTTTCTTCAAAAAAAGAAAATTAGATTGTGGTTTTCTTCAAAAAACGAAAATTAGTTTGTGGTTTTCTTCAAAAAAAAAAAGAAAATCAGTTTGTGGTTTTCTTCAAAAAAAGAAAATTAGTTCGTGGTTCTCTTCATAAAAAGAAAAATTAGTTTGTGGTTTTCTTCAAAAAAAGAAAAAATTTGTTTGTAGTTTGTTTGAAAAAATGAAAATTAGTTTGTGGTTTTCTTCAAAAAAAGAAAAAAAGTTTGTTGTTTTCTTCAAAAAAAGAAAATTTGTTTGTGGTTTTGTTCAAAAAAAGAAAATTAGTTTGTGGTTTGCTTCAAAAAAAGAAAATTAGTTTGTGGTTTTCATCAAAAAAAGAAAATTAGTTTGCGGTTTTTTTAAGAAAACCACAAAAAAAGAAAATTAGTTTCTTTCAAAAAAAGAAAATTTGTTTGTAGTTTGTTTCAAAAAAAGAAAATTAGTCTGTGGTTTTCTTCAAAAAAAGAAAAATTAGTTTGTGGTTTTCTTCAAAAAAGAAAATTAGTTTGTGGTTTTCTTCAAAAAAAAAAATTAATTTGTTGTTCCCTTCAAAAAAAAAGAAAATTAGTTTGTGGTTTTCTTCAAAAAAATAAAATTAGTTTGCGGTTTTCTTCAAAAAAAGAAAAATTAGTTCGTAGTTTTATTCAAAAAAAGAAAATTAGTTTGTGATTTTCATCAAAAATAAGAAAAATTAGTTTGTGTTTTTCTTCAGAAAATTACATTGTGGTTTTTTGAAGAAAACCACAATAAAAGAAAATTAGTTTGTTTAAAAAAAAAATTAGTTTGTAGTTTGTTTCGAAAAAAGGAAATTAGTTTGTGGATTTCATCAAAAAAAGAAAATTAGTTTGTGGTTTTCTTGAAAAAAAGAAAATTAGTTTGTGGTTTTCTTCAAAAAAAGAAATTTTGTTTATGTTTTTCTTCAAAAAAAGGAAAATTAGAGTGTGGTTTTCTTCCAAAAAAGAAAATTAGTTTGTGGTTTTATTCAAAAAAAGCAAAATTAGTTTGTGGTTTTCTTCAAAAAAAAGAAAATTAGTTTGTGGTTTTCTTCAAAAAAAGAAAAATTAGTTTGTGGTTTTCTTCAAAAAATGAAAATTAGTTCGTGGTTTTTTGAAGAAAACCACCAAAAAAGAAAATTAGTTCGTTGTTTTCTTCACAAAAGAAAAATTAGTTTGTGGTCTTCTTCTTCAAAAAAAGAAAATTAGTTTGTGGTTTTTTTCAAAAAAAGAAAAATTAGTTTGTGGTTTTCTTCAAAAAAAAGAAAATTAGTTTGTGGTTTTCTTTAAAAAAAGAATATTAGTATGTGGTTTTCTTCAAAAAAAGAAAATTAGTTTGTGGTTTTTTTCAAAAAAAAAAAAATTATTTTGTGGTTTTCTTCAAAAAAAAGAAAATTAGTTTGTGGTTTTCTTCAAAAAAATAAAAATTAGTTTCTGGTTTTCTTAAAAAAAAGAAAATTAGTTTGTGGTTTTTTTTCAAAAAAAGAAAAATTTGTTTGTGGTTTTGTTCAAAAAAAGAAAATTAGTTTGTGGTTTTCTTCAAAAAATGAAAATTAGTTTGTGGTTTTCTTGAAAAATAGAAAAATTAGTTTGTGGTTTTGTTCAAAAAAAGGAAATTAGTTTGTGGTTTTCTTCAAAAAATGAAAATTAGTTTGTGGTTTTCTTCAAAAAAAGAAAATTAGTTTGTGGATTTTTGAAGAAAACCACAAAAAAATATTTGTTTGTTTCAAAAAAAGAAAATTAGTTTGTAGTTTGTTTCTAAAAAAGGAAATTAGTTTGTGGTTTTCTTCAAAAATAGAAAATTAGTTTGTGGTTTTCTTCAAAAAAAGAAAAATTAGTTTGTGGTTTTATTCAAAAAAAGAAAAATTAGTTTTTGGTTCTCTTCAAAAAATGAAAATTAATTTGTAGTTTGTTTCAAAAAAAGAAAAATTAGTTTGTGGTTTTTTTTCAAAAAAAGAAAAATTTGTTTGTGGTTTTGTTCAAAAAAAAACAATTAGTTTGTGGTTTTCTTCAAAAAATAAAAATTAGTTTGTGGTTTTCTTGAAAAAAAGAAAAATTCGTTTGTGGTTTTGTTCAAAAAAAGAAAATTAGTTTGTGGTTTTCTTGAAAAAAAGAAAATTAGTTTGTGGTTTTCTTCAAAAAAAGAAATGTTTTTTATGTTTTTCTTCAAAAAAAAGAAAATTAGACTGTGGTTTTCTTCCAAAAAAGAAAATTAGTTTGTGGTTTTCTTCAAAAAAAGCAAAATTAGTTTGTAGTTTTCATCAAAATAAGAAATTTACATTGTGGTCTTTTGAAGAAAACCACAATAAAAGAAAATTAGTTTGTTTCAAAAAAAAAATTAGTTTGTAGTTTGTTTCAAAAAAAGGAAATTAGTTTGTGGTTTTCTTCAAAAAAAGAATATTAGTATGTGGTTTTCTTCAAAAAAAAAAAATTATTTTGTGGTTTTCTTAAAAAAAAAAATTTATTTTTTGGTTTTCTTCAAAAAAAAGAAAATTAGTTTGTGGTTTTCTTCAAAAAAATAAAAATTAGTTTCTGGTTTTCTTAAAAAAAAGAAAATTAGTTTGTGGTTTTTTTTCAAAAAAAGAAAAATTTGTTTGTGGTTTTGTTCAAAAAAAGAAAATTAGTTTGTGGTTTTCTTCAAAAAATGAAAATTAGTTTGTGGTTTTCTTGAAAAAAAGAAAAATTAGTTTGTGGTTTTGTTCAAAAAAAGAAAATTAGTTTGTGGTTTTCTTCAAAAAATGAAAATTAGTTTGTGGTTTTCTTCAAAAAAAGAAAATTAATTTGTGGTTTTTTGAAGAAAACCACAAAAAAAAATTTGTTTGTTTCAAAAAAAGAAAATTAGTTTGTAGTTTGTTTCTAAAAAAGGAAATTAGTTTGTGGTTTTCTTCAAAAATAGAAAATTAGTTTGTGGTTTTCTTCAAAAAAAGAAAAATTAGTTTGTGGTTTTATTCAAAAAAAAAAAAATTAGTTTGTGGTTCTCTTGAAAAAATGAAAATTAATTTGTAGTTTGTTTCAAAAAAAGAAAAATTAGTTTGTGGTCTTCTTCAAAAAAAAGAAAATTAGTTTGTGGTTTTTTGAAGAAAACCACAAAAAAAAAGAAAATTAGTTTGTTTCAAAAAAAGAAAATTAGTTTGTGGTTTTCTTAAAAAAGAAAAAAATTAGTTTGAGGTTTTCTTCAAAAAAAAGAAAATTAGTTTGTTGTTTTATTCAAAAAAAGATAAATCAGTTTGTGGTTTTCTCCAAAAAAAAAAAAATTTGTTTGTTGTTTTCTTCAAAAAAAGAAAATTAGTTTGTCGTATTCTTCATAAAAAGAATAATAACTTTTTTGGTTTTATTCAAATAAAGAAAATTAGTTTGTGGTTTTCTTCAAAACATGAAAATTAGTTTGTGGTTTTCTTCAAAAAACGAAAATTAGTTTGTGGTTTTCTTCAAAAAAAAAAGAAAATCAGTTTGTGGTTTTCTTCAAAAAAAAGAAAATTAGTTTGTGGTTTTCTTCAAAAAAAGAAAAATTAGTTTGTGGTTTTCTTCAAAAAAAGAAAATTAGTTTGTAGTTTGTTTCAAAGATAGATAATTAGTTTGTGGTTTTCATCGAAAAAAGAAAATAATTTTTTGTTTTCTTCAAAACAAGAAAATTAGTTTGTGGTTTTCTTCAAAAAAAGAAAATTAGTTTGTGGTTTGCTTCAAAAAAAGAAAATTAGTTTATGATTTTCTACGAAAAAACGAAAATTAGTTTGTGGTTTTCTTCAAAAAAAAAAAAATAGTATGTGGTTTTCTGCAAAAAAAGAAAACTAGATTGTGGTTTTCTTCAAAAAAAATAAAATTAGTCTGTGGTTTTCTTCAAAAATAGAAAATTAGTTTGTGGTTTTCTTCAAAAAAAGAAAAATTAGTTTGTGGTTTTATTCAAAAAAAGAAAAATTAGTTTGTGGTTCTCTTCAAAAAATGAAAATTAATTTGTAGTTTGTTTCAAAAAAAGAAAAATTAGTTTGTGGTTTTTTTTCAAAAAAAGAAAAATTTGTTTGTGGTTTTGTTCAAAAAAAGAAAATTAGTTTGTGGTTTTCTTCAAAAAATGAAAATTAGTTTGTGGTTTTCTTGAAAAAAAGAAAAATTAGTTTGTGGTTTTGTTCAAAAAAAGAAAATTAGTTTGTGGTTTTCTTGAAAAAAAGAAAATTAGTTTGTGGTTTTATTCAAAAAAAGAAATTTTGTTTATGTTTTTCTTCAAAAAAAGGAAAATTAGACTGTGGTTTTCTTCCAAAAAAGAAAATTAGTTTGTGGTTTTCTTCAAAAAAAGCAAAATTAGTTTGTAGTTTTCTTCAAAATAAGAAATTTACATTGTGATCTTTTGAAGAAAACCACAATAAAAGAAAATTAGTTTGTTTCAAAAAAAAAAATTAGTTTGTAGTTTGTTTCAAAAAAAGGAAATTAGTTTGTGGTTTTCTTCAAAAAAAGAATATTCGTATGTGGTTTTCTTCAAAAAAAAAAAATTATTTTCTGGTTTTCTTAAAAAAAAAAAATTATTTTGTGGTTTTCTTCAAAAAAAAGAAAATTAGTTTGTGGTTTTCTTCAAAAAAATAAAAATTAGTTTCTGGTTTTCTTAAAAAAAAAAAAATTAGTTTGTGGTTTTTTTTCAAAAAAAGAAAAATTTGTTTGTGGTTTTGTTCAAAAAAAGAAAATTAGTTTGTGGTTTTCTTCAAAAAATGAAAATTAGTTTGTGGTTTTCTTCAAAAAATGAAAATTAGTTTGTGGTTTTCTTCAAAAAAAGAAAATTAGTTTGTGGTTTTTTGAAGAAAACCACAAAAAAAAAATTTGTTTGTTTCAAAAAAAGAAAATTAGTTTGTAGTTTGTTTCTAAAAAAGGAAATTAGTTTGTGGTTTTCTTCAAAAATAGAAAATTAGTTTGTGGTTTTCTTCAAAAAAAGAAAAATTAGTTTGTGGTTTTATTCAAAAAAACAAAAATTAGTTTGTGGTTCTCTTCAAAAAATGAAAATTAATTTGTAGCTTGTTTCAAAAAAAGAAAAATTAGTTTGTGGTCTTCTTCAAAAAAAAGAAAATTAGTTTGTGGTTTTTTGAAGAAAACCACAAAAAAAAAGAAAATTAGTTTGTTTCAAAAAAAGAAAATTAGTTTGTGGTTTTCTTAAAAAAGAGAAAAATTAGTTTGAGGTTTTCTTCAAAAAAAAGAAAATTAGTTTGTTGTTTTATTCAAAAAAAGAAAAATTAGTTTGTGGTTTTCTCCAAAAAAAAAGAAAATTAGTTTGTTGTTTTCTTCAAAAAAAGAAAATTAGTTTGTCGTATTCTTCATAAAAAGAATAATAACTTTTTTGGTATTATTCAAATAAAGAAAATTAGTTTGTGGTTTTCTTCAAAACATGAAAATTAGTTTGTGGTTTTCTTCAAAAAACGAAAATTAGTTTGTGGTTTTCTTCAAAAAAAAAAGAAAATCAGTTTGTGGTTTTCTTCAAAAAAAAGAAAATTAGTTTGTGGTTTTCTTCAAAAAGAGAAAAATTAGTTTGTGGTTTTCTTCAAAAAAAGAAAATTAGTTTGTAGTTTGTTTCAAAAATAGAAAATTAGTTTGTGGTTTTCATCGAAAAAAGAAAATAATTTTTTGTTTTCTTCAAAACAAGAAAATTAGTTTGTGGTTTTCTTCAAAAAAAGAAAATTAGTTTGTGGTTTGCTTCAAAAAAAGAAAATTAGTTTATGATTTTCTACGAAAAAACGAAAATTAGTTTGTGGTTTTCTTCAAAAAAAAAAAATAGTATGTGGTTTTCTGCAAAAAAAGAAAACTAGATTGTGGTTTTCTTCAAAAAAAATAAAATTAGTCTGTGGTTTTCTTCAAAAATAAAATATTAGTTTGTGGTCTTTTTCAAAAAAAGATTTAGTTTGTGGTTTTTTAAAAAAAAAAATAAAATAAGTTTGTGGTTTTCTTCAAAAAAAGAAATATTTATTTGTGGTTTGTTTTCATTAAAAGAAAAATTAGTTTGTTGTTTTCTTCAAAAAAAGAAAATTAGTTTGTGGTTTTCTTCAAAAAAAGAAAATTAGTTTCTGGTTTTCTTCAAAAAAAAAAAATTAGTTTGTGGTTTTTTTTCAAAAAAAGAAAAATTAGTTTGTGGTATTCTTCAAAAAAAGAAAATTAGTTTGTGGTTTTCTTCAAAAAATGAAAATTAGTTTGTGGTTTTCTTGAAAAAAAGAAAAATTAGTTTGTGGTTTTGTTCAAAAAAAGAAAATTAGTTTGTGGTTTTTTGAAAAAAACCACAAAAAAAGAAAATTAGTTTGTTTCAAAAAAAGAAAATTAGTTTGTGGTTTTCTTCAAAAAAAGAAAATTAGTTTGTGGTTTTCTTCAAAAAAAGAAAATTATTTTGTGGTTTTTTTCAAAAAAAGAAAAATTAGTTTGTGGTCTTATTCTACAAATGAAAATTATTTTGTGGTTTTCTTTAAAAAAAGAAAAATTAGTTTGTGGTTTTCTTCAAAAAAAGAAAATTTGTTTGTTGTTTTCTTTAAAAAAAAGAAAATTAGTTTGTGATTTTCTTCAAAAAAATAAATTTAGTTTGTAGTTTCATTAAAAAAAAAAGAAAATTAGTTTGTGGCTTTCTTCAAAACAAGGAAAATTAGTTTGTGGTTTTCTTCAAAAAAAGAAAATTAGTTTGTGGTTTTCTTCAAAAAAAGAAAATTAGTTTGTGGTTTTTTGAAGAAAACCACAAAAAAAGAAAATTAGTTTCTTTGACAAAAAGAAAATTTGTCTGTAGTTTGTTTCAAAAAAAGAAAATTAGTCTGTGGTTTTCTTCAAAAAAAGAAAAAATTAGTTTGTGGTTTTCTTTAAAAAATGAAAATTAGTTTGTGGTTTTCTTCAAAAAAAGAAAATTAGTTTGTGGTTTTCTTCAAAAAAATAAAATTAGTCTGTGGTTTTCTTCAAAAAAAGAAAATTAGTTTGTGGTTTTCTTCAAAAAAAGAAAAATTAGTTTGTGGTTTTCTTCAAAAAAAGAAAATTAGTTTGTGGTTTTCTTCAAAAAAAAAAAAATTAGTTTGTGGTTTTCTTCAAAAAAAGAAAAAATTAGTTTTTGGTTTTCTTAAAAAAAAAAGAAAATTTGTTTGTGGTTTTCTTCAAAAAAAGTAAATTAGTTTGTGGTTTTCTTCAAACAAAGAAAAATTACTTTGTGGTTTTATTCAAATAAAGAAAATTAGTTTGTGTTTTTCTTCAAAAAAAGAAAATTAGATTGTGGTTTTCTTCAAAAAACGAAAATTAGTTTGTGGTTTTCTTCAAAAAATAAAAGAAAATCAGTTTGTGGTTTTCTTCAAAAAAAGAAAATTAGTTCGTGGTTCTCTTCATAAAAAGAAAAATTAGTTTGTGGTTTTCTTCAAAAAAAGAAAAAATTTGTTTGTAGTTTGTTTCAAAAAATGAAAATTAGTTTGTGGTTTTCTTCAAAAAAAGAAAAAAAGTTTGTTGTTTTCTTCAAAAAAAGAAAATTTGTTTGTGGTTTTGTTCAAAAAAAGAAAATTAGTTTGTGGTTTGCTTCAAAAAAAGAAAATTAGTTTGTGGTTTTCATCAAAAAAAGAAAATTAGTTTGCGGTTTTTTTAAGAAAACCACAAAAAAAGAAAATTAGTTTCTTTCAAAAAAAGAAAATTTGTTTGTAGTTTGTTTCAAAAAAAGAAAATTAGTCTGTGGTTTTCTTCAAAAAAAGAAAAATTAGTTTGTGGTTTTCTTCAAAAAAGAAAATTAGTTTGTGGTTTTCTTCAAAAAAAAAAATTAATTTGTTGTTCCCTTCAAAAAAAAAGAAAATTAGTTTGTGGTTTTCTTCAAAAAAATAAAATTAGTTTGCGGTTTTCTTCAAAAAAAGAAAAATTAGTTCGTAGTTTTATTCAAAAAAAGAAAATTAGTTTGTGATTTTCATCAAAAATAAGAAAAATTAGTTTGTGTTTTTCTTCAGAAAATTACATTGTGGTTTTTTGAAGAAAACCACAATAAAAGAAAATTAGTTTGTTTAAAAAAAAAATTAGTTTGTAGTTTGTTTCGAAAAATGGAAATTAGTTTGTGGATTTCATCAAAAAAAGAAAATTAGTTTGTGGTTTTCTTGAAAAAAAGAAAATTAGTTTGTGGTTTTCTTCAAAAAAAGAAATTTTGTTTATGTTTTTCTTCAAAAAAAGGAAAATTAGACTGTGGTTTTCTTCCAAAAAAGAAAATTAGTTTGTGGTTTTATTCAAAAAAAGCAAAATTAGTTTGTGGTTTTCTTCAAAAAAAAGAAAATTAGTTTGTGGTTTTCTTCAAAAAAAAAAAAATTAGTTTCTGGTTTTCTTAAAAAAAAGAAAATTAGTTTGTGGTTTTTTTTCAAAAAAAGAAAATTTTGTTTGTGGTTTTGTTCAAAAAAAGAAAATTAGTTTGTGGTTTTCTTCAAAAAATGAAAATTAGTTTGTGGTTTTCTTGAAAAAAAGAAAAATTAGTTTGTGGTTTTGTTCAAAAAAAGAAAATTAGTTTGTGGTTTTCTTGAAAAAAAGAAAATTAGTTTGTGGTTTTCTTCAAAAAAAGAAATTTTGTTTATGTTTTTCTTCAAAAAAAGGAAAATTAGACTGTGGTTTTCTTCCAAAAAAGAAAATTAGTTTGTGGTTTTCTTCAAAAAAAGCAAAATTAGTTTGTAGTTTTCATCAAAATAAGAAATTTACATTGTGGTCTTTTGAAGAAAACCACAATAAAAGAAAATTAGTTTGTTTCAAAAAAAAAATTAGTTTGTAGTTTGTTTCAAAAAAAAGAAATTAGTTTGTGGTTTTCTTCAAAAAAAGAATATTAGTATGTGGTTTTCTTCAAAAAAAGAAAATTATTTTGTGGTTTTCTTCAAAAAAAAAAATTATTTTGTGGTTTTCTTCAAAAAAAAAGAAAATTAGTTTGTCGTTTTCTTCAAAAAAAAAAAATTTGTTTGTGGTTTTCTTCAAAAAAAGAAATTTTATTTATGTTTTTCTTCAAAAAAAGAAATTAGTTTGTAGTTTTCATCAAAATAAGAAATTTACATTGTGGTCTTTTGAAGAAAACCACAATAAAAGAAAATTAGTTTGTTTCAAAAAAAAAATTAGTTTGTAGTTTGTTTCAAAAAAAGGAAATTAGTTTGTGGTTTTCTTCAAAAAAAGAATATTAGTATGTGGTTTTCTTCAAAAAAAGAAAATTATTTTGTGGTTTTCTTCAAAAAAAAAAATTATTTTGTGGTTTTCTTAAAAAAAAAGAAAATTAGTTTGTGGTTTTCTTCGAAAAAATAAAAATTAGTTTCTGGTTTTCTTAAAAAAAAGAAAATTAGTTTGTGGTTTTTTTTCAAAAAAAGAAAAATTTGTTTGTGGTTTTGTTCAAAAAAATAAAATTAGTTTGTGGTTGTCTTCAAAAAATGAAAATTAGTTTGTGGTTTTCTTGAAAAAAAGAAAAATTAGTTTGAGGTTTTGTTCAAAAAAAGAAAATTAGTTTGTGGTTTTCTTCAAAAAATGAAAATTAGTTTGTGATTTTCTTCAAAAAAAGAAAAATTAGTTTGTGGTTTTCTTCAAAAAAAGAAATTTTGTTTATGTTTTTCTTCAAAAAAAGAAATTAGTTTGTAGTTTTCATCAAAATAAGAAATTTACATTGTGGTATTTTGAAGAAAACCACAATAAAAGAAAATTAGTTTGTTTCAAAAAAAAAATTAGTTTGTAGTTTGTTTCAAAAAAAGGAAATTAGTTTGTGGTTTTCTTCAAAAAAAGAATATTTGTATGTGGTTTTTTTCAAAAAAAGAAATTTATTTTGTTGTTTTCTTCAAAAAAAAAATTATTTTGTGGTTTTCTTAAAAAAAAAGAAAATTAGTTTGTGGTTTTGTTCAAAAAAATAAATATTAGTTTCTGGTTTTCTTAAAAAAAAGAAAATTAGTTTGTGGTTTTTTTTCAAAAAAAGAAAAATTTGTTTGTGGTTTTGTTCAAAAAAAGAAAATTAGTTTGTGGTTTTCTTCAAAAAATGAAAATTAGTTTGTGGTTTTCTTGAAAAAAAGAAAAATTAGTTTGTGGTTTTGTTCAAAAAAAGAAAATTAGTTTGTGGTTTTCTTCAAAAAAAGAAATTTTGTTTATGTTTTTCTTCAAAAAAAGGAAAATTAGACTGTGGTTTTCTTCCAAAAAAGAAAATTAGTTTGTGGTTTTCTTCAAAAAAAGCAAAATTAGTTTGTAGTTTTCATCAAAATAAGAAATTTACATTGTGGTCTTTTGAAGAAAACCACAATAAAAGAAAATTAGTTTGTTTAAAAAAAAAAATTAGTTTGTAGTTTGTTTCAAAAAAAGGAAATTAGTTTGTGGTTTTCTTCAAAAAAAGAATATTAGTATGTGGTTTTCTTCAAAAAAAGAAAATTATTTTGTGTTTTTCTTCAAAAAAAAAAATTATTTTCTGGTTTTCTTGAAAAAAAAGAAAATTAGTTTGTTGTTTTCTTCAAAAAAATAAAAATTAGTTTCTGGTTTTCTTAAAAAAAAGAATATTAGTTTGTGGTTTTTTTTCAAAAAAAGAAAAATTTGTTTGTGGTTTTGTTCAAAAAAAGAAAATTAGTTTGTGGTTTTCTTCAAAAAATGAAAATTAGTTTGTGGTTTTCTTGAAAAAAAGAAAAATTAGTTTGTGGTTTTGTTCAAAAAAAGAAAATTAGTTCGTGGTTTTCTTCAAAAAATGAAAATTAGTTTGTGGTTTTCTTCAAAAAAATAAAATTAGTTTGTGGTTTTTTGAAGAAAACCACAAAAAAATATTTGTTTGTTTCAAAAAAAGAAAATTAGTTTGTAGTTTGTTTCTAAAAAAGGAAATTAGTTTGTGGTTTTCTTCAAAAATAGAAAATTAGTTTGTGGTTTTCTTCAAAAAAAGAAAAATTAGTTTGTGGTTTTATTCAAAAAAAGAAAAATTAGTTTGTGGTTCTCTTCAAAAAATGAAAATTAATTTGTAGTTTGTTTCAAAAAAAGAAAAATTAGTTTGTGGTCTTCTTCAAAAAAAAGAAAATTAGTTTGTGGTTTTTTGAAGAAAACCACAAAAAAAAAGAAAATTAGTTTGTTTCAAAAAAAGAAAATTAGTTTGTGGTTTTCTTAAAAAAGAGAAAAATTAGTTTGAGGTTTTCTTCAAAAAAAAGAAAATTAGTTTGTTGTTTTATTCAAAAAAAGAAAAATTAGATTGTGGTTTTCTTCAAAAAAAAAGAAAATTAGTTTGTTGTTTTCTTCAAAAAAAGAAAATTAGTTTGTCGTATTCTTCATAAAAAGAATAATAACTTTTTTGGATTTATTCAAATAAAGAAAATTAGTTTGTGGTTTTCTTCAAAAAATGAAAATTAGGTTGTGGTTTTCTTCAAAAAACGAAAATTAGTTTGTGGTTTTCTTCAAAAAAGAAAAGAAAATCAGTTTGTTGTTTTCTTCAAAAAAAAGAAAATTAGTTTGTGGTTTTCTTCAAAAAAAGAAAAATTAGTTTGTGGTTTTCTTCAAAAAAAGAAAATTAGTTTGTAGTTTGTTGCAAAAATAGAAAATTAGTTTGTGGTTTTCATCGAAAAAAGAAAATAATTTTTTGTTTTCTTCAAAACAAGAAAATTAGTTTGTGGTTTTCTTCAAAAAAAAGAAAATTAGTTTGTGGTTTGCTTCAAAAAAAGAAAATTAGTTTAAGATTTTCTTCGAAAAAACGAAAATTAGTTTGTGGTTTTCTTCAAAAAAAATAATAAATAGTATGTGGTTTTCTGCAAAAAAAGAAAACTAGTTTGTGCTTTTCTTCAAAAAAAATAAAATTAGTCTGTGGTTTTCTTCAAAAATAAAATATTAGTTTGTGGTCTTTTTCAAAAAAAGAATTAGTTTGTGGTTTTTTTAAAAAAAAATTAAAATAAGTTTGTAGTTTTCTTCAAAAAAAGAAATATTTATTTGTGGTTTGTATTCATAAAAAGAAAAATTAGTTTGTGGTTTTCTTCAAAAAAAGAAAATTAGTTTGTGGTTTTCTTCAAAAAAAGAAAATTAGTTTCTGGTTTTCTTCAAAAAAAGAAAATTAGTTTGTGGTTTTTTTTCAAAAAAAGAAAAATTAGTTTGTGGTTTTCTTCAAAAAAAGAAAATTAGTTTGTGGTTTTCTTCAAAAAATGAAAATTAGTTTGTGGTTTTCTTGAAAAAAAGAAAAATTAGTTTGTGGTTTTGTTCAAAAAAAGAAAATTAGTTTGTGGTTTTTTGAAAAAAACCACAAAAAAAGAAAATTAGTTTGTTTCAAAAAAAGAAAATTAGTTTGTGGTTTTCTTCAAAAAAAGAAAATTATTTTGTGGTTTTTTTCAAAAAAACAAAAAATTAGTTTGTGGTCTTATTCTACAAAAGAAACTTAGTTTGTGGTTTTTTTTAAAAAAAGAAAAATTAGTTTGTGGTTTTCTTCAAAAAAAGAAAATTTGTTTGTTGTTTTCTTTAAAAAAAAGAAAATTAGTTTGTGATTTTCTTCAAACAAATAAATTTAGTTTGTAGTTTCATTAAAAAAAAAGAAAATTAGTTTGTGGCTTTCTTCAAAGAAAGGAAAATTAGTTTGTGGTTTTCTTCAAAAAAAGAAAATTAGTTTGTGGTTTTCTTCATAAAAAGAAAATTAGTTTGTGGTTTTCTACAAAATAAGAAAATTACATTGTGGTTTTTTGAAGAAAACCACAATAAAAGAAAATTAGTTTGTTTCAAAAAAATAAATTAGTTTGTAGTATGTTTCAAAAAAAGGAAATTAGTTTGTAGTTTGCTTCAAAAAAAGAAAATTAGTTTGTGTTTTTCTTCAAAAAAGTAAAATTAGTTTGTGGTTTTCTTCAAAAAAATAAAATTCGTTTGTAGTTTTCTTAAAAAAAAATGAAAATTAGTTTGTGGTTTTCTTAAAAAAAAAGAAAATTAGTTAGTGGTCTTCTTCAAAAATAGAAAATTAGTTTCTGGTTTTCTTCAAAAAAAGAAAATTAGTTTGTCGTCTTTTTTCAAAAAAAGAAAACTAGTTTGTGGTTATCTTCAAAAAAAGAAAACTAGTTTGTGGTTTTCTTCAAAAAAAGAAAATTAGTTTGTGTTTTTCTTCAGAAAATTACATTGTGGTTTTTTGAAGAAAACACAATAAAAGAAAATTAGTTTATTTAAAAAAAAAATTAGTTTGTAGTTTGTTTCGAAAAAAGGAAATTAGTTTGTGGATTTCATCAAAAAAAGAAAATTAGTTTGTGGTTTTCTTGAAAAAAAGAAAATTAGTTTGTGGTTTTCTTCAAAAAAAGAAAATTTGTTTGTGTTTTTCTTCAAAAAAAGGAAAATTAGACTGTGGTTTTCTTCCAAAAAAGAAAATTAGTTTGTGGTTTTCTTCAAAAAAAGCAAAATTAGTTTGTAGTTTTCTTCAAAATAAGAAAATTACATTGTCGTCTTTTGAAGAAAACCACAATAAAATAAAATTAGTTTGTTTCAAAAAAAAATTAGTTTGTAGTTTGTTTCAAAAAAAGGAAATTAGTTTGTGGTTTTCTTCAAAAAAAGAAAATTAGTATGTGGTTTTCTTCAAAAAAAGACAATTATTTTGTGGTTTTTTCAAAAAAAAAAAATTATTTTGTGGTTTTCTTAAAAAAAAAGAAAATTAGTTTGTGATTTTCTTCAAAAAAAAGAAAATTTGTTTCTGGTTTTCTTCAAAGAAAGAAAATTAGTTTGTGGTTTTTTTTCAAAAAAAGAAAATTTGTTTCAAGTTTTCTTCAAAAAAAGAAAATTAGTTTGTGGTTTTCTTCAAAAAATGAAAATTAGTTTGTGGTTTTTTGAAGAAAACCACAAAAAAAAATTAGTTTGTTTCAAAAAAAAGAAATTAGTTTGTGGTTTTCTTCAAAAATAGAAAATTAGTTTGTGGTTTTCTTCAAAAAAAGAAAAACTAGTTTGTGGGTTTATTCAAAAAAAGAAAAATTAGTTTGTGGTTCTCTTCAAAAAATGAAAATTAGTTTGTAGTTTGTTTCAAAAAAATAAAAATTAGTTTGTGGTATTCTTCGAAAAAAGAAAATTAGTTTGTGGTTTTTTGAAGAAAACCACAAAAAAAAATTAGTTTGTTTCAAAAAAAGAAAATTAGTTTGTAGTTTGTTTCTAAAAAAGGAAATTAGTTTGTGGTTTTCTTCAAAAAAAGAAAATTAGTTTGTGGTTTTCTTCAAGAAAAAAGAAAATTAGTTTGTGGGTTTAGTCAAAAAAAGAAAAATTAGTTTGTGGTTTTCTTCAAAAAAAAGAAAATTAGTTTGTTGTTTTCTTCAAAAAAAGAAAATTAGTTTGTGGTATTCTTCATAAAAAGAAAAATAACCTTTTGGTTTTATTCAAATAAAAAAAATTAGTTTGTGGTTTTCTTCAAAAAATGAAAAATTAGTTTGTGGTTTTCTTCAAAAAACGAAAATTAGTTTGTGGTTTTCTTCAAAAAAAAAGAAAATCAGTTTGTGGTTTTCTTCAAAAAAAGAAAAATTAGTTTGTGGTTTTCTTCAAAAAAAGAAAAATTAGTTTGTGGTTCTCTTCAAAAAAAGAAAATTAGTTTGTAGTTTGTTTCAAAAAAAGGAAATTAGTTTGTGGTTTTCATCAAAAAAAGAAAATAAGTTTGTTGTTTTCTTCAAAAAAAGAAAATTAGTTTGTGGTTTTCTTCAAAAAAAGAAAATTAGTTTGTGGTTTGCTTCAAAAAAAGAAAATTAGTTTATGATTTGCTTCGAAAAAACGAAAATTAGTTTGTGGTTTTCTTCAAAAAAAAAAAATAGTATGTGGTTTTCTGCAAAAAAAGAAAACTAGTTTGTGGTTTTCTTAAAAAAAAATAAAATTAGTCTGTGGTTTTCTTCAAAAAAAGAAAATTAGTTAGTGGTCTTCTTCAAAAATAGAAAAATTAGTTTGTGGTTTTCTTCAAATAAAGAAAATTATTTTGTGCTTTTCTTAAAAAAAAAAAAATTATTTTGTGGTTTTCTTCAAAAAAAATAAAATTAGTTTGTGGTTTTCTTCAAAAAAAGAAAATTAGTTTCTGGTTTTCTTCACAAAAAGAAAATTAGTTTGTGGTTTTTTTTCAAAAAAAGAAAAATTAGTTTGTGGTTTTGTTGAAAAAATAAAATTAGTTTGTGGTTTGCTTCAAAAAATGAAAATTAGTTTGTGGTTTTCTTGAAAGAAAGAAAAATTAGTTTGTGGTTTTCTTCAAAAAAAGAAAATTAGTTTGTGGTTTTTTGAAGAAAACCACAAAAAAAAATTAGTTTGTTTCAAAAAAAGAAAATTAGTTTGTAGTTTGTTTCTAAAAAAGGAAATTAGTTTGTGGTTTTCTTCAAAAATAGAAAATTAGTTTGTGGTTTTCTTCAAAAAAAGAAAAACTAGTTTGTGGGTTTATTCAAAAAAAGAAAAATTAGTTTGTGGTTCTCTTCAAAAAATGAAAATTAGTTTGTAGTTTGATTCAAAAAAAGAAAAACTAGTTTGTGGGTTTATTCAAAAAAAGAAAAATTAGTTTGTGGTTCTCTTCAAAAAATGAAAATTAGTTTGTAGTTTGTTTCAAAAAAAGAAAAATTAGTTTGTGGTATTCTTCAAAAAAAGAAAATTAGTTTGTGGTTTTTTGAAGAAAACCACAAAAAAAAATTAGTTTGTTTCAAAAAAAGAAAATTAGTTGTAGTTTGTTTCTAAAAAAGGAAATTAGTTTGTGGTTTTCTTCAAAAATAGAAAATTAGTTTGTGGTTTTCTTCAAAAAAAGAAAAAACTAGTTTGTGGGTTTATTCAAAAAAAGAAAAATTAGTTTGTGGTTTCTTCAAAAAATGAAAATTAGTTTGTAGTTTGTTTCAAAAAAAGAAAAATAAGTTTGTGGTCTTCTTCAAAAAAAGTAAATTAGTTTGTTGTTTTTTGAAGAAACCACAAAAAAAGAAAATTAGTTTGTTTCAAAAAAAGAAAATTAGTTTGTGGTTTTCTTCAAAAAAAAAGAAAATTAGTTTGTGGTTTTATTCTAAAAAAGAAAAATTAGTTTGTGGTTTTTTTCAAAAAAACGAAAATTAGTTTGTTGTTTTCTTCAAAAAAAGAAAATTAGTTTGTGGTATTCTTCATAAAAAGAAAAATAACCTTTTTGTTTTATTCAAATAAAAAAAATTAGTTTGTGGTTTTCTTCAAAAAATGAAAAATTAGTTTGTGGTTTTCTTCAAAAAACGAAAATTAGTTTGTGGTTTTCTTAAAAAAAAAAGAAAATCAGTTTGTGCTTTTCTTCAAAAAAAGAAAAATTAGTTTGTGGTTTTCTTCAAAAAAAGAAAAGTTATTTTATGGTTCTCTTCAAAAAAAGAAAATTAGTTTGTAGTTTGTTTCAAAAAAAGGAAATTAGTTTGTGGTTTTCATCAAAAAAAGAAAATAAGTTTGTTGTTTTCTTCAAAAAAGGAAAATTAGTTTGTGGTTTTCTTCAAAAAAAGAAAATTAGTTTGTGGTTTGCTTAAAAAAAAGAAAATTAGTTTATGATTTTCTTCGAAAAAACGAAAATTAGTTTGTGGTTTTCTTAAAAAAAAAAAATAGTATGTGGTTTTCTGCAAAAAAAGAAAACTAGTTTGTGGTTTTCTTCAAAAAAAAATAAAATTAGTCTGTGGTTTTCTTCAAAAATAAAATATTAGTTTGTGGTCTTATTCAAAAAAAGAATTAGTTTGTGGTTTTTTTCAAAAAAAAAAAAAAAAAGTTTGTGGTTTTCTACAAAAAAAAAAATATTTATTTGTGGTTTGTTTTCAAAAAAAGAAAAATTAGTTTGTGGTTTTCTTCAAAAAAAAGAAAATTAGTTTGTGGTTTTCTTCAAAAAAATAAAATTCTTTTGTAGTTCTCTTAAAAAAAATGAAAATTAGTTTGTGGTTTTCTTAAAAAAAAAGAAAATTAGTTAGTGGTCTTCTTTAAAAATAGAAAATTAGTTTGTGGTTTTCTTCAAAAAAAGAAAATTAGTTTGTGGTTTTTTTTCAAAAAAAGAAAACTAGTTTGTGGTTTTCTTCAAAAAAAGAAAACTAGTTTGTAGTTTTCTTCAAAAAAAGAAAATTAGTTTGTTATTTTCTTCAGAAAATTACATTGTGGTTTTTTGAAGAAAACCACAATAAAAGAAAATTTGTTTGTTTAAAAAAAAAAATTAGTTTGTAGTTTGTTTCGAAAAAAGGAAATTAGTTTGTGGATTTCATCAAAAAAAGAAAATTAGTTTGTGGTTTTCTTGAAAAAAAGAAAATTAGTTTGTGGTTTTCTTCAAAAAAAGAAAATTTGTTCGTGTTTTTCTTCAAAAAAAGGAAAATTAGACTGTGGTTTTCTTCCAAAAAAGAAAATTAGTTTGTGGTTTTCTTCAAAAAAAGCAAAATTAGTTTGTAGTTTTCTTCAAAATAAGAAAATTACATTGTGGTATTTTGAAGAAAACCACAACAAAAGAAAATTAGTTTGTTTCAAAAAAAAATTAGTTTGTAGTTTGTTTCAAAAAAAGGAAATTAATTTGTGGTTTTCATCAAAAAAAGAAAATTAGTATGTTGTTTTCTTCAAAAAAAGAAAATTATTTTGTGGTTTTCTTAAAAAAAAAAAAAATTATTTTGTGGTTTTCTTCAACAAAAAGAAAATTAGTTTGTGGTTTTCTTCAAAAAAAGAAAATTAGTTTCTGGTTTTCTTCACAAAAAGAAAATTAGTTTGTGGTTTTTTTTCAAAAAAAGAAAAATTAGTTTGTGGTTTTGTTCAAAAAAAGAAAATTAGTTTGTGGTTTTCTTCAAAAAATGAAAATTAGTTTGTGGTTTTCTTGAAAAAAAGAAAAATTAGTTTGTGGTTCTTTTCAAAAAAAGAAAATTAGTTTGTAGTTTGTTTCAAAAAAAGGAAATTAGTTTGTGGTTTTCATCAAAAAAAGAAAATAAGTTTGTTGTTTTCTTCAAAAAAAGAAAATTAGTTTGTGGTTTTCTTCAAAAAAAGAAAATTAGTTTGTGGTTTGCTTCAAAATTAGAAAATTAGTTTATGATTTGCTTCGAATAAATGAAAATTAGTTTGTGGTTTTCTTCAAAAAAAAAAGATAGTATGTGGTTTTCTGCAAAAAAAGAAAACTAGTTTGTGGTTTTCTTCAAAAAAAATAAAATTAGTCTGTGGTTTTCTTCAAAAATAAAATATTAGTTTGTGGTCTTATTCAAAAAAAGAATTAGTTTGTGGTTTTTTTCAAAAAAAAAAAAAAAAAAGTTTGTGGTTTTCTTCAAAAAAAGAAATATTTATTTGTGGTTTGTTTTCAAAAAAAGAAAAATTAGTTTGTGGTTTTCTTCAAAAAAAAGAAAATTAGTTTGTGGTTTTTTTCAAAAAAATAAAATTCGTTTGTTGTTTTCTTAAAAAAAATGAAAATTAGTTTGTGGTTTTCTTAAAAAAAAAGAACATTAGTTAGTGGTCTTCTTCAAAAATAGAAAATTAGTTTGTGGTTTTCTTCAAAAAAAAAAAATTAGTTTGTGGTTTTTTTTCAAAAAAAGAAAACTTGTTTGTGGTTTTCTTCAAAACAAGAAAACTAGTTTGTGGTTTTCTTCAAAAAAAGAAAATTAGTTTGTTATTTTCTTCAGAAAATTACATTGTTGTTTTTTGAAGAAAACCACAATTAAAGAAAATTAGTTTGTTTAAAAAAAAAAATTAGTTTGTAGTTTGTTTCGAAAAAAGGAAATTAGTTTGTGGATTTCATCAAAAAAAGAAAATTAGTTTGTGGTTTTCTTGAAAAAAAGAAAATTAGTTTGTGGTTTTCTTCAAAAAAAGAAAATTTGTTTATGTTTTTCTTCAAAAAAAGGAAAATTAGAATTTGGTTTTCTTCCAAAAAAGAAAATTAGTTCGTGGTTTTCTTCAAAAAAAGCAAAATTAGTTTGTAGTTTTCTTCAAAATAAGAAAATTACATTGTGTTCTTTTGAAGAAAACCACAATAAAAGAAAATTAGTTTGTTTCAAAAAAAAATTAGTTTGTAGTTTGTTTCAAAAAAAGGCAATTAATTTGTGGTTTTCTTCAAAAAAAGAAAATTAGTTTGTGGTTTTCTTCCAAAAAGAAAATAAGTTTGTGGTTTTCTTCATAAAAAGAAATATTAGTTTGTGGTTTGTTTTAAAAAAAATAAAAATTAGTTTGTGGTTTTCTTCAAAAAAAGAAAATTAGTTTATTGTTTTCTTCAAAAAAAGAAAATTAGTTTTTGGTTATTTGAAGAAAACCACAAAAAAAGAAAATTAGTTTCTTTCAAAAAAAGAAAATTTGTTTGTAGTTTGTTTCAAAAAAAGAAAATTAATTTGTGGTTTTCTTCAAAAAAAGAAAACTAGTTTGTGGTTTTCTTCAAAAAATGAAAAATTAGTTTGTGGTTTTCTTCAAAAAAAGAAAAATTAGTTTGTGGTTTTCTTCAAAAAAAGAAAATTTGTTTGTGTGTTTTTCTTCAAAAAAAGGAAAATTAGTGTGTTGTTTTCTTCGAAAAAAGAAAATTAGTTTGTGGTTTTCTTCAAAAAAAGAAAATTAGTTTGTGGTTTTCTTCAAAATAAGAAAATTACATTGTGGTCTTTTGAAGAAAACCACAATAAAATAAAATTAGCATGTTTAAAAAAAAAATTAGTTTGTAGTTTGTTTCGAAAAAAGGAAATTAGTTTGTGGTTTTCTTCAAAAAAAGAAAATTGGTTTGTGGTTTTCTTCAAAAAAAGAAAATTATTTTGTGGTTTCCTTAAAAAAAAAAAAATATTTTGTGATTTTCTCCAAAAAAAATAAAATTAGTTTGTGGTTTTCTTCAAAAAAAGAATATTAGTTTCTGGTTTTCTTCAAAAAAAGAAAATTAGTTTGTGGTTTTTTTTCAAAAAAAGAAAAATTAGTTTGTGGTTTTGTTCAAAAAAAGAAAATTAGTTTGTGGTTTTCTTCAAAAAATGAAAATTAGTTTGTGGTTTTCTTGAAAAAAAGAAAAATTAGTTTGTGGTTTTCTTCAAAAAAAAAAAATTAGTTTGTGGTTTTTGAAAAAAACTACAAAAAAAAAAAATTAGTTTGTTTCAAAAAAAGAAAATTAGTTTGTGGATTTCTTCAAAAAAAGAATTAGTTTGTGGTCTTATTCAAAAAAATAATTAGTTTGTGGTTTTCTTCCAAAAAGAAAATAAGTTTGTGGTTTTCTTCATAAAAAGAAATATTAGTTTGTGGTTTGTTTTAAAAAAAATAAAAATTAGTTTGTGGTTTTCTTCAAAAAATGAAAATTAGTTTATGGTTTTCTTCAAAAAAAGAAAATTATTTTTTGGTTATTTGAAGAAAACCACAAAAAAAGAAAATTAGTTTCTTTCAAAAAAAGAAAATTTGTTTGTAGTTTGTTTCAAAAAAAGAAAATTAATTTGTGGTTTTCTTCAAAAAAAGAAAACTAGTTTGTGGTTTTCTTCAAAAAATGAAAAATTAGTTTGTGGTTTTCTTCAAAAAAAAAAAAATTAGTTTGTGGTTTTCTTCAAAAAAAGAAAACTAGTTTGTTGATTTCTTCAAAAAAAAAAATCTATTTTGTGGTTTTCTTCAAAAAAAGAAAACGAGTTTGTGGTTTTCTTCAAAAAAAGAAAATTAGTTTGTGTTTTTCTTCAGAAAATTACATTGTGGTTTTGTGAAGAAAACCACAATAAAAGAAAATTAGTTTGTTTAAAAAAAAAAATTAGTTTGTAGTTTGTTTCAAAAAAAGGAAATTAGTTTGTGAATTTCTTCAAAAAAAGAAAATTAGTTTGTGGTTTTCTTAAAAAAAAAAAAATTAGTTTGTGGTTTTCTTCAAAAAAAGAAAATTGGTTTGTGTTTTTCTTCAAAAAAAAAGGAAAATAAGTTTGTGGTTTTCTTCAAGAAAATAAAATTAGTTTGTGGTCTTCTTCAAATTAAGAAAATTGCATTGTGGTTTTTTTGAAGAAAACCACAATAAAAGAAAATTAGTTTGTTTAAAAAAACAATTAGTTTGTAGTTTGTTTCAAAAAAAGGAAATTAATTTGTGGTTTTCTTCAAAAAAAGAAAATTAGTTTGTCGTTTTCTTCAAAAAAAGAAAATTAGTTTGTGGTCCTCTTAAAAAAAATAAAATTTGATTGTGGTTTTCTAAAAAAAAAAAAATTATTTTGTGGTTTTCTTCAAAAAAAAGAAAATTTGTTTGTGGTTTTCTTCAAAAAAAAAGATAATTAGTTTGTGGTTTTCTTCAAAAAAAGAAAATTTGTTTGTGGTTTTTTTCAAAAAAAAGAAAAATTAGTTTGTGGTTTTCTTCAAAAATAGAAAATTATCTTGTGGTTTTTTTCAAAAAAAAAATTAGTTTGTGGTTTTCTTCAAAAAAAGAAATTAGTTTGTGGTTATCTTCTAAAAAACAAAATTAGTTTGTGGTTTGCTTAAAAAAAAGAAAATTAGTTTGTGATTTTCTTAAAAAAAAGTAAAATTATTTTGTGGTTTTCTTCAAAAAAAAAGAAAATTAGTTTGTGGTTTTCTTGAAAAAAAGAAAAATTAGTTTGTGGTTTTCTTCAAAAAAAATGAAAATTAGTTTTTGGTTTTCTTCAAAAAAATAAAATTAGTATGTGGTTTTCTTCAAAAAAAAAGAAAATTGGTTTGTCGTTTTCTTCAAAAAAAAGAAAATTGGTTTGTCGTTTTCTTCAAAAAAAAAGAAAATTAGTTTGTGGTTTTCTTTAAAAAAAGAAAAATTAGTTTGTGGTTTTCTTCAAAAAAAGAAAATTAGATTGTTTTTTTCTTTAAAAAAAGAAAAATTAGTTTGTGATTTTCTTCAACAAAATAAAATTAGTTTGTAGTTTCATTCAAAAAAAGAAAATTAGTTTGTGGCTTTCTTCAAAAAAAGGAAAATTAGTTTGTGGTTTTCTTCAAAAAAAGAAAATTAGTTTGTGGCTTTCTTCAAAAAAAGAAAATTAGTTTGTGGTTTTGTACAAAATAAGAAAATTACATTGTGGTTTTTTGAAGAAAACCACAATAAAAGAAAATTAGTTTGTTTCAAAAAAATAAATTAGTTTGTAGTTTGTTTCAAAAAAAGGAAATTAGTTTGTAGTTTGCTTGAAAAAAAAAAAATTAGTATGTTGTTTTCTTCAAAAAAGTAAAAGTAGTTTGTGGTTTTCTTCAAAAAAAGAAAATTAGTTTGTAGTTTTCTTAAAAAAAATGAAAATTAGTTTGTGGTTTTCTTCAAAAAAAGAAAAATTAGTTTGTGGTTTTGTTCAAAAAAAGAAAATTAGTTTGTGGTTTTCTTCAAAAAATGAAAATTAGTTTGTGGTTTTCTTGAAAAAAAGAAAAATTAGTTTGTGGTTTTCTTCAAAAAAAAAAAATTAGTTTGTGGTTTTTGAAAAAAACTACAAAAAAAAAAAATTAGTTTGTTTCAAAAAAAGAAAATTAGTTTGTGGATTTCTTCAAAAAAAGAATTAGTTTGTGGTCTTATTCAAAAAAATAATTAGTTTGTGGTTTTCTTCCAAAAAGAAAATAAGTTTGTGGTTTTCTTCATAAAAAGAAATATTAGTTTGTGGTTTGTTTTAAAAAAAATAAAAATTAGTTTGTGGTTTTCTTCAAAAAATGAAAATTAGTTTATGGTTTTCTTCAAAAAAAGAAAATTATTTTTTGGTTATTTGAAGAAAACCACAAAAAAAGAAAATTAGTTTCTTTCAAAAAAAGAAAATTTGTTTGTAGTTTGTTTCAAAAAAAGAAAATTAATTTGTGGTTTTCTTCAAAAAAAGAAAACTAGTTTGTGGTTTTCTTCAAAAAATGAAAAATTAGTTTGTGGTTTTCTTCAAAAAAAGAAAAATTAGTTTGTGGTTTTCTTCAAAAAAAGAAAACTAGTTTGTTGATTTCTTCAAAAAAAAAAATCTATTTTGTGGTTTTCTTCAAAAAAAGAAAACGAGTTTGAGGTTTTCTTCAAAAAAAGAAAATTAGTTTGTGTTTTTCTTCAGAAAATTACATTGTGGTTTTGTGAAGAAAACCACAATAAAAGAAAATTAGTTTGTTTAAAAAAAAAAATTAGTTTGTAGTTTGTTTCAAAAAAAGGAAATTAGTTTGTGAATTTCTTCAAAAAAAGAAAATTAGTTTGTGGTTTTCTTAAAAAAAAAAAAATTAGTTTGTGGTTTTCTTCAAAAAAAGAAAATTGGTTTGTGTTTTTCTTCAAAAAAAAAGGAAAATAAGTTTGTGGTTTTCTTCAAGAAAATAAAATTAGTTTGTGGTCTTCTTCAAATTAAGAAAATTGCATTGTGGTTTTTTTGAAGAAAACCACAATAAAAGAAAATTAGTTTGTTTAAAAAAACAATTAGTTTGTAGTTTGTTTCAAAAAAAGGAAATTAATTTGTGGTTTTCTTCAAAAAAAGAAAATTAGTTTGTCGTTTTCTTCAAAAAAAGAAAATTAGTTTGTGGTCCTCTTAAAAAAAATAAAATTTGATTGTGGTTTTCTAAAAAAAAAAAAATTATTTTGTGGTTTTCTTCAAAAAAAAGAAAATTTGTTTGTGGTTTTCTTCAAAAAAAAAGAAAATTAGTTTGTGGTTTTCTTCAAAAAAAGAAAATTTGTTTGTGGTTTTTTTCAAAAAAAAGAAAAATTAGTTTGTGGTTTTCTTCAAAAATAGAAAATTATCTTGTGGTTTTTTTCAAAAAAAAAATTAGTTTGTGGTTTTCTTCAAAAAAAGAAATTAGTTTGTGGTTATCTTCTAAAAAACAAAATTAGTTTGTGGTTTGCTTAAAAAAAAGAAAATTAGTTTGTGATTTTCTTAAAAAAAAGTAAAATTATTTTGTGGTTTTCTTCAAAAAAAAAGAAAATTAGTTTGTGGTTTTCTTGAAAAAAAGAAAAATTAGTTTGTGGTTTTCTTCAAAAAAAATGAAAATTAGTTTTTGGTTTTCTTCAAAAAAATAAAATTAGTATGTGGTTTTCTTCAAAAAAAAAGAAAATTGGTTTGTCGTTTTCTTCAAAAAAAAGAAAATTGGTTTGTCGTTTTCTTCAAAAAAAAAGAAAATTAGTTTGTGGTTTTCTTTAAAAAAAGAAAAATTAGTTTGTGGTTTTCTTCAAAAAAAGAAAATTAGATTGTTTTTTTCTTTAAAAAAAGAAAAATTAGTTTGTGATTTTCTTCAAAAAAATAAAATTAGTTTGTAGTTTCATTCAAAAAAAGAAAATTAGTTTGTGGCTTTCTTCAAAAAAAGGAAAATTAGTTTGTGGTTTTCTTCAAAAAAAGAAAATTAGTTTGTGGCTTTCTTCAAAAAAAGAAAATTAGTTTGTGGTTTTGTACAAAATAAGAAAATTACATTGTGGTTTTTTGAAGAAAACCACAATAAAAGAAAATTAGTTTGTTTCAAAAAAATAAATTAGTTTGTAGTTTGTTTCAAAAAAAGGAAATTAGTTTGTAGTTTGCTTGAAAAAAAAAAAATTAGTATGTTGTTTTCTTCAAAAAAGTAAAAGTAGTTTGTGGTTTTCTTCAAAAAAAGAAAATTAGTTTGTAGTTTTCTTAAAAAAAATGAAAATTAGTTTGTGGTTTTCTTCAAAAAAAGAAAAATTAGTTTGTGGTTTTCTTAAAAAAAAAAGAAAATTAGTTTGTGGTTTTCTTCAAAAAAAAGAAAATAAGTTTGTGGTTTTCTTCAAAAAAAAGAAAATTAGTTTGTGGTTTTCTTCAAACAAAAAGAAAATTAGTTTGTGGTTTTCTTCAAAAAAAAAAAATAAGTTTGTGGTTTTCTTCAAAAAAAAGAAAATTAGTTTGTGGTTTTCTTCAAAAAAAAATAAAAATTAGTTTGTGGTTTTCTTAAAAAAAAAAGAAAATTAGCTTGTGGTTTTCTTCAAAAAAAGAAAATAAGTTTGTGGTTTTCTTCAAAAAAAGAAAATTAGTTTGTGGTTTTCTTCAAAAAAAGAAAAATTAGTTTGTGGTTTTCTTCAAAAAAAAAGAAAATTAGTTTGTGGTTTTCTTCAAAAAAAAGAAAATAAGTTTGTGGTTTTCTTCAAAAAAAAGAAAATTAGTTTGTGGTTTTCTTCAACAAAAAAGAAAAATTAGTTTGTGGTTTTATTCAAAAAAAAAGAAAATTAGTTTGTGGTTTTCTTCAAAAAAAAAAAGAAAATAAGTTTGTGGTTTTCTTAAAAAAAAAAGAAAATTAGTTTGTGGTTTTCTTCAAAAAAAGAAAATAAGTTTGTGGTCTTCTTCAAAAAAAAAGAAAAATTAGTTTGTGGTTTTCTTCAAAAAAAGGGAAAATTAGTTTGTGGTTTTCTTCAAAAAAAAGAAAATAAGTTTGTGGTTTTCTTCAAAAAAAAGAAAATTAGTTTGTGGTTTTCTTCAAAAAAAAAGAAAATTAGTTTGTGGTTATCTTCAAAAAAACAAAATTAGTTTGTGGTTTTCTTCAAAAAAAGAAAATTAGTTTGTGATTTTCTTGAGAAAAAGAAAAATTATTTTGTTGTTTTCTTCAAAAAAAAAGGAAAATTAGTTTGTGGTTTTCTTGAAAAAAAGAAAAATTATTTTGTGGTTTTCTTCAAAAAAAAAGAAAATTAGTTTGTGGTTTTCTTCATAAAAAGAAAATTAGTTTGTGGTTTTCTTCAAAAAAAAAGAAAATTAGTTTGTGGTTTTCTTCAAAAAAAAGAAAATTAGTTTGTGGTTTTCTTCAGAAAATTACATTGTGGTTTTTTGAAGAAAACCACAATAAAAGAAAATTAGTTCGTTTAAAAAAAATATTAGTTTGTAGTTTGTTTCATAAAAAGGAAATTAGTTTGTGGATTTCATCAAAAAAGAAAATTAGTTTATGGTTTTCTTGAAAAAAAGAAAATTAGCTTGTGGTTTTCTTCAAAAAAAGAAAATTTGTTTGTGTTTTTCTTCAAAAAAAGGAAAATTAGTGTGTTGTTTTCTTCGAAAAAAGAAAATTAGGTTGTGGTTTTCTTCAAAAAAAGAAAATTAGTTTGTGGTTTTCTTCAAAATAAGAAAATTACATTGTGGTCTTTTGAAGAAAACCACAATAAAAGAAAATTAGTTTGTTTCAAAAAAAAATTAGTTTGTAGTTTGTTTCGAAAAAAGGAGATTAGTTTGTGGTTTTCTTCAAAAAAAGAAAATTGGTTTGTGGTTTTCTTCAAAAAAAGAAAATTATTTTGTGATTTTCTTCAAAAAAAAAAAATTATTTTGTGAATTTCTTCAAAAAAAAGAAAATTAGTTTGTGGTTTTCTTCAAAAAAAGAAAATTAGTTTCTGGTTTTCTTCAAAAAAAGAAAATTAGTTTGTGGTTTTTTTTCAAAAAAAGAAAAATTAGTTTGTGGTTTTGTTCAAAAAAAGAAAATTAGTTTGTGGATTTCTTCAAAAAATGAAAATTAGTTTGTGGTTTTCTTGAAAAAGAGAAAAATTAGTTTGTGGTTTTCTTCAAAAAAAGAAAATTAGTTTGTGGTTTTGGAAAAAAACCACAAAAAAAAATTAGTTTGATTCAAAAAAAGAAAATTAGTTTGTGGATTTCTTCAAAAAAAGAATTAGTTTGTGGTCTTATTCAAAAAAAAGAAAATTAGTTTGTGGTTTTCTTCAGAAAATTACATTGTGGTTGTTTGAAGAAAACCACAATAAAAGAAAATTAGTTTGTTTAAAAAAAAAAATTAGTTTGTAGTTTGTTTCATAAAAAGGAAATTAGTTTGTGGATTTCATCAAAAAAAGAAAATTAGTTTGTGGTTTTCTTGAAAAAAAGAAAATTAGTTTGTGGTTTTCTTCAAAAAAAGAAAATTTGTTTGTGTTTTTCTTCAAAAAAAGGAAAATTAGTGTGTTGTTTTCTTCGAAAAAAGAAAATCAGTTTGTGTTTTTTTTCAAAAAAAGAAAAATTAGTTTGTTGTTTTCTTCAAAACAATAAAATTAGTTTGTGGTTATCTTCAAAAAAATAAAATTACTTTGTGGTTTTCTTCAAAAAAAAAGAAAATTTGTTTGTGGTTGTCTTCAAAAAAAAGAAAATAAGTTTGTGGTTTTCTTAAAAAAAAAAGAAAATTAGTTTGTGGTTTTCTTCAAAAAAAGAAAATAAGTTTGTGGTCTTCTTAAAAAAAAAGAAAATTAGTCTGTGGTTTTCTTCAAGAAAAAGAAAATTAGTTTGTGGTTTTCTTAAAAAAAAGAAAAATTAGTTTGTGGTTTTCTTCAAAAAAAAAAGAAAATTTGTTTGTGGTTTTCTTCAAAAAAAAGAAAATAAGTTTGTGGTTTTCTTAAAAAAAAGAAAATTAGTTTGTGGTTTTCTTCAAAAAAAAATAAAAATTAGTTTGTGGTTTTCTTAAAAAAAAAAGAAAATTAGCTTGTGGTTTTCTTGAAAAAAAGAAAATAAGTTTGTGGTTTTCTTCAAAAAAAGAAAATTAGTTTGTGGTTTTCTTCACAAAAAGAAAAATTAGTTTGTGGTTTTCTTCAAAAAAAAAGAAAATTAGTTTGTGGTTTTCTTAAAAAAAAAGAAAATAAGTTTGTGGTTTTATTCAAAAAAAGAAATATTTGTTTGTGGTTTGTTTTCAAAACAAGAAAAATTAGTTTGTGGTTTTCTTGAAAAAAAAAAAAATTAGTCTGTGGTTTTCTTCAAAAAAAGAAAATTAGTTCGTGGTTTTTTCAAGAAAACCACAAAAAAAGAAAATTTGTTTGTAGTTTGTTTCTAAAAAAGAAAATTAGTTTGTGGTTTTCTTCAAAAAAAGAAAATTAGTTTGTTTTTTTTCAAAAAACGAAAATTAGTTTGTGGTTTTCTTCAAAAAAAAATAAAATTAGTTTGTGGTTTTCTTAAAAAAACTGAAAATAAGTTTGTGGTTTTCTTAAAAAAAAAAAAATTAGTTTGTGGTTTTCTTCAAAAAAAAAGAAAAATTAGTTTGTGGTTTTCATCAAAAAAAAAGAAAATTTGTTTGTGGTTTTCTTCAAAAAAAAAAGAAAATAAGTTTGTGCTTTTCATCAAAAAATGAAAATAAGTTCGTGGTTTTCTTCAAAAAAAGAAAAATTAGTTTGTGATTTTCTTCAAAAAAAAATAAATAGTATGTGGTATTCTTCAAAAAAAGAAAAATTAGTTTGTGGTTTTCTTCAGAAATAGAAAATTATTTTGTGGTTTTTTTCAAAAAAAGAAAAATTAGTTTGTGGTTTTCTTCAAAACAATAAAATTAGTTTGTGGTTATCTTCAAAAAAATAAAATTACTTTGTGGTTTTCTTCAAAAAAAGAGAAAATTAGTTTGTGGTTTTCTTCAAAAAAAAGAAAATAAATTTGTGGTTTTCTTCAAAAAAAAAAGAAAATTAGTTTGTGGTTTTCTTCAAAAAAAAATAAAAATTAGTTTGTGGTTTTCTTAAAAAAAAAAGAAAATTAGCTTGTGGTTTTCTTCAAAAAAAGAAAATAAGTTTGTGGTTTTTCTTCAAAAAAAGAAAATTAGTTTGTGGTTTTCTTCAAAAAAAGAAAAATTAGTTTGTGGTTTTCTTCAAAAAAAAAAGAAAATTAGTTTGTGGTTTTCTTCAAAAAAAAGAAAATAAGTTTGTGGTTTTATTCAAAAAAAGAAATATTTGTTTGTGGTTTGTTTTCAAAACAAGAAAATTTAGTTTGTGGTTTTCTTCAAAAAAAAAAAATTAGTCTGTGGTTTTCTTCAAAAAAAGAAAATTAGTTCGTGGTTTTTTGAAGAAAACCACAAAAAAAGAAAATTTGTTTGTAGTTTGTTTCTAAAAAAGAAAATTAGTTTGTGGTTTTCTTCAAAAAAAGAAAATTAGTTTGTTTTTTTTTCAAAAAACGAAAATTAGTTTGTGGTTTTCTTCAAAAAAAACTAAAATTAGTTTGTGGTTTTCTTCAAAAAAAAGAAAATAAGTTTGTGGTTTTCTTCAAAAAAAAAGAAAATTAGTTTGTGGTTTTCTTCAAAAAAAAAGAAAAATTTGTTTGTGGTTTTCTTCAAAAAAAAGAAAATAAGTTTGTGGTTTTCTTAAAAAAAAGAAAATTAGTTTGTGGTTTTCTTCAAAAAAAAATAAAAATTAGTTTGTGGTTTTCTTAAAAAAAAAAGAAAATTAGCTTGTGGTTTTCTTCAAAAAAAGAAAATAAGTTTGTGGTTTTCTTCAAAAAAAGAAAATTAGTTTGTGGTTTTCTTCACAAAAAGAAAAATTAGTTTGTGGTTTTCTTCAAAAAAAAAGAAAATTAGTTTGTGGTTTTCTTCAAAAAAAAGAAAATAAGTTTGTGGTTTTATTCAAAAAAAGAAATATTTGTTTGTGGTTTGTTTTCAAAACAAGAAAAATTAGTTTGTGGTTTTCTTGAAAAAAAAAAAATTAGTCTGTGGTTTTCTTCAAAAAAAGAAAATTAGTTCGTGGTTTTTTCAAGAAAACCACAAAAAAAGAAAATTTGTTTGTAGTTTGTTTCTAAAAAAGAAAATTAGTTTGTGGTTTTCTTCAAAAAAAGAAAATTAGTTTGTTTTTTTTCACAAAACGAAAATTAGTTTGTGGTTTTCTTCAAAAAAAAATAAAATTAGTTTGTGGTTTTCTTCAAAAAACAGAAAATAAGTTTGTGGTTTTCTTAAAAAAAAAAAAATTAGTTTGTGGTTTTCTTCAAAAAAAAAGAAAAATTAGTTTGTGGTTTTCATCAAAAAAAAAGAAAATTTGTTTGTGGTTTTCTTCAAAAAAAAAAGAAAATAAGTTTGTGCTTTTCATCAAAAAATGAAAATAAGTTCGTGGTTTTCTATAAAAAAAGAAAAATTAGTTTGTGCTTTTCTTCAAAAAAAAAAAAAATAGTATGTGGTATTCTTCAAAAAAAGAAAAATTAGTTTGTGGTTTTCTTCAGAAATAGAAAATTATTTTGTGGTTTTTTTCAAAAAAAGAAAAATTAGTTTGTGGTTTTCTTCAAAACAATAAAATTAGTTTGTGGTTATCTTCAAAAAAATAAAATTACTTTGTGGTTTTCTTCAAAAAAAGAGAAAATTAGTTTGTGGTTTTCTTCAAAAAAAAGAAAATAAATTTGTGGTTTTCTTCAAAAAAAAAGAAAATTAGTTTGTGGTTTTCTTCAAAAAAAAATAAAAATTAGTTTGTGGTTTTCTTAAAAAAAAAAGAAAATTAGCTTGTGGTTTTCTTCAAAAAAAGAAAATAAGTTTGTGGTTTTCTTCAAAAAAAGAAAATTAGTTTGTGGTTTTCTTCAAAAAAAGAAAAATTAGTTTGTGGTTTTCTTCAAAAAAAAAGAAAATTAGTTTGTGGTTTTCTTCAAAAAAAAGAAAATAAGTTTGTGGTTTTATTCAAAAAAAGAAATATTTGTTTGTGGTTTGTTTTCAAAACAAGAAAATTTAGTTTGTGGTTTTCTTAAAAAAAAAAAAATTAGTCTGTGGTTTTCTTCAAAAAAAGAAAATTAGTTCTTGGTTTTTTGAAGAAAACCACAAAAAAAGAAAATTTGTTTGTAGTTTGTTTCTAAAAAAGAAAATTAGTTTGTGGTTTTCTTCAAAAAAAGAAAATTAGTTTGTTTTTTTTCAAAAAACGAAAATTAGTTTGTGGTTTTCTTCAAAAAAAACTAAAATTAGTTTGTGGTTTTCTTCAAAAAAAAGAAAATAAGTTTGTGGTTTTCTTCAAAAAAAAAGAAAATTAGTTTGTGGTTTTCTTCAAAAAAAAAGAAAAATTAGTTTGTGGTTTTCATCAAAAAAAAAGAAAATTTGTTTGTGGTTTTCTTCAAAAAAAAAAGAAAATAAGTTTGTGCTTTTCATCAAAAAAAGAAAATAAGTTTGTGGTTTTCTTCAAAAAAAGAAAAATTAGTTTGTGGTTTTCTTAAAAAAAAAAAAAAAATAGTATGTGGTATTCTTGAAAAAAAGAAAAATTAGTTTGTGGTTTTCTTCAGAAAAAGAAAATTATTTTGTGGTTTTTTTCAAAAAAAGAAAAATTAGTTTGTGGTTTTCTTGAAAACAATAAAATTAGTTTGTGGTTATCTTTAAAAAAATAAAATTACTTTGTGGTTTTCTTCAAAAAAAAAGAAAATTAGTTTGTGGTTTTCTTCAAAAAAAAGAAAATAAGTTTGTGGTTTTCTTCAAAAAAAAAAAAATTAGTTTGTGGTTTTCTTCAAAAAAAAATAAAAATTAGTTTGTGGTTTTCTTAAAAAAAAAAGAAAATTAGCTTGTGGTTTTCTTCAAAAAAAGAAAATAAGTTTGTGGTTTTCTTCAAAAAAAGAAAATTAGTTTGTGGTTTTCTTCAAAAAAATAAAATTAGTTTGTGGTTTTCTTCAAAAAAAGAAAATAAGTTTGTGGTTTTCTTCAAAAAAAGAAAATTAGTTTGCGGTTTTCTTCAAAAAAAGAAAATTAGTTTGTGTTTTTTTTCAAAAAAAGTAAAATTACTTTGTGGTTTTCTTCAAAACAATAAAATTAGTTTGTGGTTATCTTCAAAAAAATAAAATTACTTTGTGATTTTCTTAAAAAAAAAAGAAAATTAGTTTGTGGTTTTCTTCAAAAAATAGAAAATAAGTTTGTGGTTTTCTTCAAAAAAAATAAAATTAGTTTGTGGTTTTCTTCAAAAAAAAAGAAAAATTAGTTTGTGGTTTTCTTCAAAAAAAAAGAAAAATTAGCTTGTGGTTTTCTTCAAAACAAGAAAATAAGTTTGTGGTTTTCCTCAAAAAAAGAACAATTAGTTTGTGGTTTTCTTCAAAAAAAAAGAAAATTAGTTTGTGGTTTTCTTATAAAAAAACAAGAACATAAGTTAGTGGTTTTCTTAAAAAAAAAAGAAAATTAGTTTGTGGTTTTCTTCAAAAAAAGAAAATAAGTTTGTGGTCTTCTTCAAAAAAAAAGAAAAATTAGTTTGTGGTTTTCTTCAAAAAAAGAGAAAATTATTTTGTGGTTTTCTTCAAAAAAAAGAGAATAAGTTTGTGGTTCTCTTCAAAAAAAAAAGAAAATTAGTTTGTGGTTATCTTCCAAAAAACAAAATTAGTTTGTGGTTTTCTTCAAAAAAAGAAAATTAGTTTGTGATTTTCTTGAGAAAAAGAAAAATTATTTTGTGGTTTTCTTCAAAAAGAAATAGAAAAATTAGTTTGTGGTTTTCTTGAAAAAAAGAAAAATTATTTTGTGTTTTTCTTCAAAAAAAAAAGAAAATTAGATTGTTGTTTTCTTCAAAAAAAGAAAATTAGTTTGTGGTTTTCTTCAAAAAGAAGAAAATTAGTTTGTGGTTTTCTTCAAAAAAAAGAAAATTAGTTTGTGGATTTCTTCAAAAAAAGAATTAGTTTGATTCAAAAAAAAAATTAGTTTGTGGATTTCTTCAAAAAAAGAATTAGTTTGTGGTCTTATTCAAAAAAAAGAAAATTAGTTTGTGGTTTTCTTCAGAAAATTACATTGTGGTTGTTTGAAGAAAACCACAATAAAAGAAAATTAGTTTGTTTAAAAAAAAAAATTAGTTTGTAGTTTGTTTCATAAAAAGGAAATTAGTTTGTGGATTTCATCAAAAAAAGAAAATTAGTTTGTGGTTTTCTTGAAAAAAAGAAAATTAGTTTGTGGTTTTCTTCAAAAAAAGAAAATTTGTTTGTGTTTTTCTTCAAAAAAAGGAAAATTAGTGTGTTGTTTTCTTCGAAAAAAGAAAATCAGTTTGTGTTTTTTTTCAAAAAAAGAAAAATTAGTTTGTTGTTTTCTTCAAAACAATAAAATTAGTTTGTGGTTATCTTCAAAAAAATAAAATTACTTTGTGGTTTTCTTCAAAAAAAAAGAAAATTTGTTTGTGGTTGTCTTCAAAAAAAAGAAAATAAGTTTGTGGTTTTCTTAAAAAAAAAAGAAAATTAGTTTGTGGTTTTCTTCAAAAAAAGAAAATAAGTTTGTGGTCTTCTTAAAAAAAAAGAAAATTAGTCTGTGGTTTTCTTCAAGAAAAAGAAAATTAGTTTGTGGTTTTCTTAAAAAAAAGAAAAATTAGTTTGTGGTTTTCTTCAAAAAAAAAAGAAAATTTGTTTGTGGTTTTCTTCAAAAAAAAGAAAATAAGTTTGTGGTTTTCTTAAAAAAAAGAAAATTAGTTTGTGGTTTTCTTCAAAAAAAAATAAAAATTAGTTTGTGGTTTTCTTAAAAAAAAAAGAAAATTAGCTTGTGGTTTTCTTCAAAAAAAGAAAATAAGTTTGTGGTTTTCTTCAAAAAAAGAAAATTAGTTTGTGGTTTTCTTCACAAAAAGAAAAATTAGTTTGTGGTTTTCTTCAAAAAAAAAGAAAATTAGTTTGTGGTTTTCTTAAAAAAAAAGAAAATAAGTTTGTGGTTTTATTCAAAAAAAGAAATATTTGTTTGTGGTTTGTTTTCAAAACAAGAAAAATTAGTTTGTGGTTTTCTTGAAAAAAAAAAAAATTAGTCTGTGGTTTTCTTCAAAAAAAGAAAATTAGTTCGTGGTTTTTTCAAGAAAACCACAAAAAAAGAAAATTTGTTTGTAGTTTGTTTCTAAAAAAGAATATTAGTTTGTGGTTTTCTTCAAAAAAAGAAAATTAGTTTGTTTTTTTTCAAAAAACGAAAATTAGTTTGTGGTTTTCTTAAAAAAAAAATAAAATTAGTTTGTGATTTTCTTCAAAAAACAGAAAATAAGTTTGTGGTTTTCTTAAAAAAAAAAAAATTAGTTTGTGGTTTTCTTCAAAAAAAAAGAAAAATTAGTTTGTGGTTTTCATAAAAAAAAAAGAAAATTTGTTTGTGGTTTTCTTCAAAAAAAAAAGAAAATAAGTTTGTGCTTTTCATCAAAAAATGAAAATAAGTTCGTGGTTTTCTTCAAAAAAAGAAAAATTAGTTTGTGCTTTTCTTCAAAAAAAAAAAAAAATAGTATGTGGTATTCTTCAAAAAAAGAAAAATTAGTTTGTGGTTTTCTTCAGAAATAGAAAATTATTTTGTGGTTTTTTTCAAAAAAAGAAAAATTAGTTTGTGGTTTTCTTCAAAACAATAAAATTAGTTTGTGGTTATCTTCAAAAAAATAAAATTACTTTGTGGTTTTCTTCAAAAAAAGAGAAAATTAGTTTGTGGTTTTCTTCAAAAAAAAGAAAATAAATTTGTGGTTTTCTTCAAAAAAAAAAGAAAATTAGTTTGTGGTTTTCTTCAAAAAAAAATAAAAATTAGTTTGTGGTTTTCTTAAAAAAAAAAGAAAATTAGCTTGTGGTTTTCTTCAAAAAAAGAAAATAAGTTTGTGGTTTTCTTCAAAAAAAGAAAATTAGTTTGTGGTTTTCTTCAAAAAAAGAAAAATTAGTTTGTGGTTTTCTTCAAAAAAAAAAGAAAATTAGTTTGTGGTTTTCTTCAAAAAAAAGAAAATAAGTTTGTGGTTTTATTCAAAAAAAGAAATATTTGTTTGTGGTTTGTTTTCAAAACAAGAAAATTTAGTTTGTGGTTTTCTTCAAAAAAAAAAAATTAGTCTGTGGTTTTCTTCAAAAAAAGAAAATTAGTTCGTGGTTTTTTGAAGAAAACCACAAAAAAAGAAAATTTGTTTGTAGTTTGTTTCTAAAAAAGAAAATTAGTTTGTGGTTTTCTTCAAAAAAAGAAAATTAGTTTGTTTTTTTTCAAAAAACGAAAATTAGTTTGTGGTTTTCTTCAAAAAAAACTAAAATTAGTTTGTGGTTTTCTTCAAAAAAAAGAAAATAAGTTTGTGGTTTTCTTCAAAAAAAAAGAAAATTAGTTTGTGGTTTTCTTCAAAAAAAAAGAAAAATTAGTTTGTGGTTTTCTTCAAAAAAAAGAAAATAAGTTTGTGGTTTTCTTAAAAAAAAGAAAATTAGTTTGTGGTTTTCTTCAAAAAAAAATAAAAATTAGTTTGTGGTTTTCTTAAAAAAAAAAGAAAATTAGCTTGTGGTTTTCTTCAAAAAAAGAAAATAAGTTTGTGGTTTTCTTCAAAAAAAGAAAATTAGTTTGTGGTTTTCTTCACAAAAAGAAAAATTAGTTTGTGGTTTTCTTCAAAAAAAAAGAAAATTAGTTTGTGGTTTTCTTCAAAAAAAATAAAATAAGTTTGTGGTTTTATTCAAAAAAAGAAATATTTGTTTGTGGTTTGTTTTCAAAACAAGAAAAATTAGTTTGTGGTTTTCTTGAAAAAAAAAAAAATTTGTCTGTGGTTTTCTTCAAAAAAAGAAAATTAGTTCGTGGTTTTTTCAAGAAAACCACAAAAAAAGAAAATTTGTTTGTAGTTTGTTTCTAAAAAAGAAAATTAGTTTGTGGTTTTCTTCAAAAAAAGAAAATTAGTTTGTTTTTTTTCAAAAAACGAAAATTAGTTTGTGGTTTTCTTCAAAAAAAAATAAAATTAGTTTGTGGTTTTCTTCAAAAAACAGAAAATAAGTTTGTGGTTTTCTTAAAAAAAAAAAAATTAGTTTGTGGTTTTCTTCAAAAAAAAAGAAAAATTAGTTTGTGGTTTTCATAAAAAAAAAAGAAAATTTATTTGTGGTTTTCTTCAAAAAAAAAAGAAAATAAGTTTGTGCTTTTCATCAAAAAATGAAAATAAGTTCGTGGTTTTCTTCAAAAAAAGAAAAATTAGTTTGTGCTTTTCTTCAAAAAAAAAAAAAATAGTATGTGGTATTCTTCAAAAAAAGAAAAATTAGTTTGTGGTTTTCTTCAGAAATAGAAAATTATTTTGTGGTTTTTTTCAAAAAAAGAAAAATTAGTTTGTGGTTTTCTTCAAAACAATAAAATTAGTTTGTGGTTATCTTCAAAAAAATAAAATTACTTTGTGGTTTTCTTCAAAAAAAGAGAAAATTAGTTTGTGGTTTTCTTCAAAAAAAAGAAAATAAATTTGTGGTTTTCTTCAAAAAAAAAGAAAATTAGTTTGTGGTTTTCTTCAAAAAAAAATAAAAATTAGTTTGTGGTTTTCTTAAAAAAAAAAGAAAATTAGCTTGTGGTTTTCTTCAAAAAAAGAAAATAAGTTTGTGGTTTTCTTCAAAAAAAGAAAATTAGTTTGTGGTTTTCTTCAAAAAAAGAAAAATTAGTTTGTGGTTTTCTTCAAAAAAAAAGAAAATTAGTTTGTGGTTTTCTTCAAAAAAAAGAAAATAAGTTTGTGGTTTTATTCAAAAAAAGAAATATTTGTTTGTGGTTTGTTTTCAAAACAAGAAAATTTAGTTTGTGGTTTTCTTCAAAAAAAAAAAATTAGTCTGTGGTTTTCTTCAAAAAAAGAAAATTAGTTCTTGGTTTTTTGAAGAAAACCACAAAAAAAGAAAATTTGTTTGTAGTTTGTTTCTAAAAAAGAAAATTAGTTTGTGGTTTTCTTCAAAAAAAGAAAATTAGTTTGTTTTTTTTCAAAAAACGAAAATTAGTTTGTGGTTTTCTTCAAAAAAAACTAAAATTAGTTTGTGGTTTTCTTCAAAAAAAAGAAAATAAGTTTGTGGTTTTCTTCAAAAAAAAAGAAAATTAGTTTGTGGTTTTCTTCAAAAAAAAAGAAAAATTAGTTTGTGGTTTTCATCAAAAAAAAAGAAAATTTGTTTGTGGTTTACTTCAAAAAAAAAAGAAAATAAGTTTGTGCTTTTCATCAAAAAAAGAAAATAAGTTTGTGGTTTTCTTCAAAAAAAGAAAAATTAGTTTGTGGTTTTCTTAAAAAAAAAAAAAAACTAGTATGTGGTATTCTTGAAAAAAATAAAAATTAGTTTGTGGTTTTCTTCAGAAAAAGAAAATTATTTTGTGGTTTTTTTCAAAAAAAGAAAAATTAGTTTGTGGTTTTCTTGAAAACAATAAAATTAGTTTGTGGTTATCTTTAAAAAAATAAAATTACTTTGTGGTTTTCTTCAAAAAAAAAGAAAATTAGTTTGTGGTTTTCTTCAAAAAAAAGAAAATAAGTTTGTGGTTTTCTTCAAAAAAAAGAAAATTAGTTTGTGGTTTTCTTCAAAAAAAAATAAAAATTAGTTTGTGGTTTTCTTAAAAAAAAAAGAAAATTAGCTTGTGGTTTTCTTCAAAAAAAGAAAATAAGTTTGTGGTTTTCTTCAAAAAAAGAAAATTAGTTTGTGGTTTTCTTCAAAAAAATAAAATTAGTTTGTGGTTTTCTTCAAAAAAAGAAAATAAGTTTGTGGTTTTCTTCAAAAAAAGAAAATTAGTTTGTGGTTTTCTTCAAAAAAAGAAAATTAGTTTGTGTTTTTTTTCAAAAAAAGTAAAATTACTTTGTGGTTTTCTTCAAAACAATAAAATTAGTTTGTGGTTATCTTCAAAAAAATAAAATTACTTTGTGATTTTCTTAAAAAAAAAAGAAAATTAGTTTGTGGTTTTCTTCAAAAAATAGAAAATAAGTTTGTGGTTTTCTTCAAAAAAAATAAAATTAGTTTGTGGTTTTCTTCAAAAAAAAAGAAAAATTAGTTTGTGGTTTTCTTCAAAAAAAAAGAAAATTAGCTTGTGGTTTTCTTCAAAACAAGAAAATAAGTTTGTGGTTTTCCTCAAAAAAAGAACAATTAGTTTGTGGTTTTCTTCAAAAAAAAAGAAAATTAGTTTGTGGTTTTCTTATAAAAAAACAAGAACATAAGTTAGTGGTTTTCTTAAAAAAAAAAGAAAATTAGTTTGTGGTTTTCTTCAAAAAAAGAAAATAAGTTTGTGGTCTTCTTCAAAAAAAAAGAAAAATTAGTTTGTGGTTTTCTTCAAAAAAAGAGAAAATTATTTTGTGGTTTTCTTCAAAAAAAAGAGAATAAGTTTGTGGTTCTCTTCAAAAAAAAAAGAAAATTAGTTTGTGGTTATCTTCCAAAAAACAAAATTAGTTTGTGGTTTTCTTCAAAAAAAGAAAATTAGTTTGTGATTTTCTTGAGAAAAAGAAAAATTATTTTGTGGTTTTCTTCAAAAAGAAAAAGAAAAATTAGTTTGTGGTTTTCTTGAAAAAAAGAAAAATTATTTTGTGTTTTTCTTCAAAAAAAAAAGAAAATTAGTTTGTGGTTTTCTTCAAAAAGAAGAAAATTAGTTTGTGGTTTTCTTCAAAAAAAAGAAAATTAGTTTGTGGTTTTCTTCAAAAAAAATAAAATTAGTTTGTGGTTTTCTTGAAAAAAAGAAAAATTAGTTTGTGGTTTTCTTCAAAAAAAGAAAATTAGTTTGTGATTTTCTTCGAAAAAAAAAAATTAGTTTGTGGTTTTGTTAAAAAAAAAAAAAATAGTTTGTGGTTTTCTTAAAAAAAAAAAATTTGTTTGTGGTTTTCTTCAAAAAAAGAAAATTAGTTTGTGGCTTTCTTCAAAAAAAAAAAAAAATAGTATGTGGTTTTCTTCAAAAAAAGATAAATTAGTTTGTGGTTTTCTTCAAAAAAAGAAAATTAGTTTGTGGTTTTTTTAAAAAAATGTAAAATTAGTTTGTGGTTTTCTTCAAAACAATAAAATTAGTTTGTGGTTATCTTCAAAAAAATAAAATTACTTTGTGGTCTTCTTCAAAAAAAAAAAAAATTACTTTGTGGTTTTCTTCAAAAAATAGAAAATAAGTTTTTGGTTTTCTTCAAAAAAAATAAAATTAGTTTGTGGTTTTCTTCAAACAGAAAGAAAAATTAGTTTTTGGTTTTCTTCAAAAAAAAAGAAAATTAGCTTGTGGTTTTCTTCAAAAAAAGAAAATTAGTTTGTGGTTTTCTTCAAAAAAAGAACAATTAGTTTGTGGTTTTCTTCAAAAAAAAAGAAAATTAGTTTGTGGTTTTCTTCAGAAAAAAGAAAATAAGTTTGTGGTTTTGTTCAAAAAAAAGAAAAATTCGTTTGTGGTTTTCTTCAAAAAAAAGAAAAATTAGTGTGTGGTTTTCTTAAAAAAAAAAGAAAATTAGTTTGTGGTTTTCTTAAAAAAAAACAAGAAAATAAGTTTGTGGTTTTCTTAAAAAAAAAGAAAATTAGTTTCTGGTTTTCTTCAAAAAATGAAAATAAGTTTGTGGTCTTTTTAAAAAAAAAAGAAAAATTAGTTTGTGGTTTTCTTCAAAAAAAGATAAAATTAGTTTGTGGTTTTCTTCAAAAAAAAGAAAATAAGTTTGTGGTTTTCTTCAAAAAAAATGAAAATTAGTTTGTGGTTATCTTCAAAAAAACAAAATTAGTTTGTGGTTTTCTTCAAAAAAAGAAAATTAGTTTGTGATTTTCTTGAGAAAAAGAAAAATTAGTTTGTGCTTTTCTTGAAAAAAAGAAAAATTATTTTGTGTTTTTCTTCAAAAAAAAAAGAAAATTAGTTTGTGGTTTTCTTCAAAAAAAGAAAATTAGTTTGTGGTTTTCTTCAAAAAAAAGAACATTAGTTTGTGGTTTTCTTCAAAAAAAAGAAAATTAGTTTGTGGTTTTCTTCAAAAAAAATAAAATTAGTTTGTGGTTTTCTTCTAAAAAAGAAAAATTAGTTTGTGGTTTTCTTCATAAAAAGAAAATTAGTTTGTGGTTTTGTTCAAAAAAAGAAAAATTAGTTTGTGGTTTTGTTAAAAAAAAAAAAAATAGTTTGTGGTTTTCTTCAAAAAAAAAAAAATTAGTTTGTTGTTTTCTTCAAAAAAAGAAAATTAGTTTGTGGTTTTCTTCAAAAAAAAAAAATAGTATGTGGTTTTGTTCAAAAAAAGAAAAATTAGTTTGTGGTTTTCTTCAAAAAAAGAAAATTATTTTGTGGTTTTTTTCAAAAAAAGTAAAATTAGTTTGTGGTTTTCTTCAAAACAATAAAATTAGTTTCTGGTTATCTTCAAAAAAATAAAATTACTTTGTGGTTTTCTTCAAAAAAAAAAGAAAATTAGTTTGTAGTTTTCTTCAAAAAAATAAAATTAGTTTGTGGTTTTTTAAAAAAACGAAAATTAGTTTGTGGTTTTCTTAAAAAAAAAAAAAATTAGTTTGTGGTTTTCTTCAAAAAAAAGAAAATAAGTTTGTGGTTTTATTCAAAAAAGAATTAGTTTCTGGTTTTTTAAAAAAACGAAAATTAGTTTGTGGTTTTCATAAAAAAAAGAAAATTAGTTTGTGGTTTTATTCAAAAAAAAGAAAATTAGTTTGTGGTATTATTCAAAAAAGAATTAGTTTGTGGTTTTCTTCAAAAAAGAAAATTAGTTTGTGGTTTTATTCAAAAAAATAAATATTTGTTTGTGGTTTGTTTTCAAAACAGGAAAAATTAGTTTGTAGTTTTCTTCAAAAAAAAAAAATTAGTTTGTGGTTTTCTACAAAAAAAGAAAATTAGTTCGTGGTTTTTTGTACAAAACCACAAAAAAAGAAAATTTGTTTGTAGTTTGTTTCTAAAAAAGAAAATTAGTTTGTGGTTTTCTTCAAAAAAAGAAAATTAGTTTGTGGTTTTTTAAAAAAACGAAAATTAGTTTGTTGTTTTCTTCAAAAAAAAAAGAAAATTAGTTTGTGGTTTTATTCAAAACAATAAAATTAGTTTGCGGTTTTGTTCAAAAAAAAAAAGAAAATTAGTTTGTGGTTTTCTTAAAAAAAAAGAAAATTAGTTTGTGGTTTTCTTCAAAAAAAGAAAATAAGTTTGTGGTATTCTTAAAAAAAAAAGAAAAATTAGTTTGTGGTTTTCTTCAAAAAAAGAGAAAATTAGTTTGTGGTTTTCTTCAAAAAAAAGAGAATAAGTTTGTGGTTTTCTTAAAAAAAAACGAAAATTAGTTTGTGGTTATCTTCCAAAAAACAAAATTAGTTTGTGGTTTTCTTCAAAAAAAGAAAATTAGTTTGTGATTTTCTTGAGAAAAAGAAAAATTATTTTGTGGTTTTCTTCAAAAAAAAAAAGAAAAATTAGTTTGTGGTTTTCTTGAAAAAAAGAAAAATTATTTTGTGTTTTTCTTCAAAAAAAAAAGAAAATTAGATTGTGGTTTTCTTCAAAAAAAGAAAATTAGTTTGTGGTTTTCTTCAAAAAAAAGAAAATTAGTTTGTTGTTTTCTTCAAAAAAAAGAAAATTAGTTTGTGGTTTTCTTCAAAAAAAATAAAATTTGTTTGTTGTTTTCTTCAAAAAAAGAAAAATTAGTTTGTGGTTTTCTTCAAAAAAAGAAAATTAGTTTGTGGTTTTCTTCGAAAAAAGAAAAATTAGTTTGTGGTTTTGTTAAAAAAAAAAAAATAGTTTGTGGTTTTCTTAAAAAAAAAAATTAGTTTGTGGTTTTCTTCAAAAAAAGAAAATTAGTTTGTGGTTTTCTTCAAAAAAAAAAAAAATAGTATGTGGTTTTCTTCAAAAAAAGATAAATTAGTTTGTGGTTTTCTTAAAAAAAAGAAAATTAGTTTGTGGTTTTTTTCAAAAAAAGTAAAATTAGTTTGTGGTTTTCTTCAAAGCAATAAAATTAGTTTGTGGTTATCTTCAAAAAAATAAAATTACTTCGTGGTTTTCTTAAAAAAAAAAGAAAATTAGTTTGTGGTTTTCTTCAAAAAATAGAAAATAAGTTTTTGGTTTTCTTCAAAAAAAAGAAAATTAGTTTGTGGTTTTCTTCAAAAAGAAAGAAAAATTAGTTTGTGGTTTTCTTCAAAAAAAAAGAAAATTAGCTTGTGGTTTTCTTCAAAAAAAGAAAATTAGTTTGTGGTTTTATTCAAAAAAAGAACAATTAGTTTGTGGTTTTCTTCAAAAAAAAAGAATATTAGTTTGTGGTTTTCTTCAGAAAAATGAAAATAAGTTTGTGGTTTTCTTCAAAAAAAAGAAAAATTCGTTTGTGGTTTTCTTCAAAAAAAAGAAAAATTAGTGTGTGGTTTTCTTATAAAAAAAAGAAAATTAGTTTGTGGTTTTCTTAAAAAAAAACAAGAAAATAAGTTTGTGGTTTTCTTAAAAAAAAAGAAAATTAGTTTGTGGTTTTCTTCAAAAAATGAAAATAAGTTTGTGGTCTTTTTCAAAAAAAAAGAAAAATTAGTTTGTGGTTTTCTTCAAAAAAAGAGAAAATTAGTTTGTGGTTTTCTTCAAAAAAAAGAAAATAAGTTTGTGGTTTTCTTCAAAAAAAATGAAAATTACTTTGTGGTTATCTTCAAAAAAACAAAATTAGTTTGTGGTTTTCTTCAAAAAAATAAAATTAGTTTGTGATTTTCTTGAGAAAAAGAAAAATTATTTTGTGGTTTTCTTAAAAAAAAAAAGAAAAATTAGTTTGTGCTTTTCTTGAAAAAAAGAAAAATTATTTTGTGTTTTTGTTCAAAAAAAAAGAAAATTAGTTTGTGGTTTTCTTCAAAAAAAAGAAAATTAGTTTGTGGTTTTCTTCAAAAAAAAGAAAATTAGTTTGTGGTTTTCTTCAAAAAAAAGAAAATTAGTTTGTGGTTTTCTTCAAAAAAAATAAAATTAGTTTGTGGTTTTCTTCAAAAAAAGAAAAATTAGTTTGTGGTTTTCTTCAAAAAAAGAAAATTAGTTTCTGGTTTTCTTCAAAAAAAGAAAAATTAGTTTGTGGTTTTGTTAAAAAAAAAAAAAATAGTTTGTGGTTTTCTTCAACAAAAAGAAAATAAGTTTGTGGTTTTATTCAAAAAAGAATTAGTTTGTGGTTTTTAAAAAAAACGAAAATTAGTTTGTGGTTTTCTTAAAAAAAAGAAAATTAGTTTGTGGTTTTATTCAAAAAAAAGAAAATTAGTTTGTGGTATTATTCAAAAAAGAATTAGTTTGTGGTTTTCTTCAAAAAAGAAAATTAGTTTGTGGTTTTATTCAAAAAAATAAATATTTGTTTGTGGTTTGTTTTCAAAACAGGAAAAATTAGTTTGTAGTTTTCTTCAAAAAAAGAAAATTAGTTTGTGGTTTTCTTCAAAAAAAAGAAAATTAGTTTGTGGTTTTCTTCCAAAAAAAGAAAATTAGTTTGTGGTTTTCTTAAAAAAAAATAAAATTAGTTTGTGGTTTTCTTCAAAAAAAGAAAAATTAGTTTGTGGTTTTCTTCAAAAAAAGAAAATTAGTTTGTGGTTTTCTTCAAAAAAAGAAAAATTAGTTTGTGGTTTTGTTAAAAAAAAAAATAAATAGTTTGTGGTTTTCTTCAACAAAAAGAAAATAAGTTTGTGGTTTTATTCAAAAAAGAATTAGTTTGTGGTTTTTTAAAAAAACGAAAATTAGTTTGTGGTTTTCTTAAAAAAAAGAAAATTAGTTTGTGGTTTTATTCAAAAAAAAGAAAATTAGTTTGTGGTATTATTCAAAAAAGAATTAGTTTGTGGTTTTCTTCAAAAAAGAAAATTAGTTTGTGGTTTTCTACAAAAAAAGAAAATTAGTTCGTGGTTTTTTGTACAAAACCACCAAAAAAGAAAATTTGTTTGTAGTTTGTTTCTAAAAAAGAAAATTAGTTTGTGGTTTTCTTCAAAAAAAGAAAATTAGTTTGTGGTTTTTTAAAAAAACGAAAATTAGTTTGTTGTTTTCTTCAAAAAAAAAAGAAAATTAGTTTGTGGTTTTATTCAAAACAATAAAATTAGTTTGTGGTTTTCTTCAAAAAAAAAAGAAAATTAGTTTGTGGTTTTCTTAAAAAAAAAAGAAAATTAGTTTGTGGTTTTCTTCAAAAAAAGAAAATAAGTTTGTGGTCTTCTTCAAAAAAAAAGAAAAATTAGTTTGTGGTTTTCTTCAAAAAAAGAGAAAATTAGTTTGTGGTTTTCTTCAAAAAAAAGAGAATAAGTTTGTGGTTTTCTTCAAAAAAAACGAAAATTAGTTTGTGGTTATCTTCCAAAAAACAAAATTAGTTTGTGGTTTTCTTCAAAAAAAGAAAATTAGTTTGTGATTTTCTTGAGAAAAAGAAAAATTATTTTGTGGTTTTCTTAAAAAAAAAAAAGAAAAATTAGTTTGTGGTTTTCTTGAAAAAAAGAAAAATTATTTTGTGTTTTTCTTCAAAAAAAAAAGAAAATTAGATTGTGGTTTTCTTCAAAAAAAGAAAATTAGTTTGTGGTTTTCTTCAAAAAAAAGAAAATTAGTTTGTGGTTTTCTTCAAAAAAAAGAAAATTAGTTTGTGGTTTTCTTCAAAAAAAATAAAATAAGTTTGTGGTTTTCTTAAAAAAAAGATAAATTAGTTTGTGGTTTTCTTCAAAAAAAGAAAATTAGTTTGTGGTTTTTTTCAAAAAAAGTAAAATTAGTTTGTGGTTTTCATCAAAACAATAAAATTAGTTTGTGGTTATCTTCAAAAAAATAAAATTACTTTGTGGTTTTCTTCAAAAAAAAAGAAAATTAGTTTGTGGTTTTCTTCAAAAAATAGAAAATAAGTTTTTGGTTTTCTTCAAAAAAAAGAAAATTAGTTTGTGGTTTTCTTCAAAAAGAAAGAAAAATTAGTTTGTGGTTTTCTTCAAAAAAAAAGAAAATTAGCTTGTGGTTTTCTTCAAAAAAAGAAAATTAGTTTGTGGTTATATTCAAAAAAAGATAAATTAGTTTGTGGTTTTCTTCAAAAAAAAAGAAAATTAGTTTGTGGTTTTCTTCAGAAAAAAGAAAATAAGTTTGTGGTTTTCTTCAAAAAAAAGAAAAATTCGTTTGTGGTTTTCTTCAAAAAAAAGAAAAATTAGTGTGTGGTTTTCTTAAAAAAAATAGAAAATTAGTTTGTGGTTTTCTTAAAAAAAAACAAGAAAATAAGTTTGTGGTTTTCTTAAAAAAAAAAGAAAATTAGTTTGTGGTTTTCTTCAAAAAATGAAAATAAGTTTGTGGTCTTTTTCAAAAAAAAAGAAAAATTAGTTTGTGGTTTTCTTCAAAAAAAGAGAAAATTAGTTTGTGGTTTTCTTCAAAAAAAAGAAAATAAGTTTGTGGTTTTCTTGAAAAAAAATGAAAATTAGTTTGTGGTTATCTTCAAAAAACAAAATTAGTTTGTGGTTTTCTTCAAAAAAATAAAATTAGTTTGTGATTTTCTTGAGAAAAAGAAAAATTATTTTGTGGTTTTCTTAAAAAAAAAAAGAAAAATTAGTTTGTGCTTTTCTTGAAAAAAAGAAAAATTAATTTGTGTTTTTCTTCAAAAAAAAAGAAAATTAGTTTGTGGTTTTCTTCAAAAAAAGAAAATTAGTTTGTGCTTTTCTTCAAAAAAAAGAAAATTAGTTTGTGGTTTTCTTCAAAAAAAAGAAAATTAGTTTGTGGTTTTCTCCAAAAAAAATAAAATTAGTTTGTGGTTTTCTTCAAAAAAAGAAAAATTAGTTTGTGGTTTTCTTCAAAAAAAGAAAACTAGTTTGTGGTTTTCTTCAAAAAAAGAAAAATTAGTTTGTGGTTTTGTTAAAAAAAAAAATAAATAGTTTGTGGTTTTCTTCAACAAAAAAAAATTAGTTTGTGGTTTTCTTTAAAAAAAGAAAATTAGTTTGTGGTTTTCTTAAAAAAAAAAAAAATAGTATGTGGTTTTCTTCAAAAAAAGAAAAATTAGTTTGTGGTTTTCTTCAAAAAAAGAAAATTATTTTGTGGTTTTTTTCAAAAAAAGTAAAATTAGTTTGTGGTTTTCTTCAAAACAATAAAATTAGTTTCTGGTTATCTTCAAAAAAATAAAATTACTTTGTGGTTTTCTTCAAAAAAAAAGAAAATTAGTTTGTTGTTTTCTTCAAAAAAATAAAATTAGTTTGTGGTTTTTTAAAAAAACGAAAATTAGTTTGTGGTTTTCTTAAAAAAAAAAAAATTATATTGTGGTTTTCTTAAAAAAAAGAAAATTAGTTTGTGCTTTTCTTCAAAAAAAAAAAAATTAGTTTGTGGTTTTCTTCAAAAAAAAGAAAATTAGTTTGTGGTATTATTCAAAAAAGAATTAGTTTGTGGTTTTCTTCAAAAGAGAAAATTAGTTTGTGGTTTTATTCAAAAAAATAAATATTTGTTTGTGGTTTGTTTTCAAAACAGGAAAAATTAGTTTGTAGTTTTCTTCAAAAAAAAAAATTAGTTTGTGGTTTTCTACAAAAAAAGAAAATTAGTTCGTGGTTTTTTGTACAAAACCACAAAAAAAGAAAATTTGTTTGTAGTTTGTTTCTAAAAAAGAAAATTAGTTTGTGGTTTTCTTCAAAAAAAGAAAATTAGTTTGTGGTTTTTTAAAAAAACGAAAATTAGTTTGTGGTTTTCTTGAAAAAAAAAAGAAAATTAGTTTGTGGTTTTCTTCAAAAAAAAAGAAAAATTAGTTTGTGGTTTTCTTCGAAAAAAAAGAAAATTAGTTTGTGGTTTTCTTTTTAAAAAAACGAAAATAAGTTTGTGGTTTTCTTCGAAAAAAAGAAAATTAGTTTGTGGTTTTCTTCCAACAAAAAGAAAAATTAGTTAGAGGTTTTCTTCCATAAAAAAGAAAATTAGTTTGATGTTTTCTTAAAAAAAAAAAGAAAATAAGTTTGTGGTTTCCTTAAAAAAAAAAGAAAATTAGTTTCTGGTTTTCTTCAAAAAAAGAAAATAAGTTTGTGGTCTTCTTCTTCAAAAAAAGAATAATTAGTTTGTGGTCTTCTTCAAAAAAAGATAAAATTAGTTTGTGGTTTTCTTCAAAAAAAAGAAAATAAGTTTGTGGTTTTCTTCAAAAAAAAGAAAATTAGTTTGTGGTTTTCTTCAAAAAAAAAGGAAAAAATTAGTTTGTGGTTTTCTTGAAAAAAAAAGAAAATTAGTTTGTGGTTTTCTTCAAAAAAAAAAATAAGTTTGTGGTTTTCTTCAAAAAAAGAAAATTAGTTTGTGGTTTTCTTCAAAAAAATAAAAATTAGTTTGTGGTTTTCTTCAAAAAAAAATAAAAATACTATGTGGTCTTCTTCAAAAAATGAAAAATTAGTTTGTGGTTTTCTTCAAAAAAAGAAAATTAGTTTGTGCTTTTTTTCAAAAAAAGTAAAATTAGTTTGTGGTTTTCTTCAAAACAATAAAATTAGTTTGTGGTTATCTTCAAAAAAATAAAATTACTTTGTGGTTTTCTTCAAAAAAAAAAGAAAATTAGTTTGTGGTTTTCTTCAAAAAATAGAAAATAAGTTTGTGGTTTTCTAAAAAAAATAGAAAATAAGTTTGTGGTTTTCTTCAAAAAAAAGAAAATTAGTTTGTGGTTTTCTTCAAAAAAAAAGAAAAATTAGTTCGTGGTTTTCTTCAAAAAAAAAAGAAAATTAGCTTGTGGTTTTCTTCAAAAAAAGAAAATAAGTTTGTGGTTTTCCTCAAAAAAAGAAAATTAGTTTGTGGTTTTCTTCAAAAAAAGAACAATTAGTTTGTGGTTTTCTTCAAAAAAAAAGAAAATTAGTTTGTGGTTTTCTTAAAAAAAAACAAGCAAATAAGTTTGTGGTTTTCTTAAAAAAAAAAGAAAATTAGTTTGTGGTTTTCTGCAAAAAAAGAAAATAAGTTTGTGGTCTTCTTCAAAAAAAAAGAAAAATTAGTTTGTGGTTTTCTTCAAAAAAAGAGAAAATTAGTATGTGCTTTTCTTCAAAAAAATAAAATTAGTTTGTGGTTATCTTCAAAAAAATAAAATTACTTTGTGGTTTTCGTCAAAAAACGAAAATTAGTAAGTGGTTTTCTAAAAAAAAAAAAAAAATTAGTTTGTGGTTTTCTAAAAATAAAATAAAATAAGTTTGTGGTTTTCTTAAAAAAAAAGAAAATTAGTTTGTGGTTTTCTTCAAAAAAAAAGAAAAATTAGTTTGTGGTTTTCTTCAAAAAAAAAAGAAAATTAGCTCTTCAAAAAAAGAAAATAAGTTTGTGGTTTTCCTCAAAAAGAGAAAATTAGTTTGTGGTTTCCTTCAAAAAAAGAACAATTAGTTTGTGGTTTTCTTAAAAAAAAAAGAAAATTAGTTTGTGGTTTAATTCAAAAAAAGAACAATTAGTTTGTGGTTTTCTTAAAAAAAAATGAAAATTAGTTTGTGGTTTTCTTCAAAAAAAAGAAAAATTAGTTTGTGGTTTTGTTCAAAAAAAAGAAAAATTAGTTTGTGGTTTTCTTCAAAAAAAGAGAAAATAAGTTTGTGGTTTTCTTCAACAAAAAAGAAAATAAGTTTGTGGTTTTCTTCAAAAAAAAAAGAAAATTAGTTTGTGTTTTTCTTCAAAAAAAAAGGAAAAAAATTAGTTTACGGTTTTCTTCAAAAAAAAAAAAATTAGTTTCTGGTTTTCTTCAAAAAAAGTTCAAAAAAAGAAAATTCGTTTGTGGTCTTCTTCAAAAAAAAGAAAATAAGTTTGTGGTTTTCTTCAAAAAAAAGAAAATTATTTTGTGCTCTTCTTCACAAAAAAGAAAATTCGTTTGTGGTTTTCTTCAAAAAAAAGAAAATTAGTTTGTGATTTTCTTAAAAAAAAAGAAAATTAGTTTGTGGTTTTTTGAAGAAAACCACAAAAAAAAATTAGTTTGTGGTTTTATTCAAAAAAAAAAAATTAGTTTGTGGTTTTCTTCAAAAAAAAGAAAATTAGTTTGTGGTTTTCTTCAAAAAAAAGAAAAATTAGTTTGTGGTTTTCTTAAAAAAAAAGAAAAATTAGTTTGTGGTTTTCTTCAAAAAAAGAGAAAATAAGTTTGTGGTTTTCTTCAACAAAAAAGAAAATAAGTTTGTGGTTTTCTTCAAAAAAAAAAGAAAATTAGTTTGTGTTTTTCTTCAAAAAAAAAGGAAAAAAATTAGTTTTCGGTTTTCTTCAAAAAAAAAAAAAAAATTAGTTTGTGGTTTTCTTCAAAAAAAGTTCAAAAAAAGAAAATTCGTTTGTGGTCTTCTTCAAAAAAAAGAAAATAAGTTTGTGGTTTTCTTCAAAAAAAAGAAAATTATTTTGTGCTCTTCTTCACAAAAAAGAAAATTCGTTTGTGGTTTTCTTCAAAAAAAAGAAAATTATTTTGTGCTCTTCTTCACAAAAAAGAAAATTCGTTTGTGGTTTTCTTCAAAACAAAGAAAATAAGTTTGTGGTTTTCTTCAAAAAAAAAAAGAAAATTAGCTTGTGGTTTTCTTCAAAAATAGAAAATAAGTTTGTGGTTTTCTTCAAAAAAAGAAAATTAGTTTGTGGTTTTCTTCAAAAAAAGAAAATAAGTTTGTGGTTTTCCTCAAAAAAAGAAAATTAGTTTGTGGTTTTCTTCAAAAAAAGAACAATTAGTTTGTGGTTTTCTTAAAAAAAAAAGAAAATTAGTTTGTGGTTTTCTTCAAAAAAAAATAAAAATTAGTTTGTGGTTTTCTTCAAAAAAAAAAGAAAATTAGCTCTTCAAAAAAAGAAAATAAGTTTGTGGTTTTCCTCAAAAAGAGAAAATTAGTTTGTGGTTTTCTTCAAAAAAAGAACAATTAGTTTGTGGTTTTCTTAAAAAAAAAAGAAAATTAGTTTGTGGTTTTCTTCAAAAAAAAAGAAAACAAGTTTGTGGTTTTCTTCAAAAAAAAGAAAAATTAGTTTGTGCTTTTCTTCAAAAAAAAACAAAAATTAGTGTGTTGTTTTCTTAAAAAAAAAAGAAAATTAGTTTGTAGTTTTCTTAAAAAAAAACAAGAAAATAAGTTTGTGGTTTTCTTAAAAAAAAAAGAAAATTAGTTTGTGGTTTTCTTCCAAAAAAGAAAATAAGTTTGTGGTCTTCTTCTTCAAAAAAAGAAAAATTAGTTTGTGGTTTTCTTCAAAAAAAGAAAAAAATACTTTGTGGTTTTCTTCAAAAAAAAGAAAATAAGTTTGTAGTTTTCATCAAAAAAAAAGAAAATTAGTTTGTGGTTATCTTCAAATAAACAAAATTAGTTTGTGGTTTTCTTCAAAAAAAGAAAATTAGTTTGTGATTTTCTTGAGAAAAAGAAAAATTATTTTGTGGTTTTCTTCAAAAAAAAAGAAAAATTAGTTTGTGGTTTTATTGAAAAAAAGAAAAATTAGTTTGTGGTTTTCATCAAAAAAGAAAATTAGTTTGTGGTTTTCTTCAAAAAAAGAAATATTTGTTTGTGGTTTGTATTCAAAACAAGAAAAATTAGTTTGTGGTTTTCTTCAAAAAAAAAAAATTAGTTTGTGGTTTTCTTCAAAAAAAAAATTAGTTCGTGGTTTTTTGAAGAAAACCACAAAAAAGAAAATTTGTTTGTGTATTGTTTCTAAAAAAGAAAAATTAGTTTGTGGTTTTCTTCAAAAAAAGAAAATTAGTTTGTGGTTTTTTAAAAAAACGAAAATTAGTTTGTGGTTTTCTTCAAAAAAAAATAAAATTTGTTTGTGGTTTTCTTCAAAAAAAAAAAATAAGTTTGTGGTTTTCTTCGAAAAAAAGAAAATTAGTTTGTGGTTTTCTGCAAAAAAAAAGAAAAATTAGTTTGTGGTTTTCTTCAAAAAAAAGGAAAATTAGTTTGTTGTTTTCTTCAAAAAAAAAAGAAAATAAGTTTGTGGTTTTCTTAAAAAAAATAGAAAATTAGTTTGTGGTTTTCCTCAAAAAAAGAAAATAAGTTTGTGGTCTTCTTCAAAAAAAAAGAAAAAATAGTTTGTGGTTTTCTTCAAAAAAAGATAAAATTAGTTTGTGGTTTTCTTCAAAAAAAAAGAAAATAAGTTTGTGGTTTTCTTCAAAAAAAAGCAAATTAGTTTGTGGTTTTCTTAAAAAAAAAAGAAAAAAAATTAGTTTGTGGTTTTCTACAAAAAAAAAAAAAAATAGTATGTGCTTTTCTTCAAAAAAAGAAAAATTAGTTTGTGGTTTTCATCAAAAAAAGAAAATTAGTTTGTGGTTTTCTTCAAAAAAAAGAAAATTAGTTTGTGGTTTTCTTCAAAAAAAGAAAAATTAGTTTGTGGTTTTCTTCAAAAAAAGAAAATTAGTTTGTGGTTTTCTTCAAAAAATTAAAAATTAATTTGTGGTTTTGTTAAAAAAAAAAAAAATAGTTTGTGGTTTTCTTCAAAAAAAAAATTTAGTTTGTGGTTTTCTTCAAAAAAAGAAAATTAGTTTGTGGTTTTCTTCAAAAAAAAAGAAAATTAGTTTGTGGTTTTCTTCAAAAAAAAAAAAATAAGTTTGTGGTTTTCTTCAAAAAAAGAAAATTAGTTTGTGGTTTTCTTCAAAAAAAGAAAAATTAGTTTGTGGTTTTGTTAAAAAAAAAAAAAAATAGTTTGTGGTTTTCTTCAAAAAAAAAAAATTAGTTTGTGGTTTTCTTCAAAAAAAGAAAAATTAGTTTGTGGTTTTCTTCAAAAAAAACGAAAATTAGCTTGTGGTTTTCTTCAAAAAAATAAAATAAGTTTGTGGTTTTCCTCAAAAAAAAGAAAATTAGTTTGTGGTTTTCTTCAAAAAAAGAACAATTAGTTTGTGGTTTTCTTCAAAAAAAAAGAAAATTAGTTTGTGGTTTTCTTCAAAAAAAAGAAAATAGGTTTCTGGTTTTCTTAAAAAAAAAAGAAAAATTAGTGTGTCGTTTTCTTAAAAAAAAAAGAAAATTAGTTTGTGGTTTTCATAAAAAAAAACAAGAAAATAAGTATTTGGTTTTCTTAAAAAAAAAAGAAAATTAGTTTGTGGTTTTCTTCAAAAAAAGAAAATAAGTTTGTGGTCTTCTTCAAAAAAAAAGAAAAATTAGTTTGTGGTTTTCTTCAAAAAAAGAGAAAATTATTTCTTAAAAAAAAAGAAAATAAGTTTGTGGTTTTCTTCAAAAAAAAAAGAAAATTAGTTTGTGGTTATCTTCAAAAAAACAAAATTAGTTTGTGGTTTTCTTCAAAAAAAGAAAATTAGTTTGTGATTTTCTTGAGAAAAAGAAAAATTATTTTGTGGTTTTCAAAAAAAAAAAAAAAATTAGTTTGTGGTTTCCTTGAAAAAAAGAAAAATTATTTTGTTTTTTTCTACAAAAAAAAAGAAAATTAGTTTGTGGTTTTCTTCAAAAAAAGAAAATTAGTTTCTGGTTTTCTTCAAAAAAAAGAAAATTAGTTTGAGGTTTTCTTCAAGAAAAAGAAAATTAGTTTGTGGTTTTCTTCAAAAAAAAGAAAATTAGTTTGTGGTTTTCTTCAAAAAAAGAAAAATTAGTTTGTGGTTTTCTTCAAAAAAAGAAAATTAGTTTGTGGTTTTCTTCAAAAAAAGAAAAATTAGTTTGTGGTTTTGTTCAAAAAAAAAAAATAGTTTGTTGTTTTCTTCAAAAAAAAAAATTAGTTTGTGGTTTTCTTCAAAAAAAGAAAATTAGTTTGTGGTTTTTTTCTAAAAAAGAAAAATTAGTTTGTTGTTTTCTTCAAAAAAAATAAATTAGTTCGTGGTTTTCTTCAAAAAAAGAAAATTAGTTCGTGGTTTTTTGAAGAAAACCACCAAAAAAGAAAATTTGTTTGTAGTTTGTTTCTAAAAAAGAAAATTAGTTTGTGGTTTTCTTCAAAAAAAGAAAATTAGTTTGTGGTTTTTTCAAAAAACGAAAATTAGTTTGTGGTTTTCTTCAAAAAAAAAGACAATTAGTTTGTGGTTTTCTTCAAATAAAAAGAAAATAAGTTTGTGGTTTTCTTAAAAAAAAAAAAATTAGATTGTGGTTTTCTTGAAAAAAAAAAAGAAAAATTAGTTTGTGGTTTTCTTAAAAAAGAAAGAAAATTAGTTTGTGGTTTTCTTAAAAAAGAAAAAGAAAATAAGTTTGTGGTTTTCTTAAAAAAAAAAGAAAATTAGTTTCTGGTTTTCTTCAAAAAAAGATAATAAGTTTGTGGTCTTCTTAAAAAAAAAAGAAAAATTAGTTTGTGGTTTTCTTCAAAAAAAGATAAAATTAGTTTGTGGTTTTATTCAAAAAAAAGAAAATAAGTTTGTGGTTTTCTTCAAAAAAAAGAAAATTAGTTTGTGGCTTTCTTAAAAAAAAAAAGAAAAAAAATTAGTTTGCGGTTTTCTTCAAAAAAAAAGAAAATTACTTTGTGGTTTTCTTCAAAAAAAGAAAATAAGTTTGTGGTTTTCTTCAAAAAAATAAAATTAGTTTGTGGTTTTCTTCAAAAAAAGAAAAATTAGTTTGTGGTTTTCTTCAAAAAAAAAAAAGAATAGTATGTGGTTTTGTTCAAAAAAAGAAAAATTAGTTCGTGGTTTTCTTCAAAAAAAGAAAATTAGTTTGTGGTTTTTTTCAAAAAAAAGAAAATTAGTTTGTGGTTTTATTCAAAACAATAAAATTAGTTTGTGGTTTTCTTCAAAAAAAAAGAAAATTAGTTTGTGGTTTTATTAAAAAAAAAAGAAAATTAGTTTGTGGTTTTATTAAAAAAAATAAAATAAGTTTGTGGTTTTCTTCAAAAAAAAGAAAATTAGTTTGTGGTTTTCAAAAAAAAAAAAAAAAAATTAGTTTGTGGTTTTCTTCAGAAAAAAAGAAAATTAGCTTGTGGTTTTCTTCAAAAAAAGAAAATAAGTTTGTGGTTTTCTTAAAAAAAAAATAAAATTAGTTTGTGATTTTCTTCAAAAAAATAAAATAACTTTGTGGTTTTCTTCAATAAAAGAAATATTTGTTTGTGGTTTGTATTCAAAACAAGAAAAATTAGTTTGTGGTTTTCTTCAAAAAAAAAAAATTAGTTTGTGGTTTTCTTCAAAAAAAAAATTAGTTCGTGGTTTTTTGAAGAAAACCACAAAAAAGAAAATTTGTTTGTGTATTGTTTCTAAAAAAGAAAAATTAGTTTGTGGTTTTCTTCAAAAAAAGAAAATTAGTTTGTGGTTTTTTAAAAAAACGAAAATTAGTTTTTGGTTTTCTTCAAAAAAAAATAAAATTTGTCTGTGGTTTTCTTCAAAAAAAAAAAATAAGTTTGTGGTTTTCTTCGAAAAAAAGAAAATTAGTTTGTGGTTTTCTGCAAAAAAAAAGAAAAATTAGTTTGTGGTTTTCTTCAAAAAAAAGGAAAATTAGTTTGTTGTTTTCTTCAAAAAAAAAAGAAAATAAGTTTGTGGTTTTCTTAAAAAAAATAGAAAATTAGTTTGTGGTTTTCCTCAAAAAAAGAAAATAAGTTTGTGGTCTTCTTCAAAAAAAAAGAAAAAATAGTTTGTGGTTTTCTTCAAAAAAAGATAAAATTAGTTTGTGGTTTTCTTCAAAAAAAAAGAAAATAAGTTTGTGGTTTTCTTCAAAAAAAAGCAAATTAGTTTGTGGTTTTCTTAAAAAAAAAAGAAAAAAAATTAGTTTGTGGTTTTCTACAAAAAAAAAAAAAAATAGTATGTGCTTTTCTTCAAAAAAAGAAAAATTAGTTTGTGGTTTTCATCAAAAAAAGAAAAATTAGTTTGTGGTTTTCTTCAAAAAAAAGAAAATTAGTTTGTGGTTTTCTTCAAAAAAAGAAAAATTAGTTTGTGGTTTTCTTCAAAAAAAGAAAATTAGTTTGTGGTTTTCTTCAAAAAATTAAAAATTAATTTGTGGTTTTGTTAAAAAAAAAAAAAATAGTTTGTGGTTTTCTTCAAAAAAAAAATTTAGTTTGTGGTTTTCTTCAAAAAAAGAAAATTAGTTTGTGGTTTTCTTCAAAAAAAAAGAAAATTAGTTTGTGGTTTTCTTCAAAAAAAAAAAAATAAGTTTGTGGTTTTCTTCAAAAAAAGAAAATTAGTTTGTGGTTTTCTTCAAAAAAAGAAAAATTAGTTTGTGGTTTTGTTAAAAAAAAAAAAAAATAGTTTGTGGTTTTCTTCAAAAAAAAAAAATTAGTTTGTGGTTTTCTTCAAAAAAAGAAAATTAGTTTGTGGTTTTCTTCAAAAAAAACGAAAATTAGCTTGTGGTTTTCTTCAAAAAAATAAAATAAGTTTGTGGTTTTCCTCAAAAAAAAGAATATTAGTTTGTGGTTTTCTTCAAAAAAAGAACAATTAGTTTGTGGTTTTCTTCAAAAAAAAAGAAAATTAGTTTGTGGTTTTCTTCAAAAAAAAGAAAATAAGTTTCTGGTTTTCTTAAAAAAAAAAGAAAAATTAGTGTGTGGTTTTCTTAAAAAAAAAAGAAAATTAGTTTGTGGTTTTCATAAAAAAAAACAAGAAAATAAGTATTTGGTTTTCTTAAAAAAAAAAGAAAATTAGTTTGTGGTTTTCTTCAAAAAAAAGTAAATAAGTTTGTGGTCTTCTTCAAAAAAAAAGAAAAATTAGTTTGTGGTTTTCTTCAAAAAAAAAAGAAAATTAGTTTGTGGTTATCTTCAAAAAAACAAAATTAGTTTGTGGTTTTCTTCAAAAAAAGAAAATTAGTTTGTGATTTTCTTGAGAAAAAGAAAAATTATTTTGTGGTTTTCAAAAAAAAAAAAAAATTAGTTTGTGGTTTTCTTGAAAAAAAGAAAAATTATTTTGTTTTTTTCTACAAAAAAAAAGAAAATTAGTTTGTGGTTTTCTTCAAAAAAAGAAAATTAGTTTCTGGTTTTCTTCAAAAAAAAGAAAATTAGTTTGAGGTTTTCTTCAAGAAAAAGAAAATTAGTTTGTGGTTTTCTTCAAAAAAAAGAAAATTAGTTTGTGGTTTTCTTCAAAAAAAGAAAAATTAGTTTGTGGTTTTCTTCAAAAAAAGAAAATTAGTTTGTGGTTTTCTTCAAAAAAAGAAAAATTAGTTTGTGGTTTTGTTCAAAAAAAAAAAATAGTTTGTTGTTTTCTTCAAAAAAAAAAATTAGTTTGTGGTTTTCTTCAAAAAAAGAAAATTAGTTTGTGGTTTTTTTCTAAAAAAGAAAAATTAGTTTGTTGTTTTCTTCAAAAAAAATAAATTAGTTCGTGGTTTTCTTCAAAAAAAGAAAATTAGTTCGTGGTTTTTTGAAGAAAACCAGCAAAAAAGAAAATTTGTTTGTAGTTTGTTTCTAAAAAAGAAAATTAGTTTGTGGTTTTCTTCAAAAAAAGAAAATTAGTTTGTGGTTTTTTCAAAAAACGAAAATTAGTTTGTGGTTTTCTTCAAAAAAAAAGACAATTAGTTCGTGGTTTTATTCAAATAAAAAGAAAATAAGTTTGTGGTTTTCTTCAAAAAAAAAAAAAATTAGATTGTGGTTTTCTTGAAAAAAAAAAAGAAAAATTAGTTTGTGGTTTTCTTAAAAAAGAAAGAAAATTAGTTTGTGGTTTTCTTAAAAAAGAAAAAGAAAATAAGTTTGTGGTTTTCTTAAAAAAAAAAGAAAATTAGTTTCTGGTTTTCTTCAAAAAAAGATAATAAGTTTGTGGTCTTCTTAAAAAAAAAAGAAAAATTAGTTTGTGGTTTTCTTCAAAAAAAGATAAAATTAGTTTGTGGTTTTATTCAAAAAAAAGAAAATAAGTTTGTGGTTTTCTTCAAAAAAAAGAAAATTAGTTTGTGGCTTTCTTAAAAAAAAAAAGAAAAAAAATTAGTTTGTGGTTTTCTTCAAAAAAAAGAAAATTAGTTTGTGGTTTTCTTCAAAAAAAGAAAAATTAGTTTGTGGTTTTCTTCAAAAAAAGAAAATTAGTTTGTGGTTTTCTTCAAAAAAAGAAAAATTAGTTTGTGGTTTTGTTCAAAAAAAAAAAAATAGTTTGTGGTTTTCTTCAAAAAAAAAATTAGATTGTGGTTTTCTTCAAAAAAAGAAAATTAGTTTGTGGGTTTTTTCTAAAAAAGAAAAATTAGTTTGTTGTTTTCTTCAAAAAAAATAAATTAGTTCGTGGTTTTCTTCAAAAAAAGAAAATTAGTTCGTGGTTTTTTGAAGAAAACCACAAAAAAAGAAAATTTGTTTGTAGTTTGTTTCTAAAAAAGAAAATTAGTTTGTGTATTTCTTCAAAAAAAGAAAATTAGTTTGTGGTTTTTTCAAAAAACGAAAATTAGTTTGTGGTTTTCTTCAAAAAAAAAGAAAATTAGTTTGTTGTTTTCTTCAAAAAAAAAGAAAATAAGTTTGTGGTTTTCTTCAAAAAAAAAAAAATTAGTTTGTGGTTTTCTTGAAAAAAAAAGAAAAATTAGTTTGTGGTTTTCTTAAAAAAGAAAGAAAATTAGTTTGTAGTTTTCTTAAAAAAGAAAAAGAAAATAAGTTTGTGGTTTTCTTAAAAAAAAAAGAAAATTAGTTTCTGGTTTTCTTCAAAAAAAGAAAACAAGTTTGTGGTCTTCTTAAAAAAAAAAGAAAAATTAGTTTATGGTTTTATTCAAAAAAAAAGAAAATTAGTTTGTGGTTTTATTAAAAAAAAAGAAAATTAGATTGTGGTTTTATTCAAAAAAAAGAAAATAAGTTTGTGGTTTTCTTCAAAAAAAAGAAAATTAGTTTGTGGCTTTCTTCAAGAAAAAAAGAAAAAAAAATTAGTTTGTGGTTTTCTTCAAAAAAAAAGAAAATTAGTTTGTGGTTTTCTTCAAAAAAAGAAAATAAGTTTGTTGTTTTCTTCAAAAAAAGAAAATTAGTTTGTGGTTTTCTTCAAAAAAAGAAAAATTAGTTTGTGGTTTTCTTAAAAAAAAAAAAAGAATAGTATGTGGTTTTGTTCAAAAAAAGAAAAATTAGTTTGTGGTTTTCTTCAAAAAAAGAAAATTAGTTTGTGGTTTTTTTCAAAAAAAAGAAAATTAGTTTTTGGTTTTATTCAAAACAATAAAATTAGTTTGTGGTTTTTTTCAAAAAAAAAGAAAATTAGTTTGTGGTTTTATTCAAAAAAAAAGAAAATTAGTTTGTGGTTTTATTCAAAAAAAAATAATAAGTTTGTGGTTTTCTTCAAAAAAAAGAAAATTAGTTTGTGGTTTTCTTCAAAAAAAGAAAAATTAGTTTGTGGTTTTCTTCAAAAAAAAATAAAATTAGTTTGTGATTTTCTTCAAAAAAATAAAATTACTTTGTGGTTTTCTTCAATAAAAAAGAAAATTAGTTTGTGGTTTTCTTCAAAAAAAAGAAAATAAGTTTGAGGTTTTCTTCAACAAAAAGAAAATTAGTTTGTGGTTTTCTTCAAAAAAAAAGAAAAATTAGTTTGTGGTTTTCTACAAAAAAGAAAAGAAAATTAGCTTGTGGTTTTCTTCAAAAATAGAAAATAAGTTTGTGGTTTTCTTCAAAAAAAGAAAATTAGTTTGTGGTTTTCTTCAAAAAAAGAAAATTAGTTTGTGGTTTTCTTCAAAAAAAGAAAATTAGTTTGTGGTTTTCTTAAAAAAAAAATAAATAGTTTGTGGTTTTCTTCAAAAAAAGAAAAATTAGTTTGTGGTTTTCTTCAAAAAAAAGAAAAATTAGTTTGTGGTTTTCTTCAAAAAAAGAGAAAATAAGTTTGTGGTTTTCTTCAACAAAAAAGAAAATAAGTTTGTGGTTTTCTTCAAAAAAAATGAAAATTAGTTTGTGTTTTTCTTAAAAAAAAAAGGAAAAAAATTAGTTTTCGGTTTTCTTCAAAAAAAATGAAAATTAATTTGTGATTTTCTTAAAAAAAAAGAAAATTTGTTTGTGGTTTTTTGAAGAAAACCACAAAAAAAAAATTAGTTTGTGGTTTTATTCAAAAAAAAAAAATTAGTTTGTGGTTTTCTTCAAAAAAAAGAAAATTAGTTTGTGGTTTTATTCAAAAAAAAAAAATTAGTTTGTGGTTTTCTTCAAAAAAAAGAAAATTAGTTTGTGGTTTTGTTCAAAAAAAAAAAAATTAGTTTGTGGTTTTCTTCAAAAAAAAGAAAAATTAGTTTGTGGTTTTCTTCAAAAAAAGAGAAAATAAGTTTGTGGTTTTCTTCAACAAAAAAGAAAATAAGTTTGTGGTTTTCTTCAAAAAAAATGAAAATTAGTTTGTGTTTTTCTTAAAAAAAAAAGGAAAAAAATTAGTTTTCGGTTTTCTTCAAAAAAAAAGAAAATTAGTTTGTGGTTTTCTTCAAAAAAAGTTCAAAAAAAGAAAATTCGTTTGTGGTCTTCTTCAAAAAAAAGAAAATAAGTTTGTGGTTTTCTTCAAAAAAAAGAAAATTATTTTGTGCTCTTCTTCACAAAAAAGAAAATTCGTTTGTGGTTTTCTTCAAAAAAAAGAAAATTATTTTGTGCTCTTCTTCACAAAAAAGAAAATTCGTTTGTGGTTTTCTTCAAAAAAAAGAAAATAAGTTTGTGGTTTTCTTTAAAAAAAAGAAAATTTGTTTGTGGTTTTCTTCAAAAAAAAAAGAAAAATTAGTTTGTGGTTTTCTTCAAAAAAAAAAGAAAATTAGTTTGTGGTTTTCTTCAAAAAAAGAAAATTAGTTTGTGGTTTTCTTCAAAAAAAGAAAATTATTTTGTGGTTTTCTTCAAAAAAAGAAAATTATTTTGTGGTTATCTTCAAAAAAAGAAAATTAGTTTGTGGTTTTCTTCAAAAAAAGAAAATTAGTTTATGGTTTTTTTCAAAAAAAGAAAATTAGATTATGTTTTTCTTCAAAAAAAGAAAATTAGTTTGTGGTTTTCTTCAAAAAAAAAGAAAATTAGTTTGTGGTTTTCTTCAAAAAATAGAAAATTATTTTGTCGTTTTCTTAAAAAAAAAGAAAATTAGTTTGTCGTTTTCTTCAAAAAAAAGAAAAATTAGTTTGTGGTTTTCTTAAAAAAAAAAGAAAAATTATTTTGAGGTTATCTTAAAAAAAAAAGAAAATTTGTTTGTGGTTTTCTTCAAAAAAGGAAAATTAGGTCGTGGTTTTCTTAAAAAAAAAGAAAATTAGTTTGTGGTATTATTCAAAAAAGAATTACTTTGTGGTTTTCTTCAAAAAAAGAAAATTAGTTTGTTGTTTTCGTCAAAAAAAGAAAAATTAGTTTGTGGTTTTCTTCAAAAAAAAAAAAAATAGTTTGTGGTTTTCTTCAAAAAAAGAAAAATTAGTTTGTGGTTTTCTTCAAAAAAAAGAAAATTAGTTCGTGATTTTATTCAAAAAAATAAAATTAGTTTGTGGTTATCTTCAATAAAAAAGAAAATTAGTTTGTCGTTTTCTTCAAAAAAAAGAAAATTAGTTTGTGGTTTTTTAAAGAAAACCACAAAAAAAAAAATTAGTTTGTGGTTTTATTCAAAAAAAGAAAATTAGTTTGTGGTTTTCTTAAAAAAAAAGAAAATTAGTTTGTGGTTTTCTTCAAAAAAAAGAAAATTAGTTTATGGTTTTCTTCAAAAAAAGAAAATTAGTTTGTGGTTCTCTTCAGAAAAAAAAAAAATTAGTTTGTAGTTTTATTAAAAAAACGAAAATGAGTTTGTGGTTTTCTTCAAAAAAGAAAATTAGTTTGTGGTTTTTTTCAAAAAAAATAAAAATTAGTTTGTGGTTTTCTTTAAAAAAAGAAAATTAGTTTGTGGTTTTTTTCAAAAAAAAAATTAGTTTGTGGTTTTCTTCAAAAAAAGAAATTAGTTTGTGGTTATCTTAAAAAAAACAAAATTAGTTTGTGGTTTGCTTCAAAAAAAGAAAATTAGTTTGTGATTTTCTTAAAAAAAAGAAAAATTATTTTGTGGTTTTCTTAAAAAATAAAGAAAAATTAGTTTGTGGTTTTCTTGAAAAAAAGAAAATTTTGTTTGTGGTTTTCTTCAAAAAAAGAAAATTAGTTTTTGGTTTTCTTCAAAAAAAGAAAATTAGTTTGTGGTTTTCTTCAAAAAAAGAAAATTAGTTCGTGGTTTTTTAAAAAAAAAAAATTAGTTTGTGGTTTTCTTCAAAAAAAATTATTAGTTTGTGGTTTTCTTCAAAAAAAAAAATTAGTTTGTGGTTTTCTTCAGAAAAGAAAATTAGTTTGTGATTTTCTTAAAAAAAAGAAATATTTGTTTGTGGTTTTCTTCAAAAAAAGAAAAATTAGTTTGTGGTTTTCTTCAAAAAAAGAAAATTAGTTCGTTGTTTTTTGAAGAAAACCACTAAAAAAGAAAATTTGTTTGTAGTTTGTTTCTAAAAAAGAAAATTAGTTTCTGGTTTTCTTCAAAAAAAAAAATTAGTTTGTGGTTTTCTTCAAAAAATGAAAATTAGTTTGTGGTTTTCATCAAAAAAAAAGAAAATTAGTTTGTGGTTTTCTTCAACAAAAAGAAAATAAGTTTGTGGTTTTCTTCAGAAAAAAGAAAATTAGTTTGTGGTTTTCTTCAAAAAAAAGAAAATTAGATTGTCGTTTTCTTAAAAAAAAAGAAAATTAGTTTGTCGTTTTCTTAAAAAAAAAGAAAAATTAGTTTGTGGTTTTCTTCAAAAAAAGAAAAATTATTTTGAGGTTTTCTTCAAAAAAAAAAGAAAATTAGTTTGTGGTTTTCTTCAAAAAAAGAAAATTTGATCGTGGTTTTCATAAAAAAAAAGAAAATTAGTTTGTGGTATTATTCAAAAAAGAATTACTTTGTTGTTTTCTTCAAAAAAAGAAAATTAGTTTGTTGTTTTCTTCAAAAAAAGAAAAATTAGTTTTTGGTTTTCTTCAAAAAAAAAAAAAAATAGTTTGTGGTTTTCTTCAAAAAAAAGAAAATTAGTTTGTCGTTTTCTTAAAAAAAAAGAAAATTAGTTTGTCGTTTTCTTCAAAAAAAAGAAAAATTAGTTTGTGGTTTTCTTCAAAAAAAGAAAAATTATTTTGAGGTTTTCTTAAAAAAAAAAAGAAAATTAGTTTGTGGTTTTCTTCAAAAAAAGAAAATTTGATGGTGGTTTTCTTAAAAAAAAAGAAAATTAGTTTGTGGTATTATTCAAAAAAGAATTACTTTGTTGTTTTCTTCAAAAAAAGAAAATTAGTTTGTTGTTTTCTTCAAAAAAAGAAAAATTAGTTTGTGGTTTTCTTCAAAAAAAAAAAAAAATAGTTTGTGGTTTTCTTCAAAAAAAGAAAAATTATTTTGTGGTTTTCTTCAAAAAAAAGAAAATTAGTTCGTGATTTTCTTCAAAATAATAAAATTAGTTTGTGGTTATCTTCAATAAAAAAGAAAAATTAGTTTGTGGTTTTCTTAAAAAAAAAAGAAAATTAGCTTGTGGTTTTCTTCAAAAAAAAGAAAATTAGTTTGTGGTTTTCTTAAAAAAAAAGAAAATTAGTTTGTGATTTTCTTCAAAAAAAAGAAAATTAGTTTGTGGTTTTTTAAAGAAAACCACAAAAAAAAAATTAGTTTGTGGTTTTCTTCAAAAAATGAAAATTAGTTTGTGGTTTTCATCAAAAAAAAAGTAAACTAGTTTGTGGTTTTCTTCAAAAAAAGAAAAATTAGTTTGTGGTTTTCTTAAAAAAAAAGAAAATTAGTTTGTGATTTTCTTCAAAAAAAAGAAAATTAGTTTGTGGTTTTTTAAAGAAAACCACAAAAAAAAAATTAGTTTGTGGTTTTATTCAAAAAAATAAAATTAGTTTGTGGTTTTCTTAAAAAAAAAGAAAATTAGTTTGTGGTTTTCTTCAAAAAAAAGAAAATTAGTTTATGGTCTTCTTCAAAAAAAGAAAATTAGTTTGTGGTTCTCTTCAGAAAAAAAAGAAAATTAGTTTGTAGTTTTATTAAAAAAACGAAAATTAGTTTGTGGTTTTCTTCAAGAAAAAGAAAATTAGTTTGTGGTTTTCTTCAAAAAAAAGAAAATTAGTTTGTGGTTTTCTTCAAAAAACAAAAAATTAGTTTTTGGTTTTCTTCAAAAAAAGAAAATTAGTTTGTGGTTTTCTTCAAAAAAAGAAAAATTAGTTTGTGGTTTTGTTCAAAAAAAAAAAATAGTTTGTGGTTTTCTTCAAAAAAAAAAAATTAGATTGTGGTTTTCTTCAAAAAAAGAAAATTAGTTTGTGGGTTTTTAATAAAAAAGAAAAATTAGTTTGTTGTTTTCTTCAAAAAAAATAAATTAGTTCGTGGTTTTCTTCAAAAAAAGAAAATTAGTTCGTGGTTTTTTGAAGAAAACCACAAAAAAAGAAAATTTGTTTGTAGTTTGTTTCTAAAAAAGAAAATTAGTTTGTGTATTTCTTCAAAAAAAGAAAATTAGTTTGTGGTTTTTTCAAAAAACGAAAATTAGTTTGTGGTTTTCTTCAAAAAAAAAGAAAATTAGTTTGTTGTTTTCTTCAAAAAAAAAGAAAATAAGTTTGTGGTTTTCTTCAAAAAAAAAAAAATTAGTTTGTGGTTTTCTTGAAAAAAAAAGAAAAATTAGTTTGTGGTTTTCTTAAAAAAGAAAGAAAATTAGTTTGTAGTTTTCTTAAAAAAGAAAAAGAAAATAAGTTTGTGGTTTTCTTAAAAAAAAAAGAAAATTAGTTTCTGGTTTTCTTCAAAAAAAGAAAACAAGTTTGTGGTCTTCTTAAAAAAAAAAGAAAAATTAGTTTGTGGTTTTATTCAAAAAAAAAGAAAATTAGTTTGTGGTTTTATTAAAAAAAAAGAAAATTAGATTGTGGTTTTATTCAAAAAAAAGAAAATAAGTTTGTGGTTTTCTTCAAAAAAAAGAAAATTAGTTTGTGGCTTTCTTCAAGAAAAAAAGAAAAAAAATTAGTTTGTGGTTTTCTTCAAAAAAAAAGAAAATTAGTTTGTGGTTTTCTTCAAAAAAAGAAAATAAGTTTGTTGTTTTCTTCAAAAAAAGAAAATTAGTTTGTGGTTTTCTTCAAAAAAAGAAAAATTAGTTTGTGGTTTTCTTAAAAAAAAAAAAAGAATAGTATGTGGTTTTGTTCAAAAAAAGAAAAATTAGTTTGTGGTTTTCTTCAAAAAAAGAAAATTAGTTTGTGGTTTTTTTCAAAAAAAAGAAAATTAGTTTGTGGTTTTATTCAAAACAATAAAATTAGTTTGTGGTTTTTTTCAAAAAAAAAGAAAATTAGTTTGTGGTTTTATTCAAAAAAAAAGAAAATTAGTTTGTGGTTTTATTCAAAAAAAAATAATAAGTTTGTGGTTTTCCTCAAAAAAAAGAAAATTAGTTTGTGGTTTTCTTCAAAAAAAGAAAAATTAGTTTGTGGTTTTCTATAAAAAAAAAAAAAATTAGTTTGTGATTTTCTTCAAAAAAATAAAATTACTTTGTGGTTTTCTTCAATAAAAAAGAAAATTAGTTTGTGGTTTTCTTCAAAAAAAAGAAAATAAGTTTGAGGTTTTCTTCAACAAAAAGAAAATTAGTTTGTGGTTTTCTTCAAAAAAAAAGAAAAATTAGTTTGTGGTTTTCTACAAAAAAGAAAAGAAAATTAGCTTGTGGTTTTCTTCAAAAATAGAAAATAAGTTTGTGGTTTTCTTCAAAAAAAGAAAATTAGTTTGTGGTTTTCTTCAAAAAAAGAAAATTAGTTTGTGGTTTTCTTCAAAAAAAGAAAATTAGTTTGTGGTTTTCTTAAAAAAAAAATAAATAGTTTGTGGTTTTCTTCAAAAAAAGAAAAATTAGTTTGTGGTTTTCTTCAAAAAAAAGAAAATTAATTTGTGATTTTCTTAAAAAAAAAGAAAATTTGTTTGTGGTTTTTTGAAGAAAACCACAAAAAAAAAATTAGTTTGTGGTTTTATTCAAAAAAAAAAAATTAGTTTGTGGTTTTCTTCAAAAAAAAGAAAATTAGTTTGTGGTTTTCTTCAAAAAAAAAAAAATTAGTTTGTGGTTTTCTTCAAAAAAAAGAAAAATTAGTTTGTGGTTTTCTTCAAAAAAAGAGAAAATAAGTTTGTGGTTTTCTTCAACAAAAAAGAAAATAAGTTTGTGGTTTTCTTAAAAAAAAATGAAAATTAGTTTGTGTTTTTCTTAAAAAAAAAAGGAAAAAAATTAGTTTTCGGTTTTCTTCAAAAAAAAAAAAAATTAGTTTGTGGTTTTCTTCAAAAAAAGTTCAAAAAAAGAAAATTCGTTTGTGGTCTTCTTCAAAAAAAAGAAAATAAGTTTGTGGTTTTCTTCAAAAAAAAGAAAATTATTTTGTGCTCTTCTTCACAAAAAAGAAAATTCGTTTGTGGTTTTCTTCAAAAAAAAGAAAATTATTTTGTGCTCTTCTTCACAAAAAAGAAAATTCGTTTGTGGTTTTCTTCAAAAAAAAGAAAATAAGTTTGTGGTTTTCTTTAAAAAAAAGAAAATTTGTTTGTGGTTTTCTTCAAAAAAAAAGAACAATTAGTTTGTGGTTTTCTTCAAAAAAAAAAGAAAATTAGTTTGTGGTTTTCTTCAAAAAAAGAAAATTAGTTTGTGGTTTTCTTCAAAAAAAGAAAATTATTTTGTGGTTTTCTTCAAAAAAAGAAAATTAGTTTGTGGTTATCTTCAAAAAAAGAAAATTAGTTTGTGGTTTTCTTCAAAAAAAGAAAATTAGTTTATGGTTTTTTTCAAAAAAGAAAATTAGATTATGGTTTTCTTCAAAAAAAGAAAATTAGTTTGTGGTTTTCTTCAAAAAAAAAGAAAATTAGTTTGTGGTTTTCTTCAAAAAAAAGAAAATTAGTTTGTCGTTTTCTTAAAAAAAAAGAAAATTAGTTTGTCGTTTTCTTCAAAAAAAAGAAAAATTAGTTTGTGGTTTTCTTAAAAAAAAAAGAAAAATTATTTTGAGGTCATCTTAAAAAAAAAAGAAAATTTGTTTGTGGTTTTCTTCAAAAAAGGAAAAATTAGGTCGTGGTTTTCTTAAAAAAAAAGAAAATTAGTTTGTGGTATTATTCAAAAAAGAATTACTTTGTGGTTTTCTTCAAAAAAAGAAAATTAGTTTGTTGTTTTCGTCAAAAAAAGAAAAATTAGTTTGTGGTTTTCTTCAAAAAAAAAAAAAATAGTTTGTGGTTTTCTTCAAAAAAAGAAAAATTAGTTTGTGGTTTTCTTCAAAAAAAAGAAAATTAGTTCGTGATTTTATTCAAAAAAATAAAATTAGTTTGTGGTTATCTTCAATAAAAAAGAAAATTAGTTTGTGGTTTTCTTCAAAAAAAAGAAAATTAGTTTATGGTTTTCTTCAAAAAAAGAAAATTAGTTTGTGGTTCTCTTCAGAAAAAAAAAAAATTAGTTTGTAGTTTTATTAAAAAAACGAAAATGAGTTTGTGGTTTTCTTCAAAAAAGAAAATTAGTTTGTGGTTTTTTTCAAAAAAAATAAAAATTAGTTTGTGGTTTTCTTTAAAAAAAGAAAATTAGTTTGTGGTTTTTTTCAAAAAAAAAATTAGTTTGTGGTTTTCTTCAAAAAAAGAAATTAGTTTGTGGTTATCTTAAAAAAAACAAAATTAGTTTGTGGTTTGCTTCAAAAAAAGAAAATTAGTTTGTGATTTTCTTAAAAAAAAGAAAAATTATTTTGTGGTTTTCTTAAAAAATAAAGAAAAATTAGTTAGTGGTTTTCTTGAAAAAAAGAAAATTTTGTTTCTGGTTTTCTTCAAAAAAAGAAAATTAGTTTTTGGTTTTCTTCAAAAAAAGAAAATTAGTTTGTGGTTTTCTTCAAAAAAAGAAAATTAGTTCGTGGTTTTTTTAAAAAAAAAAATTAGTTTGTGATTTTCTTCAAAAAAAATTATTAGTTTGTGGTTTTCTTCAAAAAAAGAAAATTAGTTTGTGGTTTTCTTCAGAAAAGAAAATTAGTTTGTGATTTTCTTAAAAAAAAGAAATATTTGTTTGTGGTTTTCTTCAAAAAAAGAAAATTAGTTTGTGGTTTTCTTCAGAAAAAGTAAATTAGTTCGTGGTTTTTTGAAGAAAACCACTAAAAAAGAAAATTTGTTTGTAGTTTGTTTCTAAAAAAGAAAATTAGTTTCTGGTTTTCTTAAAAAAAAAAATTAGTTTGTGGTTTTCTTCAAAAAATGAAAATTAGTTTGTGGTTTTCATCAAAAAAAAAGAAAATTAGTTTGTGGTTTTCTTCAACAAAAAGAAAATAAGTTTGTGGTTTTCTTCAAAAAAAAGAAAATTAGTTTGTGGTTTTCTTCAAAAAAAAGAAAATTAGATTGTCGTTTTCTTAAAAAAAAAGAAAATTAGTTTGTCGTTTTCTTAAAAAAAAAGAAAAATTAGTTTGTGGTTTTCTTCAAAAAAAGAAAAATTATTTTGAGGTTTTCTTCAAAAAAAAAAGAAAATTAGTTTGTGGTTTTCTTCAAAAAAAGAAAATTTGATCGTGGTTTTCATAAAAAAAAAGAAATTTAGTTTGTGGTATTATTCAAAAAAGAATTACTTTGTTGTTTTCTTCAAAAAAAGAAAATTAGTTTGTTGTTTTCTTCAAAAAAAGAAAAATTAGTTTGTGGTTTTCTTCAAAAAAAAAAAAAATTGTTTGTGGTTTTCTTCAAAAAAAGAAAAATTAGTTTGTGGTTTTCTTCAAAAAAAAGAAAATTAGTTCGTGATTTTCTTCAAAATAATAAAATTAGTTTGTGGTTATCTTCAATAAAAAAGAAAATTTGTTTGTCGTTTTCTTCAAAAAAAAGAAAATAAGTTTGTGGTTTTCTTAAAAAAAAAAGAAAATTAGTTTGTGGTTTTCTTCAAAAAAAAAGAAAAATTAGTTTGTGGTTTTCTTAAAAAAAAAAGAAAATTAGCTTGTGGTTTTTTTCAAAAAAAGAAAATAAGTTTGTGGTTATCTTCAAAAAAAGAAAATTAGTTTGTGGTTTTCTTCAAAAAAAGAAAAATTAATTTGTGGTTTTCTTCAAAAAAAATAAACTAGTTTGTGGTTTTCTTCAAAAAAAGAAAAATTAGTTTGTGGTTTTCTTAAAAAAAAAGAAAATTAGTTTGTGATTTTCTTAAAAAAAAAGAAAATTAGTTTGTGGTTTTTTAAAGAAAACAACAAAAAAAAAATTAGTTTGTGGTTTTATTCAAAAAAATAAAATTAGTTTGTGGTTTTCTTAAAAAAAAAGAAAATTAGTTTGTGGTTTTCTTCAAAAAAAAGAAAATTAGTTCGTAATTTTCTTCAAAATAATAAAATTAGTTTGTGGTTATCTTCAATAAAAAAGAAAATTTGTTTGTCGTTTTCTTCAAAAAAAAGAAAATAAGTTTGTGGTTTTCTTCAAAAAAAAAGAAAATTAGTTTGTGGTTTTCTTCAAAAAAAAAAAAAATTAGTTTGTGGTTTTCTTAAAAAAAAAAGAAAATTAGCTTGTGGTTTTCTTCAAAAAAAGAAAATAAGTTTGTGGTTATCTTCAAAAAAAGAAAATTAGTTTGTGGTTTTCTTCAAAAAAAGAAAAATTAATTTGTGGTTTTCTTAAAAAAAAAAAAACTGGTTTGTGGTTTTCTTCAAAAAAAGAAAAATTAGTTTGTGGTTTTCTTAAAAAAAAAGAAAATTAGTTTGTGATTTTCTTCAAAAAAAAGAAAATTAGTTTGTGGTTTTTTAAAGAAAACCACAATAAAAAAATTAGTTTGTGGTTTTATTCAAAAAAAGAAAATTAGTTTGTGGTTTTCTGAAAAAAAAAGAAAATTAGTTTGTGGTTTTCTTCAAAAAAAAGAAAATCAGTTTATGGTTTTCTTCAAAAAAAGAAAATTAGTTTGTGGTTCTCTTCAGAAAAAAAAAGAAAATTAGTTTGTAGTTTTATTAAAAAAACGAAAATTAGTTTGTGGTTTTCTTCAAAAAAAAAAAATTAGTTTGTGGTTTTCTTCAAAAAAAAGGAAATTAGTTTGTGGTTTTCTTCAAAAAAAGAAAATTAGTTTGTGTTTTTTTTCAAAAAAAATAAAAATTAATTTGTCGTTTTCTTCAAAAAAAGAAAATTAGTTTGTGGTTTTTTTTAAAAAAAAAATTAGTTTGTGATTTTCTTCAAAAAAAGAAATTAGTTTGTGGTTATCTTAAAAAAAACAAAATTAGTTTGTGGTTTGCTTCAAAAAAAGAAAATTAGTTTGTGATTTTCTTAAAAAAAAAATAAATTATTTTGTGGTTTTCCTAAAAAATAAAGAAAAATTAGTTTGTGGTTTTCTTGAAAAAAAGAAAAATTTGTTTGTGGTTTTCTTCAAAAAAAGAAAATTAGTTTTTGGTTTTCTTCAAAAAAAGAAAATTAGTTTGTGGTTTTCTTCAAAAAAAGAAAATTAGTTTTTGGTTTTCTTCAAAAAAAGAAAATTAGTTTGTGGTTTTCTTCAAAAAAAGAAAATTAGTTTGTGGTTTTCTTCAAAAAAAATTATTAGTTTGTGGTTTTCTTCAAAAAAAGAAAATTAGTTTGTGGTTTTCTTCAGAAAAGAAAATTAGTTTGTGATTTTCTTAAAAAAAAGAAATATTTGTTTGTGGTTTTCTTCAAAAAATGAAAATTAGTTTGTGGTTTTCTTCAAAAAAAGAAAATTAGTTCGTGGTTTTTTGAAGAAAACCACTAAAAAAGAAAATTTGTTTGTAGTTTGTTTCTAAAAAAGAAAATTAGTTTCTGGTTTTCTTAAAAAAAAAAAATTAGTTTGTGGTTTTCTTCAAAAAACGAAAATTAGTTTGTGGTTTTCATCAAAAAAAAAGAAAATTAGTTTGTGGTTTTCTTCAAAAAAAAGAAAATAAGTTTGTGGTTTTCTTCAAAAAAAAGAAAATTAGTTTGTGGTTTTCTTCAAAAAAAAGAAAATTAGTTAGTCATTTTCTTAAAAAAAAAGAAAATTAGTTTGTCGTTTTCTTCAAAAAAAAGAAAAATTAGTTTGTGGTTTTCTTCAAAAAAAGAATAATTATTTTGAGGTTTTCTTAAAAAAATAAATAAAATTAGTTTGTGGTTTTCTTCAAAAAAAGAAAATTTGATCGTGGTTTTCTTAAAAAAAAAGAAAATTAGTTTGTGGTATTATTCAAAAAAGAATTACTTTGTTGTTTTCTTCAAAAAAAGAAAATTAGTTTGTTGTTTTCTTCAAAAAAAGAAAAATTAGTTTGTGGTTTTCTTCAAAAAAAAAAATAAATAGTTTGTGGTTTTCTTCAAAAAAAGAAAAATTAGTTTGTGGTTTTCTTCAAAAAAAAGAAAATTAGTTCGTGATTTTCTTCAAAAAAATAAAATTAGTTTGTGGTTATCTTCAATAAAAAAGAAAATTTGTTTGTCGTTTTCTTCAAAAAAAAGAAAATAAGTTTGTGGTTTTCTTCAAAAAAAAAGAAAATTAGTTTGTGGTTTTCTTCAAAAAAAAAAAAAATTAGTTTGTGGTTTTCTTAAAAAAAAAAGAAAATTAGCTTGTGGTTTTCTTCAAAAAAAGAAAATAAGTTTGTGGTTATCTTCAAAAAAAGAAAATTAGTTTGTGGTTTTCTTCAAAAAAAGAAAAATTAATTTGTGGTTTTCTTAAAAAAAAAAAAACTGGTTTGTGGTTTTCTTCAAAAAAAGAAAAATTAGTTTGTGGTTTTCTTAAAAAAAAAGAAAATTAGTTTGTGATTTTCTTCAAAAAAAAGAAAATTAGTTTGTGGTTTTTTAAAGAAAACCACAATAAAAAAATTAGTTTGTGGTTTTATTCAAAAAAAGAAAATTAGTTTGTGGTTTTCTTAAAAAAAAAGAAAATTAGTTTGTGGTTTTCTTCAAAAAAAAGAAAATCAGTTTATGGTTTTCTTCAAAAAAAGAAAATTAGTTTGTGGTTCTCTTCAGAAAAAAAAAGAAAATTAGTTTGTAGTTTTATTAAAAAAACGAAAATTAGTTTCTGGTTTTCTTCAAAAAAAAAAAATTAGTTTGTGGTTTTCTTCAAAAAAAAGGAAATTAGTTTGTGGTTTTCTTCAAAAAAAGAAAATTAGTTTGTGTTTTTTTTCAAAAAAAATAAAAATTAATTTGTGGTTTTCTTCAAAAAAAGAAAATTAGTTTGTGGTTTTTTTCAAAAAAAAAATTAGTTTGTGGTTTTCTTCAAAAAAAGAAATTAGTTTGTGGTTATCTTAAAAAAAACAAAATTAGTTTGTGGTTTGCTTCAAAAAAAGAAAATTAGTTTGTGATTTTCTTGAAAAAAAGAAAAATTATTTTGTGGTTTTCTTAAAAAAAAAAAGAAAAATTAGTTTGTGGTTTTCTTGAAAAAAAGAAAAATTAGTTTGTGGTTTTCTTCAAAAAAATAAAATTAGTTTTTGGTTTTCTTCAAAAAAAGAAAATTAGTTTGTGGTTTTCTTCAAAAAAAGAAAATTAGTTTGAGGTTTTCTTCAAAAAAGAAAATTAGTTTGTGATTTTCTTCAAAAAAAGAAATATTTGTTTGTGGTTTGTTTTCAAAACAAGAAAAATTAGTTTGTGGTTTTCTTCAAAAAAAGAAAATTAGTTTGTGGTTTTCTTCAAAAAAAGAAAATTAGTTCGTGGTTTTTTGAAGAAAACCACTAAAAAAGAAAATTTGTTTGTAGTTTGTTTCTAAAAAAGAAAATTAGTTTCTGGTTTTCTTCAAAAAAAAAAAATTAGTTTGTGGTTTTCTTCAAAAAACGAAAATTAGTTTGTGGTTTTCATCAAAAAAAAAGAAAATTAGTTTGTTGTTTTCTTTAAAAAAAAGAAAATAAGTTTGTGGTTTTCTTCAAAAAAAAGAAAATTAGTTTGTGGTTTTCTTCAAAAAAAGAAAATTAGTTTCTGGTTTTATTAAAAAAAAGAAAATTAATATGTGGTTTTCTTCAAAAAAAAAGAAAATTAGTTTCTGGTTTTCTTCAAAAAAAAGAAAATTAGTTTGTGGTTATCTTCAAAAAAAGAAAATTAGTTTGTGGTTTTCTTCAAAAAAAGAAAATTAGTTTGTGGTTTTCTTCAAAAAAAAGAAAATTAGATTGTGGTTTTCTTCAAAAAAAGAAAATTAGTTTGTGGTTTTCTTAAAAAAAAAAAAAATTAGTTTGTGGTTATTTTCAAAAAAATAAAATTAGTTTGTGGTTTTCTTCAATAAAAGAAAATTAGTTTGTGGTTTTCTTCAAAAAAAGAAAAATTAGTTTGTGGTTTTCTTCCAAAAAAAAATAGTCTGTGGTTTTCTTCAAAAAAAGAAAAATTAGTTTGTGGTTTTCTTCAAAAAAAGAAAATTAGTTTGTGGATTTTTTCAAAAAAAGAAAATTAGTTTGTGGTTTTCTTCAAAAAAAAAATTTAGTTTGTGGTTTTCTTCAAAAAAAAGAAAATTAGTTTGTGGTTTTCTTCAAAAAACGAAAATTAGTTTGTGGTTTTCATCAAAAAAAAAAGAAAATTAGTTTGTTGTTTTCTTTAAAAAAAAGAAAATAAGTTTGTGGTTTTCTTCAAAAAAAAGAAAATTAGTTTGTGGTTTTCTTCAAAAAAAGAAAATTAGTTTCTGGTTTTATTAAAAAAAAGAAAATTAATATGTGGTTTTCTTCAAAAAAAAAGAAAATTAGTTTCTGGTTTTCTTCAAAAAAAAGAAAATTAGTTCGTCGTTATCTTCAAAAAAAGAAAATTAGTTTGTGGTTTTCTTCAAAAAAAGAAAATTAGTTTGTGGTTTTCTTCAAAAAAAAGAAAATTAGATTGTGGTTTTCTTCAAAAAAAGAAAATTAGTTTGTGGTTTTCTTAAAAAAAAAAAAAATTAGTTTGTGGTTATTTTCAAAAAAATAAAATTAGTTTGTGGTTTTCTTCAATAAAAGAAAATTAGTTTGTGGTTTTCTTCAAAAAAAGAAAAATTAGTTTGTGGTTTTCTTCCAAAAAAAAATAGTCTGTGGTTTTCTTCAAAAAAAGAAAAATTAGTTTGTGGTTTTCTTCATAAAAAGAAAATTAGTTTGTGGATTTTTTCAAAAAAAGAAAATTAGTTTGTGGTTTTCTTCAAAAAAAAAATTTAGTTTGTGGTTTTCTTCAAAAAAAAGAAAATTAGTTTGTGGTTTTCTTCAAAAAACGAAAATTAGTTTGTGGTTTTCATCAAAAAAAAAGAAAATTAGTTTGTGGTTTTCTTCAAAAAAAAGAAAATAAGTTTGTGGTTTTCTTCAAAAAAAAAAAGAAAATTAGTTTGATGTTTTCTTAAAAAAAAAAGAAAATTAGTTTCTGGTTTTCTTCAAAAAAAGAAAATTAATTTGTGGTTTTTTTCAAAAAAAGAAAAATTAGTCTTTGATTTTCTTCAAAAAAAAGAAAATTAGTTTGTGGTTTTCTTCAAAAAAATAAAATTAGTTTGTGGTTATCTTCAAAAAAAGAAAATGACTTTGTGGTTTTCATCAAAAAAAAAATTAGTTTGTGGTTTTCTTCAAAAAAAAGAAAATTATTTTGTGCTCTTCTTCAAAAAAAGAAAATTAGTTTATGGTTTTCTTCAAAAAAAGAAAATTAGTTTGTGGTTTTCTTCAAAAAAGAAGAAAATTAGTTTGTGGTTTTCTTCAAAAAAAAGAAAATTAGTTTGTCGTTTTTTTCAAAAAAAAGAAAAATTAGTTTGTGGTTTTCTTGAAAAAAAGAAAAATTATTTTGATGTTTTCTTCAAAAAAAAGAAAATTAGTTTGTGGTTTTCTTCAAAAAAAGAAAATTAGTTTGTGGTTTTCTTCGAAAAAAAGAAAATTAGTCTGTCGTTTTCTTAAAAAAAAACAAAAATTAGTTTGTGGTTTTCTTGAAAAAAAGAAAAATTATTTTGATGTTTTCTTCAAAAAAAAGAAGATTAGTTTGTGGTTTTCTTAAAAAAAATAAAATTAGTTTGTGGTTTTCATAAAAAAAAAAGAAAATTAGTTTGTGGTTTTATTACAAAAAGAATTAGTTTGTGGTTTTCATCAAAAAAGAAAATTAGTTTCTGGTTTTCTTCAAAAAAAGAAAAACTAGTTTGTGGTTTGTTTTCAAAAAAAGAAAATTAGATTGTGGTTTTCTTAAAAAAAAATATAATTATTTTGTGTTTTTCTTCAAAAAAATAAGAAAATTAGTTTCTGGTTTTATTCAAAAAAATAAAATTAGTTTAAGGTTTTCTTAAAAAAAAGAAAATTACTTTGTGGTTTTCTCCAAAAAAATAAGAAAATTAGTTTCTTGTTTTATTCAAAAAAAGAAAATTAGTTTGTGATTTTCTTCAAAAAAAAGAAAATTAGTTTGCGGTTTTCTTCAAAAAAAGAAAAATGAGTTTGTGGTTTTATTCAAAAAAAGAAAAATTAGTTTCTGGTTTTCTTAAAAAAAAAAAAATAGTTTGTGGTTTTCTTCAAAAAAAGAAAAAATTAGTTTGTGGTTTTCTTAAAAAAAAAGAAAATTATTTTGTGATTTTCTTCAAAAAAAAGAAAATTAGTTTGTGGTTTTTTAAAGAAAACCACAAAAAAAAAATTAGTTTGTGGTTTTATTCAAAAAAATAAAATTAGTTTGTGGTTTTCTTAAAAAAAAGAAAATTAGTTTGTGGTTTTCTTCAAAAAAAATGAAATTAGTTTATGGTTTTCTTCAAAAAAAGAAAATTAGTTTGTAGTTTTATTCAAAAAAAGAAGATTAGTTTGTGGTTTTCTTCAAAAAAAGAAAATTAGTTTGTGGTTTTCTTCAAAAAAAAAATTAGTTTGTGGTTTTCTTCAAAAAAAGAAAAATTAGTTCGTGGTTTTCTTCAAAAAAATGAAAATTAGTTTGTGGATTTTTTTAAAAAAAGAAAATTAGTTTGTGGTTTTTTTCAAAAAAAGAAAATTAGTTTGTGGTTATCTTCAAAAAAAGAAAATTAGTTTGTGGTTTTCTTCAAATAACGAAAATTAGTTTGTGGTTTTCATAAAAAAAAAAGAAAATTAGTTTGTGGTTTTCTTCAAAAAAAAAAAAATAAGTTTGTTGTTTTCTTCAAAAAAAAAGAAAATTAGTTTGTGGTTTTCTTCAAAAAAAAAAGAAAATTAGTTTGATGTATTCTTCAAAAAAAAAGAAAATTAGTCTCTGGTTTTCTTCAAAAAAATAAAAAATTAATTTGTGGTCTTTTTCAAAAAACTAAAAATTAGTCTGTGGTTTTCTTCAAAAAAAGAAAATTAGTTTGTGGTTATCTTCAAAAAAAGAAAATTAGTTTGTGGTTTTCTTCAAAAAAAGAAAATTAGTATGTGGTTTTTTGAAGAAAACCACAAAAAAAAATTAGTTTGTTTCGAAAAAATAAAATTAGTTTGTTGTTTGTTTCTAAAAAAGGAAATTAGTTTGTGGTTTTCTTCAAAAAAAAGAAAATTAGTTTGTCGTTTTCTTAAAAAAAAAAGAAAATTAATTTGTCGTTTTCTTAAAAAAAAAGAAAAATTAGTTTGTGGTTTTCTTAAAAGAAAGAACAATTATTTTGAGGTTTTCTTCAAAAAAACAAAATTAGTTTGTGGTTTTCTTCAAAAAAAGAAAATTAGGTCGTGGTTTTCTTGAGAAAAAGAAAAATTATTTTGTGGTTTTCAAAAAAAAAAAAGAAAAATTAATTTGTGGTTTTCTTGAAAAAAAGAAAAATTATTTTGTTTTTTTCTACAAAAAAAAAGAAAATTAGTTTGTGGTTTTCTTCAAAAAAAGAAAATTAGTTTGTGGTTTTCTTCAAAAAAAAGAAAATTAGTTTGCGGTTTTCTTCAAGAAAAAGAAAATTAGTTTGTGGTTTTCTTCAAAAAAAAGAAAATTAGTTTGTGGTTTTCTTCAAAAAAAGAAAAATTAGTTTGTGGTTTTCTTCAAAAAAAGAAAATTAGTTTGTGGTTTTGTTCAAAAAAAGAAAAATTAGTTTGTGGTTTTGTTCAAAAAAAAAAAAATAGTTTGTGGTTTTCTTCAAAAAAAAAAAATTAGTTTGTGGTTTTCTTCAAAAAAAAGAAAATTAGTTTGTGGGTTTTTTCTAAAAAAGAAAAATTAGTTTGTTGTTTTCTTCAAAAAAAATAAATTAGTTCGTGGTTTTCTTCAAAAAAAGAAAATTAGTTCGTTGTTTTTTGAAGAAAACCACAAAAAAAGAAAATTTGTTTGTAGTTTGTTTCTAAAAAAGAAAATTAGTTTGTGGTTTTCTTCAAAAAAAGAAAATTAGTTTGTGGTTTTTTCAAAAAACGAAAATTAGTTTGTGGTTTTCTTCAAAAAAAAAAGAATATTAGTTTGTGGTTTTCTTCAAAAAAAAAGAAAATAAGTTTGTGGTTTTCTTAAAAAAAAAAAAAATTAGTTTGTGGTTTTCTTGAAAAAAAAAGAAAAATTAGTTTGTGGTTTTCTTAAAAAAGAAAGAAAATTAGTTTGTGGTTTTCTTAAAAAAAAAAAAGAAAATAAGTTTGTGGTTTTCTTAAAAAAAAAAGAAAATTAGTTTCTGGTTTTCTTCAAAAAAAGAAAATAAGTTTGTGGTCTTCTTAAAAAAAAAAAAAAATTAGTTTGTGGTTTCTTCAAAAAAAGATAAAATTAGATTGTGGTTTTATTCAAAAAAAAGAAAATAATTTTGTGGTTTTCTTCAAAAAAAAGAAAATTAGTTTGTGGCTTTCTTCAAGAAAAAAAGAAAAAAAATTAGTTTGTGGTTTTCTTAAAAAAAAAAGAAAATTAGTTTTTGGTTTTCTTCAAAAAAAGAAAATTAGTTTGTGGTTTTCTTCAAAAAAAGAAAAATTAGTTTGTGGTTTTCTTCAAAAAAAAAAAAAGAATAGTATGTGGTTTTGTTCAAAAAAAGAAAAATTAGTTTGTGGTTTTCTTCAAAAAAAGAAAATTAGTTTGTGGTTTTTTTCCAAAAAAAGAAAATTAGTTTGTGGTTTTATTCAAAACAATAAAATTAGTTTGTGGTTTTCTTCAAAAAAAAAAGAAAATTAGTTTGTGGTTTTATTCAAAAAAAAAGAAAATTAGTTTGTGGTTTTATTCAAAAAAAAATAATAAGTTTGTGGTTTTCTTAAAAAAAAAGAAAATTAGTTTCTTGTTTTCTTCAAAAAAATAAAATAAGTTTGTGGTCTTCTTAAAAAAAAAAGAAAAATTAGTTTGTTGTTTCTTCAAAAAAAGAAAATAAGTTTGTGGTCTTCTTAAAAAAAAAAGAAAAATTAGTTTGTGGTTTCTTCAAAAAAAGATAAAATTAGATTGTGGTTTTATTCAAAAAAAAGAAAATAAGTTTGTGGTTTTCTTCAAAAAAAAGAAAATTAGTTTGTGGCTTTCTTCAAGAAAAAAAGAAAAAAAATTAGTTTGTGGTTTTCTTCAAAAAAAAAGAAAATTAGTTTTTGGTTTACTTCAAAAAAAGAAAATTAGTTTGTGGTTTTCTTCAAAAAAAGAAAAATTAGTTTGTGGTTTTCTTCAAAAAAAAAAAAGAATAGTATGTGGTTTTGTTCAAAAAAAGAAAAATTAGTTTGTGGTTTTCTTCAAAAAAAGAAAATTAGTTTGTGGTTTTTTTCAAAAAAAAGAAAATTAGTTTGTGGTTTTATTCAAAACAATAAAATTAGTTTGTGGTTTTCTTCAAAAAAAAAAGAAAATTAGTTTGTGGTTTTATTCAAAAAAAAAGAAAATTAGTTTGTGGTTTTATTCAAAAAAAAATAATAAGTTTGTGGTTTTCTTCAAAAAAAAGAAAATTAGTTTGTGGTTTTCTTAAAAAAAAAAGAAAAATTAGTTTGTGGTTTTCTTCAAAAAAAAAGAAAATTAGCTTGTGGTTTTCTTCAAAAAAATAAAATAAGTTTGTGGTTTTCCTCAAAAAAAGAAAATTAGTTTGTGGTTTTCTCCAAAAAAAGAACAATTAGTTTGTGCTTTTCTTCAAAAAAAAAAAAAAATAGTTTGTGGTTTTCTTCAAAAAAAGAAAAATTAGTTTGTGGTTTTCTTCAAAAAAAAATAAAATTAGTTTGTGATTTTCTTCAAAAAAATAAAATTACTTTGTGGTTTTCTTCAATAAAAAAGAAAATTAGTTTGTGGTTTTCTTCAAAAAAAAGAAAATAAGTTTGAGGTTTTCTTCAAAAAAAAGAAAATTAGTTTGTGGTTTCCTTAAAAACAAAAAGAAAAATTAGTTTGTGGTTTTCTTCAAAAAAAAAAAGAAAATTAGCTTGTGGTTTTCTTCAAAAATAGAAAATAAGTTTGTGGTTTTCTTCAAAAAAAGAAAATTAGTTTGTGGTTTTCTTCAAAAAAAGAAAATTAGTTTGTGGTTTTCTTCAAAAAAAGAAAATTAGTTTGTGGTTTTCTTAAAAAAAAAAAAAATAGTTTGTGCTTTTCTTCAAAAAAAGAAAAATTAGTTTGTGGTTTTCTTAAAAAAAAAAAAAATTAGTTTGTGATTTTCCTAAAAAAAAAGAAAATTAGTTTGTGGTTTTCTTCAAAAAAAAGAAAAATTAGTTTGTGGTTTTCTTCAAAAAAAGAGAAAATAAGTTTGTGGTTTTCTTCAACAAAAAAGAAAATAAGTTTGTGGTTTGCTTCAAAAAAAAAGAAAATTAGTTTGTGTTTTTCTTCAAAAAAAAAAGGAAAAAAATTAGTTTTCGGTTTTCTTCAAAAAAAAAGAAAATTAGTTTGTGGTTTTCTTCAAAAAAAGTTCAAAAAAAGAAAATTCGTTTGTGGTCTTCTTCAAAAAAAAGAAAATAAGTTTGTGGTTTTCTTCAAAAAAAAGAAAATTATTTTGTGCTCTTCTTCACAAAAAAGAAAATTCGTTTGTGGTTTTCTTCAAAAAAAAGAAAATTATTTTGTGCTCTTCTTCACAAAAAATAAAATTCGTTTGTGGTTTTCTTCAAAAAAAAGAAAATAAGTTTGTGGTTTTCTTCAAAAAAAGAAGAAAATTAGTTTGTGGTTTTCTTCAAAAAAAGAAAATTAGTTTGTGGTTTTCTTCAAAAAAAGAAAATTAGTTTGTGGTTTTCTTCAAAAAAAAAAGAAAATTAGTTTGTGGTTTTCTTCAAAAAAAGAAAATTAGTTTGTGGTTTTCTTCAAAAAAAGAAAATTAGTTCGTGGTTTTCTTCAAAAAAAGAAAATTAGTTTGTGGTTATCTTCAAAAAAAGAAAATTAGTTTGTGGTTTTCTTGAAAAAAAGAAAATTAGTTTATGGTTTTTTTCAAAAAAAGAAAATTAGATTATGGTTTTCTTCAAAAAAAAGAAAATTAGTTTGTGGTTTTCTTCAAAAAAAAAGAAAATTAGTTTGTGGTTTTCTTCAAAAAAAAGAAAATTAGTTTATTGTTTTCTCAAAAAAAAAGAAAATTAGTTTGTCGTTTTCTTCAAAAAAAAGAAAAATTAGTTTATGGTTTTCTTAAAAAAAAAGAAAAATTATTTTGAGGTTTTCTTAAAAAAAAAAGAAAATTAGTTTGTGGTTTTCTTCAAAAAAAGAAAATTAGGTCGTGGTTTTCTTAAAAAAAAAAGAAAATTAGTTTGTGGTATTATTCAAAAAAGAATTACTTTGTGGTTTTCTTCAAAAAAAGAAAATTAGTTTGTTGTTTTCTTCAAAAAAAGAAAAATTAGTTTGTGGTTTTCTTCAAAAAAAAAAAAATAGTTTGTGGTTTTCTTCAAAAAAAGAAAAATTAGTTTGTGGTTTTCTTCAAAAAAAAGAAAATTAGTTCGTGATTTTCTTCAAAAAAATAAAATTAGTTTGTGGTTATCTTCAATAAAAAAGAAAATTTGTTTGTCGTTTTCTTCAAAAAAAATAAAATAAGTTTGTGGTTTTCTTAAAAAAAAAAGAAAATTAGTTTGTGGTTTTCTTCAAAAAAAAAGAAAAATTAGTTTGTGGTTTTCTTAAAAAAAAAGAAAATTAGCTTGTGGTTTTCCTCAAAAAAAGAAAAATAAGTTTGTGGTTGTCTTCAAAAAAAGAAAATTAGTTTGTGGTTTTCTTCCAAAAAAGAAAAATTTGTTTGTGGTTTTCTTCAAAAAAAAAAAAATAGTTTGTGGTTTTCTTAAAAAAAAGAAAAATTAGTTTGTGGTTTTCTTAAAAAAAAATAAAATTAGTTTGTGATTTTCTTCGAAAAAAAAGAAAATTAGTTTGTGGTTTTTTAAAGAAAACCACAAAAAAAAAAATTAGTTTGTGGTTTTATTCATAAAAATAAAATTAGTTTGTGCTTTTCTTAAAAAAAAATAAAATTAGTTTGTGGTTTTCTTCAAAAAAAAGAAAATTAGTTTATGGTTTTCTTCAAAAAAAGAAAATTAGTTTGTGGTTCTCTTCAGAAAAAAAAGAAAATTAGTTTGTAGTTTTATTAAAAAAACAAAAAATTAGTTTGTTGTTTTCTTCAAAAAAAAAAAAATTAGTTTGTGGTTTTCTTCAAAAAAAAGGAAATTAGTTTGTGGTTTTCTTCAAAAAAAGAAAATTAGTTTGTGGTTTTTTTCAAAAAAAATAAAAATTAGTTTGTGGTTTTCTTCAAAAAAAGAAAATTAGTTTGTGGTTTTTTTCAAAAAAAAAATTAGTTTGTGGTTTTCTTCAAAAAAAGAAATTAGTTTGTGGTTATCTTAAAAAAAACAAAATTAGTTTGTGGTTTGCTTCAAAAAAAGAAAATTAGTTTGTGATTTTCTTAAAAAAAAGAAAAATTATTTTGTGGTTTTCTTAAAAAATAAAGAAAAATTAGTTTGTGGTTTTCTTGAAAAAAAGAAAAATTTGTTTGTGGTTTTCTTCAAAAAAAGAAAATTAGTTTTTGGTTTTCTTCAAAAAAAGAAAATTAGTTTGTGGTTTTCTTCAAAAAAAGAAAATTAGTTCGTGGTTTTTTTAAAAAAAAAAATTAGTTTGTGGTTTTCTTCAAAAAAAAATATTACTTTGTGGTTTTCTTCAAAAAAAGAAAATTAGTTTGTGGTTTTCTTCAAAAAAGAAAATTAGTTTGTGATTTTCTTAAAAAAAAGAAATATTTGTTTGTGGTTTGTTTTCAAAACAAGAAAAATTAGTTTGTGGTTTTCTTCAAAAAAAGAAAATTAGTTTGTGGTTTTCTTCAAAAAAAGAAAATTAGTTCGTGGTTTTTTGAAGAAAACCACTAAAAAAGAAAATTTGTTTGTAGTTTGTTTCTAAAAAAGAAAATTAGTTTCTGGTTTTCTTAAAAAAAAAAAAATTAGTTTGTGGTTTTCTTCAAAAAACGAAAATTAGTTTGTGTTTTTCATCAAAAAAAAAGAAAATTAGTTTGTGGTTTTCTTCAAAAAAAAGAAAATAAGTTTGTGGTTTTCTTCAAAAAAAAGAAAATTAGTTTGTGGTTTTATTCAAAAAAATAAAATTAGTTTGTGGTTTTCTTAAAAAAAAAGAAAATTAGTTTGTGGTTTTCTTCAAAAAAAAGAAAATTAGTTTATGGTTTTCTTCAAAAAAAGAAAATTAGTTTGTGGTTCTCTTCAGAAAAAAAAGAAAATTAGTTTGTAGTTTTATTAAAAAAACGAAAATTAGTTTGTGGTTTTCTTCAAAAAAAAAAAATTAGTTTGTGGTTTTCTTCAAAAAAAAGGAAATTAGTTTGTGGTTTTCTTCAAAAAAAGAAAATTAGTTTGTGTTTTTTTTCAAAAAAAATAAAAATTAGTTTGTGGTTTTCATCAAAAAAAGAAAATTAGTTTGTTGTTTTTTTCAAAAAAAAAATTAGTTTGTGGTTTTCTTCAAAAAAAGAAATTAGTTTGTGGTTATCTTAAAAAAAACAAAATTAGTTTGTGGTTTGCTTCAAAAAAAGAAAATTAGTTTGTGATTTTCTTGAAAAAAAGAAAAATTATTTTGTGGTTTTCTTAAAAAAAAAAGAAAAATTAGTTTGTGTTTTTCTTGAAAAAAAGAAAAATTAGTTTGTGGTTTTCTTCAAAAAAAGAAAATTAGTTTTTGGTTTTCTTCAAAGAAAGAAAATTAGTTTGTGGTTTTCTTCAAAAAAAGAAAATTAGTTTTTGGTTTTCTTCAAAAAAGAAAATTAGTTTGTGATTTTCTTCAAAAAAAGAAATATTTGTTTGTGGTTTGTTTTCAAAACAAGAAAAATTAGTTTGTGGTTTTATTCAAAAAAAGAAAATTAGTTTGTGGTTTTCTTCAAAAAAAGAAAATTAGTTCGTGGTTTTTTGAAGAAAACCACTAAAAAAGAAAATTTGCTTGTAGTTTGTTTCTAAAAAAGAAAATTAGTTTCTGGTTTTCTTCAAAAAAAAAAAATTAGTTTGTGGTTTTCTTCAAAAAACGAAAATTAGTTTGTGGTTTTCATCAAAAAAAAAGAAAATTAGTTTGTGGTTTTCTTCAAAAAAAAGAAAATAAGTTTGTGGTTTTCTTCAAAAAAAAGAAAATTAGTTTGTGGTTTTCTTCAAAAAAAAAGAAAATTAGTTTGATGTTTTCTTCAAAAAAAAAGAAAATTAGTTTCTGGTTTTCATCAAAAAAAGAAAATTAATTTGTGGTTTTTTTAAAAAAATTAAAAATTAGTCTGTGGTTTTCTTCAAAAAAATAAAATTAGTTTGTGGTTATCTTCAAAAAAAGAAAATTAGTTTGTGGTTTTCTTCAAAAAAAGAAAAATTAGTCTTCGATTTTCTTCAAAAAAAGAAAATTAGTTTGTGGTTTTCTTCAAAAAAATAAAATTAGTTTGTGGTTATCTTCAAAAAAAGAAAATGACTTTGTGGTTTTCATAAAAAAAAAAAATAAGTTTATGGTTTTCTTCAAAAAAAGAAAATTAGTTTGTGGTTTTCTTCAAAAAAAAAGAAAATTAGTTTGTGGTTTTCTTCAAAAAAAAGAAAATTAGTTTGTCGTTTTCTTCAAAAAAAAGAAAATTAGTTTGTGGTCTTCTTCAAAAAAAAGAAAATTAGTTTGTCGTTTTCTTAAAAAAAAAGAAAATTAGTTTGTCGTTTTCTTCAAAAAAAACAAAAATTAGTTTGTGGTTTTCTTGAAAAAAAGAAAAATTATTTTGATGTTTTCTTCAAAAAAAAGAAGATTAGTTTGTGGTTTTCTTCAAAAAAATAAAATTAGTTTGTGGTTTTCTTCAAAAAAAAGAAAATAAGTTTGTGGTTTTCTTCAAAAAAAGAAAAATTAGTTTGTGGTTTGTTTTCAAAAAAAGAAAATTAGATTGTGGTTTTCTTAAAAAAAATATAATTATTTTGTGTTTTTCTTCAAAAAAATAAGAAAATTAGTTTCTGGTTTTATTCAAAAAAAGAAAATTAGTTTAAGGTTTTCTTAAAAAAAAGAAAATTACTTTGTGGTTTTCTTCAAAAAAATAAGAAAATTAGTTTCTGGTTTTATTCAAAAAAAGAAAATTAGTTTGTGATTTTCTTCAAAAAAAAGAAAATTAGTTTGCGGTTTTCTTAATAAAAAATGAAATTAGTTTATGGTTTTCTTCAAAAAAAGAAAATTAGTCTGTGGTTCTCTTCAGAAATAAAAGAAAATTAGTTTGTAGTCTTATTAAAAAAACGAAAATTAGTTTGTGGTTTTCTTCAAAAAAAAAATTAGTTTGTGGTTTTCTTCACAAAAAAGGAAATTAGTTTGTGGTTTTCTTCAAAAAAAGAAAATTAGTTTGTGGTTTTTTTAAAAAAAAATAAAAATTAGTTTGTGGTTTTCTTCAAAAAAAGAAAATTAGTTTGTGCTTTTTTTCAAACAAAAAATTTGTTTGTGGTTTTCTTCAAAAAAAGAAATTAGTTTGTGGTTATCTTAAAAAAAACAAAATTAGTTTGTGGATTGCTTCAAAAAAAGAAAACTAGTTTGTGATTTTCTTGAAAAAAAGAAAAATTATTTTGTGGTTTTCTTAAAAAAAAAAGAAAAATTAGTTTGTGGTTTTCTTGAAAAAAAGAAAAATTAGTTTGTGGTTTTCTTCAAAAAAAGAAAATTAGTTTTTGGTTTTCTTCAAAAATAGAAAATTAGTTTGTGGTTTTCTTCAAAAAATGAAAATTAGTTCGTGGGTTTTTAAAAAAAAAAAATTAGTTTGTGGTTTTCTTCAAAAAAAAATATTAGTTTGTGGTTTTCTTCAAAAAAAGAAAATTAGCTTGTGGTTTTCTTAAAAAATATTAGTTTGTGGTTTTCTTCAAAAAAAAAGAAAAATTAATTTGGGGTTTTCTAAAAAAAAATAGAAAATTAGCTTCTGGTTTTCTTCAAAAAAAGAAAATAAGTTTGTGGTTTTCTTCAAAAAAAGAAAATTAGTTATTGGTTTTCTTCTAAAAAAGAAAAATTAGTTTGTGGTTTTCATCAAAAAAAGAAAATTAGTTTGTGGTTTTCTTCAAAAAAAGAAAAATTAGTTTGAGGTTTTCTTCAAAAAATAAATAAATAGTTTGTGGTTTTCTTCAAAAAAAGAAAATTAGTTTGTGGTCTTTTTCAAAAAAAGAAAATTAGTTCGTGGTTCTCTTCAAAAAAAGAAAATTAGTTTGTGGTTTTCTTCAAAAAATAAAAAAATGTGTTTGTGGTTTTCTTCAAAAAAAAAGAAAATTAGTTCTTGGTTTTCATAAAAAAAAAGAAAATAAGTATGTGGTTTTCTTCAAAAAAAATAAAATTAGTTTGTGGTTTTCTTGAAAAAAAAAGAAAATTAGTTTGATTTTTTCTTCAAAAAAAAAGAAAGTTAGTTTCTGGTTTTCTTCAAAAAAAGAAAATTAATTTTCGGTTTTTATCAAAAAAAAAAAAATTAGTCTGTGGTTTTCTTCAAAAAAAGAAAATTAGTTTGTGGTTTTCTTCAAAAAAAGAAAATTAATTTGCGGTTTTTATCAAAAAAAGAAAAATTAGTCTGTGGTTTTCTTCAAAAAAAGAAAATTAGTTTGTGGTTATCTTCTAAAAAAGAAAATTTGTTTGTGGATTTCTTCAAAATAAATAAAATTAGTTTGTGCTTTTCTTCCAAAAACGAAAATTAGTTTGTGGTTTTATTCAAAAAAAGAAAATTAATGTGTGGTTTTCTTCAAAAAAAAAGGAAATTAGTTTCTGGTTCTATTAAAAAAAAAAGAAAATTAGTTAGTGGTTTTCTTAAAAAAAAAAAAATATTAGTTTCTTGTTTTCTTCAAAAAACAAAAATTAATTTGTGGTCTTTTTCAAAAAATGAAAAATTAGTTTGTGGTTTTCTTCAAAAAAAGAAAATTACTTTGTGGTTTTCTTAAAAAAAAAAAATTAGTTTGTGGTTTTCTTCAAAAAAAGAAAATAAGTTTGTAGTTTTCTTCAAAAAAAAAAAATTTGTTTGTGGTTTTCTTAAAAAAAAGAAAAAATTAGTTTGTGGTTTTCTTCAAAAAAAGAAAATTAGTTTTTGGTTTTCTTCAAAAAAGAAAATTAGTTTGTGATTTTCTTCAAAAAAAGAAATATTTGTTTGTGGTTTGTTTTCAAAACAAGAAAAATTAGTTTGTGGTTTTATTCAAAAAAAGAAAATTAGTTTGTGGTTTTCTTCAAAAAAAGAAAATTAGTTCGTGGTTTTTTGAAGAAAACCACTAAAAAAGAAAATTTGTTTGTAGTTTGTTTCTAAAAAAGAAAATTAGTTTATGGTTTTCTTCAAAAAAAAAAAATTAGTTTGTGGTTTTCTTCAAAAAACGAAAATTAGTTTGTGGTTTTCATCAAAAAAAAAGAAAATTAGTTTGTGGTTTTCTTCAAAAAAAAGAAAATAAGTTTGTGGTTTTCTTCAAAAAAAAGAAAATTAGTTTGTGGTTTTCTTCAAAAAAAAAGAAAATTAGTTTGATGTTTTCTTCAAAAAAAAAGAAAATTAGTTTCTGGTTTTCATCAAAAAAAGAAAATTAATTTGTGGTTTTTTTAAAAAAATTAAAAATTAGTCTGTGGTTTTCTTCAAAAAAATAAAATTAGTTTGTGGTTATCTTCAAAAAAAGAAAATTAGTTTGTGGTTTTCTTCAAAAAAAGAAAAATTAGTCTTTGATTTTCTTCAAAAAAAGAAAATTAGTTTGTGGTTTTCTTCAAAAAAATAAAATTAGTTTGTGGTTATCTTCAAAAAAAGAAAATGACTTTGTGGTTTTCATAAAAAAAAAAAATAAGTTTATGGTTTTCTTCAAAAAAAGAAAATTAGTTTGTGGTTTTCTTCAAAAAAAAAAAAATTAGTTTGTGGTTTTCTTCAAAAAAAAGAAAATTAGTTTGTAATTTTCTTCAAAAAAAAGAAAATTAGTTTGTGGTCTTCTTCAAAAAAAAGAAAATTAGTTTGTCGTTTTCTTAAAAAAAAAGAAAATTAGTTTGTCGTTTTCTTCAAAAAAAACAAAAATTAGTTTGTGGTTTTCTTGAAAAAAAGAAAAATTATTTTGATGTTTTCTTCAAAAAAAAGAAGATTAGTTTGTGGTTTTCTTCAAAAAAATAAAATTAGTTTGTGGTTTTCTTCAAAAAAAAGAAAATAAGTTTGTGGTTTTCTTCAAAAAAAGAAAAATTAGTTTGTGGTTTGTTTTCAAAAAAAGAAAATTAGATTGTGGTTTTCTTAAAAAAAATATAATTATTTTGTGTTTTTCTTCAAAAAAATAAGAAAATTAGTTTCTGGTTTTATTCAAAAAAAGAAAATTAGTTTAAGGTTTTCTTAAAAAAAAGAAAATTACTTTGTGGTTTTCTTCAAAAAAATAAGAAAATTAGTTTCTGGTTTTATTCAAAAAAAGAAAATTAGTTTGTGATTTTCTTCAAAAAAAAGAAAATTAGTTTGCGGTTTTCTTCAAAAAAAATGAAATTAGTTTATGGTTTTCTTCAAAAAAAGAAAATTAGTCTGTGGTTCTCTTCAGAAAAAAAAGAAAATTAGTTTGTAGTCTTATTAAAAAAACGAAAATTAGTTTGTGGTTTTCTTCAAAAAAAAAATTAGTTTGTGGTTTTCTTCAAAAAAAAGGAAATTAGTTTGTGGTTTTCTTCAAAAAAAGAAAATTAGTTTGTGGTTTTTTTAAAAAAAAATAAAAATTAGTTTGTGGTTTTCTTCAAAAAAAGAAAATTAGTTTGTGCTTTTTTTCAAACAAAAAATTTGTTTGTGGTTTTCCTCAAAAAAAGAAATTAGTTTGTGGTTATCTTAAAAAAAACAAAATTAGTTTGTGGATTGCTTCAAAAAAAGAAAATTAGTTTGTGATTTTCTTGAAAAAAAGAAAAATTATTTTGTGGTTTTCTTAAAAAAAAAAGAAAAATTAGTTTGTGGTTTTCTTGAAAAAAAGAAAAATTAGTTTGTGGTTTTCTTCAAAAAAAGAAAATTAGTTTTTGGTTTTCTTCAAAAATAGAAAATTAGTTTGTGGTTTTCTTCAAAAAATGAAAATTAGTTCGTGGGTTTTTAAAAAAAAAAAATTAGTTTGTGGTTTTCTTCAAAAAAAAATATTAGTTTGTGGTTTTCTTCAAAAAAAGAAAATTAGCTTGTGGTTTTCTTAAAAAATATTAGTTTGTGGTTTTCTTCAAAAAAAAAGAAAAATTAATTTGTGGTTTTCTTAAAAAAAATAGAAAATTAGCTTCTGGTTTTCTTCAAAAAAAGAAAATAAGTTTGTGGTTTTCTTCAAAAAAAGAAAATTAGTTATTGGTTTTCTTCTAAAAAAGAAAAATTAGTTTGTGGTTTTCATCAAAAAAAGAAAATTAGTTTGTGGTTTTCTTCAAAAAAAGAAAAATTAGTTTGAGGTTTTCTTCAAAAAATAAATAAATAGTTTGTGGTTTTCTTCAAAAAAAGAAAATTAGTTTGTGGTCTTTTTCAAAAAAAGAAAATTAGTTCGTGGTTCTCTTCAAAAAAAGAAAATTAGTTTGTGGTTTTCTTCAAAAAATAAAAAAATGTGTTTGTGGTTTTCTTCAAAAAAAAAGAAAATTAGTTCTTGGTTTTCATAAAAAAAAAGAAAATAAGTATGTGGTTTTCTTCAAAAAAAATAAAATTAGTTTGTGGTTTTCTTGAAAAAAAAAGAAAATTAGTTTGATTTTTTCTTCAAAAAAAAAGAAAGTTAGTTTCAGGTTTTCTTCAAAAAAAGAAAATTAATTTTCGGTTTTTATCAAAAAAAAAAAAATTAGTCTGTGGTTTTCTTCAAAAAAAGAAAATTAGTTTGTGGTTTTCTTCAAAAAAAGAAAATTAATTTGCGGTTTTTATCAAAAAAAGAAAAATTAGTCTGTGGTTTTCTTCAAAAAAAGAAAATTAGTTTGTGGTTATCTTCTAAAAAAGAAAATTTGTTTGTGGATTTCTTCAAAATAAATAAAATTAGTTTGTGCTTTTCTTCCAAAAACGAAAATTAGTTTGTGGTTTTATTCAAAAAAAGAAAATTAATGTGTGGTTTTCTTCAAAAAAAAAGGAAATTAGTTTCTGGTTCTATTAAAAAAAAAAGAAAATTAGTTAGTGGTTTTCTTAAAAAAAAAAAAAAATTAGTTTCTTGTTTTCTTCAAAAAACAAAAATTAATTTGTGGTCTTTTTCAAAAAATGAAAAATTAGTTTGTGGTTTTCTTCAAAAAAAGAAAATTACTTTGTGGTTTTCTTAAAAAAAAAAAATTAGTTTGTGGTTTTCTTCAAAAAAAGAAAATAAGTTTGTAGTTTTCTTCAAAAAAAAAAAATTTGTTTGTGGTTTTCTTAAAAAAAAAGAAAAAATTAGTTTGTGGTTTTCTTCAAAAAAAAAAAAAATAGTGTGTTGTTTTCTTCAAAAAAAGAAAAATTAGTTTGTGGTTTTCTTCAAAAAAAGAAAATTAGTTGTTGGTTTTTTTCAAAAGAAGAAAAATTAGTTTGTGGTTTTCTTCAAAAAAATAAAATTAGTTTGTGGTTATCTTCAAAAAAATAAAATAACTTTGTGGTTTTCTTCAAAAAAAAAAGAAAATTAGTTTGTGGTTTTCTTCAAAAAAAAGAAAATAAGTTTGTGGTTTTCTTCAAAAACAATAAAATTTGTTTGTTGTTTTCTTCAAAAAAAAATAAAAATTAGTTTGTGGTTTTCTTCAAAAAAATAGAAAATTAGCTTCTGGTTTTCATCAAAAAAAGAAAATAAGTTTGTGGTTTTCTTCAAAAAAAGAAAATTAGTTTGTGGTTTTCTTCAAAAAAAGAAAAATTAGTTTGTGGTTTTCTTCAAAAAAAATATATAGTTTGTGGTTTTCTTCAAAAAAAGAAAAAGTAGTTTGTTGTTTTCTTCAAAAAAAGAAAATTAGTTTGTGGTCTTTTTCAAAAAAAGAAAATTAGTTTGTGGTTTTCTTCAAAAAAAGAAAATTAGTTTGTGGTTTTCTTAAAAAAAATAGAAAATTAGCTTCTGGTTTTGATCAAAAAAAGAAAATAAGTTTGTGGTTTTCTTCAAAAAAAGAAAATTAGTTTGTGGTTTTCTTCAAAAAAAGAAAAATTAGTTTGTGGTTTTCTTCAAAAAAAAAATATAGTTTGTGGTTTTCTTCAAAAAAAGAAAAAGTAGTTTGTTGTTTTCTTCAAAAAAAGAAAATTAGTTTGTGGTCTTTTTCAAAAAAAGAAAATTAGTTTGTGGTTTTCTTAAAAAAAAAAGAAAATAAGTTTTTGGTTTTCTTCAAAAAAAATAAAATTTGTTTGTGGTTTTCTTCAAAAAAAAATAAAAATTAGTTTGTGGTTTTCTTCAAAAAAATAGAAAATTAGCTTCTGGTTTTCATCAAAAAAAGAAAATAAGTTTGTGGTTTTCTTCAAAATAAGAAAATTAGTTTGTGGTTTTCTTCAAAAAAAGAAAAATTAGTTTGTGGTTTTCTTCAAAAAAAAAATATAGTTTGTGGTTTTCTTCAAAAAAAGAAAAAGTAGTTTGTTGTTTTCTTAAAAAAAAGAAAATTAGTTTGTGGTCTTTTTCAAAAAAAGAAAATTAGTTTGTGGTTTTCTTCAAAAAAAGAAAATTAGTTTGTGGTTTTCTTCAAAAAAAGAAAATTAATTTGTGGTTTTCTTCAAAAAAAAAAATTAATTTGTGTTTTTCTTCAAAAAAAGAAAATTAGTTTGTTGTTTTCTTCAAAAAAAAGAAAATTAGTTTGTAGTTTTCTTCAAAAAAAGAAAAATAGTTTGTTGTTTTCTTCAAAAAAAATAAAATTAGTTTGTGGTTTTCTTGAAAAAAATAAAATTAGTTTGTGGTTATCTTCAAAAAAATAAAATAACTTTGTGGTTTTGTTCAAAAAAAAAAAGAAAATTAGTTTGTGGTTTTCTTAAAAAAAAAGAAAATAAGTTTGTGGTTTTCTTCAAAAAAAATAAAATTTGTTTGTGGTTTTCTTCAAAAAAAAAGAAAAATTAGTTTGTGGTTTTCTTACAAAAAATAGAAAATTAGCTTCTGATTTTCTTCAAAAAAAGAAAATAAGTTTTTGGTTTTCTTCAAAAAAAGAAAATTAGTTTGTGGTTTTCATCAAAAAAAAAGAAAATTAGTTTGTGGTTTTCTTCAAAAAAAAGAAAATAAGTTTGTGGTTTTCTTCAAAAAAAAGAAAATTAGTTTGTGGTTTTATTAAAAAAAAGAAAATTAGTTTGTGGTTTTCTTAAAAAAAAAGAAAATTAGTTTGTGGTTTTCTTCAAAAAAAAGAAAATTAGTTTCTGGTTTTTTTCAAAAAAAGAAAATTAGTTTGTGGTTCTCTTCAGAAAAAAAAGAAAATTAGTTTGTAGTTTTATTAAAAAAACGAAAATTAGTTAGTGGTTTTCTTCAAAAAAAAAAAATTAGTTTGTGGTTTTCTTCAAAAAAAAGGAAATTAGTTTGTGGTTTTCTTCAAAAAAAGAAAATTAGTTTGTGTTTTTTTTCAAAAAAAATAAAAATTAGTTTGTGGTTTTCTTCAAAATAAGAAAATTAGTTTGTGGTTTTCTTCAAAAAAAAAGAAAATTAGTTTGATGTTTTCTTCAAAAAAAAAGAAAATTAGTTTCTGGTTTTCATCAAAAAAAGAAAATTAATTTGTGGTTTTTTTAAAAAAATTAAAAATTAGTCTGTGGTTTTCTTCAAAAAAATAATATTCGTTTGTGGTTATCTTCAAAAAAAGAAAATTAGTTTGTGGTTTTCTTCAAAAAAAGAAAAATTAGTTTTTGATTTTCTTCAAAAAAAGAAAATTAGTTTGTGGTTTTCTTCAAAAAAATAAAATTAGTTTGTGGTTATCTTCAAAAAAAGAAAATGACTTTGTGGTTTTCATCAAAAAAAATAATTAGTTTGTGGTTTTCTTCAAAAAAAAAGAAAATTATTTTGTGCTCTTCTTCAAAAAAAGAAAATTAGTTTATGGTTTTCTTCAAAAAAAGAAAATTAGTTTGTGGTTTTCTTCAAAAAAAAAGAAAATTAGTTTGTGGTTTTCTTCAAAAAAAAGAAAATTAGTTTGTCGTTTTCTTCAAAAAAAACAAAAATTAGTTTGTGGTTTTCTTGAAAAAAAGAAAAATTATTTTGATGTTTTCTTCAAAAAAAAGAAGATTAGTTTGTGGTTTTCTTCAAAAAAATAAAATTAGTTTGTGGTTTTCTTCAAAAAAAAGAAAATAAGTTTGTGGTTTTCTTCAAAAAAAGAAAAATTAGTTTGTGGTTTGTTTTCAAAAAAAGAAAATTAGATTGTGGTTTTCTTAAAACAAAATATTATTATTTTGTGTTTTTCTTCAAAAAAATAAGAAAATTAGTTTCTGGTTTTATTCAAAAAAAGAAAATTAGTTTAAGGTTTTCTTAAAAAAAAGAAAATTACTTTGTGGTTTTCTTCAAAAAAATAAGAAAATTAGTTTCTGGTTTTATTCAAAAAAACAAAATTAGTTTGTGGTTTTCTTCAAAAAAAAAGAAAATTAGTTTGTGATTTTCTTCAAAAAAAAGAAAATTAGTTTGCGGTTTTCTTCAAAAAAAATGAAATTAGTTTATGGTTTTCTTCAAAAAAAGAAAATTAGTCTGTGGTTCTCTTCAGAAAAAAAAGAAAATTAGTTTGTAGTTTTATTCAAAAAACGAAAATTAGTTTGTGGTTTTCTTCAAAAAAAAAAATTAGTTTGTGGTTTTCTTCAAAAAAAAGGAAATTAGTTTGTGGTTTTCTTCAAAAAAAGAAAATTAGTTTGTGGTTTTTTTGAAAAAAAATAAAAATTAGTTTGTGGTTTTCTTCAAAAAAAGAAAATTAGTTTGTGGTTTTTTTCAAACAAAAAATTTGTTTGTGGTTTTCTTCAAAAAAAGAAATTAGTTTGTGGTTATCTTAAAAAAAACAAAATTAGTTTGTGGATTGCTTCAAAAAAAGAAAATTAGTTTGTGATTTTCTTGAAAAAAAGAAAAAATATTTTGTGGTTTTCTTAAAAAAAAAAGAAAAATTAGTTTGTGGTTTTCTTGAAAAAAAGAAAAATTAGTTTGTGGTTTTCTTCAAAAAAAGAAAATTAGTTTTTGGTTTTCTTCAAAAATAGAAAATTAGTTTGTGGTTTTCTTCAAAAAATGAAAATTAGTTCGTGGTTTTTAAAAAAAAAAAAATTAGTTTGTGGTTTTCTTCAAAAAAAAATATTAGTTTGTGGTTTTCTTCAAAAAAAGAAAATTAGTTTGTGGTTTTCTTAAAAAATATTAGTTTATGGTTTTCTTCAAAAAAAGAGAAAAATTAATTTGTGGTTTTCTTAAAAAAAATAGAAAATTAGCTTCTGGTTTTCTTCAAAAAAAGAAAATAAGTTTGTGGTTTTCTTCAAAAAAAGAAAATTAGTTATTGGTTTTCTTCTAAAAAAGAAAAATTAGTTTGTGGTTTTCTTCAAAAAAAGAAAATTAGTTTGTGGTTTTCTTCAAAAAAAGAAAAATTAGTTTGAGGTTTTCTTCAAAAAATAAATAAATAGTTTGTGGTTTTCTTCAAAAAAAGAAAATTAGTTTGTGGTCTTTTTCAAAAAAAGAAAATTAGTTTGTGGTTCTCTTCAAAAAAAGAAAATTAGTTTGTGGTTTTCTTCAAAAAATAAAAAAATTTGTTTGTGGTTTTCTTCAAAAAAAAAGAAAATTAGTTCATGGTTTTCTTAAAAAAAAAGAAAATAAGTGTGTGGTTTTCTTGAAAAAAAATAAAATTAGTTTGTGGTTTTCTTGAAAAAAAAAGAAAATTAGTTTGATGTTTTCTTCAAAAAAAAAGAAAGTTAGTTTCTGGTTTTCTTCAAAAAAAGAAAATTAATTTTCGGTTTTTATCAAAAAAAGAAAAATTAGTCTGTGGTTTTCTTCAAAAAAAGAAAATTAGTTTGTGGTTTTCTTCAAAAAAAGAAAATTAATTTGCGGTTTTTATCAAAAAAAGAAAAATTAGTCTGTGGTTTTCTTCAAAAAAAAAGAAAATTAGTTCATGGTTTTCTTAAAAAAAAAGAAAATAAGTATGTGGTTTTCTTCAAAAAAAATAAAATTAGTTTGTGGTTTTCTTGAAAAAAAAAGAAAATTAGTTTGATGTTTTCTTCAAAAAAAGAAAATTAATTTGCGGTTTTTATCAAAAAAAGAAAAATTAGTCTGTGGTTTTCTTCAAAAAAAGAAAATTAGTTTGTGGTTATCTTCTAAAAAAGAAAATTTGTTTGTGGTTTTCTTCAAAAAAATAAAATTAGTTTGTGGTTTTCTTCAAAAAAAGAAAATTAATTTTCGGTTTTTATCAAAAAAAGAAAAATTAGTCTGTGGTTTTCTTCAAAAAAAGAAAATTAGTTTGTGGTTTTCTTCAAAAAAAGAAAATTAATTTGCGGTTTTTATCAAAAAAAGAAAAATTAGTCTGTGGTTTTCTTCAAAAAAAAAGAAAATTAGTTCATGGTTTTCTTAAAAAAAAAGAAAATAAGTATGTGGTTTTCTTCAAAAAAAATAAAATTAGTTTGTGGTTTTCTTGAAAAAAAAAGAAAATTAGTTTGATGTTTTCTTCAAAAAAAGAAAATTAATTTGCGGTTTTTATCAAAAAAAGAAAAATTAGTCTGTGGTTTTCTTCAAAAAAAGAAAATTAGTTTGTGGTTTTCTTCAAAAAAAGAAAAATTAGTTTGTGGTTTTCTTCAAAAAAAAAATATAGTTTGTGGTTTTCTTCAAAAAAAGAAAAAGTAGTTTGTTGTTTTCTTCAAAAAAAGAAAATTAGTTTGTGGTCTTTTTCAAAAAAGGAAAATTAGTTTGTGGTTTTCTTCAAAAAAAAAGAAAATAAGTTTTTGGTTTTCTTCAAAAAAAATAAAATTTGTTTGTGGTTTTCTTCAAAAAAAAATAAAAATTAGTTTGTGGTTTTCTTCAAAAAAATAGAAAATTAGCTTCTGGTTTTCATCAAAAAATGAAAATAAGTTTGTGGTTTTCTTCAAAAAAAGAAAATTAGTTTGTGGTTTTCTTCAAAAAAAGAAAAATTAGTTTGTGGTTTTCTTCAAAAAAAATATATAGTTTGTGGTTTTCTTAAAAAAAAGAAAAAGTAGTTTGTTGTTTTCTTCAAAAAAAGAAAATTAGTTTGTGGTCTTTTTCAAAAAAAGAAAATTAGTTTGTGGTTTTCTTCAAAAAAAGAAAATTAGTTTGTGGTTTTCTTCAAAAAACGAAAATTAATTTGTGGTTTTCTTCAAAAAAAAAATTAGTTTGTGTTTTTCTTCAAAAAAAGAAAATTAGTTTGTAGTTTTCTTCAAAAAAAAAAAATTAGTTTGTAGTTTTCTTCAAAAAAAGAAAATTAGTTTGTTGTTTTCTTCAAAAAAAATAAAATTAGTTTGTGGTTTTCTTCAAAAAAATAAAATTAGTTTGTGGTTATCTTCAAAAAAATAAAATAACTTTGTGGTTTTGTTCAAAAAAAAAAGAAAATTAGTTTGTGGTTTTCTTCAAAAAAAAGAAAATAAGTTTGTGGTTTTCTTCAAAAAAAATAAAATTTGTTTGTGGTTTTCTTCAAAAAAAAAGAAAAATTAGTTTGTGGTTTTCTTACAAAAAATAGAAAATTAGCTTCTGATTTTCTTCAAAAAAAGAAAATAAGTTTTTGGTTTTCTTCAAAAAAATAAAATTAGTTTGTGGTTTTCTTTAAAAAAAGAAAAATTAGTTTGTGGTTTTCTTCAAAAAAAGAAAATTAGTTTGTGGTTTTCTTCAAAAAAAGAAAAATTAGTTTGTGGTTTTCTTCAAGAAATAAATAAATAGTTTGTGGTTTTCTTCAAAAAAAGAATATTAGTTTGTGGTCTTTTTCAAAAAAAGAAAATTAGTTTGTGGTTTTCTTCAAAAAAAGAAAATTAGTTTGTGGTTTTCTTCAAAAAAATAGAAAATTAGCTTCTGGTTTTCATCAAAAAAAGAAAATAAGTTTGTGGTTTTCTTCAAAAAAAGAAAATTAGTTTGTGGTTTTCTTCAAAAAAAGAAAAATTAGTTTGTGGTTTTCTTCAAAAAAAAAATATAGTTTGTGGTTTTCTTCAAAAAAAGAAAAAGTAGTTTGTTGTTTTCTTCAAAAAAAGAAAATTAGTTTGTGGTCTTTTTCAAAAAAAGAAAATTAGTTTGTGGTTTTCTTCAAAAAAAGAAAAAGTAGTTTGTTGTTTTCTTCAAAAAAAATAAAATTAGTTTGTGGTTTTCTTCAAAAAAATAAAATTAGTTTGTGGTTATCTTAAAAAAAAATAAAAAATTTGTTTGTGGTTTTCTTAAAAAAAAAAAATAAATTAGTTTGTGATTTTCTTCAAAAAAATGAAAATAAGTTTGTGGTTTTCTTCAAAAAAAATAAAATTTGTTTGTGGTTTTCTTTAAAAAAAAAGAAAATAAGTTTGTGGTTTTCTTCAAAAAAAGAAAATTAGTTTGTGGTTTTCTTCAAAAAAAGAAAAATTGGTTTGTGGTTTTCTTCAAAAAAAAAATATAGTTTGTGGTTTTCTTCAAAAAAAGAAAAAGTAGTTTGTTGTTTTCTTCAAAAAAAGAAAATTAGTTTGTGGTCTTTTTCAAAAAAGGAAAATTAGTTTGTGGTTTTCTTAAAAAAAAAAGAAAATAAGTTTTTGGTTTTCTTCAAAAAAAATAAAATTTGTTTGTGGTTTTCTTCAAAAAAAAATAAAAATTAGTTTGTGGTTTTCTTCAAAAAAATAGAAAATTAGCTTCTGGTTTTCATCAAAAAATGAAAATAAGTTTGTGGTTTTCTTCAAAAAAAGAAAATTAGTTTGTGGTTTTCTTCAAAAAAAGAAAAATTAGTTTGTGGTTTTCTTCAAAAAAAAAATATAGTTTGTGGTTTTCTTCAAAAAAAGAAAAAGTAGTTTGTTGTTTTCTTCAAAAAAAGAAAATTAGTTTGTGGTCTTTTTCAAAAAAAGAAAATTAGTTTGTGGTTTTCTTCAAAAAAAGAAAATTAGTTTGTGGTTTTCTTCAAAAAACCAAAATTAATTTGTGGTTTTCTTCAAAAAAAAAAAATAAGTTTGTGTTTTTCTTCAAAAAAAGAAAATTAGTTGTTGTTTTCTTCAAAAAAAAGAAAATTACTTTGTAGTTTTCTTCAAAAAAAGAAAATTAGTTTGTTGTTTTCTTCAAAAAAATTAAAATTAGTTTGTGGTTTTCTTCAAAAAAATAAAATTAGTTTGTGGTCATCTTCAAAAAAATAAAATAACTTTGCAGTTTTGTTCAAAAAAAAAAGAAAATTAGTTTGTGGTTTTCTTCAAAAAAAAGAAAATAAGTTTGTGGTTTCCTTCAAAAAAAATAAAATTTGTTTGTGGTTTTCTTCAAAAAAAAAGAAAAATTAGTTTGTGGTTTTCTTACAAAAAATAGAAAATTAGCTTCTGATTTTCTTCAAAAAAAGAAAATAAGTTTTTGGTTTTCTTCAAAAAAAGAAAATTAGTTTGTGGTTTTCATCAAAAAAAAAAGAAAATTAGTTTGTGGTTTTCTTCAAAAAAAAGAAAATAAGTTTGTGGTTTTCTTCAAAAAAAAGAAAATTAGTTTGTGGTTTTATTCAAAAAAATAAAATTAGTTTGTGGTTTTCTTAAAAAAAAGAAAATTAGTTTGTGGTTTTCTTCAAAAAAAAGAAAATTAGTTTATGGTTTTCTTCAAAAAAAGAAAATTAGTTTGTGGTTCTCTTCAGAAAAAAAAGAAAATTAGTTTGTAGTTTTATTAAAAAAACGAAAATTAGTTTGTGGTTTTCTTCAAAAAAAAAAAATTAGTTTGTGGTTTTCTTCAAAAAAAAGGAAATTAGTTTGTGGTTTTCTTCAAAAAAAGAAAATTAGTTTGTGTTTTTTTTCAAAAAAAATAAAAATTAGTTTGTGGTTTTCTTCAAAAAAAGAAAATTAGTTTGTGGTTTTTTTCAAAAAAAAAATTAGTTTGTGGTTTTCTTCAAAAAAAGAAATTAGTTTGTGGTTATCTTAAAAAAAACAAAATTAGTTTGTGGTTTGCTTCAAAAAAAGAAAATTAGTTTGTGGTTTTCTTGAAAAAAAGAAAAATTAGTTTGTGGTTTTCTTCAAAAAAAGAAAATTAGTTTTTGGTTTTCTTCAAAGAAAGAAAATTAGTTTGTGGTTTTCTTCAAAAAAATATATATTTGTTTGTGGTTTGTTTTCAAAACAAGAAAAATTAGTTTGTGGTTTTATTCAAAAAAAGAAAATTAGTTTGTGGTTTTCTTCAAAAAAAGAAAATTAGTTCGTGGTTTTTTGAAGAAAACCACTAAAAAAGAAAATTTGTTTGTAGTTTGTTTCTAAAAAAGAAAATTAGTTTCTGGTTTTCTTCAAAAAAAAAAATTAGTTTGTGGTTTTCTTCAAAAAACGAAAATTAGTTTGTGGTTTTCATCAAAAAAAAAGAAAATTAGTTTGTGGTTTTCTTCAAAAAAAAGAAAATAAGTTTGTGGTTTTCTTCAAAAAAAAGAAAATTAGTTTGTGGTTTTCTTCAAAAAAAAAAGAAAATTAGTTTGATGTTTTCTTCAAAAAAAAAGAAAATTAGTTTCTGGTTTTCATCAAAAAAAGAAAATTAATTTGTGGTTTTTTTAAAAAAATTAAAAATTAGTCTGTGGTTTTCTTCAAAAAAATAAAATTAGTTTGTGGTTATCTTCAAAAAAAGAAAATTAGTTTGTGGTTTTCTTCAAAAAAAGAAAAATTAGTCTTTGATTTTCTTCAAAAAAAGAAAATTAGTTTGTGGTTTTCTTCAAAAAAATAAAATTAGTTTGTGGTTATCTTCAAAAAAAGAAAATGACTTTGTGGTTTTCATCAAAAAAAAAAATTAGTTTGTGGTTTTCTTCAAAAAAAAGAAAATTATTTTGTGCTCTTCTTCAAAAAAAGAAAATTAGTTTATGGTTTTCTTCAAAAAAAGAAAATTAGTTTGTGGTTTTCTACAAAAAAAAAAGAAAATTAGTTTGTGGTTTTCTTCAAAAAAAAGAAAATTAGTTTGTCGTTTTCTTCAAAAAAAAGAAAAATTAGTTTGTTGTTTTCTTGAAAAAAAGAAAAATTATTTTGATGTTTTCTTCAAAAAAAAGAAAATTAGTTTGTGGTTTTCTTCAAAAAAAGAAAATTAGTTTGTGGTTTTCTTCAAAAAAAAGAAAATTAGTTTGTCGTTTTCTTCAAAAAAAACAAAAATTAGTTTGTGGTTTTCTTGAAAAAAAGAAAAATTATTTTGATGTTTTCTTCAAAAAAAAGAAGATTAGTTTGTGGTTTTCTTCAAAAAAAATAAAATTAGATTGTGGTTTTCTTCAAAAAAAAGAAAATTAGTTTGTGGTTTTCTTCAAAAAAAGAAAAATTAGTTTGTGGTTTGTTTTCAAAAAAAGAAAATTAGATTGTGGTTTTCTTAAAAAAAAATATAATTATTTTGTGTTTTACTTCAAAAAAATAAGAAAATTAGTTTCTGGTTTTATTCAAAAAAAGAAAATTAGTTTAAGGTTTTCTTAAAAAAAAGAAAATTACTTTGTGGTTTTCTTCAAAAAAATAAGAAAATTAGTTTCTGGTTTTATTCAAAAAAAGAAAATTAGTTTGTGGTTTTCTTCAAAAAAAAAAGAAAATTAGTTTGTGATTTTCTTCAAAAAAAAGAAAATTAGTTTGCGGTTTTCTTCAAAAAAAATGAAATTAGTTTATGGTTTTCTTCAAAAAAAGAAAATTAGTCTGTGGTTCTCTTCAGAAAAAAAAGAAAATTAGTTTGTAGTTTTATTCAAAAAACGAAAATTAGTTTGTGGTTTTCTTCAAAAAAAAAAAAAAGTTTGTGGTTTTCTTCAAAAAAAAGGAAATTAGTTTGTGGTTTTCTTCAAAAAAAGAAAATTAGTTTGTGGTTTTTTTCAAAAAAAATAAAAATTAGTTTGTGGTTTTCTTCAAAAAAAGAAAATTAGTTTGTGGTTTTTTTCAAACAAAAAATTAGTTTGTGGTTTTCTTCAAAAAAAGAAATTAGTTTGTGGTTATCTTAAAAAAAACAAAATTAGTTTGTGGATTGCTTCAAAAAAAGAAAATTAGTTTGTGATTTTCTTGAAAAAAAGAAAAATTATTTTGTGGTTTTCTTAAAAAAAAAAAGAAAAATTAGTCTGTGGTTTTCTTGAAAAAAAGAAAAATTAGTTTGTGGTTTTCTTCAAAAAAAGAAAATTAGTTTTTGGTTTTCTACAAAAATAGAAAATTAGTTTGTGGTTTTCTTCAAAAAATGAAAATTAGTTCGTGGTTTTTTAAAAAAAAAAAATTAGTTTGTGGTTTTCTTCAAAAAAAAATATTAGTTTGTGGTTTTCTTCAAAAAAAGAAAATTAGTTTGTGGTTTTCTTAAAAAATATTAGTTTGTGGTTTTCTTCAAAAAAAAAGAAAAATTAGTTTGTGGTTTTCTTAAAAAAAATAGAAAATTAGCTTCTGGTTTTCTTCAAAAAAAGAAAATAAGTTTGTGGTTTTCTTCAAAAAAAGAAAATTAGTTATTGGTTTTCTTCTAAAAAAGAAAAATTAGTTTGTGGTTTTCTTCAAAAAAAGAAAATTAGTTTGTGGTTTTCTTCAAAAAAAGAAAAATTAGTTTGAAGTTTTCTTCAAAAAATAAATAAATAGTTTGTGGTTTTCTTCAAAAAAAGAAAATTAGTTTGTGGTATTTTTCAAAAAAAGAAAATTAGTTTGTGGTTCTCTTCAAAAAAAGAAAATTAGTTTGTGGTTTTCTTCAAAAAATAAAAAAATTAGTTTGTGGTTTTCTTCAAAAAAAAAGAAAATTAGTTCATGGTTTTCTTAAAAAAAAAGAAAATAAGTATGTGGTTTTCTTCAAAAAAAATAAAATTAGTTTGTGGTTTTCTTGAAAAAAAAAGAAAATTAGTTTGATGTTTTCTTCAAAAAAAAAGAAAGTTAGTTTCTGGTTTTCTTCAAAAAAAGAAAATTAATTTTCGGTTTTTATCAAAAAAAGAAAAATTAGTCTGTGGTTTTCTTCAAAAAAAGAAAATTAGTTTGTGGTTTTCTACAAAAAAAGAAAATTAATTTGCGGTTTTTATCAAAAAAAGAAAAATTAGTCTGTGGTTTTCTTCAAAAAAAGAAAATTAGTTTGTGGTTATCTTCTAAAAAAGAAAATTTGTTTGTGGTTTTCTTCAAAAAAATAAAATTAGTTTGTCCTTTTCTTCAAAAAAAGAAAATTAGTTTGTGGTTTTATTCAAAAAAAGAAAATTAATGTGTGGTTTTCTTCAAAAAAAAAGAAAATTAGTTTCTGGTTCCATTAAAAAAAAAAGAAAATTAGTTAGTGGTTTTCTTAAAAAAAAAAAAAATTTGTTTCTTGTTTTCTTCAAAAAACAAAAATTAATTTGTGGTCTTTTTCAAAAAATGAAAAATTAGTTTGTGGTTTTCTTCAAAAAAAGAAAATTACTTTGTGGTTTTCTTCAAAAAAAAAAATTAGTTTGTGGTTTTCTTCAAAAAAAGAAAATAAGTTTGTGGTTTTCTTCAAAAAAAAAAAATTAGTTTGTGGTTTTATTAAAAAAAAGAAAAAATTAGTTTGTGGTTTTCTTCAAAACAAAAAAAAATAGTTTGTTGTTTTCTTCAAAAAAAGAAAAATTAGTTTGTGGTTTTCTTCAAAAAAAGAAAATTAGTTGTTGGTTTTTTTGAAAAGAAGAAAAATTAGTTTGTGGTTTTCTTCAAAAAAATAAAATTAGTTTGTGGTTATCTTCAAAAAAATAAAATAACTTTGTGGTTTTCCTCAAAAAAAAAAGAAAATTAGTTTGTGGTTTTCTTCAAAAAAAAGAAAATAAGTTTGTGGTTTTCTTCAAAAACAATAAAATTTGTTTGTTGTTTTCTTCAAAAAAAAATAAAAATTAGTTTGTGGTTTTCTTCAAAAAAATAGAAAATTAGCTTCTGGTTTTCATCAAAAAAAGAAAATAAGTTTGTGGTTTTCTTAAAAAAAAAAAAAATTAGTTTGTGGTTTTCTTCAAAAAAAGAAAAATTAGTTTGTGGTTTTCTTCAAAAAAAATATATAGTTTGTTGTTTTCTTCAAAAAAAGAAAAAGTAGTTTGTTGTTTTCTTCAAAAAAAAGAAAATTGGTTTGTGGTCTTTTTCAAAAAAAAAAATTAGTTTGTGGTTTTCTTCAAAAAAAGAAAATTAGTTTGTGGTTTTCTTCAAAAAAATAGAAAATTAGCTTCTGGTTTTCATCAAAAAAAGAAAATAAGTTTGTGGTTTTCTTCAAAAATAGAAAATTAGTTTGTGGTTTTCTTCAAAAAAAGAAAAATTAGTTTGTGGTTTTCTTCAAAAAAAAAATATAGTTTGTGGTTTTCTTCAAAAAAAGAAAAAGTAGTTTGTTGTTTTCTTCAAAAAAAGAAAATTAGTTTGTGGTCTTTTTCAAAAAAAGAAAATTAGTTTGTGGTTTTCTTCAAAAAAAAGAAAATAAGTTTTTGGTTTTCTTCAAAAAAAATAATATTTGTTTGTGGTTTTCTTCAAAAAAAAATAAAAATTAGTTTGTGGTTTTCTTCAAAAAAATAGAAAATTAGCTTCTGGTTTTCATCAAAAAAAGAAAATAAGTTTGTGGTTTTCTTAAAAAAAAGAAAATTAGTTTGTGGTTTTCTTCAAAAAAAGAAAAATTAGTTTGTGGTTTTCTTCAAAAAAAAAATATAGTTTATGGTTTTCTTCAAAAAAAGAAAAAGTAGTTTGTTGTTTTCTTCAAAAAAAGAAAATTAGTTTGTGGTCTTTTTCAAAAAAAGAAAATTAGTTTGTGGTTTTCTTCAAAAAAAGAAAATTAGTTTGTGGTTTTCTTCAAAAAACGAAAATTAATTTGTGGTTTTCTTCAAAAAAAAAAATTAGTTTGTGTTTTTCTTCAAAAAAAGAAAATTAGTTTGTTGTTTTCTTCAAAAAAAAGAAAATTAGTTTGTAGTTTTCTTCAAAAAAAGAAAATTAGTTTGTTGTTTTCTTCAAAAAAAATAAAATTAGTTTGTGGTTTTCTTCAAAAAAATAAAATTAGTTTGTGGTTATCTTCAAAAAAATAAAATAACTTTGTGGTTTTGTTCAAAAAAAAAAGAAAATTAGTTTGTGGTTTTCTTCAAAAAAAAGAAAATAAGTTTGTGGTTTTCTTCAAAAAAAATAAAATTTGTTTGTGGTTTTCATCAAAAAAAAAGAAAAATTAGTTTGTGGTTTTCTTACAAAAAATAGAAAATTAGCTTCTGATTTTCTTCAAAAAAAGAAAATAAGTTTTTGGTTTTCTTCAAAAAAAGAAAATTAGTTTGTGGTTTTCTTTAAAAAAAGAAAAATTAGTTTGTGGTTTTCTTCAAAAAAAGAAAATTAGTTTGTGGTTTTCTTCAAAAAAAGAAAAATTAGTTTGTGGTTTTCTTCAAAAAATAAATAAATAGTTTGTGGTTTTCTTCAAAAAAAGAAAATTAGTTTGTGGTCTTTTTCAAAAAAAGAAAATTTGTTTGTGGTTTTCTTCAAAAAAAGAAAATTAGTTTGTGGTTTTCTTCAAAAAATAGAAAATTAGCTTCTGGTTTTCATCAAAAAAAGAAAATAAGTTTGTGGTTTTCTTCAAAAAAAGAAAATTAGTTTGTGGTTTTCTTCAAAAAAAGAAAAATTAGTTTGTGGTTTTCTTCAAAAAAAAAATATAGTTTGTGGTTTTCTTCAAAAAAAGAAAAAGTAGTTTGTTGTTTTCTTCAAAAAAAGAAAATTAGTTTGTGGTCTTTTTCAAAAAAAGAAAATTAGTTTGTGGTTTTCTTCAAAAAAAGAAAAAGTAGTTTGTTGTTTTCTTCAAAAAAATAAAATTAGTTTGTGGTTTTCTTCAAAAAAATGAAAATAAGTTTGTGGTTTTCTTCAAAAAAAATAAAATTTGTTTGTGGTTTTCTTCAAAAAAAAAGAAAAATTAGTTTGTGGTTTTCTTAAAAAAAATAGAAAATTAGCTTCTGGTTTTCTTCAAAAAAAGAAAATAAGTTTGTGATTTTCATCAAAAAAAGAAAATTAGTTATTGGTTTTCTTCTAAAAAATAAAAATTAGTTTGTGGTTTTCTACAAAAAAAGAAAATTAGTTTGTGGTTTTCTTCAAAAAAAGAAAAATTAGTTTGAGGTTTTCTTCAAAAAATAAATAAATAGTTTGTGGTTTTCTTCAAAAAAAGAAAATTAGTTTGTGGTCTTTTTCAAAAAAAGAAAATTAGTTTGTGGTTCTCTTCAAAAAAAGAAAATTAGTTTGTGGTTTTCTTCAAAAAATAAAAAAATTAGTTTGTGGTTTTCTTCAAAAAAAAAGAAAATTAGTTCATGGTTTTCTTAAAAAAAAAGAAAATAAGTATGTGGTTTTCTTCAAAAAAAATAAAATTAGTTTGTGGTTTTCTTGAAAAAAAAAGAAAATTAGTTTGATGTTTTCTTCAAAAAAAAAGAAAGTTAGTTTCTGGTTTTCTTGAAAAAGAGAAAATTAATTTTCGTTTTTTATCAAAAAAAGAAAAATTAGTCTGTGGTTTTCATCAAAAAAAGAAAATTAGTTTGTGGTTTTCTTCAAAAAAATAAAATTAATTTGCGGTTTTTATCAAAAAAAGAAAAATTAGTCTGTGGTTTTCTTCAAAAAAAGAAAATTAGTTTGTGGTTATCTTCTAAAAAAGAAAATTTGTTTGTGGTTTTCTTCAAAAAAATAAAATTAGTTTGTGCTTTTCTTCAAAAAAAGAAAATTAGTTTGTGGTTTTATTCAAAAAAAGAAAATTAATGTGTGCTTTTCTTCAAAAAAAAAGAAAATTAGTTTCTGGTTCAATTCAAAAAAAAAGAAAATTAGTTAGTGGTTTTCTTAAAAAAAAAAAAAAAATTAGTTTCTTGTTTTCTTCAAAAAACAAAAATTAATTTGTGGTCTTTTTCAAAAAATGAAAAATTAGTTTGTGGTTTTCTTCAAAAAAAGAAAATTACTTTGTGGTTTTCTTCGAAAAAAAAAATTAGTTTGTGGTTTTCTTCAAAAAAAGAAAATAAGTTTGTGGTTTTCTTCAAAAAAAAAAATTAGTTTGTGGTTTTCTTAAAAAAAAGAAAAAATTAGTTTGTGGTTTTCTTCAAAAAAAAAAAAATAGTTTGTTGTTTTCTTCAAAAAAAGAAAAATTAGTTTGTGGTTTTCTTCAAAAAAAGAAAATTAGTTTTTGGTTTTTTTCAAAAGATGAAAAATTAGTTTGTGGTTTTCTTCAAAAAAATAAAATTAGTTTGTGGTTATCTTCAAAAAAATAAAATAACTTTGTGGTTTTCTTCAAAAAAAAAAGAAAATTAGTTTGTGGTTTTGTTCAAAAAAAAGAAAATAAGTTTGTGGTTTTCTTCAAAAACAATAAAATTTGTTTGTGGTTTTCTTCAAAAAAAAATAAAAATTAGTTTGTGGTTTTCTTCAAAAAAATAGAAAATTAGCTTCTGGTTTTCATCAAAAAAAGAAAATAAGTTTGTGGTTTTCTTCAAAAAAAGAAAATTAGTTTGTGGTTTTCTTCAAAAAAAGAAAAATTAGTTTGTGGTTTTCTTAAAAAAAAATATATAGTTTGTGGTTTTCTTCAAAAAAAGAAAAAGTAGTTTGTTGTTTTCTTCAAAAAAAGAAAATTAGTTTGTGGTCTTTTTCAAAAAAGGAAAATTAGTTTGTGGTTTTCTTCAAAAAAAGAAAATTAGTTTGTGGTTTTCTTCAAATAAATAGAAAATTAGCTTCTGGTTTTCATCAAAAAAAGAAAATTAGTTTGTTGTTTTCTTCAAAAAAAAAATATAGTTTGTGGTTTTCTTCAAAAAAAGAAAAAGAAGTTTGTTGTTTTCTTCAAAAAAAGAAAATTAGTTTGTGGCCTTTTTCAAAAAAAAAAAATTAGTTTGTGGTTTTCTTCAAAAAAAAAGAAAATAAGTTTTTGGTTTTCTTCAAAAAAAATAAAATTTGTTTGTGGTTTTCTTCAAAAAAAAATAAAAATTAGTTTGTGCTTTTCTTCAAAAAAATAGAAAATTAGCTTCTGGTTTTCATCAAAAAATGAAAATAAGTTTGTGGTTTTCTTCCAAAAAAGAAAATTAGTTTGTGGTTTTCTTCAAAAAAAGAAAAATTAGTTTGTGGTTTTCTTCAAAAAAAATATATAGTTTGTGGTTTTCTTCAAAAAAAGAAAAAGTAGTTTGTTGTTTTCTTCAAAAAAAGAAAATTAGTTTGTGGTCTTTTTCAAAAAAGGAAAATTAGTTTGTGGTTTTCTTCAAAAAAAGAAAATTAGTTTGTGGTTTTCTTCAAAAAACGAAAATTAATTTGTGGTTTTCTTCAAAAAAAAAAATTAGTTTGTGTTTTTCTTCAAAAAAAGAAAATTAGATTGTTGTTTTCTTCAAAAAAAAGAAAATTAGTTTGTAGTTTTCTTCAAAAAAAGAAAATTAGTTTGTTGTTTTCTTCAAAAAAAATAAAATTAGTTTGTGGTTTTCTTCGAAAAAATAAAATTAGTTTGTGGTTATCTTCAAAAAAATAAAATAACTTTGTGGTTTTGTTCAAAAAAAAAAGAAAATTAGTTTGTGGTTTTCTTCAAAAAAAAGAAAATAAGTTTGTGGTTTTCTTCAAAAAAAATAAAATTTGTTTGTGGTTTTCTTCAAAAAAAAAGAAAAATTAGTTTGTGGTTTTCTTACAAAAAATAGAAAATTAGCTTCTGATTTTCTTCAAAAAAAGAAAATAAGTTTTTGGTTTTCTTCAAAAAAATAAAATTAGTTTGTGGTTTTCTTTAAAAAAAGAAAAATTAGGTTGTGGTTTTCTTCAAAAAAAGAAAATTAGTTTGTGGTTTTCTTCAAAAAAAGAAAAATTAGTTTGTGGTTTTCTTCAAAAAATAAATAAATAGTTTGTGGTTTTCTTCAAAAAAAGAAAATTAGTTTGTGGTCTTTTTCAAAAAAAGAAAATTAGTTTGTGGTTTTCTTCAAAAAAAGAAAATTAGTTTGTGGTTTTCTTCAAAAAAATAGAAAATTAGCTTCTGATTTTCATCAAAAAAAGAAAATAAGTTTGTGGTTTTCTTCAAAAAAAGAAAATTAGTTTGTGGTTTTCTTCAAAAAAAGAAAAATTAGTTTGTGGTTTTCTTCAAAAAAAAAATATAGTTTGTGGTTTTCTTCAAAAAAAGAAAAAGTAGTTTGTTGTTTTCTTCAAAAAAAGAAAATTAGTTTGTGGTCTTTTTCAAAAAAAGAAAATTAGTTTGTGGTTTTCTTCAAAAAAAGAAAAAGTAGTTTGTTGTTTTCTTCAAAAAAAATAAAATTAGTTTGTGGTTTTCTTCAAAAAAATAAAATTAGTTTGTGGTTATCTTCAAAAAAATAAAATAACTTCGTGGTTTTCTTAAAAAAAAAAAAAAATTAGTTTGTGGTTTTCTTCAAAAAAATGAAAATAAGTTTGTGGTTTTCTTCAAAAAAAATAAAATTTGTTTGTGGTTTTCTTAAAAAAAATAGAAAATTAGCTTCTGGTTTTCTTCAAAAAAAGAAAATAAGTTTGTGATTTTCATCAAAAAAAGAAAATTAGTTATTGGTTTTCTTCTAAAAAAGAAAAATTAGTTTGTGGTTTTCTTCAAAAAAAGAAAATTAGTTTGTGGTTTTCTTCAAAAAAAGAAAAATTAGTTTGAGGTTTTCTTCAAAAAATAAATAAATAGTTTGTGGTTTTCTTCAAAAAAAGAAAATTAGTTTGTGGTCTTTTTCAAAAAAAGAAAATTAGTTTGTGGTTCTCTTCAAAAAAAGAAAATTAGTTTGTGGTTTTCTTCAAAAAATAAAAAAATTAGTTTGTGGTTTTCTTAAAAAAAAAAGAAAATTAGTTCATGGTTTTCTTAAAAAAAAAGAAAATAAGTATGTGGTTTTCTTCAAAAAAAATAAAATTAGTTTGTGGTTTTCTTCAAAAAAAAAGAAAGTTAGTTTCTGGTTTTCTTGAAAAAAAGAAAATTAATTTTCGTTTTTTATCAAAAAAAGAAAAATTAGTCTGTGGTTTTCTTCAAAAAAAGAAAATTAGTTTGTGGTTTTTCTTCAAAAAAAGAAAATTAATTTGCGGTTTTTGTCAAAAAAAGAAAAATTAGTCTGTGGTTTTCTTCAAAAAAAGAAAATTAGTTTGTGGTTATCTTCTAAAAAAGAAAATTTGTTTGTGGTTTTCTTCAAAAAAATAAAATTAGTTTGTGCTTTTCTTCAAAAAAAGAAAATTAGTTTGTGGTTTTATTCAAAAAAAGAAAATTAATGTGTGCTTTTCTTCAAAAAAAAAGAAAATTAGTTTCTGGTTCAATTCAAAAAAAAAGAAAATTAGTTAGTGGTTTTCTTAAAAAAAAAAAAAAATTAGTTTCTTGTTTTCTTCAAAAAACAAAAATTAATTTGTGGTCTTTTTCAAAAAATGAAAAATTAGTTTGTGGTTTTCTTCAAAAAAAGAAAATTACTTTGTGGTTTTCTTCGAAAAAAAAAATTAGTTTGTGGTTTTCTACAAAAAAAGAAAATAAGTTTGTGGTTTTCTTCAAAAAAAAAAATTAGTTTGTGGTTTTCTTAAAAAAAAGAAAAAATTAGTTTGTGGTTTTCTTCAAAAAAAAAAAATAGTTTGTTGTTTTCTTCAAAAAAAGAAAAATTAGTTTGTGGTTTTCTTCAAAAAAAGAAAATTAGTTGTTGGTTTTTTTCAAAAGATGAAAAATTAGTTTGTGGTTTTCTTCAAAAAAATAAAATTAGTTTGTGGTTATCTTCAAAAAAATAAAATAACTTTGTGGTTTTCTTCAAAAAAAAAAGAAAATTAGTTTGTGGTTTTGTTCAAAAAAAAGAAAATAAGTTTGTGGTTTTCTTCAAAAACAATAAAATTTGTTTGTGGTTTTCTTCAAAAAAAAATAAAAATTAGTTTGTGGTTTTCTTCAAAAAAATAGAAAATTAGCTTCTGGTTTTCATCAAAAAAAGAAAATAAGTTTGTGGTTTTCTTCAAAAAAAGAAAATTAGTTTGTGGTTTTCTTCAAAAAAAGAAAAATTAGTTTGTGGTTTTCATAAAAAAAAATATATAGTTTGTGGTTTTCTTCAAAAAAAGAAAAAGTAGTTTGTTGATTTCTTCAAAAAAAGAAAATTAGTTTGTGGTCTTTTTCAAAAAAGGAAAATTAGTTTGTGGTTTTCTTCAAAAAAAGAAAATTAGTTTGTGGTTTTCTTCAAAAAAATAGAAAATTAGCTTCTGGTTTTCATCAAAAAAAGAAAATTAGTTTGTGGTTTTCTTCAAAAAAAAAATATAGTTTGTGGTTTTCTTCAAAAAAAGAAAAAGTAGTTTGTTGTTTTCTTCAAAAAAAGAAAATTAGTTTGTGGTCTTTTTCAAAAAAGGAAAATTAGTTTGTGGTTTTCTTCAAAAAAAAAGAAAATAAGTTTTTGGTTTTCTTCAAAAAAAATAAAATTTGTTTGTGGTTTTCTTCAAAAAAAAATAAAAATTAGTTTGTGCTTTTCTTCAAAAAAATAGAAAATTAGCTTCTGGTTTTCATCAAAAAATGAAAATAAGTTTGTGGTTTTCTTCAAAAAAAGAAAATTAGTTTGTGGTTATCTTCAAAAAAAGAAAAATTAGTTTGTGGTTTTCTTCAAAAAAAAAATATAGTTTGTGGTTTTCTTCAAAAAAAGAAAAAGTAGTTTGTTGTTTTCTTCAAAAAAAGAAATTAGTTTGTGGTCTTTTTCAAAAAAAGAAAATTAGTTTGTGGTTTTCTTCAAAAAAAGAAAATTAGTTTGTGGTTTTCTTCAAAAAACGAAAATTAATTTGTGGTTTTCTTCAAAAAAAAAAATTAGTTTGTGTTTTTCTTCAAAAAAAGAAAATTAGTTTGTTGTTTTCTTCAAAAAAAAGAAAATTAGTTTGTAGTTTTCTTCAAAAAAAGAAAATTAGTTTGTTGTTTTCTTCAAAAAAAATAAAATTAGTTTGTGGTTTTCTTCAAAAAAATAAAATTAGTTTGTGGTTATCTTCAAAAAAATAAAATAACTTTGTGGTTTTGTTCAAAAAAAAAAGAAAATTAGTTTGTGGTTTTCTTCAAAAAATAGAAAATAAGTTTGTGGTTTTCTTCAAAAAAAATAAAATTTGTTTGTGGTTTTCTTCAAAAAAAAAGAAAAATTAGTTTGTGGTTTTCTTACAAAAAATAGAAAATTAGCTTCTGATTTTCTTCAAAAAAAGAAAATAAGTTTTTGGTTTTCTTCAAAAAAATAAAATTAGTTTGTGGTTTTCTTTAAAAAAAGAAAAATTAGTTTGTGGTTTTCTTCAAAAAAAGAAAATTAGTTTGTGGTTTTCTTCAAAAAAAGAAAAATTAGTTTGTGGTTTTCTTCAAAAAATAAATAAATAGTTTGTGGTTTTCTTCAAAAAAAGAAAATTAGTTTGTGGTCTTTTTCAAAAAAAGAAAATTAGTTTGTGGTTTTCTTCAAAAAAAGAAAATTAGTTTGTGGTTTTCTTCAAAAAAATAGAAAATTAGCTTCTGGTTTTTATCAAAAAAAGAAAAATTAGTCTGTGGTTTTCTTCAAAAAAAGAAAATTAGTTTGTGGTTATCTTCTAAAAAAGAAAATTTGTTTGTGGTTTTCTTCAAAAAAATAAAATTAGTTTGTGCTTTTCTTCAAAAAAAGAAAATTAGTTTGTGGTTTTATTCAAAAAAAGAAAATTAATGTGTGCTTTTCTTCAAAAAAAAAGAAAATTAGTTTCTGGTTCAATTCAAAAAAAAAGAAAATTAGTTAGTGGTTTTCTTAAAAAAAAAAAAAAAATTAGTTTCTTGTTTTCTTCAAAAAACAAAAATTAATTTGTGGTCTTTTTCAAAAAATGAAAAATTAGTTTGTGGTTTTCTTCAAAAAAAGAAAATTACTTTGTGGTTTTCTTCGAAAAAAAAAATTAGTTTGTGGTTTTCTTCAAAAAAAGAAAATAAGTTTGTGGTTTTCTTCAAAAAAAAAAATTAGTTTGTGGTTTTCTTAAAAAAAAGAAAAAATTAGTTTGTGGTTTTCTTCAAAAAAAAAAAAATAGTTTGTTGTTTTCTTCAAAAAAAGAAAAATTAGTTTGTGGTTTTCTTCAAAAAAAGAAAATTAGTTGTTGGTTTTTTTCAAAAGATGAAAAATTAGTTTGTGGTTTTCTTCAAAAAAATAAAATTAGTTTGTGGTTATCTTCAAAAAAATAAAATAACTTTGTGGTTTTCTTCAAAAAAAAAAGAAAATTAGTTTGTGGTTTTGTTCAAAAAAAAGAAAATAAGTTTGTGGTTTTCTTCAAAAACAATAAAATTTGTTTGTGGTTTTCTTCAAAAAAAAATAAAAATTAGTTTGTGGTTTTCTTCAAAAAAATAGAAAATTAGCTTCTGGTTTTCATCAAAAAAAGAAAATAAGTTTGTGGTTTTCTTCAAAAAAAGAAAATTAGTTTGTGGTTTTCTTCAAAAAAAGAAAAATTAGTTTGTGGTTTTCTTAAAAAAAAATATATAGTTTGTGGTTTTCTTCAAAAAAAGAAAAAGTAGTTTGTTGTTTTCTTCAAAAAAAGAAAATTAGTTTGTGGTCTTTTTCAAAAAAGGAAAATTAGTTTGTGGTTTTCTTCAAAAAAAGAAAATTAGTTTGTGGTTTTCTTCAAAAAACGAAAATTAATTTGTGGTTTTCTTCAAAAAAAAAAATTAGTTTGTGTTTTTCTTCAAAAAAAGAAAATTAGTTTGTTGTTTTCTTCAAAAAAAAGAAAATTAGTTTGTAGTTTTCTTCAAAAAAAGAAAATTAGTTTGTTGTTTTCTTCAAAAAAAATAAAATTAGTTTGTGGTTTTCTTCAAAAAAATAAAATTAGTTTGTGGTTATCTTCAAAAAAATAAAATAACTTTGTGGTTTTGTTCAAAAAAAAAAGAAAATTAGTTTGTGGTTTTCTTCAAAAAAAAGAAAATAAGTTTGTGGTTTTCTTCAAAAAAAAAAAAATTTGTTTGTGGTTTTCTTCAAAAAAAAAGAAAAATTAGTTTGTGGTTTTCTTACAAAAAATAGAAAATTAGCTTCTGATTTTCTTCAAAAAAAGAAAATAAGTTTTTGGTTTTCTTCAAAAAAATAAAATTAGTTTGTGGTTTTCTTTAAAAAAAGAAAAATTAGTTTGTGGTTTTCTTCAAAAAAAGAAAATTAGTTTGTGGTTTTCTTCAAAAAAAGAAAAATTAGTTTGTGGTTTTCTTCAAAAAATAAATAAATAGTTTGTGGTTTTCTTCAAAAAAAGAAAATTAGTTTGTGGTCTTTTTCAAAAAAAGAAAATTAGTTTGTGGTTTTCTTCAAAAAAAGAAAATTAGTTTGTGGTTTTCTTCAAAAAAATAGAAAATTAGCTTTTGGTTTTCATCAAAAAAAGAAAATAAGTTTGTGGTTTTCTTCAAAAAAAGAAAATTAGTTTGTGGTTTTCTTCAAAAAAAGAAAAATTAGTTTGTGGTTTTCTTCAAAAAAAATATATAGTTTGTGGTTTTCTTCAAAAAAAGAAAAAGTAGTTTGTTGTTTTCTTCAAAAAAAGAAAATTAGTTTGTGGTCTTTTTCAAAAAAAGAAAATTAGTTTGTGGTTTTCTTCAAAAAAAGAAAAAGTAGTTTGTTGTTTTCTTCAAAAAAAATAAAATTAGTTTGTGGTTTTCTTCAAAAAAATAAAATTAGTTTGTGGTTATCTTCAAAAAAATAAAATAACTTCGTGGTTTTCTTAAAAAAAAAAAAAAATTAGTTTGTGGTTTTCTTCAAAAAAATGAAAATAAGTTTGTGGTTTTCTTCAAAAAAAATAAAATTTGTTTGTGGTTTTCTTAAAAAAAAAAGAAAAATAAGTTTGTGGTTTTCTTAAAAAAAATAGAAAATTAGCTTCTGGTTTTCTTCAAAAAAAGAAAATAAGTTTGTGATTTTCATCAAAAAAAGAAAATTAGTTATTGGTTTTCTTCTAAAAAAGAAAAATTAGTTTGTGGTTTTCTTCAAAAAAAGAAAATTAGTTTGTGGTTTTCTTCAAAAAAAGAAAAATTAGTTTGAGGTTTTCTTCAAAAAATAAATAAATAGTTTGTGGTTTTCTTCAAAAAAAGAAAATTAGTTTGTGGTCTTTTTCAAAAAAAGAAAATTAGTTTGTGGTTCTCTTCAAAAAAAGAAAATTAGTTTGTGGTTTTCTTCAAAAAATAAAAAAATTAGTTTGTGGTTTCTTCAAAAAAAAAGAAAATTAGTTCAAGGTTTTCTTAAAAAAAAAGAAAATAAGTATGTGGTTTTCTTCAAAAAAAATAAAATTAGTTTGTGGTTTTCTTGAAAAAAAAAGAAAATTAGTTTGATGTTTTCTTCAAAAAAAAAGAAAGTTAGTTTCTGGTTTTCTTCAAAAAAAGAAAATTAATTTTCGTTTTTTATCAAAAAAAGAAAAATTAGTCTGTGGTTTTCTTCAAAAAAAGAAAATTAGTTTGTGGTTTTCTTCAAAAAAAGAAAATTAATTTGCGGTTTTTATCAAAAAAAGAAAAATTAGTCTGTGGTTTTCTTCAAAAAAAGAAAATTAGTTTGTGGTTATCTTCTAAAAAAGAAAATTTGTTTGTGGTTTTCTTCAAAAAAATAAAATTAGTTTGTGCTTTTCTTCAAAAAAAGAAAATTAGTTTGTGGTTTTATTCAAAAAAAGAAAATTAATGTGTGCTTTTCTTCAAAAAAAAAGAAAATTAGTTTCTGGTTCAATTCAAAAAAAAAGAAAATTAGTTAGTGGTTTTCTTAAAAAAAAAAAAAAATTAGTTTCTTGTTTTCTTCAAAAAACAAAAATTAATTTGTTGTCTTTTTCAAAAAATGAAAAATTAGTTTGTGGTTTTCTTCAAAAAAAGAAAATTACTTTGTGGTTTTCTTCAAAAAAAAAAATTAGTTTGTGGTTTTCTTCAAAAAAAGAAAATAAGTTTGTGGTTTTCTTCAAAAAAAAAAAATTAGTTTGTTGTTTTCTTAAAAAAAAGAAAAAATTAGTTTGTGGTTTTCTTCAAAAAAAAAAAATAGTTTGTTGTTTTCTTCAAAAAAAGAAAAATTAGTTTGTGGTTTTCTTCAAAAAAAGAAAATTAGTTGTTGGTTTTTTTCAAAAGATGAAAAATTTGTTTGTGGTTTTCTTCAAAAAAATAAAATTAGTTTGTGGTTATCTTCAAAAAAATAAAATAACTTTGTGGTTTTCTTCAAAAAAAAAAGAAAATTAGTTTGTGGTTTTCTTCAAAAAAAAGAAAATAAGTTTGTGGTTTTCTTCAAAAAAAATAAAATTTGTTTGTGGTTTTCTTCAAAAAAAAAGAAAAATTAGTTTGTGGTTTTCTTACAAAAAATAGAAAATTAGCTTCTGATTTTCTTCAAAAAAAGAAAATAAGTTTTTGGTTTTCTTCAAAAAAATAAAATTAGTTTGTGGTTTTCTTTAAAAAAAGAAAAATTAGGTTGTGGTTTTCTTCAAAAAAAGAAAATTAGTTTGTGGTTTTCTTCAAAAAAAGAAAAATTAGTTTGTGGTTTTCTTCAAAAAATAAATAAATAGTTTGTGGTTTTCTTCAAAAAAAGAAAATTAGTTTGTGGTCTTTTTCAAAAAAAGAAAATTAGTTTGTGGTTTTCTTCAAAAAAAGAAAATTAGTTTGTGGTTTTCTTCAAAAAAATAGAAAATTAGCTTCTGATTTTCATCAAAAAAAGAAAATAAGTTTGTGGTTTTCTTCAAAAAAAGAAAATTAGTTTGTGGTTTTCTTCAAAAAAAGAAAAATTAGTTTGTGGTTTTCTTCAAAAAAAAAATATAGTTTGTGGTTTTCTTCAAAAAAAGAAAAAGTAGTTTGTTGTTTTCTTCAAAAAAAGAAAATTAGTTTGTGGTCTTTTTCAAAAAAAGAAAATTAGTTTGTGGTTTTCTTCAAAAAAAGAAAAAGTAGTTTGTTGTTTTCTTCAAAAAAAGAAAATTAATTTTCGTTTTTTATCAAAAAAAGAAAAATTAGTCTGTGGTTTTCTTCAAAAAAAGAAAATTAGTTTGTGGTTTTCTTCAAAAAAAGAAAATTAATTTGCGGTTTTTATCAAAAAAAGAAAAATTAGTCTGTGGTTTTCTTCAAAAAAAGAAAATTAGTTTGTGGTTATCTTCTAAAAAAGAAAATTTGTTTGTGGTTTTCTTCAAAAAAATAAAATTAGTTTGTGCTTTTCTTCAAAAAAAGAAAATTAGTTTGTGGTTTTATTCAAAAAAAGAAAATTAATGTGTGCTTTTCTTCAAAAAAAAAGAAAATTAGTTTCTGGTTCAATTCAAAAAAAAAGAAAATTAGTTAGTGGTTTTCTTAAAAAAAAAAAAAAAATTAGTTTCTTGTTTTCTTCAAAAAACAAAAATTAATTTGTGGTCTTTTTCAAAAAATGAAAAATTAGTTTGTGGTTTTCTTCAAAAAAAGAAAATTACTTTGTGGTTTTCTTCGAAAAAAAAAATTAGTTTGTGGTTTTCTTCAAAAAAAGAAAATAAGTTTGTGGTTTTCTTCAAAAAAAAAAATTAGTTTGTGGTTTTCTTAAAAAAAAGAAAAAATTAGTTTGTGGTTTTCTTCAAAAAAAAAAAAATAGTTTGTTGTTTTCTTCAAAAAAAGAAAAATTAGTTTGTGGTTTTCTTCAAAAAAAGAAAATTAGTTTTTGGTTTTTTTCAAAAGATGAAAAATTAGTTTGTGGTTTTCTTCAAAAAAATAAAATTAGTTTGTGGTTATCTTCAAAAAAATAAAATAACTTTGTGGTTTTCTTCAAAAAAAAAAGAAAATTAGTTTGTGGTTTTGTTCAAAAAAAAGAAAATAAGTTTGTGGTTTTCTTCAAAAACAATAAAATTTGTTTGTGGTTTTCTTCAAAAAAAAATAAAAATTAGTTTGTGGTTTTCTTCAAAAAAATAGAAAATTAGCTTCTGGTTTTCATCAAAAAAAGAAAATAAGTTTGTGGTTTTCTTCAAAAAAAGAAAATTAGTTTGTGGTTTTCTTCAAAAAAAGAAAAATTAGTTTGTGGTTTTCTTAAAAAAAAATATATAGTTTGTGGTTTTCTTCAAAAAAAGAAAAAGTAGTTTGTTGTTTTCTTCAAAAAAAGAAAATTAGTTTGTGGTCTTTTTCAAAAAAGGAAAATTAGTTTGTGGTTTTCTTCAAAAAAAGAAAATTAGTTTGTGGTTTTCTTCAAATAAATAGAAAATTAGCTTCTGGTTTTCATCAAAAAAAGAAAATTAGTTTGTTGTTTTCTTCAAAAAATAAATATAGTTTGTGGTTTTCTTCAAAAAAAGAAAAAGAAGTTTGTTGTTTTCTTCAAAAAAAGAAAATTAGTTTGTGGCCTTTTTCAAAAAAAAAAAATTAGTTTGTGGTTTTCTTCAAAAAAAAAGAAAATAAGTTTTTGGTTTTCTTCAAAAAAAATAAAATTTGTTTGTGGTTTTCTTAAAAAAAAAATAAAAATTAGTTTGTGCTTTTCTTCAAAAAAATAGAAAATTAGCTTCTGGTTTTCATCAAAAAATGAAAATAAGTTTGTGGTTTTCTTCCAAAAAAGAAAATTAGTTTGTGGTTTTCTTCAAAAAAAGAAAAATTAGTTTGTGGTTTTCTTCAAAAAAAATATATAGTTTGTGGTTTTCTTCAAAAAAAGAAAAAGTAGTTTGTTGTTTTCTTCAAAAAAAGAAAATTAGTTTGTGGTCTTTTTCAAAAAAGGAAAATTAGTTTGTGGTTTTCTTCAAAAAAAGAAAATTAGTTTGTGGTTTTCTTCAAAAAACGAAAATTAATTTGTGGTTTTCTTCAAAAAAAAAAATTAGTTTGTGTTTTTCTTCAAAAAAAGAAAATTAGATTGTTGTTTTCTTCAAAAAAAAGAAAATTAGTTTGTAGTTTTCTTCAAAAAAAGAAAATTAGTTTGTTGTTTTCTTCAAAAAAAATAAAATTAGTTTGTGGTTTTCTTCGAAAAAATAAAATTAGTTTGTGGTTATCTTCAAAAAAATAAAATAACTTTGTGGTTTTGTTCAAAAAAAAAAGAAAATTAGTTTGTGGTTTTCTTCAAAAAAAAGAAAATAAGTTTGTGGTTTTCTTCAAAAAAAATAAAATTTGTTTGTGGTTTTCTTCAAAAAAAAAGAAAAATTAGTTTGTGGTTTTCTTACAAAAAATAGAAAATTAGCTTCTGATTTTCTTCAAAAAAAGAAAATAAGTTTTTGGTTTTCTTCAAAAAAATAAAATTAGTTTGTGGTTTTCTTTAAAAAAAGAAAAATTAGGTTGTGGTTTTCTTCAAAAAAAGAAAATTAGTTTGTGGTTTTCTTCAAAAAAAGAAAAATTAGTTTGTGGTTTTCTTCAAAAAATAAATAAATAGTTTGTGGTTTTCTTCAAAAAAAGAAAATTAGTTTGTGGTCTTTTTCAAAAAAAGAAAATTAGTTTGTGGTTTTCTTCAAAAAAAGAAAATTAGTTTGTGGTTTTCTTCAAAAAAATAGAAAATTAGCTTCTGATTTTCATCAAAAAAAGAAAATAAGTTTGTGGTTTTCTTCAAAAAAAGAAAATTAGTTTGTGGTTTTCTTCAAAAAAAGAAAAATTAGTTTGTGGTTTTCTTCAAAAAAAAAATATAGTTTGTGGTTTTCTTCAAAAAAAGAAAAAGTAGTTTGTTGTTTTCTTCAAAAAAAGAAAATTAGTTTGTGGTCTTTTTCAAAAAAAGAAAATTAGTTTGTGGTTTTCTTCAAAAAAAGAAAAAGTAGTTTGTTGTTTTCTTCAAAAAAAATAAAATTAGTTTGTGGTTTTCTTCAAAAAAATAAAATTAGTTTGTGGTTATCTTCAAAAAAATAAAATAACTTCGTGGTTTTCTTAAAAAAAAAAAAAAATTAGTTTGTGGTTTTCTTCAAAAAAATGAAAATAAGTTTGTGGTTTTCTTCAAAAAAAATAAAATTTGTTTGTGGTTTTCTTAAAAAAAAAAGAAAAATTAGTTTGTGGTTTTCTTAAAAAAAATAGAAAATTAGCTTCTGGTTTTCTTCAAAAAAAGAAAATAAGTTTGTGATTTTCATCAAAAAAAGAAAATTAGTTATTGGTTTTCTTCTAAAAAAGAAAAATTAGTTTGTGGTTTTCTTCAAAAAAAGAAAATTAGTTTGTGGTTTTCTTCAAAAAAAGAAAAATTAGTTTGAGGTTTTCTTCAAAAAATAAATAAATAGTTTGTGGTTTTCTTCAAAAAAAGAAAATTAGTTTGTGGTCTTTTTCAAAAAAAGAAAATTAGTTTGTGGTTCTCTTCAAAAAAAGAAAATTAGTTTGTGGTTTTCTTCAAAAAATAAAAAAATTAGTTTGTGGTTTTCTTCAAAAAAAAAGAAAATTAGTTCATGGTTTTCTTAAAAAAAAAGAAAATAAGTATGTAGTTTTCTTCAAAAAAAATAAAATTAGTTTGTGGTTTTCTTCAAAAAAAAAGAAAGTTAGTTTCTGGTTTTCTTGAAAAAAAGAAAATTAATTTTCGTTTTTTATCAAAAAAAGAAAAATTAGTCTGTGGTTTTCTTCAAAAAAAGAAAATTAGTTTGTGGTTTTTCTTCAAAAAAAGAAAATTAATTTGCGGTTTTTGTCAAAAAAAGAAAAATTAGTCTGTGGTTTTCTTCAAAAAAAGAAAATTAGTTTGTGGTTATCTTCTAAAAAAGAAAATTTGTTTGTGGTTTTCTTCAAAAAAATAAAATTAGTTTGTGCTTTTCTTCAAAAAAAGAAAATTAGTTTGTGGTTTTATTCAAAAAAAGAAAATTAATGTGTGCTTTTCTTCAAAAAAAAAGAAAATTAGTTTCTGGTTCAATTCAAAAAAAAAGAAAATTAGTTAGTGGTTTTCTTAAAAAAAAAAAAAAATTAGTTTCTTGTTTTCTTCAAAAAACAAAAATTAATTTGTGGTCTTTTTCAAAAAATGAAAAATTAGTTTGTGGTTTTCTTCAAAAAAAGAAAATTACTTTGTGGTTTTCTTCGAAAAAAAAAATTAGTTTGTGGTTTTCTACAAAAAAAGAAAATAAGTTTGTGGTTTTCTTCAAAAAAAAAAATTAGTTTGTGGTTTTCTTAAAAAAAAGAAAAAATTAGTTTGTGGTTTTCTTCAAAAAAAAAAAATAGTTTGTTGTTTTCTTCAAAAAAAGAAAAATTAGTTTGTGGTTTTCTTCAAAAAAAGAAAATTAGTTGTTGGTTTTTTTCAAAAGATGAAAAATTAGTTTGTGGTTTTCTTCAAAAAAATAAAATTAGTTTGTGGTTATCTTCAAAAAAATAAAATAACTTTGTGGTTTTCTTCAAAAAAAAAAGAAAATTAGTTTGTGGTTTTGTTCAAAAAAAAGAAAATAAGTTTGTGGTTTTCTTCAAAAACAATAAAATTTGTTTGTGGTTTTCTTAAAAAAAAAATAAAAATTAGTTTGTGGTTTTCTTCAAAAAAATAGAAAATTAGCTTCTGGTTTTCATCAAAAAAAGAAAATAAGTTTGTGGTTTTCTTCAAAAAAAGAAAATTAGTTTGTGGTTTTCTTCAAAAAAAGAAAAATTAGTTTGTGGTTTTCATAAAAAAAAATATATAGTTTGTGGTTTTCTTCAAAAAAAGAAAAAGTAGTTTGTTGATTTCTTCAAAAAAAGAAAATTAGTTTGTGGTCTTTTTCAAAAAAGGAAAATTAGTTTGTGGTTTTCTTCAAAAAAAGAAAATTAGTTTGTGGTTTTCTTCAAAAAAATAGAAAATTAGCTTCTGGTTTTCATCAAAAAAAGAAAATTAGTTTGTGGTTTTCTTCAAAAAAAAAATATAGTTTGTGGTTTTCTTCAAAAAAAGAAAAAGTAGTTTGTTGTTTTCTTCAAAAAAAGAAAATTAGTTTGTGGTCTTTTTCAAAAAAGGAAAATTAGTTTGTGGTTTTCTTCAAAAAAAAAGAAAATAAGTTTTTGGTTTTCTTCAAAAAAAATAAAATTTGTTTGTGGTTTTCTTCAAAAAAAAATAAAAATTAGTTTGTGCTTTTCTTCAAAAAAATAGAAAATTAGCTTCTGGTTTTCATCAAAAAATGAAAATAAGTTTGTGGTTTTCTTCAAAAAAAGAAAATTAGTTTGTGGTTATCTTCAAAAAAAGAAAAATTAGTTTGTGGTTTTCTTCAAAAAAAAAATATAGTTTGTGGTTTTCTTCAAAAAAAGAAAAAGTAGTTTGTTGTTTTCTTCAAAAAAAGAAATTAGTTTGTGGTCTTTTTCAAAAAAAGAAAATTAGTTTGTGGTTTTCTTCAAAAAAAGAAAATTAGTTTGTGGTTTTCTTCAAAAAACGAAAATTAATTTGTGGTTTTCTTCAAAAAAAAAAATTAGTTTGTGTTTTTCTTCAAAAAAAGAAAATTAGTTTGTTGTTTTCTTCAAAAAAAAGAAAATTAGTTTGTAGTTTTCTTCAAAAAAAGAAAATTAGTTTGTTGTTTTCTTCAAAAAAAATAAAATTAGTTTGTGGTTTTCTTCAAAAAAATAAAATTAGTTTGTGGTTATCTTCAAAAAAATAAAATAACTTTGTGGTTTTGTTCAAAAAAAAAAGAAAATTAGTTTGTGGTTTTCTTCAAAAAATAGAAAATAAGTTTGTGGTTTTCTTCAAAAAAAATAAAATTTGTTTGTGGTTTTCTTCAAAAAAAAAGAAAAATTAGTTTGTGGTTTTCTTACAAAAAATAGAAAATTAGCTTCTGATTTTCTTCAAAAAAAGAAAATAAGTTTTTGGTTTTCTTCAAAAAAATAAAATTAGTTTGTGGTTTTCTTTAAAAAAAGAAAAATTAGTTTGTGGTTTTCTTCAAAAAAAGAAAATTAGTTTGTGGTTTTCTTCAAAAAAAGAAAAATTAGTTTGTGGTTTTCTTCAAAAAATAAATAAATAGTTTGTGGTTTTCTTCAAAAAAAGAAAATTAGTTTGTGGTCTTTTTCAAAAAAAGAAAATTAGTTTGTGGTTTTCTTCAAAAAAAGAAAATTAGTTTGTGGTTTTCTTCAAAAAAATAGAAAATTAGCTTCTGGTTTTTATCAAAAAAAGAAAAATTAGTCTGTGGTTTTCTTCAAAAAAAGAAAATTAGTTTGTGGTTATCTTCTAAAAAAGAAAATTTGTTTGTGGTTTTCTTCAAAAAAATAAAATTAGTTTGTGCTTTTCTTCAAAAAAAGAAAATTAGTTTGTGGTTTTATTCAAAAAAAGAAAATTAATGTGTGCTTTTCTTCAAAAAAAAAGAAAATTAGTTTCTGGTTCAATTCAAAAAAAAAGAAAATTAGTTAGTGGTTTTCTTAAAAAAAAAAAAAAAATTAGTTTCTTGTTTTCTTCAAAAAACAAAAATTAATTTGTGGTCTTTTTCAAAAAATGAAAAATTAGTTTGTGGTTTTCTTCAAAAAAAGAAAATTACTTTGTGGTTTTCTTCGAAAAAAAAAATTAGTTTGTGGTTTTCTTCAAAAAAAGAAAATAAGTTTGTGGTTTTCTTCAAAAAAAAAAATTAGTTTGTGGTTTTCTTAAAAAAAAGAAAAAATTAGTTTGTGGTTTTCTTCAAAAAAAAAAAAATAGTTTGTTGTTTTCTTCAAAAAAAGAAAAATTAGTTTGTGGTTTTCTTCAAAAAAAGAAAATTAGTTGTTGGTTTTTTTCAAAAGATGAAAAATTAGTTTGTGGTTTTCTTCAAAAAAATAAAATTAGTTTGTGGTTATCTTCAAAAAAATAAAATAACTTTGTGGTTTTCTTCAAAAAAAAAAGAAAATTAGTTTGTGGTTTTGTTCAAAAAAAAGAAAATAAGTTTGTGGTTTTCTTCAAAAACAATAAAATTTGTTTGTGGTTTTCTTCAAAAAAAAATAAAAATTAGTTTGTGGTTTTCTTCAAAAAAATAGAAAATTAGCTTCTGGTTTTCATCAAAAAAAGAAAATAAGTTTGTGGTTTTCTTCAAAAAAAGAAAATTAGTTTGTGGTTTTCTTCAAAAAAAGAAAAATTAGTTTGTGGTTTTCTTAAAAAAAAATATATAGTTTGTGGTTTTCTTCAAAAAAAGAAAAAGTAGTTTGTTGTTTTCTTCAAAAAAAGAAAATTAGTTTGTGGTCTTTTTCAAAAAAGGAAAATTAGTTTGTGGTTTTCTTCAAAAAAAGAAAATTGGTTTGTGGTTTTCTTCAAAAAACGAAAATTAATTTGTGGTTTTCTTCAAAAAAAAAAATTAGTTTGTGTTTTTCTTCAAAAAAAGAAAATTAGTTTGTTGTTTTCTTCAAAAAAAAGAAAATTAGTTTGTAGTTTTCTTCAAAAAAAGAAAATTAGTTTGTTGTTTTCTTCAAAAAAAATAAAATTAGTTTGTGGTTTTCTTCAAAAAAATAAAATTAGTTTGTGGTTATCTTCAAAAAAATAAAATAACTTTGTGGTTTTGTTCAAAAAAAAAAGAAAATTAGTTTGTGGTTTTCTTCAAAAAAAAGAAAATAAGTTTGTGGTTTTCTTCAAAAAAAAAAAAATTTGTTTGTGGTTTTCTTCAAAATAAAAGAAAAATTAGTTTGTGGTTTTCTTACAAAAAATAGAAAATTAGCTTCTGATTTTCTTCAAAAAAAGAAAATAAGTTTTTGGTTTTCTTCAAAAAAATAAAATTAGTTTGTGGTTTTCTTTAAAAAAAGAAAAATTAGTTTGTGGTTTTCTTCAAAAAAAGAAAATTAGTTTGTGGTTTTCTTCAAAAAAAGAAAAATTAGTTTGTGGTTTTCTTCAAAAAATAAATAAATAGTTTGTGGTTTTCTTCAAAAAAAGAAAATTAGTTTGTGGTCTTTTTCAAAAAAAGAAAATTAGTTTGTGGTTTTCTTCAAAAAAAGAAAATTAGTTTGTGGTTTTCTTCAAAAAAATAGAAAATTAGCTTTTGGTTTTCATCAAAAAAAGAAAATAAGTTTGTGGTTTTCTTCAAAAAAAGAAAATTAGTTTGTGGTTTTCTTCAAAAAAAGAAAAATTAGTTTGTGGTTTTCTTCAAAAAAAATATATAGTTTGTGGTTTTCTTCAAAAAAAGAAAAAGTAGTTTGTTGTTTTCTTCAAAAAAAGAAAATTAGTTTGTGGTCTTTTTCAAAAAAAGAAAATTAGTTTGTGGTTTTCTTCAAAAAAAGAAAAAGTAGTTTGTTGTTTTCTTCAAAAAAAATAAAATTAGTTTGTGGTTTTCTTCAAAAAAATAAAATTAGTTTGTGGTTATCTTCAAAAAAATAAAATAACTTCGTGGTTTTCTTAAAAAAAAAAAAAAATTAGTTTGTGGTTTTCTTCAAAAAAATGAAAATAAGTTTGTGGTTTTCTTCAAAAAAAATAAAATTTGTTTGTGGTTTTCTTAAAAAAAAAAGAAAAATAAGTTTGTGGTTTTCTTAAAAAAAATAGAAAATTAGCTTCTGGTTTTCTTCAAAAAAAGAAAATAAGTTTGTGATTTTCATCAAAAAAAGAAAATTAGTTATTGGTTTTCTTCTAAAAAAGAAAAATTAGTTTGTGGTTTTCTTCAAAAAAAGAAAATTAGTTTGTGGTTTTCTTCAAAAAAAGAAAAATTAGTTTGAGGTTTTCTTCAAAAAATAAATAAATAGTTTGTGGTTTTCTTCAAAAAAAGAAAATTAGTTTGTGGTCTTTTTCAAAAAAAGAAAATTAGTTTGTGGTTCTCTTCAAAAAAAGAAAATTAGTTTGTGGTTTTCTTCAAAAAATAAAAAAATTAGTTTGTGGTTTTCTTCAAAAAAAAAGAAAATTAGTTCATGGTTTTCTTAAAAAAAAAGAAAATAAGTATGTGGTTTTCTTCAAAAAAAATAAAATTAGTTTGTGGTTTTCTTGAAAAAAAAAGAAAATTAGTTTGATGTTTTCTTCAAAAAAAAAGAAAGTTAGTTTCTGGTTTTCTTCAAAAAAAGAAAATTAATTTTCGTTTTTTATCAAAAAAAGAAAAATTAGTCTGTGGTTTTCTTCAAAAAAAGAAAATTAGTTTGTGGTTTTCTTCAAAAAAAGAAAATTAATTTGCGGTTTTTATCAAAAAAAGAAAAATTAGTCTGTGGTTTTCTTCAAAAAAAGAAAATTAGTTTGTGGTTATCTTCTAAAAAAGAAAATTTGTTTGTGGTTTTCTTCAAAAAAATAAAATTAGTTTGTGCTTTTCTTCAAAAAAAGAAAATTAGTTTGTGGTTTTATTCAAAAAAAGAAAATTAATGTGTGCTTTTCTTCAAAAAAAAAGAAAATTAGTTTCTGGTTCAATTCAAAAAAAAAGAAAATTAGTTAGTGGTTTTCTTAAAAAAAAAAAAAAATTAGTTTCTTGTTTTCTTCAAAAAACAAAAATTAATTTGTTGTCTTTTTCAAAAAATGAAAAATTAGTTTGTGGTTTTCTTCAAAAAAAGAAAATTACTTTGTGGTTTTCTTCAAAAAAAAAAATTAGTTTGTGGTTTTCTTCAAAAAAAGAAAATAAGTTTGTGGTTTTCTTCAAAAAAAAAAAATTAGTTTGTTGTTTTCTTAAAAAAAAGAAAAAATTAGTTTGTGCTTTTCTTCAAAAAAAAAAAATAGTTTGTTGTTTTCTTCAAAAAAAGAAAAATTAGTTTGTGGTTTTCTTCAAAAAAAGAAAATTAGTTGTTGGTTTTTTTCAAAAGATGAAAAATTTGTTTGTGGTTTTCTTCAAAAAAATAAAATTAGTTTGTGGTTATCTTCAAAAAAATAAAATAACTTTGTGGTTTTCTTCAAAAAAAAAAGAAAATTAGTTTGTGGTTTTCTTCAAAAAAAAGACAATAAGTTTGTGGTTTTCTTCAAAAACAATAAAATTTGTTTGTGGTTTTCTTCAAAAAAAAATAAAAATTAGTTTGTGGTTTTCTTCAAAAAAATAGAAAATTAGCTTCTGGTTTTCATCAAAAAAAGAAAATAAGTTTGTGGTTTTCTTCAAAAAAAGAAAATTAGTTTGTGGTTTTCTTCAAAAAAAGAAAAATTAGTTTGTGGTTTTCTTCAAAAAAATTATATAGTTTGTGGTTTTCTTCAAAAAAAGAAAAAGTAGTTTGTTGTTTTCTTCAAAAAAAGAAAATTAGTTTGTGGTCTTTTTCAAAAAAAGAAAATTAGTTTGTGGTTTTCTTCAAAAAAATAAAATTAGTTTGTGGTTTTCTTCAAAAAAATAGAAAATTTGCTTCTGGTTTTCATCAAAAAAAGAAAATAAGTTTGTGGATTTCTACAAAAAAAGAAAATTAGTTTGTGGTTTTCTTCAAAAAAAGAAAAATTAGTTTGTGGTTTTCTTCAAAAAAAAAATATAGTTTGTGGTTTTCTTCAAAAAAAGAAAAAGTAGTTTGTTGTTTTCTTCAAAAAAAGAAAATTAGTTTGTGGTCTTTTTCAAAAAAAGAAAATTAGTTTGTGGTTTTCTTCAAAAAAAGAAAAAGTAGTTTGTTGTTTTCTTCAAAAAAAAGAAAATTAGTTTGTGGTTTTCTTCAAAAAAATAAAATTAGTTTGTGGTTATCTTCAAAAAAATAAAATAACTTTGTGGTTTTCTTCAAAAAAAAAAGAAAATTAGTTTGTGGTTTTCTTCAAAAAAAAGAAAATAAGTTTGTGGTTTTCTTCAAAAAAAATAAAATTTGTTTGTGGTTTTCTTCAAAAAAAAAGAAAAATTAGTTTGTGGTTTTCTTAAAAAAAATAGAAAATTAGCTTCTGGTTTTCTTCAAAAAAAGAAAATAAGTTTGTGGTTTTCTTCAAAAAAAGAAAATTAGTTATTGGTTTTCTTCAAAAAAAGAAAAATTAGTTTGTGGTTTTCTTCAAAAAAAGAAAATTAGTTTGTGGTTTTCTTCAAAAAAAGAAAAATTAGTTTGAGGTTTTCTTCAAAAAATAAATAAATAGTTTGTGGTTTTCTTCAAAAAAAGAAAATTAGTTTGTGGTCTTTTTCAAAAAAAGAAAATTAGTTTGTGGTTCTCTTCAAAAAAAGAAAATTAGTTTGTGGTTTTCTTCAAAAAATAAAAAAATTAGTTTGTGGTTTTCTTCAAAAAAAAAGAAAATTAGTTCATGGTTTTCTTAAAAAAAAAGAAAATAAGTATGTGGTTTTCTTCAAAAAAAATAAAATTAGTTTGTGGTTTTCTTGAACAAAAAAGAAAATTAGTTTGATGTTTTCTTCAAAAAAAAAGAAAGTTAGTTTCTGGTTTTCTTCAAAAAAAGAAAATTAATTTTCGGTTTTTATCAAAAAAAGAAAAATTAGTCTGTGGTTTTCTTCAAAAAAAGAAAATTAGTTTGTGGTTTTCTTCAAAAAAAGAAAATGAATTTGCGGTTTTTATCAAAAAAAGAAAAATTAGTCTGTGGTTTTCTTCAAAAAAAAGAAAATAAGTTTGTGGTTTTCTTCAAAAAAAATAAAATTAGTTTGTGGTTTTCTTGAAAAAAAAAGAAAATTAGTTTGATGTTTTCTTCAAAAAAAAAGAAAGTTAGTTTCTGGTTTTCTTCAAAAAAAGAAAATTAATTTTCGGTTTTTATCAAAAAAAGAAAAATTAGTCTGTGGTTTTCTTCAAAAAAAGAAAATTAGTTTGTGGTTTTCTTCAAAAAAAGAAAATTAATTTGCGGTTTTTATCAAAAAAAGAAAAATTAGTCTGTGGTTTTCTTCAAAAAAAGAAAATTAGTTTGTGGTTATCTTCTAAAAAAGAAACTTTGTTTGTGGTTTTCTTCAAAAAAATAAAATTAGTTTGTGCTTTTCTTCAAAAAAAGAAAATTAGTTTGTGGTTTTATTCAAAAAAAGAAAAATTAATGTGTTGTTTTCTTCAAAAAAAAAGAAAATTAGTTTCTGGTTCTATTCAAAAAAAAAGAAAATGAGTCAGTGGTTTTCTTAAAAAAAAAAAAAATTAGTTTCTTGTTTTCTTCAAAAAACAAAAATTAATTTGTGGTCTTTTTCAAAAAATAAAAAATTAGTTTGTGGTTTTCTTCAAAAAAAGAAAATTACTTTGTGGTTTTCTTCAAAAAAAGAAAATTAGTTTGTGGTTTTCTTCAAAAAAAGAAAAATTAGTTTGTGGTTTTCTTCAAAAAAAATATATAGTTTGTGGTTTTCTTCAAAAAAAGAAAAAGTAGTTTGTTGTTTTCTTCAAAAAAAGAAAATTAGTTTGTGGTCTTTTTCAAAAAAAGAAAATTAGTTTGTGGTTTTCTTTAAAAAAAGAAAATTAGTTTGTGGTTTTCTTCAAAAAAATAGAAAATTAGCTTCTGGTTTTCATAAAAAAAAGAAAATAAGTTTGTGGATTTCTTCAAAAAAAGAAAATTAGTTTGTGGTTTTCTTCAAAAAAAGAAAAATTAGTTTGTGGTTTTCTTCAAAAAAAATATATAGTTTGTGGTTTTCTTCAAAAAAAGAAAAAGTAGTTTGTTGTTTTCTTCAAAAAAAGAAAATTAGTTTGTGGTCTTTTTCAAAAAAAGAAAATTAGTTTGTGGTTTTCTTCAAAAAAAGAAAAAGTAGTTTGTTGTTTTCTTCAAAAAAAAGAAAATTAGTTTGTGGTTTTCTTCAAAAAAATAAAATTAGTTTGTGGTTATCTTCAAAAAAATAAAATAACTTTGTGGTTTTCTTCAAAAAAAAAAGAAAATTTGTTTGTGGTTTTCTTCAAAAAAAAAGAAAAATTAGTTTGTGGTTTTCTTAAAAAAAATAGAAAATTAGCTTCTGGTTTTCTTCAAAAAAAGAAAATAAGTTTGTGGTTTGCTTCAAAAAAAGAAAATTAGTTATTGGTTTTCTTCTAAAAAAAAAAAATTAGTTTGTGGTTTTCTTCAAAAAAAGAAAATTAGTTTGTGGTTTTCTTCAAAAAAAGAAAAATTAGTTTGAGGTTTTCTTCAAAAAATAAATAAATAGTTTGTGGTTTTCTTCAAAAAAAGAAAATTAGTTTGTGTTCTTTTTAAAAAAAATAAAATTAGTTTGTGGTTCTCTTCAAAAAAGAAAATTAGTTTGTGGTCTTCTTCAAAAAATAAAAAAATTAGTTTGTGGTTTTCTTCAAAAAAAAAGAAAATTAATTCATGGTTTTCTTAAAAAAAAAGAAAATAAGTATGTGGTTTTCTTCAAAAAAAATAAAATTAGTTTGTGGTTTTCTTGAAAAAAAAAGAAAATTAGTTTGATGTTTTCTTCAAAAAAAAAGAATGTTAGTTTCTGGTTTTCTTCAAAAAAAGAAAATTAATTTTCGGTTTTTATCAAAAAAAGAAAAATTAGTCTGTGGTTTTCTTCAAAAAAAGAAAATTAGTTTGTGGTTTTCTTCAAAAAAAGAAAATTAATTTGCGGTTTTTATCAAAAAAAGAAAAATTAGTCTGTGGTTTTCTTCAAAAAAAGAAAATTAGTTTGTGGTTATCTTCTAAAAAAGAAAATTTGTTTGTGGTTTTCTTCAAAAAAATAAAATTAGTTTGTGCTTTTCTTCAAAAAAAGAAAAATTAGTTTGTGGTTTTATTCAAAAAAAGAAAATTAATGTGTGGTTTTCTTAAAAAAAAAAGAAAATTAGTTTCTGGTTCTATTCAAAAAAAAAGAAAATTAGTTAGTGGTTTCTTAAAAAAAAAAAAAAATTAGTTTCTTGTTTTCTTCAAAAAACAAAAATTAATTTGTGGTCTTTTTCAAAAAATGAAAAATTAGTTTGTGGTTTTCTTCAAAAAAAGAAAATAAGTTTGTGGTTTTCTTCAAAAAAAAAAATTAGTTTGTGGTTTTCTTAAAAAAAAGAAAAAATTAGTTTGTGGTTTTCTTCAAAAAAAAAAAAATAGTTTGTTGTTTTCTTCAAAAAAAGAAAAATTAATTTGTGGTTTTCTTCAAAAGAAGAAAATTAGTTGTTGGTTTTTTTCAAAAGAAGAAAAATTAGTTTGTGGTTTTCTTCAAAAAAATAAAATAACTTTGTTGTTTTCTTCAAAAAAAAAAGAAAATTAGTTTGTGGTTTTCTTCAAAAAAAATAAAATAAGTTTGTGGTTTTCTTCAAAAACAATAAAATTTGTTTGTGGTTTTCTTCAAAAAAAAATAAAAATTAGTTTGTGGTTTTCTTCAAAAAAATAGAAAATTAGCTTCTGGTTTTCATCAAAAAAAGAAAATAGGTTTGTGGTTTTCTTCAAAAAAAGAAAATTAATTTGTGGTTTTCTTCAAAAAAAGAAAAATTAGTTTGTGGTTTTCTTCAAAAAAAATATATAGTTTGTGGTTTTCTTCAAAAAAAGAAAAAGTAGTTTGTTGTTTTCTTCAAAAAAAGAAAACTAGTTTGTGGTTTTCTTCAAAAAACGGAATTTAATTTGTGGTTTTCTTCAAAAAAAAAAATTAGTTTTTGTTTTTCTTCAAAAAAATAAAATTAGTTTGTTGTTTTCTTCAAAAAAAAGAAAATTAGTTTGTGGTTTTCTTCAAAAAAAGAAAAATTAGTTTGTTGTTTTCTTCAAAAAAAATAAAATTAGTTTCTGGTTTTCTTCAAAAAAATAAAATTAGTTTGTGGTTATCTTCAAAAAAATAAAATAACTTTGTGGTTTTGTTAAAAAAAAAAAGAAAATTAGTTTGTGGTTTTCTTCAAAAAAAAGAAAATAAGTTTGTGGTTTTCTTCAAAAAAAATAAAATTTGTTGGTGGTTTTCTTCAAAAAAAAAGAAAAATTAGTTTGTGGTTTTCTTAAAAAAAATAGAAAATTAGCTTCTGATTTTCTTCAAAAAAAGAAAATAAGTTTGTGGTTTTCTTCAAAAAAAGAAAATTAGTTTGTGGTTTTCTTCAAAAAAAGAAAAATTAGTTTGTGGTTTTCTTCAAAAAAAGAAAATTAGTTTGTGGTTTTCTTCAAAAAATAAATAAATAGTTTGTGGTTTTCTTCAAAAAAAGAAAATTAGTTTGTGGTCTTTTTCAAAAAAAGAAAATTAGTTTGTGGTTTTCTTCAAAAAAAAAAAATTAGTTTGTGATTTTCTTCAAAAAATAAAAAAATTAGTTTGTGGTTTTCTTCAAAAAAAAAGAAAATTAGTTTATGGTTTTCTTAAAAAAGAAGAAAATAAGTTTGTGGTTTTCTTCAAAAAAAAAAAAATTAGTTTGTGGTTTTCTTGAAAAAAAAAGAAAATTAGTTTGATGTTTTCTTCAAAAAAAAAGAAAATTAGTTTGTGGTTTTCTTCAAAAAAAGAAAATTACTTTGTGGTTTTCATAAAAAAAAAGAAAATTAGTGTGTGGTTTTCTTCAAAAAAAGAAAATAAGCTTGTGGTTTTCTTCAAAAAAAGAAAATAAGTTTGTGGTTTTCTTCAAAAAAAGAAAAAATTAGTTTGTGGTTTTCTTAAAAAAAAAAAAAAAAATTTCTTGTTTTCTACAAAAAAAAAAAAATTAGTTTGTGGTTTTCTTCAAAAAAAGAAAATTAGTTGGTGGTTTTTTTCAAAAAAAGAAAAATTAGTTTGTGGTTTTCTTCAAAAAAATAAAATTAGTTTGTGGTTATCTTCAAAAAAATAAAATTACTTTGTGGTTTTCTTCAAAAAAATAAAATTAGTTTCTGGTTTTCTTCAAAAAAAAAGAAAATTAGTCTGTGGTTTTTTATAAAAAAAGAAAAATTAGTTTGTGGTTTTCTTCAAAAAAATAAAATTAGTTTGTGGTTATCTTAAAAAAAAAAGAAAATTAGTTTGTGGTTTTCTTCAAAAAAAAGAAAATAAGCTTCTGGTTTTCTTCAAAAAAAGAATATTAGTTTGTGGTTTTTTTCAAAAAGAGGAAAACTAGTCTGTCGTTTTCTTCAAAAAAATAAAATTAGTTTGTGGTTATCTTCAAAAAAAGAAAATGAGTTTGTGGTTTTCATCAAAAAAAAAATAATTAGTTTGTGGTTTTCTTCAAAAAAAAGAAAATTATTTTGTGCTCTTCTTCAAAAAAAGAAAATTAGTTTATGGTTTTCTTCAAAAAAAGAAAATAAGTTTGTGGTTTTCTTCAAAAAAAAACAGAAAATTAGTTTGTGGTTTTCTTCAAAAAAACGAAAATTAGTTTGTCGTTTTGTTCAAAAAAAAGAAAAATTAGTTTGTGTTTTTCTTGAAAAAAAGAACAATTATTTTGATGTTTTCTTCAAAAAAAAGAAAATTAGTTTGTGGTTTTCTTCAAAAAAAAAATTAGTTTGTGGTTTTATTACAAAAAGAATTTGTTTGTGGTTTTCTTCAAAAAAGAAAATTAGTTTGTGGTTTTCTTCAAAAAAAGGAAAATTAGTTTGTGGTTTGTTTTCAAAAAAAGAAAATTAGATTGTGGTTTTCTTCAAAAAAAATATAATTATTTTGTGCTTTTCTTCAAAAAAATAGAAAATTAGTTTGTGGTTTTATTACAAAAATAATTAGTTTGTGGTTTTCTTCAAAAAAGAAAATTAGTTTGTGGTTTTCTTCAAAAATAGAAAAATTAGTTTGTGGTTTATTTTCAAAAAAAGAAAATTACTTTGTGGTTTTCTTCAAAAAAAAACGAAAATTAGTTTGTGGTTTTATTCAAAAAAAGAAAATTAGTTTGTGGTTTTCTTCAAAAAAAGAAAATTAGTTTGTGGTTTTCTTCAAAAAAAAGAAAATTATTTTGTGCTCTTCTTCAAAAAAAGAAAATTAGCTTATGGTTTTCTTGAAAAAAATAAAATTAGTTTATGGTTTTCTTCAAAAAAAGAGAAAATTAGTTTGTGGTTTTCTTCAAAAAAAAAGAAAATAAGTTTGTGGTTTTCTTCAAAAAAAATAAAATTAGTTTGTGGTTTTCATAAGAAAAAAAAAATTAGTTTGTGGTTTTCTTCAAAAAAAAAAGAAAATTAGTTTGTGGTGTTCTTTAAAAAAATAAAATAAGTTTGTGGTTTTCTTCAAAAAAAGAAAATTAGTTTGTGGTTTCCTTCAAAAAAAGAACAATTAGTTTGTGGTTTTCTTAAAAAAAAAAAAAATTTGTTTGTGGTTTTCTTCAAAAAAAGAAAATTAGTTTGTGGTTTTCTTCAAAAAAAGAAAATTAGTTTGTGGTTTTCTTCAAAAAAAAAAAAATTATTTTGTGCTCTTCTTCAAAAAAAGAAAATTAGCTTATGGTTTTCTTCAAAAAAATAAAATTAGTTTGTGGTTTTCTTCAAAAAAAAGAAAATTATTTTGTGCTCTTCTTCAAAAAAAGAAAATTAGCATATGGTTTTCTTCCAAAAAATAAAATTAGTTTGTGGTAATCTAAAAAAAAAAGAAAATTAGATTGTGGTTTTCTTCAAAAAAAAAAGAAAATAAGTTTGTGATTTTCTTAAAAAAAGAAAGAAAATTAGTTTGTGGTTTTCTTCAAAAAAAGAAAATTAGTTTGTGGTCTTTTTCAAAAAAAGAAAATTAGTTTGTGGTTTTCTTCAAAAAAAGAAAATTAGTTTGTGGTTTTCTTCAAAAAACGAAAATTAATTTGTGGTTTTCTTCAAAAAAAAAAATTAGTTTGTGGTTTTCTTCAAAAAAAGAAAATTAGTTTGTTGTTTTCTTCAAAAAAAAGAAAATTAGTTTGTGGTTTTCTTCAAAAAAAGAAAATTAGTTTGTTGTTTTCTTCAAAAAAAAGAAAATTAGTTTGTGCTTTTCTTCAAAAAAATATAATTAGTTTGTGGTTATCTTAAAAAAAAAAAAATAAGTTTGTGGTTTTCTTCAAAAAAAAAAGAAAATTAGTTTGTGGTTTTCTTCAAAAAAAAGAAAATAAGTTTGTGGTTTTCTTCAAAAAAAATAAAATTTGTTTGTGGTTTTCTTAAAAAAAAAAGAAAAATTAGTTTGTGGTTTTCTTCAAAAAAAAAAATTACTTTGTGGATTTCTTCAAAAAAAAGAAAATAAGTTTGTGGTTTTCTTCAAAAAAAAAGAAAATTAGTTTGTTGTTTTCTTCAAAAAAAAAGAAAACTTAGTTTGTGGTTTTCTTCAAAAAAAAGAAAATAAGTTTGTGGTTTTCTTCAAAAAAAAAGAAAATTAGTTTGTTGTTTTCTTCAAAAAAAAAGAAAACTTAGTTTGTGGTTTTCTTCAAAAAAAAAGAAAATTAGCTTGTGGTTTTCTTCAAAAAAACAAAAATAGTTTGTGGTTTTCTTCAAAAAAAGAAATATTAGTTTGTGGTTTTCTTCAAAAAAAGACAATTTGTTTGTGGTTTTTTTCAAAAAAAGAAAAATTAGTTTGTGGTTTTCTTCAAAAAAATAAAATTAGTTTGTGGTTATCTTCAAAAAAAGACAATTAGTTTGTGGTTTTCATCAAAAAAAAACAATTTAGTTTGTGGTTTTCTTCAAAAAAAAGAAAATTATTTTGGGCTCTTCTTCAATAAAAGAAAATTAGTTTATGGTTTTCTTCAAAAAAAGAAAATTAGTTTGTGGTTTTCTTCAAATAAAAAGAAAATTAGTTTGTGGTTTTCTTAAAAAAAAAAAAATTAGTTTGTGGTTTTCTTCAAAAAAAGAAAATTAGTTCGTGGTTTTTTGAAGAAAACCACAAAAAAAGAAAATTTGTTTGTAGTTTGTTTCAAAAAAAGAATATTAGTTTGTGGTTTTTTCAAAAAACGAAAATTAGTTTGTGGTTTTCTTCAGAAAAAAAGAGAAAATTAGTTTGTGGTTTTCTTCAAAAAAAAGAAAATAAGTTTGTGGTTTTCTTCAAAAAAAAAGAAAAATTAGTTTGTCTTTTTCTTCAAAAAAAAAAGAAAATAAGTTCGTGGTTTTCTTCAAAAAAAGAAAAATTTGTTTGTGGTCTTCTTCAAAAAAAGAAAAATTAGTTTGTGGTTTTCTTCAAAAAAAAAGAAAATTAGTTCGTGGTTTTCTTCAAAAAAAAAAGAAAATAAGTTCGTGGTTTTCTTCAAAAAAAGAAAAATTTGTTTGTGGTCTTCTTCAAAAAAAGAAAAATTAGTTCGTGGTTTTCTTCAAAAAAAAAAAGAAAATAAGTTTGTGGTTTTCTTAAAATAAAAAGAAAATTAGTTTGTGGATTTATTCAAAAAAAGAAAATAGGTTTGTGGTCTTCTTCAAAAAAAAAGAAAAATTGGTTTGTGGTTTTCTTCAAAAAAAGAGAAAATTAGTTTGTGGTTTTCTTCAAAAAAAAGAAAATTAGTTTCTGGTTTTCTTCAAAAAAAAAGAGAAAATTAGTTTGTGGTTTTCTTCAAAAAAAAAGAAAATAAGTTTGTGGTTTTCTTCAAAAAAAAGAAAATTAGTTTGTGGTTTTCTTAAAAAAAAAAAGAAAAATTATTTTGTGGTTTTCTTCAAAAAAAGAAAATTAGTTTGTGGTTTTCTTCAAAAAAAGAACAATTAGTTTGTGGTTTTCTTCAAAAAAAAAGAAAATTATTCTGTTGTTTTCTTCAAAAAAAAAGAAAACTTAGTTTGTGGTTTTCTTCAAAAAAAAAAGGAAAATTAGCTTGTGGTTTTCTTCAAAAAAAGAAAATAAATTTGTGGTTTTCTTCAAAAAAATAAAATTAGTTTGTGGTTTTCTTCAAAAAAAGACAAATTAGTTTGTGGTTTTCTTAAAAAAAAAAAAAAAATAAGTTTGTGGTTTTCTTAAAAAAAAAAAGAAAATTAGTTTGTGGTTTTATTCAAAAAAAGAAAATTAGTTTTTGGTTTTCTTCAGAAAAAAAGAGAAAATTAGTTTGTGGTTTTCTTCAAAAAAAAGAAAATAAGTTTGTGGTTTTCTTCAAAAAAAAAAGAAAAATTAGTTTGTGTTTTTCTCCAAAAAAAAAAGAAAATAAGTTCGTGGTTTTCTTCAAAAAAAGAAAAATTTGTTTGTGGTCTACTTCAAAAAAAGAAAATTAGTTTGTGGTTTTCTTCAAAAAAAAAGAAAATTAGTTCGTGGTTTTCTTCAAAAAAAAAAGAAAATAAGTTCGTGGTTTTCTTCAAAAAAAGAAAAATTTGTTTGTGGTCTTCTTCAAAAAAAGAAAAATTAGTTCGTGGTTTTCTTAAAAAAAAAAAAGAAAATAAGTTTGTGGTTTTCTTAAAATAAAAAGAAAATTAGTTTGTAGTTTTATTCAAAAAAAGAAAATAGGTTTGTGGTCTTCTTCAAAAAAAAAGAAAAATTAGTTTGTGGTTTTCTTCAAAAAAAGAGAAAATTAGTTTGTGGTTTTCTTCAAAAAAAAGAAAATTAGTTTCTGGTTTTCTTCAAAAAAAAAGAGAAAATTTGTTTGTGGTTTTCTTCAAAAAAAAGAAAATAAGTTTGTGGTTTTCTTCAAAAAAACAAAAATTAGTTTGTGGTTTTCTTCAAAAAAAGAAAAATTAGTTTGAGGTTTTCTTCAAAAAATAAATAAATAGTTTGTGGTTTTCTTCAAAAAAAGAAAATTAGTTTGTGGTCTTTTTCAAAAAAAGAAAATTAGTTTGTGGTTCTCTTCAAAAAAAGAAAATTAGTTTGTGATTTTCTTCAAAAAATAAAAAAATTAGTTTGTGGTTTTCTTCAAAAAAAAAGAAAATTAGTTCATGGTTTTCTTAAAAAAAAAGAAAATAAGTATGTGGTTTTCTTCCAAAAAAATAAAATTAGTTTGTGGTTTTCTTGAAAAAAAAAGAAAATTAGTTTGATGTTTTCTTCAAAAAAAAAGAAAGTTAGTTTCTGGTTTTCTTCAAAAAAAGAAAATTAATTTTCGGTTTTTATCAAAAAAAGAAAAATTAGTCTGTGGTTTTCTTCAAAAAAAGAAAATTAGTTTGTGGTTTTCTTCAAAAAAAGAAAATTAATTTGCGGTTTTTATCAAAAAAAGAAAAATTAGTCTGTGGTTTTCTTAAAAAAAAGAAAGTTAGTTTGTGGTTATCTTCTAAAAAAGAAAATTAGTTTGTGGTTTTATTCAAAAAAAGAAAATTAGTTTGTGTTTTTTTGACGAAAACCACAAAAAAAAAATTAGTTTGTTTCAAAAAAAGAAAATTAGTTTGTAGTTTGTTTCTACAAAAGGAAATTTGTTTGTGGTTTTCTTCAAAAAAATAAAATTAGATTGTGGTTTTATTCAAAAAAAGAAAATTAATGTGTGGTTTTCTTAAAAAAAAAAAAAAATTAGTTTCTTGTTTTGTTCAAAAATAAAGAAAATTAGTTTGTGGTTTTCTTCAAAAAAAAATAAAATTAGTTTCTTGTTTTCTTCAAAAAACGAAAATTAATTTGTGGTTTTCTTCAAAAAAATATAATTAGTTTGTGGTTTTCTTCAAAAAAAGAAAATTAGTTTGTGGTTTTAATCAAAAAAAGAAAATTAATGTGTGGTTTTCTTCAAAAAAAAAGAAAATTAGTTTCTGGTTTTCTTCAAAAAGAAAGAAAATTAGTTTGTGGTTTTCTTAAAAAAAAAAAAAATTAGTTTCTTGTTTTCTTCAAAAAACGAAAATTTATTTGTGGCCTTTTTCAAAAAATGAAAAATTAGTTTGTGGTTTTCTTCAAAAAAATGAAATTACTTTGTGGTTTTCTTCAAAAAAAGAAAATAAGCTTGTGGTTTTCTTCAAAAAAAGAAAATAAGTTTGTGGTTTTCTTCAAAAAAAGAAAAAATTAGTTTGTGGTTTTCTTAAAAAAAAAAAAAAAAATTTCTTGTTTTCTACAACAAAAAAAAAATTAGTTTGTGGTTTTCTTCAAAAAAAGAAAATTAGTTGGTGGTTTTTTTCAAAAAAAGAAAAATTAGTTTGTGGTTTTCTTCAAAAAAATAAAATTAGTTTGTGGTTATCTTCAAAAAAATAAAATTAGTTTGTGGTTTTCTTCAAAAAAAAAAAAAAAAATTAGTTTGTGGTTTTCTTCAAAAAAAAGAAAATAAGTTTGTGGTTTTCTTCAAAAAAAATAATATTTGTTTGTGGTTTTCTTAAAAAAAAAAGAAAAATTAGTTTGTGGTTTTCTTCAAAAAAATAGAAAATTAGCTTCGGATTTTCTTCAAAAAAAGAAAATAAGTTTGTGGTCTTCTTCAAAAAAAGAAAAATTAGTTTGTGGTTTCCTTCAAAAAAAGAACAATTAGTTTGTGGTTTTCTTCAAAAAAAAAAAAATTAGTTTCTGGTTTTCTTTAAAAAAAGAAAATTAGTTTGTGGTTTTCTTCAAAAAAAGAAAATTAGTTTGTGGTTTTCTTCAAAAAAAAGAAAATTATTTTGTGCTCTTCTTCAAAAAAAGAAAATTAGCTTATGGTTTTCTTCAAAAAAATAAAATTAGTTTGTGGTTTTCTTCAAAAAAAAGAAAATTATTTTGTGCTCTTCTTCAAAAAAAGAAAATTAGCATATGGTTTTCTTCCAAAAAATAAAATTAGTTTGTGGTAATCTTAAAAAAAAAAGAAAATTAGATTGTGGTTTTCTTCAAAAAAAAAAGAAAATAAGTTTGTGATTTTCTTAAAAAAAGAAAGAAAATTAGTTTGTGGTTTTATTCAAAAAAAGAAAATAAGTTTGTGGTCTTCTTCAAAAAAAAAGAAAAATTAGTTTGTGGTTTTCTTCAAAAAAAGAGAAAATTAGTTTGTGGTTTTCTTAAAAGAAAAATAAAATAAGTTTGTGGTTTTCTTCAAAAAAAAGAAAATTAGTTTGTGGTTTTCTTCAAAAAAAAAGAAAAATTAGTTTGTGGTTTTCTTCAAAAAAAAAGAAAATTAGTTTGTGGTTTTCTTTAAAAAAATAAAATAAGTTTGTGGTTTTCTTCAAAAAAAGAAAATTAGTTTGTGCTTTTCTTCAAAAAAAGAACATTTAGTTTGTGGTTTTCCTCAAAAAAAAAAATTGTTTGTGCTTTTCTTCAAAAAAAGAAAAATTAATTTGTGGTCTTCTTCAAAAAAAGAAAATTAGTTTGTGGTTTTTTTCAAAAAAAGAAAAATTAGTTTGTGGTTTTCTTCAAAAAAATAAAATTAGTTTGTGGTTATCTTCAAAAAAAAAAATTACTTTGTGGATTTCTTCAAAAAAAAGAAAATAAGTTTGTGGTTTTCTTCAAAAAAAAAAGAAAATTAGTTTGTTGTTTTCATCAAAAAAAAAGAAAACTTAGTTTGTGGTTTTCTTCAAAAAAAAGAAAATAAGTTTGTGGTTTTCTTCAAAAAAAAAGAAAATTAGTTTGTTGTTTTCTTCAAAAAAAAAGAAAACTTAGTTTGTGGTTTTCTTCAAAAAAAAAGAAAATTAGCTTGTGGTTTTCTTCAAAAAAACAAAAATAGTTTGTGGTTTTCTTCAAAAAAATAAATATTAGTTTGTGGTTTTCTTCAAAAAAAGAAAATTTGTTTGTGGTTTTTTTCAAAAAAAGAAAAATTAGTTTGTGGTTTTCTTCAAAAAAATAAAATTAGTTTGTGGTTATCTTCAAAAAAAGAAAATTAGTTTGTGGTTTTCATCAAAAAAAAAACAATTTAGTTTGTGGTTTTCTTCAAAAAAAAGAAAATTATTTTGGGCTCTTCTTCAATAAAAGAAAATTAGTTTATGGTTTTCTTCAAATAAAAAGAAAATTAGTTTGTGGTTTTCTTAAAAAAAAAAAAATTAGTTTGTGGTTTTCTTCAAAAAAAGAAAATTAGTTCTTGGTTTTTTGAAGAAAACCACAAAAAAAGAAAATTTGTTTGTAGTTTGTTTCAAAAAAAGAATATTAGTTTGTGGTTTTTTAAAAAAACGAAAATTAGTTTGTGGTTTTCTTCAGAAAAAAAGAGAAAATTAGTTTGTGGTTTTCTTCAAAAAAAAGAAAATAAGTCTGTGGTTTTCTTCAAAAAAAAAGAAAAATTAGTTTGTGTTTTTCTTCAAAAAAAAAAGAAAATAAGTTCGTGGTTTTCTTCAAAAAAAGAAAAATTTGTTTGTGGTCTTCTTCAAAAAAAGAAAATTAGTTTGTGGTTTTCTTCAAAAAAAAAGAAAATTAGTTCGTGGTTTTCTTCAAAAAAAAAAGAAAATAAGTTCGTGGTTTTCTTCAAAAAAAGAAAAATTTGTTTGTGGTCTTCTTCAAAAAAAGAAAATTAGTTCGTGGTTTTCTTCAAAAAAAAAAAAGAAAATAAGTTTGTGTTTTTCTTAAAATAAAAAGAAAATTAGTTTGTGGATTTATTCAAAAAAAGAAAATAGGTTTGTGGTCTTCTTCAAAAAAAAAGAAAAATTGGTTTGTGGTTTTCTTCAAAAAAAGAGAAAATTAGTTTGTGGTTTTCTTCAAAAAAAAGAAAATTAGTTTCTGGTTTTCTTCAAAAAAAAAGAGAAAATTAGTTTGTGGTTTTCTTCAAAAAAAAGAAAATAAGTTTGTGGTTTTCTTCAAAAAAAAGAAAATTAGTTTGTGGTTTTCTTAAAAAAAAAAAGAAAAATTATTTTGTGGTTTTCTTCAAAAAAAGAAAATTAGTTTGTGGTTTTCTTCAAAAAAAGAACAATTAGTTTGTGGTTTTCTTCAAAAAAAAAGAAAATTATTCTGTTGTTTTCTTCAAAAAAAAAGAAAACTTAGTTTGTGGTTTTCTTCAAAAAAAAAAGGAAAATTAGCTTGTGGTTTTCTTCAAAAAAAGAAAATAAATTTGTGGTTTTCTTCAAAAAAAGAAAATTAGTTTGTGGTTTTCTTCAAAAAAAGAAAAATTAGTTTGTGGTTTTCTTAAAAAAAAAAAAATAATAAGTTTGTGGTTTTCTTAAAAAAAAAAAGAAAATTAGTTTGTGGTTTTATTCAAAAAAAGAAAATTAGTTTGTGGTTTTCTTCAGAAAAAAAGAGAAAATTAGTTTGTGGTTTTCTTCAAAAAAAAGAAAATAAGTTTGTGGTTTTCTTCAAAAAAAAAGAAAAATTAGTTTGTGTTTTTCTTCAAAAAAAAAAGAAAATAAGTTCGTGGTTTTCTTCAAAAAAAGAAAAATTTGTTTGTGGTCTTCTTCAAAAAAAGAAAATTAGTTTGTGGTTTTCTTCAAAAAAAAAGAAAATTTGTTCGTGGTTTTCTTCAAAAAAAAAAGAAAATAAGTTCGTGGTTTTCTTCAAAAAAAGAAAAATTTGTTTGTGGTCTTCTTCAAAAAAAGAAAAATTAGTTCGTGGTTTTCTTAAAAAAAAAAAAGAAAATAAGTTTGTGGTTTTCTTAAAATAAAAAGAAAATTAGTTTGTGGTTTTATTCAAAAAAAGAAAATAGGTTTGTGGTCTTCTTCAAAAAAAAAGAAAAATTAGTTTGTGGTTTTCTTCAAAAAAAGAGAAAATTAGTTTGTGGTTTTCTTCAAAAAAAAGAAAAATTAGTTTCTGGTTTTCTTCAAAAAAAAAAAAGAAAATTTGTTTGTGGTTTTCTTCAAAAAAAAGAAAATAAGTTTGTGGTTTTCTTCAAAAAAAGAAAATTAGTTTGTGGTTTTCTTCAAAAAAAGAAAAATTAGTTTGAGGTTTTCTTCAAAAAATAAATAAATAGTTTGTGGTTTTCTTCAAAAAAATAAAATTAGTTTGTGGTCTTTTTCAAAAAAAGAAAATTAGTTTGTGGTTCTCTTCAAAAAAAGAAAATTAGTTTGTGATTTTCTTCAAAAAATAAAAAAATTAGTTTGTGGTTTTCTTCAAAAAAAAAGAAAATTAGTTCATGGTTTTCTTAAAAAAAAAGAAAATAAGTATGTGGTTTTCTTCCAAAAAAATAAAATTAGTTTGTGGTTTTCTTGAAAAAAAAAGAAAATTAGTTTGATGTTTTCTTCAAAAAAAAAGAAAGTTAGTTTCTGGTTTTCTTCAAAAAAAGAAAATTAATTTTCGGTTTTTATCAAAAAAAGAAAAATTAGTCTGTGGTTTTCTTCAAAAAAAGAAAATTAGTTTGTGGTTTTCTTCAAAAAAAGAAAATTAATTTGCGGTTTTTATCAAAAAAAGAAAAATTAGTCTGTGGTTTTCTTCAAAAAAAGAAAGTTAGTTTGTGGTTATCTTCTAAAAAAGAAAATTAGTTTGTGGTTTTATTCAAAAAAAGAAAATTAGTTTGTGTTTTTTTGACGAAAACCACAAAAAAAAAATTAGTTTGTTTCAAAAAAAGAAAATTAGTTTGTAGTTTGTTTCTACAAAAGGAAATTTGTTTGTGGTTTTCTTCAAAAAAATAAAATTAGATTGTGGTTTTATTCAAAAAAAGAAAATTAATGTGTGGTTTTCTTAAAAAAAAATAAAAATTAGTTTCTTGTTTTCTTCAAAAATAAAGAAAATTAGTTTGTGGTTTTCTTCAAAAAAAAATAAAATTAGTTTCTTGTTTTCTTCAAAAAAACGAAAATTAATTTGTGGTTTTCTTCAAAAAAATAAAATTAGTTTGTGGTTTTCTTCAAAAAAAGAAAATGAGTTTGTGGTTTTAATCAAAAAAAGAAAATTAATGTGTGGTTTTCTTCAAAAAAAAAGAAAATTAGTTTCTGGTTTTCTTCAAAAAGAAAGAAAATTAGTTTGTGGTTTTCTTAAAAAAAAAAAAAATTAGTTTCTTGTTTTCTTCAAAAAACGAAAATTTATTTGTGGTCTTTTTCAAAAAATGAAAAATTAGTTTGTGGTTTTCTTCAAAAAAAGAAAATTACTTTGTGGTTTTCTTCAAAAAAAAGAAAATTAGTGTGTGGTTTTCTTCAAAAAAAGAAAATAAGCTTGTGGTTTTCTTCAAAAAAAGAAAATAAGTTTGTGGTTTTCTTCAAAAAAAGAAAAAATTAGTTTGTGGTTTTCTTCAAAAAAAAAAAAAAAATTTCTTGTTTTCTACAAAAAAAAAAAAATTAGTTTGTGGTTTTCTTCAAAAAAAGAAAATTAGTTGGTGCTTTTTTTCAAAAAAAGAAAAATTAGTTTGTGGTTTTCTTCAAAAAAATAAAATTAGTTTGTGGTTATCTTCAAAAAAATAAAATTACTTTGTGGTTTTCTTAAAAAAAAAAAAAGAAAATTAGTTTGTTGTTTTATTCAAAAAAAGAAAATTAGTTTGTGTTTTCTTCAGAAAAAAAGAGAAAATTAGTTTGTGGTTTTCTTCAAAAAAAAGAAAATAAGTTTGTGGTTTTCTTCAAAAAAAAAGAAAAATTAGTTTGTGTTTTTCTTCAAAAAAAAAAGAAAATAAGTTCGTGGTTTTCTTAACAAAAAAGAAAATAAGTTTGTGGTTTTCTTCAAAAAAAGAAAAATTAGTTTGTGGTTTTCTTCAACAAAAAAATATAGTTTGTGGTTTTCTTCAAAAAAAGAAAAATTAGTTTGTGGTTTTCTTCAAAAAAAGAAAATTAGTTTGTGGTCTTTTTCAAAAAAAGAAAATTAGTTTGTGGTTTTCTTCAAAAAAAGAAAATTAATTTGTGGTTTTCTTCAAAAAAATAAATTTAGTTTGTGGTTTTCTTCAAGAAAAGAAAATTAGTTTGTGGTTTTCTTCAAAAAAATAAAATTAGTTTCTGGTTTTCTTCAAAAAAAAAGAAAATTAGTCTGTGGTTTTTTATAAAAAAAGAAAAATTAGTTTGTGGTTTTCTTCAAAAAAATAAAATTAGTTTGTGGTTATCTTAAAAAAAAAAGAAAATTAGTTTGTGGTTTTCTTAAAAAAAAAGAAAATAAGTTTGTGGTTTTCTTCAAAAAAAATAAAATTTGTTTGTGGTTTTCTTCAAAAAAAAAGAAAAATTAGTTCGTGGTTTTCTTCAAAAAAATAGAAAATTAGCTTCTGGTTTTCTTCAAAAAAAGAAAATAAGTTTGTGGTTTTCTTAAAAAAAAGAAAATTAGTTTGTGGTTTTCTTCAAAAAAAGAAAAATTAGTTTGTGGTTTTCTTCAAAAAAAAAATATAGTTTGTGGTTTTCTTCAAAAAAAGAAAAATTAGTTTGTGGTTTTCTTCAAAAAAAAAATATTAGTTTGTGGTTTTTTTCAAAAAGAGGAAAACTAGTCTGTCGTTTTCTTCAAAAAAATAAAATTAGTTGGTGGTTATCTTCAAAAAAAGAAAATGAGTTTGTGGTTTTCATCAAAAAAAAAATAATTAGTTTGTGGTTTTCTTCAAAAAAAAGAAAATTATTTTGTGCTCTTCTTCAAAAAAAAGAAAATTAGTTTATGGTTTTCTTCAAAAAAAGAAAATAAGTTTGTGGTTTTCTTCAAAAAAAAAAGAAAATTAGTTTGTGGTTTTCTTCAAAAAAACGAAAATTAGTTTGTCGTTTTGTTCAAAAAAAAGAAAAATTAGTTTGTGGTTTTCTTGAAAAAAAGAACAATTATTTTGATGTTTTCTTCAAAAAAAAGAAAATTAGTTTGTGGTTTTCTTCAAAAAAAAAAATTAGTTTGTGGTTTTCTTCAAAAAAAAAAATTAGTTTGTGGTTTTATTACAAAAAGAATTTGTTTGTGGTTTTCTTCAAAAAAGAAAATTAGTTTGTGGTTCTCTTCAAAAAAAGGAAAATTAGTTTGTGGTTTGTTTTCAAAAAAAGAAAATTAGATTGTGGTTTTCTTCAAAAAAAATATAATTATTTTGTGCTTTTCTTCAAAAAAATAGAAAATTAGTTTGTGGTTTTATTACAAAAATAATTAGTTTGTGGTTTTCTTCAAAAAAGAAAATTAGTTTGTGGTTTTCTTCAAAAATAGAAAAATTAGTTTGTGGTTTATTTTCAAAAAAAGAAAATTACTTTGTGGTTTTCTTCAAAAAAAAACGAAAATTAGTTTGTGGTTTTATTCAAAAAAAGAAAATTAGTTTGTGGTTTTCTTCAAAAAAAGAAAATTAGTTTGTGGTTTTCTTCAAAAAAAAGAAAATTATTTTGTGCTCTTCTTCAAAAAAAGAAAATTAGCTTATGGTTTTCTTGAAAAAAATAAAATTAGTTTATGGTTTTCTTCAAAAAAAGAGAAAATTAGTTTGTGGTTTTCTTCAAAAAAAAAGAAAATAAGTTTGTGGTTTTCTTCAAAAAAAATAAAATTAGTTTGTGGTTTTCATAAGAAAAAAAAAATTAGTTTGTGGTTTTCTTCAAAAAAAAAAGAAAATTAGTTTGTGGTGTTCTTTAAAAAAATAAAATAAGTTTGTGGTTTTCTTCAAAAAAAGAAAATTAGTTTGTGGTTTCCTTCAAAAAAAGAACAATTAGTTTGTGGTTTTCTTCAAAAAAAATAAAATTTGTTTGTGGTTTTCTTCAAAAAAAGAAAATTAGTTTGTGGTTTTCTTCAAAAAAAGAAAATTAGTTTGTGGTTTTCTTCAAAAAAAAGAAAATTATTTTGTGCTCTTCTTCAAAAAAAGAAAATTAGCTTATGGTTTTCTTCAAAAAAATAAAATTAGTTTGTGGTTTTCTTCAAAAAAAAGAAAATTATTTTGTGCTCTTCTTCAAAAAAAGAAAATTAGCATATGGTTTTCTTCCAAAAAATAAAATTAGTTTGTGGTAATCTTAAAAAAAAAAAAAAATTAGATTGTGGTTTTCTTCAAAAAAAAAAGAAAATAAGTTTGTGATTTTCTTAAAAAAAGAAAGAAAATTAGTTTGTGGTTTTATTCAAAAAAAGAAAATAAGTTAGTGGTCTTCTTCAAAAAAAAAGAAAAATTAGTTTGTGGTTTTCTTCAAAAAAAGAGAAAATTAGTTTGTGGTTTTCTTAAAAGAAAAATAAAATAAGTTTGTTGTTTTCTTCAAAAAAAAGAAAATTAGTTTGTGGTTTTCTTCAAAAAAAAAGAAAAATTAGTTTGTGGTTTTCTTCAAAAAAAAAGAAAATTAGTTTGTGGTTTTCTTTAAAAAAATAAAATAAGTTTGTGGTTTTCTTCAAAAAAAGAAAATTAGTTTGTGCTTTTCTTCAAAAAAAGAACATTTAGTTTTTGGTTTTCCTCAAAAAAACAAATTGTTTGTGGTTTTCTTCAAAAAAAGAAAAATTAGTTTGTGGTCTTCTTCAAAAAAAGAAAATTAGTTTGTGGTTTTTTTCAAAAAAAGAAAAATTAGTTTGTGGTTTTCTTCAAAAAAATAAAATTAGTTTGTGGTTATCTTCAAAAAAAAAAATTACTTTGTGGATTTCTTCAAAAAAAAGAAAATAAGTTTGTGGTTTTCTTCAAAAAAAAAGAAAATTAGTTTGTTGTTTTCTTCAAAAAAAAAGAAAACTTAGTTTGTGGTTTTCTTCAAAAAAAAGAAAATAAGTTTGTGGTTTTCTTCAAAAAAAAAGAAAATTAGTTTGTTGTTTTCTTCAAAAAAAAAGAAAACTTAGTTTGTGGTTTTCTTCAAAAAAAAAGAAAATTAGCTTGTGGTTTTCTTCAAAAAAACAAAAATAGTTTGTGGTTTTCTTCAAAAAAAGAAATATTAGTTTGTGGTTTTCTTCAAAAAAAGAAAATTTGTTTGTGGTTTTTTTCAAAAAAAGAAAAATTAGTTTGTGGTTTTCTTCAAAAAAATAAAATTAGTTTGTGGTTATCTTCAAAAAAAGAAAATTAGTTTGTGGTTTTCATCAAAAAAAAAACAATTTAGTTTGTGGTTTTCTTCAAAAAAAAGAAAATTATTTTGGGCTCCTCTTCAATAAAAGAAAATTAGTTTATGGTTTTCTTCAAAAAAAGAAAATTAGTTTGTGGTTTTCTTCAAATAAAAAGAAAATTAGTTTGTGGTTTTCTTAAAAAAAAAAAAAATTAGTTTGTGGTTTTCTTCAAAAAAAGAAAATTAGTTCGTGGTTTTTTGAAGAAAACCACAAAAAAAGAAAATTTGTTTGTAGTTTGTTTCAAAAAAAGAATATTAGTTTGTGGTTTTTTCAAAAAACGAAAATTAGTTTGTGGTTTTCTTCAGAAAAAAAGAGAAAATTAGTTTGTGGTTTTCTTCAAAAAAAAGAAAATAAGTTTGTAGTTTTCTTCAAAAAAAAAGAAAAATTAGTTTGTGTTTTTCTTCAAAAAAAAAAGAAAATAAGTTCGTGGTTTTCTTCAAAAAAAGAAAAATTTGTTTGTGGTCTTCTTCAAAAAAAGAAAATTAGTTTGTGGTTTTCTTCAAAAAAAAAGAAAATTAGTTCGTGGTTTTCTTCAAAAAAAAAAGAAAATAAGTTCGTGGTTTTCTTCAAAAAAAGAAAAATTTGTTTGTGGTCTTCTTCAAAAAAAGAAAATTAGTTCGTGGTTTTCTTCAAAAAAAAAAAGAAAATAAGTTTGTGGTTTTCTTAAAATAAAAAGAAAATTAGTTTGTGGATTTATTCAAAAAAAGAAAATAGGTTTGTGGTCTTCTTCAAAAAAAAAGAAAAATTGGTTTGTGGTTTTCTTCAAAAAAAGAGAAAATTAGTTTGTGGTTTTCATCAAAAAAAAGAAAATTAGTTTCTGGTTTTCTTAAAAAAAAAAGAGAAAATTAGTTTGTGGTTTTCTTAACAAAAAAGAAAATAAGTTTGTGGTTTTCTTCAAAAAAAAGAAAATTAGTTTGTGGTTTTCTTAAAAAAAAAAAGAAAAATTATTTTGTGGTTTTCTTCAAAAAAAGAAAATTAGTTTGTGGTTTTCTTCAAAAAAAGAACAATTAGTTTGTGGTTTTCTTCAAAAAAAAAGAAAATTATTCTGTTGTTTTCTTCAAAAAAAAAGAAAACTTAGTTTGTGGTTTTCTTCAAAAAAAAAAGGAAAATTAGCTTGTGGTTTTCTTCAAAAAAAGAAAATAAATTTGTGGTTTTCTTCAAAAAAAGAAAATTAGTTTGTGGTTTTCTTCAAAAAAAGACAAATTAGTTTGTGGTTTTCTTAAAAAAAAATAAAAAATAAGTTTGTGGTTTTCTTAAAAAAAAAAAGAAAATTAGTTTGTTGTTTTATTCAAAAAAAGAAAATTAGTTTGTGTTTTCTTCAGAAAAAAAGAGAAAATTAGTTTGTGGTTTTCTTCAAAAAAAAGAAAATAAGTTTGTGGTTTTCTTCAAAAAAAAAGAAAAATTAGTTTGTGTTTTTCTTCAAAAAAAAAAGAAAATAAGTTCGTGGTTTTCTTAACAAAAAAGAAAATAAGTTTGTGGTTTTCTTCAAAAAAAGAAAAATTAGTTTGTGGTTTTCTTCAACAAAAAAATATAGTTTGTGGTTTTCTTCAAAAAAAGAAAAATTAGTTTGTGGTTTTCTTCAAAAAAAGAAAATTAGTTTGTGGTCTTTTTCAAAAAAAGAAAATTAGTTTGTGGTTTTCTTCAAAAAAAGAAAATTAATTTGTGGTTTTCTTCAAAAAAATAAATTTAGTTTGTGGTTTTCTTCAAGAAAAGAAAATTAGTTTGTGGTTTTCTTCAAAAAAATAAAATTAGTTTCTGGTTTTCTTCAAAAAAAAAGAAAATTAGTCTGTGGTTTTTTATAAAAAAAGAAAAATTAGTTTGTGGTTTTCTTCAAAAAAATAAAATTAGTTTGTGGTTATCTTAAAAAAAAAAGAAAATTAGTTTGTGGTTTTCTTAAAAAAAAAGAAAATAAGTTTGTGGTTTTCTTCAAAAAAAATAAAATTTGTTTGTGGTTTTCTTCAAAAAAAAAGAAAAATTAGTTCGTGGTTTTCTTCAAAAAAATAGAAAATTAGCTTCTGGTTTTCTTCAAAAAAAGAAAATAAGTTTGTGGTTTTCTTAAAAAAAAGAAAATTAGTTTGTGGTTTTCTTCAAAAAAAGAAAAATTAGTTTGTGGTTTTCTTCAAAAAAAAAATATAGTTTGTGGTTTTCTTCAAAAAAAGAAAAATTAGTTTGTGGTTTTCTTCAAAAAAAGAATATTAGTTTGTGGTTTTTTTCAAAAAGAGGAAAACTAGTCTGTCGTTTTCTTCAAAAAAATAAAATTAGTTGGTGGTTATCTTCAAAAAAAGAAAATGAGTTTGTGGTTTTCATCAAAAAAAAAATAATTAGTTTGTGGTTTTCTTCAAAAAAAAGAAAATTATTTTGTGCTCTTCTTCAAAAAAAGAAAATTAGTTTATGGTTTTCTTCAAAAAAAGAAAATAAGTTTGTGGTTTTCTTCAAAAAAAAAAGAAAATTAGTTTGTGGTTTTCTTCAAAAAAACGAAAATTAGTTTGTCGTTTTGTTCAAAAAAAAGAAAAATTAGTTTGTGGTTTTCTTGAAAAAAAGAACAATTATTTTGATGTTTTCTTCAAAAAAAAGAAAATTAGTTTGTGGTTTTCTTCAAAAAAAAAAATTAGTTTGTGGTTTTCTTCAAAAAAAAAAATTAGTTTGTGGTTTTATTACAAAAAGAATTTGTTTGTGGTTTTCTTCAAAAAAGAAAATTAGTTTGTGGTTCTCTTCAAAAAAAGGAAAATTAGTTTGTGGTTTGTTTTCAAAAAAAGAAAATTAGATTGTGGTTTTCTTCAAAAAAAATATAATTATTTTGTGCTTTTCTTCAAAAAAATAGAAAATTAGTTTGTGGTTTTATTACAAAAATAATTAGTTTGTGGTTTTCTTCAAAAAAGAAAATTAGTTTGTGGTTTTCTTCAAAAATAGAAAAATTAGTTTGTGGTTTATTTTCAAAAAAAGAAAATTACTTTGTGGTTTTCTTCAAAAAAAAACGAAAATTAGTTTGTGGTTTTATTCAAAAAAAGAAAATTAGTTTGTGGTTTTCTTCAAAAAAAGAAAATTAGTTTGTGGTTTTCTTCAAAAAAAAGAAAATTATTTTGTGCTCTTCTTCAAAAAAAGAAAATTAGCTTATGGTTTTCTTGAAAAAAATAAAATTAGTTTATGGTTTTCTTCAAAAAAAGAGAAAATTAGTTTGTGGTTTTCTTCAAAAAAAAAGAAAATAAGTTTGTGGTTTTCTTCAAAAAAAATAAAATTAGTTTGTGGTTTTCATAAGAAAAAAAAAATTAGTTTGTGGTTTTCTTCAAAAAAAAAAGAAAATTAGTTTGTGGTGTTCTTTAAAAAAATAAAATAAGTTTGTGGTTTTCTTCAAAAAAAGAAAATTAGTTTGTGGTTTCCTTCAAAAAAAGAACAATTAGTTTGTGGTTTTCTTCAAAAAAAAAAAAATTTGTTTGTGGTTTTCTTCAAAAAAAGAAAATTAGTTTGTGGTTTTCTTCAAAAAAAGAAAATTAGTTTGTGGTTTTCTTCAAAAAAAAGAAAATTATTTTGTGCTCTTCTTCAAAAAAAGAAAATTAGCTTATGGTTTTCTTCAAAAAAATAAAATTAGTTTGTGGTTTTCTTCAAAAAAAAGAAAATTATTTTGTGCTCTTCTTCAAAAAAAGAAAATTAGCATATGGTTTTCTTCCAAAAAATAAAATTAGTTTGTGGTAATCTTAAAAAAAAAAAAAAATTAGATTGTGGTTTTCTTCAAAAAAAAAAGAAAATAAGTTTGTGATTTTCTTAAAAAAAGAAAGAAAATTAGTTTGTGGTTTTATTCAAAAAAAGAAAATAAGTTAGTGGTCTTCTTCAAAAAAAAAGAAAAATTAGTTTGTGGTTTTCTTCAAAAAAAGAGAAAATTAGTTTGTGGTTTTCTTAAAAGAAAAATAAAATAAGTTTGTTGTTTTCTTCAAAAAAAAGAAAATTAGTTTGTGGTTTTCTTCAAAAAAAAAGAAAAATTAGTTTGTGGTTTTCTTCAAAAAAAAAGAAAATTAGTTTGTGGTTTTCTTTAAAAAAATAAAATAAGTTTGTGGTTTTCTTCAAAAAAAGAAAATTAGTTTGTGCTTTTCTTCAAAAAAAGAACATTTAGTTTGTGGTTTTCCTCAAAAAAAAAAATTGTTTGTGGTTTTCTTCAAAAAAAGAAAAATTAGTTTGTGGTCTTCTTCAAAAAAAGAAAATTAGTTTGTGGTTTTTTTCAAAAAAAGAAAAATTAGTTTGTGGTTTTCTTCAAAAAAATAAAATTAGTTTGTGGTTATCTTCAAAAAAAAAATTACTTTGTGGATTTCTTCAAAAAAAAGAAAATAAGTTTGTGGTTTTCTTCAAAAAAAAAGAAAATTAGTTTGTTGTTTTCTTCAAAAAAAAAGAAAACTTAGTTTGTGGTTTTCTTCAAAAAAAAGAAAATAAGTTTGTGGTTTTCTTCAAAAAAAAAGAAAATTAGTTTGTTGTTTTCTTCAAAAAAAAAGAAATCTTAGTTTGTGGTTTTCTTCAAAAAAAAAGAAAATTAGCTTGTGGTTTTCTTCAAAAAAACAAAAATAGTTTGTGGTTTTCTTCAAAAAAAGAAATATTAGTTTGTGGTTTTCTTCAAAAAAAGAAAATTTGTTTGTGGTTTTTTTCAAAAAAAGAAAAATTAGTTTGTGGTTTTCTTCAAAAAAATAAAATTAGTTTGTGGTTATCTTCAAAAAAAGAAAATTAGTTTGTGGTTTTCATCAAAAAAAAAACAATTTAGTTTGTGGTTTTCTTCAAAAAAAAGAAAATTATTTTGGGCTCTTCTTCAATAAAAGAAAATTAGTTTATGGTTTTCTTCAAAAAAAGAAAATTAGTTTGTGGTTTTCTTCAAATAAAAAGAAAATTAGTTTGTGGTTTTCTTCAAAAAAAAGAAAATTATTTTGTGCTCTTCTTCAAAAAAAGAAAATTAGCTTATGGTTTTCTTGAAAAAAATAAAATTAGTTTATGGTTTTCTTCAAAAAAAGAGAAAATTAGTTTGTGGTTTTCTTCAAAAAAAAAGAAAATAAGTTTGTGGTTTTCTTCAAAAAAAATAAAATTAGTTTGTGGTTTTCATAAGAAAAAAAAAATTAGTTTGTGGTTTTCTTCAAAAAAAAAAGAAAATTAGTTTGTGGTGTTCTTTAAAAAAATAAAATAAGTTTGTGGTTTTCTTCAAAAAAAGAAAATTAGTTTGTGGTTTCCTTCAAAAAAAGAACAATTAGTTTGTGGTTTTCTTCAAAAAAAATACAATTTGTTTGTGGTTTTCTTCAAAAAAAGAAAATTAGTTTGTGGTTTTCTTCAAAAAAAGAAAATTTGTTTGTGGTTTTCTTCAAAAAAAAGAAAATTATTTTGTGCTCTTCTTCAAAAAAAGAAAATTAGCTTATGGTTTTCTTCAAAAAAATAAAATTAGTTTGTGGTTTTCTTCAAAAAAAAGAAAATTATTTTGTGCTCTTCTTCAAAAAAAGAAAATTAGCATATGGTTTTCTTCCAAAAAATAAAATTAGTTTGTGGTAATCTTAAAAAAAAAAAAAAATTAGATTGTGGTTTTCTTCAAAAAAAAAGAAAATAAGTTTGTGATTTTCTTAAAAAAAGAAAGAAAATTAGTTTGTGGTTTTATTCAAAAAAAGAAAATAAGTTAGTGGTCTTCTTCAAAAAAAAGGAAAAATTAGTTTGTGGTTTTCTTCAAAAAAAGAGAAAATTAGTTTGTGGTTTTCTTAAAAGAAAAATAAAATAAGTTTGTTGTTTTCTTCAAAAAAAAGAAAATTAGTTTGTGGTTTTCTTCAAAAAAAAAGAAAAATTAGTTTGTTGTTTTCTTCAAAAAAAAAGAAAATTAGTTTGTGGTTTTCTTTAAAAAAATAAAATAAGTTTGTGGTTTTCTTCAAAAAAAGAAAATTAGTTTGTGCTTTTCTTCAAAAAAAGAACATTTAGTTTGTGGTTTTCCTCAAAACAAAAAATTGTTTGTGGTTTTCTTCAAAAAAATAAAATTAGTTTGTGGTCTTCTTCAAAAAAAGAAATATTAGTTTGTGGTTTTCTTCAAAAAAAGAAAATTTGTTTGTGGTTTTTTTCAAAAAAAGAAAAATTAGTTTGTGGTTTTCTTCAAAAAAATAAAATTAGTTTGTGGTTATCTTCAAAAAAAGAAAATTAGTTTGTTGTTTTCTTCAAAAAAAAAAAAATTGTTTGTGCTTTTCTTCAAAAAAAGAAAAATTAGTTTGTGGTCTTCTTCAAAAAAAGAAAATTAGTTTGTGGTTTTTTTCAAAAAAAGAAAAATTAGTTTGTGGTTTTCTTCAAAAAAATAAAATTAGTTTGTGGTTATCTTCAAAAAAAAAAATTACTTTGTGGATTTCTTCAAAAAAAAGAAAATAAGTTTGTGGTTTTCTTCAAAAAAAAAGAAAATTAGTTTGTTGTTTTCTTCAAAAAAAAAGAAAACTTAGTTTGTGGTTTTCTTCAAAAAAAAGAAAATAAGTTTGTGGTTTTCTTCAAAAAAAAAGAAAATTAGTTTGTTGTTTTCTTCAAAAAAAAAGAAAACTTAGTTTGTGGTTTTCTTCAAAAAAAAAGAAAATTAGCTTGTGGTTTTCTTCAAAAAAACAAAAATAGTTTGTGGTTTACTTCAAAAAAAGAAATATTAGTTTGTGGTTTTCTTCAAAAAAAGAAAATTTGTTTGTGGTTTTTTTCAAAAAAAGAAAAATTAGTTTGTGGTTTTCTTCAAAAAAATAAAATTAGTTTGTGGTTATCTTCAAAAAAAGAAAATTAGTTTGTGGTTTTCATCAAAAAAAAAACAATTTAGTTTGTGGTTTTCTTCAAAAAAAAGAAAATTATTTTGGGCTCCTCTTCAATAAAAGAAAATTAGTTTATGGTTTTCTTCAAAAAAAGAAAATTAGTTTGTGGTTTTCTTCAAATAAAAAGAAAATTAGTTTGTGGTTTTCTTAAAAAAAAAAAAAATTAGTTTGTGGTTTTCTTCAAAAAAAGAAAATTAGTTCGTGGTTTTTTGAAGAAAACCACAAAAAAAGAAAATTTGTTTGTAGTTTGTTTCAAAAAAAGAATATTAGTTTGTGGTTTTTTCAAAAAACGAAAATTAGTTTGTGGTTTTCTTCAGAAAAAAAGAGAAAATTAGTTTGTGGTTTTCTTCAAAAAAAAGAAAATAAGTTTGTAGTTTTCTTCAAAAAAAAAGAAAAATTAGTTTGTGTTTTTCTTCAAAAAAAAAAGAAAATAAGTTCGTGGTTTTCTTCAAAAAAAGAAAAATTTGTTTGTGGTCTTCTTCAAAAAAAGAAAATTAGTTTGTGGTTTTCTTCAAAAAAAAAGAAAAATTAGTTCGTGGTTTTCTTCAAAAAAAAAAGAAAATAAGTTCGTGGTTTTCTTCAAAAAAAGAAAAATTTGTTTGTGGTCTTCTTCAAAAAAAGAAAATTAGTTCGTGGTTTTCTTCAAAAAAAAAAAGAAAATAAGTTTGTGGTTTTCTTAAAATAAAAAGAAAATTAGTTTGTGGATTTATTCAAAAAAAGAAAATAGGTTTGTGGTCTTCTTCAAAAAAAAAGAAAAATTGGTTTGTGGTTTTCTTCAAAAAAAGAGAAAATTAGTTTGTGGTTTTCTTCAAAAAAAAGAAAATTAGTTTCTGGTTTTCTTAAAAAAAAAAGAGAAAATTAGTTTGTGGTTTTCTTAACAAAAAAGAAAATAAGTTTGTGGTTTTCTTCAAAAAAAAGAAAATTAGTTTGTGGTTTTCTTAAAAAAAAAAAGAAAAATTATTTTGTGGTTTTCTTCAAAAAAAGAAAATTAGTTTGTGGTTTTCTTCAAAAAAAGAACAATTAGTTTGTGGTTTTCTTCAAAACAAAAGAAAATTATTCTGTTGTTTTCTTCAAAAAAAAAGAAAACTTAGTTTGTGGTTTTCTTCAAAAAAAAAAGGAAAATTAGCTTGTGGTTTTCTTCAAAAAAAGAAAATAAATTTGTGGTTTTCTTCAAAAAAAGAAAATTAGTTTGTGGTTTTCTTCAAAAAAAGACAAATTAGTTTGTGGTTTTCTTAAAAAAAAATAAAAAATAAGTTTGTGGTTTTCTTAAAAAAAAAAAGAAAATTAGTTTGTGGTTTTATTCAAAAAAAGAAAATTAGTTTGTGGTTTTCTTCAGAAAAAAAGAGAAAATTAGTTTGTGGTTTTCTTCAAAAAAAAGAAAATAAGTTTGTGGTTTTCTTCAAACAAAAAGAAAAATTAGTTTGTGTTTTTCTTCAAAAAAAAAAGAAAATAAGTTCGTGGTTTTCTTCAAAAAAAGAAAAATTTGTTTGTGGTCTTCTTCAAAAAAAGAAAATTTGTTTGTGGTTTTCTTCAAAAAAAAAGAAAATTAGTTCGTGGTTTTCTTCAAAAAAAAAAAAAATTTGTTTGTGGTTTTCTTAAAAAAAAAATAAAATTTGTTTCTTGTTTTCTTCAAAAAACGAAAATTAATTTGTGGTTTGCTTCAAAAAAATAAAATTAGTTTGTGGTTTTCTTCAAAAAAAGAAAATTGGTTTGTGGTCTTATTCAAAAAAAGAAAATTAATGTGTGGTTTTCTTAAAAAAAAAAAAAATTAGTTTCTGCTTTTCTTCAAAAAGAAAGAAAATTAGTTTGTGGTTTTCTTGAAAAAAAAAAAAATTAGTTTCTTGTTTTCTTCAGAAAACGAAAATTTATTTGTGGTCTTTTTCAAAAAATGAAAAATTAGTTTGTGGTTTTCTTCAAAAAAAGAAAATTACTTTGTGGTTTTCTTCAAAAAAAAAAAATTAGTTTGTGGTTTTCTTCAAAAAAAGAAAATAAGTTTGTGCTTTTCTTCAAAAAAAAAAATTAGTTTGTGGTTTTCTTAAAAAAAAGAAAAAATTAGTTTGTGGTTTTCTTAAAAAAAAAAAAAATATTTTGTTGTTTTCTTCAAAAAAACAAAAATTTGTTTGTGGTTTTCTTTAAAAAAAAGAAAATAAGTTTGTGGTTTTCTTCAAAAAAAATAAAATTTGTTTGTGGTTTTCTTCAAAAAAAAATAAAAATTAGTTTGTGGTTTTCTTAAAAAAAATAAAATTAGTTTGTGGTTATCTTCCAAAAAATAAAATAACTTTGTTGTTTTCTTAAAAAAAAAAAGAAAATTAGTTTGTGGTTTTCTTCAAAAAAAAGAAAATAAGTTTGTGGTTTTCTTCAAAAAAAATAAAATTTGTTTGTGGTTTTCTTCAAAAAAAAAGAAAAATTAGTTTGTGGTTTTCTTAAAAAAAATAGAAAATTAGCTTCTAGTTTTCTTCAAAAAAAGAAAATAAGTTTGTGGTTTTCTTCAAAAAAAGAAAATTAGTTTATGGTTTTCTTCAAAAAAAGAAAAATTAGTTTGTGGTTTTCTTAAAAAAAAGAAAAAATTAGTTTGTGGTTTTCTTAAAAAAAAAAAAAATATTTTGTTGTTTTCTTCAAAAAAACAAAAATTTGTTTGTGGTTTTCTTCAAAAAAAGAAAATTAGTTGGTGGTTTTTTTCAAAAGAAGAAAAATTAGTTTGTGGTTTTCTTCAAAAAAAGAAAATTAGTTTGTGGTTATCTTCAAAAAAATAAAATAACTTTGTGGTTTTCTTAAAAAAAAAAAAAAAAATTAGTTTGTGGTTTTCTTTAAAAAAAAGAAAATAAGTTTGTGGTTTTCTTCAAAAAAAATAAAATTTGTTTGTGGTTTTCTTCAAAAAAAAATAAAAATTAGTTTGTGGTTTTCTTCAAAAAAATAGAAAATTAGCTTCTGGTTTTCATCAAAAAAAGAAAATAAGTTTGTGGTTTTCTTCAAAAAAAGAAAATTAGTTTGTGGTTTTCTTCAAAAAAAGAAAAATTAGTTTGTGGTTTTCTTCAAAAAAAATATATAGTTTGTGGTTTTCTTCAAAAAAAGAAAAAGTAGTTTGTTGTTTTCTTCAAAAAAAGAAAATTAGTTTGTGGTCTTTTTCAAAAAAAGAAAATTAGTTTGTGGTTTTCTTCAAAAAAAGAAAATTAGTTTGTGGTTTTCTTCAAAAAACGAAAATTAATTTGTGGTTTTCTTCAAAAAAAAAAATTAGTTTGTTGTTTTCTTCAAAAAAAGAAAATTAGTTTGTTGTTTTCTTCAAAAAAAAGAAAATTAGTTTGTGGTTTTCTTCAAAAAAATAAAATTAGTTTGTTGTTTTCTTCAAAAAAAAGAAAATTAGTTTGTGGTTTTCTTCAAAAAAATAAAATTAGTTTGTGGTTATCTTCAAAAAAATAAAATAACTTTGTTGTTTTCTTAAAAAAAAAAAGAAAATTAGTTTGTGGTTTTCTTCAAAAAAAAGAAAATAAGTTTGTGGTTTTCTTCAAAAAAAATAAAATTTGTTTGTGGTTTTCTTCAAAAAAAAAGAAAAATTAGTTTGTGGTTTTCTTAAAAAAAATAGAAAATTAGCTTCTGGTTTTCTTCAAAAAAAGAAAATAAGTTTGTGGTTTTCTTCAAAAAAAGAAAATTAGTTTATGGTTTTCTTCAAAAAAAGAAAAATTAGTTTGTGGTTTTCTTCAAAAAAAGAAAATTAGTTTGTGGTTTTCTTCAAAAAAAGAAAAATTAGTTTTTGGTTTTCTTCAAAAAATAAATAAATAGTTTGTTGTTTTCTTCAAAAAAAGAAAATTAGTTTGTGCTCTTTTTCAAAAAAAGAAAATTAGTTTGTGGTTTTGTTCAAAAAAAGAAAATTAGTTTGTGGTTTTCTTCAAAAAATAAAAAAATTAGTTTGTGTTCTTCTTCAAAAAAAAAGAAAATTAGTTTATGGTTTTCTTAAAAAAAAAGAAAATAAGTTTGTGGTTTTCTTCAAAAAAAATAAAATTAGTTTGTGGTTTTCTTGAAAAAAAAAGAAAATTAGTTTGTGGTTTTCTTCAAAAAAAAATAAAATTAGTTTCTTGTTTTCTTCAAAAAACGAAAATTAATTTGTGGTTTTCTTCAAAAAAATAAAATTATATTGTTGTTTTATTCAAAAAAAGAAAATTAATGTGTGCTTTTCTTAAAAAAAAAATAAAATTAGTTTCTGGTTTTCTTCAAAAAAAAAAAAATTAGTTTGTGGTTTTCTTCAAAAAAAAAAAAAATTAGTTTCTTCTTTTCTTCAAAAAACAAAAATTAATTTGTTGTTTTCTTCAAAAAAATAAAATTAGTTTGTGGTTTTCTTCAAAAAAATAAAATTAGTTTGTGGTTTTATTCAAAAAAAGAAAATTAATGTGTGGTTTTCTTCAAAAAAAAAAAAATTAGTTTCTGCTTTTCTTCAAAAAGAAAGAAAATTAGTTTGTGGTTTTCTTAAAAAAAAATAGAAATTAGTTTCTTGTTTTCTTCAAAAAACGAAAATTTATTTGTGGTCTTTTTTCAAAAAATGAAACATTAGTTTGTGGTGTTCTTCAAAAAAAGAAAATTACTTTGCGGTTTTCTTAAAAAAAAAAAAATTAGTTTGTGGTTTTCTTCAAAAAAATAAAATAAGTTTGTGGTTTTCTTCAAAAAAAAAAATTAGTTTGTGGTTTTCTTAAAAAAAAGAAAAAATTAGTTTGTGGTTTTCTTCAAAAAAAAAAAAATAGTTCGTTGTTTTCTTCAAAAAAAGAAAATTAGTTGGTGGTTTTTTTCAAAAAAAAGAAAATAAGTTTGTGGTTTTCTTCAAAAAAAGAAAATTAGTTTGTGGTTTTCTTCAAAAAAAGAAAAATTAGTTTGTGGTTTTCTTCAAAAAAAAAATATAGTTTGTGGTTTTCTTCAAAAAAAGAAAAAGTAGTTTGTTGTTTTCTTCAAAAAAAGAAAATTAGTTTGTGGTATTTTTCAAAAAAAGAAAATTAGTTTGTGGTTTTCTTCAAAAAAAGAAAATTAGTTTCTGGTTTTCTTCAAAAAACGAAAATTAATTTGTGGTTTTCTTCAAAAAAAAAAATTAGTTTGTGGTTTTCTTCAAAAAAAGAAAATTAGTTTGTTGTTTTCTTCAAAAAAAAGAAAATTAGTTTGTGGTTTTCTTCAAAAAAATAAAATTAGTTTGTGGTTATCTTCAAATAAATAAAATAACTTTGTGGTTTTCTTCAAAAAAAAAAGAAAATTAGTTTGTGGTTTTCTTCAAAAAAAAGAAAATAAGTTTGTGGTTTTCTTCAAAAAAAATAAAATTTGTTTGTGGTTTTCTTCAAAAAAAAAGAAAAATTAATTTGTGGTTTTCTTAAAAAAAATAGAAAATTAGCTTCTGATTTTCTTCAAAAAAAGAAAATAAGTTTGTGGTTTTCTTCAAAAAAATAAAATTAGTTATTGGTTTTCTTCTAAAAAAAGAAAAATTAGTTTGTGGTTTTCTTCAAAAAAAGAAAATTAGTTTGTGGTTTTCTTCAAAAAAAGAAAAATTAGTTTGAGGTTTTCTTCAAAAAATAAATAAATAGTTTGTGGTTTTCTTCAAAAAAAGAAAATTAGTTTGTGGTCTTTTTCAAAAAAAGAAAATTAGTTTGTTGTTCTCTTCAAAAAAAGAAAATTAGTTTGTGGTTTTCTTCAAAAAAAGAAAATTAGTTTGTGGTTATCTTCAAAAAAAGAAAATTAGTTTGTGGTTTTCATGAAAAAAAAACAAATTAGTTTGTGGTTTTCTTCAAAAAAAAGAAAATTATTCTGGGCTCTTCTTCAAAAAAAGAAAATTTGTTTGTGGTTTTCTTCAAAAAAAAAAAATTAGTATGTGGTTTTCTTCAAATAAAAAGAAAATGAGTTTGTGGTTTTCTTCAAAAAAAAAAATTAGTTTGTGGTTTTCTTCAAAAAAAGAAAATTAGTCCGTGGTTTTTTGAAGAAAACCACAAAAAAAGAAAATTTGTTTGTAGTTTGTTTCTAAAAAAGAAAATAAGTTTGTGGTTTTCTTCAAAAAAAAAAAATTAGTTTGTGGTTTTTTCGAAAAACGAAAATTAGTTTGTGGTTTTCTTCAGGAAAAAAGAGAAAATTAGTTTGTGGTTTTCTTCAAAAAAAAGAAAATAAGTTTGTGGTTTTCTTCAAAAAAAAGAAAATTAGTTTGTGGTTTTCTTCAAAAAAATGGAAAAATTAGTTTGTGTTTTTCTTCAAAAAAAAAATAAAATAAGTTCGTGGTTTTCTTCAAAAAAAGAAAAATTTGTGTGTGGTCTTCTTCAAAAAAAGAAAATTAGTTTGTGGTTTTTTTCAAAAAAAGAAAAATTAGTTTGTGGTTTTCTTCAAAAAAATAAAATTAGTTTGTGGTTATCTTCAAAAAAAAAAGAAAATTAGTTTGTGGTTTTCTTGAAAAAAAGAGAAAATTAGTTTGTGGTTTTCTTCAAAAAAAGAGAAAATTAGTTTGTGGTTTTCTTCAAAAAAAAGAAAATTAGTTTGTGATTTTCTTCAAAAAAAAAGAGAAAATTAGTTTGTGGTTTTCTTAAAAAAAAAGAAAATAAGTTTGTGGTTTTCTTCAAAAAAAAGAAAATTAGTTTGTGGTTTTCTTAAAAAAAAAAAGAAAAATTAGTTTGTGGTTTTCTTCAAAAAAAGAAAATTAGTTTGTGGTTTTCTTCAAAAAAAGAACAATTAGTTGGTGGTTTTCTTCAAAAAAAAAAAATTGTTTGTGGTTTTCTTCAAAAACAGAAAAATTAGTTTGTGGTTTTCTTCAAAAAAAGACAATTAGTTTGTGGTTTAAAAAAGAAAAATTAGTTTGTGGTTTTCTTCAAAAAATAAAATTAGTTTGTGGTTATCTTAAAAAATATAAAATTACTTTGTGGTTTTCTTCAAAAAAAAAGAAAATTACTTTGTGGTTTTCTTAAAAAAAAAAGAAAATAAGTTTGTTGTTTTCTTCAAAAAAAAGAAAATTAGTTTGTGGTTTTCTTCAAAAAAAAAGAGAAAATTAGTTTGTGGTTTTCTTCAAAAAAGAAGAAAAAGTAGTTTGTGTTTTTCTTCAAAAAAAAAAGAAAATTAGTTCGTGGTTTTCTTCAAAAAAAAAAGAAAATAAGTTTGTGGTTTTCTTAAAAAAAAAAGAAAAATTAGTTTGTGGTTTTCTTCAAAAACAGAAAAATTAGTTTGTGGTTTTTTCGAAAAACGAAAATTAGTTTGTGGTTTTCTTCAGAAAAAAAGAGAAAATTAGTTTGTGGTTTTCTTCAAAAAAAAGAAAATTAGTTTGTGGTTTTCTTCAAAAAAGAAGAAAAAGTAGTTTGTGTTTTTCTTCAAAAAAAAAAGAAAATTAGTTCGTGGTTTTCTTCAAAAAAAAAAGAAAATAAGTTTGTGGTTTTCTTAAAAAAAAAAGAAAAATTGTTTGTGGTTTTCTTCAAAAACAGAAAAATTAGTTTGTGGTTTTTTCGAAAAACGAAAATTAGTTTGTGGTTTTCTTCAGAAAAAAAGAGAAAATTAGTTTGTGGTTTTCTTCAAAAAAAAGAAAATTAGTTTGTGGTTTTCTTCAAAAAAGAAGAAAAAGTAGTTTGTGTTTTTCTTCAAAAAAAAAAGAAAATTAGTTCGTGGTTTTCTTCAAAAAAAAAAGAAAATAAGTTTGTGGTTTTCTTAAAAAAAAAAGAAAAATTAGTTTGTGGTTTTCTTCAAAAAAAAAAATTAGTTTGTGGTTTTTTTCAAAAAAAGAAAAATTAGTTTGTGGTTTTCTTCAAAAAAATAAAATTAGTTTGTGGTTATCTTCAAAAAAATAAAATTACTTTGTGGTTTTCTTCAAAAAAAAAGAAAATTAGTTTGTGGTTTTCTTCAAAAAAAACAAAATAAGTTCGTGGTTTTCTTCAAAAAAAAAGAAAATTATTCTGTTGTTTTCTTCAAAAAAAAAGAAAACTTAGTTTGTGGTTTTCTTCAAAAAAAAAAAGAAAATTAGCTTGTGGTTTTCTTCAAAAGAAGAAAATAAATTTGTGGTTTTCTTCAAAAAAAGAAAATTAGTTTGTGGTTTTCTTCAAAAAAAGAAAAATTAGTTTGTGGTTTTCTTAAAAAAAAAAGAAAATTAGTTTGTGGTTTTCTTAAAAAAAAAAAAAAAATAAGTTTGTGGTTTTCTTAAAAAAGAAAAGAAAATTAGTTTGTGGTTTTATTCAAAAAAAGAAAATAAGTTTGTGGTCTTCTTCAAAAAAAAATAAAAATTAGTTTGTGGTTTTCTTCAAAAAAAGAGAAAATTAGTTCGTGGTTTTCTTCAAAAAAAAAGAAAATAAGTTTGTGGTTTTCTTCAAAAATAAGGAAATTAGTTTGCGGTTTTCTTCAAAAAAAAAGAAAAATTAGTTTGTGGTTTTCTTCAAAAAAAAAGAAAATTAGTTTGTGGTTTTCTTTAAAAAAATAAAATAAGTTTGTGGTTTTCTTCAAAAAAAGAACATTAGTTTGTGGTTTTCTTCAAAAAAAGAACAATTAGTTTGTGGTTTTCTTCAAAAAAAAAAAAATTGTTTTTGCTTTTCTTCAAAAAAAGAAAAATTAGTTTGTGGTCTTCTTCAAAAAAAGAAAATTAGTTTGTGGTTTTTTTCAAAAAAAGAAAAATTAGTTTGTGGTTTTCTTCAAAAAAATAAAATTAGTTTGTGGTTATCTTCAAAAAAATAAAATTACTTTGTGGTTTTCTTCAAAAAAAAAGAAAATTAGTTTGTGGTTTTCTTCAAAAAAAACAAAATAAGTTTGTGGTTTTCTTCAAAAAAAAAGAAAATTGGTTTGTTGTTTTCTTCAAAAAAAAAAATTAGTTTGTGGTTTTTTTTAAAAAAAGAAAAATTAGTTTGTGGTTTTCTTCAAAAAAAAAAAAATTAGTTTGTGGTTTTCTTCAAAAAAAGAAAAATTAGTTTGTGGTTTTCTTCAAAAAAAAAGAAAATTAGTTTGTGGTTTTCTTTAAAAAAATAAAATAAGTTTGTGGTTTTCTTCAAAAAAAGAACATTAGTTTGTGGTTTTCTTCAAAAAAAGAACAATTAGTTTGTGGTTTTCTTCAAAAAAAAAAAAATTTGTGTTTGCTTTTCTTCAAAAAAAGAAAAATTAGTTTGTGGTCTTCTTCAAAAAACGAAAATTAGTTTGTGGTTTTTTTCAAAAAAAGAAAAATTAGTTTGTGGTTTTCTTCAAAAAAATAAAATTAGTTTGTGGTTATCTTCAAAAAAATAAAATTACTTTGTGGTTTTCTTCAAAAAAAAAGAAAATTAGTTTGTGGTTTTCTTCAAAAAAAACAAAATAAGTTTGTGGTTTTCTTCAAAAAAAAAGAAAATTGGTTTGTTGTTTTCTTCAAAAAAAAAAATTAGTTTGTGGTTTTTTTTAAAAAAAGAAAAATTAGTTTGTGATTTTCTTCAAAAAAAAGAAAATTAGTTTGTGGTTTTCTTCAAAAAAAGAAAAATTAGTTTGTGGTTTTCTTCAAAAAAAAGAAAATTATTTTGGGCTCTTCTTGAAAAAAAGAAAATTAGTTTATGATTTTCTTCAAAAAAAGAAAATTAGTTTGTGGTTTTCTTCAAAAAAAAAGAAAATTAGTTTGTGGTTTTCTTCAAAAAAAAGAAAATTAGTTTGTGGTCTTTTTCAAAAAAAGAAAATTAGTTTGTGGTTTTCTTCAAAAAAAGAAAATTAGTTTGTGGTTTTCTTCAAAAAACGAAAATTAATTTGTGGTTTTCTTAAAAAAAAAAATTAGTTTGTGGTTTGCTTCAAAAAAAGAAAATTAGTTTGTTGTTTTCTTCAAAAAAAAGAAAATTAGTTTGTGGTTTTCTTCAAAAAAAGAAAATAAGTTTGTTGTTTTCTTCAAAAAAAAGAAAATTAGTTTGTGGTTTTCTTCAAAAAAATAAAATTAGTTTGTGGTTATCTTCAAAAAAAATAAAATTTGTTTGTGGTTTTCTTCAAAAAAAAAGAAAAATTAGTTTGTGGTTTTCTTAAAAAAAATAGAAAATTAGCTTGCGGTTTTCTTCAAAAAAAGAAAATAAGTTTGTGGTTTTCTTCAAAAAAAGAAAATTAGTTTGTGGTTTTCTTCAAAAAAAGAAAAATTAGTTTGTGGTTTTCTTAAAAAAAATAGAAAATTAGCTTATGGTTTTCTTCAAAAAAAGAAAATAAGTTTGTGGTTTTCTTCAAAAAAAGAAAATTAGTTTGTGGTTTTCTTCAAAAAAAGAAAAATTAGTATGTGGTTTTCTTCAAAAAAAAAGAAAAATTAGTTTGTGGTTTTCTTAAAAAAAATAGAAAATTAGCTTCTGGTTTTCTTCAAAAAAAGAAAATAAGTTTGTGGTTTTCTTCAAAAAAAGAAAATTAGTTTGTGGTTTTCTTCAAAAAAAGAAAAATTAGTTTGTGGTTTTCTTCAAAAAAAGAAAATTAGTATGTGGTTTTCTTCAAAAAAAGAAAAATTAGTTTGTGGTTTTCTTCATAAAATAAATAAATAGTTTGTGGTTTTCTTCAAACAAAGAAAATTAGTTTGTGGCCTTTTTCAAAAAAAGAAAATTAGTTTGTGGTTTTCTTCAAAAAAAGAAAATTAGTTTGCGGTTTTCTTCAAAAAATAAAAAAATTAGTTTCTGGTTTTCTTCAAAAAAAAAGAAAATTAGTTTATGGTTTTCTTAAAAAAAAAGAAAATAAGTTTGTGGTTTTCTTCAATAAAAATAAAATTAGTTTGTGGTTTTCTTGAAAAAAAAAGAAAATTAGTTTGATGTTTTCTTCAAAAAAAAAGAAAATTAGTTCCTGGTTTTCTTCAAAAAAAGAAAATTAATTTTCGGTTTTTATCAAAAAAAGAAAAATTAGTCTGTGGTTTTCTTCAAAAAAAGAAAATTAGTTTGTGGTTTTCTTCAAAAAAAGAAAATTAATTTGCGGTTTTTATCAAAAGATGAAAAATTAGTCTGTGGTTTTCTTCAAAAAAAGAAAAATTAGTTTGTGGTTATCTTCTAAAAAAGAAAATTAGTTTGTGGTTTTCTTCAAAAAAAGAAAATTAGTTTGTGGTTTTTTGAAGAAAACCACAAAAAAAAAATTAGTTTGTTTCAAAAAAAGAAAATTAGTTTGTTGTTTGTTTTTAAAAAATGAAATTTGGTTGTGGTTTTCTTCAAAAAACTAAAATTAGTTTGTGGTTTTCTTCAAAAAAATAAAATTAGATTGGGGTTTTATTCAAAAAAAGAAAATTAATGTGTGGTTTTCTTCAAAAAAAAAGAAAATTAGTTTCTGGTTTTCTTCAAAAAAAAAAGAAAGTTAGTTTGTGGTTTTCTTCAAAAAAAAATAAAATTAGTTTCTTGTTTTCTTCAAAAAACGAAAATTAATTTGTGGTTTTCTTCAAAAAAATAAAATTAGTTTGTGGTTTTCTTCAAAAAAATAAAATTAGTTTGTCGTTTTATTCAAAAAAAGAAAATTAATGTGTGGTTTTCTTCAAAAAAAAAAAAATTAGTTTCTGGTTTTCTTCAAAAAGAAAGAAAATTAGTTTGTGGTTTTCTTAAAAAAAAAAAAAATTAGTTTCTTGTTTTCTTCAAAAAACGAAAATTTATTTGTGGTCTTTTTCAAAAAATGAAAAATTAGTTTGTGGTTTTCTTCAAAAAAATAAAATTACTTTGTGGTTTTCTTCAAAAAAAAGAAAATTAGTGTGTGGTTTTCTTCAAAAAAAGAAAATAAGTTTGTGGTTTTCTTCAAAAAAAGAAAATTAGTTTGTGGTTTTCTTCAAAAAAAGAAAAAATTAGTTTGTGGTTTTCTTCAAAAAAAAAAAAATAGTTTGTTGTTTTCTACAAAAAAAGAAAAATTAGTTTGTGGTTTTCTTCAAAAAAAGAAAATTAGTTCGTGGTTTTTTTCAAAAAAAGAAAAATTAGTTTGTGGTTTTCTTCAAAAAAATAAAATTAGTTTGTGGTTAACTTCAAAAAAATAAAATTACTTTGTGGTTTTCTTCAAAAAAAAAAAGAAAATTAGTTTGTGGTTTTCTTCAAAAATAAGAAAATAAGTTTGTGGTTTTCTTCAAAAAAAATAAAATTTGTTTGTGGTTCTCTTCAAAAAAAAAGAAAAATTAGTTTGTGGTTTTCTTCAAAAAAATAGAAAATTAGCTTCTGGTTTTCTTCAAAAAAAGAAAATAAGTTTGTGGTCTTCTTCAAAAAAAGAAAATTAGTTTGGGGTTTTCTTCAAAAAAAGAAAAATTAGTTTGTGGTTTTCTTCAAAAAAAATATATAGTTTGTGGTTTTCTTCAAAAAAAAAAAAAATTAGTTTGAGGTTTTCATCAAAAAAAGAAAAATTAGTTTGTGGTCTTTTTCAAAAAAAGAAAATTAGTTTGTGGTTTTCTTCAAAAAAAGAAAATTAATTTGTGGTTTTCTTAAAAAAAATAAAATTAGTTTGTGGTTTTCTTCAAAAAAAGAAAATTAGTTTGTGGTTTTCTTCAAAAAAATAAAATTAGTTTCTGGTTTTCTTCCAAAAAAAAAAGAAAATTAGTCTGTGGTTTTTTTCAAAAAAAGAAAAATTAGTTTGTGGTTTTCTTCAAAAAAATAAAATTAGTTTGTGGTCATCTTAAAAAAGAAAAACAAAATTAGTTTGTGGTTTTCTTAAAAAAAAAGAAAAATAAGTTTGTGGTTTTCTTCAAAAAAAATATAATTTGTTTGTGGTTTTCTTCAAAAAAAAAGGAAAATTAGTTCGTGGTTTTCTTCAAAAAAATAGTAAATTAGCTTCTGGTTTTCTTCAAAAAAAGAATATAAGTTTGTGGTTTTCTTAAAAAAAAGAAAATTTGTTTGTGGTTTTCTTCAAAAAAAGAAAAAATTAGTTTGTGGTTTTCTTAAAAAAAAAATATATAGTTTGTGGTTTTCTTCAAAAAAAGAAAAATTAGTTTGTGGTTTTCTTCAAAAAAAGAATATTAGTTTGTGGTTTTTTTCAAAAAGAGGAAAACTAGTCTGTCGTTTTCTTCAAAAAAATAAAATTAGTTTGTCGTTATCTTCAAAAAATGAAAATGAGTTTGTGGTTTTCATCAAAAAAAAAATAATTAGTTTGTGGTTTTCTTCAAAAAAAAGAAAATTATTTTGTGCTCTTCTTCAAAAAAAGAAAATTAGTTTTTGGTTTTCTTCAAAAAAAGAAAAATTAGTTTGTGGTTTTCTTCAAAAAAAAAAGAAAATTAGTTTGTGGTTTTCTTCAAAAAAACGAAAATTAGTTTGTCGTTTTCTTAAAAAAAAAGAAAAATTAGTTTGTGGTTTTCTTCAAAAAATGGAAAAATATTTTGATGTTTTCTTCAAAAAAAAGAAAATTAGTTTGTGGTTTTCTTCAAAAAAAAAAATTAGTTTGTGGTTTTCTTCAAAAAAAAGAAAATTAGTTTGTGGTTTTATTACAAAAAGAATTAGTTTGTGGTTTTATTCAAAAAAGAAAATTAGTTTGTGGTTTTCTTCAAAAAAAGAAAAATTAGTTTGTGGTTTGTTTTCAAAAAAAGAAAATTAGATTGTGGTTTTCTTCAAAAAAAATATAATTATTTTGTTCTTTTCTTCAAAAAAAAAGAAAATTAGTTTGTGGTTTTATTACAAAAAGAATTAGTTTGTGGTTTTCTTCAAAAAAGAAAATTAGTTTGTGGTTTTCTTCATAAAAAGAAAAATTAGTTTGTGGTTTATTTTCAAAAAAAGAAAATTACTTTGTGGTTTTCTTCAAAAAAAAACGAAAATTAGTTTGTGGTTTTATTCAAAAAAAGAAAATTAGTTTGTGGTTTTCTTCAAAAAAAGAAAATTAGTTTGTGGTTTTCTTCAAAAAAAAGTAAATTATTTTGTGCTCTTCTTCAAAAAAAGAAAATTAGCTTATGGTTTTCTTCAAAAAAATAAAATTAGTTTATGGTTTTCTTCAAAAAAAGAGAAAATTAGTTTGTGGTTTTCTTCAAAAAAAAAGAAAATAAGTTTGTGGTTTTCTTCAAAAAAAATAAAATTAGTTTGTGGTTTTCATAAAAAAAAAATAAAAATTAGTTTGTGGTTTTCTTCAAAAAAAAAAGAAAATTAGTTTGTGGTTTTCTTTAAAAAAATAAAATAAGTTTGTGGTTTTCTTCAAAAAAAGAAAATTAGTTTGTGGTTTCCTTCAAAAAAAGAACAATTAGTTTGTGGTTTTCTTAAAAAAAAAAAAATTTGTTTGTGGTTTTCTTCAAAAAAAGAAAATTAGTTTGTGGTTTTCTTCAAAAAAAAGAAAATTATTTTGTGCTCTTCTTCAAAAAAAGAAAATTAGCTTATGGTTTTCTTCAAAAAAATAAAATTAGTTTGTGGTTTTCTTCAAAAAAAAGAAAATAATTTTGTGCTCTTCTTCAAAAAAAGAAAATTAGCTTATGGTTTTCTTCAAAAAATAAAATTAGTTTGTGGTTATCTTCAAAAAAAAAGAAAATTAGATTGTGGTTTTCTTCTAAAAAAAAAGAAAATAAGTTTGTGGTTTTCTTAAAAAAAAAAGAAAATTAGTTTGTGGTTTTATTCAAAAAAAGAAAATATGTTTGTGCTTTTCTTCAAAAAAAGAACATTAGTTTGTGGTTTTCTTCAAAAAAAGAACAATTAGTTTGTGGTTTTCTTCAAAAAAAAAAAAATTTTGTTTTTGCTTTTCTTCAAAAAAAGAAAATTAGTTTGTGGTCTTCTTCAAAAAAAGAAAATTAGTTTGTGGTTTTTTTCAAAAAAAGAAAAATTAGTTTGTGGTTTTCTTCAAAAAAATAAAATTAGTTTGTGGTTATCTTTAAAAAAATAAAATTACTTTGTCGTTTTCTTCAAAAAAAAAGAAAATTAGTTTGTGGTTTTCTTCAAAAAAAACATAATAAGTTTGTGGTTTTCTTCAAAAAAAAAGAAAATTAGTTTGTTGTTTTCTTCAAAAAAAGAAAAATTAGTTTGTGGTTTTCTTAAGAAAAAAAGAGAAAATTAGTTTGTGGTTTTCTTCAAAAAAAAGAAAATAAGTTTGTGGTTTTCTTCAAAAAAAAGAAAATTAGTTTGTGGTTTTCTTCAAAAAAAAAGAAAAATTAGTTTGTGTTTTTCTTCAAAAAAAAAAAGAAAATAAGTTCGTGGTATTCTTCAAAAAAAGAAAAATTTGTTTGTGGTCTTCTTCAAAAAAAGAAAATTAGTTTGTGGTTTTCTTCAAAAAAAAAGAAAATTAGTTCGTGGTTTTCTTCAAAAAATAAAAGAAAATAAGTTCGTGGTTTTCTTCAAAAAAAGAAAAATTAGTTTGTGGTTTTCTTCAAAAAAAAGAGAAAATTAGTTTGTGGTTTTCTTCAAAAAAAAGAAAATTAGTTTGTGGTTTTCTACAAAAAAAAAGAGAAAATTAGTTTGTGGTTTTCTTCAAAAAAAGAAAAATTAGTTTGTGGTTTTTTTCAAAAAAAGAAAAATTAGTTTGTGATTTTCTTCAAAAAAAAGTAAATTATTTTGTGCTCTTCTTCAAAAAAAGAAAATTAGCTTATGGTTTTCTTCAAAAAAATAAAATTAGTTTATGGTTTTCTTCAAAAAAAGAGAAAATTAGTTTGTGGTTTTCTTCAAAAAAAAAGAAAATAAGTTTGTGGTTTTCTTCAAAAAAAATAAAATTAGTTTGTGGTTTTCATAAAAAAAAAATAAAAATTAGTTTGTGGTTTTCTTCAAAAAAAAAAGAAAATTAGTTTGTGGTTTTCTTTAAAAAAATAAAATAAGTTTGTGGTTTTCTTCAAAAAAAGAAAATTAGTTTGTGGTTTCCTTCAAAAAAAGAACAATTAGTTTGTGGTTTTCTTAAAAAAAAAAAAATTTGTTTGTGGTTTTCTTCAAAAAAAGAAAATTAGTTTGTGGTTTTCTTCAAAAAAAAGAAAATAATTTTGTGCTCTTCTTCAAAAAAAGAAAATTAGCTTATGGTTTTCTTCAAAAAATAAAATTAGTTTGTGGTTATCTTCAAAAAAAAAGAAAATTAGATTGTGGTTTTCTTCTAAAAAAAAAGAAAATAAGTTTGTGGTTTTCTTAAAAAAAAAAGAAAATTAGTTTGTGGTTTTATTCAAAAAAAGAAAATATGTTTGTGCTTTTCTTCAAAAAAAGAACATTAGTTTGTGGTTTTCTTCAAAAAAAGAACAATTAGTTTGTGGTTTTCTTCAAAAAAAAAAAAATTTTGTTTTTGCTTTTCTTCAAAAAAAGAAAATTAGTTTGTGGTCTTCTTCAAAAAAAGAAAATTAGTTTGTGGTTTTTTTCAAAAAAAGAAAAATTAGTTTGTGGTTTTCTTCAAAAAAATAAAATTAGTTTGTGGTTATCTTTAAAAAAATAAAATTACTTTGTCGTTTTCTTCAAAAAAAAAGAAAATTAGTTTGTGGTTTTCTTCAAAAAAAACATAATAAGTTTGTGGTTTTCTTCAAAAAAAAAGAAAATTAGTTTGTTGTTTTCTTCAAAAAAAGAAAAATTAGTTTGTGGTTTTCTTAAGAAAAAAAGAGAAAATTAGTTTGTGGTTTTCTTCAAAAAAAAGAAAATAAGTTTGTGGTTTTCTTCAAAAAAAAGAAAATTAGTTTGTGGTTTTCTTCAAAAAAAAAGAAAAATTAGTTTGTGTTTTTCTTCAAAAAAAAAAAGAAAATAAGTTCGTGGTATTCTTCAAAAAAAGAAAAATTTGTTTGTGGTCTTCTTCAAAAAAAGAAAATTAGTTTGTGGTTTTCTTCAAAAAAAAAGAAAATTAGTTCGTGGTTTTCTTCAAAAAATAAAAGAAAATAAGTTCGTGGTTTTCTTCAAAAAAAGAAAAATTAGTTTGTGGTTTTCTTCAAAAAAAAGAGAAAATTAGTTTGTGGTTTTCTTCAAAAAAAAGAAAATTAGTTTGTGGTTTTCTACAAAAAAAAAGAGAAAATTAGTTTGTGGTTTTCTTCAAAAAAAGAAAAATTAGTTTGTGGTTTTTTTCAAAAAAAGAAAAATTAGTTTGTGATTTTCTTCAAAAAAAAGTAAATTATTTTGTGCTCTTCTTCAAAAAAAGAAAATTAGCTTATGGTTTTCTTCAAAAAAATAAAATTAGTTTATGGTTTTCTTCAAAAAAAGAGAAAATTAGTTTGTGGTTTTCTTCAAAAAAAAAGAAAATAAGTTTGTGGTTTTCTTCAAAAAAAATAAAATTAGTTTGTGGTTTTCATAAAAAAAAAAAAAAAATTAGTTTGTGGTTTTCTTCAAAAAAAAAAGAAAATTAGTTTGTGGTTTTCTTTAAAAAAATAAAATAAGTTTGTGGTTTTCTTCAAAAAAAGAAAATTAGTTTGTGGTTTCCTTCAAAAAAAGAACAATTAGTTTGTGGTTTTCTTAAAAAAAAAAAAATTTGTTTGTGGTTTTCTTCAAAAAAAGAAAATTAGTTTGTGGTTTTCTTCAAAAAAAAGAAAATTATTTTGTGCTCTTCTTCAAAAAAATAAAATTAGCTTATGGTTTTCTTCAAAAAAATAAAATTAGTTTGTGGTTTTCTTCAAAAAAAAGAAAATAATTTTGTGCTCTTCTTCAAAAAAAGAAAATTAGCTTATGGTTTTCTTCAAAAAATAAAATTAGTTTGTGGTTATCTTCAAAAAAAAAGAAAATTAGATTGTGGTTTTCTTCTAAAAAAAAAGAAAATAAGTTTGTGGTTTTCTTAAAAAAAAAAGAAAATTAGTTTGTGGTTTTATTCAAAAAAAGAAAATATGTTTGTGCTTTTCTTCAAAAAAAGAACATTAGTTTGTGGTTTTCTTCAAAAAAAGAACAATTAGTTTGTGGTTTTCTTCAAAAAAAAAAAAATTTTGTTTTTGCTTTTCTTCAAAAAAAGAAAATTAGTTTGTGGTCTTCTTCAAAAAAAGAAAATTAGTTTGTGGTTTTTTTCAAAAAAAGAAAAATTAGTTTGTGGTTTTCTTCAAAAAAATAAAATTAGTTTGTGGTTATCTTTAAAAAAATAAAATTACTTTGTCGTTTTCTTCAAAAAAAAAGAAAATTAGTTTGTGGTTTTCTTCAAAAAAAACATAATAAGTTTGTGGTTTTCTTCAAAAAAAAAGAAAATTAGTTTGTTGTTTTCTTCAAAAAAAGAAAAATTAGTTTGTGGTTTTCTTAAGAAAAAAAGAGAAAATTAGTTTGTGGTTTTCTTCAAAAAAAAGAAAATAAGTTTGTGGTTTTCTTCAAAAAAAAGAAAATTAGTTTGTGGTTTTCTTCAAAAAAAAAGAAAAATTAGTTTGTGTTTTTCTTCAAAAAAAAAAAGAAAATAAGTTCGTGGTATTCTTCAAAAAAAGAAAAATTTGTTTGTGGTCTTCTTCAAAAAAAGAAAATTAGTTTGTGGTTTTCTTCAAAAAAAAAGAAAATTAGTTCGTGGTTTTCTTCAAAAAATAAAAGAAAATAAGTTCGTGGTTTTCTTCAAAAAAAGAAAAATTAGTTTGTGGTTTTCTTCAAAAAAAAGAGAAAATTAGTTTGTGGTTTTCTTCAAAAAAAAGAAAATTAGTTTGTGGTTTTCTACAAAAAAAAAGAGAAAATTAGTTTGTGGTTTTCTTCAAAAAAAGAAAAATTAGTTTGTGGTTTTTTTCAAAAAAAGAAAAATTAGTTTGTGATTTTCTTCAAAAAAATAAAATTAGTTTGTGGTTATCTTCAAAAAAAGAAAATTAGTTTGTGGTTTCCTTCAAAAAAAGAACAATTAGTTTGTGGTTTTCTTCAAAAAAAAAAAATTAGTTTGTAGTTTTCTTCAAAAAAAAAGAAAATTAGTTTGTGGTTTTCTTTAAAAAAATAAAATAAGTTTGTGGTTTTCTTCAAAAAAAGAAAATTAGTTTGTGGTTTCCTTCAAAAAAAGAACAATTAGTTTGTGGTTTTCTTCAAAAAAAAAAAATTTGTTCGTGGTTTTCTTCAAAAAAAGAAAAATTAGTTTGTGGAATTCTTCAAAAAAAGAAAATTAGTTTGTGGTTTTTTTCAAAAAAAGAAAAATTAATTTGTGGTTTTCTTCAAAAAAATAAAATTAGTTTGTGGTTATCTTCAAAAAAAAAGAAAATTAGTTTGTGGTTTTCTTCAAAAAAAAAAGAAAATAAGTTTGTTGTTTTCTTAAAAAAAAAAGAAAATTAGTTTGTGGTTTTATTCAAAAAAAGAAAATAAGTTTGTGGTCTTCTTCAAAAATAAAGAAAAATTAGTTTGTGGTTTTCTTCAAAAAAAGAGAAAATTAGTTTGTGGTTTTCTTCAAAAAAAAAGAAAATAAGTTTGTGTTTTCTTCAAAAATAAGAAAATTAGTTTGTGGTTTTCTTCAAAAAAAAAGAAAAATTAGTTTGTGGTTTTCTTCAAAAAAAAAGAAAATTAGTTTGTGGTTTTCTTTAAAAAAATAAAATAAGTTTGTGGTTTTCTTCAAAAAAAGAAAATTAGTTTGTGGTTTTCTTCAAAAAAAGAACAATTAGTTTGTGGTTTTCTTCAAAAAAAAAAATTGTTTGTGGTTTTCTTCAAAAAAAGAAAAATTAGTTTGTGGTCTTCTTCAAAAAAAGAAAATTAGTTTGTGGTTTTTTTCAAAAAAAGAAAAATTAGTTTGTGGTTTTCTTCAAAAAATTAAATTAGTTTGTGGTTATCTTCAAAAAAAAAAATTACTTTGTGGATTTCTTAAAAAAAAAAAAAAATTAGTTTGTGGTTTTCTTCAAAAAAAAGAAAATAATTTTGTGGTTTTCTTCAAAAAAAAAAGAAAATTAGTTTGTTGTTTTCTTCAAAAAAAAAGAAAACTTAGTTTGTGGTTTTCTTCAAAAAAATAAAATTAGTTTGTGGTTATCTTCAAAAAAAGAAAATTAGTTTGTGGTTTTCATCAAAAAAAAACAAATTAGTTTGTGGTTTTCTTCAAAAAAAAGAAAATTATTTTGGGCTCTTCTTCAAAAAAAGAAAATTAGTTTATGGTTTTCTTCAAAAAAACAAAATTAGTTTGTGGTTTTCTTCAAATAAAAAGAAAATTAGTTTGTGGTTTTCTTCAAAAAAAAAAAATTAGTTTGTGCTTTTCTTCAAAAAAAGAAAATTAGTTCGTGGTTTTCTGAAGAAAACCACCAAAAAAGAAAATTTGTTTGTAGTTTGTTTCTAAAAAAGAAAATTAGTTTGTGGTCTTCTTCAAAAAAAGAAAAATTAGTTTGTGGTTTTTTCAAAAAACGAAAATTAGTTTGTGGTTTTCTTCAGAAAAAAAGAGAAAATTAGTTTGTGGTTTTCTTCAAAAAAAAGAAAATAAGTTTGTGGTTTTCTTAAAAAAAAATAAAATTAGTTTGTGGTTTTCTTCAAAAAAAAAGAAAAATAAGTTTGTGTTTTTCTTCAAAAAAAAAAAGAAAAATTAGTTTGTGTTTTTCTTCAAAAAAAAAAAGAAAAATTAGTTTGTGGTTATCTTCAAAAAAATAAAATTACTTTGTGGTTTTCTTCAAAAAAAAAATAAAAATTAGTTTGTGGTTTTCTTCAAAAAAAACAAAATAAGTTTGTGGTTTTCTTCAAAAAAAAAAGAAAATTATTATGTTGTTTTCTTCAAAAAAAAAGAAAACTTAGTTTGTGGTTTTCTTCAAAAAGAAAAGAAAATTAGCTTGTGGTTTTCTTCAAAAAAAGAAAATAAGTTTGTGGTTTTCTTCAAAAAAAGAAAATTAGTTCGTGGTTTTCTTCAAAAAATAAAAGAAAATAAGTTCGTGGTTTTCTTCAAAAAAAGAAAAATTAGTTTGTGGTTTTCTTCAAAAAAAAGAGAAAATTAGTTTGTGGTTTTCTTCAAAAAAAAGAAAATTAGTTTGTGGTTTTCTACAAAAAAAAAGAAAAAATTAGTTTGTGGTTTTCTTCAAAAAAAGAAAAATTAGTTTGTGGTTTTTTTCAAAAAAAGAAAAATTAGTTTGTGATTTTCTTCAAAAAAATAAAATTAGTTTGTGGTTATCTTCAAAAAAAGAAAATTAGTTCGTGGTTTTCTTCAAAAAAAGAAAAATTAGTTTGTGGTTTTCTTCAAAAAAAAAGAAAATAAGTTTGTGGTTTTCTTCAAAAAAAAAGAGAAAATTAGTTTGTGGTTTTCTTCAAAAAAAAGAAAATAAGTTTGTGGTTTTCTTCAAAAAAAAGAAAATTAGTTTGTGGTTTTCTTCAAAAAAAAAGAAAAATTAGTTTGTGTTTTTCTTCAAAAAAAAAAGAAAATTAGTTTGTGGTTTTCTTCAAAAAAAAAAAAAATAAGTTTGTTTTTTTCTTAAAAAAAAAGGAAATTAGTTTGTGGTTTTATTCAAAAAAAGAAAATAAGTTTGTGCTCTTCTTCAAAAAAAAAGAAAAATTAGTTTGTGGTTTTCTTCAAAAAAATAGAAAATTAGTTTGTGGTTTTCTTAAAAAAAAAGAAAATAAGTTTGTACTTTTCTTCAAAAAAAAGAAAATTAGTTTGTGGTTTTCTTCAAAAAAAAGAAAATTAGTTTGTGGTTTTCTTCAAAAAAAAAGAAAAATTAGTTTGTGGTTTTCTTCAAAAAAAAAAGAAAATTAGTTTGTGGTTTTCTTTAAAAAAATAAAATAAGTTTGTGGTTTTCTTCAAAAAAAGAAAATTAGTTTGTGGTTTTCTTCAAAAAAAGAACAATTAGTTTGTGGTTTTCTTCAAAAAAAAAAAATTGTTTGTGGTTTTCTTCAAAAAAAGAAAAATTAGTTTGTGGTTTTCTTCAAAAAAAGACAATTAGTTTGTGGTTTTTTTCAATAAAAGAAAAATTAGTTTGTGGTTTTCTTCAAAAAAATAAAATTAGTTTGTGGTTATCTTCAAAAATATAAAATTACTTTGTGGTTTTCTTCAAAAAAAAAGAAAATTAGTTTGTGGTTTTCTTCGAAAAAAAGAAAATAAGTTTGTGGTTTTCTTAAAAAAAAAGAAAATTAGTTTGTGGTTTTCTTCAAAAAAAAAGAGAAAATTAGTCTGTGGTTTTTCTTCAAAAAAAAGAAAATAAGTTTGTGGTTTTCTTCAAAAAAAAGATAATTAGTTTGTGGTTTTCTTCAAAAAAAAAGAATAATTAGTTTGTGTTTTTCTTAAAAAAAAAAGAAAATTAGTTCGTGGTTTTCTTCAAAAAAAGAAAAATTAGTTTGTGGTTTTCTTCAAAAAAAAAGAAAATAAGTTTGTGGTTTTCTTCAAAAAAAAAGAGAAAATTAGTTTGTGGTTTTCTTCAAAAAAAAGAAAATAAGTTTGTGGTTTTCTTCAAAAAAAAGAAAATTAGTTTGTGGTTTTCTTCAAAAAAAAAGAAAAATTAGTTTGTGTTTTTCTTCAAAAAAAAAAGAAAATTAGTTTGTGGTTTTCTTCAAAAAAAAAAAAAATAAGTTTGTTTTTTTCTTAAAAAAAAAGGAAATTAGTTTGTGGTTTTATTCAAAAAAAGAAAATAAGTTTGTGCTCTTCTTCAAAAAAAAAGAAAAATTAGTTTGTGGTTTTCTTCAAAAAAAGAGAAAATTAGTTTGTGGTTTTCTTAAAAAAAAAGAAAATAAGTTTGTACTTTTCTTCAAAAAAAAGAAAATTAGTTTGTGGTTTTCTTCAAAAAAAAGAAAATTAGTTTGTGGTTTTCTTCAAAAAAAAAGAAAAATTAGTTTGTGGTTTTCTTCAAAAAAAAAAGAAAATTAGTTTGTGGTTTTCTTTAAAAAAATAAAATAAGTTTGTGGTTTTCTTCAAAAAAAGAAAATTAGTTTGTGGTTTTCTTCAAAAAAAGAACAATTAGTTTGTGGTTTTCTTCAAAAAAAAAAAATTGTTTGTGGTTTTCTTCAAAAAAAGAAAAATTAGTTTGTGGTTTTCTTCAAAAAAAGACAATTAGTTTGTGGTTTTTTTCAATAAAAGAAAAATTAGTTTGTGGTTTTCTTCAAAAAAATAAAATTAGTTTGTGGTTATCTTCAAAAATATAAAATTACTTTGTGGTTTTCTTCAAAAAAAAAGAAAATTAGTTTGTGGTTTTCTTCGAAAAAAAGAAAATAAGTTTGTGGTTTTCTTAAAAAAAAAGAAAATTAGTTTGTGGTTTTCTTCAAAAAAAAAGAGAAAATTAGTCTGTGGTTTTTCTTCAAAAAAAAGAAAATAAGTTTGTGGTTTTCTTCAAAAAAAAGATAATTAGTTTGTGGTTTTCTTCAAAAAAAAAGAATAATTAGTTTGTGTTTTTCTTAAAAAAAAAAGAAAATTAGTTCGTGGTTTTCTTCAAAAAAAAAAAAAAATAAGCTTGTGGATTTCTTAAAAAAAAAAAAAAAATTAGTTTGTGGTTTTCTTCAAAAAAAGAAAAATTAGTTTGTGGTTTTTTTCAAAAAAAGAAAAATTAGTTTGTGATTTTCTTCAAAAAAATAAAATTAGTTTGTGGTTATCTTCAAAAAAAGAAAATTAGTTCCTGGTTTTCTTCAAAAAAAGAAAAATTAGTTTATGGTTTTCTTCAAAAAAAAAGAAAATAAGTTTGTGGTTTTCTTCAAAAAAAATAAAATTAGTTTTTGGTTTTCTTAAAAAAAAAGAAAAATTAGTTTGTAGTTTTCTTCAAAAAAAAAGAAAATTAGTTTGTGGTTTTCTTTAAAAAAATAAAATAAGTTTGTGGTTTTCTTCAAAAAAAGAAAATTAGTTTGTGGTTTCCTTCAAAAAAAGAACAATTAGTTTGTGGTTTTCTTCAAAAAAAAAAAATTTGTTCGTGGTTTTCTTCAAAAAAAGAAAAATTTGTTTGTGGAATTCTTCAAAAAAAGAAAATTAGTTTGTGGTTTTTTTCAAAAAAAGAAAAATTAATTTGTGGTTTTCTTCAAAAAAATAAAATTAGTTTGTGGTTATCTTCAAAAAAAAAGAAAATTAGTTTGTGGTTTTCTTCAAAAAAAAAAGAAAATAAGTTTGTTGTTTTCTTAAAAAAAAAAGAAAATTAGTTTGTGGTTTTATTCAAAAAAAGAAAATAAGTTTGTGGTCTTCTTCAAAAATAAAGAAAAATTAGTTTGTGGTTTTCTTCAAAAAAAGAGAAAATTAGTTTGTGGTTTTCTTCAAAAAAAAAGAAAATAAGTTTGTGTTTTCTTCAAAAATAAGAAAATTAGTTTGTGGTTTTCTTCAAAAAAAAAGAAAAATTAGTTTGTGGTTTTCTTCAAAAAAAAAGAAAATTAGTTTGTGGTTTTCTTTAAAAAAATAAAATAAGTTTGTGGTTTTCTTCAAAAAAAGAAAATTAGTTTGTGGTTTTCTTCAAAAAAAGAACAATTAGTTTGTGGTTTTCTTCAAAAAAAAAAATTGTTTGTGGTTTTCTTCAAAAAAAGAAAAATTTGTTTGTGGTCTTCTTCAAAAAAAGAAAATTAGTTTGTGGTTTTTTTCAAAAAAAGAAAAATTAGTTTGTGGTTTTCTTCAAAAAAATAAAATTAGTTTGTGGTTATCTTCAAAAAAAAAAATTACTTTGTGGATTTCTTAAAAAAAAAAAAAAATTAGTTTGTGGTTTTCTTCAAAAAAAAGAAAATAATTTTGTGGTTTTCTTCAAAAAAAAAAGAAAATTAGTTTGTTGTTTTCTTCAAAAAAAAAGAAAACTTAGTTTGTGGTTTTCTTCAAAAAAATAAAATTAGTTTGTGGTTATCTTCAAAAAAAGAAAATTAGTTTGTGGTTTTCATCAAAAAAAAAACAAATTAGTTTGTGGTTTTCTTCAAAAAAAAGAAAATTATTTTGGGCTCTTCTTCAAAAAAAGAAAATTAGTTTATGGTTTTCTTCAAAAAAAGAAAATTAGTTTGTGGTTTTCTTCAAATAAAAAGAAAATTAGTTTGTGGTTTTCTTCAAAAAAAAAAAATTAGTTTGTGCTTTTCTTCAAAAAAAGAAAATTAGTTCGTGGTTTTCTGAAGAAAACCACAAAAAAAGAAAATTTGTTTGTAGTTTGTTTCTAAAAAAGAAAATTAGTTTGTGGTCTTCTTCAAAAAAAGAAAAATTAGTTTGTGGTTTTTTCAAAAAACGAAAATTAGTTTGTGGTTTTCTTCAGAAAAAAAGAGAAAATTAGTTTGTGGTTTTCTTCAAAAAAAAGAAAATAAGTTTGTGGTTTTCTTAAAAAAAAATAAAATTAGTTTGTGGTTTTCTTCAAAAAAAAAGAAAAATTAGTTTGTGTTTTTCTTCAAAAAAAAAAGAAAAATTAGTTTGTGTTTTTCTTCAAAAAAAAAAAGAAAAATTAGTTTGTGGTTATCTTCAAAAAAATAAAATTACTTTGTGGTTTTCTTCAAAAAAAAAAAAAAAATTAGTTTGTGGTTTTCTTCAAAAAAAACAAAATAAGTTTGTGGTTTTCTTCAAAAAAAAAAGAAAATTATTATGTTGTTTTCTTCAAAAAAAAAGAAAACTTAGTTTGTGGTTTTCTTCAAAAAGAAAAGAAAATTAGCTTGTGGTTTTCTTCAAAAAAAGAAAATAAGTTTGTGGTTTTCTTCAAAAAAAGAAAATTAGTTCGTGGTTTTCTTCAAAAAATAAAAGAAAATAAGTTCGTTGTTTTCTTCAAAAAAAGAAAAATTAGTTTGTGGTTTTCTTCAAAAAAAAGAGAAAATTAGTTTGTGCTTTTCTTCAAAAAAAAGATAATTAGTTTGTGGTTTTCTACAAAAAAAAAGAGAAAATTAGTTTGTGGTTTTCTTCAAAAAAAGAAAAATTAGTTTGTGGTTTTTTTCAAAAAAAGAAAAATTAGTTTGTGATTTTCTTCAAAAAAATAAAATTAGTTTGTGGTTATCTTCAAAAAAAGAAAATTAGTTCGTGGTTTTCTTCAAAAAAAGAAAAATTAGTTTGTGGTTTTCTTCAAAAAAAAAGAAAATAAGTTTGTGGTTTTCTTCAAAAAAAAAGAGAAAATTAGTTTGTGGTTTTCTTCAAAAAAAAGAAAATAAGTTTGTGGTTTTCTTCAAAAAAAAGAAAATTAGTTTGTGGTTTTCTTCAAAAAAAAAGAAAAATTAGTTTGTGTTTTTCTTCAAAAAAAAAAGAAAATTAGTTTGTGGTTTTCTTCAAAAAAAAAAAAAATAAGTTTGTTTTTTTCTTAAAAAAAAAGGAAATTAGTTTGTGGTTTTATTCAAAAAAAGAAAATAAGTTTGTGCTCTTCTTCAAAAAAAAAGAAAAATTAGTTTGTGGTTTTCTTCAAAAAAAGAGAAAATTAGTTTGTGGTTTTCTTAAAAAAAAAGAAAATAAGTTTGTACTTTTCTTCAAAAAAAAGAAAATTAGTTTGTGGTTTTCTTCAAAAAAAAGAAAATTAGTTTGTGGTTTTCTTCAAAAAAAAAGAAAAATTAGTTTGTGGTTTTCTTCAAAAAAAAAAGAAAATTAGTTTGTGGTTTTCTTTAAAAAAATAAAATAAGTTTGTGGTTTTCTTCAAAAAAAGAAAATTAGTTTGTGGTTTTCTTCAAAAAAAGAACAATTAGTTTGTGGTTTTCTTCAAAAAAAAAAAATTGTTTGTGGTTTTCTTCAAAAAAAGAAAAATTAGTTTGTGGTTTTCTTCAAAAAAAGACAATTAGTTTGTGGTTTTTTTCAATAAAAGAAAAATTAGTTTGTGGTTTTCTTCAAAAAAATAAAATTAGTTTGTGGTTATCTTCAAAAATATAAAATTACTTTGTGGTTTTCTTCAAAAAAAAAGAAAATTAGTTTGTGGTTTTCTTCGAAAAAAAGAAAATAAGTTTGTGGTTTTCTTAAAAAAAAAGAAAATTAGTTTGTGGTTTTCTTCAAAAAAAAAGAGAAAATTAGTCTGTGGTTTTTCTTCAAAAAAAAGAAAATAAGTTTGTGGTTTTCTTCAAAAAAAAGATAATTAGTTTGTGGTTTTCTTCAAAAAAAAAGAATAATTAGTTTGTGTTTTTCTTAAAAAAAAAAGAAAATTAGTTCGTGGTTTTCTTCAAAAAAAAAAAAAAATAAGCTTGTGGATTTCTTAAAAAAAAAAAAAAAATTAGTTTGTGGTTTTCTTCAAAAAAAGAAAAATTAGTTTGTGGTTTTTTTCAAAAAAAGAAAAATTAGTTTGTGATTTTCTTCAAAAAAATAAAATTAGTTTGTGGTTATCTTCAAAAAAAGAAAATTAGTTCCTGGTTTTCTTCAAAAAAAGAAAAATTAGTTTATGGTTTTCTTCAAAAAAAAAGAAAATAAGTTTGTGGTTTTCTTCAAAAAAAATAAAATTAGTTTTTGGTTTTCTTAAAAAAAAAGAAAAATTAGTTTGTAGTTTTCTTCAAAAAAAAAGAAAATTAGTTTGTGGTTTTCTTTAAAAAAATAAAATAAGTTTGTGGTTTTCTTCAAAAAAAGAAAATTAGTTTGTGGTTTCCTTCAAAAAAAGAACAATTAGTTTGTGGTTTTCTTCAAAAAAAAAAAATTTGTTCGTGGTTTTCTTCAAAAAAAGAAAAATTTGTTTGTGGAATTCTTCAAAAAAAGAAAATTAGTTTGTGGTTTTTTTCAAAAAAAGAAAAATTAATTTGTGGTTTTCTTCAAAAAAATAAAATTAGTTTGTGGTTATCTTCAAAAAAAAAGAAAATTAGTTTGTGGTTTTCTTCAAAAAAAAAAGAAAATAAGTTTGTTGTTTTCTTAAAAAAAAAAGAAAATTAGTTTGTGGTTTTATTCAAAAAAAGAAAATAAGTTTGTGGTCTTCTTCAAAAATAAAGAAAAATTAGTTTGTGGTTTTCTTCAAAAAAAGAGAAAATTAGTTTGTGGTTTTCTTCAAAAAAAAAGAAAATAAGTTTGTGTTTTCTTCAAAAATAAGAAAATTAGTTTGTGGTTTTCTTCAAAAAAAAAGAAAAATTAGTTTGTGGTTTTCTTCAAAAAAAAAGAAAATTAGTTTGTGGTTTTCTTTAAAAAAATAAAATAAGTTTGTGGTTTTCTTCAAAAAAAGAAAATTAGTTTGTGGTTTTCTTCAAAAAAAGAACAATTAGTTTGTGGTTTTCTTCAAAAAAAAAAATTGTTTGTGGTTTTCTTCAAAAAAAGAAAAATTTGTTTGTGGTCTTCTTCAAAAAAAGAAAATTAGTTTGTGGTTTTTTTCAAAAAAAGAAAAATTAGTTTGTGGTTTTCTTCAAAAAAATAAAATTAGTTTGTGGTTATCTTCAAAAAAAAAAATTACTTTGTGGATTTCTTAAAAAAAAAAAAAAATTAGTTTGTGGTTTTCTTCAAAAAAAAGAAAATAATTTTGTGGTTTTCTTCAAAAAAAAAAGAAAATTAGTTTGTTGTTTTCTTCAAAAAAAAAGAAAACTTAGTTTGTGGTTTTCTTCAAAAAAATAAAATTAGTTTGTGGTTATCTTCAAAAAAAGAAAATTAGTTTGTGGTTTTCATCAAAAAAAAAACAAATTAGTTTGTGGTTTTCTTCAAAAAAAAGAAAATTATTTTGGGCTCTTCTTCAAAAAAAGAAAATTAGTTTATGGTTTTCTTCAAAAAAAGAAAATTAGTTTGTGGTTTTCTTCAAATAAAAAGAAAATTAGTTTGTGGTTTTCTTCAAAAAAAAAAAATTAGTTTGTGCTTTTCTTCAAAAAAAGAAAATTAGTTCGTGGTTTTCTGAAGAAAACCACAAAAAAAGAAAATTTGTTTGTAGTTTGTTTCTAAAAAAGAAAATTAGTTTGTGGTCTTCTTCAAAAAAAGAAAAATTAGTTTGTGGTTTTTTCAAAAAACGAAAATTAGTTTGTGGTTTTCTTCAGAAAAAAAGAGAAAATTAGTTTGTGGTTTTCTTCAAAAAAAAGAAAATAAGTTTGTGGTTTTCTTAAAAAAAAATAAAATTAGTTTGTGGTTTTCTTCAAAAAAAAAGAAAAATTAGTTTGTGTTTTTCTTCAAAAAAAAAAGAAAAATTAGTTTGTGTTTTTCTTCAAAAAAAAAAAGAAAAATTAGTTTGTGGTTATCTTCAAAAAAATAAAATTACTTTGTGGTTTTCTTCAAAAAAAAAAAAAAAATTAGTTTGTGGTTTTCTTCAAAAAAAACAAAATAAGTTTGTGGTTTTCTTCAAAAAAAAAAGAAAATTATTATGTTGTTTTCTTCAAAAAAAAAGAAAACTTAGTTTGTGGTTTTCTTCAAAAAGAAAAGAAAATTAGCTTGTGGTTTTCTTCAAAAAAAGAAAATAAGTTTGTGGTTTTCTTCAAAAAAAGAAAATTAGTTCGTGGTTTTCTTCAAAAAATAAAAGAAAATAAGTTCGTGGTTTTCTTCAAAAAAAGAAAAATTAGTTTGTGGTTTTCTTCAAAAAAAAGAGAAAATTAGTTTGTGCTTTTCTTCAAAAAAAAGAAAATTAGTTTGTGGTTTTCTACAAAAAAAAAGAGAAAATTAGTTTGTGGTTTTCTTCAAAAAAAGAAAAATTAGTTTGTGGTTTTTTTCAAAAAAAGAAAAATTAGTTTGTGATTTTCTTCAAAAAAATAAAATTAGTTTGTGGTTATCTTCAAAAAAAGAAAATTAGTTCGTGGTTTTCTTCAAAAAAAGAAAAATTAGTTTGTGGTTTTCTTCAAAAAAAAAGAAAATAAGTTTGTGGTTTTCTTCAAAAAAAAAGAGAAAATTAGTTTGTGGTTTTCTTCAAAAAAAAGAAAATAAGTTTGTGGTTTTCTTCAAAAAAAAGAAAATTAGTTTGTGGTTTTCTTCAAAAAAAAAGAAAAATTAGTTTGTGTTTTTCTTCAAAAAAAAAAGAAAATTAGTTTGTGGTTTTCTTCAAAAAAAAAAAAAATAAGTTTGTTTTTTTCTTAAAAAAAAAGGAAATTAGTTTGTGGTTTTATTCAAAAAAAGAAAATAAGTTTGTGCTCTTCTTCAAAAAAAAAGAAAAATTAGTTTGTGGTTTTCTTCAAAAAAAGAGAAAATTAGTTTGTGGTTTTCTTAAAAAAAAAGAAAATAAGTTTGTACTTTTCTTCAAAAAAAAGAAAATTAGTTTGTGGTTTTCTTCAAAAAAAAGAAAATTAGTTTGTGGTTTTCTTCAAAAAAAAAGAAAAATTAGTTTGTGGTTTTCTTCAAAAAAAAAAGAAAATTAGTTTGTGGTTTTCTTTAAAAAAATAAAATAAGTTTGTGGTTTTCTTCAAAAAAAGAAAATTAGTTTGTGGTTTTCTTCAAAAAAAGAACAATTAGTTTGTGGTTTTCTTCAAAAAAAAAAAATTGTTTGTGGTTTTCTTCAAAAAAAGAAAAATTAGTTTGTGGTTTTCTTCAAAAAAAGACAATTAGTTTGTGGTTTTTTTCAATAAAAGAAAAATTAGTTTGTGGTTTTCTTCAAAAAAATAAAATTAGTTTGTGGTTATCTTCAAAAATATAAAATTACTTTGTGGTTTTCTTCAAAAAAAAAGAAAATTAGTTTGTGGTTTTCTTCGAAAAAAAGAAAATAAGTTTGTGGTTTTCTTAAAAAAAAAGAAAATTAGTTTGTGGTTTTCTTCAAAAAAAAAGAGAAAATTAGTCTGTGGTTTTTCTTCAAAAAAAAGAAAATAAGTTTGTGGTTTTGTTCAAAAAAAAGATAATTAGTTTGTGGTTTTCTTCAAAAAAAAAGAATAATTAGTTTGTGTTTTTCTTAAAAAAAAAAGAAAATTAGTTCGTGGTTTTCTTCAAAAAAAAAAAAAATAAGCTTGTGGATTTCTTAAAAAAAAAAAAAAATTAGTTTGTGGTTTTCTTCAAAAAAAGAAAAATTAGTTTGTGGTTTTTTTCAAAAAAAGAAAAATTAGTTTGTGATTTTCTTCAAAAAAATAAAATTAGTTTGTGGTTATCTTCAAAAAAAGAAAATTAGTTCGTGGTTTTCTTCAAAAAAAGAAAAATTAGTTTATGGTTTTCTTCAAAAAAAAAGAAAATAAGTTTGTGGTTTTCTTCAAAAAAAATAAAATTAGTTTTTGGTTTTCTTAAAAAAAAAGAAAAATTAGTTTGTAGTTTTCTTCAAAAAAAAAGAAAATTAGTTTGTGGTTTTCTTTAAAAAAATAAAATAAGTTTGTGGTTTTCTTCAAAAAAAGAAAATTAGTTTGTGGTTTCCTTCAAAAAAAGAACAATTAGTTTGTGGTTTTCTTCAAAAAAAAAAAATTTGTTCGTGGTTTTCTTCAAAAAAAGAAAAATTAGTTTGTGGAATTCTTCAAAAAAAGAAAATTAGTTTGTGGTTTTTTTCAAAAAAAGAAAAATTAATTTGTGGTTTTCTTCAAAAAAATAAAATTAGTTTGTGGTTATCTTCAAAAAAAAAGAAAATTAGTTTGTGGTTTTCTTCAAAAAAAAAAGAAAATAAGTTTGTTGTTTTCTTAAAAAAAAAAGAAAATTAGTTTGTGGTTTTATTCAAAAAAAGAAAATAAGTTTGTGGTCTTCTTCAAAAATAAAGAAAAATTAGTTTGTGGTTTTCTTCAAAAAAAGAGAAAATTAGTTTGTGGTTTTCTTCAAAAAAAAAGAAAATAAGTTTGTGTTTTCTTCAAAAATAAGAAAATTAGTTTGTGGTTTTCTTCAAAAAAAAAGAAAAATTAGTTTGTGGTTTTCTTCAAAAAAAAAGAAAATTAGTTTGTGGTTTTCTTTAAAAAAATAAAATAAGTTTGTGGTTTTCTTCAAAAAAAGAAAATTAGTTTGTGGTTTTCTTCAAAAAAAGAACAATTAGTTTGTGGTTTTCTTCAAAAAAAAAAATTGTTTGTGGTTTTCTTCAAAAAAAGAAAAATTAGTTTGTGGTCTTCTTCAAAAAAAGAAAATTAGTTTGTGGTTTTTTTCAAAAAAAGAAAAATTAGTTTGTGGTTTTCTTCAAAAAAATAAAATTAGTTTGTGGTTATCTTCAAAAAAAAAAAATTACTTTGTGGATTTCTTAAAAAAAAAAAAAAATTAGTTTGTGGTTTTCTTCAAAAAAAAGAAAATAATTTTGTGGTTTTCTTCAAAAAAAAAAGAAAATTAGTTTGTTGTTTTCTTCAAAAAAAAAGAAAACTTAGTTTGTGGTTTTCTTCAAAAAAATAAAATTAGTTTGTGGTTATCTTCAAAAAAAGAAAATTAGTTTGTGGTTTTCATCAAAAAAAAACAAATTAGTTTGTGGTTTTCTTCAAAAAAAAGAAAATTATTTTGGGCTCTTCTTCAAAAAAAGAAAATTAGTTTATGGTTTTCTTCAAAAAAAGAAAATTAGTTTGTGGTTTTCTTCAAATAAAAAGAAAATTAGTTTGTGGTTTTCTTCAAAAAAAAAAAATTAGTTTGTGCTTTTCTTCAAAAAAAGAAAATTAGTTCGTGGTTTTCTGAAGAAAACCACAAAAAAAGAAAATTTGTTTGTAGTTTGTTTCTAAAAAAGAAAATTAGTTTGTGGTCTTCTTCAAAAAAAGAAAAATTAGTTTGTGGTTTTTTCAAAAAACGAAAATTAGTTTGTGGTTTTCTTCAGAAAAAAAGAGAAAATTAATTTGTGGTTTTCTTCAAAAAAAAGAAAATAAGTTTGTGCTTTTCTTAAAAAAAAAGAAAATTAGTTTGTGGTTTTCTTCAAAAAAAAAGAAAAATTAGTTTGTGTTTTTCTTCAAAAAAAAAAAGAAAAATTAGTTTGTGTTTTTCTTCAAAAAAAAAAAGAAAAATTAGTTTGTGGTTATCTTCAAAAAAATAAAATTACTTTGTGGTTTTCTTCAAAAAAAAAAAAAAAATTAGTTTGTGGTTTTCTTCAAAAAAAACAAAATAAGTTTGTGGTTTTCTTCAAAAAAAAAAGAAAATTATTATGTTGTTTTCTTCAAAAAAAAAGAAAACTTAGTTTGTGGTTTTCTTCAAAAAGAAAAGAAAATTAGCTTGTGGTTTTCTTCAAAAAAAGAAAATAAGTTTGTGGTTTTCTTCAAAAAAAGAAAATTAGTTTGTGGTTTTCTTCAAAAAAAGAACAATTAGTTTGTGGTTTTCTTGAATAAAAAAGAAAATTAGTTTGTGGTTTTCTTAAAAAAAAAAAGAAAATAAGTTTCTGGTTTTCTTAAAAAAAAAGAAAATTAGTTTGTGGTTTTATTCAAAAAAAGAAAATAAGTTTGTGATCTTCTTCAAAAAAAAAGAAAAATAAGTTTGTGGCTTTCTTCAAAAAAAGAGAAAATTAGTTTGTGGTTTTCTTCAAAAAAAAAGAAAATAAGTTTGTGGTTTTCTTCAAAAAAAAGAAAATTAGTTTGCGGTTTTCTTCAAAAAAAAAGAAAAATTAGTTTGTGGTTTTCTTCAAAAAAAAAAAATAAGTTTGTGGTTTTCTTCAAAAAAAGAAAATTAGTTTGTGGTTTTCTTCAAAAAAAGAACAATTAGTTTGTGGTTTTCTTCAAAAAAAAAATAATTGTTTGTGCTTTTCTTCAAAAAAAGAAAAATTAGTTTGTGGTCTTCTTCAAAAAAAGAAAATTAGTTTGTGGTTTTTTTTAAAAAAATAAAAATTAGTTAGTGGTTTTCTTCAAAAAAATAAAATTAGTTTGTGGTTATCTTCAAAAAAATAAAATTACTTTGTGGTTTTCTTCAAAAAAAGAACAATTAGTTTGTGGTTTTCTTCAAAAAAAGAACAATTAGTTTGTGGTTTTCTTCAAAAAAAAAAATTGTTTGTGGTTTTCTTCAAAAAAAGAAAAATTAGTTTGTGGTCTTCTTCAAAAAAAGAAAATTAGTTTGTGGTTTTTTTCAAAAAAAGAAAAATTAGTTTGTGGTTTTCTTCAAAAAAATAAAATTAGTTTGTGGTTATCTTCAAAAAAAAAAAATTACTTTGTGGATTTCTTAAAAAAAAAAAAAAATTAGTTTGTGGTTTTCTTCAAAAAAAAGAAAATAATTTTGTGGTTTTCTTAAAAAAAAAAAGAAAATTAGTTTGTTGTTTTCTTCAAAAAAAAAGAAAACTTAGTTTGTGGTTTTCTTCAAAAAAATAAAATTAGTTTGTGGTTATCTTCAAAAAAAGAAAATTAGTTTGTGGTTTTCATCAAAAAAAAACAAATTAGTTTGTGGTTTTCTTCAAAAAAAAGAAAATTATTTTGGGCTCTTCTTCAAAAAAAGAAAATTAGTTTATGGTTTTCTTCAAAAAAAGAAAATTAGTTTGTGGTTTTCTTCAAATAAAAAGAAAATTAGTTTGTGGTTTTCTTCAAAAAAAAAAAATTAGTTTGTGCTTTTCTTCAAAAAAAGAAAATTAGTTCGTGGTTTTCTGAAGAAAACCACAAAAAAAGAAAATTTGTTTGTAGTTTGTTTCTAAAAAAGAAAATTAGTTTGTGGTCTTCTTCAAAAAAAGAAAAATTAGTTTGTGGTTTTTTCAAAAAACGAAAATTAGTTTGTGGTTTTCTTCAGAAAAAAAGAGAAAATTAATTTGTGGTTTTCTTCAAAAAAAAGAAAATAAGTTTGTGGTTTTCTTAAAAAAAAAGAAAATTAGTTTGTGGTTTTCTTCAAAAAAAAAGAAAAATTAGTTTGTGTTTTTCTTCAAAAAAAAAAAGAAAAATTAGTTTGTGTTTTTCTTCAAAAAAAAAAAGAAAAATTAGTTTGTGGTTATCTTCAAAAAAATAAAATTACTTTGTGGTTTTCTTAAAAAAAAAAAAAAAAATTAGTTTGTGGTTTTCTTCAAAAAAAACAAAATAAGTTTGTGGTTTTCTTCAAAAAAAAAAGAAAATTATTATGTTGTTTTCTTCAAAAAAAAAGAAAACTTAGTTTGTGGTTTTCTTCAAAAAGAAAAGAAAATTAGCTTGTGGTTTTCTTCAAAAAAAGAAAATAAGTTTGTGGTTTTCTTCAAAAAAAGAAAATTAGTTTGTGGTTTTCTTCAAAAAAAGAACAATTAGTTTGTGGTTTTCTTCAATAAAAAAGAAAATTAGTTTGTGGTTTTCTTAAAAAAAAAAAGAAAATAAGTTTCTGGTTTTCTTAAAAAAAAAGAAAATTAGTTTGTGGTTTTATTCAAAAAAAGAAAATAAGTTTGTGATCTTCTTCAAAAAAAAAGAAAAATAAGTTTGTGGCTTTCTTCAAAAAAAGAGAAAATTAGTTTGTGGTTTTCTTCAAAAAAAAAGAAAATAAGTTTGTGGTTTTCTTCAAAAAAAAGAAAATTAGTTTGCGGTTTTCTTCAAAAAAAAAGAAAAATTAGTTTGTGGTTTTCTTCAAAAAAAAAAAATAAGTTTGTGGTTTTCTTCAAAAAAAGAAAATTAGTTTGTGGTTTTCTTCAAAAAAAGAACAATTAGTTTGTGGTTTTCTTCAAAAAAAAAATAATTGTTTGTGCTTTTCTTCAAAAAAAGAAAAATTAGTTTGTGGTCTTCTTCAAAAAAAGAAAATTAGTTTCTGGTTTTTTTTAAAAAAATAAAAATTAGTTAGTGGTTTTCTTCAAAAAAATAAAATTAGTTTGTGGTTATCTTCAAAAAAATAAAATTACTTTGTGGTTTTCTTCAAAAAAAGAACAATTAGTTTGTGGTTTTCTTCAAAAAAAAAATAATTGTTTGGGCTTTTCTTCAAAAAAAGAAAAATTAGTTTGTGGTCTTCTTCAAAAAAAGAAAATTAGTTTGTGGTTTTTTTCAAAAAAAGAAAAATTAGTTAGTGGTTTTCTTCAAAAAAATAAAATTAGTTTGTGGTTATCTTCAAAAAAATAAAATTACTTTGTGGTTTTCTTCAAAAAAAGAAAAATTAGTTTGTGGTTTTCTTCAAAAAAAAGAAAATTATTTTGGGCTCTTCTTCAAAAAAAGAAAATTAGTTTATGATTTTCTTCAAAAAAAGAAAATTAGTTTGTGGTTTTCTTAAAAAAAAAAAAAAATTAGTTTGTGGTTTTCTTCAAAAAAAATAAAATTAGTTTGTCGTTTTCTTCAAAAAAAAGAAAAAAATGTTTGTGGTTTTCTTGAAAAAAAGAAAAATTATTTTGATGTTTTCTTCAAAAAAAAGAATATTAGTTTGTGGTTTTCTTCAAAAAAAAAATTAGTTTGTGGTTTTCTTCAAAAAACGAAAATTAGTTCGTGGTTTTTTCAAAAAACGAAAATTAGTTTGTGGTTTTCTTCAAAAAAAAAGAGAAAATTAGTTTGTGGTTTTCTTCAAAAAAAAGAAAATAAGTTTGTGGTTTTCTTCAAAAAAAAGAAAATTAGTTTGTGGTTTTCTTCAAAAAAAAAGAAAAATTAGTTTCTGTTTTTCTTCAAAAAAAAAAGAAAATTAGTTTGTGGATTTCTTCAAAAAAAAAAGAAAATAAGTTTGTTTTTTTCTTAAAAAAAAAGAAAATTAGTTTGTGGTTTTATTCAAAAAAAGAAAATAAGTTTGTGGTCTTCTTCAAAAAAAAAGAAAAATTAGTTTGTGGTTTTCTTCAAAAAAAGAGAAAATTAGTTTGTGGTTTTCTTCAAAAAAAAGAAAATAAGTTTGTGGTTTTCTTCAAAAAAAAAAAATATTAGTTTGTGGTTTTCTTCAAAAAAAAAGAAAAATTAGTTTGTGGTTTTCTTCAAAAAAAAAGAAAATTAGTTTGTGGTTTTCTTTAAAAAAAATAAAATAAGTTTGTGGTTTTCTTAAAAAAAAAAAAAAAATTAGTTTGTGGTTTTCTTCAAAAAAAGAACAATTAGTTTGTTGTTTTCTTCAAAAAAAAAAATTGTTTGTGGTTTTCTTCAAAAAAAGAAAAATTAGTTTGTGGTTTTCTTCAAAAAAAGACAATTAGTTTGTGGTTTTTTTCAAAAAAAGAAAAATTAGTTTGTGGTTTTCTTCAAAAAAATAAAATTAGTTTGTGGTTATCTTCAAATATATAAAATTACTTTGTGGTTTTCTTCAAAAAAAAAGAAAATTATTTTGTGGTTTTCTTCAAAAAAAAGAAAATAAATTTGTGGTTTTCTTCAAAAAAAAGAAAATTAGTTTGTGGTTTTCTTCAAAAAAAAAGAGAAAATTAATCTGTTGTTTTCTTCAAAAAAAAGAAAATAAGTTTGTGGTTTTCTTCAAAAAAAAGAAAATAAGTTTGTGGTTATCTTCAAAAAAAGAAAATTATTTTGTGGTTTTCTTCAAAAAAAATAAAATTAGTTTGTGGTTATCTTCAAAAAAAGAAAATTAGTTTGTGGTTTTCTTCAAAAAAAGAAAAATTAGTTTGTGGTTTTCTTCAAAAAAAAAGAAAATAAGTTTGTGGTTTTCTTCAAAAAAAAATAAAATTAGTTTGTGGTTTTCTTTAAAAAAAAAGAAAAATTAGTTTGTGGTTTTCTTCACAAAAAAAGAAAATTAGTTTGTTGTTTTCTTTAAAAAAATAAAATAAGTTTGTGGTTTTCTTCAAAAAATGAAAATTAGTTTGTGGTTTCCTTCAAAAAAATAAAATTAGTTTGTGGTTATCTTCAAAAAAATAAAATTAGTTTGTGGTTTCCTTCAAAAAAAGAACAATTAGTTTGTGGTTTTCTTCAAAAAAAAAATAATTGTTTGTGCTTTTCTTCAAAAAAAGAAAAATTAGTTTGTGGTCTTCTTCAAAAAAAGAAAATTAGTTTGTGGTTTTTTTCAAAAAAAGAAAAATTAGTTAGTGGTTTTCTTCAAAAAAATAAAATTAGTTTGTGGTTATCTTCAAAAAAATAAAATTACTTTGTGGTTTTCTTCAAAAAAAGAAAAATTAGTTTGTGGTTTTCTTCAAAAAAAAGAAAATTATTTTGGGCTCTTCTTCAAAAAAATAAAATTAGTTTATGATTTTCTTCAAAAAAAAAAATTAGTTTGTGGTTTTCTTAAAAAAAAAAAAAATTAGTTTGTGGTTTTCTTCAAAAAAAAGAAAATTAGTTTGTCGTTTTCTTCAAAAAAAAGAAAAATTAGTTTGTGGTTTTCTTGAAAAAAAGAAAAATTATTTTGATGTTTTCTTAAAAAAAAAGAATATTAGTTTGTGGTTTTCTTCAAAAAAAAAATTAGTTTGTGGTTTTCTTCAAAAAACGAAAATTAGTTCGTGGTTTTTTCAAAAAACGAAAATTAGTTTGTGGTTTTCTTCAAAAAAAAAGAGAAAATTAGTTTGTGGTTTTCTTCAAAAAAAAGAAAATAAGTTTGTGGTTTTCTTCAAAAAAAAGAAAATTAGTTTGTGGTTTTCTTCAAAAAAAAAGAAAAATTAGTTTCTGTTTTTCTTCAAAAAAAAAAGAAAATTAGTTTGTGGATTTCTTAAAAAAAAAAAGAAAATAAGTTTGTTTTTTTCTTAAAAAAAAAGAAAATTAGTTTGTGGTTTTATTCAAAAAAATAAAATAAGTTTGTGGTCTTCTTCAAAAAAAAAGAAAAATTAGTTTGTGGTTTTCTTCAAAAAAAGAGAAAATTAGTTTGTGGTTTTCTTCAAAAAAAAGAAAATAAGTTTGTGGTTTTCTTCAAAAAAACGAAAATTAGTTTGTGGTTTTCTTCAAAAAAAAAGAAAAATTAGTTTGTGGTTTTCTTCAAAAAAAAAGAAAATTAGTTTGTGGTTTTCTTTAAAAAAATAAAATAAGTTTGTGGTTTTCTTAAAAAAAAAAAAAATTAGTTTGTGGTTTTCTTCAAAAAAAGAACAATTAGTTTGTTGTTTTCTTCAAAAAAAAAAATTGTTTGTGGTTTTCTTCAAAAAAAGAAAAATTAGTTTGTGGTTTTCTTCAAAAAAAGACAATTAGTTTGTGGTTTTTTTCAAAAAAAGAAAAATTAGTTTGTGGTTTTCTTCAAAAAAATAAAATTAGTTTGTGGTTATCTTCAAATATATAAAATTACTTTGTGGTTTTCTTCAAAAAAAAAGAAAATTATTTTGTGGTTTTCTTCAAAAAAAAGAAAATAAATTTGTGGTTTTCTTCAAAAAAAAGAAAAATTAGTTTGTGGTTTTCTTCAAAAAAAAAGAGAAAATTAGTCTGTGGTTTTCTTCAAAAAAAAGAAAATAAGTTTGTGGTTTTCTTCAAAAAAAAGAAAATAAGTTTGTGGTTTTCTTCAAAAAAAAAGAATAATTAGTTTGTGTTTTTCTTCAAAAAAAAAGAAAATGAGTTCATGGTTTTCTTCAAAAAAAAAAAGAAAATAAGTTTGTGGATTTCTTAAAAAAAAAAGAAAAATTAGTTTGTGGTTTTCTTCAAAAAAAGAAAAATTAGTTTGTGGTTTTTTTCAAAAAAAGAAAAATTAGTTTGTGGTTTTCTTCAAAAAAATAAAATTAGTTTGTGGTTATCTTCAAAAAAAGAAAATTAGTTTGTGGTTTTCTTCAAAAAAAGAAAAATTAGTTTGTGGTTTTCTTCAAAAAAAAAGAAAATAAGTTTGTGGTTTTCTTCTAAAAAAATAAAATTAGTTTGTGGTTTTCTTAAAAAAAAAAAAAAAATTAGTTTGTGGTTTTCTTCAAAAAAAAAGAAAATTAGTTTGTGGTTTTCTTTAAAAAAATAAAATAAGTTTGTGGTTTTCTTCAAAAAATGAAAATTAGTTTGTGGTTTCCTTCAAAAAAAGAACAATTAGTTTGTGGTTTTCTTCAAAAAAAAAAAATTTGTTTGTGGTTTTCTTCAAAAAAAGAAAAATTAGTTTGTGGTCTTCTTCAAAAAAAGAAAAATTAGTTTGTGGTTTTTTTCAAAAAAAGAAAAATTAGGTTGTGGTTTTCTTCAAAAAAATAAAATTAGTTTGTGGTTTTCTTCAAAAAAAAAGAAAATTAGTTTGTGGTTTTCATCAAAAAAAAAAGAAAATAAGTTTGTGGTTTTCTTAAAAAAAAAAGAAAATTAGTTTGTGGTTTTATTCAAAAAAAGAAAATAAGTTTGTGGTCTTCTTCAAAAAAAAAGAAAAATTAGTTTGTGGTTTTCTTCAAAAAAAGAAAATTAGTTCGTGGTTTTTTGAAGAAAACCACCAAAAAAGAAAATTCGTTTGTAGTTTGTTTCTAAAAAAGAAAATTAGTTTGTGGTTTTCTTCAAAAAAACAAAATTAGTTTGTGGTTTTTTCAAAAAACGAAAATTAGTTTGTGGTTTTCTTCAAAAAAAAAAGAGAAAATTAGTTTGTGGTTTTCTTCAAAAAAAAGAAAATAAGTTTGTGGTTTTCTTAAAAAAAAAGAAAGTTAGTTTGTGGTTTTCTTCAAAAAAAAAGAAAAATTAGTTTGTGTTTTTCTTCAAAAAAAAAGAAAATTAGTTTGTGGTTTTCTTCAAAAAAAAAAGAAAATAAGTTTGTGGTTTTCTTAAAAAAAAAAGAAAATTAGTTTATGGTTTTATTCAAAAAAAGAAAATAAGTTTGTGGTCTTCTTCAAAAAAAGAGAAAATTAGTTTGTGGTTTTCTTCAAAAAAAAAGAAAATAAATTCGTGGTTTTCTTCAAAAAAAAGAAAATTAGTTTGTGGTTTTCTTCAAAAAAAAAAGAAAAATTAGTTTGTGGTTTTCTTCAAAAAAAAAGAAAATTAGTTTGTGGTTTTCTTTAAAAAAATAAAATTAGTTTGTGGTTTTCTTCAAAAAAAGAAAATTAGTTTGTGGTTTTATTTAAAAAAAGAAAATAAGTTTGTGGTCTTCAAAAAAAAAAAAAAATTAGTTTGTGGTTTTCTTCAAAAAAAGAGAAAATTAGTTTGTGGTTTTCTTCAAAAAAAAGAAAATTAGTTTGTGGTTTTCTTCAAAAAAAAGAAAATTAGTTTGTGGTTTTCTTCAAAAAAGAAACAAAAATTAGTTTGTGGTTTTCTTCAAAAAAAAAGAAAATTAGTTTGTGGTTTTCTTTAAAAAAATAAAATAAGTTTGTGGTTTTCTTCAAAAAAAAGAAAATTAGTTTGTGGTTTTCTTCAAAAAAAAGAAAATTAGTTTGTGGTTTTCTTCAAAAAAAATGAGAAAATTAGTTTGTGGTTTTCTTCAAAAAAAAGAAAATAAGTTTGTGGTTTTCTTCAAAAAAAATAAAATTAGTTTGTGGTTATCTTCAAAAAAAAAAGAAAAATTAGTTTGTGTTTTTCATCAAAAAAAAACAAAATTAGTTCGTGGTTTTCTTCAAAAAAAAAAGAAAATAAGTTTGTGGTTTTCTTAAAAAAAAAAGAAAAATTAGTTTGTGGTTTTCTTTAAAAAAAGAAAATTAGTTTGTGGTTTTTTTCAAAAAAAGAAAAATTAGTTTGTGGTTTTCTTCAAAAAAGTAAAATTAGTTTGTGGTTATCTTCAAAAAAATAAAATTACTTTGTGGTTTTCTTCAAAAAAAAAGAAAATTAGTTTGTGGTTTTCTTCAAAAAAAAAAAAAAAAGTTTGTGGTTTTCTTCAACAAAGAAGAAAATTATTTTCTTGTTTTCTTCAAAAAAAAAAAGAAAACTTAGTTTGTGGTTTTCTTCAAAAAAAAAGTAAATTAGCTTGTGGTTTTCTTCAAAAAAAGAAAATAATTTTGTGGTTTTCTTCAAAAAAAGAAAAATTAGTTTGTGGTTTTCTTCAAAAAAAAAAAAATAGTTTGTGGTTTTGTTCAAAAAAAGAAAAATTAGTTTGTGGTTTTCATCAAAAAAAAGAAAATTATTTTGGGCTCTTCTTCAAAAAAAGAAAATTAGTTTATTGTTGAATTGTTGACAATTCGTTATAAATGGATTATTATTTTAAATCAAATAAGCCACCAAGGTGAAATGAAGAAGCCAAAAAAGCCAAAACCCAGGAAGAATCCAAAAAAAACCAAGAGAGTGGCGAAGATGGGAGTGACCAGGAAGAATTCAAAAAAAGAAAATTAGTTTGTGGTTTTCATCAAAAAAAAGAAAATTAGTTTGTGGTTTCCTTCAAAAAAAAGAAAATTAGTTTGTCATTTTCTTCAAAAAAAAGAAAAATTAGTTTGTGGTTTTCTTGAAAAAAAGAAAAATTATTTTGATGTTTTCTTCAAAAAAAAGAATATTAGTTTGTGGTTTTCTTCAAAAAAAAAATTAGTTTGTGGTTTTCTTCAAAAAAAACAAAATTAGTTCGTGGTTTTTTGAAGAAAACCACAAAAAAAGAAAATTTGTTTGTAGTTTGTTTCTAAAAAAGAAAATTAGTTTGTGGTTTTCTTCAAAAAAAGAAAATTAGTTTGTGGTTTTTTCAAAAAAAGAAAGTTAGTTTGTGGTTTTCTTCAAAAAAAAAGATAAAATTAGTTTGTGGTTTTCTTCAAAAAAAAAGAAAATAAGTTTGTGGTTTTCTTCAAAAAAAAGAAAATTAGTTTGTGGTTTTCTTCAAAAAAAAAGAAAAATTAGTTTCTGATTTTCTTAAAAAAAAAAGAAAATTAGTTTGTGGTTTTCTTCAAAAAAAAAAGAAAATAAGTTTGTTTTTTTCTTAAAAAAAAAAGAAAATTAGTTTGTGGTTTTATTCAAAAAAAGAAAATAAGTTTGTGGTCTTCTTCAAAAAAAAAGAAAAATTAGTTTGTGGTTTTCTTCAAAAAAAGAGAAAATTAGTTTGTGGTTTTCTTCATAAAAAACAAAATAAGTTTGTGGTTTTCTTCAAAAAAAAGAAAATTAGTTTGTGGTTTTCTTCAAAAAAATAAAATTAGTTTGTGGTTATCTTCAAAAATATAAAATTACTTTGTGGTTTTCTTCAAAAAAAAAAGAAAATTAGTTTGTGGTTTTCTTCAAAAAAAAGAAAATAGGTTTGTGGTTTTCTACAAAAAAAAGAAAATTAGTTTGTGGTTTTCTTCAAAAAAAAAGAGAAAATTAGTTTGTGGTTTTCTTCAAAAAAAAGAAAATAAGTTTGTGGTTTTCTTCAAAAAAAAAGAAAATTAGTTTGTGGTTTTCTTCAAAACAAAAGAAAAATTAGTTTGTGTTTTTCTTCAAAAAAAAAAAAATTAATTCGTGGTTTTCTTCAAAAAAAAAAAGAAAATAAGTTTGTGGTTTTCTTAAAAAAAAAAGAAAATTAGTTTGTGGTTTTCTTCAAAAAAAAAAATAGTTTGTGGTTTTCTTCAAAAAAAGAAAAATTAGTTTGTGGTTTTCTTAAAAAAAAAGAAAATTATTATGGGCTCTTCTTCAAAAAAAGAAAATTAGTTTATGATTTTCTTCAAAAAAAGAAAATTAGTTTGTGGTTTTCATCAAAAAAAAAGAAAATTAGTTTGTGGTTTTCTTCAAAAAAAAGAAAATTAGTTTGTCGTTTTCTTCAAAAAAAAGAAAAATTAGTTTGTGGTTTTCTTGAAAAAAAGAAAAATTATTTTGATGTTTTCTTAAAAAAAAAGAATATTAGTTTGTGGTTTTCTTCAAAAAAAAAATTAGTTTGTGGTTTTCTTCAAAAAAACAAAATTAGTTCGTGGTTTTTTGAAGAAAACCACAAAAAAAGAAAATTTGTTTGTACTTTGTTTCTAAAAAAGAAAATTAGTTTGTGGTTTTCTTCAAAAAAAGAAAATTAGTTTGTGGTTTTTTCAAAAAACGAAAGTTAGTTTGTGGTTTTCTTAAAAAAAAAAGATAAAACTAGTTGTTGGTTTTCATCAAAAAAAAGAAAATAAGTTTGTGGTCTATTTCAAAAAAAAAGAAAAATTTGTTTGTGGTTTTCTTCAAAAAAAGAGAAAATTAGTTTGTGGTTTTCTTAAAAAAAAAGAAAATAAGTTTGTGGTTTTCTTCAAAAAAAATAAAATTAGTTTGTGGTTTTCTTCTAAAAACTAAAATTAGTTTGTGGTTATCTTCAAAAATATAAAATTACTTTGTGGTTTTCTTCAAAAAAAAAAGAAAATTAGTTTCTGGTTTTCTTAAAAAAAAAAGAAAATAAGTTTGTGGTTTTCTTCAAAAAAAAGAAAATTAGTTTGTGGTTTTCTTCAAAAAAAAAGAGAAAATTAGTTTGTGGTTTTCTTCAAAAAAAAGAAAATAAGTTTGTGGTTTTCTTCAAAAAAAAGAAAATTAGTTTGTGGTTTTCTTCAAAAAAAAAGAAAAATTAGTTTGTGTTTTTCTTCAAAAAAAAAGAAAATTAGTTCGTGGTTTTCTTCAAAAAAAAAAGAAAATCAGTTTGTGGTTTTCTTAAAAAAAAAAGAAAAATTAGTTTGTGGTTTTCTTCAAAAAAAGAAAAATTAGTTTGTGGTTTTTTTCAAAAAAAGAAAAATTAGTTTGTGGTTTTCTTCAAAAAAATAAAATTAGTTTGTGGTTTTCTTAAAAAAAAAAGAAAATTAGTTTGTGGTTTTCATTAAAAAAAAAAAAATTAGTTTGTGGTTTTCTTCAAAAAAAAGAAAATTATTTTGGGCTCTTCTTCAAAAAAAGAAAATTAGTTTATGGTTTTCTTCAAAAAAAAAAAATTAGTCTGTGGTTTTCTTCAAAAAAAAAGAAAATTAGTTTGTGGTTTTCATCAAAAAAAAGAAAATTAGTTTGTCGTTTTCTTCAAAAACAAGAAAAATTAGTTTGTGGTTTTCTTGAAAAAAAGAAAAATTATTTTGATGTTTTCTTCAAAAAAAAGAATATTAGTTTGTGGTTTTCATCAAAAAAAGATAATTAGTTTCTGGTTTTCTTCAAAAAAAAAATTAGTTTGTGGTTTTATTACAAAAAGAATTAGTTTGTGGTTTTATTACAAAAAGAATTAGTTTGTGGTTTTCTTCAAAAAAAAATTTAGTTTGTGGTTTTATTCAATAAAAGAAAAATTAGTTTGTAGTTTGTTTTCAAAAAAAGAAAATTAGATTATGCTTTTCTTCAAAAAGAATACAATTATTTTGTGCTTTTCTTCAAAAAAAGAAAATTAGTTTTTGGTTTTCTTCAAAAAAAGAAAATTACTTTGTGGTTTTCTTCAAAAAAAAAAGAAAATTAGTTTGTGGTTTTATTCAAAAAAAGAAAATTAGTTTGTGGTTTTCTTCAAAAAAAAGAAAATTAGTTTGTGGTTTTCTTCAAAAAAAAGAAAATTAGTTTGCGGTTTTCTTCAAAAAAAAAAAAATTAGTTTTTGGTTTTCTTAAAAAAAAAGAAAATTAGTTTGTGATTTTCTTTAAAAAAAGAAAATTAGTTTGTGGTTTTTTGTAGAAAACCACAAAAAAAAATTAATTTGTGGTTTTATTCAAAAAAAGAAAATTAGTTTGTGGTTTTCTCCAAAAAAAAGAAAAATTAGTTTGCCGTTTTCTTCAAAAAAAATAAAATAAATTTGTGGTTTTCTTCAAAAAAAGAAAATTAGTTTGTGGTTTTCTTAAAAAAAAAAAAGATAATTAGTTTATGGTTTTATTCAAAAAACGAAAATTAGTTTCTGGTCTTCTTCAAAAAAAAAGAAAATTAGGTTGTGGTTTTCTTAAAAAAAAAAGAAAATTAGTTTGATGTTTTCTTCAAAAAAAAAAAAATTAGTTTCTGGTTTTCTTCAAAAAAAGGAAATTAATTTGTGGTTTTTTTCAAAAAAAGAAAAATTAGTTTGTGGTTTTATTCAATAAAAGAAAAATTAGTTTGTGGTTTGTTTTCAAAAAAAGAAAATTAGATTATGCTTTTCTTCAAAAAAAATACAATTATTTTGTGCTTTTCTTCAAAAAAAGAAAATTAGTTTTTGGTTTTCTTCAAAAAAAGAAAATTACTTTGTGGTTTTCTTCAAAAAAAAAAGAAAATTAGTTTGTGGATTTATTCAAAAAAAGAAAATTAGTTTGTGGTTTTCTTCAAAAAAAAGAAAATTAGTTTGTGGTTTTCTTCAAAAAAAAGAAAATTAGTTTGCGGTTTTCTTCAAAAAAAGAAAAATTAGTTTTTGGTTTTCTTCAAAAAAAAGAAAATTAGTTTGTGATTTTCTTTAAAAAAAGAAAATTAGTTTGTGGTTTTTTGTAGAAAACCACAAAAAAAAACTAATTTGTGGTTTTATTCAAAAAAAGAAAATTAGTTTGTGGTTTTCTTCAAAAAAAAGAAAATTAGTTTGCGGTTTTCTTCAAAAAAAAGAAAATAAATTTGTGGTTTCCTTCAAAAAAAGAAAATTAGTTTGTGGTTTTCTTCAAAAAAAAAAAAGAAAATTAGTTTATGGTTTTATTCAAAAAACGAAAATTAGTTTGTGGTCTTGTTCAAAAAAAAAAGAAAATTAGTTTGTGGTTTTCTTCAAAAAAAAGAAAATTAGTTTGTGGTTTTCTTCAAAAAAAGAAAATTAGTTTGTGGTTTTTTTCAAAAAAAAGAAAAATTAGTTTGTGGTTTTCTTCAAAAAAAGAAAATTAGTTTGTGGTATTTTTCAAAAAAAAAAATTAGTTTGTGGTTTTCTTCACAAAAAAAAATTAGTTTGTGGTTTTCTTCCAAAAAAGAAAATTAGTTTGTGGTTTTCTTCAAAAAAGAAAATTAGTTTGTGGTTTTCTTCAAAAAAAGAAGTATTTGTTTGTGGTTTGTTTTCAAAACAAGAAAAATTAGTTTGTGGTTTTCTTCAAAAAAAGAAAATTAGTTTGTGGTTTTCTTCAAAAAAAAGAAAAATTAGTTTGTGGTTTTCTTAAAAAAAAAAGAAAATTAGTTTGATGTTTTCTTCAAAAAAAAAAAAATTAGTTTCTGGTTTTCTTCAAAAAAAGAAAATTAATTTGTGGTTTTTTTCAAAAAAAGAAAAATTAGTCTGTGGTTTTCTTCAAAAAAAGAAAATTAGTTTGTGGTTATCTTCAAAAAAAGAAAATTAGTTTGCGGTTTTCTTCAAAAAAAGACAATTAGTTTGTGGTTTTTTTCAAAAAAAGAAAAATTAGTTTGTGGTTTTCTTCAAAAAAATAAAATTAGTTTGTGGTTATCTTCAAAAATATGAAATTACTTTGTGGTTTTCTTCAAAAAAAAAAGAAAATTAGTTTGTGGTTTTCTTCAAAAAAAAGATAATAAGTTTGTGGTTTTCTTCAAAAAAAAAGAAAATTAGTTTGTGGTCTTCTTCAAAAAAAAAGAAAAATTAGTTTGTGGTTTTCTTCAAAAAAAAAGAAAATTAGTTCGTGGTTTTCTTCAAAAAAAAAAGAAAATCAGTTTGTGGTTTTCTTAAAAAAAAAAGAAAAATTAGTTTGTGGTTTTCTTCAAAAAAAGAAAAATTAGTTTGTGGTTTTTTTCAAAAAAATAAAATTAGTTTGTGGTTATCTTCAAAAAAAGAAAATTAGTTTGTGGTTTTAATCAAAAAAAAAATTAGTTTGTGGTTTTCTTCAAAAAAAAGAAAATTATTTTGGGCTCTTCTTCAAAAAAAGAAAATTAGTTTATGGTTTTCTTCAAAAAAAGAAAATTAGTTTGTGGTTTTCTTCAAAAAAAAAGAAAATTAGTTTGTGGTTTTCTTCAAAAAAAAGAAAATTAGTTTGTCGTTTTCTTCAAAAAAAATAAAAATTAGTTTGTGGTTTTCTTGAAAAAAAGAAAAATTATTTTGATGTTTACTTCAAAAAAAAGAATATTAGTTTGTGGTTTTCTTCAAATAAAGAAAATTAGTTTGTGGTTTTCTTCAAAAAAAAAGAAAATTAGTTTGTGGTTTTCTTCAAAAAATAGAAAATTAGTTTGTCGTTTTCTTCAAAAAAAAGAAAGATTAGTTTGTGGTTTTCTTGAAAAAAAGAAAAATTATTTGGATGTTTTCTTCAAAAAAAAGAATATTAGTTTGTGATTTTCTTCAAAAACAAAATTAGTTTGTGGTTTTCTTCAAAAAGAGAAAATTAGTTCGTGGTTTTTTGAAGAAAACCACAAAAAAAGAAAATTTGTTTGTAGTTTGTTTCTAAAAAAGAAAATTAGTTTGTGGTTTTCTTCAAAAAAAGAAAATTAGTTTGTGGTTTTTTCATAAAACGAAAATTAGTTTGTGGTTTTCTTCAAAAAAAAAAGAGAAAATTAGTTTGTGGTTTTCTTCAAAAAAAAGAAAATAAGTTTGTGGTTTTCTTCAAAAAAAAGAAAATTATTTTGTGGTTTTCTTCAAAAAAAAAGAAAAATTAGTTTGAGTTTTTCTTCAAAAAAAAAAGAAAATTAGTTTGTGGTTTTCTTCAAAAAAAAAGAAAATAAGTTTATTTTTTTCTTAAAAAAAAAGAAAATTAGTTTGTGGTTTTATTCAAAAAAAGAAAATAAGTTTGTGGTCTTCTTCAAAAAAAAAGAAAAATTAGTTTGTGGTTTTCTTCAAAAAAAAGAAAATAAATTTGTGGTTTTCTTCAAAAAAAAGAAAATTAGTTTGTGGTTTTCTTCAAAAAAAAAGGGAAAATTAGTTTGTGGTTTTCTTCAAAAAAAAGAAAATAAGTTTGTGGTTTTCTTCAAAAAAAAGAAAATTAGTTTGTGGTTTTCTTCAAAACAAAAGAAGAATTAGTTTGTGGTTTTCTTCAAAAAAAGAAAATTAGTTTGTGATATTTTTCAAAAAAAGAAAATTAGTCTGTGGTTTTCTTCAAAAAAAGAAAATTAGTTTGTGGTTTTCTACAAAAAAAAAGAGAAAATTAGTTTGTGGTCTTCTTCAAAAAAAAAGAAAATTAGTTTGTGGTTTTCTTCAAAAAAAAGAAAATTAGTTTGTGGTTTTCTTCAAAAAAAAAAAATTAGTTTGTGGTTTTTTTCAAAAAAAAGAAAAATTAGTTTGTGGTTTTCTTCAAAAAAAGAAAATTAGTTTGTGGTATTTTTAAAAAAAAAAATTAGTTTGTGGTTTTCTTCACAAAAAAAAATTAGTTTGTGGTTTTCTTCAAAAAAAGAAAATTAGTTTATGGTTTTCTTCAAAAAAGAAAATTAGTTTGGGGTTTTATTCAAAAAAAAGAAAATTAGTTTGTGGTTTTTTGTAGAAAACCACAAAAAAAAATTAGTTTGTGGTTTTATTCAAAAAAAGAAAATTAGTTTGTGGTTTTCTTTAAAAAAAAGAAAATTAGTTTGCGGTTTTCATCAAAAAAAAGAAAATAAGTTTGTGGTTTTCTTCAAAAAAAGAAAATTTGTTTGTGGTTTTCTTAAAAAAAGAAAAGAAAATTAATTTATGGTTTTATTCAAAAAATGAAAATTAGTTTGTGGTCTTCTTCAAAAAAAAGAAAATTAGTTTGTGGTTTTCTTCAAAAAAAGAAAATTAGTTTGTGGTTTTCTTCAAAAAAAGAAAATTAGTTTGTGGTTTTTTTCAAAAAAAAGAAAAATTAGTTTGTGGTTTTCTTCAAAAAAAGAAAATTAGTTTGTGGTATTTTTCAAAAAAAAAAATTGTTTGTGGTTTTCTTCACAAAAAAAAATTAGTTTGTGGTTTTCTTCAAAAAAAGAAAATTAGATTGTGGTTTTCTTCAAAAAAGAAAATTAGTTTGTGGTTTTCTTCAAAAAAATAAATATTTGTTTGTGGTTTGTTTTCAAAACAAGAAAAATTAGTTTGTGGTTTTCTTCAAAAAAAGAAAATGAGTTTGTGGTTTTCATCAAAAAAAAGAAAAATTTGTTTGTGGTTTTCTTAAAAAAAAAAAGAAAATTAGTTTGTGGTCTTCTTCAAAAAAAAAGAAAAATTAGTTTGTGGTTTTCTTCAAAAAAAAAGAAAATTAGTTCGTGGTTTTCTTCAAAAAAAAAAGAAAATCAGTTTGTGGTTTTCTTAAAAAAAAAAGAAAAATTAGTTTGTGGTTTTCTTCAAAAAAAGAAAAATTAGTTTGTGGTTTTTTTCAAAAAAAGAAAAATTAGTTTGTGGTTTTCTTCAAAAAAATAAAATTAGTTTGTGGTTATCTTCAAAAAAAGAAAATTAGTTTGTGGTTTTAATCAAAAAAAAAATTAGTTTGTGGTTTTCTTCAAAAAAAAGAAAATTATTTTGGGCTCTTCTTCAAAAAAAGAAAATTAGTTTATGGTTTTCTTCAAAAAAAGAAAATTAGTTTGTGGTTTTCTTCAAAAAAAAAGAAAATTAGTTTGTGGTTTTCTTCAAAAAAAAGAAAATTAGTTTGTCGTTTTCTTCAAAAAAAAGAAAAATTAGTTTGTGGTTTTCTTGAAAAAAAGAAAAATTATTTTGATGTTTTCTTCAAAAAAAAGAATATTAGTTTGTGGTTTTCTTCAAATAAAGAAAATTAGTTTGTGGTTTTCTTCAAAAAAAAAGAAAATTAGTTTGTGGTTTTCTTCAAAAAAAATAAAATTAGTTTGTCGTTTTCTTCAAAAAAAAGAAAGATTAGTTTGTGGTTTTCTTGAAAAAAAGAAAAATTATTTTGATGTTTTCTTCAAAAAAAAGAATATTAGTTTGTGATTTTCTTCAAAAACAAAATTAGTTTGTGGTTTTCTTCAAAAAGAGAAAATTAGTTCGTGGTTTTTTGAAGAAAACCACAAAAAAAGAAAATTTGTTTGTAGTTTGTTTCTAAAAAAGAAAATTAGTTTGTGGTTTTCTTCAAAAAAAGAAAATTAGTTTGTGGTTTTTTCATAAAACGAAAATTAGTTTGTGGTTTTCTTCAAAAAAAAAAGAGAAAATTAGTTTGTGGTTTTCTTCAAAAAAAAGAAAATAAGTTTGTTGTTTTCTTCAAAAAAAAGAAAATTATTTTGTGGTTTTCTTCAAAAAAAAAGAAAAATTAGTTTGAGTTTTTCTTCAAAAAAAAAAGAAAATTAGTTTGTGGTTTTCTTCAAAAAAAAAAGAAAATAAGTTTATTTTTTTCTTAAAAAAAAAGAAAATTAGTTTGTGGTTTTATTCAAAAAAAGAAAATAAGTTTGTGGTCTTCTTCAAAAAAAAAGAAAAATTAGTTTGTGGTTTTCTTCAAAAAAAAGAAAATAAATTTGTGGTTTTCTTCAAAAAAAAGAAAATTAGTTTGTGGTTTTCTTCAAAAAAAAAGGGAAAATTAGTTTGTGGTTTTCTTCAAAAAAAAGAAAATAAGTTTGTGGTTTTCTTCAAAAAAAAGAAAATTAGTTTGTGGTTTTCTTCAAAACAAAAGAAAAATTAGTTTGTGGTTTTCTTCAAAAAAAGAAAATTAGTTTGTGATATTTTTCAAAAAAAGAAAATTAGTCTGTGGTTTTCTTCAAAAAAAGAAAATTAGTTTGTGGTTTTCTACAAAAAAAAAGAGAAAATTAGTTTGTGGTCTTCTTCAAAAATAAAGAAAATTAGTTTGTGGTTTTCTTCAAAAAAAAGAAAATTAGTTTGTGGTTTTCTTCAAAAAAAAAAAATTAGTTTGTGGTTTTTTTCAAAAAAAAGAAAAATTAGTTTGTGGTTTTCTTCAAAAAAAGAAAATTAGTTTGTGGTATTTTTAAAAAAAAAAATTAGTTTGTGGTTTTCTTCACAAAAAAAAATTAGTTTGTGGTTTTCTTCAAAAAAAGAAAATTAGTTTATGGTTTTCTTCAAAAAAGAAAATTAGTTTGGGGTTTTCTTCAAAAAAAAGAAAATTAGTTTGTGGTTTTCTTCAAAAAAAGGAAAATTAGTTTGTGATTTTCTTTAAAAAAAGAAAATTAGTTTGTGGTTTTTTGTAGAAAACCACAAAAAAAAATTAGTTTGTGGTTTTATTCAAAAAAAGAAAATAAGTTTGTGGTTTTCTTTAAAAAAAAGAAAATTAGTTTGCGGTTTTCATCAAAAAAAAGAAAATAAGTTTGTGGTTTTCTTCAAAAAAAGAAAATTTGTTTGTGGTTTTCTTAAAAAAAGAAAAGAAAATTAGTTTATGGTTTTATTCAAAAAACGAAAATTAGTTTGTGGTCTTCTTCAAAAAAAAGAAAATTAGTTTGTGGTTTTCTTCAAAAAAAAGAAAATTAGTTTGTGGTTTTCTTCAAAAAAAGAAAAATTAGTTTGTGGTTTTTTTCAAAAAAAAGAAAAATTAGTTTGTGGTTTTCTTCAAAAAAAGAAAATTAGTTTGTGGTATTTTTCAAAAAAAAAAATTAGTTTGTGGTTTTCTTCACAAAAAAAAATTAGTTTGTGGTTTTCTTGAAAAAAAGAAAATTAGTTTGTGGTTTTCTTCAAAAAAGAAAATTAGTTTGTGGTTTTCTTCAAAAAAATAAATATTTGTTTGTGGTTTGTTTTCAAAACAAGAAAAATTAGTCTGTGGTTTTCTTCAAAAAAAGAAAATTAGTTTGTGGTTTTCATCAAAAAAAAGAAAAATTTGTTTGTGGTTTTCTTAAAAAAAAAAAAAAAATTAGTTTGATGTTTTCTTCAAAAAAAAAAAAATTAGTTTCTGGTTTTCTTCAAAAAAAGAAATTTAATTTGTGGTTTTTTTCAAAAAAAGAAAATTAGTCCGTGGTTTTCTTCAAAAAAAGAAAATTAGTTTGTGGTTATCTTCAAAAAAAGAAAAATTAGTTTTTGGTTTTTTTCAAAAAAACAAAAATTAGTTTGTGGTTTTCTTCAAAAAAATAAAATTAGTTTGTGGTTATCTTCAAAAAAAGAAAATTAGTTTGTGGTTTTCATCAAAAAAAAAAAATTAGTTTGTGGTTTTCTTCAAAAAAAAGAAAATTATTTTGGGCTCTTCTTCAAAAAAAGAAAATTAGTTTATGGTTTTCTTCAAAAAAAGAAAATTAGTCTGTGGTTTTCTTCAAAAAAAAAGAAAATTAGTTTGTGGTTTTCATCAAAAAAAAGAAAATTAGTTTGTCGTTTTCTTCAAAAACAAGAAAAATTAGTTTGTGGTTTTCTTGAAAAAAAGAAAAATTATTTTGATGTTTTCTGCAAAAAAAAGAATATTAGTTTGTGGTTTTCTTCAAAAAAAGATAATTAGTTTCTGGTTTTCTTCAAAAAAAAAAATTAGTTTGTGGTTTTATTACAAAAAGAATTAGTTTGTGGTTTTCTTCAAAAAAAAAAATTAGTTTGTGGTTTTATTACAAAAAGAATTAGTTTGTGGTTTTCTTCAAAAAAAAATTTAGTTTGTGGTTTTATTCAATAAAAGAAAAATTAGTTTGTGGTTTGTTTTCAAAAAAAGAAAATTAGATTATGCTTTTCTTCAAAAAAAATACAATTATTTTGTGCTTTTCTTCAAAAAAAGAAAATTAGTTTTTGGTTTTCTTCAAAAAAAGAAAATTACTTTGTGGTTTTCTTCAAAAAAAAAAGAAAATTAGTTTGTGGTTTTATTCAAAAAAAAAAATTAGTTTGTGGTTTTCTTCAAAAAAAAGAAAATTAGTTTGTGGTTTTCTTCAAAAAAAAAAAATTAGTTTGCGGTTTTCTTCAAAAAAAGAAAAATTAGTTTTTGGTTTTCTTCAAAAAAAAGAAAATTAGTTTGTGATTTTCTTTAAAAAAAGAAAATTAGTTTGTGGTTTTTTGTAGAAAACCACAAAAAAAAATTAATTTGTGGTTTTATTCAAAAAAAGAAAATTAGTTTGTGGTTTTCTCCAAAAAAAAAGAAAATTAGTTTGCGGTTTTCTTCAAAAAAAAGAAAATAAATTTGTGGTTTTCTTCAAAAAAAGAAAATTAGTTTGTGGTTTTCTTCAAAAAAAAAAAGAAAATTAGTTTATGGTTTTATTCAAAAAACGAAAATTAGTTTGTGGTCTTCTTCAAAAAAAAAGAAAATTAGTTTGTGGTTTTCTTCAAAAAAAAGAAAATTAGTTTGTGGTTTTCTTCAAAAAAAGAAAATTTGTTTGTGGTTTTTTTCAAAAAAAAGAAAAATTAGTTTGTGGTTTTCTTCAAAAAAAGAAAATTAGTTTGTGGTATTTTTCAAAAAAAAAAATTAGTTTGTGGTTTTCTTCACAAAAAAAAATTAGTTTGTGGTTTTCTTCCAAAAAAGAAAATTAGTTTGTGGTTTTCTTCAAAAAAGAAAATTAGTTTGTGGTTTTCTTCAAAAAAAGAAGTATTTGTTTGTGGTTTGTTTTCAAAACAAGAAAAATTAGTTTGTGGTTTTCTTCAAAAAAAAAAAATTAGTTTGTGGTTTTCTTCAAAAAAAAGAAAAATTAGTTTGTGGTTTTCTTAAAAAAAAAAGAAAATTAGTTTGATGTTTTCTTCAAAAAAAAAAAAATTAGTTTCTGGTTTTCTTCAAAAAAAGGAAATTAATTTGTGGTTTTTTTCAAAAAAAGAAAAATTAGTTTGTGGTTTTATTCAATAAAAAAAAAATTAGTTTGTGGTTTGTTTTCAAAAAAAGAAAATTAGATTATGCTTTTCTTCAAAAAAAATACAATTATTTTGTGCTTTTCTTCAAAAAAAGAAAATTAGTTTTTGGTTTTCTTCAAAAAAAGAAAATTACTTTGTGGTTTTCTTCAAAAAAAAAAGAAAATTAGTTTGTGCTTTTATTCAAAAAAAGAAAATTAGTTTGTGGTTTTCTTCAAAAAAAAGAAAATTAGTTTGTGGTTTTCTTCAAAAAAAAGAAAATTAGTTTGCGGTTTTCTTCAAAAAAAGAAAAATTAGTTTTTGGTTTTCTTCAAAAAAAAGAAAATTAATTTGTTGTTTTTTTCAAAAAAAGAAAAATTAGTTTGTGGTTTTATTCAATAAAAGAAAAATTAGTTTGTGGTTTGTTTTCAAAAAAAGAAAATTAGATTATGCTTTTCTTCAAAAAAAATACAATTATTTTGTGCTTTTCTTCAAAAAAAGAAATTTAGTTTTTGGTTTTCTTCAAAAAAAGAAAATTACTTTGTGGTTTTCTGCAAAAAAAAAAGAAAATTAGTTTGTGGTTTTATTCAAAAAAAGAAAATTAGTTTGTGGTTTTCTTCAAAAAAAAGAAAATTAGTTTGTGGTTTTCTTCACAAAAAAGAAAATTAGTTTGTGGTCTTCTTCAAAAAAAAAGAAAATTAGTTTATGGTTTTCTTCAAAAAAGAAAATTAGTTTGGGGTTTTCTTCAAAAAAAAGAAAATTAGTTTGTGGTTTTCTTCAAAAAAAGGAAAATTAGTTTGTGATTTTCTTTAAAAAAAGAAAATTAGTTTGTGGTTTTTTGTAGAAAACCACAAAAAAAAATTAGTTTGTGGTTTTATTCAAAAAAAGAAAATAAGTTTGTGGTTTTCTTTAAAAAAAAGAAAATTAGTTTGCGGTTTTCATCAAAAAAAAGAAAATAAGTTTGTGGTTTTCTTCAAAAAAAGAAAATTTGTTTGTGGTTTTCTTAAAAAAAGAAAAGAAAATTAGTTTATGGTTTTATTCAAAAAACGAAAATTAGTTTGTGGTCTTCTTCAAAAAAAAGAAAATTAGTTTGTGGTTTTCTTCAAAAAAAAGAAAATTAGTTTGTGGTTTTCTTCAAAAAAAGAAAATTAGTTTGTGGTTTTTTTCAAAAAAAAGAAAAATTAGTTTGTGGTTTTCTTCAAAAAAAGAAAATTAGTTTGTGGTATTTTTCAAAAAAAAAAATTAGTTTGTGGTTTTCTTCACAAAAAAAAATTAGTTTGTGGTTTTCTTGAAAAAAAGAAAATTAGTTTGTGGTTTTCTTCAAAAAAGAAAATTAGTTTGTGGTTTTCTTCAAAAAAATAAATATTTGTTTGTGGTTTGTTTTCAAAACAAGAAAAATTAGTCTGTGGTTTTCTTCAAAAAAAGAAAATTAGTTTGTGGTTTTCATCAAAAAAAAGAAAAATTTGTTTGTGGTTTTCTTAAAAAAAAAAAAAAAATTAGTTTGATGTTTTCTTCAAAAAAAAAAAAATTAGTTTCTGGTTTTCTTCAAAAAAAGAAATTTAATTTGTGGTTTTTTTCAAAAAAAGAAAATTAGTCCGTGGTTTTCTTCAAAAAAAGAAAATTAGTTTGTGGTTATCTTCAAAAAAAGAAAAATTAGTTTTTGGTTTTTTTCAAAAAAAGAAAAATTAGTTTGTGGTTTTCTTCAAAAAAATAAAATTAGTTTGTGGTTATCTTCAAAAAAAGAAAATTAGTTTGTGGTTTTCATCAAAAAAAAAAAATTAGTTTGTGGTTTTCTTCAAAAAAAAGAAAATTATTTTGGGCTCTTCTTCAAAAAAAGAAAATTAGTTTATGGTTTTCTTCAAAAAAAGAAAATTAGTCTGTGGTTTTCTTCAAAAAAAAAGAAAATTAGTTTGTGGTTTTCATCAAAAAAAAGAAAATTAGTTTGTCGTTTTCTTCAAAAACAAGAAAAATTAGTTTGTGGTTTTCTTGAAAAAAAGAAAAATTATTTTGATGTTTTCTGCAAAAAAAAGAATATTAGTTTGTGGTTTTCTTCAAAAAAAGATAATTAGTTTCTGGTTTTCTTCAAAAAAAAAAATTAGTTTGTGGTTTTATTACAAAAAGAATTAGTTTGTGGTTTTCTTCAAAAAAAAAAATTAGTTTGTGGTTTTATTACAAAAAGAATTAGTTTGTGGTTTTCTTCAAAAAAAAATTTAGTTTGTGGTTTTATTCAATAAAAGAAAAATTAGTTTGTGGTTTGTTTTCAAAAAAAGAAAATTAGATTATGCTTTTCTTCAAAAAAAATACAATTATTTTGTGCTTTTCTTCAAAAAAAGAAAATTAGTTTTTGGTTTTCTTCAAAAAAAGAAAATTACTTTGTGGTTTTCTTCAAAAAAAAAAGAAAATTAGTTTGTGGTTTTATTCAAAAAAAAAAATTAGTTTGTGGTTTTCTTCAAAAAAAAGAAAATTAGTTTGTGGTTTTCTTCAAAAAAAAAAAATTAGTTTGCGGTTTTCTTCAAAAAAAGAAAAATTAGTTTTTGGTTTTCTTCAAAAAAAAGAAAATTAGTTTGTGATTTTCTTTAAAAAAAGAAAATTAGTTTGTGGTTTTTTGTAGAAAACCACAAAAAAAAATTAATTTGTGGTTTTATTCAAAAAAAGAAAATTAGTTTGTGGTTTTCTCCAAAAAAAAAGAAAATTAGTTTGCGGTTTTCTTCAAAAAAAAGAAAATAAATTTGTGGTTTTCTTCAAAAAAAGAAAATTAGTTTGTGGTTTTCTTCAAAAAAAAAAAGAAAATTAGTTTATGGTTTTATTCAAAAAACGAAAATTAGTTTGTGGTCTTCTTCAAAAAAAAAGAAAATTAGTTTGTGGTTTTCTTCAAAAAAAAGAAAATTAGTTTGTGGTTTTCTTCAAAAAAAGAAAATTTGTTTGTGGTGTTTTTCAAAAAAAAGAAAAATTAGTTTGTGGTTTTCTTCAAAAAAAGAAAATTAGTTTGTGGTATTTTTCAAAAAAAAAAATTAGTTTGTGGTTTTCTTCACAAAAAAAAATTAGTTTGTGGTTTTCTTCCAAAAAAGAAAATTAGTTTGTGGTTTTCTTCAAAAAAGAAAATTAGTTTGTGGTTTTCTTCAAAAAAAGAAGTATTTGTTTGTGGTTTGTTTTCAAAACAAGAAAAATTAGTTTGTGGTTTTCTTCAAAAAAAAAAAATTAGTTTGTGGTTTTCTTCAAAAAAAAGAAAAATTAGTTTGTGGTTTTCTTAAAAAAAAAAGAAAATTAGTTTGATGTTTTCTTCAAAAAAAAAAAAATTAGTTTCTGGTTTTCTTCAAAAAAAGGAAATTAATTTGTGGTTTTTTTCAAAAAAAGAAAAATTAGTTTGTGGTTTTATTCAATAAAAGAAAAATTAGTTTGTGGTTTGTTTTCAAAAAAAGAAAATTAGATTATGCTTTTCTTCAAAAAAAATACAATTATTTTGTGCTTTTCTTCAAAAAAAGAAAATTAGTTTTTGGTTTTCTTCAAAAAAAGAAAATTACTTTGTGGTTTTCTTCAAAAAAAAAAGAAAATTAGTTTGTGCTTTTATTCAAAAAAAGAAAATTAGTTTGTGGTTTTCTTCAAAAAAAAGAAAATTAGTTTGTGGTTTTCTTCAAAAAAAAGAAAATTAGTTTGCGGTTTTCTTCAAAAAAAGAAAAATTAGTTTTTGGTTTTCTTCAAAAAAAAGAAAATTAATTTGTTGTTTTTTTCAAAAAAAGAAAAATTAGTTTGTGGTTTTATTCAATAAAAGAAAAATTAGTTTGTGGTTTGTTTTCAAAAAAAGAAAATTAGATTATGCTTTTCTTCAAAAAAAATACAATTATTTTGTGCTTTTCTTCAAAAAAAGAAATTTAGTTTTTGGTTTTCTTCAAAAAAAGAAAATTACTTTGTGGTTTTCTTCAAAAAAAAAAGAAAATTAGTTTGTGGTTTTATTCAAAAAAAGAAAATTAGTTTGTGGTTTTCTTCAAAAAAAAGAAAATTAGTTTGTGGTTTTCTTCAAAAAAAAGAAAATTAGTTTGCGGTTTTCTTCAAAAAACGAAAATTAGTTTGTGGTCTTCTTCAAAAAAAAAAGAAAATTAGTTTGTGGTTTTCTTCAAAAAAAAGAAAACTAGTTTGTGGTTTTCTTCAAAAAAAGAAAATTAGTTTGTGGTTTTTTTCAAAAAAAAGAAAAATTAGTTTGGGGTTTTCTTCAAAAAAAGAAAATTAGTTTGTGGTATTTTTCAAAAAAAAAAATTAGTTTGTGGTTTTCTTCACAAAAAAAAATTAGTTTGTGGTTTTCTTCCAAAAAAGAAAATTAGTTTGTGGTTTTCTTCAAAAAAGGAAATTAGTTTGTGGTTTTCTTCAAAAAAAGAAGTATTTGTTTGTGGTTTGTTTTCAAAACAAGAAAAATTAGTTTGTGGTTTTCTTCAAAAAAAGAAAATTAGTCTGTGGTTTTCTTCAAAAAAAAGAAAAATTTGTTTGTGGTTTTCTTAAAAAAAAAAGAAAATTAGTTTGATGTTTTCTTCAAAAAAAAAAAAATTAGTTTCTGGTTTTCTTCAAAAAAAGAAAATTAATTTGTGGTTTTTTTCAAAAAAAGAAAAATTAGTCTGTAGTTTTCTTCAAAAAAAGAAAATTAGTTTGTGGTTATCTTCAAAAAAAGAAAATTAGTTTGCGGTTTTCTTCAAAAAAGGACAATTAGTTTGTGGTTTTTTTCAAAAAAAGAAAAATTAGTTTGTGGTTTTCTTCAAAAAAATAAAATTAGTTTGTGGTTATCTTCAAAAATATGAAATTACTTTGTGGTTTTCTTCAAAAAAAAAAGAAAATTAGATTGTGGTTTTCTTCAAAAAAAAGAAAATAAGTTTGTGGTTTTCTTCAAAAAAAAGAAAATTAGTTTGTGGTCTTCTTCAAAAAAAAAGAAAAATTAGTTTGTGGTTTTCTTCAAAAAAAAAGAAAATTAGTTCGTGGTTTTCTTCCAAAAAAAAAAAAATCAGTCTGTGGTTTTCTTAAAAAAAAAAGAAAAATTAGTTTGTGGTTTTCTTCAAAAAAAGAAAAATTAGTTTGTGGTTTTTTTCAAAAAAAGAAAAATTAGTTTGTGGTTTTCTTCAAAAAAATAAAATTAGTTTGTGGTTATCTTCAAAAAAAGAAAATTAGTTTGTGGTTTTAATCAAAACAAAATTAGTTTGTGGTTTTCTTCAAAAAAAAGAAAATTATTTTGGGCTCTTCTTCAAAAAAAGAAAATTAGTTTATGATTTTCTTCAAAAAAAGAAAATTAGTTTGTGGTTTTCTTCAAAAAAAAAGAAAATTAGTTTGTGGTTTTCTTCAAAAAAAAAGAAAATTAGTTTGTCGTTTTCTTCAAAAAAAAAAAAATTAGTTCGTGGTTTTCTTGAAAAAAAGAAAAATTATTTTGATGTTTTCTTCAAAAAAAAGAATATTAGTTTGTGGTTTTCTTCAAATAAAGAAAATTAGTTTGTGGTTTTCTTCAATAAAAAAGAAAATTAGTTTGTGGTTTTCTTCAAAAAAAATAAAATTAGTTTGTCGTTTTCTTCAAAAAAAAGAAAGATTAGTTTGTGGTTTTCTTGAAAAAAAGAAAAATTATTTTGATGTTTTCTTCAAAAAATAGAATATTAGTTTGTGATTTTCTTCAAAAAAAAAATTAGTTTGTGGTTTTCTTCAAAAAGAGAAAATTAGTTCGTGGTTTTTTGAAGAAAACCACAAAAAAAGAAAATTTGTTTGTAGTTTGTTTCTAAAAAAGAAAATTAGTTTGTGGTTTTCTTCAAAAAAAGAAATATTAGTTTGTGGTTTTTTCATAAAACGAAAATTAGTTTGTGGTTTTCTTCAAAAAAAAAAGAGAAAATTAGTTTGTGGTTTTCTTCAAAAAAAAGAAAATAAGTTTGTGGTTTTCTTCAAAAAAAAGAAAATTATTTTGTGGTTTTCTTCAAAAAAAAAGAAAAATTAGTTTGAGTTTTTCTTCAAAAAAAAAAGAAAATTAGTTTGTGGTTTTCTTCAAAAAAAAAAGAAAATAAGTTCATTTTTTTCTTAAAAAAAAAGAAAATTAGTTTGTGGTTTTATTCAAAAAAAGAAAATAAGTTTGTGGTCTTCTTCAAAAAAAAAGAAAAATTAGTTTGTGGTTTTCTTCAAAAAAAAGAAAATAAATTTGTGGTTTTCTTCAAAAAAAAGAAAATAAGTTTGTGGTTTTCTTCAAAAAAAAGAAAATTAGTTTGTGGTTTTCTTCAAAACAAAAGAAAAATTAGTTTGTGGTTTTCTTCAAAAAAAGAAAATTAGTTTGTGGTATTTTTCAAAAAAAGAAAATTAGTCTGTGGTTTTCTTCAAAAAAAGAAAATTACTTTGTGGTTTTCTACAAAAAAAAAGAGAAAATTAGTTTGTGGTCTTCTTCAAAAAAAAGAAAATTAGTTTGTGGTTTTCTTCAAAAAAAAAAGAAAATAAGTTTATTTTTTTCTTAAAAAAAAAGAAAATTAGTTTGTGGTTTTATTCAAAAAAAGAAAATAAGTTTGTGGTCTTCTTCAAAAAAAAAGAAAATTACTTTGTGGTTTTCTTCAAAAAAAAAAGAAAATAAGTTTGTGGTTTTCTTCAAAAAAAAGAAAATTAGTTTGTGGTTTTCTTCAAAACAAAAGAAAAATTAGTTTGTGGTTTTCTTCAAAAAAAGAAAATTAGTTTGTGGTATTTTTCAAAAAAAGAAAATTAGTCTGGGGTTTTCTTCAAAAAAAGAAAATTAGTTTGTGGTTTTCTACAAAAAAAAAGAGAAAATTAGTTTGTGGTCTTCTTCAAAAAAAAGAAAATTAGTTTGTGGTTTTCTTCAAAAAAAAGAAAATTAGTTTGTGGTTTTCTTCACAAAAAGAAAATTAGTTTGTGGTTTTTTTCAAAAAAAAGAAAAATTAGTTTGTGGTTTTCTTCAAAAAAAGAAAATTAGTTTGTGGTATTTTTCAAAAAAAAAAATTAGTTTGTTGTTTTCTTCACAAAAAAAAATTAGTTTGTGGTTTTCTTCAAAAAAAGAAAATTAGTTTGTGGTTTTCTTCAAAAAAGAAAATTAGTTTGTGGTTTTCTTCAAAAAAAGAAATATTTGTTTGTGGTTTGTTTTCAAAACAAGAAAAATTAGTTTGTGGTTTTCTTCAAAAAAATAAAATTAGTTTGTGGTTTTCTTCAAAAAAAAGAAAAATTAGTTTGTGGTTTTCTTAAAAAAAAAAGAAAATTAGTTTGATGTTTTCTTCAAAAAAAAAAGAAAATTAGTTTCTGGTTTTCTTCAAAAAAAGAAAATTAATTTGTGGTTTTTTTCAAAAAAAGAAAATTAGTCTGTGGTTTTCTTCAAAAAAAGAAAATTAGTTTGTGGTTATCTTCAAAAAAAGAAAATTAGTTTGTGGTTTTCTTCAAAAAAAGAAATATTAGTTTGTGGTTTTTTTCAAAAAAAGAAAAATTAGTTTGTGGTTTTCTTCAAAAAAATAAAATTAGTTTGTGGTTATCTTCAAAAAAAGAAAATTAGTTTGTGGTTTTCATCAAAAAAAAAATTAGTTTGTGGTTTTCTTCAAAAAAAAGAAAATTATTTTGGGCTCTTCTACAAAAAAAGAAAATTAGTTTATGGTTTTCTTCAAAAAAAGAAAATTAGTTTGTGGTTTTCATCAAAAAAAAGAAAATTAGTTTGTCGTTTTCTTCAAAAAAAAGAAAAATTTGTTTGTGGTTTTCTTGAAAAAAAGAAAAATTATTTTGATGTTTTCTTCAAAAAAAAGAATATTAGTTTGTGGTTTTCTTCAAAAAAAGAAAATTAGTTTGTGGTTTTCTTCAAAAAAAAAAATTAGTTTGTGGTTTTATTACAAAAAGAATTAGTTTGTGGTTTTCTTCAAAAAAAAATTTAGTTTGTGGTTTTATTCAATAAAAGAAAAATTAGTTTGTGGTTTGTTTTCAAAAAAAGAAAATTAGATTATGCTTTTCTTCAAAAACAATATAATTATTTTGTGCTTTTCTTCAAAAAAAGAAAATTAGTTTATTGTTTTCTTCAAAAAAAGAAAATTACTTTGTCGTTTTCTTCAAAAAAAAAAGAAAATTAGTTTGTGGTTGTATTCAAAAAAAAAAATTAGTTTGTGGTTTTCTACAAAAAAAAGAAAATTAGTTTGTGGTTTTCTTCAAAAAAAATAAAATTAGTTTGCGGTTTTCTTCAAAAAAAGAAAAATTAGTTTTTGGTTTTCTTCAAAAAAAAGAAAATTAGTTTGTGATTTTCTTTAAAAAAAGAAACTTAGTTTGTGGTTTTTTGTAGAAAACCACAAAAAAAAATTAGTTTGTGGTTTTATTCAAAAAAAGAAAATTAGTTTCTGGTTTTCTTTAAAAAAAAGAAAATTAGTTTGCGGTTTTCTTCAAAAAAAAGAAAATAAGTTTGTGGTTTTCTTAAAAAAAAGAAAATTTGTTTGTGGTTTTCTTCAAAAAAAAAAAGAAAATTAGTTTATGGTTTTATTCAAAAAACGAAAATTAGTTTGTGGTCTTCTTCAAAAAAAAGAAAATTAGTTTGTGGTTTTCTTCAAAAAAAAGAAAATTAGTTTGTGGTTTTCTTCAAAAAAAGAAAATTAGTTTGTGGTTTTTTTCAAAAAAAAGAAAAATTAGTTTGTGGTTTTCTTCAAAAAAAGAAAATTAGTTTGTGGTATTTTTCAAAAAAAAAAAATTAGTTTGTGGTTTTCTTCACAAAAAAAAATTAGTTTGTGGTTTTCTTCAAAAAAAGAAAATTAGTTTGTGGTTTTCTTCAAAAAAGAAAATTAGTTTGTGGTTTTCTTCAAAAAAATAAATATTTGTTTGTGGTTTGTTTTCAAAACAAGAAAAATTAGTTTGTGGTTTTCTTCAAAAAAAGAAAATTAGTTTGTGATTTTCATCAAAAAAAAGAAAAATTTGTTTGTGGTTTTCTTAAAAAAAAAAGAAAATTAGTTTGATGTTTTCTTCAAAAAGAAAAAAAAATTAGTTTCTGGTTTTCTTAAAAAAAAGAAATTTAATTTGTGGTTTTTTTCAAAAAAAGAAAATTAGTCTGTGGTTTTCTTCAAAAAAAGAAAATTAGTTTGTGGTTATCTTCAAAAAAAGAAAATTAGTTTGTGGTTTTCTTCAAAAAAAGAAAAATTAGTTTGTGGTTATTTTCAAAAAAAGAAAAATTAGTTTGTGGTCTTCTTCAAAAAAATAAAATTAGTTTGTGGTTATCTTCAAAAAAAGAAAATTAGTTTGTGGTTTTCATCAAAAAAAAAAAAATTAGTTTGTGGTTTTCTTCAAAAAAAACAAAATTATTTTGGGCTCTTCTTCAAAAAAAGAAAATTAGTGTATGGTTTTCTTCAAAAAAAGAAAATTAGTTTGTGGTTTTCTTCAAAAAAAATGAAAATTAGTTTGTGGTTTTCATCAAAAAAAAGAAAATTAGTTTGTCGTTTTCTTCAAAAACAAGAAAAATTAGTTTGTGGTTTTCTTGAAAAAAAGAAAAATTATTTTGATGTTTTCTTCAAAAAAAAGAATATTAGTTTGTGGTTTTCTTCAAAAAAAGATAATTAGTTTCTGGTTTTCTTCAAAAAAAAAATTAGTTTGTGGTTTTATTACAAAAAGAATTAGTTTGTGGTTTTCTTAAAAAAAAAAAATTAGTTTGTGGTTTTATTACAAAAAGAATTAGTTTGTGGTTTTCTTCAAAAAAAAATTTAGTTTGTGGTTTTATTCAATAAAAGAAAAATTAGTTTGTGGTTTGTTTTCAAAAAAAGAAAATTAGATTATGCTTTTCTTCAAAAAAAATACAATTATTTTGTGCTTTTCTTCAAAAAAAGAAAATTAGTTTTTGGTTTTCTTCAAAAAAAGAAAATTACTTTGTGGTTTTCTTCAAAAAAAAAAAAATTAATTTGTGGTTTTATTCAAAAAAAGAAAATTAGTTTGTGGTTTTCTTCAAAAAAAAGAAAATTAGTTTGCGGTTTTCTTCAAAAAAAAGAAAATAAATTTGTGGTTTTCTTCAAAAAAAGAAAATTAGTTTGTGGTTTTCTTCAAAAAAAAAAAGAAAATTAGTTTATGGTTTTATTCAAAAAACGAAAATTAGTTTGTGGTCTTCTTCAAAAAAAAAGAAAATTAGTTTGTGGTTTTCTTCAAAAAAAAGAAAATTAGTTTGTGGTTTTCTTCAAAAAAAGAAAATTAGTTTTTGGTTTTTTTCAAAAAAAAGAAAAATTAGTTTGTGGTTTTCTTCAAAAAAAGAAAATTAGTTTGTGGTATTTTTCAAAAAAAAAAATTAGTTTGTGGTTTTCTTCACAAAAAAAAATTAGTTTGTGGTTTTCTTCCAAAAAAGAAAATTAGTTTGTGGTTTTCTTCAAAAAAGAAAATTAGTTTGTGGTTTTCTTCAAAAAAAGAAGTATTTGTTTGTGGTTTGTTTTCAAAACAAGAAAAATTAGTTTGTGGTTTTCTTCAAAAAAAGAAAATTAGTTTGTGGTTTTCTTCAAAAAAAAGAAAAATTACTTTGTGGTTTTCTTAAAAAAAAAAGAAAATTAGTTTGATGTTTTCTTCAAAAAAAAAAAAATTAGTTTCTGGTTTTCTTCAAAAAAAGAAAATTAATTTGTGGTTTTTTTCAAAAAAAGAAAAATTAGTCTGTGGTTTTCTTCAAAAAAAGAAAATTAGTTTGTGGTTATCTTCAAAAAAAGAAAATTAGTTTGCGGTTTTCTTCAAAAAAAGACAATTAGTTTGTGGTTTTTTTCAAAAAAAGAAAAATTAGTTTGTGGTTTTCTTCAAAAAAATAAAATTAGTTTGTGGTTATCTTCAAAAATATAAAATTACTTTGTGGTTTTCTTCAAAAAAAAAAGAAAATTAGTTTGTGGTTTTCTTCAAAAAAAAGAAAATAAGTTTGTGGTTTTCTTCAAAAAAAAGAAAATTAGTTTGTGGTCTTCTTCAAAAAAAAAGAAAAATTAGTTTGTGGTTTTCTTCAAAAAAAGAGAAAATTAGTTTGTGGTTTTCTTCAAAAAAAAGAAAATAAGTTTGTGGTTTTCTTCAAAAAAAATAAAATTAGTCTGTGGTTTTCTTCTAAAAAATAAAATTAGTTTGTGGTTATCTTCAAAAATATAAAATTACTTTGTGGTTTTCTTCAAAAAAAAAAGAAAATTAGTTTGTGGTTTTCTTCAAAAAAAAGAAAATAAGTTTGTGGTTTTCTTCAAAAAAAAGAAAATTAGTTTGTGGTTTTCTTCAAAAAAAAAGAGAAAATTAGTTTGTGGTTTTCTTCAAAAAAAAGAAAATAAGTTTGTGGTTTTCTTCAAAAAAAAGAAAATTAGTTTGTGGTTTTCTTCAAAAAAAAAGAAAAATTAGTTTGTGTTTTTCTTCAAAAAAAAAGAAAATTAGTTCGTGGTTTTCTTCAAAAAAAACAGAAAATAAGTTTGTGGTTTTCTTAAAAAAAAAAGAAAAATTAGTTTGTGATTTTCTTCAAAAAAAGAAAAATTTGTTTGTGGTTTTCTTCAAAAAAATAAAATTAGTTTGTGGTTATCTTCAACAAAAGAAAATTAGTTTGTGGTTTTCATCAAAAAAAAAATTAGTTTGTGGTTTTCTTCAAAAAAAAGAAAATTATTTTTTGGCTCTTCTTCAAAAAAAGAAAATTAGTTTATGGTTTTCTTCAAAAAAAGAAAATTAGTTTGTGGTTTTCTTCAAAAAAAAAAGAAAATTAGTTTGTGGTTTTCTTCAAAAAAAAGAAAATTAGTTTGTCGTTTTCTTCAAAAAAAAGAAAAATTAGTTTGTGGTTTTCATGAAAAAAAGAAAAATTATTTTGATGTTTTCTACAAAAAAAAGAATATTAGTTTGTCGTTTTCTTCAAAAAAAGAAAATTAGTTTGTGGTTTTCTTCAAAAAAAAAGAAAATTAGTTTGTGGTTTTCTTCAAAAAAAAGAAAATTAGTTTGTGGTTTTCTTCAAAAAAAGAAAATTAGTTTGTGGTTTTTTTCAAAAAAAAGAAAAATTAGTTTGTGGTTTTCTTCAAAAAAAGAAAATTAGTTTGTGGTATTTTTCAAAAAAAAAAATTAGTTTGTGGTTTTCTCCAAAAAAAAGAAAATTAGTTTGCGGTTTTCTTCAAAAAAAAGAAAATAAATTTGTGGTTTTCTTCAAAAAAAGAAAATTAGTTTGTGGTTTTCTTCGAAAAAAAAAGAAAATTAGTTTATGGTTTTATTCAAAAAACGAAAATTAGTTTGTGGTCTTCTTCAAAAAAAAAGAAAATTAGTTTGTGGTTTTCTTCAAAAAAAAGAAAATTAGTTTGTGGTTTTCTTCAAAAAAAGAAAATTAGTTTGTGGTTTTTTTCAAAAAAAAGAAAAATTAGTTTGTGGTTTTCTTCAAAAAAAGAAAATTAGTTTGTGGTATTTTTCAAAAAAAAAAATTAGTTTGTGGTTTTCTTCACAAAAAAAAATTAGTTTGTGGTTTTCTTCCAAAAAAGAAAATTAGTTTGTGGTTTTCTTCAAAAAAGAAAATTAGTTTGTGGTTTTCTTCAAAAAAAGAAGTATTTGTTTGTGGTTTGTTTTCAAAACAAGAAAAATTAGTTTGTGGTTTTCTTCAAAAAAAGAAAATTAGTTTGTTGTTTTCTTCAAAAAAAAGAAAAATTAGTTTGTGGTTTTCTTAAAAAAAAAAGAAAATTAGTTTGATGTTTTCTTCAAAAAAAAAAAAATTAGTTTCTGGTTTTCTTCAAAAAAAGAAAATTAATTTGTGGTTTTTTTCAAAAAAAGAAAAATTAGTTTGTGGTTTTATTCAATAAAAGAAAAATTAGTTTGTGGTTTGTTTTCAAAAAAAGAAAATTAGATTATGCTTTTCTTCAAAAAAAATACAATTATTTTGTGCTTTTCTTCAAAAAAAGAAAATTAGTTTTTGGTTTTCTTCAAAAAAAGAAAATTACTTTGTGGTTTTCTTCAAAAAAAAAAGAAAATTAGTTTGTGGTTTTATTCAAAAAAATAAAATTAGTTTGTGGTTTTCTTCAAAAAAAAGAAAATTAGTTTGTGGTTTTCTTCAAAAAAAAGAAAATTAGTTTGCGGTTTTCTTCAAAAAAAGAAAAATTAGTTTTTGGTTTTCTTCAAAAAAAAGAAAATTAGTTTGTAATTTTCTTTAAAAAAAGAAAATTAGTTTATGGTTTTTTGTAGAAAACCACAAAAAAAAATTAATTTGTGGTTTTATTCAAAAAAAGAAAATTAGTTTGTGGTTTTCTTCAAAAAAAAGAAAATTAGTTTGCGGTTTTCTTCAAAAAAAAGAAAATAAATTTGTGGTTTCCTTCAAAAAAAGAAAATTAGTTTGTGGTTTTCTTCAAAAAAAAAAAAGAAAATTAGTTTATGGTTTTATTCAAAAAACGAAAATTAGTTTGTGGTCTTCTTCAAAAAAAAAGAAAATTAGTTTGTGGTTTTCTTCAAAAAAAAGAAAATTAGTTTGAGGTTTTCTTCAAAAAAAGAAAGTTTGTTTGTGGTTTTTTTCAAAAAAAAGAAAAATTAGTTTGTGGTTTTCTTCAAAAAAAGAAAATTAGTTTGTGGTATTTTTCAAAAAAAAAAATTAGTTTGTGGTTTTCTTCACAAAAAAAAATTAGTTTGTGGTTTTCTTCCAAAAAAGAAAATTAGTTTGTGGTTTTCTTCAAAAAAGAAAATTAGTTTGTGGTTTTCTTCAAAAAAAGAAGTATTTGTTTGTGGTTTGTTTTCAAAACAAGAAAAATTAGTTTGTGGTTTTCTTCAAAAAAAGAAATTAGTTTGTGGTTTTCTTCAAAAAAAAGAAAAATTAGTTTGTGGTTTTCTTAAAAAAAAAAGAAAATTAGTTTGATGTTTTCTTCAAAAAAAAAAAATTAGTTTCTGGTTTTCTTCAAAAAAAGAAAATTAATTTGTGGTTTTTTTCAAAAAAAGAAAAATTAGTCTGTGGTTTTCTTCAAAAAAAGAAAATTAGTTTGTGGTTATCTTCAAAAAAAGAAAATTAGTTTGCGGTTTTCTTCAAAAAAAGACAATTAGTTTGTGGTTTTTTTCAAAAATAAGAAAAATTAGTTTGTGGTTTTCTTCAAAAAAATAAAATTAGTTTGTGGTTATCTTCAAAAATATGAAATTACTTTGTGGTTTTCTTCAAAAAAAAAAGAAAATTAGTTTGTGGTTTTCTTCAAAAAAAAGAAAATAAGTTTGTGCTTTTCTTCAAAAAAAAGAAAATTAGTTTGTGGTCTTCTTCAAAAAAAAAGAAAAATTAGTTTGTGGTCATCTTCAAAAAAAGAAAATTAGTTTGTGGTTTTAATCAAAAAAAAATTAGTTTGTGGTTTTCTTCAAAAAAAAGAAAATTATTTTGGGCTCTTCTTCAAAAAAAGAAAATTAGTTTATGGTTTTCTTCAAAAAAAGAAAATTAGTTTGTGGTTTTCTTCAAAAAAAAAGAAAATTAGTTTGAGGTTTTCTTCAAAAAAAGAAAATTAGTTTGTCGTTTTCTTGAAAAAAAAGAAAAATTAGTTTGTGGTTTTCTTGAAAAAAAGAAAAATTATTTTGATGTTTTCTTCAAAAAAAAGAATATTAGTTTGTGGTTTTTTTCAAATAAAGAAAATTAGTTTGTGGTTTTCTTCAAAAAAAAAGAAAATTAGTTTGTGGTTTTCTTCAAAAAAAAGAAAATTAGTTTGTCGTTTTCTTCAAAAAAAAGAAAGATTAGTTTGTGGTTTTCTTGAAAAAAAGAAAAATTATTTTGATGTTTTCTTCAAAAAAAAGAATATTAGTTTGTGATTTTCTTCAAAAAAAAAATTAGTTTGTGGTTTTCTTCAAAAAGAGAAAATTAGTTCGTGGTTTTTTGAAGAAAACCACAAAAAAAGAAAATTTGTTTGTAGTTTGTTTCTAAAAAAGAAAATTAGTTTGTGGTTTTCTTCAAAAAAAGAAAATTAGTTTGTGGTTTTTTCATAAAACGAAAATTAGTTTGTGGTTTTCTTCAAAAAAAAAAGAGAAAATTAGTTTGTAGTTTTCTTCAAAAAAAAGAAAATAAGTTTGTGGTTTTCTTCAAAAAAAAGAAAATTATTTTGTGGTTTTCTTCAAAAAAAAAGAAAAATTAGTTTGAGTTTTTCTTCAAAAAAAAAAGAAAATTAGTTTGTGGTTTTCTTCAAAAAAAAAAGAAAATAAGTTTATTTTTTTCTTAAAAAAAAAGAAAATTAGTTTGTGGTTTTATTCAAAAAAAGAAAATAAGTTTGTGGTCTTCTTCAAAAAAAAAGAAAAATTAGTTTGTGGTTTTCTTCAAAAAAAAGAAAATAAATTTGTGGTTTTCTTCAAAAAAAAAAATTTTAGTTTGTGGTTTTCTTCAAAAAAAAAGAGAAAATTAGTTTGTGGTTTTCTTCAAAAAAAAGAAAATAAGTTTGTGGTTTTCTTCAAAAAAAAGAAAATTAGTTTGTGGTTTTCTTCAAAACAAAAGAAAAATTAGTTTGTGGTTTTCTACAAAAAAAGAAAATTAGTTTGTGGTATTTTTCAAAAAAAGAAAATTAGTCTGTGGTTTTCTTCAAAAAAAGAAAATTAGTTTTTTCTACAAAAAAAAAGAGAAAATTAGTTTGTGGTCTTCTTCAAAAAAAAGAAAATTAGTTTGTGGTTTTCTTCAAAAAAAAGAAAATTAGTTTGTGGTTTTCTTCAAAAAAAGAAAATTAGTTTGTGGTTTTTTTCAAAAAAAAGAAAAATTAGTTTGTGTTTTTCTTCAAAAAAAGAAAATTAGTTTGTGGTATTTTTCAAAAAAAAAAATTAGTTTGTGGTTTTCTTCACAAAAAAAAATTAGTTTGTGGTTTTCTTCAAAAAAAGAAATATTTGTTTGTGGTTTGTTTTCAAAACAAGAAAAATTAGTTTGTGGTTTTCTTCAAAAAAAGAAAATTAGTTTGTGGTTTTCTTCAAAAAAAAGAAAAATTAGTTTGTGGTTTTCTTAAAAAAAAAAGAAAATTAGTTTGATGTTTTCTTCAAAAAAAAAAGAAAATTAGTTTCTGGTTTTCATCAAAACAAGAAAATTAATTGGTGGTTTTTTTCAAAAAAAGAAAATTATTCTTTGGTTTTCTTCAAAAAAAGAAAATTAGTTTGTGGTTATCTTCAAAAAAAGAAAATTAGTTTGTGGTTTTCTTCAAAAAAAGAAATATTAGTTTGTGGTTTTTTTCAAAAAAAGAAAAATTAGTTTGTGGTTTTCTTCGAAAAAAAAAAATTAGTTTGTGGTTATCTTCAAAAAAAGAAAATTAGTTTGTGGTTTTCATCAAAAAAAAAATTAGTTTGTGGTTTTCTTCAAAAAAAAGAAAATTATTTTGGGCTCTTCTTCAAAAAAAGAAAATTAGTTTATGGTTTTCTTCAAAAAAAGAAAATTAGTTTGTGGTTTTCTTCAAAAAAAAAGAAAATTAGTTTGTGGTTTTCATCAAAAAAAAGAAAATTAGTTTGTCGTTTTCTTCAAAAAAAAGAAAATTTTGTTTGTGGTTTTCTTGAAAAAAAGAAAATTTATTTTGATGTTTTCTTCAAAAAAAAGAATATTAGTTTGTGGTTTTCTTCAAAAAAAGAAAATTAGTTTGTGGTTTTCTTCAAAAAAAAAAATTAGTTTGTGGTTTTATTACAAAAAGAATTAGTTCGTGGTTTTCTTCAAAAAAAAATTTAGTTTGTGGTTTTATTCAATAAAAGAAAAATTAGTTTGTGGTTTGTTTTTAAAAAAAGAAAATTAGATTATGCTTTTCTTCAAAAACAATATAATTATTTTGTGCTTTTCTTCAAAAAAAGAAAATTAGTTTATTGTTTTCTTCAAAAAAAGAAAATTACTTTGTCGTTTTCTTCAAAAAAAAAAGAAAATTAGTTTGTGGTTTTATTCAAAAAAAGAAAATTAGTTTGTGGTTTTCTTCAAAAAAAAGAAAATTAGTTTGTGGTTTTCTTCAAAAAAAAGAAAATTAGTTTGCGGTTTTCTTCAAAAAAAGAAAAATTAGTTTTTGGTTTTCTTCAAAAAAAAGAAAATTAGTTTGTGATTTTCTTTAAAAAAAGAAACTTAGTTTGTTGTTTTTTGTAGAAAACCACAAAAAAAAATTAGTTTGTGGTTTTATTCAAAAAAAGAAAATTAGTTTCTGGTTTTCTTTAAAAAAAAGAAAATTAGTTTGCGGTTTTCTTCAAAAAAAAGAAAATAAGTTTGTGGTTTTCTTCAAAAAAAGAAAATTTGTTTGTGGTTTTCTTCAAAAAAAAAAAGAAAATTAGTTTATGGTTTTATTCAAAAAACGAAAATTAGTTTGTGGTCTTCTTCAAAAAAAAGAAAATTAGTTTGTGGTTTTCTTCAAAAAAAAGAAAATTAGTTTGTGGTTTTCTTCAAAAAAAGAAAATTAGTTTGTGGTTTTTTTCAAAAAAAAGAAAAATTAGTTTGTGGTTTTCTTCAAAAAAAGAAAATTAGTTTGTGGTATTTTTCAAAAAAAAAAATTAGTTTGTGGTTTTCTTCAAAAAAAAAAATTAGTTTGTGGTTTTCTTCAAAAAAAGAAAATTAGTTTTTGGTTTTCTTCAAAAAAGAAAATTAGTTGGTGGTTTTCTTCAAAAAAATAAATATTTGTTTGTGGTTTGTTTTCAAAACAAGAAAAATTAGTTTGTGGTTTTCTTCAAAAAAAGAAAATTAGTTTGTGGTTTTCATCAAAAAAAAGAAAAATTTGTTTGTGGTTTTCTTAAAAAAAAAAGAAAATTAGTTTGATGTTTTCTTCAAAAAGAAAAAAAAATTAGTTTCTGGTTTTCTTAAAAAAAAGAAATTTAATTTGTGGTTTTCTTCAAAACAAAAGAAAAATTAGTTTGTGGTTTTCTTCAAAAAAAGAAAATTAGTTTGTGGTATTTTTCAAAAAAAGAAAATTAGTCTGTGGTTTTCTTCAAAAAAAGAAAATTAGTTTGTGGTTTTCTACAAAAAAAAAGAAAAAATTAGTTTGTGGTCTTCTTCAAAAAAAAGAAAATTAGTTTGTGGTTTTCTTCAAAAAAAAGAAAATTAGTTTGTGGTTTTCTTCAAAAAAAGAAATTAGTTTGTGGTTTTTTTCAAAAAAAAGAAAAATTAGTTTGTGGTTTTCTTCAAAAAAAGAAAATTAGTTTCTGGTATTTTTTAAAAAAAAAAATTAGTTTGTGGTTTTCTTCACAAAAAAAAATTAGTTTGTGGTTTTCTTGAAAAAAAGAAATATTTGTTTGTGGTTTGTTTTCAAAACAAGAAAAATTAGTTTGTGGTTTTCTTCAAAAAAAAAAATTAGTTTGTGGTTTTCTTCAAAAAAAAGAAAAATTAGTTTGTGGTTTTCTTAAAAAAAAAAAAAAATTAGTTTGATGTTTTCTTCAAAAAAAAAAGAAAATTAGTTTCTGGTTTTCTTCAAAAAAAGAAAATTAATTGGTGGTTTTTTTCAAAAAAAGAAAATTAGTCTGTGGTTTTCTTCAAAAAAAGAAAATTAGTTTGTGGTTATCTTCAAAAAAAGAAAATTAGTTTGTGGTTTTCTTCAAAAAAAGAAATATTAGTTTGTGGTTTTTTTCAAAAAAAGAAAAATTAGTTTGTGGTTTTCTTCAAAAAAATAAAATTAGTTTGTGGTTATCTTCAAAAAAAGAAAATTAGTTTGTGGTTTTCATCAAAAAAAAAATTAGTTTGTGGTTTTCTTCAAAAAAAAGAAAATTATTTTGGGCTCTTCTTCAAAAAAAGAAAATTAGTTTATGGTTTTCTTCAAAAAAAGAAAATTAGTTTGTGGTTTTCTTCAAAAAAAAAGAAAATTAGTTTGTGGTTTTCATCAAAAAAAAAAAATTAGTTTGTCGTTTTCTTCAAAAAAAAGAAAATTTTGTTTGTGGTTTTCTTGAAAAAAAGAAAAATTATTTTGATGTTTTCTTCAAAAAAAAGAATATTAGTTTGTGGTTTTCTTCAAAAAAAGAAAATTAGTTTGTGGTTTTCTTCAAAAAAAAAATTAGTTTGTGGTTTTATTACAAAAAGAATTAGTTTGTGGTTTTCTTCAAAAAAAAATTTAGTTTGTGGTTTTATTCAATAAAAGAAAAATTAGTTTGTGGTTTGTTTTCAAAAAAAGAAAATTAGATTATGCTTTTCTTCAAAAACAATATAATTATTTTGTGCTTTTCTTCAAAAAAAGAAAATTAGTTTATTGTTTTCTTCAAAAAAAGAAAATTACTTTGTCGTTTTCTTCAAAAAAAAAAGAAAATTAGTTTGTGGTTTTATTCAAAAAAAGAAAATTAGTTTGTGGTTTTCTTCAAAAAAAAGAAAATTAGTTTGTGGTTTTCTTCAAAAAAAAGAAAATTAGTTTGCGGTTTTCTTCAAAAAAAGAAAAATTAGTTTTTGGTTTTCTTCAAAAAAAAGAAAATTAGTTTGTGATTTTCTTTAAAAAAAGGACTTAGTTTGTGGTTTTTTGTAGAAAACCACAAAAAAAAATTAGTTTGTGGTTTTATTCAAAAAAAGAAAATTAGTTTCGGGTTTTCTTTAAAAAAAAGAAAATTAGTTTGCGGTTTTCTTCAAAAAAAAGAAAATAAGTTTGTGGTTTTCTTCAAAAAAAGAAAATTTGTTTGTGGTTTTCTTCAAAAAAAAAAAGAAAATTAGTTTATGGTTTTATTCAAAAAACGAAAATTAGTTTGTGGTCTTCTTCAAAAAAAAGAAAATTAGTTTGTGGTTTTCTTCAAAAAAAAGAAAATTAGTTTGTGGTTTTCTTCAAAAAAAGAAAATTAGTTTGTGGTTTTTTTCAAAAAAAAGAAAAATTAGTTTGTGGTTATCTTCAAAAAAAGAAAATTAGTTTGCGGTTTTCTACAAAAAAAGACAATTAGTTTGTGGTTTTTTTCAAAAAAAGAAAAATTAGTTTGTGGTTTTCTTCAAAAAAATAAAATTAGTTTGTGGTTATCTTCAAAAATATGAAATTACTTTGTGGTTTTCTTCAAAAAAAAAAAGAAAATTAGTTTGTGGTTTTCTTCAAAAAAAAGAAAATAAGTTTGTGGTTTTCTTCAAAAAAAAGAAAATTAGTTTGTGGTCTTCTTCAAAAAAAAAAGAAAAATTAGTTTGTGGTTATCTTCAAAAAAAGAAAATTAGTTTGTGGTTTTAATCAAAAAAAAATTAGTTTGTGGTTTTCTTCAAAAAAAAGAAAATTATTTTGGGCTCTTCTTCAAAAAAAGAAAATTAGTTTATGGTTTTCTTCAAAAAAAGAAAATTAGTTTGTGGTTTTCTTCAAAAAAAAAGAAAATTAGTTTGAGGTTTTCTTCAAAAAAAAGAAAATTAGTTTGTCGTTTTCTTCAAAAAAAAGAAAAATTAGTTTGTGGTTTTCTTGAAAAAAAGAAAAATTATTTTGATGTTTTCTTCAAAAAAAAGAATATTAGTTTGTGGTTTTCTTCAAATAAAGAAAATTAGTTTGTGGTTTTCTTCAAAAAAAAAGAAAATTAGTTTGTGGTTTTCTTCAAAAAAAAGAAAATTAGTTTGTCGTTTTCTTCAAAAAAAAGAAAGATTAGTTTGTGGTTTTCTTGAAAAAAAGAAAAATTATTTTGATGTTTTCTTCAAAAAAAAGAATATTAGTTTGTGATTTTCTTCAAAAAAAAAATTAGTTTGTGGTTTTCTTCAAAAAGAGAAAATTAGTTCGTGGTTTTTTGAAGAAATCCACAAAAAAAGAAAATTTGTTTGTAGTTTGTTTCTAAAAAAGAAAATTAGTTTGTGGTTTTATTCAAAAAAAGAAAATTAGTTTGTGGTTTTCTTCAAAAAAAAGAAAATTAGTTTGTGGTTTTCTTCAAAAAAAAGAAAATTAGTTTGCGGTTTTCTTCAAAAAAAGAAAAATTAGTTTTTGGTTTTCTTCAAAAAAAAGAAAATTAGTTTGTGATTTTCTTTAAAAAAAGAAACTTAGTTTGTGGTTTTTTGTAGAAAACCACAAAAAAAAATTAGTTTGTGGTTTTATTCAAAAAAAGAAAATTAGTTTCTGGTTTTCTTTAAAAAAAAGAAAATTAGTTTGCGGTTTTCTTCAAAAAAAAGAAAATAAGTTTGTGGTTTTCTTCAAAAAAAGAAAATTTGTTTGTGGTTTTCTTCAAAAAAAAAAAGAAAATTAGTTTATGGTTTTATTCAAAAAACGAAAATTAGTTTGTGGTCTTCTTCAAAAAAAAGAAAATTAGTTTGTGGTTTTCTTCAAAAAAAAGAAAATTAGTTTGTGGTTTTCTTCAAAAAAACAAAATTAGTTTGTGGTTTTCTTCAAAAAAAGAAAATTAGTTTGTGGTATTTTTCAAAAAAAAAAATTAGTTTGTGGTTTTCTTCACAAAAAAAAATTAGTTTGTGGTTTTCTTCAAAAAAAGAAAATTAGTTTGTGGTTTTCTTCAAAAAAGAAAATTAGTTTGTGGTTTTCTTCAAAAAAATAAATATTTGTTTGTGGTTTGTTTTCAAAACAAGAAAAATTAGTTTGTGGTTTTCTTCAAAAAAAGAAAATTAGTTTGTGGTTTTCATCAAAAAAAAGAAATATTTGTTTGTGGTTTTCTTAAAAAAAAAAGAAAATTAGTTTGATGTTTTCTTCAAAAAGAAAAAAAAATTAGTTTCTGGTTTTCTTAAAAAAAAGAAATTTAATTTGTGTTTTTTTTCAAAAAAAGAAAATTAGTCTGTGGTTTTCTTCAAAAAAAGAAAATTAGTTTGTGGTTATCTTCAAAAAAAGAAAATTAGTTTGTGGTTTTCTTCAAAAAAAGAAAAATTAGTTTGTGGTTATTTTCAAAAAAAGAAAAATTAGTTTGTGGTTTTCTTCAAAAAAATAAAATTAGTTTGTGGTAATCTTCAAAAAAAGAAAATTAGTTTGTGGTTTTCATCAAAAAAAAAAAAATTAGTTTGTGGTTTTCTTCAAAAAAAAGAAAATTATTTTGGGCTCTTCTTCAAAAAAAGAAAATTAGTGTATGGTTTTCTTCAAAAAAAGAAAATTAGTTTGTGGTTTTCTTCAAAAAAAAAAGAAAATTAGTTTGTGGTTTTCATCAAAAAAAAGAAAATTAGTTTGTCGTTTTCTTCAAAAACAAGAAAAATTAGTTTGTGGTTTTCTTGAAAAAAAGAAAAATTATTTTGATGTTTTCTTCAAAAAAAAGAATATTAGTTTGTGGTTTTCTTCAAAAAAAGATAATTAGTTTCTGGTTTTCTTCAAAAAAAAAATTAGTTTGTGGTTTTATTACAAAAAGAATTAGTTTGTGGTTTTCTTAAAAAAAAAAAATTAGTTTGTGGTTTTATTACAAAAAGAATTAGTTTGTGGTTTTCTTCAAAAAAAAATTTAGTTTGTGCTTTTATTCAATAAAAGAAAAATTAGTTTGTGGTTTGTTTTCAAAAAAAGAAAATTAGATTATGCTTTTCTTCAAAAAAAATACAATTATTTTGTGCTTTTCTTAAAAAAAAGAAAATTAGTTTTTGGTTTTCTTCAAAAAAAGAAAATTACTTTGTGGTTTTCTTCAAAAAAAAAAGAAAATTAGTTTGTGGTTTTATTCAAAAAAAGAAAATTAGTTTGTGGTTTTCTTCAAAAAAAAGAAAATTAGTTTGCGGTTTTCTTCAAAAAAAGAAAAATTAGTTTTTGGTTTTCTTCAAAAAAAAGAAAATTAGTTTGTGATTTTCTTTAAAAAAAGAAAATTAGTTTGTGGTTTTTTGTAAAAAACCACAAAAAAAAATTAATTTGTGGTTTTATTCAAAAAAAGAAAATTAGTTTGTGGTTTTCTTCAAAAAAAAGAAAATTAGTTTGCGGTTTTCTTCAAAAAAAAGAAAATAAATTTGTGGTTTTCTTCAAAAAAAGAAAATTAGTTTGTGGTTTTCTTCAAAAAAAAAAAGAAAATTAGTTTATGGTTTTATTCAAAAAACGAAAATTAGTTTGTGGTCTTCTTCAAAAAAAAAGAAAATTAGTTTGTGGTTTTCTTCAAAAAAAAGAAAATTAGTTTGTGGTTTTCTTCAAAAAAAGAAAATTAGTTTTTGGTTTTTTTCAAAAAAAAGAAAAATTAGTTTGTGGTTTTCTTCAAAAAAAGAAAATTAGTTTGTGGTATTTTTCAAAAAAAAAAATTAGTTTGTGGTTTTCTTCACAAAAAAAAATTAGTTTGTGGTTTTCTTCCAAAAAAGAAAATTAGTTTGTGGTTTTCTTCAAAAAAGAAAATTAGTTTGTGGTTTTCTTCAAAAAAAGAAGTATTTGTTTGAGGTTTGTTTTCAAAACAAGAAAAATTAGTTTGTGGTTTTCTTCAAAAAAAGAAAATTAGTTTGTTGTTTTCTTCAAAAAAAAGAAAAATTAGTTTGTGGTTTTCTTAAAAAAAAAAGAAAATTAGTTTGATGTTTTCTTCAAAAAAAAAAAATTAGTTTCTGGTTTTCTTCAAAAAAAGAAAATTAATTTGTGGTTTTTTTCAAAAAAAGAAAAATTAGTTTGTGGTTTTATTCAATAAAAGAAAAATTAGTTTTTGGTTTGTTTTCAAAAAAAGAAAATTAGATTATGCTTTTCTTCAAAAAAAATACAATTATTTTGTGCTTTTCTTCAAAAAAAGAAAATTAGTTTTTGGTTTTCTTCAAAAAAAGAAAATTACTTTGTGGTTTTCTTCAAAAAAAAAAGAAAATTAGTTTGTGGTTTTATTCAAAAAAATAAAATTAGTTTGTGGTTTTCTTAAAAAAAAAGAAAATTAGTTTGTGGTTTTCTTCAAAAAAAAGAAAATTAGTTTGCGGTTTTCTTCAAAAAAACAAAATTAGTTTGTGGTTTTCTTCAAAAAAAGAAAATTAGTTTGCGGTATTTTTCAAAAAAAAAAATTAGTTTGTGGTTTTCTTCACAAAAAAAAATTAGTTTGTGGTTTTCTTCAAAAAAAGAAAATTAGTTTGTGGTTTTCTTCAAAAAAGAAAATTAGTTTGTGGTTTTCTTCAAAAAAATAAATATTTGTTTGTGGTTTGTTTTCAAAACAAGAAAAATTAGTTTGTGGTTTTCTTCAAAAAAAGAAAATTAGTTTGTGGTTTTCATCAAAAAAAAGAAAAATTTGTTTGTGGTTTTCTTAAAAAAAAAAGAAAATTAGTTTGATGTTTTCTTCAAAAAGAAAAAAAAATTAGTTTCTGGTTTTCTTAAAAAAAAGAAATTTAATTTGTGTTTTTTTTCAAAAAAAGAAAATTAGTCTGTGGTTTTCTGCAAAAAAAGAAAATTAGTTTGTGGTTATCTTCAAAAAAAGAAAATTAGTTTGTGGTTTTCTTCAAAAAAAGAAAAATTAGTTTGTGGTTATTTTCAAAAAAAGAAAAATTAGTTTGTGGTTTTCTTCAAAAAAATAAAATTAGTTTGTGGTAATCTTCAAAAAAAGAAAATTAGTTTGTGGTTTTCATCAAAAAAAAAAAATTAGTTTGTGGTTTTCTTCAAAAAAAAGAAAATTATTTTGGGCTCTTCTTCAAAAAAAGAAAATTAGTGTATGGTTTTCTTCAAAAAAAGAAAATTAGTTTGTGGTTTTCTTCAAAAAAAAAGAAAATTAGTTTGTGGTTTTCATCAAAAAAAAGAAAATTAGTTTGTCGTTTTCTTCAAAAACAAGAAAAATTAGTTTGTGGTTTTCTTGAAAAAAAGAAAAATTATTTTGATGTTTTCTTCAAAAAAAAGAATATTAGTTTGTGGTTTTCTTCAAAAAAAGATAATTAGTTTCTGGTTTTCTTCAAAAAAAAAAATTAGTTTGTGGTTTTATTACAAAAAGAATTAGTTTGTGGTTTTCTTAAAAAAAAAAAATTAGTTTGTGGTTTTATTACAAAAAGAATTAGTTTGTGGTTTTCTTCAAAAAAAAATTTAGTTTGTGGTTTTATTCAATAAAAGAAAAATTAGTTTGTGGTTTGTTTTCAAAAAAAGAAAATTAGATTATGCTTTTCTTCAAAAAAAATACAATTATTTTGTGCTTTCTTCAAAAAAAGAAAATTAGTTTTTGGTTTTCTTCAAAAAAAGAAAATTACTTTGTGGTTTTCTTCAAAAAAAAAAGAAAATTAGTTTGTGGTTTTATTCAAAAAAAGAAAATTAGTTTGTGGTTTTCTTCAAAAAAAAGAAAATTAGTTTGTGGTTTTCTTCAAAAAAAGAAAAATTAGTTTTTGGTTTTCTTCAAAAAAAAGAAAATTAGTTTGTGATTTTCTTTAAAAAAAGAAAATTAGTTTGTGGTTTTTTGTAAAAAACCACAAAAAAAAATTAATTTGTGGTTTTATTCAAAAAAAGAAAATTAGTTTGTGGTTTTCTTCAAAAAAAAGAAAATTAGTTTGCGGTTTTCTTCAAAAAAAAGAAAATAAATTTGTTGTTTTCTTCAAAAAAAGAAAATTAGTTTGTGGTTTTCTTCAAAAAAAAAAAGAAAATTAGTTTATGGTTTTATTCAAAAAACGAAAATTAGTTTGTGGTCTTCTTCAAAAAAAAAGAAAATTAGTTTGTGGTTTTCTTCAAAAAAAAGAAAATTAGTTTGTGGTTTTCTTCAAAAAAAGAAAATTAGTTTTTGGTTTTTTTCAAAAAAAAGAAAAATTAGTTTGTGGTTTTCTTCAAAAAAAGAAAATTAGTTTGTGGTATTTTTCAAAAAAAAAAATTAGTTTGTGGTTTTCTTCACAAAAAAAAATTAGTTTGTGGTTTTCTTCCAAAAAAGAAAATTAGTTTGTGGTTTTCTTCAAAAAAGAAAATTAGTTTGTGGTTTTCTTCAAAAAAAGAAGTATTTGTTTGTGGTTTGTTTTCAAAACAAGAAAAATTAGTTTGTGGTTTTCTTCAAAAAAAGAAAATTAGTTTGTTGTTTTCTTCAAAAAAAAGAAAAATTAGTTTGTGGTTTTCTTAAAAAAAAAAGAAAATTAGTTTGATGTTTTCTTCAAAAAAAAAAAATTAGTTTCTGGTTTTCTTCAAAAAAAGAAAATTAATTTGTGGTTTTTTTCAAAAAAAGAAAAATTAGTTTGTGGTTTTATTCAATAAAAGAAAAATTAGTTTTTGGTTTGTTTTCAAAAAAAGAAAATTAGATTATGCTTTTCTTCAAAAAAAATACAATTATTTTGTGCTTTTCTTCAAAAAAAGAAAATTAGTTTTTGGTTTTCTTCAAAAAAAGAAAATTACTTTGTGGTTTTCTTCAAAAAAAAAAGAAAATTAGTTTGTGGTTTTATTCAAAAAAAGAAAATTAGTTTGTGGTTTTCTTCAAAAAAAAGAAAATTAGTTTGCGGTTTTCTTCAAAAAAAAGAAAATAAATTTGTGGTTTCCTTCAAAAAAAGAAAATTAGTTTGTGGTTTTCTTCAAAAAAAAAAAGTAAATTAGTTTATGGTTTTATTCAAAAAACGAAAATTAGTTTGTGGTCTTCTTCAAAAAAAAAGAAAAATTAGTTTGTGGTTATCTTCAAAAAAAGAAAATTAGTTTGTGGTTTTAATCAAAAAAAAATTAGCTTGTGGTTTTCTTCAAAAAAAAGAAAATTATTTTGGGCTCTTCTTCAAAAAAAGAAAATTAGTTTATGGTTTTCTTCAAAAAAAGAAAATTAGTTTGTGGTTTTCTTCAAAAAAAAAGAAAATTAGTTTGAGGTTTTCTTCAAAAAAAAGAAAATTAGTTCGTCGTTTTCTTCAAAAAAAAGAAAAATTAGTTTGTGGTTTTCTGGAAAAAAAGAAAAATTATTTTGATGTTTTCTTCAAAAAAAAGAATATTAGTTTGTGGTTTTCTTCAAATAAAGAAAATTAGTTTGTGGTTTTCTTCAAAAAAAAAGAAAATTAGTTTGTGGTTTTCTTCAAAAAAAAGAAAATTAGTTTGTCGTTTTCTTCAAAAAAAAGAAAGATTAGTTTGTGGTTTTCTTGAAAAAAAGAAAAATTATTTTGATGTTTTCTTCAAAAAAAAGAATATTAGTTTGTGATTTTCTTCAAAAAAAAAATTAGTTTGTGGTTTTCTTCAAAAAGAGAAAATTAGTTCGTGGTTTTTTGAAGAAAACCACAAAAAAAGAAAATTTGTTTGTAGTTTCTTTCTAAAAAAGAAATTTAGTTTGTGGTTTTCTTCAAAAAAAGAAAATTAGTTTGTGGTTTTTTCATAAAACGAAAATTAGTTTGTGGTTTTCTTCAAAAAAAAAAAAGAGAAAATTAGTTTGTGGTTTTCTTCAAAAAAAAGAAAATAAGTTTGTGGTTTTCTTCAAAAAAAAGAAAATTATTTTGTGGTTTTCTTCAAAAAAAAAGAAAAATTAGTTTGAGTTTTTCTTCAAAAAAAAAAGAAAATTAGTTTGTGGTTTTCTTCAAAAAAAAAAGAAAATAATTTTATTTTTTTCTTAAAAAAAAAGAAAATTAGTTTGTGGTTTTATTCAAAAAAAGAAAATAAGTTTGTGGTCTTCTTCAAAAAAAAAGAAAAATTAGTTTGTGGTTTTCTTCAAAAAAAAGAAAATAAATTTGTGGTTTTCTTCAAAAAAAAAAATTTTAGTCTGTGGTTTTCTTCAAAAAAAAGAGAAAATTAGTTTGTGGTTTTCTTCAAAAAAAAGAAAATAAGTTTGTGGTTTTCTTCAAAAAAAAGAAAATTAGTTTGTGGTTTTCTTCAAAACAAAAGAAAAATTAGTTTGTGGTTTTCTTCAAAAAAAGAAAATTGTTTGTGGTATTTTTCAAAAAAAGAAAATTAGTCTGTGGTTTTCTTCAAAAAAAGAAAATTAGTTTGTGGTTTTCTACAAAAAAAAAGAGAAAATTAGTTTGTGGTCTTCTTCAAAAAAAAGAAAATTAGTTTGTGGTTTTCTTCAAAAAAAAGAAAATTAGTTTGTGGTTTTCTTCAAAAAAAGAAAATTAGTTTGTGGTTTTTTTCAAAAAAAAGAAAAATTAGTTTGTGGTTTTCTTCAAAAAAAGAAAATTAGTTTGTGGTATTTTTCAAAAAAAAAAATTAGTTTGTGGTTTTCTTCACAAAAAAAAATTAGTTTGTGGTTTTCTTCAAAAAAAGAAATATTTGTTTGTGGTTTGTTTTCAAAACAAGAAAAATTAGTTTGTGGTTTACTTCAAAAAAAGAAAATTAGTTTGTGGTTTTCATAAAAAAAAAGAAAAATTAGTTTGTGGTTTTCTTAAAAAAAAAAGAAAATTAGCTTGATGTTTTCTTCAAAAAAAAAAGAAAATTAGTTTCTGGTTTTCTTCAAAAAAAGAAAATTAATTGGTGGTTTTTTTCAAAAAAAGAAAATTAGTCTGTGGTTTTCTTCAAAAAAAGAAAATTAGTTTGTGGTTATCTTCAAAAAAAGAAAATTAGTTTGTGGTTTTCTTCAAAAAAAGAAATATTAGTTTGTGGTTTTTTTCAAAAAAAGAAAAATTAGTTTGTGGTTTTCTTCAAAAAAATAAAATTAGTTTGTGGTTATCTTCAAAAAAAGAAAATTAGTTTGTGGTTTTCATCAAAAAAAAAATTAGTTTGTGGTTTTCTTCAAAAAAAAGAAAATTATTTTGGGCTCTTCTTCAAAAAAAGAAAATTAGTTTATGGTTTTCTTCAAAAAAAGAAAATTAGTTTGTGATTTTCTTCAAAAAAAAAGAAAATTAGTTTGTGGTTTTCATCAAAAAAAAGAAAATTAGTTTGTCGTTTTCTTCAAAAAAAAGAAAATTTTGTTTGTGGTTTTCTTGAAAAAAAGAAAAATTATTTTGATGTTTTCTTCAAAAAAAAGAATATTAGTTTGTGGTTTTCTTCAAAAAAAGAAAATTAGTTTGTGGTTTTCTTCAAAAAAAAAAATTAGTTTGTGGTTTTATTACAAAAAGAATTAGTTTGTGGTTTTCTTCAAAAAAAAATTTAGTTTGTGGTTTTATTCAATAAAAGAAAAATTAGTTTGTGGTTTGTTTTCAAAAAAAGAAAATTAGATTATGCTTTTCTTCAAAAACAATATAATTATTTTGTGCTTTTCTTCAAAAAAAGAAAATTTGTTTATTGTTTTCTTCAAAAAAAGAAAATTACTTTGTCGTTTTCTTCAAAAAAAAAAGAAAATTAGTTTGTGGTTTTATTCAAAAAAAGAAAATTAGTTTGTGGTTTTCTTCAAAAAAAAGAAAATTAGTTTGTGGTTTTCTTCAAAAAAAAGAAAATTAGTTTGCGGTTTTCTTCAAAAAAAGAAAAATTAGTTTTTGGTTTTCTTCAAAAAAAAGAAAATTAGTTTGTGATTTTCTTTAAAAAAAGAAACTTAGTTTGTGGTTTTTTGTAGAAAACCACAAAAAAAAATTAGTTTGCGGTTTTATTCAAAAAAAGAAAATTAGTTTCTGGTTTTCTTTAAAAAAAAGAAAATTAGTTTGCGGTTTTCTTCAAAAAAAAGAAAATAAGTTTGTGGTTTTCTTCAAAAAAAGAAAATTTGTTTGTGGTTTTCTTCAAAAGAAAAAAGAAAATTAGTTTATGGTTTTATTCAAAAGACGAAAATTAGTTTGTGGTCTTCTTCAAAAAAAAGAAAATTAGTTTGTGGTTTTCTTCAAAAAAAAGAAAATTAGTTTGTGGTTTTCTTCAAAAAAAGAAAATTAGTTTGTGGTTTTTTTCAAAAAAAAGAAAAATTAGTTTGTGGTTTTCTTCAAAAAAAGAAAATTAGTTTGTGGTATTTTTCAAAAAAAAAAATTAGTTTGTGGTTTTCTTCACAAAAAAAAATTAGTTTGTGGTTTTCTTCAACAAAAGAAAATTAGTTTGTGGTTTTCTTCAAAAAAGAAAATTAGTTTGTGGTTTTCTTCAAAAAAATAAATATTTGTTTGTGGTTTGTTTTCAAAACAAGAAAAATTAGTTTGTGGTTTTCTTCAAAAAAAAGAAAATTAGTTTGTGGTTTTCATCAAAAAAAAGAAAAATTTGTTTGTGGTTTTCTTAAAAAAAAAAAGAAAATTAGTTTGATGTTTTCTTCAAAAAAAAAAAAAATTAGTTTCTGGTTTTCTTAAAAAAAAGAAATTTAATTTGTGGTTTTTTTCAAAAAAAGAAAATTAGTCTGTGGTTTTCTTCAAAAAAAGAAAATTAGTTTGTGGTTATCTTCAAAAAAAGAAAATTAGTTTGTGGTTTTCTTCAAAAAAAGAAAAATTAGTTTGTGGTTTTTTTCAAAAAAAGAAAAATTAGTTTGTGGTTTTCTTCAAAAAAATAAAATTAGTTTGTGGTTATCTTCAAAAAAAGAAAATTAGTTTGTGGTTTTCATCAAAAAAAAAAAATTAGTTTGTGGTTTTCTTCAAAAAAAAGAAAATTATTTTGGTCTCTTCTTCAAAAAAAGAAAATTAGTGTATGGTTTTCTTCAAAAAAAGAAAATTAGTTTGTGGTTTTCTTCAAAAAAAAAGAAAATTAGTTTGTGGTTTTCATCAAAAAAAAGAAAATTAGTTTGTCGTTTTCATCAATAACAAGAAAAATTAGTTTGTGGTTTTCTTGAAAAAAAGAAAAATTATTTTGATGTTTTCTTCAAAAAAAAGAATATTAGTTTGTGGTTTTCTCCAAAAAAAGATAATTAGTTTGTGGTTTTCTTCAAAAAAAAGAAAATTAGTTTGTGGTTTTCTTCAAAAAAAAGAAAATTAGTTTGTGGTTTTCTTCAAAAAAAGAAAATTAGTTTGTGGTTTTTTTCAAAAAAAAGAAAAATTTGTTTGTGGTTTTCTTCAAAAAAAGAAAATTAGTTTGTGGTATTTTTCAAAAAAAAAAATTAGTTTGTGGTTTTCTTCACAAAAAAAAATTAGTTTGTGGTTTTCTTCCAAAAAAGAAAATTAGTTTGTGGTTTTCTTCAAAAAAGAAAATTAGTTTGTGGTTTTCTTCAAAAAAAGAAGTATATGTTTGTGGTTTGTTTTCAAAACAAGAAAAATTAGTTTGTGGTTTTCTTCAAAAAAAGAAAATTAGTTTGTTGTTTTCTTCAAAAAAAAGAAAAATTTGTTTGTGGTTTTCTTAAAAAAAAAAGAAAATTAGTTTGATGTTTTCTTCAAAAAAAAAAAAATTAGTTTCTGGTTTTCTTCAAAAAAAGAAAATTAATTTGTGGTTTTTTTCAAAAAAAGAAAAATTAGTTTGTGGTTTTATTCAATAAAAGAAAAATTAGTTTGTGGTTTGTTTTCAAAAAAAGAAAATTAGATTATGCTTTTCTTCAAAACAAATACAATTATTTTGTGCTTTTCTTCAAAAAAAGAAAATTAGTTTTTGGTTTTCTTCAAAAAAAGAAAATTACTTTGTGGTTTTCTTCAAAAAAAAAAGAAAATTAGTTTGTGGTTTTATTCAAAAAAAGAAAATTAGTTTGTGGTTTTCTTCAAAAAAAAGAAAATTAGTTTGTGGTTTTCTTCAAAAAAAAGAAAATTAGTTTGCGGTTTTCTTCAAAAAAAGAAAAATTAGTTTTTGGTTTTCTTCAAAAAAAAGAAAATTAGTTTGTGATTTTCTTTAAAAAAAGAAAATTAGTTTGTGGTTTTTTGTAGAAAACCACAAAAAAAAATTAATTTGTGGTTTTATTCAAAAAAAGAAAATTAGTTTGTGGTTTTCTTCAAAAAAAAGAAAATTAGTTTGCGGTTTTCTTCAAAAAAAAGAAAATAAATTTGTGGTTTCCTTCAAAAAAAGAAAATTAGTTTGTGGGTTTCTTCAAAAAAAAAAAAAAAATTAGTTTATGGTTTTATTCAAAAAACGAAAATTAGTTTGTGGTCTTCTTCAAAAAAAAAGAAAAATTAGTTTGTGGTTATCTTCAAAAAAAGAAAATTAGTTTGTGGTTTTAATCAAAAAAAAATTAGTTTGTGGTTTTCTTCAAAAAAAAGAAAATTATTTTGGGCTCTTCTTCAAAAAAAGAAAATTAGTTTATGGTTTTCTTCAAAAAAAGATAATTAGTTTGTGGTTTTCTTCAAAAAAAAAGAAAATTAGTTTGAGGTTTTCTTCAAAAAAAAGAAAATTAGTTTGTCGTTTTCTTCAAAAAAAAGAAAAATTAGTTTGTGATTTTCTTGAAAAAAAGAAAAATTATTTTGATGTTTTCTTCAAAAAAAAGAATATTAGTTTGTGGTTTTCTTCAAATAAAGAAAATTAGTTTGTGGTTTTCTTCAAAAAAAAAAAAAATTAGTTTGTGGTTTTCTTCAAAAAAAAGAAAATTAGTTTGTCGTTTTCTTCAAAAAAAAGAAAGATTAGTTTGTGGTTTTCTTGAAAAAAAGAAAAATTATTTTGAAGTTTTCGTCAAAAAAAAGAATATTAGTTTGAGATTTTCTTCAAAAAAAAAATTAGTTTGTGGTTTTCTTCAAAAAGAGAAAATTAGTTCGTGGTTTTTTGAAGAAAACCACAAAAAAAGAAAATTTGTTTGTAGTTTGTTTCTAAAAAAGAAAATTAGTTTGTGGTTTTCTTCAAAAAAAGAAAATTAGTTTGTGGTTTTTTCATAAAACGAAAATTAGTTTGTGGTTTTCTTCAAAAAAAAAAAAGAGAAAATTAGTTTGTGGTTTTCTTCAAAAAAAAGAAAATAAGTTTGTGGTTTTCTTCAAAAAAAAGAAAATTATTTTGTGGTTTTCATCAAAAAAAAAGAAAAATTAGTTTGAGTTTTTCTTCAAAAAAAAAAGAAAATTAGTTTGTGGTTTTCTTCAAAAAAAAAAGAAAATAAGTTTATTTTTTTCTTAAAAAAAAAGAAAATTAGTTTGTGGTTTTATTCAAAAAAAGAAAATAAGTTTGTGGTCTTCTTCAAAAAAAAAGAAAAATTAGTTTGTGGTTTTCTTCAAAAAAAAGAAAATAAATTTGTGGTTTTCTTCAAAAAAAAAAATTTTAGTTTGTGGTTTTCTTCAAAAAAAAAGAGAAAATTAGTTTGTGGTTTTCTTCAAAAAAAATAAAATAAGTTTGTGGTTTTCTTCAAAAAAAAGAAAATTAGAAAAAGAAAATTAGTTTGTGGTTTTCTTCAAAACAAAAGAAAAATTAGTTTGTGGTTTTCTTCAAAAAAAGAAAATTAGTTTGTGGTATTTTTCAAAAAAAGAAAATTAGTCTGTGGTTTTCTTCAAAAAAAGAAAATTAGTTTGTGGTTTTCTACAAAAAAAAAGAGAAAATTAGTTTGTGGTCTTCTTCAAAAAAAAGAAAATTAGTTTGTGGTTTTCTTCAAAAAAAAGAAAATTAGTTTGTGGTTTTCTTCAAAAAAAGAAAATTAGTTTGTGGTTTTTTTCAAAAAAAAGAAAAATTAGTTTGTGGTTTTCTTCAAAAAAAGAAAATTAGTTTGTGGTATTTTTCAAAAAAAAAAATTAGTTTGTGGTTTTCTTCACAAAAAAAAATTAGTTTGTGGTTTTCTTCAAAAAAAGAAATATTTATTTGTGGTTTGTTTTCAAAACAAGAAAAATTAGTTTGTGGTTTACTTCAAAAAAAGAAAATTAGTTTGTGGTTTTCTTCAAAAAAAAGAAAAATTAGTTTGTGGTTTTCTTAAAAAAAAAAGAAAATTAGTTTGATGTTTTCTTCAAAAAAAAAAGAAAATTAGTATCTGGTTTTCTTCAAAAAAAGAAAATTAATTGGTGGTTTTTTTCAAAAAAAGAAAATTAGTCTGTGGTTTTCTTCAAAAAAAGAAAATTAGTTTGTGGTTATCTTCAAAAAAAGAAAATTAGTTTGTGGTTTTCTTCAAAAAAAGAAATATTAGTTTGTGGTTTTTTTCAAAAAAAGAAAAATTAGTTTGTGGTTTTCTTCAAAAAAATAAAATTAGTTTGTGGTTATCTTCAAAAAAAGAAAATTAGTTTGTGGTTTTCATCAAAAAAAAAATTAGTTTGTGGTTTTCTTCAAAAAAAAGAAAATTATTTTGGGCTCTTCTTCAAAAAAAGAAAATTAGTTTATGGTTTTCTTCAAAAAAAGAAAATTAGTTTGTGGTTTTCTTCAAAAAAAAAGAAAATTAGTTTGTGGTTTTCATTAATAAAAAGAAAATTAGTTTGTCGTTTTCTTCAAAAAAAAGAAAATTTTGTTTGTGGTTTTCTTGAAAAAAAGAAAAATTATTTTGATGTTTTCTTAAAAAAAAAGAATATTAGTTTGTGGTTTTCTTCAAAAAAAGAAAATTAGTTTGTGGTTTTCTTCAAAAAAAAAAATTAGTTTGTGGTTTTCTTCAAAAAAAAATTTAGTTTGTGGTTTTATTCAATAAAAGAAAAATTAGTTTGTGGTTTGTTTTCTAAAAAAGAAAATTAGATTATGCTTTTCTTCAAAAACAATATAATTATTTTGTGCTTTTCTTCAAAAAAAGAAAATTATTTTATTGTTTTCTTCAAAAAAAGAAAATTACTTTGTCGTTTTCTTCAAAAAAAAAAGAAAATTAGTTTGTGGTTTTATTCAAAAAAAGAAAATTAGTTTGTGGTTTTCTTCAAAAAAAAGAAAATTAGTTTGTGGTTTTCTTCAAAAAAAAGAAAATTAGTTTGCGGTTTTCTTCAAAAAAAGAAAAATTAGTTTTTGGTTTTCTTCAAAAAAAAGAAAATTAGTTTGTGATTTTCTTTAAAAAAAGAAACTTAGTTTGTGGTTTTTTGTAGAAAACCACAAAAAAAAATTAGTTTGTGGTTTTATTCAAAAAAAGAAAATTAGTTTCTGGTTTTCTTTAAAAAAAAGAAAATTAGTTTGCGGTTTTCTTCAAAAAAAAGAAAATAAGTTTGTGGTTTTCTTCAAAAAAAGAAAATTTGTTTGTGGTTTTCTTCAAAAAAAAAAAGAAAATTAGTTTATGGTTTTATTCAAAAAACGAAAATTAGTTTGTGGTCTTCTTCAAAAAAAAGAAAATTAGTTTGTGGTTTTCTTCAAAAAAAATAAAATTAGTTTGTGGTTTTCTTCAAAAAAAGAAAATTAGTTTGTGGTTTTTTTCAAAAAAAAGAAAAATTAGTTTGTGGTTTTCTTCAAAAAAAGAAAATTAGTTTGTGGTATTTTTCAAAAAAAAAAATTAGTTTGTGGTTTTCTTCACAAAAAAAAATTAGTTTGTGGTTTTCTTCAAAAAAAGAAAATTAGTTTGTGGTTTTCTTCAAAAAAGAAAATTAGTTTGTGTTTTTCTTCAAAAAAATAAATATTTCTTTGTGGTTTGTTTTCAAAACAAGAAAAATTAGTTTGTGGTTTTCTTCAAAAAAAAGAAAATTAGTTTGTGGTTTTCATCAAAAAAAAGAAAAATTTGTTTAAGGTTTTCTTAAAAAAAAAAGAAAATTAGTTTGATGTTTTCTTCAAAAAAAAAAAAAATTAGTTTCTGGTTTTCTTAAAAAAAAGAAATTTAATTTGTGGTTTTTTTCAAAAAAAAAAATTAGTCTGTGGTTTTCTTCAAAAAAAGAAAATTAGTTTGTGGTTATCTTCAAAAAAAGAAAATTAGTTTGTGGTTTTCTTCAAAAAAAGAAAAATTAGTTTGTGGTTTTTTTCAAAAAAAGAAAAATTAGTTTGTGGTTTTCTTCAAAAAAATAAAATTAGTTTGTGGTTATCTTCAAAAAAAGAAAATTAGTTTGTGGTTTTCATCAAAAAAAAAAAATTAGTTTGTGGTTTTCTTCAAAAAAAAGAAAATTATTTTGGTCTCTTCTTCAAAAAAAGAAAATTAGTGTATGGTTTTCTTCAAAAAAAGAAAATTAGTTTGTGGTTTTCTTCAAAAAAAAAGAAAATTAGTTTGTGGTTTTCATCAAAAAAAAGAAAATTAGTTTGTCGTTTTCTTCAAAAACAAGAAAAATTAGTTTGTGGTTTTCTTGAAAAAAAGAAAAATTATTTTGATGTTTTCTTCAAAAAAAAGAATATTAGTTTGTGGTTTTCTTCAAAAAAAGATAATTAGTTTCTGGTTTTCTTCAAAAAAAAGAAAATTAGTTTGTGGTTTTCTTCAAAAAAAAGAAAATTAGTTTGTGGTTTTCTTCAAAAAAAGAAAATTAGTTTGTGGTTTTTTTCAAAAAAAAGAAAATTTTGTTTGTGGTTTTCTTCAAAAAAAGAAAATTAGTTTGTGGTATTTTTCAAAAAAAAAATTAGTTTGTGGTTCTCTTCACAAAAAAAAATTAGTTTGTGGTTTTCTTCCAAAAAAGAAAATTAGTTTGTGGTTTTCTTCAAAAAAGAAAATTAGTTTGTGGTTTTCTTCAAAAAAAGAAGTATTTGTTTGTGGTTTGTTTTCAAAACAAGAAAAATTAGTTTGTGGTTTTCTTCAAAAAAAGAAAATTAGTTTGTTGTTTTCTTCAAAAAAAAGAAAAATTAGTTTGTGGTTTTCTTAAAAAAAAAAGAAAATTAGTTTGATGTTTTCTTCAAAAAAAAAAAAATTAGTTTCTGGTTTTCTTCAAAAAAAGAAAATTAATTTGTGGTTTTTTTCAAAAAAAGAAAAATTAGTTATTGGTTTTATTCAATAAAAGAAAAATTAGTTTGTGGTTTGTTTTCAAAAAAAGAAAATTAGATTATGCTTTTCTTCAAAAAAAATACAATTATTTTGTGCTTTTCTTCAAAAGAAGAAAATTAGTTTTTGGTTTTCTTCAAAAAAAGAAAATTACTTTGTGGTTTTCTTCAAAAAAAAAAGAAAATTAGTTTGTGGTTTTATTCAAAAAAAGAAAATTAGTTTGTGGTTTTCTTCAAAAAAAAGAAAATTAGTTTGTGGTTTTCTTCAAAAAAAAGAAAATAAGTTTGCGGTTTTCTTCAAAAAAAGAAAAATTAGTTTTTGGTTTTCTTCAAAAAAAAGAAAATTAGTTTGTGATTTTCTTTAAAAAAAGAAAATTAGTTTGTGGTTTTTTGTAGAAAACCACAAAAAAAAATTAATTTGTGGTTTTATTCAAAAAAAGAAAATTTGTTTGTGGTTTTCTTCAAAAAAAAGAAAATTAGTTTGCGGTTTTCTTCAAAAAAAATAAAATAAATTTGTGGTTTCCTTCAAAAAAAGAAAATTAGTTTGTGGTTTTCTTCAAAAAAAAAAAGACAATTAGTTTATGGTTTTATTCAAAAAACGAAAATTAGTTTGTGGTCTTCTTCAAAAAAAAAGAAAATTAGTTTGTGGTTTTCTTCAAAAAAAAGAAAATTAGTTTGTGGTTTTCTTCAAAAAAAGAAAATTAGTTTGTGGTTTTTTTCAAAAAAAAGAAAAATTAGTTTGTGGTTTTCTTCAAAAAAAGAAAATTAGTTTGTGGTATTTTTCAAAAAAAAAAATTAGTTTGTGGTTTTCTTCACAAAAAAAAATTAGTTTGTGGTTTTCTTCCAAAAAAGAAAATTAGTTTGTGGTTTGCTTCAAAAAAGAAAATTAGTTTGTGGTTTTCTTCAAAAAAAGAAGTATTTGTTTTTGGTTTGTTTTCAAAACAAGAAAAATTAGTTTGTGGTTTTCTTCAAAAAAAGAAAATTAGTTTGTGATTTTCTTCAAAAAAAAGAAAAATTAGTTTGTGGTTTTCTTAAAAAAAAAAAGAAAATTAGTTTGATGTTTTCTTCAAAAAAAAAAAAATTTGTTTCTGCTTTTCTTCAAAAAAAGAAAATTAATTTGTGGTTTTTTTCAAAAAAAGAAAAATTAGTCTGTGGTTTTCTTCAAAAAAAGAAAATTAATTTGTGGTTATCTTCAAAAAAAGAAAATTAGTTTGCGGTTTTCTTCAAAAAAAGACAATTAGTTTGTGGTTTTTTTCAAAAAAAGAAAAATTAGTTTGTGGTTTTCTTCAAAAAAATAAAATTAGTTTGTGGTTATCTTGAAAAATATGAAATTACTTTGTGGTTTTCTTCAAAAAAAAAAGAAAATTAGTTTGTGGTTTTCTTCAAAAAAAAGAAAATAAGTTTGTGGTTTTCTTCAAAAAAAAGAAAATTAGTTTGTGGTCTTCTTCAAAAAAAAAGAAAAATTAGTTTGTGGTTTTCTTCAAAAAAAAAGAAAATTAGTTCGTGGTTTTCTTCAAAAAAAAAAGAAAATCAGTTTGTGGTTTTCTTAAAAAAAAAAAGAAAAATTAGTTTGTGGTTTTCTTCAAAAAAAGAAAAATTAGTTTGTGGTTTTTTTCAAAAAAAGAAAAATTAGTTTGTGGTTTTCTTCAAAAAAATAAAATTAGTTTGTGGTTATCTTCAAAAAAAGAAAATTAGTTTGTGGTTTTAATCAAAAAAAAATTAGTTTGTGGTTTTCTTCAAAAAAAAGAAAATTATTTTGGGCTCTTCTTCAAAAAAAGAAAATTAGTTTATGGTTTTCTTCAAAAAAAGAAAATTAGTTTGTGGTTTTCTTCAAAAAAAAAGAAAATTAGTTTGTGGTTTTCTTCAAAAAAAAGAAAATTAGTTTGTCGTTTTCTTCAAAAAAAAGAAAAATTAGTTTGTGGTTTTCTTGAAAAAAAGAAAAATTATTTTGATGTTTTCTTCAAAAAAAATATATTAGTTTGCGGTTTTCTTCAAATAAAGAAAATTAGTTTGTGGTTTTCTTCAAAAAAAAAGAAAATTAGTTTGTGGTTTTCTTCAAAAAAAAGAAAATTAGTTTGTCGTTTTCTTCAAAAAAAAGAAAGATTAGTTTGTGGTTTTCTTGAAAAAAAGAAAAATTATTTTGATGTTTTCTTCAAAAAAAAGAATATTAGTTTGTGATTTTCTTCAAAAAAAAAATTAGTTTGTGGTTTTCTTCAAAAAGAGAAAATTAGTTCGTGGTTTTTTGAAGAAAACCACAAAAAATGAAAATTTGTTTGTAGTTTGTTTCTAAAAAAGAAAATTAGTTTGTGGTTTTCTTCAAAAAAAGAAAATTAGTTTGTGGTTTTTTTCAAAAAAAAGAAAAATTAGTTTGTGGTTTTCTTCAAAAAAAGAAAATTAGTTTGTGGTATTTTTCAAAAAAAAAAATTAGTTTGTGGTTGTCTTCACAAAAAAAAATTAGTTTGTGGTTTTCTTCAAAAAAAGAAATATTTGTTTGTGGTTTGTTTTCAAAACAAGAAAAATTAGTTTGTGGTTTTCTTCAAAAAAAGAAAATTAGTTTGTGGTTTTCTTCAAAAAAAAGAAAAATTAGTTTGTGGTTTTCTTAAAAAAAAAAGAAAATTAGTTTGATGTTTTCTTCAAAAAAAAAAGAAAATTAGTTTCTGGTTTTCTTCAAAAAAAGAAAATTAATTGGTGGTTTTTTTTCAAAAAAAGAAAATTAGTCTGTGGTTTTCTTCAAAAAAAGAAAATTAGGTTGTGGTTATCTTCAAAAAAAGAAAATTAGTTTGTGGTTTTCTTCAAAAAAAGAAATATTAGTTTGTGGTTTTTTTCAAAAAAAGAAAAATTAGTTTGTGGTTTTCTTCAAAAAAATAAAATTAGTTTGTGGTTATCTTCAAAAAAAGAAAATTAGTTTGTGGTTTTCATCAAAAAAAAAATTAGTTTGTGGTTTTCTTCAAAAAAAAGAAAATTATTTTGGGCTCTTCTTCAAAAAAAGAAAATTAGTTTATGGTTTTCTTCAAAAAAAGAAAATTAGTTTGTGGTTTTCTTCAAAAAAAAAGAAAATTAGTTTGTGGTTTTCTTCAAAAAAAAGAAAATTAGTTTGTCGTTTTCTTCAACAAAAAGAAAATTTTGTTTGTGGTTTTCTTGAAAAAAAGAAAAATTATTTTGATGTTTTCTTCAAAAAAAAGAATATTAGTTTGTGGTTTTCTTCAAAAAAAGAAAATTAGTTTGTGGTTTTCTTCAAAAAAAAAATTAGTTTGTGGTTTTATTACAAAAAGAATTAGTTTGTGGTTTTCTTCAAAAAAAAATTTAGTTTGTGGTTTTATTCAATAAAAGAAAAATTAGTTTGTGGTTTGTTTTCAAAAAAAGAAAATTAGATTATGCTTTTCTTCAAAAACAATATAATTATTTTGTGCTTTTCTTCAAAAAAAGAAAATTAGTTTATTGTTTTCTTCAAAAAAAGAAAATTACTTTGTCGTTTTCTTCAAAAAAAAAAGAAAATTAGTTTGTGGTTTTATTCAAAAAAAGAAAATTAGTTTGTGGTTTTCTTCAAAAAAAAGAAAATTAGTTTGTGGTTTTCTTCAAAAAAAAGAAAATTAGTTTGCGGTTTTCTTCAAAAAAAGAAAAAATTAGTTTTTGGTTTTCTTCAAAAAAAAGAAAATTAGTTTGTGATTTTCTTTAAAAAAAGAAACTTAGTTTGTGGTTTTTTGTAGAAAACCACAAAAAAAAATTAGTTTGTGGTTTTATTCAAAAAAAGAAAATTAGTTTCTGGTTTTCTTTAAAAAAAAGAAAATTAGTTTGCGGTTTTCTTCAAAAAAAAGAAAATAAGTTTGTGGTTTTCTTCAAAAAAAGAAAATTTGTTTGTGGTTTTCTTCAAAAAAAAAAAGAAAATTAGTTTATGGTTTTATTCAAAAAACGAAAATTAGTTTGTGGTCTTCTTCAAAAAAAAGAAAATTAGTTTGTGGTTTTCTTCAAAAAAAAGAAAATTAGTTTGTGGTTTTCTTCAAAAAAAGAAAATTAGTTTGTGGTTTTTTTCAAAAAAAAGAAAAATTAGTTTGTGGTTTTCTTCAAAAAAAGAAAATTAGTTTGTGGTATTTTTCAAAAAAAAAAATTAGTTTGTGGTTTTCTTCACAAAAAAAAATTAGTTTGTGGTTTTCTTCAAAAAAAGAAAATTAGTTTGTGGTTTTCTTCAAAAAAGAAAATTAGTTTGTGGTTTTCTTCAAAAAAATAAATATTTGTTTGTGGTTTGTTTTCAAAACAAGAAAAATTAGTTTGTGGTTTTCTTCAAAAAAAGAAAAATTAGTTTGTTGTTTTCATCAAAAAAAAGAAAAATTTGTTTGAGGTTTTCTTAAAAAAAAAAGAAAATTAGTTTGATGTTTTCTTCAAAAAAAAAAAAAATTAGTTTCTGGTTTTCCTAAAAAAAAGAAATTTAATTTGTGGTTTTTTTCAAAAAAAGAAAATTAGTCTGTGGTTTTCTTCAAAAAAAGAAAATTAGTTTGTGGTTATCTTCAAAAAAAGAAAATTAGTTTGTGGTTTTCTTCAAAAAAAGAAAAATTAGTTTGTGGTTTTTTTCAAAAAAAGAAAAATTAGTTTGTGGTTTTCTTCAAAAAAAAAGAAAAATTAGTTTGTGTTTTTCTTCAAAAAAAAAGAAAATTAGTTCGTGGTTTTCTTCAAAAAAAAAAAAAATAAGTTTGTGGTTTTCTTAAAAAAAAAAGAAAAATTAGTTTGTGATTTTCTTCAAAAAAAGAAAAATTAGTTTGTGGTTTTTTTCAAAAAAAGAAAAATTTGTTTGTGGTTTTCTTCAAAAAAATAAAATTAGTTTGTGGTTATCTTCAACAAAACAAAATTAGTTTGTGGTTTTCATCAAAAAAAAAATTAGTTTGTGGTTTTCTTCAAAAAAAAGAAAATTATTTTTTGGCTCTTCTTCAAAAAAAGAAAATTAGTTTATGGTTTTCTTCAAAAAAAGAAAATTAGTTTGTGGTTTTCTTCAAAAAAAAGAAAATTAGTTTGTGGTTTTCTTCAAAAAAAAGAAAATTAGTTTGTCGTTTTCTTCAAAAAAAAGAAAAATTAGTTTGTGGTTTTCATGAAAAAAAGAAAAAGTATTTTGATGTTTTCTTCAAAAAAAAGAATATTAGTTTGTCGTTTTCTTCAAAAAAAGAAAATTAGTTTGTGGTTTTCTTCAAAAAAAAAGAAAATTAGTTTGTGGTTTTCTTCAAAAAAAAGAAAATTAGTTTGTCGTTTTCTTCAAAAAAAAGAAAAATTAGTTTGTGGTTTCCTTGAAAAAAAGAAAAATTATTTTGATGTTTTCTTCAAAAAAAAAATATTAGTTTGTGGTTTTCTTCAAAAAAAAAATTAGTTTGTGGTTTTCTTCAAAAAAAGAAAATTAGTTCGTGGTTTTTTGAAGAAAACCACAAAAAAAGAAAATTTGTTTGTAGTTTGTTTCTAAAAAAGAAAATTAGTTTGTGGTTTTTTCAAAAAACGAAAATTATTTGTGGTTTTCTTCAAAAAAAAAAGAGAAAATTAGTTTGTGGTTTTCTTCAAAAAAAAGAAAATAAGTTTGTGGTCTTCTTCAAAAAAAAGAAAATTAGTTTGTGGTTTTCTTCAAAAAAAAAGAAAAATTAGTTTGTGTTTTTCTTCAAAAAAAAAAGAAAATTAGTTTGTGGTTTTCTTCAAAAAAAAAAGAAAATAAGTTTGTCTTTTTCTTAAAAAAAAAAGAAAATTAGTTTGTGGTTTTATTCAAAAAAAGAAAATAAGTTTGTGGTCTTCTTCAAAAAAAAAGAAAAATTAGTTTGTGGTTTTCTTCAAAAAAAGAGAAAATTAGTTTGTGGTTTTCTTCATAAAAAACAAAATAAGTTTGTGGTTTTCTTCAAAAAAAAAGAAAATTAGTTTGTGGTTTTCTTCAAAAAAATAAAATTACTTTGTGGTTTTCTTCAAAAAAAGAAAATTAGTTTGTGGTTTTCTTCAAAAAAAAAGAAATTTAGTTTGTGGTTTTCTTCAAAAAAAAGAAAATTAGTTTGTCATTTTCTTCAAAAAAAAGAAAAATTAGTTTGTGGTTTTCTTGAAAAAAAAAATTATTTTGATGTTTTCTTCAAAAAAAAGAATATTAGTTTGTGGTTTTCTTCAAAAAAAAAATTAGTTTGTGGTTTTCTTCAAAAAAAGAAAATTAGTTCGTGGTTTTTTGAAGAAAACCACAAAAAAAGAAAATTTGTTTGTAGTTTGTTTCTAAAAAAAAGAGAAAATTTGTTTGTGGTTTTCTTCAAAAAAAAGAAAATAAGTTTGTGGTTTTCTTCAAAAAAAAGAAAATTAGTTTGTGGTTTTCTTCAAAAAAAAAGAAAAATTAGTTTGTGTTTTTCTTCAAAAACAAAAGAAAATTAGTTTGTGGTTTTCTTCAAAAAAAAAAGAAAATAAGTTTGTTTTTTTCTTAAAAAAAAAAGAAAATTAGTTTGTGGTTTTATTCAAAAAAAGAAAATAAGTTTGTGGTCTTCTTCAAAAAAAAAGAAAAATTAGTTTGTGGTTTTCTTCAAAAAAAGAGAAAATTAGTTTGTGGTTTTCTTCATAAAAAACAAAATAAGTTTGTGGTTTTCTTCAAAAAAAAGAAAATTAGTTTGTGGTTTTCTTCAAAAAAATAAAATTAGTTTGTGGTTATCTTCAAAAATATAAAATTACTTTGTGGTTTTCTTAAAAAAAAAAAGAAAATTAGTTTGTGGTTTTCTTCAAAAAAAAGAAAATAAGTTTGTGGTTTTCTTCAAAAAAAAGAAAATTAGTTTGTGGTTTTCTTCAAAAAAAAAGAGAAAATTAGTTTGTGGTTTTCTTCAAAAAAAAGAAAATAAGTTTGTGGTTTTCTTCAAAAAAAAGAAAATTAGTTTGTGGTTTTCTTCAAAACAAAAGAAAAATTGGTTTGTGTTTTTATTCAAAAAAAAATAAAATTTGTTCGTGGTTTTCTTCAAAAAAAAAAGAAAATAAGTTAGTGGTTTTCTTAAAAAAAAAAAAAAATTAGTTTGTGGTTTTCTTCAAAAAAAGAAAAATTAGTTTGTGGTTTTTTTCAAAAAAAGAAAAATTAGTTTGTGGTTTTATTCAAAAAAAGAAAATTAGTTTGTGGTTTTCATCAAAAAAATAAAATTAGTTTGTGGTTATCTTCAAAAAAAGAAAATTAGTTTGTGGTTTTCATCAAAAAAAAAAAATTAGTTTGTGGTTTTCTTCAAAAAAAAGAAAATTATTTTGGGCTCTTCTTCAAAAAAAGAAAATTAGTTTATGGTTTTCTTCAAAAAAAGAAAATTAGTTTGTGGTTTTCTTCAAAAAAAATGAAAATTAGTTTGTGGTTTTCTTCAAAAAAAAGAAAATTAGTTTGTCGTTTTCTTCAAAAAAAAGAAAAATTAGTTTGTGGTTTTCTTGAAAAAAAGAAAAATTATTTTGATGTTTTCTTCAAAAAAAAGAATATTAGTTTGTGGTTTTCTTCAAAAAAAGAAAATTAGTTTGTGGTTTTCTTCAAAAAAAAAGAAAATTAGTTTGTGGTTTTCTTCAAAAAAAAGAAAATTAGTTTGTCGTTTTCTTCTAAAAAAAGAAAAATTAGTTTGTGGTTTTCTTGAAAAAAAGAAAAATTATTTTGATGTTTTCTTCAAAAAAAAGAATATTAGTTTGTGGTTTTCTTCAAAAAAAAAATTAGTTTGTGGTTTTCTTCAAAAAAAGAAAATTAGTTCGTTGTTTTTTGAAGAAAACCACAAAAAAAGAAAATTTGTTTGTAGTTTGTTTCTAAAAAAGAAAATTAGTTTGTGGTTTTCTTCAAAAAAAGAAAATTTGTTTGTGGTTTTTTCAAAAAACGAAAATTAGTTTGTGGTTTTCTTCAAAAAAAAAGAGAAAATTAGTTTGTGGTTTTCTTCAAAAAAAAGATAATAAGTTTGTGGTTTTCTTCAAAAAAAAGAAAATTAGTTTGTGGTTTTCTTCAAAAAAAAAGAAAAATTAGTTTGTGTTTTTCTTCAAAAAAAAAAGAAAATTAGTTTGTGGTTTTCTTCAAAAAAAAAAGAAAATAAGTTTGTTTTTTTCTTAAAAAATAAAAGAAAATTAGTTTGTGGTTTTATTCAAAAAAAGAAAATAAGTTTGTGGTCTTCTTCAAAAAAAAAGAAAAATTAGTTTGTGGTTTTCTTCAAAAAAAGAGAAAATTAGTTTGTGGTTTTCTTCAAAAAAAACAAAATAAGTTTGTGGTTTTCTTCAAAAAAAAGAAAATTAGTTTGTGGTTTTCTTCAAAAAAATAAAATTAGTTTGTGGTTATCTTCAAAAATATAAAATTAATTTGTGGTTTTCTTCAAAAAAAAAAGAAAATTAGTTTGTGGTTTTCTTCAAAAAAAAGAAAATAAGTTTGTGGTTTTCTTCAAAAAAAAGAAAATTAGTTTGTGGTTTTCTTCAAAAAAAAAGAGAAAATTAGTTTGTGGTTTTGTTCAAAAAAAATAAAATAAGTTTGTGGTTTTCTTCAAAAAAAAGAAAATTAGTTTGTGGTTTTCTTCAAAAAAAAAGAAAAATTAGTTTGTGTTTTTCTTCAAAAAAAAAGAAAATTAGTTCGTGGTTTTCTTCAAAAAAAAAAGAAAATAAGTTTGTGGTCTTCTTAAAAAAAAAAAAAAATTAGTTTGTGGTTTTCTTCAAAAAAAGAAAAATTAGTTTGTGGTTTTTTTCAAAAAAAGAAAAATTATTTTGATGTTTTCTTCAAAAAAAAGAATATTAGTTTGTGGTTTTCTTCAAAAAAAAAATTAGTTTGTGGTTTTCTTCAAAAAAAGAAAATTAGTTCGTTGTTTTTTGAAGAAAACCACAAAAAAAGAAAATTTGTTTGTAGTTTGTTTCTAAAAAAGAAAATTAGTTTGTGGTTTTCTTCAAAAAAAAGAAAATTAGTTTGTGGTTTTTTCATAAAACGAAAATTAGTTTGTGGTTTTCTTCAAAAAAAAAAGAGAAAATTAGTTTGTGGTTTTCTTCAAAAAAAAGAAAATAAGTTTGTGGTTTTCTTCAAAAAAAAGAAAATTATTTTGTGGTTTTCTTCAAAAAAAAAGAAAAATTAGTTTGAGTTTTTCTTCAAAAAAAAAAAGAAAATTAGTTTGTGGTTTTCTTCAAAAAAAAAAGAAAATAAGTTTATTTTTTTCTTAAAAAAAAAGAAAATTAGTTTGTGGTTTTATTCAAAAAAAGAAAATAAGTTTGTGGTCTTCTTCAAAAAAAAAGAAAAATTAGTTTGTGGTTTTCTTCAAAAAAAAGAAAATAAATTTGTGGTTTTCTTCAAAAAAAAAAATTTTAGTTTGTGGTTTTCTTCAAAAAAAAAGAGAAAATTAGTTTGTGGTTTTCTTCAAAAAAAAAGAAAATAAGTTTGTGGTTTTCTTCAAAAAAAAGAAAATTAGTTTGTGGTTTTCTTCAAAACAAAAGAAAAATTAGTTTGTGGTTTTCATCAAAAAAAGAAAATTAGTTTGTGGTATTTTTCAAAAAAAGAAAATTAGTCTGTGGTCTTCTTCAAAAAAAGAAAATTAGTTTGTGGTTTTCTACAAAAAAAAAGAGAAAATTAGTTTGTGGTCTTCTTCAAAAAAAAGAAAATTAGTTTGTGGTTTTCTTCAAAAAAAAGAAAATTAGTTTGTGGTTTTCTTCAAAAAAAGAAAATTAGTTTGTGGTTTTTTTCAAAAAAAAGAAAAATTAGTTTGTGGTTTTCTTCAAAAAAAGAAAATTAGTTTGTGGTATTTTTCAAAAAAAAAAATTAGTTTGTGGTTGTCTTCACAAAAAAAAATTAGTTTGTGGTTTTCTTCAAAAAAAGAAATATTTGTTTGTGGTTTGTTTTCAAAACAAGAAAAATTAGTTTGTGGTTTTCTTCAAAAAAAGAAAATTAGTTTGTGGTTTTCTTCAAAAAAAAGAAAAATTAGTTTGTGGTTTTCTTAAAAAAAAAAGAAAATTAGTTTGATGTTTTCTTCAAAAAAAAAAGAAAATTAGTTTCTGGTTTTCTTCAAAAAAAGAAAATTAATTGGTGGTTTTTTTTCAAAAAAAGAAAATTAGTCTGTGGTTTTCTTCAAAAAAAGAAAATTAGTTTGTGGTTATCTTCAAAAAAAGAAAATTAGTTTGTGGTTTTCTTCAAAAAAAGAAATATTAGTTTGTTGTTTTTTTCAAAAAAAGAAAAATTAGTTTGTGGTTTTCTTCAAAAAAATAAAATTAGTTTGTGGTTATCTTCAAAAAAAGAAAATTAGTTTGTGGTTTTCATCAAAAAAAAAATTAGTTTGTGGTTTTCTTCAAAAAAAAGAAAATTATTTTGGGCTCTTCTTCAAAAAAAGAAAATTAGTTTATGGTTTTCTTCAAAAAAAGAAAATTAGTTTGTGGTTTTCTTCAAAAAATAAGAAAATTAGTTTGTGGTTTTCATCAAAAAAAAGAAAATTAGTTTGTCGTTTTCTTCAAAAAAAAGAAAATTTTGTTTGTGGTTTTCTTGAAAAAAAGAAAAATTATTTTGATGTTTTCTTCAAAAAAAAGAATATTAGTTTGTGGTTTTCTTCAAAAAAAGAAAATTAGTTTGTGGTTTTCTTCAAAAAAAAAAATTAGTTTGTGGTTTTATTACAAAAAGAATTAGTTTGTGGTTTTCTTCAAAAAAAAATTTAGTCTGTGGTTTTATTCAATAAAAGAAAAATTAGTTTGTGGTTTGTTTTCAAAAAAAGAAAATTAGATTATGCTTTTCTTCAAAAACAATATAATTATTTTGTGCTTTTCTTCAAAAAAAGAAAATTAGTTTATTGTTTTCTTCAAAAAAAGAAAATTACTTTGTCGTTTTCTTCAAAAAAAAAAGAAAATTAGTTTGTGGTTTTATTCAAAAAACGAAAATTAGTTTGTGGTTTTCTTCAAAAAAAAGAAAATTAGTTTGTGGTTTTCTTCAAAAAAAAGAAAATTAGTTTGCGGTTTTCTTCAAAAAAAGAAAAATTAGTTTTTTGTTTTCTTCAAAAAAAAGAAAATTAGTTTGTGATTTTCTTTAAAAAAAGAAACTTAGTTTGTGGTTTTTTGTAGAAAACCACAAAAAAAAATTAGTTTGTGGTTTTATTCAAAAAAAGAAAATTAGTTTCTGGTTTTCTTTAAAAAAAAGAAAATTAGTTTGCGGTTTTCTTCAAAAAAAAGAAAATAAGTTTGTGGTTTTCTTCAAAAAAAGAAAATTTGTTTGTGGTTTTCTTCAAAAAAAAAAAGAAAATTAGTTTATGGTTTTATTCAAAAAACGAAAATTAGTTTGTGGTCTTCTTCAAAAAAAAGAAAATTAGTTTGTGGTTTTCTTCAAAAAAAAGAAAATTAGTTTGTGGTTTTCTTCAAAAAAAGAAAATTAGTTTGTGGTTTTTTTCAAAAAAAAGAAAAATTAGTTTGTGGTTTTCTTCAAAAAAAGAAAATTAGTTTGTGGTATTTTTCAAAAAAAGAAAATTAGTTTGTGGTTTTCTTCAAAAAAAAGAAAAATTAGTTTGTGGTTTTCTTAAAAAAAAAAGAAAATTAGTTTGATGTTTTCTTCAAAAAAAAAAGAAAATTAGTTTCTGGTTTTCTTCAAAAAAAGAAAATTAATTGGTGGTTTTTTTTCAAAAAAAGAAAATTAGTCTGTGGTTTTCTTCAAAAAAAGAAAATTAGTTTGTGGTTATCTTCAAAAAAAGAAAATTAGTTTGTGGTTTTCTTCAAAAAAAGAAATATTAGTTTGTGGTTTTTTTCAAAAAAAGAAAAATTAGTTTGTGGTTTTCTTCAAAAAAATAAAATTAGTTTGTGGTTATCTTCAAAAAAAGAAAATTAGTTTGTGGTTTTCATCAAAAAAAAAATTAGTTTGTGGTTTTCTTCAAAAAAAAGAAAATTATTTTGGGCTCTTCTTCAAAAAAAGAAAATTAGTTTATGGTTTTCTTCAAAAAAAGAAAATTAGTTTGTGGTTTTCTTCAAAAAAAAAGAAAATTAGTTTGTGGTTTTCATCAAAAAAAAGAAAATTAGTTTGTCGTTTTCTTCAAAAAAAAGAAAATTTTGTTTGTGGTTTTCTTGAAAAAAAGAAAAATTATTTTGATGTTTTCTTCAAAAAAAAGAATATTAGTTTGTGGTTTTCTTCAAAAAAAGAAAATTAGTTTGTGGTTTTCTTCAAAAAAAAAAATTAGTTTGTGGTTTTATTACAAAAAGAATTAGTTTGTGGTTTTCTTCAAAAAAAAATTTAGTTTGTGGTTTTATTCAATAAAAGAAAAATTAGTTTGTGGTTTGTTTTCAAAAAAAGAAAATTAGATTATGCTTTTCTTCAAAAACAATATAATTATTTTGTGCTTTTCTTCAAAAAAAGAAAATTAGTTTATTGTTTTCTTCAAAAAAAGAAAATTACTTTGTCGTTTTCTTCAAAAAAAAAAGAAAATTAGTTTGTGGTTTTATTCAAAAAAAGAAAATTAGTTTGTGGTTTTCTTCAAAAAAAAGAAAATTAGTTTGTGGTTTTCTTCAAAAAAAAGAAAATTAGTTTGCGGTTTTCTTCAAAAAAAGAAAAATTAGTTTTTGGTTTTCTTCAAAAAAAAGAAAATTAGTTTGTGATTTTCTTTAAAAAAAGAAACTTAGTTTGTGGTTTTTTGTAGAAAACCACAAAAAAAAATTAGTTTGTGGTTTTATTCAAAAAAAGAAAATTAGTTTCTGGTTTTCTTTAAAAAAAAGAAAATTAGTTTGCGGTTTTCTTCAAAAAAAAGAAAATAAGTTTGTGGTTTTCTTCAAAAAAAGAAAATTTGTTTGTGGTTTTCTTCAAAAAAAAAAAGAAAATTAGTTTATGGTTTTATTCAAAAAACGAAAATTAGTCTGTGGTCTTCTTCAAAAAAAAGAAAATTAGTTTGTGGTTTTCTTCAAAAAAAAGAAAATTAGTTTGTGGTTTTCTTCAAAAAAAGAAAATTAGTTTGTGGTTTTTTTCAAAAAAAAGAAAAATTAGTTTGTGGTTTTCTTCAAAAAAAGAAAATTAGTTTGTGGTATTTTTCAAAAAAAAAAATTAGTTTGTGGTTTTCTTCACAAAAAAAAATTAGTTTGTGGTTTTCTTCAAAAAAAGAAAATTAGTTTGTGGTTTTCTTCAAAAAAGAAAATTAGTTTGTGGTTTTCTTCAAAAAAAAGAAAATTAGTTTGCGGTTTTCTTCAAAAAAAGAAAAATTAGTTTTTGGTTTTCTTCAAAAAAAAGAAAATTAGTTTGTGATTTTCTTTAAAAAAAGAAACTTAGTTTGTGGTTTTTTGTAGAAAACCACAAAAAAAAATTAGTTTGTGGTTTTATTCAAAAAAAGAAAATTAGTTTCTGGTTTTCTTTAAAAAAAAGAAAATTAGTTTGCGGTTTTCTTCAAAAAAAAGAAAATAAGTTTGTGGTTTTCTTCAAAAAAAGAAAATTTGTTTGTGGTTTTCTTCAAAAAAAAAAAGAAAATTAGTTTATGGTTTTATTCAAAAAACGAAAATTAGTTTGTGGTCTTCTTCAAAAAAAAGAAAATTAGTTTGTGGTTTTCTTCAAAAAAAAGAAAATTAGTTTGTGGTTTTCTTCAAAAAAAGAAAATTAGTTTGTGGTTTTTTTCAAAAAAAAGAAAAATTAGTTTGTGGTTTTCTTCAAAAAAAGAAAATTAGTTTGTGGTATTTTTCAAAAAAAGAAAATTAGTTTGTGGTTTTCTTCAAAAAAAAGAAAAATTAGTTTGTGGTTTTCTTAAAAAAAAAAGAAAATTAGTTTGATGTTTTCTTCAAAAAAAAAAGAAAATTAGTTTCTGGTTTTCTTCAAAAAAAGAAAATTAATTGGTGGTTTTTTTTCAAAAAAAGAAAATTAGTCTGTGGTTTTCTTCAAAAAAAGAAAATTAGTTTGTGGTTATCTTCAAAAAAAGAAAATTAGTTTGTGGTTTTCTTCAAAAAAAGAAATATTAGTTTGTGGTTTTTTTCAAAAAAAGAAAAATTAGTTTGTGGTTTTCTTCAAAAAAATAAAATTAGTTTGTGGTTATCTTCAAAAAAAGAAAATTAGTTTGTGGTTTTCATCAAAAAAAAAATTAGTTTGTGGTTTTCTTCAAAAAAAAGAAAATTATTTTGGGCTCTTCTTCAAAAAAAGAAAATTAGTTTATGGTTTTCTTCAAAAAAAGAAAATTAGTTTGTGGTTTTCTTCAAAAAAAAAGAAAATTAGTTTGTGGTTTTCATCAAAAAAAAGAAAATTAGTTTGTCGTTTTCTTCAAAAAAAAGAAAATTTTGTTTGTGGTTTTCTTGAAAAAAAGAAAAATTATTTTGATGTTTTCTTCAAAAAAAAGAATATTAGTTTGTGGTTTTCTTCAAAAAAAGAAAATTAGTTTGTGGTTTTCTTCAAAAAAAAAAATTAGTTTGTGGTTTTATTACAAAAAGAATTAGTTTGTGGTTTTCTTCAAAAAAAAATTTAGTTTGTGGTTTTATTCAATAAAAGAAAAATTAGTTTGTGGTTTGTTTTCAAAAAAAGAAAATTAGATTATGCTTTTCTTCAAAAACAATATAATTATTTTGTGCTTTTCTTCAAAAAAAGAAAATTAGTTTATTGTTTTCTTCAAAAAAAGAAAATTACTTTGTCGTTTTCTTCAAAAAAAAAAGAAAATTAGTTTGTGGTTTTATTCAAAAAAAGAAAATTAGTTTGTGGTTTTCTTCAAAAAAAAGAAAATTAGTTTGTGGTTTTCTTCAAAAAAAAGAAAATTAGTTTGCGGTTTTCTTCAAAAAAAGAAAAATTAGTTTTTGGTTTTCTTCAAAAAAAAGAAAATTAGTTTGTGATTTTCTTTAAAAAAAGAAACTTAGTTTGTGGTTTTTTGTAGAAAACCACAAAAAAAAATTAGTTTGTGGTTTTATTCAAAAAAAGAAAATTAGTTTCTGGTTTTCTTTAAAAAAAAGAAAATTAGTTTGCGGTTTTCTTCAAAAAAAAGAAAATAAGTTTGTGGTTTTCTTCAAAAAAAGAAAATTTGTTTGTGGTTTTCTTCAAAAAAAAAAAGAAAATTAGTTTATGGTTTTATTCAAAAAACGAAAATTAGTCTGTGGTCTTCTTCAAAAAAAAGAAAATTAGTTTGTGGTTTTCTTCAAAAAAAAGAAAATTAGTTTGTGGTTTTCTTCAAAAAAAGAAAATTAGTTTGTGGTTTTTTTCAAAAAAAAGAAAAATTAGTTTGTGGTTTTCTTCAAAAAAAGAAAATTAGTTTGTGGTATTTTTCAAAAAAAAAAATTAGTTTGTGGTTTTCTTCACAAAAAAAAATTAGTTTGTGGTTTTCTTCAAAAAAAGAAAATTAGTTTGTGGTTTTCTTCAAAAAAGAAAATTAGTTTGTGGTTTTCTTCAAAAAAAAGAAAATTAGTTTGCGGTTTTCTTCAAAAAAAGAAAAATTAGTTTTTGGTTTTCTTCAAAAAAAAGAAAATTAGTTTGTGATTTTCTTTAAAAAAAGAAACTTAGTTTGTGGTTTTTTGTAGAAAACCACAAAAAAAAATTAGTTTGTGGTTTTATTCAAAAAAAGAAAATTAGTTTCTGGTTTTCTTTAAAAAAAAGAAAATTAGTTTGCGGTTTTCTTCAAAAAAAAGAAAATAAGTTTGTGGTTTTCTTCAAAAAAAGAAAATTTGTTTGTGGTTTTCTTCAAAAAAAAAAAGAAAATTAGTTTATGGTTTTATTCAAAAAACGAAAATTAGTTTGTGGTCTTCTTCAAAAAAAAGAAAATTAGTTTGTGGTTTTCTTCAAAAAAAAGAAAATTAGTTTGTGGTTTTCTTCAAAAAAAGAAAATTAGTTTGTGGTTTTTTTCAAAAAAAAGAAAAATTAGTTTGTGGTTTTCTTCAAAAAAAGAAAATTAGTTTGTGGTATTTTTCAAAAAAAGAAAATTAGTTTGTGGTTTTCTTCAAAAAAAAGAAAAATTAGTTTGTGGTTTTCTTAAAAAAAAAAGAAAATTAGTTTGATGTTTTCTTCAAAAAAAAAAGAAAATTAGTTTCTGGTTTTCTTCAAAAAAAGAAAATTAATTGGTGGTTTTTTTTCAAAAAAAGAAAATTAGTCTGTGGTTTTCTTCAAAAAAAGAAAATTAGTTTGTGGTTATCTTCAAAAAAAGAAAATTAGTTTGTGGTTTTCTTCAAAAAAAGAAATATTAGTTTGTGGTTTTTTTCAAAAAAAGAAAAATTAGTTTGTGGTTTTCTTCAAAAAAATAAAATTAGTTTGTGGTTATCTTCAAAAAAAGAAAATTAGTTTGTGGTTTTCATCAAAAAAAAAATTAGTTTGTGGTTTTCTTCAAAAAAAAGAAAATTATTTTGGGCTCTTCTTCAAAAAAAGAAAATTAGTTTATGGTTTTCTTCAAAAAAAGAAAATTAGTTTGTGGTTTTCTTCAAAAAAAAAGAAAATTAGTTTGTGGTTTTCATCAAAAAAAAGAAAATTAGTTTGTCGTTTTCTTCAAAAAAAAGAAAATTTTGTTTGTGGTTTTCTTGAAAAAAAGAAAAATTATTTTGATGTTTTCTTCAAAAAAAAGAATATTAGTTTGTGGTTTTCTTCAAAAAAAGAAAATTAGTTTGTGGTTTTCTTCAAAAAAAAAAATTAGTTTGTGGTTTTATTACAAAAAGAATTAGTTTGTGGTTTTCTTCAAAAAAAAATTTAGTTTGTGGTTTTATTCAATAAAAGAAAAATTAGTTTGTGGTTTGTTTTCAAAAAAAGAAAATTAGATTATGCTTTTCTTCAAAAACAATATAATTATTTTGTGCTTTTCTTCAAAAAAAGAAAATTAGTTTATTGTTTTCTTCAAAAAAAGAAAATTACTTTGTCGTTTTCTTCAAAAAAAAAAGAAAATTAGTTTGTGGTTTTATTCAAAAAAAGAAAATTAGTTTGTGGTTTTCTTCAAAAAAAAGAAAATTAGTTTGTGGTTTTCTTCAAAAAAAAGAAAATTAGTTTGCGGTTTTCTTCAAAAAAAGAAAAATTAGTTTTTGGTTTTCTTCAAAAAAAAGAAAATTAGTTTGTGATTTTCTTTAAAAAAAGAAACTTAGTTTGTGGTTTTTTGTAGAAAACCACAAAAAAAAATTAGTTTGTGGTTTTATTCAAAAAAAGAAAATTAGTTTCTGGTTTTCTTTAAAAAAAAGAAAATTAGTTTGCGGTTTTCTTCAAAAAAAAGAAAATAAGTTTGTGGTTTTCTTCAAAAAAAGAAAATTTGTTTGTTGTTTTCTTCAAAAAAAAAAAAGAAAATTAGTTTATGGTTTTATTCAAAAAACGAAAATTAGTCTGTGGTCTTCTTCAAAAAAAAGAAAATTAGTTTGTGGTTTTCTTCAAAAAAAAGAAAATTAGTTTGTGGTTTTCTTCAAAAAAAGAAAATTAGTTTGTGGTTTTTTTCAAAAAAAAGAAAAATTAGTTTGTGGTTTTCTTCAAAAAAAGAAAATTAGTTTGTGGTATTTTTCAAAAAAAAAAATTAGTTTGTGGTTTTCTTCACAAAAAAAAATTTGTTTGTGGTTTTCTTCAAAAAAAGAAAATTAGTTTGTGGTTTTCTTCAAAAAAGAAAATTAGTTTGTGGTTTTCTTCAAAAAAAAGAAAATTAGTTTGCGGTTTTCTTCAAAAAAAGAAAAATTAGTTTTTGGTTTTCTTCAAAAAAAAGAAAATTAGTTTGTGATTTTCTTTAAAAAAAGAAACTTAGTTTGTGGTTTTTTGTAGAAAACCACAAAAAAAAATTAGTTTGTGGTTTTATTCAAAAAAAGAAAATTAGTTTCTGGTTTTCTTTAAAAAAAAGAAAATTAGTTTGCGGTTTTCTTCAAAAAAAAGAAAATAAGTTTGTGGTTTTCTTCAAAAAAAGAAAATTTGTTTGTGGTTTTCTTCAAAAAAAAAAAGAAAATTAGTTTATGGTTTTATTCAAAAAACGAAAATTAGTTTGTGGTCTTCTTCAAAAAAAAGAAAATTAGTTTGTGGTTTTCTTCAAAAAAAAGAAAATTAGTTTGTGGTTTTCTTCAAAAAAAGAAAATTAGTTTGTGGTTTTTTTCAAAAAAAAGAAAAATTAGTTTGTGGTTTTCTTCAAAAAAAGAAAATTAGTTTGTGGTATTTTTCAAAAAAAGAAAATTAGTTTGTGGTTTTCTTCAAAAAAAAGAAAAATTAGTTTGTGGTTTTCTTAAAAAAAAAAGAAAATTAGTTTGATGTTTTCTTCAAAAAAAAAAGAAAATTAGTTTCTGGTTTTCTTCAAAAAAAGAAAATTAATTGGTGGTTTTTTTTCAAAAAAAGAAAATTAGTCTGTGGTTTTCTTCAAAAAAAGAAAATTAGTTTGTGGTTATCTTCAAAAAAAGAAAATTAGTTTGTGGTTTTCTTCAAAAAAAGAAATATTAGTTTGTGGTTTTTTTCAAAAAAAGAAAAATTAGTTTGTGGTTTTCTTCAAAAAAATAAAATTAGTTTGTGGTTATCTTCAAAAAAAGAAAATTAGTTTGTGGTTTTCATCAAAAAAAAAATTAGTTTGTGGTTTTCTTCAAAAAAAAGAAAATTATTTTGGGCTCTTCTTCAAAAAAAGAAAATTAGTTTATGGTTTTCTTCAAAAAAAGAAAATTAGTTTGTGGTTTTCTTCAAAAAAAAAGAAAATTAGTTTGTGGTTTTCATCAAAAAAAAGAAAATTAGTTTGTCGTTTTCTTCAAAAAAAAGAAAATTTTGTTTGTGGTTTTCTTGAAAAAAAGAAAAATTATTTTGATGTTTTCTTCAAAAAAAAGAATATTAGTTTGTGGTTTTCTTCAAAAAAAGAAAATTAGTTTGTGGTTTTCTTCAAAAAAAAAAATTAGTTTGTGGTTTTATTACAAAAAGAATTAGTTTGTGGTTTTCTTCAAAAAAAAATTTAGTTTGTGGTTTTATTCAATAAAAGAAAAATTAGTTTGTGGTTTGTTTTCAAAAAAAGAAAATTAGATTATGCTTTTCTTCAAAAACAATATAATTATTTTGTGCTTTTCTTCAAAAAAAGAAAATTAGTTTATTGTTTTCTTCAAAAAAAGAAAATTACTTTGTCGTTTTCTTCAAAAAAAAAAGAAAATTAGTTTGTGGTTTTATTCAAAAAAAGAAAATTAGTTTGTGGTTTTCTTCAAAAAAAAGAAAATTAGTTTGTGGTTTTCTTCAAAAAAAAGAAAATTAGTTTGCGGTTTTCTTCAAAAAAAGAAAAATTAGTTTTTGGTTTTCTTCAAAAAAAAGAAAATTAGTTTGTGATTTTCTTTAAAAAAAGAAACTTAGTTTGTGGTTTTTTGTAGAAAACCACAAAAAAAAATTAGTTTGTGGTTTTATTCAAAAAAAGAAAATTAGTTTCTGGTTTTCTTTAAAAAAAAGAAAATTAGTTTGCGGTTTTCTTCAAAAAAAAGAAAATAAGTTTGTGGTTTTCTTCAAAAAAAGAAAATTTGTTTGTGGTTTTCTTCAAAAAAAAAAAGAAAATTAGTTTATGGTTTTATTCAAAAAACGAAAATTAGTCTGTGGTCTTCTTCAAAAAAAAGAAAATTAGTTTGTGGTTTTCTTCAAAAAAAAGAAAAATTAGTTTGTGGTTTTCTTCAAAAAAAGAAAATTAGTTTGTGGTTTTTTTCAAAAAAAAGAAAAATTAGTTTGTGGTTTTCTTCAAAAAAAGAAAATTAGTTTGTGGTATTTTTCAAAAAAAAAAATTAGTTTGTGGTTTTCTTCACAAAAAAAAATTAGTTTGTGGTTTTCTTCAAAAAAAGAAAATTAGTTTGTGGTTTTCTTCAAAAAAGAAAATTAGTTTGTGGTTTTCTTCAAAAAAAAGAAAATTAGTTTGCGGTTTTCTTCAAAAAAAGAAAAATTAGTTTTTGGTTTTCTTCAAAAAAAAGAAAATTAGTTTGTGATTTTCTTTAAAAAAAGAAACTTAGTTTGTGGTTTTTTGTAGAAAACCACAAAAAAAAATTAGTTTGTGGTTTTATTCAAAAAAAGAAAATTAGTTTCTGGTTTTCTTTAAAAAAAAGAAAATTAGTTTGCGGTTTTCTTCAAAAAAAAGAAAATAAGTTTGTGGTTTTCTTCAAAAAAAGAAAATTTGTTTGTGGTTTTCTTCAAAAAAAAAAAGAAAATTAGTTTATGGTTTTATTCAAAAAACGAAAATTAGTTTGTGGTCTTCTTCAAAAAAAAGAAAATTAGTTTGTGGTTTTCTTCAAAAAAAAGAAAATTAGTTTGTGGTTTTCTTCAAAAAAAGAAAATTAGTTTGTGGTTTTTTTCAAAAAAAAGAAAAATTAGTTTGTGGTTTTCTTCAAAAAAAGAAAATTAGTTTGTGGTATTTTTCAAAAAAAGAAAATTAGTTTGTGGTTTTCTTCAAAAAAAAGAAAAATTAGTTTGTGGTTTTCTTAAAAAAAAAAGAAAATTAGTTTGATGTTTTCTTCAAAAAAAAAAGAAAATTAGTTTCTGGTTTTCTTCAAAAAAAGAAAATTAATTGGTGGTTTTTTTTCAAAAAAAGAAAATTAGTCTGTGGTTTTCTTCAAAAAAAGAAAATTAGTTTGTGGTTATCTTCAAAAAAAGAAAATTAGTTTGTGGTTTTCTTCAAAAAAAGAAATATTAGTTTGTGGTTTTTTTCAAAAAAAGAAAAATTAGTTTGTGGTTTTCTTCAAAAAAATAAAATTAGTTTGTGGTTATCTTCAAAAAAAGAAAATTAGTTTGTGGTTTTCATCAAAAAAAAAATTAGTTTGTGGTTTTCTTCAAAAAAAAGAAAATTATTTTGGGCTCTTCTTCAAAAAAAGAAAATTAGTTTATGGTTTTCTTCAAAAAAAGAAAATTAGTTTGTGGTTTTCTTCAAAAAAAAAGAAAATTAGTTTGTGGTTTTCATCAAAAAAAAGAAAATTAGTTTGTCGTTTTCTTCAAAAAAAAGAAAATTTTGTTTGTGGTTTTCTTGAAAAAAAGAAAAATTATTTTGATGTTTTCTTCAAAAAAAAGAATATTAGTTTGTGGTTTTCTTCAAAAAAAGAAAATTAGTTTGTGGTTTTCTTCAAAAAAAAAAATTAGTTTGTGGTTTTATTACAAAAAGAATTAGTTTGTGGTTTTCTTCAAAAAAAAATTTAGTTTGTGGTTTTATTCAATAAAAGAAAAATTAGTTTGTGGTTTGTTTTCAAAAAAAGAAAATTAGATTATGCTTTTCTTCAAAAACAATATAATTATTTTGTGCTTTTCTTCAAAAAAAGAAAATTAGTTTATTGTTTTCTTCAAAAAAAGAAAATTACTTTGTCGTTTTCTTCAAAAAAAAAAGAAAATTAGTTTGTGGTTTTATTCAAAAAAAGAAAATTAGTTTGTGGTTTTCTTCAAAAAAAAGAAAATTAGTTTGTGGTTTTCTTCAAAAAAAAGAAAATTAGTTTGCGGTTTTCTTCAAAAAAAGAAAAATTAGTTTTTGGTTTTCTTCAAAAAAAAGAAAATTAGTTTGTGATTTTCTTTAAAAAAAGAAACTTAGTTTGTGGTTTTTTGTAGAAAACCACAAAAAAAAATTAGTTTGTGGTTTTATTCAAAAAAAGAAAATTAGTTTCTGGTTTTCTTTAAAAAAAAGAAAATTAGTTTGCGGTTTTCTTCAAAAAAAAGAAAATAAGTTTGTGGTTTTCTTCAAAAAAAGAAAATTTGTTTGTGGTTTTCTTCAAAAAAAAAAAGAAAATTAGTTTATGGTTTTATTCAAAAAACGAAAATTAGTCTGTGGTCTTCTTCAAAAAAAAGAAAATTAGTTTGTGGTTTTCTTCAAAAAAAAGAAAATTAGTTTGTGGTTTTCTTCAAAAAAAGAAAATTAGTTTGTGGTTTTTTTCAAAAAAAAGAAAAATTAGTTTGTGGTTTTCTTCAAAAAAAGAAAATTAGTTTGTGGTATTTTTCAAAAAAAAAAATTAGTTTGTGGTTTTCTTCACAAAAAAAAATTTGTTTGTGGTTTTCTTCAAAAAAAGAAAATTAGTTTGTGGTTTTCTTCAAAAAAGAAAATTAGTTTGTGGTTTTCTTCAAAAAAAAGAAAATTAGTTTGCGGTTTTCTTCAAAAAAAGAAAAATTAGTTTTTGGTTTTCTTCAAAAAAAAGAAAATTAGTTTGTGATTTTCTTTAAAAAAAGAAACTTAGTTTGTGGTTTTTTGTAGAAAACCACAAAAAAAAATTAGTTTGTGGTTTTATTCAAAAAAAGAAAATTAGTTTCTGGTTTTCTTTAAAAAAAAGAAAATTAGTTTGCGGTTTTCTTCAAAAAAAAGAAAATAAGTTTGTGGTTTTCTTCAAAAAAAGAAAATTTGTTTGTGGTTTTCTTCAAAAAAAAAAAGAAAATTAGTTTATGGTTTTATTCAAAAAACGAAAATTAGTTTGTGGTCTTCTTCAAAAAAAAGAAAATTAGTTTGTGGTTTTCTTCAAAAAAAAGAAAATTAGTTTGTGGTTTTCTTCAAAAAAAGAAAATTAGTTTGTGGTTTTTTTCAAAAAAAAGAAAAATTAGTTTGTGGTTTTCTTCAAAAAAAGAAAATTAGTTTGTGGTATTTTTCAAAAAAAGAAAATTAGTTTGTGGTTTTCTTCAAAAAAAAGAAAAATTAGTTTGTGGTTTTCTTAAAAAAAAAAGAAAATTAGTTTGATGTTTTCTTCAAAAAAAAAAGAAAATTAGTTTCTGGTTTTCTTCAAAAAAAGAAAATTAATTGGTGGTTTTTTTTCAAAAAAAGAAAATTAGTCTGTGGTTTTCTTCAAAAAAAGAAAATTAGTTTGTGGTTATCTTCAAAAAAAGAAAATTAGTTTGTGGTTTTCTTCAAAAAAAGAAATATTAGTTTGTGGTTTTTTTCAAAAAAAGAAAAATTAGTTTGTGGTTTTCTTCAAAAAAATAAAATTAGTTTGTGGTTATCTTCAAAAAAAGAAAATTAGTTTGTGGTTTTCATCAAAAAAAAAATTAGTTTGTGGTTTTCTTCAAAAAAAAGAAAATTATTTTGGGCTCTTCTTCAAAAAAAGAAAATTAGTTTATGGTTTTCTTCAAAAAAAGAAAATTAGTTTGTGGTTTTCTTCAAAAAAAAAGAAAATTAGTTTGTGGTTTTCATCAAAAAAAAGAAAATTAGTTTGTCGTTTTCTTCAAAAAAAAGAAAATTTTGTTTGTGGTTTTCTTGAAAAAAAGAAAAATTATTTTGATGTTTTCATCAAAAAAAAGAATATTAGTTTGTGGTTTTCTTCAAAAAAAGAAAATTAGTTTGTGGTTTTCTTCAAAAAAAAAAATTAGTTTGTGGTTTTATTACAAAAAGAATTAGTTTGTGGTTTTCTTCAAAAAAAAATTTAGTTTGTGGTTTTATTCAATAAAAGAAAAATTAGTTTGTGGTTTGTTTTCAAAAAAAGAAAATTAGATTATGCTTTTCTTCAAAAACAATATAATTATTTTGTGCTTTTCTTCAAAAAAAGAAAATTAGTTTATTGTTTTCTTCAAAAAAAGAAAATTACTTTGTCGTTTTCTTCAAAAAAAAAAGAAAATTAGTTTGTGGTTTTATTCAAAAAAAGAAAATTAGTTTGTGGTTTTCTTCAAAAAAAAGAAAATTAGTTTGTGGTTTTCTTCAAAAAAAAGAAAATTAGTTTGCGGTTTTCTTCAAAAAAAGAAAAATTAGTTTTTGGTTTTCTTCAAAAAAAAGAAAATTAGTTTGTGATTTTCTTTAAAAAAAGAAACTTAGTTTGTGGTTTTTTGTAGAAAACCACAAAAAAAAATTAGTTTGTGGTTTTATTCAAAAAAAGAAAATTAGTTTCTGGTTTTCTTTAAAAAAAAGAAAATTAGTTTGCGGTTTTCTTCAAAAAAAAGAAAATAAGTTTGTGGTTTTCTTCAAAAAAAGAAAATTTGTTTGTGGTTTTCTTCAAAAAAAAAAAGAAAATTAGTTTATGGTTTTATTCAAAAAACGAAAATTAGTCTGTGGTCTTCTTCAAAAAAAAGAAAATTAGTTTGTGGTTTTCTTCAAAAAAAAGAAAATTAGTTTGTGGTTTTCTTCAAAAAAAGAAAATTAGTTTGTGGTTTTTTTCAAAAAAAAGAAAAATTAGTTTGTGGTTTTCTTCAAAAAAAGAAAATTAGTTTGTGGTATTTTTCAAAAAAAAAAATTAGTTTGTGGTTTTCTTCACAAAAAAAAATTAGTTTGTGGTTTTCTTCAAAAAAAGAAAATTAGTTTGTGGTTTTCTTCAAAAAAGAAAATTAGTTTGTGGTTTTCTTCAAAAAAATAAATATTTGTTTGTGGTTTGTTTTCAAAACAAGAAAAATTAGTTTGTGGTTTTCTTCAAAAAAAGAAAATTAGTTTGTTGTTTTCATCAAAAAAAAGAAAAATTTGTTTGAGGTTTTCTTAAAAAAAAAAGAAAATTAGTTTGATGTTTTCTTCAAAAAAAAAAAAATTAGTTTCTGGTTTTCTTAAAAAAAAGAAATTTAATTTGTGGTTTTTTTCAAAAAAAGAAAATTAGTCTGTGGTTTTCTTCAAAAAAAGAAAATTAGTTTGTGGTTATCTTCAAAAAAAAAAAATTAGTTTGTGGTTTTCTTCAAAAAAAGAAAAATTAGTTTGTGGTTTTTTTCAAAAAAAGAAAAATTAGTTTGTGGTTTTCTTCAAAAAAATAAAATTAGTTTGTGGTTATTTTCAAAAACAGAAAATTAGTTTGTGGTTTTCATAAAAAAAAAAAAATTAGTTTGTGGTTTTCTTCAAAAAAAAGAAAATTATTTTGGGCTCTTCTTCAAAAAAAGAAAATTAGTGTATGGTTTTCTTCAAAAAAAGAAAATTAGTTTGTGGTTTTCTTCAAAAAAAAAGAAAATTAGTTTGTGGTTTTCATCAAAAAAAAGAAAATTAGTTTGTCGTTTTCTTCAAAAACAAGAAAAATTAGTTTGTGGTTTTCTTGAAAAAAAGAAAAATTATTTTGATGTTTTCTTCAAAAAAAAGAATACTAGTTTGTGGTTTTCTTCAAAAAAATATAATTAGTTTCTGGTTTTCTTCAAAAAAAAAAATTAGTTTGTGGTTTTATTACAAAAAGAATTAGTTTGTGGTTTTCTTCAAAAAAAAAAATTAGTTTGTGGTTTTATTACAAAAAGAATTAGTTTGTGGTTTTCTTCAAAAAAAAATTTAGTTTGTGGTTTTATTCAATAAAAGAAAAATTAGTTTGTGGTTTGTTTTCAAAAAAAGAAAATTAGATTATGCTTTTCGTCAAAAAAAATACAATTATTTTGTGCTTTTCTTCAAAAAAAGAAAATTAGTTTTTGGTTTTCTTCAAAAAAAGAAAATTACTTTGTGGTTTTCTTCAAAAAAAAAAGAAAATAAGTTTGTGGTTTTCTTCAAAAAAAGAAAATTTGTTTGTGGTTTTCTTCAAAAAAAAAAAAAAAATTAGTTTATGGTTTTATTCAAAAAACGAAAATTAGTCTGTGGTCTTCTTCAAAAAAAAGAAAATTAGTTTGTGGTTTTCTTCAAAAAAAAGAAAATTAGTTTGTGGTTTTCTTCAAAAAAAGAAAATTAGTTTGTGGTTTTTTTCAAAAAAAAGAAAAATTAGTTTGTGGTTTTCTTCAAAAAAAGAAAATTAGTTTGTGGTATTTTTCAAAAAAAAAAATTAGTTTGTGGTTTTCTTCACAAAAAAAAATTAGTTTGTGGTTTTCTTCAAAAAAAGAAAATTAGTTTGTGGTTTTCTTCAAAAAAGAAAATTAGTTTGTGGTTTTCTTCAAAAAAAAGAAAATTAGTTTGCGGTTTTCTTCAAAAAAAGAAAAATTAGTTTTTGGTTTTCTTCAAAAAAAAGAAAATTAGTTTGTGATTTTCTTTAAAAAAAGAAACTTAGTTTGTGGTTTTTTGTAGAAAACCACAAAAAAAAATAAGTTTGTGGTTTTATTCAAAAAAAGAAAATTAGTTTCTGGTTTTCTTTAAAAAAAAGAAAATTAGTTTGCGGTTTTCTTCAAAAAAAAGAAAATAAGTTTGTGGTTTTCTTCAAAAAAAGAAAATTTGTTTGTGGTTTTCTTCAAAAAAAAAAAGAAAATTAGTTTATGGTTTTATTCAAAAAACGAAAATTAGTCTGTGGTCTTCTTCAAAAAAAAGAAAATTAGTTTGTGGTTTTCTTCAAAAAAAAGAAAATTAGTTTGTGGTTTTCTTCAAAAAAAGAAAATTAGTTTGTGGTTTTTTTCAAAAAAAAGAAAAATTAGTTTGTGGTTTTCTTCAAAAAAAGAAAATTAGTTTGTGGTATTTTTCAAAAAAAAAAATTAGTTTGTGGTTTTCTTCACAAAAAAAAATTAGTTTGTGGTTTTCTTCAAAAAAAGAAAATTAGTTTGTGGTTTTCTTCAAAAAAGAAAATTAGTTTGTGGTTTTCTCCAAAAAAATAAATATTTGTTTGTGGTTTGTTTTCAAAACAAGAAAAATTAGTTTGTGGTTTTCTTCAAAAAAAGAAAATTAGTTTGTTGTTTTCATCAAAAAAAAGAAAAATTTGTTTGAGGTTTTCTTAAAAAAAAAAGAAAATTAGTTTGATGTTTTCTTCAAAAAAAAAAAAATTAGTTTCTGGTTTTCTTAAAAAAAAGAAATTTAATTTGTGGTTTTTTTCAAAAAAAGAAAATTAGTCTGTGGTTTTCTTCAAAAAAAGAAAATTAGTTTGTGGTTATCTTCAAAAAAAAAAAATTAGTTTGTGGTTTTCTTCAAAAAAAGAAAAATTAGTTTGTGGTTTTTTTCAAAAAAAGAAAAATTAGTTTGTGGTTTTCTTCAAAAAAATAAAATTAGTTTGTGGTTATTTTCAAAAAGAGAAAATTAGTTTGTGGTTTTCATAAAAAAAAAAAATTAGTTTGTGGTTTTCTTCAAAAAAAAGAAAATTATTTTGGGCTCTTCTTCAAAAAAAGAAAATTAGTGTATGGTTTTCTTCAAAAAAAGAAAATTAGTTTGTGGTTTTCTTCAAAAAAAAAGAAAATTAGTTTGTGGTTTTCATCAAAAAAAAGAAAATTAGTTTGTCGTTTTCTTCAAAAACAAGAAAAATTAGTTTGTGGTTTTCTTGAAAAAAAGAAAAATTATTTTGATGTTTTCTTCAAAAAAAAAGAATACTAGTTTGTGGTTTTCTTCAAAAAAATATAATTAGTTTCTGATTTTCTTCAAAAAAAAAAATTAGTTTGTGGTTTTATTACAAAAAGAATTAGTTTGTGGTTTTCTTCAAAAAAAAAAATTAGTTTGTGGTTTTATTACAAAAAGAATTAGTTTGTGGTTTTCTTCAAAAAAAAATTTAGTTTGTGGTTTTATTCAATAAAAGAAAAATTAGTTTGTGGTTTGTTTTCAAAAAAAGAAAATTAGATTATGCTTTTCGTCAAAAAAAATACAATTATTTTGTGCTTTTCTTCAAAAAAAGAAAATTAGTTTTTGGTTTTCTTCAAAAAAAGAAAATTACTTTGTGGTTTTCTTCAAAAAAAAAAGAAAATTAGTTTGTGGTTTTATTCAAAAAAATAAAATTAGTTTGTGGTTTTCTTCAAAAAAAAGAAAATTAGTTTGTGGTTTTCTTCAAAAAAAAGAAAATTAGTTTGCGGTTTTCTTCAAAAAAAGAAAAATTAGTTTTTGGTTTTCTTCAAAAAAAAGAAAATTAGTTTGTGATTTTCTTTAAAAAAAGAAAATTAGTTTGTGGTTTTTTGTAGAAAACCACAAAAAAAAATTAATTTGTGGTTTTATTCAAAAAAAGAAAATTAGTTTGTGGTTTTCTTCAAAAAAAAGAAAATTAGTTTGCGGTTTTCTTCAAAAAAAAGAAAATAAATTTGTGGTTTTCTTCAAAAAAAGAAAATTAGTTTGTGGTTTTCTTCAAAAAAAAAAAGAAAATTAGTTTATGGTTTTATTCAAAAAACGAAAATTAGTTTGTGGTCTTCTTCAAAAAAAAAGAAAATTAGTTTGTGGTTTTCTTCAAAAAAAAGAAAATTAGTTTGTGGTTTTCTTCAAAAAAAGAAAATTAGTTTTTGGTTTTTTTCAAAAAAAAGAAAAATTAGTTTGTGGTTTTCTTCAAAAAAAGAAAATTAGTTTTGGTATTTTTCAAAAAAAAAAATTAGTTTGTGGTTTTCTTCACAAAAAAAAATTAGTTTGTGGTTTTCTTCCAAAAAAGAAAATTAGTTTGTGGTTTTCTTCAAAAAAGAAAATTAGTTTGTGGTTTTCTTCAAAAAAAGAAGTATTTGTTTGTGGTTTGTTTTCAAAACAAGAAAAATTAGTTTGTGGTTTTCTTCAAAAAAAGAAAATTAGTTTGTGGTTTTCTTCAAAAAAAAGAAAAATTAGTTTGTGGTTTTCTTAAAAAAAAAAAAAATTAGTTTGATGTTTTCTTCAAAAAAAAAAAAATTAGTTTCTGGTTTTCTTCAAAAAAAGAAAATTAATTTGTGGTTTTTTTTCAAAAAAAGAAAAATTAGTCTGTGGTTTTCTTCAAAAAAAGAAAATTAGTTTGTGGTTATCTTCAAAAAAAGAAAATTAGTTTGCGGTTTTCTTCAAAAAAAGGCTATTAGTTTGTGGTTTTTTTCAAAAAAAGAAAAATTAGTTTGTGGTTTTCTTCAAAAAAATAAAATTAGTTTGTGGTTATCTTCAAAAATATAAAATTACTTTGTGGTTTTCTTCAAAAAAAAAATAAAATTAGTTTGTGGTTTTCTTCAAAAAAAAGAAAATAAGTTTGTGGTTTTCTTCAAAAAAAAGAAAATTAGTTTGTGGTCTTCTTCAAAAAAAAAGAAAAATTAGTTTGTGGTTTTCTTCAAAAAAAGAGAAAATTAGTTTGTGGTTTTCTTCAAAAAAAAGAAAATAAGTTTGTGGTTTTCTTCAAAAAAAATAAAATTAGTTTGTGGTTTTCTTCTAAAAAATAAAATTAGTTTGTGGTTATCTTCAAAAATATAAAATTACTTTGTGGTTTTCTTTAAAAAAAAAAGAAAATTAGTTTGTGGTTTTCTTCAAAAAAAAGAAAATAAGTTTGTGGTTTTCTTCAAAAAAAAGAAAATTAGTTTGTGGTTTTCTTCAAAAAAAAAGAGAAAATTAGTTTGTGGTTTTCTTCAAAAAAAAGAAAATAAGTTCGTGGTTTTCTTCAAAAAAAAGAAAATTAGTTTGTGGTTTTCTTCAAAAAAAAAGAAAAATTAGTTTGTGTTTTTCTTCAAAAAAAAAGAAAATTAGTTCGTGGTTTTCTTCAAAAAAAAAAAAAATAAGTTTGTGGTTTTCTTAAAAAAAAAAGAAAAATTAGTTTGTGATTTTCTTCAAAAAAAGAAAAATTAGTTTGTGGTTTTTTTCAAAAAAAGAAAAATTTGTCTGTGGTTTTCTTCAAAAAAATAAAATTAGTTTGTGGTTATCTTCAACAAAAGAAAATTAGTTTGTGGTTTTCATCAAAAAAAAAATTAGTTTGTGGTTTTCTTCAAAAAAAAGAAAATTATTTTTTGGCTCTTCTTCAAAAAAAGAAAATTAGTTTATGGTTTTCTTCAAAAAAAGAAAATTAGTTTGTGGTTTTCTTCAAAAAAAAAGAAAATTAGTTTGTGGTTTTCTTCAAAAAAAAGAAAATTAGTTTGTCGTTTTCTTCAAAAAAAAGAAAAATTAGTTTGTGGTTTTCATGAAAAAAAGAAAAAGTATTTTGATGTTTTCTTCAAAAAAAAGAATATTAGTTTGTCGTTTTCTTCAAAAAAATAAAATTAGTTTGTGGTTTTCTTCAAAAAAAAAGAAAATTAGTTTGTGGTTTTCTTCAAAAAAAAGAAAATTAGTTTGTCGTTTTCTTCAAAAAAAAGAAAAATTAGTTTGTGGTTTCCTTGAAAAAAAGAAAAATTATTTTGATGTTTTCTTCAAAAAAAAAAATATTAGTTTGTGGTTTTCTTCAAAAAAAAAATTAGTTTGTGGTTTTCTTCAAAAAAAGAAAATTAGTTCGTGGTTTTTTGAAGAAACCACAAAAAAAGAAAATTTGTTTGTAGTTTGTTTCTAAAAAAGAAAATTAGTTTGTGGTTTTCTTCAAAAAAAGAAAATTAGTTTGTGGTTTTTTCAAAAAACGAAAATTAGTTTGTGGTTTTCTTCAAAAAAAAAAGAGAAAATTAGTTTGTGGTTTTCTTCAAAAAAAAGAAAATAAGTTTGTGGTTTTCTTCAAAAAAAAGAAAATTAGTTTGTGGTTTTCTTCAAAAAAAAAAGAAAAATTAGTTTGTGTTTTTCTTCAAAAAAAAAAGAAAATTAGTTAGTGGTTTTCTTAAAAAAAAAAAATTAGTTTGTGGTTTTCTTCAAAAAAAGAAAAATTAGTTTGTGGTTTTTTTCAAAAAAAGAAAAATTAGTTTGTGGTTTTATTCAAAAAAATAAAATTAGTTTGTGGTCATCTTCAAAAAAAGAAAATTAGTTTGTGGTTTTCATCAAAAAAATAAAATTATTTTGTGGTTATCTTCGAAAAAAGAAAATTAGTTTGTGGTTTTCATCAAAAAAAAAAATTAGTTTGTGGTTTTCTTCAAAAAAAAGAAAATTATTTTGGGCTCTTCTTCAAAAAAAGAAAATTAGTTTATGGTTTTCTTCAAAAAAAGAAAATTAGTTTGTGGTTTTCTTCAAAAAAAATGAAAATTAGTTTGTGGTTTTCTTCAAAAAAAAGAAAATTAGTTTGTCGTTTTCTTCAAAAAAAAGAAAAATTAGTTTGTGGTTTTCTTGAAAAAAAGAAAAATTATTTTGATGTTTTCTTCAAAAAAAAGAATATTAGTTTGTGGTTTTCTTCAAAAAAAGAAAATTAGTTTGTGGTTTTCTTCAAAAAAAAAGAAAATTAGTTTGTGGTTTTCTTCAAAAAAAAGAAAATTAGTTTGTCGTTTTCTTCTAAAAAAAGAAAAATTAGTTTGTGGTTTTCTTGAAAAAAAGAAAAATTATTTTGATGTTTTCTTCAAAAAAAAGAATATTAGTTTGTGGTTTTCTTCAAAAAAAAAATTAGTTTGTGGTTTTCTTCAAAAAAAGAAAATTAGTTCGTGGTTTTTTGAAGAAAACCACAAAAAAAGAAAATTTGTTTGTAGTTTGTTTCTAAAAAAGAAAATTAGTTTGTGGTTTTCTTCAAAAAAAGAAAATTTGTTTGTGGTTTTTTCAAAAAACGAAAATTTGTTTGTGGTTTTCTTCAAAAAAAAAGAGAAAATTAGTTTGTGGTTTTCTTCAAAAAAAAGATAATAAGTTTGTGGTTTTCTTCAAAAAAAAGAAAATTAGTTTGTGGTTTTCTTCAAAAAAAAAGAAAAATTAGTTTGTGTTTTTCTTCAAAAAAAAAAGAAAATTAGTTTGTGGTTTTCTTCAAAAAAAAAAGAAAATAAGTTTGTTTTTTTCTTAAAAAATAAAAGAAAATTAGTTTGTGGTTTTATTCAAAAAAAGAAAATAAGTTTGTGGTCTTCTTCAAAAAAAAAGAAAAATTAGTTTGTGGTTTTCTTCAAAAAAAGAGAAAATTAGTTTGTGGTTTTCTTCAAAAAAAACAAAATAAGTTTGTGGTTTTCTTCAAAAAAAAGAAAATTAGTTTGTGGTTTTCTTCAAAAAAATAAAATTAGTTTGTGGTTATCTTCAAAAATATAAAATTAATTTGTGGTTTTCTTCACAAAAAAAAGAAAATTAGTTTGTGGTTTTCTTCAAAAAAAAGAAAATAAGTTTGTGGTTTTCTTCAAAAAAAAGAAAATTAGTTTGTGGTTTTCTTCAAAAAAAAAGAGAAAATTAGTTTGTGGTTTTGTTCAAAAAAAATAAAATAAGTTTGTGGTTTTCTTCAAAAAAAAGAAAATTAGTTTGTGGTTTTCTTCAAAAAAAAAGAAAAATTAGTTTGTGTTTTTCTTCAAAAAAAAAGAAAATTAGTTCGTGGTTTTCTTCAAAAAAAAAAGAAAATAAGTTTGTGGTCTTCTTAAAAAAAAAAAAAATTAGTTTGTGGTTTTCTTCAAAAAAAGAAAAATTAGTTTGTGGTTTTTTTCAAAAAAAGAAAAATTAGTTTGTGGTTTTCTTCAAAAAAATAAAATTAGTTTGTGGTTATCTTCAAAAAAAGAAAATTAGTTTGTGGTTTTCATCAAAAAAAAAATTAGTTTTTGGTTTTCTTCAAAAAAAAGAAAATTATTTTTGGCTCTTCTTCAAAAAAAGAAAATTAGTTTATGGTTTTCTTCAAAAAAAGAAAGTTAGTTTGTGGTTTTCTTCAAAAAAAAGGAAAATTAGTTTGTGGTTTTCATCAAAAAAAAGAAAATTAGTTTGTCGTTTTCTTCAAAAAAAAGAAAAATTAGTTTGTGGTTTTCTAGAAAAAAAGAGAATTTATTTTGATGTTTTCTTCAAAAAAAAGAATATTAGTCTGTGGTTTTCTTCAAAAAAAGAAAATTAGTTTGTGGTTTTCTTCAAAAAAAAAAATTAGTTTGTGGTTTTATTACAAAAAGAATTAGTTTGTGGTTTTCTTCAAAAAAAAATTTAGTTTGTGGTTTTATTCAATAAAAGAAAAATTAGTTTGTGGTTTGTTTTCAAACAAAGAAAATTAGATTATGCTTTTCTTCAAAAAAAATATAATTATTTTGTGCTTTTCTTCAAAAAAAGAAAATTAGTTTGTGGTTTTCTTCAAAAAAAGAAAATTAGTTTATGGTTTTCTTCAAAAAAAGAAAATTAGTTTGTGGTTTTCTTCAAAAAAAATGAAAATTAGTTTGTGGTTTTCTTCAAAAAAAAGAAAATTAGTTTGTCGTTTTCTTCAAAAAAAAGAAAAATTAGTTTGTGGTTTTCTTGAAAAAAAGAAAAATTATTTTGATGTTTTCTTCAAAAAAAAGAATATTAGTTTGTGGTTTTCTTCAAAAAAAGAAAATTAGTTTGTGGTTTTCTTCAAAAAAAAAGAAAATTAGTTTGTGGTTTTCTTCAAAAAAAAGAAAATTAGTTTGTCGTTTTCTTCTAAAAAAAGAAAAATTAGTTTGTGGTTTTCTTGAAAAAAAGAAAAATTATTTTGATGTTTTCTTCAAAAAAAAGAATATTAGTTTGTGGTTTTCTTCAAAAAAAAAATTAGTTTGTGGTTTTCTTCAAAAAAAGAAAATTAGTTCGTGGTTTTTTGAAGAAAACCACAAAAAAAGAAAATTTGTTTGTAGTTTGTTTCTAAAAAAGAAAATTAGTTTGTGGTTTTCTTCAAAAAAAGAAAATTTGTTTGTGGTTTTTTCAAAAAACGAAAATTAGTTTGTGGTTTTCTTCAAAAAAAAAGAGAAAATTAGTTTGTGGTTTTCTTCAAAAAAAAGATAATAAGTTTGTGGTTTTCTTCAAAAAAAAGAAAATTAGTTTGTGGTTTTCTTCAAAAAAAAAGAAAAATTAGTTTGTGTTTTTCTTCAAAAAAAAAAGAAAATTAGTTTGTGGTTTTCTTCAAAAAAAAAAGAAAATAAGTTTGTTTTTTTCTTAAAAAATAAAAGAAAATTAGTTTGTGGTTTTATTCAAAAAAAGAAAATAAGTTTGTGGTCTTCTTCAAAAAAAAAGAAAAATTAGTTTGTGGTTTTCTTCAAAAAAAGAGAAAATTAGTTTGTTGTTTTCTTCAAAAAAAACAAAATAAGTTTGTGGTTTTCTTCAAAAAAAAGAAAATTAGTTTGTGGTTTTCTTCAAAAAAATAAAATTAGTTTGTGGTTATCTTCAAAAATATAAAATTAATTTGTGGTTTTCTTCACAAAAAAAAGAAAATTAGTTTGTGGTTTTCTTCAAAAAAAAGAAAATAAGTTTGTGGTTTTCTTCAAAAAAAAGAAAATTAGTTTGTGGTTTTCTTCAAAAAAAAAGAGAAAATTAGTTTGTGGTTTTGTTCAAAAAAAATAAAATAAGTTTGTGGTTTTCTTCAAAAAAAAGAAAATTAGTTTGTGGTTTTCTTCAAAAAAAAAGAAAAATTAGTTTGTGTTTTTCTTCAAAAAAAAAGAAAATTAGTTCGTGGTTTTCTTCAAAAAAAAAAGAAAATAAGTTTGTGGTCTTCTTAAAAAAAAAAAAAATTAGTTTGTGGTTTTCTTCAAAAAAAGAAAAATTAGTTTGTGGTTTTTTTCAAAAAAAGAAAAATTAGTTTGTGGTTTTCTTCAAAAAAATAAAATTAGTTTGTGGTTATCTTCAAAAAAAGAAAATTAGTTTGTGGTTTTCATCAAAAAAAAAATTAGTTTTTGGTTTTCTTCAAAAAAAAGAAAATTATTTTGGGCTCTTCTTCAAAAAAAGAAAATTAGTTTATGGTTTTCTTCAAAAAAAGAAAGTTAGTTTGTGGTTTTCTTCAAAAAAAAGGAAAATTAGTTTGTGGTTTTCATCAAAAAAAAGAAAATTAGTTTGTCGTTTTCTTCAAAAAAAAGAAAAATTAGTTTGTGGTTTTCTAGAAAAAAAGAGAATTTATTTTGATGTTTTCTTCAAAAAAAAGAATATTAGTCTGTGGTTTTCTTCAAAAAAAGAAAATTAGTTTGTGGTTTTCTTCAAAAAAAAAAATTAGTTTGTGGTTTTATTACAAAAAGAATTAGTTTGTGGTTTTCTTCAAAAAAAAATTTAGTTTGTGGTTTTATTCAATAAAAGAAAAATTAGTTTGTGGTTTGTTTTCAAACAAAGAAAATTAGATTATGCTTTTCTTCAAAAAAAATATAATTATTTTGTGCTTTTCTTCAAAAAAAGAAAATTAGTTTGTGGTTTTCTTCAAAAAAAGAAAATTAGTTTATGGTTTTCTTCAAAAAAAGAAAATTAGTTTGTGGTTTTCTTCAAAAAAAATGAAAATTAGTTTGTGGTTTTCTTCAAAAAAAAGAAAATTAGTTTGTCGTTTTCTTCAAAAAAAAGAAAAATTAGTTTGTGGTTTTCTTGAAAAAAAGAAAAATTATTTTGATGTTTTCTTCAAAAAAAAGAATATTAGTTTGTGGTTTTCTTCAAAAAAAGAAAATTAGTTTGTGGTTTTCTTCAAAAAAAAAGAAAATTAGTTTGTGGTTTTCTTCAAAAAAAAGAAAATTAGTTTGTCGTTTTCTTCTAAAAAAAGAAAAATTAGTTTGTGGTTTTCTTGAAAAAAAGAAAAATTATTTTGATGTTTTCTTCAAAAAAAAGAATATTAGTTTGTGGTTTTCTTCAAAAAAAAAATTAGTTTGTGGTTTTCTTCAAAAAAAGAAAATTAGTTCGTGGTTTTTTGAAGAAAACCACAAAAAAAGAAAATTTGTTTGTAGTTTGTTTCTAAAAAAGAAAATTAGTTTGTGGTTTTCTTCAAAAAAAGAAAATTTGTTTGTGGTTTTTTCAAAAAACGAAAATTAGTTTGTGGTTTTCTTCAAAAAAAAAGAGAAAATTAGTTTGTGGTTTTCTTCAAAAAAAAGATAATAAGTTTGTGGTTTTCTTCAAAAAAAAGAAAATTAGTTTGTGGTTTTCTTCAAAAAAAAAGAAAAATTAGTTTGTGTTTTTCTTCAAAAAAAAAAGAAAATTAGTTTGTGGTTTTCTTCAAAAAAAAAAGAAAATAAGTTTGTTTTTTTCTTAAAAAATAAAAGAAAATTAGTTTGTGGTTTTATTCAAAAAAAGAAAATAAGTTTGTGGTCTTCTTCAAAAAAAAAGAAAAATTAGTTTGTGGTTTTCTTCAAAAAAAGAGAAAATTAGTTTGTGGTTTTCTTCAAAAAAAACAAAATAAGTTTGTGGTTTTCTTCAAAAAAAAGAAAATTAGTTTGTGGTTTTCTTCAAAAAAATAAAATTAGTTTGTGGTTATCTTCAAAAATATAAAATTAATTTGTGGTTTTCTTCACAAAAAAAAGAAAATTAGTTTGTGGTTTTCTTCAAAAAAAAGAAAATAAGTTTGTGGTTTTCTTCAAAAAAAAGAAAATTAGTTTGTGGTTTTCTTCAAAAAAAAAGAGAAAATTAGTTTGTGGTTTTGTTCAAAAAAAATAAAATAAGTTTGTGGTTTTCTTCAAAAAAAAGAAAATTAGTTTGTGGTTTTCTTCAAAAAAAAAGAAAAATTAGTTTGTGTTTTTCTTCAAAAAAAAAGAAAATTAGTTCGTGGTTTTCTTCAAAAAAAAAAGAAAATAAGTTTGTGGTCTTCTTAAAAAAAAAAAAAATTAGTTTGTGGTTTTCTTCAAAAAAAGAAAAATTAGTTTGTGGTTTTTTTCAAAAAAAGAAAAATTAGTTTGTGGTTTTCTTCAAAAAAATAAAATTAGTTTGTGGTTATCTTCAAAAAAAGAAAATTAGTTTGTGGTTTTCATCAAAAAAAAAATTAGTTTTTGGTTTTCTTCAAAAAAAAGAAAATTATTTTGGGCTCTTCTTCAAAAAAAGAAAATTAGTTTATGGTTTTCTTCAAAAAAAGAAAGTTAGTTTGTGGTTTTCTTCAAAAAAAAGGAAAATTAGTTTGTGGTTTTCATCAAAAAAAAGAAAATTAGTTTGTCGTTTTCTTCAAAAAAAAGAAAAATTAGTTTGTGGTTTTCTAGAAAAAAAGAGAATTTATTTTGATGTTTTCTTCAAAAAAAAGAATATTAGTCTGTGGTTTTCTTCAAAAAAAGAAAATTAGTTTGTGGTTTTCTTCAAAAAAAAAAATTAGTTTGTGGTTTTATTACAAAAAGAATTAGTTTGTGGTTTTCTTCAAAAAAAAATTTAGTTTGTGGTTTTATTCAATAAAAGAAAAATTAGTTTGTGGTTTGTTTTCAAACAAAGAAAATTAGATTATGCTTTTCTTCAAAAAAAATATAATTATTTTGTGCTTTTCTTCAAAAAAAGAAAATTAGTTTGTGGTTTTCTTCAAAAAAAGAAAATTAGTTTGTGGTTTTTTTCAAAAAAAGAGAAATTAGTTTGTGGTTTTCTTCAAAAAAATAAAATTAGTTTGTGGTTATCTTCAAAAATATAAAATTACTTTGTGGTTTTCTTCAAAAAAAAAGAAAATTAGTTTGTGGTTTTCTTCATAAAAAAGAAAATAAGTTTGTGGTTTTCTTCAAAAAAAAGAAAATTAGTTTGTGGTCTTCATCAAAAAAAAAGAAAAATTAGTTTGTGTTTTTCTTCAAAAAAAAAGAAAATTAGTTTGTAGTTTTCTTCAAAAAAGAAAATTAGTTTGTGGTTTTCTTCAAAAAAAGAAATATTTCTTTGTGGTTTGTTTTCAAAACAAGAAAAATTAGTTTGTGGTTTTCTTCAAAAAAAGAAAATTAGTTTGAGGTTTTCTTCAAAAAAAAGAAAAATTAGTTTGTGGTTTTCTTAAAAAAAAAATAAAAATTAGTTTGTGGTTTTCTTCAAAAAAAGAAAAATTAGTTTGTGGTTTTTTTCAAAAAAAGAAAAATTAGTTTGTGGTTTTCTTCAAAAAAATAAAATTAGTTTGTGGTTATCTTCAAAAAAAGAAAATTAGTTTGTGGTTTTCATCAAAAAAAAAAATTAGTTTTTGGTTTTCTTCAAAAAAAAGAAAATTATTTTGGGCTCTTCTTCAAAAAAAGAAAATTAGTTTATGGTTTTCTTCAAAAAAAGAAAATTAGTTTGTGGTTTTCTACAAAAAAAAAGAAAATTAGTTTGTGGTTTTCATCAAAAAAAAGAAAATTAGTTTGTCGTTTTCTTCAAAAAAAAGAAAAATTAGTTTGTGGTTTTCTTGAAAAAAAGAGAAATTATTTTGATGTTTTCTTCAAAAAAAAGAATATTAGTCTGTGGTTTTCTTCAAAAAAAGAAAATTAGTTTGTGGTTTTCTTCAAAAAAAAAAATTAGTTTGTGGTTTTATTACAAAAAGAATTAGTTTGTGGTTTTCTTCAAAAAAAAATTTAGTTTGTGGTTTTATTCAATAAAAGAAAAATTAGTTTGTGGTTTGTTTTCAAAAAAAGAAAATTAGATTATGCTTTTCTTCAAAAAAAATATAATTATTTTGTGCTTTTCTTCAAAAAAAAAAAATTAGTTTGAGGTTTTCTTCAAAAAAAGAAAATTAGTTTGTCGTTTTCTTCTAAAAAAAAGAAAATTAGTTTGTGGTTTTCTTCAAAAAAAAGAAAATTAGTTTGTCGTTTTCTTCTAAAAAAAGAAAAATTAGTTTGTGGTTTTCTTCAAAAAAAAAGAAAAATTAGTTTGTGTTTTTCTTCAAAAAAAAAAGAAAATTAGTTTGTGGTTTTCTTCAAAAAAAAAAGAAAATAAGTTTGTTTTTTTCTTAAAAAATAAAAGAAAATTAGTTTGTGGTTTTATTCAAAAAAAGAAAATAAGTTTGTGGTCTTCTTCAAAAAAAAAGAAAAATTAGTTTGTGGTTTTCTTCAAAAAAAGAGAAAATTAGTTTGTGGTTTTCTTCAAAAAAAACAAAATAAGTTTGTGGTTTTCTTCAAAAAAAAGAAAATTAGTTTGTGGTTTTCTTCAAAAAAATAAAATTAGTTTGTGGTTTTCTTCAAAAAAATAAAATTAGTTTGTGGTTATCTTCAAAAAAAGAAAATTAGTTTGTGTTTTTCATCAAAAAAAAAAATTAGTTTGTGGTTTTCTTCAAAAAAAAGAAAATTAGTTTGTGGTTTTCATGAAAAAAAAGAAAATTAGTTTGTCGTTTTCTTCAAAAAAAAGAAAAATTAGTTTGTGGTTTTCTTGAAAAAAAGAGAAATTATTTTGATGTTTTCTTCAAAAAAAAGAATATTAGTCTGTGGTTTTCTTCAAAAAAAGAAAATTAGTTTGTGGTTTTCTTCAAAAAAATAAAATTAGTTTGTGGTTTTCTTCAAAAAAATAAAATTAGTTTGTGGTTATCTTCAAAAAAAGAAAATTAGTTTGTGTTTTTCATCAAAAAAAGAAAATTAGTTTGTGGTTTTCTTCAAAAAAAAAGAAAATTAGTTTGTGGTTTTCATCAAAAAAAAGAAAATTAGTTTGTCGTTGTTTCTTCAAAAAAAAGAAAAATTAGTTTGTGGTTTTCTTGAAAAAAAGAGAAATTATTTTGATGTTTTCTTCAAAAAAAAGAATATTAGTCTGTGGTTTTCTTCAAAAAAAGAAAATTAGTTTGTGGTTTTCTTCAAAAAAAAAAATTAGTTTGTGGTTTTATTACTAAAAGAATTAGTTTGTGGTTTTCTTCAAAAAAAAATTTAGTTTGTGGTTTTATTCAATAAAAGAAAAATTAGTTTGTGGTTTGTTTTCAAAAAAAGAAAATTAGATTATGCTTTTCTTCAAAAAAAATATAATTATTTTGTGCTTTTCTTGAAAAAAAGAAAATTAGTTTGTGGTTTTCTTCAAAAAAAGATAATTAGTTTGTGGTTTTTTTCAAAAAAAGAGAAATTAGTTTGTGGTTTTCTTCAAAAAAATAAAATAAGTTTGTGGTTTTCTTCAAAAAAAAGAAAATTAGTTTGTGGTTTTCTTCAAAAAAAAAGAAAAATTAGTTTGTGTTTTTCTTCAAAAAAAAAGAAAATTAGTTCGTGGTTTTCTTCAAAAAAAAAAGAAAATCAGTTTGTGGTCTTCTTAAAAAAAAAAAAAAATTAGTTTGTGGTTTTCTTCAAAAAAAGAAAAATTAGTTTGTGGTTTTTTTCAAAAAAAGAAAAATTAGTTTGTGGTTTTCTTCAAAAAAATAAAATTAGTTTGTGGTTATCTTCAAAAAAAGAAAATTAGTTTGTGGTTTTCATCAAAAAAAAAAATTAGTTTGTGGTTTTCTTCAAAAAAAAGAAAATTATTTTGGGCTCTTCTTCAAAAAAAGAAAATTAGTTTATGGTTTTCTTCCAAAAAAGAAAATTAGTTTGAGGTTTTCTTCAAAAAAAAAGAAAATTAGTTTGTGGTTTTCTTCAAAAAAAAGAAAATTAGTTTGTCGTTTTCTTCACAAAAAAGAAAAATTAATTTGTGGTTTTCTTGAAAAAAAGAGAAATTATTTAGATGTTTTCTTCAAAAAAAAGAATATTAGTCTGTGGTTTTCTTCAAAAAAAAAAAATTAGTTTGTGGTTTTCTTCAAAAAAAAAAATTAGTTTGTGGTTTTATTACAAAAAGAATTAGTTTGTGGTTTTCTTCAAAAAAAAATTTAGTTTGTAGTTTTATTCAATAAAAGAAAAATTAGTTTGTGGTTTGTTTTCAAAAAAAGAAAATTAGATTATGCTTTTCTTCAAAAAAAATATAATTATTTTGTGCTTTTCTTCAAAAAAAGAAAATTAGTTTGTGGTTTTCTTCAAAAAAAGAAAATTAGTTTGTGGTTTTTTTCAAAAAAAGAGAAATTAGTTTGTGGTTTTCTTCAAAAAACTAAAATTAGTTTGTGGTTATCTTCAAAAATATAAAATTACTTTGTGGTTTTCTTCAAAAAAAAAGAAAATTAGTTTGTGGTTTTCTTCAAAAAAAAGAAAATAAGTTTGTGGTTTTCTTCAAAAAAAAGAAAATTAGTTTGTGGTCTTCTTCAAAAAAAAAGAAAACTTAGTTTGTGTTTTTCTTCAAAAAAAAAGAAAATTAGTTCGTGGTTTTCTTCAAAAAAAAAAGAAAATAAGTTCGTGGTTTTCTTAAAAAAAAAAGGAAAATTAGTTTGTGGTTTTCTTCAAAAAAAGAAAAATTAGTTTGTGGTTTTTTTCAAAAAAGGAAAAATTAGTTTGTGGTTTTCTTCAAAAAAATAAATTAGTTTGTGGTTTTCTTCAAAAAAAAGAAAATTATTTTGGGCTCTTCTTCAAAAAAAGAAAATTAGTTTATGGTTTTCTTCAAAAAAAGAAAATTAGTTTGTGGTTTTCTACAAAAAAAAAAGAAAATTAGTTTGTGGTTTTCATCAAAAAAAAGAAAATTAGTTTGTCGTTTTCTTCAAAAAAAAGAAAAATTAGTTTGTGGTTTTCTTGAAAAAAAGAGAAATTATTTTGATGTTTTCTTCAAAAAAAAGAATATTAGTCTGTGGTTTTCTTCAAAAAAAGAAAATTAGTTTGTGGTTTTCTTCAAAAAAAAAAATTAGTTTGTGGTTTTATTACAAAAAGAATTAGTTTGTGGTTTTCTTCAAAAAAAAATTTAGTTTGTGGTTTTATTCAATAAAAGAAAAATTAGTTTGTGGTTTGTTTTCAAAAAAAGAAAATTAGATTATGCTTTTCTTCAAAAAAAATATAATTATTTTGTGCTTTTCTTCAAAAAAAAAAAATTAGTTTGAGGTTTTCTTCAAAAAAAGAAAATTAGTTTGTCGTTTTCTTCTAAAAAAAAGAAAATTAGTTTGTGGTTTTCTTCAAAAAAAAGAAAATTAGTTTGTCGTTTTCTTCTAAAAAAAGAAAAATTAGTTTGTGGTTTTCTTCAAAAAAAAAGAAAAATTAGTTTGTGTTTTTCTTCAAAAAAAAAAGAAAATTAGTTTGTGGTTTTCTTCAAAAAAAAAAGAAAATAAGTTTGTTTTTTTCTTAAAAAATAAAAGAAAATTAGTTTGTGGTTTTATTCAAAAAAAGAAAATAAGTTTGTGGTCTTCTTCAAAAAAAAAGAAAAATTAGTTTGTGGTTTTCTTCAAAAAAAGAGAAAATTAGTTTGTGGTTTTCTTCAAAAAAAACAAAATAAGTTTGTGGTTTTCTTCAAAAAAAAGAAAATTAGTTTGTGGTTTTCTTCAAAAAAATAAAATTAGTTTGTGGTTTTCTTCAAAAAAATAAAATTAGTTTGTGGTTATCTTCAAAAAAAGAAAATTAGTTTGTGTTTTTCATCAAAAAAAAAAATTAGTTTGTGGTTTTCTTCAAAAAAAAGAAAATTAGTTTGTGGTTTTCATCAAAAAAAAGAAAATTAGTTTGTCGTTTTCTTCAAAAAAAAGAAAAATTAGTTTGTGGTTTTCTTGAAAAAAAGAGAAATTATTTTGATGTTTTCTTCAAAAAAAAGAATATTAGTCTGTGGTTTTCTTCAAAAAAAGAAAATTAGTTTGTGGTTTTCTTCAAAAAAATAAAATTAGTTTGTGGTTTTCTTCAAAAAAATAAAATTAGTTTGTGGTTATCTTCAAAAAAAGAAAATTAGTTTGTGTTTTTCATCAAAAAAAGAAAATTAGTTTGTGGTTTTCTTCAAAAAAAAAGAAAATTAGTTTGTGGTTTTCATCAAAAAAAAGAAAATTAGTTTGTCGTTGTTTCTTCAAAAAAAAGAAAAATTAGTTTGTGGTTTTCTTGAAAAAAAGAGAAATTATTTTGATGTTTTCTTCAAAAAAAAGAATATTAGTCTGTGGTTTTCTTCAAAAAAAGAAAATTAGTTTGTGGTTTTCTTCAAAAAAAAAAATTAGTTTGTGGTTTTATTACTAAAAGAATTAGTTTGTGGTTTTCTTCAAAAAAAAATTTAGTTTGTGGTTTTATTCAATAAAAGAAAAATTAGTTTGTGGTTTGTTTTCAAAAAAAGAAAATTAGATTATGCTTTTCTTCAAAAAAAATATAATTATTTTGTGCTTTTCTTGAAAAAAAGAAAATTAGTTTGTGGTTTTCTTCAAAAAAAGATAATTAGTTTGTGGTTTTTTTCAAAAAAAGAGAAATTAGTTTGTGGTTTTCTTCAAAAAAATAAAATAAGTTTGTGGTTTTCTTCAAAAAAAAGAAAATTAGTTTGTGGTTTTCTTCAAAAAAAAAGAAAAATTAGTTTGTGTTTTTCTTCAAAAAAAAAGAAAATTAGTTCGTGGTTTTCTTCAAAAAAAAAAGAAAATAAGTTTGTGGTCTTCTTAAAAAAAAAAAAAAATTAGTTTGTGGTTTTCTTCAAAAAAAGAAAAATTAGTTTGTGGTTTTTTTCAAAAAAAGAAAAATTAGTTTGTGGTTTTCTTCAAAAAAATAAAATTAGTTTGTGGTTATCTTCAAAAAAAGAAAATTAGTTTGTGGTTTTCATCAAAAAAAAAAATTAGTTTGTGGTTTTCTTCAAAAAAAAGAAAATTATTTTGGGCTCTTCTTCAAAAAAAGAAAATTAGTTTATGGTTTTCTTCCAAAAAAGAAAATTAGTTTGAGGTTTTCTTCAAAAAAAAAGAAAATTAGTTTGTGGTTTTCTTCAAAAAAAAGAAAATTAGTTTGTCGTTTTCTTCAAAAAAAAGAAAAATTAGTTTGTGGTTTTCTTGAAAAAAAGAGAAATTATTTAGATGTTTTCTTCAAAAAAAAGAATATTAGTCTGTGGTTTTCTTCAAAAAAAAAAAATTAGTTTGTGGTTTTCTTCAAAAAAAAAAATTAGTTTGTGGTTTTATTACAAAAAGAATTAGTTTGTGGTTTTCTTCAAAAAAAAATTTAGTTTGTAGTTTTATTCAATAAAAGAAAAATTAGTTTGTGGTTTGTTTTCAAAAAAAGAAAATTAGATTATGCTTTTCTTCAAAAAAAATATAATTATTTTGTGCTTTTCTTCAAAAAAAGAAAATTAGTTTGTGGTTTTCTTCAAAAAAAGAAAATTAGTTTGTGGTTTTTTTCAAAAAAAGAGAAATTAGTTTGTGGTTTTCTTCAAAAAACTAAAATTAGTTTGTGGTTATCTTCAAAAATATAAAATTACTTTGTGGTTTTCTTCAAAAAAAAAGAAAATTAGTTTGTGGTTTTCTTCAAAAAAAAGAAAATAAGTTTGTGGTTTTCTTCAAAAAAAAGAAAATTAGTTTGTGGTCTTCTTCAAAAAAAAAGAAAACTTAGTTTGTGTTTTTCTTCAAAAAAAAAGAAAATTAGTTCGTGGTTTTCTTCAAAAAAAAAAGAAAATAAGTTCGTGGTTTTCTTAAAAAAAAAAGGAAAATTAGTTTGTGGTTTTCTTCAAAAAAAGAAAAATTAGTTTGTGGTTTTTTTCAAAAAAGGAAAAATTAGTTTGTGGTTTTCTTCAAAAAAATAAATTAGTTTGTGGTTTTCTTCAAAAAAAAGAAAATTATTTTGGGCTCTTCTTCAAAAAAAGAAAATTAGTTTATGGTTTTCTTCAAAAAAAGAAAATTAGTTTGTTGTTTTCTTCAAAAAAAAAGAAAATTAGTTTGTGGTTTTCATCAAAAAAAAGAAAATTAGTTTGTCGTTTTCTTCAAAAAAAAGAAAAATTAGTTTGTGGTTTTCTTGAAAAAAAGAAAAATTATTTTGATGTTTTCTTCAAAAAAAAGAATATTAGTTTGTGGTTTTCTTCAAAAAAAGAAAATTAGTTTGTGGTTTTCTTCAAAAAAAAAATTAGTTTGTGGTTTTATTACAAAAATAATTAGTTTGTGGTTTTCTTCAAAAAAAAATTTAGTTTGTGGTTTTATTCAATAAAAGAAAAATTAGTTTGTGGTTTGTTTTCAAAAAAAGAAAATTAGATTATGCTTTTCTTCAAAAAAAATATAATTATTTTGTGCTTTTCTTCAAAAAAAGAAAATTAGTTTATGGTTTTCTTCAAAAAAAGAAAATTACTTTGTGGTTTTCTTCAAAAAAAAAAGAAAATTAGTTTGTGGTTTTATTCAAAAAAAGAAAATTAGTTTGTGGTTTTCTTCAAAAAAAAGAAAATTAGTTTGTGGTTTTCTTCAAAAAAAAGAAAATTAGTTTGCGGTTTTCTTCAAAAAAAGAAAAATTAGTTTTTGGTTTTCTTCAAAAAAAAGAAAATTAGTTTGTGATTTTCTTTAAAAAAAGAAAATTAGTTTGTGGTTTTTTGTAGAATACCACAAAAAAAATTAGTTTGTGGTTTTATTCAAAAAAAGAAAATTAGTTTGTGGTTTTCTTCAAAAAAAGATAATTAGTTTGCGGTTTTCTTCAAAAAAAAGATAATAAGTCTGTGGTTTTCTTCAAAAAAAGAAAATTAGTTTGTGGTTTTCTTCAAAAAAAAAAAGAAAATTAGTTTATGGTTTTATTCAAAAAACGAAAATTAGTTTGTGGTCTTCTTCAAAAAAAAGAAAATTATTTTGTGGTTTTCATCAAAAAAAAGAAAATTAGTTTGTGGTTTTCTTCAAAAAAAGAAAATAAGTTTGTGGTTTTTTTCAAAAAAAAGAAAAATTAGTTTGTGGTTTTCTTCAAAAAAAGAAAATTAGTTTGAGATATTTTTCAAAAAAAAAAATTAGTTTGTGGTTTTCTTCACAAAAAAAAATTAGTTTGTGGGTTTCTTCAATAAAAGAAAATTAGTTTGTAGTTTTCTTCAAAAAAGAAAATTAGTTTGTGGTTTTCTTCAAAAAAAGAAATATTTGTTTGTGGTTTGTTTTCAAAACAAGAAAAATTAGTTTGTGGTTTTCTTCAAAAAAAGAAAATTAGTTTGTGGTTTTCTTCAAAAAAAAGAAAAATTAGTTTGTGGTTTTCTTAAAAAAAAAATAAAAATTAGTTTGTGGTTTTCTTCAAAAAAAGAAAAATTAGTTTGTGGTTTTTTTCAAAAAAAGAAAAATTAGTTTGTGGTTTTCTTCAAAAAAATAAAATTAGTTTGTGGTTATCTTCAAAAAAAGAAAATTAGTTTGTGGTTTTCATCAAAAAAAAAAATTAGTTTGTGGTTTTCTTCAAAAAAAAGAAAATTATTTTGGGCTCTTCTTCAAAAAAAGAAAATTAGTTTATGGTTTTCTTCAAAAAAAGAAAATTAGTTTGTGGTTTTCTTCAAAAAAAAAGAAAATTAGTTTGTGGTTTTCATCAAAAAAAAGAAAATTAGTTTGTCGTTTTCTTCAAAAAAAAGAAAAATTAGTTTGTGGTTTTCTTGAAAAAAAGAGAAATTATTTTGATGTTTTCTTCAAAAAAAAGAATATTAGTCTGTGGTTTTCTTCAAAAAAAGAAAATTAGTTTGTGGTTTTCTTCAAAAAAAAAAATTAGTTTGTGGTTTTATTACTAAAAGAATTAGTTTGTGGTTTTCTTCAAAAAAAAATTTTGTTTGTGGTTTTATTCAATAAAAGAAAAATTAGTTTGTGGTTTGTTTTCAAAAAAAGAAAATTAGATTATGCTTTTCTTCAAAAAAAATATAATTATTTTGTGTTTTCTTCAAAAAAAGAAAATTAGTTTGTGGTTTTCTTCAAAAAAAGAAAATTAGTTTGTGGTTTTTTTCAAAAAAAGAGAAATTAGTTTGTGGTTTTCTTCAAAAAAATAAAATTAGTTTGTCGTTATCTTCAAAAATATAAAATTACTTTGTGGTTTTCTTCAAAAAAAAAGAAAATTAGTTTGTGGTTTTCTTCAACAAAAAGAAAATAAGTTTGTGGTTTTCTTCAAAAAAAAGAAAATTAGTTTGTGGTCTTCTTCAAAAAAAAAGAAAACTTAGTTTGTGTTTTTCTTCAAAAAAAAAGAAAATTAGTTCGTGGTTTTCTTCAAAAAAAAAAGAAAATAAGTTTGTGGTTTTCTTAAAAAAAAAAGAAAAATTAGTTTGTGGTTTTCTTCAAAAAAACAAAAATTAGTTTGTGGTTTTTTTCAAAAAAAGAAAAATTAGTTTGTGGTTTTCTTCAAAAAAATCAAATTAGTTTGTGGTTATCTTCAAAAAAAGAAAATTAGTTTGTGGTTTTCATCAAAAAAAAAAATTAGTTTGTGGTTTTCTTCAAAAAAAAGAAAATTATTTTGGGCTCTTCTTCAAAAAAAGAAAATTAGTTTATGGTTTTCTTCAAAAAAAGAAAATTAGTTTGTTGTTTTCTTCAAAAAAAAAGAAAATTAGTTTGTGGTTTTCATCAAAAAAAAGAAAATTAGTTTGTCGTTTTCTTCAAAAAAAAGAAAAATTAGTTTGTGGTTTTCTTGAAAAAAAGAAAAATTATTTTGATGTTTTCTTCAAAAAAAAGAATATTGGTTTGTGGTTTTCTTCAAAAAAAGAAAATTAGTTTGTGGTTTTCTTCAAAAAAAAAATTAGTTTGTGGTTTTATTAAAAAAAGAATTAGTTTGTGGTTTTCTTCAAAAAAAAATTTAGTTTGTGGTTTTATTCGATAAAAGAAAAATTAGTTTGTGGTTTGTTTTCAAAAAAAGAAAATTAGATTATGCTTTTCTTCAAAAAAAATATAATTATTTTGTGCTTTTCTTCAAAAAAAGAAAATTAGTTTATGGTTTTCTTCAAAAAAATAAAATTACTTTGTGGTATTCTTCAAAAAAAAAAGAAAATTAGTTTGTGGTTTTATTCAAAAAAAGAAAATTAGTTTGTGGTTTTCTTCAAAAAAATGAAAATTAGTTTGTGGTTTTCTTCAAAAAAAAGAAAATTAGTTTGCGGTTTTCTTCAAAAAAAGAAAAATTAGTTTTTGGTTTTCTTCAAAAAAAAGAAAATTAGTTTGTGATTTTCTTTAAAAAAAGAAAATTAGTTTGTGGTTTTATTCAAAAAAAGAAAATTAGTTTGTGGTTTTCTTCAAAAAAAGAAAATTAGTTTGCGGTTTTCTTCAAAAAAAAGAAAATAAGTCCGTGGTTTTCTTCAAAAAAAGAAAATTAGTTTGTGGTTTTCTTCAAAAAAAAAAAGAAAATTAGTTTATGGTTTTATTCAAAAAACGAAAATTAGTTTGTGGTCTTCTTCAAAAAAAAGAAAATTATTTTGTGGTTTTCTTCAAAAAAAAGAAAATTAGTTTGTGGTTTTCTTCAAAAAAAGAAAATTAGTTTGTGGTTTTTTTCAAAAAAAAGAAAAATTAGTTTGTGGTTTTCTTCAAAAAAAGAAAATTAGTTTGAGATATTTTTCAAAAAAAAAATTATTTTGTGGGTTTCTTCACAAAAAAAAATTAGTTTGTGGTTTTCTTCAATAAAAGAAAATTAGTTTGTAGTTTTCTTCAAAAAAGAAAATTAGTTTGTGGTTTTCTTCAAAAAAAGAAATATTTGTTTGTGGTTTGTTTTCAAAACAAGAAAAATTAGTTTGTGGTTTTCTTCAAAAAAAGAAAATTAGTTTGTGGTTTTCTTCAAAAAAAAGAAAAATTAGTTTGTGGTTTTCTTAAAAAAAAGAAGAAAATTAGTTTTATGTTTTCTTCAAAAAAAAAAGAAAATTAGTTTCTGGTTTTCTTGAAAAAAAGAAAATTAATTTGTGGTTTTTTTCAAAAAAATAAAAATTAGTCTGTGGTTTTCTTCAAAAAAAGAAAATTAGTTTGTGGTTCTCTTCTAAAAAAAAAAATTAGTTTGTGGTTTTCTTCAAAAAAGAGAAAATTAGTTTGTGGTTATCTTCAAAAAAAAAATTAGTTTGTGGTTTTCTTTAAAAAAAGAAAATTAGTTTGTGGTTTTCTTCTAAAAAGAAAATTAGTTTGTGGTTTTCTTCAAAAAAAGAAATATTTGTTTGTGGTTTGTTTTCAAAACAAGAAAAATTAGTTAGTGGTTTTCTTTCAAAAAAGAAAATTAGTTTGTGGTTTTCTTCAAAAAAAAGAAAATTAGTTTGTGGTTTTCTTCAAAAAATAAGAAAATTAGTTTGATGTTTTCTTCAAAAAACGAAAATTAATTTGTGGTCTTTTTCAAAAAATGAAAAATTAGTTTGTGGTTTTCTTCAAAAAAAGAAAATAACTTTGTTGTTTTCTTCAAAAAAAAGAAAATTAGTTTGTGGTTTTCTTCAAAAAAAAGAAAAATTAGTTTGTGGTTTTCTTCAAAAAAAGAAAATTAGTTTGTGGTTATCTTCAAAAAAATAAAATGAGTTTGTGGTTTTCTTCAAAAAAAGAAAATTAGTTTGTGGTTTTTTGAAGAAAACCACAAGAAAAGAAAATTAGTTTCTTTCAAAAAAAGAAAATTATTTTGTGCTTTTCTTAAAAAAAAAGAAAATTAGTTTATGGTTTTCTTAAAAAAAAAAGAAAATTAGTTTGTGGTTTTCTTCAAAAAAATAAAATTAGTTTGTGGTTTTCTTCAAAAAAAAAAAGAAAATTAGTTTGTGGTTTTCTTCAAAAAAAGGAAATTAGTTTGTGGTTTTCTTCAAAAAAAGAAAAATTAGTTTGTGGTTTTCTTCCAAACAAAAAAATAGTTTGTGGTTTTCTTCAAAAAAAGAAAAATTAGTTTGTGGTTTTCTTCAAAAAAAGAAAATTAGTCTGTGGATTTTTTCAAAAAAAGAAAATTAGTTTGTGGATTTCTTCAAAAAAAAGAAAATTAGTTTGTGGTTTTCTTCAAAAAAAAGAAAATTAGTTTGTGGTTTTCTTTAAAAAAAGAAAAATTAGTTTGTGGTTTTCTTAAAAAAAAGAAAATTAGTTTGTGGTTTTATTCAAAAAAAGAAAAATTAGTTTGTGGTTTTCTAAAAAAAAAAAAATTAGTTTGTGGTTCTCTTCTAAAAAAGAAAATTAGTTTATGGTTTTCTTCAAAAAAGAGAAAATTAGTTTGTGGTTATCTTCAAAAAAAAAATTAGTTTGTGGTTTTCTTTAAAAAAAGAAAATTAGTTTGTGGTTTTCTTCTAAAAAGAAAATTAGTTTGTGGTTTTCTTAAAAAAAAGAAATATTTGTTTGTGGTTTGTTTTCGAAACAAGAAAAATTAGTTAGTGGTTTTCTTTAAAAAAAGAAAATTAGTTCGTGGTTTTCTTCAAAAAAAAGAAAATTAGTTTGTGGTTTTCTTCAAAAAATAAGAAAATTAGTTTGATGTTTTCTTCAAAAAAAAAGAAAATTTGTTTCTGGTTTTCTTCAAAAAAAGAAAATTAATTTTTGGTTTTTTTCTAAATAAGAAAAATTAGTCTGTGGTTTTCTTCAAAAAAAGAAAATTAGTTTGTGGTTATCTTCAAAAAAAGAAAATTAGTTTGTGGTTTTTTGAAGAAAACCACAAAAAAAAATTAGTTTGTTTCAAAAAAAGAAATTTAGTTTGTAGTTTGTTTCTAAAAAAGGAAATTTGTTTGTGGTTTTCTTCAAAAAAATATAATTAGTTTGTGGTTTTCTTCAAAAACAGAAAATTAGTTTGTTGTTTTATTCAAAAAAAGAAAATTAATGTGTGGTTTTCTTCAAAAAAAAAAGAAAATTAGTTTCTGGTTTTCTTCAAAAAAAAAGAAAATTAGTTTGTGGTTTTCTTCAAAAAAAAATAAAAATAGTTTCTTGTTTTCTTCAAAAAACGAAAATTAATTTGTGGTCTTTTTCAAAAAATGAAAAATTAGTTTGTGGTTTTCTTCAAAAAAAGAAAATAACTTTGTGGTTTTCTTCAAAAAAAAGAAAATTAGTTTGTGGTTTTCTTCAAAAAAAAGAAAAATTAGTTTGTGGTTTTCTTCAAAAAAAGAAAATTAGTTTGTGGTTATCTTCAAAAAAATAAAATGAGTTTGTGGTTTTCTTCAAAAAAAGAAAATTAGTTTGTGGTTTTTTGAAGAAAACCACAAGAAAAGAAAATTAGTTTCTTTCAAAAAAAGAAAATTATTTTGTGCTTTTCTTAAAAAAAAAGAAAATTAGTTTATGGTTTTCTTCAAAAAAAGAGAAAATTAGTTTGTGGTTTTCTTCAAAAAAATAAAATTAGTTTGTGGTTTTCTTCAAAAAAAAAAAGAAAATTAGTTTGTGGTTTTCTTCAAAAAAAGGAAATTAGTTTGTGGTTTTCTTCAAAAAAAGAAAAATTAGTTTGTGGTTTTCTTCCAAACAAAAAAATAGTTTGTGGTTTTCTTCAAAAAAAGAAAAATTAGTTTGTGGTTTTCTTCAAAAAAAGAAAATTAGTCTGTGGATTTTTTCAAAAAAAGAAAATTAGTTTGTGGATTTCTTCAAAAAAAAGAAAATTAGTTTGTGGTTTTCTTCAAAAAAAAGAAAATTAGTTTGTGGTTTTCTTTAAAAAAAGAAAAATTAGTTTGTGGTTTTCTTAAAAAAAAGAAAATTAGTTTGTGGTTTTCATCAAAAAAAGAAAAATTAGTTTGTGGTTTTCTAAAAAAAAAAAAAAAATTAGTTTGTGGTTCTCTTCTAAAAAAGAAAATTAGTTTGTGGTTTTCTTCAAAAAAGAGAAAATTAGTTTGTGGTTATCTTCAAAAAAAAAATTAGTTTGTGGTTTTCTTTAAAAAAAGAAAATTAGTTTGTGGTTTTCTTCTAAAAAGAAAATTAGTTTGTGGTTTTCTTCAAAAAAAGAAATATTTGTTTGTGGTTTGTTTTCAAAATATGAAAAATTAGTTAGTGGTTTTCTTTAAAAAAAGAAAATTAGTTTGTGGTTTTCTTCAAAAAAAAGAAAATTAGTTTATGGTTTTCTTCAAAAAAATAAAAAAATTAGTTTGATGTTTTCTTCAAAAAAAAAGAAAATTTGTTTCTGGTTTTCTTCAAAAAAAGAAAATTAATTTTTGGTTTTTTTCTAAATAAGAAAAATTAGTCTGTGGTTTTCTTCAAAAAAAGAAAATTAGTTTGTGGTTATCTTCAAAAAAAGAAAATTAGTTTGTGGTTTTTTGAAGAAAACCACAAAAAAAAATTAGTTTGTTTCAAAAAAAGAAATTTAGTTTGTAGTTTGTTTCTAAAAAAGGAAATTTGTTTGTGGTTTTCTTCAAAAAAAATAAAATTAGTTTGTGGTTTTCTTCAAAAAAAGAAAATTAGTTTGTGGTTTTATTCAAAAAAAGAAAATTAATGTGTGGTTTTCTTCAAAAAAAAAGAAAATTAGTTTCTGGTTTTCTTCAAAAAAAAAAGAAAATTAGTTTGTGGTTTTCTTCAAAAAAAAATAAAAATAGTTTCTTGTTTTCTTCAAAAAACGAAAATTAATTTGTGGTCTTTTTCAAAAAATGAAAAATTAGTTTGTGGTTTTCTTCAAAAAAAGAAAATAACTTTGTGGTTTTCTTCAAAAAAAAGAAAATTAGTTTGTGGTTTTCTTCAAAAAAAAGAAAAATTAGTTTGTGGTTTTCTTCAAAAAAAGAAAATTAGTTTGTGGTTATCTTCAAAAAAATAAAATGAGTTTGTGGTTTTCTTCAAAAAAAGAAAATTAGTTTGTGGTTTTTTGAAGAAAACCACAAGAAAAGAAAATTAGTTTCTTTCAAAAAGAGAAAATTATTTTGTGCTTTTCTTAAAAAAAAAGAAAATTAGTTTATGGTTTTCTTCAAAAAAAAAGAAAATTAGTTTGTGGTTTTCTTCAAAAAAATAAAATTAGTTTGTGGTTTTCTTCAAAAAAAAAAAGAAAATTAGTTTGTGGTTTTCTTCAAAAAAAGGAAATTATTTTGTGGTTTTCTTCAAAAAAAGAAAAATTAGTTTGTGGTTTTCTTCCAAACAAAAAAATAGTTTGTGGTTTTCTTCAAAAAAAGAAAAATTAGTTTGTGGTTTTCTTCAAAAAAAGAAAATTAGTCTGTGGATTTTTTCAAAAAAAGAAAATTAGTTTGTGGATTTCTTCAAAAAAAAGAAAATTAGTTTGTGGTTTTCTTCAAAAAAAAGAAAATTAGTTTGTGGTTTTCTTTAAAAAAAGAAAAATTAGTTTGTGGTTTTCTTAAAAAAAAGAAAATTAGTTTGTGGTTTTCTTCAAAAAAAGAAAAATTAGCTTGTGGTTTTCTAAAAAAAAAAAAAAAATAGTTTGTGGTTTTCTTCAAAAAAAGAAAAATTAGTTTCTTTTTTTCTTCAAAAAAAGAAAATTAGTTGTGGTTTTCTTCAAAAAAAGAAAATTAGTTTGTGGTTTTCTTCAAAAAAAAGAAAATTAGTTTGTGGTATTATTCAAAAAAGAATTAGTTTGTGGTTTTCTTCAAAAAAGAAAATTAGTTTGTAGTTTTCTTCAAAAAAAGAAATATGTGTTTGTGGTTTGTTTTCAAAACAAGAAAAATTATTTTGTGGTTTTCTTCAAAAAAAAAAAATTAGTTTGTTTCAAAAAAAGAAAATTAGTTTGTAGTTTGTTTCTAAAAAAGGAAATTTGTTTGTGGTTTTCTTCAAAAAAATAAAATTAGTTTGTGGTTTTCTTAAAAAAAAGAAAATTAGTTTGTGGTTTTTTTCAAAAAAAGAAAATTAATGTGTGGTTTTCTTCAAAAAAAAAGAAAATTAGTTTGTGGTTTTCTTCAAAAAAAAATAAAATTAGTTTCCTGTTTTCTTCAAAAAACGAAAATTAATTTGTGGTCTTTTTCAAAAAATGAAAATTTTGTTTGTTGTTTTCTTCAAAAAAAGAAAATTACTTTCTGGTTTTCTTCAAAAAAAAGAAAATTAGTTTGTGGTTTTCTTCAAAAAAAAAGAAAATTAGTTTGTGCTTTTCTTCAAAAAAAGAAAATTAGTTTGTGGTTTTTTTCAAAAAAAAGGAAAATTAATTTGTGGTTTTCTTCAAAAAAAGAAAATTAGTTTGTGGTATTTTTCAAAAAAAAAAATTAGTTTGTGGTTTTCTTCAAAAAAAGAAAATTAGTTTGTGGTTTTCTTCAAAAAAAAGAAAAATTAGTTTGTGGTTTTCTTCAAAAAAAGAAAATTAGTTTGTGGTTTTTTTAAAAAAAAGAAAAATTAGTTTGTTGTTTTCTTCAAAAAAAGGAAATTTTTTTTTTTTTTTGAGTAAATTCGGAGAGGGCTCAAAGTCCCCCTTCCAAACACAATCTCTTTTTTTTATTTTTTATATTACAAACCCGTAGGCCACACACTCTATTCACTCATTTAACATTTAATCTATAATCCAGTATCCCCGTCGGGAATCGAACCCCACACATCTCGCTCCCTAGTCAAGAGGTGTGACCAACTAGTCAAAAAAAGAAAATTAGTTTGTGGTTGTTTGAAGAAAACCACAAGAAAACAAAATTAGTTTCTTTCAAAAAAAGAAAATTATTTTGTGCTTTTCTTAAAAAAAAAGAAAAATTAGTTTATGGTTTGCTTCAAAAAAAAGAAAAATTAGTTGGTGGTTTTCTTCAAAAAAAGAAAATTAGTTTGTGGTTTTTTCAAAACACGAAAATTAGTTTGTGGTTTTCTTCAAAAAAAAAGAGAAAATTAGTTTGTCGTTTTCTTCAAAAATAAGAAAATAAGTTTGTGCTTTTCTTAAAAAAAAGAAAATTAGTTTGTGGTTTTCTTCAAAAAAAAAGAAACTAGTTTGTGGTTTTCTTCAAAAAAAAAAGAAAATAAGTTTGTGGCTTTCTTAAAAAAAAAAGAAAATTAGTTTGTGATTTTATTCAAAAAAAGAAAATAAGTTTGTGGTCTTCTTCAAAAAAAAAAGAAAAATTAGTTTGTGGTTTTCTTCAAAAAAAGAGAAAATTAGTTTGTAGTTTTCGTCAAAAAAAAGAAAATAAGTTTGTGGTTTTCTTCAAAAAAAAGAAAATTAGTTTGTGGTTTTCTTCAAAAAAAAAAGAAAAATTAGTTTGTGGTTTTCTTCAAAAAAAAAGAAAATTAGTTTGTGGTTTTCTTTAAAAAAATAAAATAAGTTTGTGATTTTCTTCAAAAAAAGAAATTTAGTTTGTGGTTTTCTTCAAAAAAAGAACAATTAGTTTGTGGTTTTCTTCAAAAAAAAAAATATTGTTTGTGGTTTTCTTCAAAAAAAGAAAAATTAGTTTGTGGTTTTCTTCAAAAAATGAATATTAGTTTGTGGTTTTTTTCAAAAAAAGAAAAATTAGTTTGTGGTTTTCTTCAAAAAAAGAAAAATTAGTTTGTGGTTTTCTTCAAAAAAAAGAAAATTAGTTTGTGATTTGCTTCAAAAAAAGAAAAATTAGTTTGTGGTTTTTTGTAGAAAACCACAAAAAAAAATTTGTTTGTGGTTTTATTCAAAAAAAGAAAATTAGTTTGTGGTTTTCTTCAAAAAAAGAAAATTAGTTTGTGGATTTCTTCAAAAAAAAAAATTAGTTTATGGTTTTCTTCAAAAAAAGAAAATTAGTTTGTGGTTTTCTTCAAAAACAGAAATTAGTTTGTGGTTATCTTCAAAAAAACAAAATTAGTTTGTGGTTTGCTTCAAAAAAAGAAAATTAGTTTGTGATTTTCTTGAAAAAAAGAAAAATAATTTTGTGGTTTTCTTCAAAAAAAAAGAAAAATTAGTTTGTAGTTTTCTTGAAAAAAATAAAAATTATTTTGTGGTTTTCTTCAAAAAAAAAAAATTAGTTTTTGGTTTTCTTCAAAAAAAGAAAATTAGTTTGTGGTTTTCTTCAAAAAAAAGAAAATTAGTTTGTGGTTTTCTTCAAAAAAAAAGAAAATTAGTTTCTGGTTTTCGTCAAAAAAAAAAATTAGTTTGTCGTTTTCTTCACAAAAAAAAATTAGTTTGTGGTTTTCTTCAAAAAAAGAAAAATTAGTTTGTGGATTTCTTCAAAAAAAGAAAAATTAGTTTGTGGTTTTCTTCAAAAAAAGAAAAATTAGTTTGTTGTTTTCTTCAAAAAAAGGAAATTAGTTTGTGGTTCTCTTCAAAAAAAGAAAATTTGTTTGTTGTTTTCTTCGAAAAAAGAAAAATTAGTTTGGGGTTTTCTTCAAAAAAAAATGAAAATTAGTTTGTGATTTTCTTCAAAAAATTTAATGGACTTTTTTTAATGGGCTTTTTTTAACTCTATATATATATATATATATATATATATATATATATATATATATATATATATATATATATATATATATATATATATATATATATATATATTGTTTTTTTTTATTTAAAAGTTGAAGGTTTGTTAAATATCTGGCATTTTCTCATTAGAAGTGTTGTACAAATTTTTGAAGTTGTATTCGAGTTTGTAATATGTGTAGATTTTGTTCTAATGGAAATATATGTGTTCATATTTTATCTTATGTATATTTCTAAACAAAAATCTCCTTCCAAAAAAAGCCGAGTAAGCTGCTCTTTTTTTGTTGTTGTTGATTTGTTGTGTTATTTTTCCTGTGTAAATTTGTGTTGCTTTAGGATCAAACGGACAGAAATACCCGGACGTGAAAAGTAGTTAGGAGTCGTACATAAAATTACAATTAAAAAGATGAAATGACATGAAATTGACATGGAGAGCTCGAATTGCTCAAAATTCTAGGCAGTTCGATGTGTTCTTGAGTATATGATTTTCTTGTCTATGCTCTCTTCGGTGTATGGTGTTTGGTGTATTTTTCGTGATCATGATATCTGCCAATTTTTTCGAATGGTCTAGATCTACAAAGAGTATGTATATGGTGTTGTGCGGTCTACAAAGTGTTCGTGTTATGCTATACAATCCCTACGCTGATCCACTTGTTTCCTCCTTCGCCGTCATTTCATATTTCTCTTCTCTCTCTTTCGCGACGCTCCTCTTTCTTCATGTTTCTCCATTGAGTGCAAGCCTTTCTCTATTGCTTCTATGCAAGATATACCAGTTGATGTGATGTCTGTTATGCAAGATATACCAGTGGTGTTATACACCACGCACTATTTACCCGCTATCAACCACGCACTGCCATATATACATTATGCCCTACCATATATGCATTATATTGAGTGGTCAATTGTGTTAGTAATACGGGATTCAAATATTGATTTCTAATAGAGATTTATAATAAACAAAACTCCCTCTTATAATTCTAGTAGGCTCTTACATCTCTTTCTCTATTTTCTAATTGATATTTTGATATAATTTTCAATGTGATTAATTCATAAACATCTAAGACCTATTTATAGGCTCCATAAACTTGAAATACAAGGAATGTAAACCTTGCCTTAAACTAATTTCCTAAACTAATTTCCTTATAATAAAAGTTGCCCTGCAATTATTTCCCAAATTTCTTTCCTTAAAATAACTTTCCCTAAACTTATATGGGCTAATTAAACTTGATTTATTATTTCGGGCTTGGGCTTATCAACAAATTCCTCCCTTAAGCACAAGCCTCTTCATCATCCCGTTCATCATCTTGAAAAAATTTCTTTTTCTTGTACACCCGCTTGACTCCTATGGGCTTGCATCCTTTTGGTAATTCGACCAAGTCTCACGTCTTGTTTTTCTCGATAGCCCCAATCTCTTCATCCATCGCCGCTTGCGATTTCTTGTTTCTCACAGCTTCTTCAAAGGAGATATTTTGCGCATCTGCCAAGAGACAAATAAGATGTACCTCACTAGTGCGTGTCTTTCTCGGCTTGTCTTCTTCATCAGGTATTGCGGGGCTAGTCGGTACGACATCTGAGGATTCTTTTTTCTCGGACTCGTCTGACTCGGCGTCCTCATCCTCCATCTCGTACTTCTTACTCCAGTCCCATGCGCTCTTCTCATTTTGCTGAGGCGAGTCGGTACAACATCGACCGAACCATGTCGAGAATGATCCGGTTCTTCCTCTCAGCCACACCATTTTGCTGAGGCGAGTACGGCGCATTCAAGAATCTCTTAATTCCTTGCTCCTCACAAAAGCTCATAAACGCGGTTGATGTGTACCCACCACCTCTATCTGACCGCAAAGCTTTGATATATCGTCCGGTCATCTTCTCGACAAGCACCTTGAACCTTTTGAACACTTCGAATGCCTCGGATTTTTCATTCAAAAAATAAACCCAGGTCCTCCTAGTGTAATCATCAACGAATGTAATAAAATACCTTTTCTCACTAAACGATTTCGGTATAATCAGACCACAAATGTCGGTGTGCACCAGCTCGAGAGGGCTTGCTGCTTCATATTTCGTCTTCTTCTGAAATGGGACTCTTGCATGTTTACCAAGTACGTAACCTTCGCAAAATCTGCTCGTGTAGTCCATATCTGGCAGACCGTACACCATGTCCTTCTTTGCCAAGTCTCGCAGGCCTCCATGGTGCAAATGTCCAAACCACAAATGCCAAAGCCAAGCTTTGTCCTCCATATCGACTCGTAAGCACATTCTCTGCACACTTCTCAGGTTGAGCTTGAACATTCGATTCTTCGTCATCTCAACACGCGCAACTAATTGACCTCGCTTGTCCTTCAGCTACATCGTTCGATCTTTCATGAAAACCGAGTATCCTCTCTCCAATAGTTGCCCCATGCTGATTATGTTGCTCTTCATCTCAGACACTTAATAGACATTTTCAATATGTCCTTCTTTACCATCCTCCTGATATAATCGAATTTTACATTTGCCCTTAACTTGGACCTTTGACGCATCTCCAAATAACACGTACCCATCGTCTATCTCCTTCATCTCTACGAAAAGGTGTTTGTGACCGCACATGTGGTTGCTTGCGCCGATGTCGAGGTACCAGATCGTATCGCTCTCCGATGTGGTGTCTTTATGAACAATCATGAGAACACCATCATTTGCCTCCTTCTCTACTAGATTGGCATTTTCTTTTACATTTTTCTCGGACCAGCACTCATTCGCGTAGTGTCCAGGCTTGCCGCAGTTGTAACACTCGACACTTGCTCGACTCGACCAGCTTCCTCGTCCACGACCTCATCCTCGACCGCGCCAATTTTGTTGATTCCGTTGCTTCTTTTCTTCGGAGTTATAGTTTCCGCCTCTGCCTCAACCACCAAATCGACTTCCACGGTCGAGTCATCTTCCTCGATTGTTCTCAGCGTACATCGCCTTGTCTTCATCTATGGCCGCCTTGACTTGCAGAGTTTCTTGGTGTGTCTCGTTCTCCTTCTTTTTCTTTCGCTGCTCGTGTGCCTCGAGTGAACCTGCCAGTTCATCAACGGTCATTTGATTTAAATATTTCGACTCTTCAATAGCGCATACCACGTTTTCGAACTTCTCGGTTAAAGACCGTAGAATCTTCTCAACAACTCTTGCGTCGGTTAGAGCTTCTCCGTTGCCCTTTAACTGATTCGCCACTGCTTGTACACGCGAGATGTAATCGGACACTCCCTCCGATTCCTTCATCTTCATGGACTCCAATTCACCTCGCAAAGTCTGAAGCCTCACTTGCTTCACTCGGTCGGCACCCTTGAACACTTTCTCCAACGTGTCCCATGCTTCCTTAGAAGTTTTCGCGCCGACAATCTTCTGGAACCCCGACTCATCTACAGCTTGATACAACAGGTACAGGGCGGTCTTGTCCTTCACTCGTTTTTCTTTCATTGTTTTCAACTGGTTTACCGTCTGCTCCGTTTCGGCAACCGTTTCCACATAGCCAACTTCGACTATCTCCCAGACATCTTGCGCACCGAGTAACGCCCGCATCTGGATACTCCATACTTCGTAATTCGTCTTCGTCAATCGCGGTAGCGGTATATGGCCAAAAGCACCCCCAGAACTCGCCATCGCTCTGATGCCAATTTGTTGGTAATACGGGATTCAAATATGGATTTCTAATAGGGATTTATAATAAACAAAACTCTCTCTTATAATTATAATAGGCTCTTAAATCTCTTTCTCTCTTTTCTAATTGATATTTTGATATACTTTTCAATGTGATTAATTCCTAAACATCGAAGACCTATTTATAGGCTCCATAAACTTGAAATACAAGAAATGTAAACATTGTCTTAAACTTATTTCCTAAACTAATTTTCTTATAATAAAAGCTGCCCTGTAATTATTTCCCAAATTTTTTTCCTTAAAATAACTTTCCCTAAACTTATATGGGCTAATTAAACTTGATTTATTATTCCGGGCTTGGACTTATCAACAAATTGCATCTGACTTTCCAGAATTATTTACTGCGGGTCTTGTGCGTGTAAATTAGTGTGTGGCGTTAAACATTTTTGAAGATATACCAGTTGATATGATGTATGTTTTTCTTTTTAATGCCATTATGGAGCTGTTCATTTTTTATTCTTTTCGAGTTTTTTTATCTAGATCTTATTTTGTTATTGAAAAGAGGACAAATGGCTGTTTTAGAACGATGTTTGGTATTTCGTCGCGTATCATTCTTTTTGTTATTCTGTTGCTTTGGTTTCGGTTGTTGTTCTTCTCAAATCGGAAGACATATCTTTTTTCCCTGACAGGATGCTCGGCAGTTCATGAGTATGTGTGTCTTCCTTATTGAGTTTTATGGTATCTGTTGGATTTACGTTTTTTTCGTTCTTCCTTCGTTGTCATTTGTGAGATGATTTTTTCTCGAGTATGTAATTGGACCGGGTCTGAGTATGAAGATCACGTGCGTTTCTTTCTGCTAGGATACTTGGCGGTTCATGAGCATCTCTGTCTTCGTTTCGTTTTTGAGTTGTGTGATATTTGTTGGCCTTTTGTCCTTACTGAGTTTTATGGTTCTTTCTCAACTAGGAAGACATGTGTTTGTTTTGCGTCAGGATGCTCGGCAGTCCATGAATATCTGTGTCTTCGTCCTTGAATACTCAATGACGGATTCGATTACTTTTTGCGATAGTTTTATTGGTTGTTCGTTTTTTTCTTCTTTGTTCTGCGTTCTAATGTTCAAAAGGCTCCCATGGCACTGATTGTGTTTCATGTTCGCGATTTATGAACATGAGTGTGCGTTGTCTGTATTTTGTTAGAGGATATATGGGTTTATGCTCTAAGTTCCTTTTGGGTTTCGTTAGTCTGTTTTCTCCCCATACTCATTTTTCTTGATTTAATAATAGCTTCAATGTTTGTTGTTCGTTGTTTGTTCATAAGAAGTGTTTAATGTAGAACATGTCAGAAAATTATGCAAATGTTTATACAAAAAATCTTAGGACATATGTCACTCTATCTCTTGGCTAATATAGAAATGTGTAAAATATGTTTATGTATTCTTAATAATTCAAAGAGTGTTCTCGGATTACTGAGTTGGCATCGCCCATGATGTATAATGGAATTATAATTGAATTGTTGTGTCCTAAATATCTTAATTGTTGAGGAAGGCCGGATCCTCAACAATTAAAATATTCGAAAGATGGCCTGCTTTGTGTCTGTATTGCTATGGGTAATTTTCACGATTAACATTCTGTTTCAAGAGAAGTTATCCAAAGGAAAAAATGTTGTTGATATTAAGCGCTGAGTGGAAGAGACGTATGCATGAAATTATTTTTATTGTTAATTGAAATGAACGCACATGGACTTATTTACCTATTCATCATAATATAGTTTTTTACTTATTATTTAAGTATTCATGATACAGTTTTTTATTTGGAGTGTTCACTAAAATTTCTATGGACAAAAAATCCTTCCTGTTAAGGGTTAATTGGGGGACCGGGCTTGTCGAAAGCCCTTTGGCCGAGAAACATGTCCAAATATTCAAATATCTTATCCACGGTACGATTTAAAAACTCATGATCTAAGAATTCGTGATTAACTTAAGGAGCATTTATGCATGTAACCCGTTATGGGATGAAAATTCGAAAAATAACTCCTTTTTCAAAAATATTCCAGAAATGACCCTAACCGGGTTTTTAAATCCCGGTGCTACAATGTTTTTTGAAAAAAAAAAATTATTCTCCTCCAAAATGTACCCACCGAATTCTCCATCTATGTTCTAGTTAGTATATTTAAATAAAATGATAACTAGTATATGTTAGCTATTAACTTAATACATAATTAATATTTATTCGAATTCATAAATTGGAATAAATATTAATGAATATTTAATGATATGTTCTAATTATCACATTAATTAAATGTAATATTAATGAATTCTCCATTATTGAACTATTTAATGATATGTTCTAGTAGCATCGGGATTTAAAAACCAGGTTAGGGTCATTTCTGGCATATTTTTGAAAATGGAGTTATTTTTCGAATTTTCATCCCATAAGGGGTTACACGCAGAAATGCTCCTTAACTTAACTCCGTTAACTTTTTCTAGGTCAAATCTTGACTGTTTTAGAAGTAAATGAGGAATAAAATATGTGGCTAAAATTGGAAAGATAATAAAAAAAGCTTTCAAAGAAAAAAATGATGAAATCCTACGTCCTCTCTTCTCTCTTGTTTTTCATGTTTTCTTTTCCTTATTTTCTCTTTCCTCCCCTCTCGAAATTCAGCCTCCATTAATCTCAGTGAGTAAGGTCTTGGACTCTTGTGTGACAAAGAATCAATTCAGGTTTTTTAATATGTATGTTGAAGTAATTTTATTTGCATAAACTAATTGATTTTCTATATCTAATTGATTTCATGTAGTGAGCCCGATCCCTGAGTTCGGAGGTCCCGGAGCCAATTCTAAAAAAGGTCCCTCTACAAGTTTTTTCTTGTCTCGTAAAATAGATTGGTGAATGGCAAATTTTTAAGACAGAAAAAATAATTAAAAAAAAAAAGAAAAATACTAGAAGTTGCCAATTTATTTTTCATTTGGTTGGTTATATGGCACCCATAGAAATAGTAAAAATAAAAATTTGCATCAGCGAATGCATTATTTCTAAATTGTCTTTTGTGAAAAATTAAAATAAAAAAATTCAAGTTACTAAAATTTGTCACAAATAAAATACTATCATAAATAATAGAGGAAGCGAGGGCCAGCTTAAGTCAGAGTTGAACTTGAAAGGTCCAGTGAAATTTTTATCAATGTTTTTTCGTAGGCTGTAAATTATATTTATCATATGAACCTAAGGGGTGTTTGGATGGTGGAATTTTGAATGGAATTATAACAAAATCCGGAGCCCTATTAAAACGGAGCCGAAGCCTGGGCCTTACCGGCCTATAGCTGGGGCCGGGTCTGCATGTAGTGCAAATATCACAAAGACAAAAGGCTTTGAAGTATTTGCTCCAAACTGCAAATGAGTTAAATGTTTTAAAGTCGAGAGTCGAGACGCTTACGCAAAAAGACTGCAGGGATAAAATTTCACGAGATTATACAATTGTTGATGATGAAGGATAGCCGGATTCATTTTTTCCTCCAAGTAGAGTGAGAGCAGGGTTTGGATCTTGTCCGGTGGGCATTGGACAAAATTTTGTCCACGCATTTCGTGAACCGTCGGATCTCATAACGATAAATATTGATTTGATGGAATTTAACCTCTCCGTTAACTATTTTTCAGTATTCTGTGCGTCAAAAATGAAAGTTCTTTTGTCCTTCCAATTTCAATGTGAAAAATATAGAAAGTCTCTCTCTCTCTCTCTCTCTCTCTCTCTCTCTCTCTCTCTCTCCCCCCCCCCCCCCCCCTCTCTCTCTCTTCTATTTTTGGCCCTCTTCAAACCTCTGCAAAGAGAATGAAAAGTTTGATCATTGTCTCAGATTACACTCAAGTAACATAAGAATTAAAAAATTGAAATGAAATTGGTTACACTCAAGTAATTTGTTACATAAAAAGATTAAAATTCTTTCACTGAAGTTGATAATACTAAAAGAAATTTATTTTTGAAGCTCTTATACACCATTACTCAAATTCTTGACTTCTGATTTTCCTGATGATTACATTTAATAACAAAAGAAAATATTTGCAGATTCTTTTACACATTTTATGCAGAATCTCCATTGCAAAATCATACCTATGAATACAAAACGCCATCTTGTTTTTTCCATGGCTTGTCTAAATACTAAATCTTCATAAGATGAAAAAATCAGGTTAATGATGAAAATTGTCGGTCCTAATTAATCACAATCCAGTTCTAATATGCCCTAGTTGCCGCCAAATAATTATAATAAGTGCTAACTCATCAAAAACCATCTCTAAGTCGTCAACAATCACAAAATAATTATCCTTAATCCGAAACAGCATGAACGAAGATTTGAAGAAAACAATTATCCTTAATCCTGATCTCATAATCGAACTCACTAAGATGACAAATGAGAGATGATACAAACATGAGAAAGAAAATAAAGGGTATTATTCAATCTAGAGAGATGACGCTCGGTCCAGACAACACCAACTCGGATCAACAGAAAGAGTAGATGGAGATCTTAGGTCGATGAAAAGATACTGAAAATCACTTGTGCTCGACTCGAGAGAGGGACACCTCCTCAGATTCGTCGAGTTTTTTGAGCTTCGTCACAAGAGGACAGATAAGAAGGTCGTACACTGCCGGGCGAGCGAGCCAGAAAGGGAAGATGAGAAGTTTCTTGAGCTTGAACTTCTTGTTTGTGTGAGTTTCATGAGAGAGAGGATCTGTGAGGGAAAAGAAAATCGGCATTAATGGAGAAAGAAACTCTTCTATCTTTCACGAGAGAGATAAGACTAGATTTACTTTCTATTTTTGACCAACGAAGAGAAACAGACAGGGTGTTAAATTGAATCTCATCAAAATGAACCGAGATGATATCAGACGGCACAGGAAGTGATTGGACTTGATATGGTCCGATGGAAAATAAAATTACTCATTTTTTTGTACCAAGAATTATTCATTCCAAAAGACATGGAAATAAAATTACTTTAAATTAACACAAATATAAATTTCAAAGTACTTCAAACCATTTCAAATCTACACAAGTATAATTGCAAAATAATTCATACTTCCAAATCCACACATGTAACTACATATTACAAAATTATAATTGAAGTTACAAAAATATTATCCAAAATAATTACACGTCAAAGTTAGGTCAGCGGAAGCCATCTCAAGACGCAGAAACAAGTAGTTCTTAGAATCGGCGATCCAAGGTTGAAGTCGGCCGACTCGGGTCGGAGTCGGTCACCACCGACCCGATTCTATCCGATTCCGGTCGGAAAAACCGAGTCTGTCTGATTTTGTCATCTGAAGTGGCTTTCAAAAGTTGTGGGGTAAGAGAGCTGAATAGAGCTAATTAGAGGATGAACTCGAGTACAAGAAAGGAGAGAATACTTGGGAGTGGGATGAAGATTGAAACCGGAGCTGGAGCGCAAAAAGAAGAATGTTCTGAAGACTCTCAACGAAGATGAAGCGATAAAAACATGATGGAAATCTTAACATATTGATTGATTAAGTCTAGTAGGAATATGGAAAGGATAATAGCATAGTATAAGGGGTTATATATGGTACCCCTGAAACATCACGGAACACCCACGATATTGGGGGGCCAATTCACATTTCCCATTTTTTGTATTTAAAAATGTATTAACCGTTAATTAAAATTATTATTTTTGTTAAGAAATAGTACAATTGTATTAACCGATAATTAACTTCGAATTAACCGTTAATTCAAAATTGAATTAACAAACAATTAAAATTGTTGGATGCAATTTGGGATTTCATATATTCACCGAACCCACGTAGAGGATGTTTGGTGATGTTTGATGAGAAGAGTATAGTTACCCATAGTATAATACTTAATAGGGCTGAGGCAAAATAGGGGTTTATTCGGGGCAAGCCCTTGGGGTTAGATATTAGGGGGGGTGTGCCTACGGGCCTAATCGAAAAAAAAAAAAAAAAAATACTTAATAGGGCTGAATGCACCTAAAAAGATAATAGGGGCTACGTGTTAGGGACTAGACCCTATAGGGCTATAGCACTTTAATACATTCATTTACAATTACTTCAGAAAAGAATGAATACTGACAATTAACAATTAATCTTGAAGAATTTATAAAAAACCCCCTAACTTTTTTCAATATTGTAGAAAAACTTCTTATTTTTGAAAAACACCTAAAAAGTCTCTAATGCCAATTTTTTTGTTCAAATACTTCCTATAAGTGTTAAAGTTAACTTTATTTGATGCTAAATAAAATGGACCAAAATACCCTTTTAGTTTTGTAATAATAAATTTATTAAATCGTTTTTGCTATTTTTTATTATTTAATAAAATCCACAATATTCACTTGATTATATGTAATCTTTTCATTTGCTTTTATTATTTTATTTATCATATATATTTTTAAAAACTAACATCAAGTGTTAAAAAGTAAACAACGATATATATTAAATACGTATATGGTTAAAAACAATTGAATATTCATAGAATATGAATATGATCTGTTATTTTTCTTACGGATACAAATACAAATATAAATAATATCGGTATCGAGATATAAATACAAAGTTGAATATCCAAATATGAATACATATATCAAATATCAAATTTGGGTACAGACACTAATATGAAATTCGAATACATACCAATATCTTATTCAGATATTGAATGATTCGGATTCTAATTCTAATAATATTTATAAATTCATCATCATATTTTTTTTATATTTTAATGTTTCATGTTATTGTTTTTATCGGATACTTAAATATCTCGAAGAATGAAATATTTATTACATTCAAAGATTGTCGTAGTTATAAATTTTTCTTAAATACACATAATTAACCATAATTCATCATATAAAGTTGTATACCCTAATTTCAGACTTTACAAGGGTTGATGTGATAAATATTAATCCTAATGTCAGTTAAAAAAAGAATTCAAGTGCATTGTGTAATTAAGTGACAGAAAAAGAGCATACATTACAAGAGAGAAGCTTCTTAGATAGAATGAACTCCAAAGTCCAAACATTGTATAATCCTATTTCGATACTCCTCTTTACCACCGGTAAAATAAACTAACTTAAGTAAAGTCCCTAAAAGATGCACAAACATCAAACAATAAAAAAAAACTCGAAATCAGAATAAAAACAACACAAACACGAAAAATCACAAAAAAAAATGCACAATTACCTCCAAAATTAATGGATTATATTCATAAGAAGCCTAGTTTGTGCGGTTTCTGCTCATCCCATTCGCGGCAGATCTCCACTACAGTTAGATCTAAAATGCAATTCATATATATCTAGATTAATTTTGATTAAAAATGAAAACCCTCAAATTTCAGTATGAAACATCTGATTTCTGCGTGTGACTGGCAGGGTAGAATGAGAAAGAGGAAGAAATAGAAAACAAGAGGGGAGAGAGGAAGGATTTCACCATTTTTTTTCTTGAAAAATTTCTTTTATTAGCTTTCCCGTTTTAGCCACAGATTATGTTCCCGATTTATTTCTAAAACAGCCATGCTATGGCTGGGTTGGGGTATGGTTCAACAAGCAAAGGAGGATGCTCTAACCAACATCATTATAACCGTTGGATTGATCATGATTAATTTGGATTCTAACATCCATTATTTTGAATTCTAACGTTCTGTTAAAAGTATTAATGGAAAGTATCCATTCTAATTAAAAACAAAGGTTCTCTAAATATTTTTTCTTATTTCCTTTTATTTATCATGTGTTTCTACAATAATCCAATGAACAAAAGAAAAACTAAAAACAAGAAACGCAAGAGACCAAGATTCAAGAAAAAGGTAAATCACAAACTTTTTGCTCCAGTAATTTTTGTTCTGAAAAAATATTACAATTCTAACAATATTCATTTTCGTTTCAAGATTGATAAGGTTTCTATTACAATGGATGCAATGGGAGAAAGTGATGTCATTCTTGAAGATACAAATCAAGAAGAGTTCACGGAGGTAAATTTTATACAATTTCTAAATTCTTAATAATAGTATATTTTTATTTTTTTCTCTCATGAAACTGTTGAGTTGTCATCATCTTTATGTTCATTTTTTGTTATTTTTGTTTTGTATCATATTCAGCAAATCTACAACTCAATACAACAAAATTCACAAGAAGGTTTGAACCCAATGAATATACCCAAGTTAGACATGGAATTTATTCAAAATTCGAGAAAAATGGGCGTTAGTGTATGGAAAACAAGTGTTTTGTGCTGACATGAAGAGTACACAAAGAAGTGAGAGTATTAATAGTGTGATCAAAAGATATATTGATTCAAAAAAAAATCTGTTGGAATTTTTTGATCATTTTGAGAGACTCATAGAAGATCGGCGACAAACTGAGTTGCTTTCAGATCATAATGCAACTCAGGGAACACCCGTGATTCCATTTCAGGGTTTATTAAAACAAGCTGCTAGTATTTATACACATAAAGTGTATAAAATTTTCGAGAAGGAATATGGTTTATTTCTTAATTGTGTGATATATAGTTGCGGCAAAAAGGGAACTATTAGCAATTATAAAGTGATAACGGGTCCTCCGAATCAGAGAAGGGAACGCATTGTAGAGTATGATTCTTCATGCGATAGTATTAGTTGTAGTTGTTTGAAGTTTGAATTCATGGGTATTCAATGTTGTCATGTTTTGAAAGTTTTTGACAACATGAATATAAAAGAACTTCCGAAAAAATACTATCTGCGAAGATGGCGTAAGGATGTCAAAGTTGGTACAAAGTTGAGTTCTCAAGATGCGGTTTTCGTTAACTCTCAAGTGAATTCTGGAAATCGGTATGGTTCGCTAATGAGAATATATACCCCTATTCTTTGTGAGGCTTCGCTATCTGAATCAGCGTTCGAGTATGCACATATGTTGGCGGGTGAATTCAAGGCCAAAATTGAAGCACTCAAACAAAGTGATGTTGCACCTAATATTTCTTGTAAAAAGCCAGAAGATGCAATTGACAATTTATCATCTAAAAAACCTCAAGGAATAAAGAAGAAAGATGGAGGCCGGGGTTCTCGTCGTTATCGCAGTGCACTGGAGGTTCCTAACAAAAGAAAAAAAGGTTTTGATTTTCTCAATAATTACTGTACATAATTAATTGACTTTTTTATTAGCATCCTAATTAACTAATATTATGATATATTTTAGGAAAAGAAGTTGTTATTCAACAAGAAGCAAGTAGTAATATGTATTTTCCAGTAGAGTCATCAGATGATTTTATGCGGGTAATTTTGAAGAGTTTATAAATCACAGTACTATGAATTAAAAATTAAAATTTAAAAATTTAATATTTCATCTCAATGCAGGAACCATATGTTTATGGATCTGCTTCCCAACTTCTCAATATCATGAATTCCTTTGGTTCTACACAAAGTTCTATGGAGAATACAAGAATATACGACCATGCTAATTATTATTCAAGCGTAAATTTTCCAAACTGGTATGTGAAATAAAACATAATAAATAAATAAATGATGAATTTAAATAATTATTAACTTTTTTTTGAATATATTCATGTAGATGAATGGGGATCAAATTAGAAGTGGACTCATATGTTGAATTTTTTTTTTATATTTTTATTTTATTTTGCTAGACAATTTGAGATTTTTAGTGTTTTCAAATTTAAAAAATAGTTTAATATATCTGTTATGATAAGATAATTAGTTGTAATATTTTTTTTAATATTGTAATGGAGTATTTTTATTTGGTTATGACTTCTAAAAATTAATTTGATGTTTGTATTATGTTTGATTATAATGTTTCAAATAGACAAAAGGTTGACCGATCAATTGAATTGGAACCATATTTGAAAACAAACAAATACTTGAATATCTTTGATAAATATTGTGGTCACCAGTTCATTAAATTGTTTGCCCTTGTTAGATTTTCACGGTGTTAACTTCCAGTTAGAATCCAAATTAATCATGATCAATCCAACGGTTATAATGATGTTGGTTAGAGCATCCTCCTTTGCTCGTTGAACCATACCCCAACCCGCTATGGCTTAACAAAAGTTAACGGGATTAAGTCAATCACGAATTCTTACTTATCATGATTCCTTAAATCGGACATATGATTGGTATTTGGATATGTGTCCTGCCGAAAGGGCTTTGGGCAAGCCCCCATCCCGTTAATTGGAATAGAAATATGCATGGATTGATTTGAATTGTTCATTGAAATGAATGCACATGTACTTATTTACGTATTCATGATAATATAGTCTCGGCTTATTAATTCAAATGAATGCTAGCTGATGGACTTATTTACATATTCATGACAATATAGATTATATAGTTTTTTACTTATGTTTAAATATTCATGATGATACAATTTCTTATTTAAAGTACTCATAGACATTGGTATGGATGAATTTTTTAAGGTATTCATAGTGACATAGTTTCGATTTTTTTAAGGTATTCATAGTTTCGAATTGTTAGTTCAAATGAATGGAGATGGACTTTTTAAATATTCATGACAACGCGCTTTCTTACATGTTAAGTATTCATAATGATAAAGTTTGTCATTTAGACTGTTTATGGACATTGGTATGGATGAGTTAATGTTTTTGTTTATGGACATTGGTAATTTTAGTTCTTATTTAAGGTTTTCATGACAATTAATATGCATGTAATTATTCAACTATTTACCATAACAAAAACATGGCATTATTGAAATTAATGTTTTTAATATTTTATATAATTATATATTTAATTAATGGGCAGGATAATTAGGATAATTATTAGAAGTGTCTAGATTAATTAAGGGGGATGTATCTTGTAATAAATAAGTGTCTATTCAAATAGAAGTGTCTAGAATTTAGATAGATATGATGTACGGTTGAAAGGGTGTGTAAGGGGATGTATAAGATTCCTATATAAAGCATATGTAATGTACGATTTTAGATATGAGGTACGATTTTAGATATGAGAAAAAAATCAATTCAATTGCCCCTGTGGGCTCTCTCTTTCTCTCTGTGTGTTGTATTTGATTAAAAGCTTTCCATTGCTTTTGTTATTTATCCCAAACAACAAATCCCCATATTATCTCCAATCAAATGAAGTTCAAATTCTAACATGGTATCAGAGCCAAGGTTATCGATCGACGGTTATCTAAAGCGACGATTATCGAGCGGCGGTTATCGAGCGACGGTTATAAAAAAAAACGACGGCTATCGAGTTTAGTAGAAGTCGGAGAAGGAGTCACCAAGACAACCAAAGAGGTAACGTACTTGGGCTCACACGAACTTCACAACTCATTTCCGAATTATCGAGTATAGTAGAAGTCGAAGAAGGAGTCACCAAGACAACCAAGAAGGTTACGTACTTGGGCTCACACGAACTTCACAACTCATTACCGATTTATCGAGTTCAGCAGAAATTTGGAGTAGGAGAAGGCCACGACAACCCAAGACGGTATGTTCGGGTTCCCACAAATTTTGCAACTCAAATTCGATGAAGAAAGAAGTCAATTTCGACGAAAAAAAAAACGATCCGAAAATAGGACGATTCGGAAAAAGGCAATTCGAAAAAGATGATCCGAAAAAGGACGATTCGAAAAAAAAATAGTAGATTAAAAAAAACAAAACAAAACAAAAAAAACGAGTTGAGAAAGGGAAAGAAGACACGACTAACAAAAATAGAAGTATTAAGGTTTAAGGGGAAAGAAGACACGACTAACAAAAATAAAAGCCGATTAAAAAAAAAGAGTTTAAAAAAAAATAGACTAGCGTGACGGAAAAAATATCACGGGGGAGTATCGAGAGAAAAAAAAAATAACGAAAAAAACATTAAGGGGGAGTATTGAAATTAATGTTTTTAATATTTTATATAATGATATATTTAATTAATGGGCAGGATAATTAGGATAATTATTAGAAGTGTCTAGATTAATTAAGGGGGATGTATCTTGTAATAAATAGGTGTCTATTCAAATAGAAGTGTCTAGAATTTAGATAGATATGATGTACGGTTGAAAGGGTGTGTGTAAGAGATGTATAAGATTCCTATATAAAGCATATGTAATGTACGATTTTAGATATGAGAAAAAAATTAATTCAATTGCCCCCGTGGGCTCTCTCTCTCTCTGTGTATTATTTTGATTGAAGCTTTCCATTAGCTTTGATATTTATCCCCAAACAACAAATCCCCACAAATATCTCCAATCAAAATGAAGTACAAATTCTAACAGGCATCACCGATGATATACCAGAAAAAAAATGGTTAGATTGTCGTGTGAGAAATATGTTGATTGTTGAGGAAGACCGGATCCTCAACAATAAATATATTTCGGCATTGCAATGATCCTAGAGTAATGATACAATCCATGAAAAAAACCATGAATTTTTCCATGAATGGTGACGTGACACCTCGGGATTGGTTGCATTAAAGTTGAGTAAAAATTGCAACCAATCACGAAGTGTCACGTCACCATTCACGAAAAAATTCATGATTTTTTTCATGGATTATATCATTACTCATGATCCTATGAACCTCAACAATCATTATATTTATTATATTTAGGCATTGCATTCTCAAAAGATCCAACAATACTGCAGTGGGTCTGACCTCCAAAGAAGAAAAAAGAAAGCTGTAAATCCTGATCATGACGTCAGAGTCGACAGAGGGATTTCGATTGGTGAGCCTAATCCTGAACCGAACAGCCACGCCTTCGCCTCTCACCGCAGAGAAAGTTCTGAACTGACAATGTCAGGCGATAGTGCAGAAAGGAGTAAGGAAACTTACTTGCATATACCACGAGGAAACATCTGAGATCTGACTCCTCCTCTGCTGCTCTGCAGCTTCATCAGGTAGGGAACTCTTTAATCCAAATACCATTTTTTTTTGGGGGGGAACTCTTCATCAGGTAGGCGTTTACGTGTTAATTCAAAAAGAGGATTACAATGTTCCACGATATTACAACTTAAAGCAAATAGAGAATAAAAATGCTTAAATTCAAAAACACAGCAGCCACATAGGCTCTATCCTACTACAACTCTAGAAACCTACTAAAAACATTAAATAAACAAACTAATAAAAATACTCTTTATTAGAGTATCCAAATACCATTTTGCATACTGGTATCTTTGAAGGGAATGGAAGAACAAGTTTTCTTCCTCTAGAGTATCCAAATACCATTTTGCATACCAATCTCCCTACAGGACATAAAAACAAAAGGCAAATTTCTTTTTCTTTGCGCAAAAAGCCCAAAATCCAAAAGCCCACAAAAAATTATTACTTAAAACAAATAATACTATTAAAGCCCCCCCAAATAATACAAAGGAATTAGCTCATTCTAAAGCCCACAAGGAAAATCTATCAAAAGAAATGCTACGGTCCACTGTTAACAAAACCAAGAAACAAAAAATACACAAGATAGCAATCCTAAAAATATATTCTCGCAGGTCCAAAAGGAGAATGAAAATGTGAGCAAGTCCATTCCTTCAAAAAAAATCATGCGCCAATTTAAACGGGCCCAAATTTTGAAAAGTTTGACCAATGAAGAATTTATTCAACATCCTCTATCAAAGGATTACAATATCAAAAATTAATACTCTGTGTGGTTTATCTAACTCCCCGAAACCACCAAACCCGACTTTAGGTGTGGACAAATGATTCGATTTATTTGGGAACCGAACCGAACCGGTCGAATTTGGTTTAATCGGTTCGGTTTTTCAGTTTATTTGGTTCGGTTCGGTTCAAAAATTGATATTGTTCGATTTATTCGGTTCGGTTCGGTTTTGGTATTTTCAAAACCGATTCAACCGAACCGACCGAATTAATATTATTTTTCAATTTTTCTATTATATTTATTTAAAAAAATTAAAATTAAATATTGTAAAATTAGAAATAACGTAAGTATATTTTATAATATTTTTTTCTCTAAATAACATTTGAATTTTAACATTATAAAACTTCTAATTCGGTTCAACCGAATAAACCGAATAAGAAATTCGGTTTATTCGGTTCGGTTTTAAATCGGTTCAAATTTTATTCGGTTCGGTTTAATTGGGTTTGCTCTTATTCGGTTCGGTTCGGTTCGGTTCAACCGAATGCCCGCCCCTCCGACTCCTTTATTGATACTAACATGCCTATACTCTTACTCAAAAGGAACATTTCTTCCAAAATTAATGCTTTTATCTAAAAACGCAGGAGCTTTTCTTACGCCGGACCCCGATGACTTAAACTCCGAGGCCAAGGAACGCGCGGACTACGACTAATCCACAAGGATCTCTATTTTCTTGAAGGACATGGAATTTTTTAATTTATTATGTTTAATCCAATATTTGTATGTTCTTGGAACGTCTGTGGTTTAGGTAGCTTAGAAAAATGTGACTCCATTAAAGACTCTATTCGGGATGCTTTTTGTAATATCGTTTGTTTGTCAGAGATCAAATGGACGTCTCCGAATATTTTCGATATCAAGACTATTTGTCCCTCTATTTTTGAAAATTTCTTTTTTAAAAACGCAAATGGAACAAAGAGAGGATTAATAACCTTATGGACAGCTAAATTCTTTCTTATCCACTCTTACAATTTGCAATTCACACTCAACACGGTTTTACAAGCTACAAACGGCTTCCGCTTCCTTCTCTCCAACATTTATGCCCCAACCGAGGAGGCTTTAAAGCCGGCGTTCATGACGGAACTCAATCAACTAGGATCTCAAGATGAACTACCGTGGTTACTTGTTGGCGATTTCAACCAAATCCGCCGACGAAACAATCGGAAATAACCATTCTCTGGACTCTATCTTAGAGTTCAACAACACGATCAATGAAATCAACATACTGGAAATTCCTATAACTGGCAGGAAATATACATGGTCAAGCAAACGCATGCAACCAACACTCTCATTACTCGATTGAGTATTTATTTCTTCACATTTTCTCACACTCAATATCCAAACGAAGCTCATAGATCTTCCGACTATAACGTCTGACCATGCTCCCTTGAAATTATCTTTGACAACGCCAGGCACAAAGCCGAGACCAACAATTAAATTCGAAAGAAAATGAATATATTGTGAGATTCTTTTTATTTATTTACTTGTTTATTTTCTTCATTGGAATTGAAAAAATGAAGAGGTATTGTGGCTTTTTTGGACCGTTGGGCCTTGATATTAATGGGCTTCTTTTTACTCTATATATATTGTTTTCTTTATTCAGAAGCTGAAGGTTTGTTGAATATCTAACATTTTCTCATTAGAAGTGTTGTAGAAATTTTTGAAGTTGTATTCGAGTTTGTAATATATGTAGATTTTGTTCAAATGGAAATATATATGTTCATATATAGACAATGAATTAGTAAGAGAGGGTATGATCTAAGCATTCCCATTGTTAAAATTTCATATTTATTTTCTTTCCGGGACTGAACAAAAATTCAGCAGTGTTGTGATATTTTTTGTCTATTGGGCCGTAATATCAGTGGGGCTTTTTTTTCTTTTTTTTTTTGACAACATATATTTTTTTATTTCGAAACAAAAAAATTGTTAAATGTACAGTTTTTTTTTTATTCATTTGCTTTTGTATTTTCTTTAATGGAATGGAAAATGAAGGAGTACTAGAAAATTACCCGGGCTTCGCGGCGGGTTTGTTTTATTTGTTTTGTCATACACATAATATTTTGGTTGTGATTTTTTGAGAACAAACACAACACTTCGTCAAAATAAAAATCATATTAATTTTAAAAATTCGATGATGATCAAATTATTATATTATTTTTGAATCTAACACAATAAAGAAGTTATTTGGTGCTCTAATACGACATACAAAAAAATGAGTATAAGACAATAAAATAACATGTGTAGACATAAATAAAAAACAAAATCATATAATATTATTAAATTTATGTATCTGAAAATAAGAATAATTATATTTTAAAAGTTGAAGTAATTATTTGTGTCCAGTAAATTTTATCGTTCACGTTTATTATTGAAAAAAAAAATTATAAGATAAAGTAGTTATTTGTGTTTGGTAAATTAATATCTTTAATTTTTATTAATTTTTTATAAGAGTAACATGATTTTTTTTGAATAAAAATACAAACATAACATACTTAGTAGCATGTACAATTTTTTAATTTATAATTTTAAAAATACTAATAATTAGACTACAAGTCACCAATATAAATATATTGGGGCGTTCTATGATAGACCCATCCTTTGTATCGTTCTTTTACTACATAACTTTTCAACAAATTTCACAAACAATAAGAAAGTTTGTTTTTCGATTCAAAACAAGATTTTAATGCATTGAGGACTTCAAATAACGTGTTTTTAGATAAATTGTATCGTATCTTTTACTACATAACTTTTCACCAAATTTCACAAACACTAAGAAAGTTTGTTTTTCGATTCAAAACAAGATTTTAACGCTTTGAGGAGTTAAAATAACGTGTTTTTAGAACATTTGTATCGTATCTTTCACTACATAACTTTTCACCAAATTTCACAAACACTAAGAAAGATTGTTATTCGATTTCAAAACAAGATTTTAATGCTTTGAGGAGCTCAAATAACGTGTTTTTAGATCATTTGTATCGTATCTTTTACTACATAACTTTTCACCAAATTTTACAAACAATAAGAAAGTTTGTTTTTCGATTCAAAACACACTTTTAACGCTTTCAGGAGTTCAAATAACGTGTTTTTAGATAAATTGTATCGTATCTTTTACTACATAACTTTTCACCAAATTCATAAACACTAAGAAAGTTTGTTTTTCGATTCAAAACAAGATTTTAACGCTTTGAGGAGTTCAAATAACGTGTTTTAAGATCATTTGTATCGTATCTTTCAACACATAACTTTTCACCAAATTTCACAAACACTAAGAAAGTTTGATTTTCGATTCAAAACAAGATTTTAACGCTTTGAGGAGTTCAAATAACATGTTTTTAGATCATTTGTGTCGTATCTTTTACTACATAACTTTTCACCAAATTTCACAAACACTAAGAAAGTTTGTTTTTCTATTCAAAACAACTTTTTAACGCTTTAAGGATCTCAAATAACGTGTTTTTAGATCATTAGTATCCTATCTTTTACTACATAATTTTTCACCAAATTTCACAAACACTAAGAAAGTTTGTTTTTCGATTCAAAACAAGATTTTAACGTTTTGAGGACTTCAAATAACGTGTATTTAGATCAATTGTATCGTATCTTTTACTACATAACTTTTAACCAAATTTCACAAACACTAAGAAAGTTTGTTTTTCGATTCAAAACAAGATTTTAACGCTTTGAGGAGTTCAAATAACGTGTTTTAAATCATTTGTATCGTATCTTTCACTACATAACTTTTCACCAAATTTCACAAACACTAAGAAAGTTTGTTTTTCGATTTAAAACAAGATTTTAACGGTTTGAGGAGTTCAAATAACATGTTTTTAGATCATTTGTATCGTATCTTTTACTACATAACTTTTCACCAAATTTCACAAACACTAAGAAAGTTTATTTTTCGATTCAAAACAAGATTTTAACGCTTTGAGGAGTTCAAATAACATGTTTTTAGATCATTTGTATCGTATCTTTCACTACATAACTTTTCACCAAATTTCACAAACACTAAGAAAGTTTGTTTTTCGATTCAAAACAAGATTTTAACGCTTTGAGGATTTCAAATAACGTGTTTTTAGATCATTTGATTCGTATCTTTCACTACATAACTTTTCACCAAATTTCACAAATACTAAAAAAGTTTGTTTTTCTATTCAAAACAACTTTTTAACGCTTTAAGGAGCTCAAATAACGTTTTTTTAGATCATTTGTATCGTATCTTTTACTACATAATTTTTCACCAAATTTCACAAACACTAAGAAAGTTTGTTTTTCGATTCAAAACAAGATTTTAACATTTTGAGGAGTTCAAATAACATGTTTTTAGATCATTTGTATCGTATCTTTTACTACATAACTTTTAACCAAATTTCACAAACACTAAGAAAGTTTGTTTTTCGATTCAAAACAAGATTTTAACGCTTTGAGGAGTTCAAATAACGTGTTTTTAGATCATTTGTATCGTATCTTTCACTACATAACTTTTCACCAAATTTCACAAACACTAAGAAAGTTTGTTTTTCGATTCAAAACAAGATTTTAACGCTTTGAGGAGCTCAAATAACGTGTTTTTAGATCATTTGTATCGTATCTTTTACTACATAACTTTTCACCAAATTTCACAAACACTAAGAAAGTTTGTTTTTCGATTCAAAACAACTTTTTAGCGTTTTCAGGAGCTCAAATAACGTGTTTTTAGATCATTTGTATCCTATCTTTTACTACATAACTTTTCACCAAATTTCACAAACACTAAGAAAGTTTTGTTTTTCGATTGAAAACAAGATTTTAACGCTTTGAGGAGTTCAAATAACGTGTTTTTTGATAAATTGTATCGTATCTTTTACTACATAACTTTTCACCAAATTTCACAAACACTAAGAAAGTTTGTTTTTCGATTCAAAACAAGATTTTAACGCTTTGAGGAGTTCAAATAACGTGTTTTTAGATCATTTGTATCGTATCTTTCACTACATAACTTTTCACCAAATTTCACAAACACTAAGAAAGTTTGTTTTTCTATTCAAAACAACTTTTTAACGCTTTGAGGAGCTCAAATAACGTGTTTTTAGATCATTTGTGTCCTATCTTTTACTACATAACTTTTCACCAAATTTCACAAACACTAAGAAAGTTTGTTTTTGGATTGAAAACAAGATTTTAACGCTTTGAGGAGTTCAAATAACGTGTTTTTAGATCATTTGTATCGTATCTTTTACTACATAACTTTTCACCAAATTTCACAAACACTAAGAAAGTTTGTTTTTCGATTCAACAAAGATTTTAACGCTTTGAGGAGTTCAAATAACGTGTTTTTAGATCATTTGTATCGTATCTTTCACTACATAACTTTTCACCAAATTTCACAAACACTAAGAAAGTTTGTTATTCGATTTCAAAACAAGATTTTAATGCTTTGAGGAGTTCAAATAGCATGTTTTTAGATCATTTGTATTCTATCTTTTACTACATAACTTTTCACCAAATTTCACAAACACTATGAAAGTTTGTTTTTCGATTCAAAACAAGTTTTTAACGCTTTGAGGAGTTCAAATAACGTGTTTTTAGATCATTTGTATCGTATCTTTTACTACATAACTTTTCACCAAATTTCACAAACACTAAGAAAGTTTGTTTTTCTATTCAAAACAAGATTTTAACGGTTTGAGGAGTTCAAATAACGTGTTTTTAGATCATTTGTATCGTATCTTTTACTACATAACTTTTCACCAAATTTCACAAACACTAAGAAAGTTTGTTTTTCGATTCAACGAAGATTTTAACGCTTTCAGGAGTTCAAATAACGTGTTTTTAGATCATTTGTATCGTATCTTTCACTACATAACTTTTCACCAAATTTCACAAACACTAAGAAAGTTTGTTATTCGATTTCAAAACAAGATTTTAATGCTTTCAGGAGTTCAAATAACGTGTTTTTAGATCATTTGTATCCTATCTTTGACTACATAACTTTTCACCAAATTTCACAAACACTAAGAAAGTTTGTTTTTCGATTCAAAACATGATTTTAACGCTTTGAGGAGTTCAAATAACGTGTTTTTAGATCATTTGTATCGTATCTTTTACTACATGACTTTTCACCAAATTTCACAAACACTAAGAAAGTTTGTTTTTCGATTCAAAACAAGATTTTAACGGTTTGAGGAGTTCAAATAACATGTTTTTAGATCATTTGTATCGTATCTTTCACTACATAACTTTTCACCAAATTTCACAAACACTAAGAAAGTTTGTTTTTCGATTCAAAACAAGATTTTAACGCTTTGAGGAGTTCAAATAACATGTTTTTAGATCATTTGTATCGTATCCTTCACTACATAACTTTTCACCAAATTTCACAAACACTAAGAAAGTTTGTTTTTCGATTCAAAACAAGATTTTAACGCTTTGAGGAGTTCAAATAACGTGTTTTTAGATCATTTGTATCGTATCTTTCACTACATAACTTTTCACCAAATTTCACAAACACCATGAAAGTTTGTTTTTCGATTCAAAACAAGATTTTAACGCTTTGAGGAGTTCAAATAACGTGTTTTTAGATCATTTGTATCGTATCTTTCACTACATAACTTTTCACCAAATTTCACAAACACTAAGAAAGTTTGTTTTTCTATTCAAAACAAGTTTTTAACGCTTTGAGGAGTTCAAATAACGTGTTTTTAGATCATTTGTATCGTATCTTTTACTACATAACTTTTCACCAAATTTCACAAACACTAAGAAAGTTTGTTATTCTATTTCAAAACAAGATTTTAATGCTTTGAGGAGTTCAAATAACTTGTTTTTAGATTATTTGTATCATATCTTTTACTACATAACTTTTCACCAAATTTCACAAACACTAAGAAAGTTTGTTTTTCGATTCAAAACAAGATTTTAACGCTTTGAGGAGTTCAAATAACGTGTTTTTAGATCATTTGTATCGTATCTTTCACTACATAACTTTTCACCAAATTTCACAAACACTAAGAAAGTTTGTTTTTCTATTCAAAACAACTTTTTAACGCTTTGAGGAGCTCAAATAACGTGTTTTTAGATCATTTGTGTCCTATCTTTTACTACAAAACTTTTCACCAAATTTCACAAACACTAAGAAAGTTTGTTTTTCGATTCAAAACAAGATTTTAACGCTTTGAAGAGTTCAAATAACGTGTTTTTAGATCATTTGTATCGTATCTTTTACTACATAACTTTTCACCAAATTTCACAAACACTAAGAAAGTTTGTTTTTCGATTCAATAAAGATTTTAACGCTTTGAGGAGTTCAAATAACGTGTTTTTAGATCATTTGTATCGTATCTTTCAGTACATAACTTTTCACCAAATTTCACAAACACTAAGAAAGTTTGTTATTCGATTTCAAAACAAGATTTTAATGCTTTGAGGAGTTCAAATAGCATGTTTTTAGATCATTTGTATTCTATCTTTTACTACATAACTTTTCACCAAATTTCACAAACACTAAGAAAGTTTGTTTTTCGATTCAAAACAAGTTTTTAACGCTTTGAGGAGTTCAAATAACGTGTTTTTAGATCATTTGTATCGTATCTTTTACTACATAACTTTTCACCAAATTTCACAAACACTAAGAAAGTTTGTTTTTCTATTCAAAACAAGATTTTAACGGTTTGAGGAGTTCGAATAACGTGTTTTTAGATCATTTGTATCGTATCTTTTACTACATAACTTTTCACCAAATTTCACAAACACTAAGAAAGTTTGTTTTTCGATTCAACGAAGATTTTAACGCTTTGAGGAGTTCAAATAACGTGTTTTTAGATCATTTGCATCGTATCTTTCACTACATAACTTTTCACCAAATTTCACAAACACTAAGAAGGTTTGTTATTCGATTTCAAAACGAGATTTTAATGCTTTGAGGAGTTCAAATAACGTGTTTTTAGATCATTTGTATCCTATCTTTGACTACATAACTTTTCACCAAATTTCACAAACACTAAGAAAGTTTGTTTTTCGATTCAAAACAAGATTTTAACGCTTTGAGGAGCTCAAATAACGTGTTTTTAGATCATTTGATTCGTATCTTTCACTACATAACTTTTCACCAAATTTCACAAACACTAAAAAAGTTTGTTTTTCTATTCAAAACAACTTTTTAACGCTTTAAGGAGCTCAAATAACGTTTTTTTAGATCATTTGTATCGTATCTTTTACTACATAATTTTTCACCAAATTTCACAAACACTAAGAAAGTTTGTTTTTCGATTCAAAACAAGATTTTAACATTTTGAGGAGTTCAAATAACATGTTTTTAGATCATTTGTATCGTATCTTTTACTACATAACTTTTAACCAAATTTCACAAACACTAAGAAAGTTTGTTTTTCGATTCAAAACAAGATTTTAACGCTTTGAGGAGTTCAAATAACGTGTTTTTAGATCATTTGTATCGTATCTTTCACTACATAACTTTTCACCAAATTTCACAAACACTAAGAAAGTTTGTTTTTCGATTCAAAACAAGATTTTAACGCTTTGAGGAGCTCAAATAACGTGTTTTTAGATCATTTGTATCGTATCTTTTACTACATAACTTTTCACCAAATTTCACAAACACTAAGAAAGTTTGTTTTTCGATTCAAAACAACTTTTTAACGCTTTCAGGAGCTCAAATAACGTGTTTTTAGATCATTTGTATCCTATCTTTTACTACATAACTTTTCACCAAATTTCACAAACACTAAGAAAGTTTTGTTTTTCGATTGAAAACAAGATTTTAACGCTTTGAGGAGTTCAAATAACGTGTTTTTTGATAAATTGTATCGTATCTTTTACTACATAACTTTTCACCAAATTTCACAAACACTAAGAAAGTTTGTTTTTCGATTCAAAACAAGATTTTAACGCTTTGAGGAGTTCAAATAACGTGTTTTTAGATCATTTGTATCGTATCTTTCACTACATAACTTTTCACCAAATTTCACAAACACTAAGAAAGTTTGTTTTTCTATTCAAAACAACTTTTTAACGCTTTGAGGAGCTCAAATAACGTGTTTTTAGATCATTTGTGTCCTATCTTTTACTACATAACTTTTCACCAAATTTCACAAACACTAAGAAAGTTTGTTTTTCGATTGAAAACAAGATTTTAACGCTTTGAGGAGTTCAAATAACGTGTTTTTAGATCATTTGTATCGTATCTTTTACTACATAACTTTTCACCCAATTTCACAAACACTAAGAAAGTTTGTTTTTCGATTCAACAAAGATTTTAACGCTTTGAGGAGTTCAAATAACGTGTTTTTAGATCATTTGTATCGTATCTTTCACTACATAACTTTTCACCAAATTTCACAAACACTAAGAAAGTTTGTTATTCGATTTCAAAACAAGATTTTAATGCTTTGAGGAGTTCAAATAGCATGTTTTTAGATCATTTGTATTCTATCTTTTACTACATAACTTTTCACCAAATTTCACAAACACTAAGAAAGTTTGTTTTTCGATTCAAAACAAGTTTTTAACGCTTTGAGGAGTTCAAATAACGTGTTTTTAGATCATTTGTATCGTATCTTTTACTACATAACTTTTCACCAAATTTCACAAACACTAAGAAAGTTTGTTTTTCTATTCAAAACAAGATTTTAACGGTTTGAGGAGTTCAAATAACGTGTTTTTAGATCATTTGTATCGTATCTTTTACTACATAACTTTTCACCAAATTTCACAAACACTAAGAAAGTTTGTTTTTCGATTCAACGAAGATTTTAACGCTTTCAGGAGTTCAAATAACGTGTTTTTAGATCATTTGTATCGTATCTTTCACTACATAACTTTTCACCAAATTTCACAAACACTAAGAAAGTTTGTTATTCGATTTCAAAACAAGATTTTAATGCTTTCAGGAGTTCAAATAACGTGTTTTTAGATCATTTGTATCCTATCTTTGACTACATAACTTTTCACCAAATTTCACAAACACTAAGAAAGTTTGTTTTTCGATTCAAAACAAGATTTTAACGCTTTGAGGAGCTCAAATAACGTGTTTTTAGATCATTTGATTCGTATCTTTCACTACATAACTTTTCACCAAATTTCACAAACACTAAAAAAGTTTGTTTTTCTATTCAAAACAACTTTTTAACGCTTTAAGGAGCTCAAATAACGTTTTTTTAGATCATTTGTATCGTATCTTTTACTACATAATTTTTCACCAAATTTCACAAACACTAAGAAAGTTTGTTTTTCGATTCAAAACAAGATTTTAACATTTTGAGGAGTTCAAATAACATGTTTTTAGATCATTTGTATCGTATCTTTTACTACATAACTTTTAACCAAATTTCACAAACACTAAGAAAGTTTGTTTTTCGATTCAAAACAAGATTTTAACGCTTTGAGGAGTTCAAATAACGTGTTTTTAGATCATTTGTATCGTATCTTTCACTACATAACTTTTCACCAAATTTCACAAACACTAAGAAAGTTTGTTTTTCGATTCAAAACAAGATTTTAACGCTTTGAGGAGCTCAAATAACGTGTTTTTAGATCATTTGTATCGTATCTTTTACTACATAACTTTTCACCAAATTTCACAAACACTAAGAAAGTTTGTTTTTCGATTCAAAACAACTTTTTAACGCTTTCAGGAGCTCAAATAACGTGTTTTTAGATCATTTGTATCCTATCTTTTACTACATAACTTTTCACCAAATTTCACAAACACTAAGAAAGTTTTGTTTTTCGATTGAAAACAAGATTTTAACGCTTTGAGGAGTTCAAATAACGTGTTTTTTGATAAATTGTATCGTATCTTTTACTACATAACTTTTCACCAAATTTCACAAACACTAAGAAAGTTTGTTTTTCGATTCAAAACAAGATTTTAACGCTTTGAGGAGTTCAAATAACGTGTTTTTAGATCATTTGTATCGTATCTTTCACTACATAACTTTTCACCAAATTTCACAAACACTAAGAAAGTTTGTTTTTCTATTCAAAACAACTTTTTAACGCTTTGAGGAGCTCAAATAACGTGTTTTTAGATCATTTGTGTCCTATCTTTTACTACATAACTTTTCACCAAATTTCACAAACACTAAGAAAGTTTGTTTTTCGATTGAAAACAAGATTTTAACGCTTTGAGGAGTTCAAATAACGTGTTTTTAGATCATTTGTATCGTATCTTTTACTACATAACTTTTCACCCAATTTCACAAACACTAAGAAAGTTTGTTTTTCGATTCAACAAAGATTTTAACGCTTTGAGGAGTTCAAATAACGTGTTTTTAGATCATTTGTATCGTATCTTTCACTACATAACTTTTCACCAAATTTCACAAACACTAAGAAAGTTTGTTATTCGATTTCAAAACAAGATTTTAATGCTTTGAGGAGTTCAAATAGCATGTTTTTAGATCATTTGTATTCTATCTTTTACTACATAACTTTTCACCAAATTTCACAAACACTAAGAAAGTTTGTTTTTCGATTCAAAACAAGTTTTTAACGCTTTGAGGAGTTCAAATAACGTGTTTTTAGATCATTTGTATCGTATCTTTTACTACATAACTTTTCACCAAATTTCACAAACACTAAGAAAGTTTGTTTTTCTATTCAAAACAAGATTTTAACGGTTTGAGGAGTTCAAATAACGTGTTTTTAGATCATTTGTATCGTATCTTTTACTACATAACTTTTCACCAAATTTCACAAACACTAAGAAAGTTTGTTTTTCGATTCAACGAAGATTTTAACGCTTTCAGGAGTTCAAATAACGTGTTTTTAGATCATTTGTATCGTATCTTTCACTACATAACTTTTCACCAAATTTCACAAACACTAAGAAAGTTTGTTATTCGATTTCAAAACAAGATTTTAATGCTTTCAGGAGTTCAAATAACGTGTTTTTAGATCATTTGTATCCTATCTTTGACTACATAACTTTTCACCAAATTTCACAAACACTAAGAAAGTTTGTTTTTCGATTCAAAACAAGATTTTAACGGTTTGAGGAGTTCAAATAACATGTTTTTAGATCATTTGTATCGTATCTTTCACTACATAACTTTTCACCAAATTTCACAAACACTAAGAAAGTTTGTTTTTCGATTCAAAACAAGATTTTAACGCTTTGAGGAGTTCAAATAACATGTTTTTAGATCATTTGTATCGTATCCTTCACTACATAACTTTTCACCAAATTTCACAAACACTAAGAAAGTTTGTTTTTCGATTCAAAACAAGATTTTAACGCTTTGAGGAGTTCAAATAACGTGTTTTTAGATCATTTGTATCGTATCTTTCACTACATAACTTTTCACCAAATTTCACAAACACCATGAAAGTTTGTTTTTCGATTCAAAACAAGATTTTAACGCTTTGAGGAGTTCAAATAACGTGTTTTTAGATCATTTGTATCGTATCTTTCACTACATAACTTTTCACCAAATTTCACAAACACTAAGAAAGTTTGTTTTTCTATTCAAAACAAGTTTTTAACGCTTTGAGGAGTTCAAATAACGTGTTTTTAGATCATTTGTATCGTATCTTTTACTACATAACTTTTCACCAAATTTCACAAACACTAAGAAAGTTTGTTATTCTATTTCAAAACAAGATTTTAATGCTTTGAGGAGTTCAAATAACTTGTTTTTAGATTATTTGTATCCTATCTTTTACTACATAACTTTTCACCAAATTTCACAAACACTAAGAAAGTTTGTTTTTCGATTCAAAACAAGATTTTAACGCTTTGAGGAGTTCAAATAACGTGTTTTTAGATCATTTGTATCGTATCTTTCACTACATAACTTTTCACCAAATTTCACAAACACTAAGAAAGTTTGTTTTTCTATTCAAAACAACTTTTTAACGCTTTGAGGAGCTCAAATAACGTGTTTTTAGATCATTTGTGTCCTATCTTTTACTACAAAACTTTTCACCAAATTTCACAAACACTAAGAAAGTTTGTTTTTCGATTCAAAACAAGATTTTAACGCTTTGAAGAGTTCAAATAACGTGTTTTTAGATCATTTGTATCGTATCTTTTACTACATAACTTTTCACCAAATTTCACAAACACTAAGAAAGTTTGTTTTTCGATTCAATAAAGATTTTAACGCTTTGAGGAGTTCAAATAACGTGTTTTTAGATCATTTGTATCGTATCTTTCAGTACATAACTTTTCACCAAATTTCACAAACACTAAGAAAGTTTGTTATTCGATTTCAAAACAAGATTTTAATGCTTTGAGGAGTTCAAATAGCATGTTTTTAGATCATTTGTATTCTATCTTTTACTACATAACTTTTCACCAAATTTCACAAACACTAAGAAAGTTTGTTTTTCGATTCAAAACAAGTTTTTAACGCTTTGAGGAGTTCAAATAACGTGTTTTTAGATCATTTGTATCGTATCTTTTACTACATAACTTTTCACCAAATTTCACAAACACTAAGAAAGTTTGTTTTTCTATTCAAAACAAGATTTTAACGGTTTGAGGAGTTCGAATAACGTGTTTTTAGATCTTTTGTATCGTATCTTTTACTACATAACTTTTCACCAAATTTCACAAACACTAAGAAAGTTTGTTTTTCGATTCAACGAAGATTTTAACGCTTTGAGGAGTTCAAATAACGTGTTTTTAGATCATTTGCATCGTATCTTTCACTACATAACTTTTCACCAAATTTCACAAACACTAAGAAGGTTTGTTATTCGATTTCAAAACGAGATTTTAATGCTTTGAGGAGTTCAAATAACGTGTTTTTAGATCATTTGTATCCTATCTTTGACTACATAACTTTTCACCAAATTTCACAAACACTAAGAAAGTTTGTTTTTCGATTCAAAACAAGATTTTAACGCTTTGAGGAGCTCAAATAACGTGTTTTTAGATCATTTGATTCGTATCTTTCACTACATAACTTTTCACCAAATTTCACAAACACTAAAAAAGTTTGTTTTTCTATTCAAAACAACTTTTTAACGCTTTAAGGAGCTCAAATAACGTTTTTTTAGATCATTTGTATCGTATCTTTTACTACATAATTTTTCACCAAATTTCACAAACACTAAGAAAGTTTGTTTTTCGATTCAAAACAAGATTTTAACATTTTGAGGAGTTCAAATAACATGTTTTTAGATCATTTGTATCGTATCTTTTACTACATAACTTTTAACCAAATTTCACAAACACTAAGAAAGTTTGTTTTTCGATTCAAAACAAGATTTTAACGCTTTGAGGAGTTCAAATAACGTGTTTTTAGATCATTTGTATCGTATCTTTCACTACATAACTTTTCACCAAATTTCACAAACACTAAGAAAGTTTGTTTTTCGATTCAAAACAAGATTTTAACGCTTTGAGGAGCTCAAATAACGTGTTTTTAGATCATTTGTATCGTATCTTTTACTACATAACTTTTCACCAAATTTCACAAACACTAAGAAAGTTTGTTTTTCGATTCAAAACAACTTTTTAACGCTTTCAGGAGCTCAAATAACGTGTTTTTAGATCATTTGTATCCTATCTTTTACTACATAACTTTTCACCAAATTTCACAAACACTAAGAAAGTTTTGTTTTTCGATTGAAAACAAGATTTTAACGCTTTGAGGAGTTCAAATAACGTGTTTTTTGATAAATTGTATCGTATCTTTTACTACATAACTTTTCACCAAATTTCACAAACACTAAGAAAGTTTGTTTTTCGATTCAAAACAAGATTTTAACGCTTTGAGGAGTTCAAATAACGTGTTTTTAGATCATTTGTATCGTATCTTTCACTACATAACTTTTCACCAAATTTCACAAACACTAAGAAAGTTTGTTTTTCTATTCAAAACAACTTTTTAACGCTTTGAGGAGCTCAAATAACGTGTTTTTAGATCATTTGTGTCCTATCTTTTACTACATAACTTTTCACCAAATTTCACAAACACTAAGAAAGTTTGTTTTTCGATTGAAAACAAGATTTTAACGCTTTGAGGAGTTCAAATAACGTGTTTTTAGATCATTTGTATCGTATCTTTTACTACATAACTTTTCACCAAATTTCACAAACACTAAGAAAGTTTGTTTTTCGATTCAACAAAGATTTTAACGCTTTGAGGAGTTCAAATAACGTGTTTTTAGATCATTTGTATCGTATCTTTCACTACATAACTTTTCACCAAATTTCACAAACACTAAGAAAGTTTGTTATTCGATTTCAAAACAAGATTTTAATGCTTTGAGGAGTTCAAATAGCATGTTTTTAGATCATTTGTATTCTATCTTTTACTACATAACTTTTCACCAAATTTCACAAACACTAAGAAAGTTTGTTTTTCGATTCAACGAAGATTTTAACGCTTTGAGGAGTTCAAATAACGTGTTTTTAGATCATTTGTATCGTATCTTTTACTACATAACTTTTCACCAAATTTCACAAACACTAAGAAAGTTTGTTTTTCTATTCAAAACAAGATTTTAACGGTTTGAGGAGTTCAAATAACGTGTTTTTAGATCATTTGTATCGTATCTTTTACTACATAACTTTTCACCAAATTTCACAAACACTAAGAAAGTTTGTTTTTCGATTCAACGAAGATTTTAACGCTTTCAGGAGTTCAAATAACGTGTTTTTAGATCATTTGTATCGTATCTTTCACTACATAACTTTTCACCAAATTTCACAAACACTAAGAAAGTTTGTTATTCGATTTCAAAACAAGATTTTAATGCTTTCAGGAGTTCAAATAACGTGTTTTTAGATCATTTGTATCCTATCTTTGACTACATAACTTTTCACCAAATTTCACAAACACTAAGAAAGTTTGTTTTTCGATTCAAAACAAGATTTTAACGCTTTGAGGAGTTCAAATAACGTGTTTTTAGATCATTTGTATCGTATCTTTTACTACATGACTTTTCACCAAATTTCACAAACACTAAGAAAGTTTGTTTTTCGATTCAAAACAAGATTTTAACGGTTTGAGGAGTTCAAATAACATGTTTTTAGATCATTTGTATCGTATCTTTCACTACATAACTTTTCACCAAATTTCACAAACACTAAGAAAGTTTGTTTTTCGATTCAAAACAAGATTTTAACGCTTTGAGGAGTTCAAATAACATGTTTTTAGATCATTTGTATCGTATCCTTCACTACATAACTTTTCACCAAATTTCACAAACACTAAGAAAGTTTGTTTTTCGATTCAAAACAAGATTTTAACGCTTTGAGGAGTTCAAATAACGTGTTTTTAGATCATTTGTATCGTATCTTTCACTACATAACTTTTCACCAAATTTCACAAACACCATGAAAGTTTGTTTTTCGATTCAAAACAAGATTTTAACGCTTTGAGGAGTTCAAATAACGTGTTTTTAGATCATTTGTATCGTATCTTTCACTACATAACTTTTCACCAAATTTCACAAACACTAAGAAAGTTTGTTTTTCTATTCAAAACAAGTTTTTAACGCTTTGAGGAGTTCAAATAACGTGTTTTTAGATCATTTGTATCGTATCTTTTACTACATAACTTTTCACCAAATTTCACAAACACTAAGAAAGTTTGTTATTCTATTTCAAAACAAGATTTTAATGCTTTGAGGAGTTCAAATAACTTGTTTTTAGATTATTTGTATCCTATCTTTTACTACATAACTTTTCACCAAATTTCACAAACACTAAGAAAGTTTGTTTTTCGATTCAAAACAAGATTTTAACGCTTTGAGGAGTTCAAATAACGTGTTTTTAGATCATTTGTATCGTATCTTTCACTACATAACTTTTCACCAAATTTCACAAACACTAAGAAAGTTTGTTTTTCTATTCAAAACAACTTTTTAACGCTTTGAGGAGCTCAAATAACGTGTTTTTAGATCATTTGTGTCCTATCTTTTACTACAAAACTTTTCACCAAATTTCACAAACACTAAGAAAGTTTGTTTTTCGATTCAAAACAAGATTTTAACGCTTTGAAGAGTTCAAATAACGTGTTTTTAGATCATTTGTATCGTATCTTTTACTACATAACTTTTCACCAAATTTCACAAACACTAAGAAAGTTTGTTTTTCGATTCAATAAAGATTTTAACGCTTTGAGGAGTTCAAATAACGTGTTTTTAGATCATTTGTATCGTATCTTTCAGTACATAACTTTTCACCAAATTTCACAAACACTAAGAAAGTTTGTTATTCGATTTCAAAACAAGATTTTAATGCTTTGAGGAGTTCAAATAGCATGTTTTTAGATCATTTGTATTCTATCTTTTACTACATAACTTTTCACCAAATTTCACAAACACTAAGAAAGTTTGTTTTTCGATTCAAAACAAGTTTTTAACGCTTTGAGGAGTTCAAATAACGTGTTTTTAGATCATTTGTATCGTATCTTTTACTACATAACTTTTCACCAAATTTCACAAACACTAAGAAAGTTTGTTTTTCTATTCAAAACAAGATTTTAACGGTTTGAGGAGTTCAAATAACGTGTTTTTAGATTATTTGTATCGTATCTTTTACTACATAACTTTTCACCAAATTTCACAAACACTAAGAAAGTTTGTTTTTCGATTCAACGAAGATTTTAACGCTTTGAGGAGTTCAAATAACGTGTTTTTAGATCATTTGCATCGTATCTTTCACTACATAACTTTTCACCGAATTTCACAAACACTAAGAAGGTTTGTTATTCGATTTCAAAACAAGATTTTAATGCTTTGAGGAGTTCAAATAACGTGTTTTTAGATCATTTGTATCCTATCTTTGACTACATAACTTTTCACCAAATTTCACAAACACTAAGAAAGTTTGTTTTTCGATTCAAAACAAGATTTTAACGCTTTGAGGAGTTCAAATAACGTGTTTTTAGATCATTTGTATCGTATCTTTTACTACATGACTTTTCACCAAATTTCACAAACACTAAGAAAGTTTGTTTTTCGATTCAAAACAAGATTTTAACGGTTTGAGGAGTTCAAATAACATGTTTTTAGATCATTTGTATCGTATCTTTCACTACATAACTTTTCACCAAATTTCACAAACACTAAGAAAGTTTGTTTTTCGATTCAAAACAACTTTTTAACGCTTTAAGGAGCTCAAATAACGTGTTTTTAGATCATTTGCATCGTATCTTTCACTACATAACTTTTCACCGAATTTCACAAACACTAAGAAGGTTTGTTATTCGATTTCAAAACGAGATTTTAATGCTTTGAGGAGTTCAAATAACGTGTTTTTAGATCATTTGTATCCTATCTTTGACTACATAACTTTTCACCAAATTTCACAAACACTAAGAAAGTTTGTTTTTCGATTCAAAACAAGATTTTAACGCTTTGAGGAGCTCAAATAACGTGTTTTTAGATCATTTGATTCGTATCTTTCACTACATAACTTTTCACCAAATTTCACAAACACTAAAAAAGTTTGTTTTTCTATTCAAAACAACTTTTTAACGCTTTAAGGAGCTCAAATAACGTTTTTTTAGATCATTTGTATCGTATCTTTTACTACATAATTTTTCACCAAATTTCACAAACACTAAGAAAGTTTGTTTTTCGATTCAAAACAAGATTTTAACATTTTGAGGAGTTCAAATAACATGTTTTTAGATCATTTGTATCGTATCTTTTACTACATAACTTTTAACCAAATTTCACAAACACTAAGAAAGTTTGTTTTTCGATTCAAAACAAGATTTTAACGCTTTGAGGAGTTCAAATAACGTGTTTTTAGATCATTTGTATCGTATCTTTCACTACATAACTTTTCACCAAATTTCACAAACACTAAGAAAGTTTGTTTTTCGATTCAAAACAAGATTTTAACGCTTTGAGGAGCTCAAATAACGTGTTTTTAGATCATTTGTATCGTATCTTTTACTACATAACTTTTCACCAAATTTCACAAACACTAAGAAAGTTTGTTTTTCGATTCAAAACAACTTTTTAACGCTTTCAGGAGCTCAAATAACGTGTTTTTAGATCATTTGTATCCTATCTTTTACTACATAACTTTTCACCAAATTTCACAAACACTAAGAAAGTTTTGTTTTTCGATTGAAAACAAGATTTTAACGCTTTGAGGAGTTCAAATAACGTGTTTTTTGATAAATTGTATCGTATCTTTTACTACATAACTTTTCACCAAATTTCACAAACACTAAGAAAGTTTGTTTTTCGATTCAAAACAAGATTTTAACGCTTTGAGGAGTTCAAATAACGTGTTTTTAGATCATTTGTATCGTATCTTTCACTACATAACTTTTCACCAAATTTCACAAACACTAAGAAAGTTTGTTTTTCTATTCAAAACAACTTTTTAACGCTTTGAGGAGCTCAAATAACGTGTTTTTAGATCATTTGTGTCCTATCTTTTACTACATAACTTTTCACCAAATTTCACAAACACTAAGAAAGTTTGTTTTTCGATTGAAAACAAGATTTTAACGCTTTGAGGAGTTCAAATAAAGTGTTTTTAGATCATTTGTATCGTATCTTTTACTACATAACTTTTCACCAAATTTCACAAACACTAAGAAAGTTTGTTTTTCGATTCAACAAAGATTTTAACGCTTTGAGGAGTTCAAATAACGTGTTTTTAGATCATTTGTATCGTATCTTTCACTACATAACTTTTCACCAAATTTCACAAACACTAAGAAAGTTTGTTATTCGATTTCAAAACAAGATTTTAATGCTTTGAGGAGTTCAAATAGCATGTTTTTAGATCATTTGTATTCTATCTTTTACTACATAACTTTTCACCAAATTTCACAAACACTAAGAAAGTTTGTTTTTCGATTCAAAACAAGTTTTTAACGCTTTGAGGAGTTCAAATAACGTGTTTTTAGATCATTTGTATCGTATCTTTTACTACATAACTTTTCACCAAATTTCACAAACACTAAGAAAGTTTGTTTTTCTATTCAAAACAAGATTTTAACGGTTTGAGGAGTTCAAATAACGTGTTTTTAGATCATTTGTATCGTATCTTTTACTACATAACTTTTCACCAAATTTCACAAACACTAAGAAAGTTTGTTTTTCGATTCAACGAAGATTTTAACGCTTTCAGGAGTTCAAATAACGTGTTTTTAGATCATTTGTATCGTATCTTTCACTACATAACTTTTCACCAAATTTCACAAACACTAAGAAAGTTTGTTATTCGATTTCAAAACAAGATTTTAATGCTTTCAGGAGTTCAAATAACGTGTTTTTAGATCATTTGTATCCTATCTTTGACTACATAACTTTTCACCAAATTTCACAAACACTAAGAAAGTTTGTTTTTCGATTCAAAACAAGATTTTAACGCTTTGAGGAGTTCAAATAACGTGTTTTTAGATCATTTGTATCGTATCTTTTACTACATGACTTTTCACCAAATTTCACAAACACTAAGAAAGTTTGTTTTTCGATTCAAAACAAGATTTTAACGGTTTGAGGAGTTCAAATAACATGTTTTTAGATCATTTGTATCGTATCTTTCACTACATAACTTTTCACCAAATTTCACAAACACTAAGAAAGTTTGTTTTTCGATTCAAAACAAGATTTTAACGCTTTGAGGAGTTCAAATAACATGTTTTTAGATCATTTGTATCGTATCCTTCACTACATAACTTTTCACCAAATTTCACAAACACTAAGAAAGTTTGTTTTTCGATTCAAAACAAGATTTTAACGCTTTGAGGAGTTCAAATAACGTGTTTTTAGATCATTTGTATCGTATCTTTCACTACATAACTTTTCACCAAATTTCACAAACACCATGAAAGTTTGTTTTTCGATTCAAAACAAGATTTTAACGCTTTGAGGAGTTCAAATAACGTGTTTTTAGATCATTTGTATCGTATCTTTCACTACATAACTTTTCACCAAATTTCACAAACACTAAGAAAGTTTGTTTTTCTATTCAAAACAAGTTTTTAACGCTTTGAGGAGTTCAAATAACGTGATTTTAGATCATTTGTATCGTATCTTTTACTACATAACTTTTCACCAAATTTCACAAACACTAAGAAAGTTTGTTATTCTATTTCAAAACAAGATTTTAATGCTTTGAGGAGTTCAAATAACTTGTTTTTAGATTATTTGTATCCTATCTTTTACTACATAACTTTTCACCAAATTTCACAAACACTAAGAAAGTTTGTTTTTCGATTCAAAACAAGATTTTAACGCTTTGAGGAGTTCAAATAACGTGTTTTTAGATCATTTGTATCGTATCTTTCACTACATAACTTTTCACCAAATTTCACAAACACTAAGAAAGTTTGTTTTTCTATTCAAAACAACTTTTTAACGCTTTGAGGAGCTCAAATAACGTGTTTTTAGATCATTTGTGTCCTATCTTTTACTACAAAACTTTTCACCAAATTTCACAAACACTAAGAAAGTTTGTTTTTCGATTCAAAACAAGATTTTAACGCTTTGAAGAGTTCAAATAACGTGTTTTTAGATCATTTGTATCGTATCTTTTACTACATAACTTTTCACCAAATTTCACAAACACTAAGAAAGTTTGTTTTTCGATTCAATAAAGATTTTAACGCTTTGAGGAGTTCAAATAACGTGTTTTTAGATCATTTGTATCGTATCTTTCAGTACATAACTTTTCACCAAATTTCACAAACACTAAGAAAGTTTGTTATTCGATTTCAAAACAAGATTTTAATGCTTTGAGGAGTTCAAATAGCATGTTTTTAGATCATTTGTATTCTATCTTTTACTACATAACTTTTCACCAAATTTCACAAACACTAAGAAAGTTTGTTTTTCGATTCAAAACAAGTTTTTAACGCTTTGAGGAGTTCAAATAACGTGTTTTTAGATCATTTGTTTCGTATCTTTTACTACATAACTTTTCACCAAATTTCACAAACACTAAGAAAGTTTGTTTTTCTATTCAAAACAAGATTTTAACGGTTTGAGGAGTTCAAATAACGTGTTTTTAGATTATTTGTATCGTATCTTTTACTACATAACTTTTCACCAAATTTCACAAACACTAAGAAAGTTTGTTTTTCGATTCAACGAAGATTTTAACGCTTTGAGGAGTTCAAATAACGTGTTTTTAGATCATTTGCATCGTATCTTTCACTACATAACTTTTCACCGAATTTCACAAACACTAAGAAGGTTTGTTATTCGATTTCAAAACAAGATTTTAATGCTTTGAGGAGTTCAAATAACGTGTTTTTAGATCATTTGTATCCTATCTTTGACTACATAACTTTTCACCAAATTTCACAAACACTAAGAAAGTTTGTTTTTCGATTCAAAACAAGATTTTAACGCTTTGAGGAGTTCAAATAACGTGTTTTTAGATCATTTGTATCGTATCTTTTACTACATGACTTTTCACCAAATTTCACAAACACTAAGAAAGTTTGTTTTTCGATTCAAAACAAGATTTTAACGGTTTGAGGAGTTCAAATAACATGTTTTTAGATCATTTGTATCGTATCTTTCACTACATAACTTTTCACCAAATTTCACAAACACTAAGAAAGTTTGTTTTTCGATTCAAAACAACTTTTTTAACGCTTTAAGGAGCTCAAATAACGTGTTTTTAGATCATTTGCATCGTATCTTTCACTACATAACTTTTCACCGAATTTCACAAACACTAAGAAGGTTTGTTATTCGATTTCAAAACGAGATTTTAATGCTTTGAGGAGTTCAAATAACGTGTTTTTAGATCATTTGTATCCTATCTTTGACTACATAACTTTTCAGCAAATTTCACAAACACTAAGAAAGTTTGTTTTTCGATTCAAAACAAGATTTTAACGCTTTGAGGAGCTCAAATAACGTGTTTTTAGATCATTTGATTCGTATCTTTCACTACATAACTTTTCACCAAATTTCACAAACACTAAAAAAGTTTGTTTTTCTATTCAAAACAACTTTTTAACGCTTTAAGGAGCTCAAATAACGTTTTTTTAGATCATTTGTATCGTATCTTTTACTACATAATTTTTCACCAAATTTCACAAACACTAAGAAAGTTTGTTTTTCGATTCAAAACAAGATTTTAACATTTTGAGGAGTTCAAATAACATGTTTTTAGATCATTTGTATCGTATCTTTTACTACATAACTTTTAACCAAATTTCACAAACACTAAGAAAGTTTGTTTTTCGATTCAAAACAAGATTTTAACGCTTTGAGGAGTTCAAATAACGTGTTTTTAGATCATTTGTATCGTATCTTTCACTACATAACTTTTCACCAAATTTCACAAACACTAAGAAAGTTTGTTTTTCGATTCAAAACAAGATTTTAACGCTTTGAGGAGCTCAAATAACGTGTTTTTAGATCATTTGTATCGTATCTTTTACTACATAACTTTTCACCAAATTTCACAAACACTAAGAAAGTTTGTTTTTCGATTCAAAACAACTTTTTAACGCTTTCAGGAGCTCAAATAACGTGTTTTTAGATCATTTGTATCCTATCTTTTACTACATAACTTTTCACCAAATTTCACAAACACTAAGAAAGTTTTGTTTTTCGATTGAAAACAAGATTTTAACGCTTTGAGGAGTTCAAATAACGTGTTTTTTGATAAATTGTATCGTATCTTTTACTACATAACTTTTCACCAAATTTCACAAACACTAAGAAAGTTTGTTTTTCGATTCAAAACAAGATTTTAACGCTTTGAGGAGTTCAAATAACGTGTTTTTAGATCATTTGTATCGTATCTTTCACTACATAACTTTTCACCAAATTTCACAAACACTAAGAAAGTTTGTTTTTCTATTCAAAACAACTTTTTAACGCTTTGAGGAGCTCAAATAACGTGTTTTTAGATCATTTGTGTCCTATCTTTTACTACATAACTTTTCACCAAATTTCACAAACACTAAGAAAGTTTGTTTTTCGATTGAAAACAAGATTTTAACGCTTTGAGGAGTTCAAATAAAGTGTTTTTAGATCATTTGTATCGTATCTTTTACTACATAACTTTTCACCAAATTTCACAAACACTAAGAAAGTTTGTTTTTCGATTCAACAAAGATTTTAACGCTTTGAGGAGTTCAAATAACGTGTTTTTAGATCATTTGTATCGTATCTTTCACTACATAACTTTTCACCAAATTTCACAAACACTAAGAAAGTTTGTTATTCGATTTCAAAACAAGATTTTAATGCTTTGAGGAGTTCAAATAGCATGTTTTTAGATCATTTGTATTCTATCTTTTACTACATAACTTTTCACCAAATTTCACAAACACTAAGAAAGTTTGTTTTTCGATTCAAAACAAGTTTTTAACGCTTTGAGGAGTTCAAATAACGTGTTTTTAGATCATTTGTATCGTATCTTTTACTACATAACTTTTCACCAAATTTCACAAACACTAAGAAAGTTTGTTTTTCTATTCAAAACAAGATTTTAACGGTTTGAGGAGTTCAAATAACGTGTTTTTAGATCATTTGTATCGTATCTTTTACTACATAACTTTTCACCAAATTTCACAAACACTAAGAAAGTTTGTTTTTCGATTCAACGAAGATTTTAACGCTTTCAGGAGTTCAAATAACGTGTTTTTAGATCATTTGTATCGTATCTTTCACTACATAACTTTTCACCAAATTTCACAAACACTAAGAAAGTTTGTTATTCGATTTCAAAACAAGATTTTAATGCTTTCAGGAGTTCAAATAACGTGTTTTTAGATCATTTGTATCCTATCTTTGACTACATAACTTTTCACCAAATTTCACAAACACTAAGAAAGTTTGTTTTTCGATTCAAAACAAGATTTTAACGCTTTGAGGAGTTCAAATAACGTGTTTTTAGATCATTTGTATCGTATCTTTTACTACATGACTTTTCACCAAATTTCACAAACACTAAGAAAGTTTGTTTTTCGATTCAAAACAAGATTTTAACGGTTTGAGGAGTTCAAATAACATGTTTTTAGATCATTTGTATCGTATCTTTCACTACATAACTTTTCACCAAATTTCACAAACACTAAGAAAGTTTGTTTTTCGATTCAAAACAAGATTTTAACGCTTTGAGGAGTTCAAATAACATGTTTTTAGATCATTTGTATCGTATCCTTCACTACATAACTTTTCACCAAATTTCACAAACACTAAGAAAGTTTGTTTTTCGATTCAAAACAAGATTTTAACGCTTTGAGGAGTTCAAATAACGTGTTTTTAGATCATTTGTATCGTATCTTTCACTACATAACATTTCACCAAATTTCACAAACACCATGAAAGTTTGTTTTTCGATTCAAAACAAGATTTTAACGCTTTGAGGAGTTCAAATAACGTGTTTTTAGATCATTTGTATCGTATCTTTCACTACATAACTTTTCACCAAATTTCACAAACACTAAGAAAGTTTGTTTTTCTATTCAAAACAAGTTTTTAACGCTTTGAGGAGTTCAAATAACGTGTTTTTAGATCATTTGTATCGTATCTTTTACTACATAACTTTTCACCAAATTTCACAAACACTAAGAAAGTTTGTTATTCTATTTCAAAACAAGATTTTAATGCTTTGAGGAGTTCAAATAACTTGTTTTTAGATTATTTGTATCCTATCTTTTACTACATAACTTTTCACCAAATTTCACAAACACTAAGAAAGTTTGTTTTTCGATTCAAAACAAGATTTTAACGCTTTGAGGAGTTCAAATAACGTGTTTTTAGATCATTTGTATCGTATCTTTCACTACATAACTTTTCACCAAATTTCACAAACACTAAGAAAGTTTGTTTTTCTATTCAAAACAACTTTTTAACGCTTTGAGGAGCTCAAATAACGTGTTTTTAGATCATTTGTGTCCTATCTTTTACTACAAAACTTTTCACCAAATTTCACAAACACTAAGAAAGTTTGTTTTTCGATTCAAAACAAGATTTTAACGCTTTGAAGAGTTCAAATAACGTGTTTTTAGATCATTTGTATCGTATCTTTTACTACATAACTTTTCACCAAATTTCACAAACACTAAGAAAGTTTGTTTTTCGATTCAATAAAGATTTTAACGCTTTGAGGAGTTCAAATAACGTGTTTTTAGATCATTTGTATCGTATCTTTCAGTACATAACTTTTCACCAAATTTCACAAACACTAAGAAAGTTTGTTATTCGATTTCAAAACAAGATTTTAATGCTTTGAGGAGTTCAAATAGCATGTTTTTAGATCATTTGTATTCTATCTTTTACTACATAACTTTTCACCAAATTTCACAAACACTAAGAAAGTTTGTTTTTCGATTCAAAACAAGTTTTTAACGCTTTGAGGAGTTCAAATAACGTGTTTTTAGATCATTTGTTTCGTATGTTTTACTACATAACTTTTCACCAAATTTCACAAACACTAAGAAAGTTTGTTTTTCTATTCAAAACAAGATTTTAACGGTTTGAGGAGTTCAAATAACGTGTTTTTAGATTATTTGTATCGTATCTTTTACTACATAACTTTTCACCAAATTTCACAAACACTAAGAAAGTTTGTTTTTCGATTCAACGAAGATTTTAACGCTTTGAGGAGTTCAAATAACGTGTTTTTAGATCATTTGCATCGTATCTTTCACTACATAACTTTTCACCGAATTTCACAAACACTAAGAAGGTTTGTTATTCGATTTCAAAACAAGATTTTAATGCTTTGAGGAGTTCAAATAACGTGTTTTTAGATCATTTGTATCCTATCTTTGACTACATAACTTTTCACCAAATTTCACAAACACTAAGAAAGTTTGTTTTTCGATTCAAAACAAGATTTTAACGCTTTGAGGAGTTCAAATAACGTGTTTTTAGATCATTTGTATCGTATCTTTTACTACATGACTTTTCACCAAATTTCACAAACACTAAGAAAGTTTGTTTTTCGATTCAAAACAAGATTTTAACGGTTTGAGGAGTTCAAATAACATGTTTTTAGATCATTTGTATCGTATCTTTCACTACATAACTTTTCACCAAATTTCACAAACACTAAGAAAGTTTGTTTTTCGATTCAAAACAAGATTTTAACGCTTTGAGGAGCTCAAATAACGTGTTTTTAAATCATTTGTATCGTATCTTTCACTACATAACTTTTCACCAAATTTCACAAACACTAAGAAAGCTTGTTTTACTATTCAAAACAAGTTTTTAACGCTTTGAGGAGTTCAAATAACGTGTTTTTAGATCATTTGTATCGTATCTTTTACTACATAACTTTTCACCAAATTTCACAAACACTAAGAAAGTTTGTTATTCTATTTCAAAACAAGATTTTAATGCTTTGAGGAGTTCAAATAACTTGTTTTTAGATTATTTGTATCCTATCTTTTACTACATAACTTTTCACCAAATTTCACAAACACTAAGAAAGTTTGTTTTTCGATTCAAAACAAGATTTTAACGCTTTGAGGAGTTCAAATAACGTGTTTTTAGATCATTTGTATCGTATCTTTCACTACATAACTTTTCACCAAATTTCACAAACACTAAGAAAGTTTGTTTTTCTATTCAAAACAACTTTTTAACGCTTTGAGGAGCTCAAATAACGTGTTTTTAGATCATTTGTGTCCTATCTTTTACTACAAAACTTTTCACCAAATTTCACAAACACTAAGAAAGTATGTTTTTCGATTCAAAACAAGATTTTAACGCTTTGAAGAGTTCAAATAACGTGTTTTTAGATCATTTGTATCGTATCTTTTACTACATAACTTTTCACCAAATTTCACAAACACTAAGAAAGTTTGTTTTTCGATTCAATAAAGATTTTAACGCTTTGAGGAGTTCAAATAACGTGTTTTTAGATCATTTGTATCGTATCTTTCACTACATAACTTTTCACCAAATTTCACAAACACTAAGAAAGTTTGTTATTCGATTTCAAAACAAGATTTTAATGCTTTGAGGAGTTCAAATAGCATGTTTTTAGATCATTTGTATTCTATCTTTTACTACATAACTTTTCACCAAATTTCACAAACACTAAGAAAGTTTGTTTTTCGATTCAAAACAAGTTTTTAACGCTTTGAGGAGTTCAAATAACGTGTTTTTAGATCATTTGTATCGTATCTTTTACAACATAACTTTTCACCAAATTTCACAAACACTAAGAAAGTTTGTTTTTCTATTCAAAACAAGATTTTAACGGTTTGAGGAGTTCAAATAACGTGTTTTTAGATCATTTGTATCGTATCTTTTACTACATAACTTTTCACCAAATTTCACAAACACTAAGAAAGTTTGTTTTTCGATTCAACGAAGATTTTAACGCTTTGAGGAGTTCAAATAACGTGTTTTTAGATCATTTGGATCGTATCTTTCACTACATAACTTTTCACCAAATTTCACAAACACTAAGAAAGTTTGTTATTCGATTTCAAAACAAGATTTTAATGCTTTGAGGAGTTCAAATAACGTGTTTTTAGATCATTTGTATCCTATCTTTGACTACATAACTTTTCACCAAATTTCACAAACACTAAGAAAGTTTGTTTTTCGATTCAAAACAAGATTTTAACGCTTTGAGGAGTTCAAATAACGTGTTTTTAGATCATTTGTATCGTATCTTTTACTACATGACTTTTCACCAAATTTCACAAACACTAAGAAAGTTTGTTTTTCGATTCAAAACAAGATTTTAACGGTTTGAGGAGTTCAAATAACATGTTTTTAGATCATTTGTATCGTATCTTTCACTACATAACTTTTCACCAAATTTCACAAACACTAAGAAAGTTTGTTTTTCGATTCAAAACAAGATTTTAACGCTTTGAGGAGTTCAAATAACATGTTTTTAGATCATTTGTATCGTATCCTTCACTACATAACTTTTCACCAAATTTCACAAACACTAAGAAAGTTTGTTTTTCGATTCAAAACAAGATTTTAACGCTTTGAGGAGTTCAAATAACGTGTTTTTAGATCATTTGTATCGTATCTTTTACTACATAACTTTTCACCAAATTTCACAAACACTAAGAAAGTTTGTTTTTCGATTCAACAAAGATTTTAACGCTTTGAGGAGTTCAAATAACGTGTTTTTAGATCATTTGTATCGTATCTTTCACTACATAACTTTTCACCAAATTTCACAAACACTAAGAAAGTTTGTTTTTCTATTCAAAACAAGATTTTAACGGTTTGAGGAGTTCAAATAACGTGTTTTTAGATCATTTGTATCGTATCTTTTACTACATAACTTTTCACCAAATTTCACAAACACTAAGAAAGTTTGTTTTTCGATTCAACGAAGATTTTAACGCTTTCAGGAGTTCAAATAACGTGTTTTTAGATCATTTGTATCGTATCTTTCACTACATAACTTTTCACCAAATTTCACAAACACTAAGAAAGTTTGTTATTCGATTTCAAAACAAGATTTTAATGCTTTCAGGAGTTCAAATAACGTGTTTTTAGATCATTTGTATCCTATCTTTGACTACATAACTTTTCACCAAATTTCACAAACACTAAGAAAGTTTGTTTTTCGATTCAAAACAAGATTTTAACGCTTTGAGGAGTTCAAATAACGTGTTTTTAGATCATTTGTATCGTATCTTTTACTACATGACTTTTCACCAAATTTCACAAACACTAAGAAAGTTTGTTTTTCGATTCAAAACAAGATTTTAACGGTTTGAGGAGTTCAAATAACATGTTTTTAGATCATTTGTATCGTATCTTTCACTACATAACTTTTCACCAAATTTCACAAACACTAAGAAAGTTTGTTTTTCGATTCAAAACAAGATTTTAACGCTTTGAGGAGTTCAAATAACATGTTTTTAGATCATTTGTATCGTATCCTTCACTACATAACTTTTCACCAAATTTCACAAACACTAAGAAAGTTTGTTTTTCGATTCAAAACAAGATTTTAACGCTTTGAGGAGTTCAAATAACGTGTTTTTAGATCATTTGTATCGTATCTTTTACTACATAACTTTTCACCAAATTTCACAAACACTAAGAAAGTTTGTTTTTCGATTCAACAAAGATTTTAACGCTTTGAGGAGTTCAAATAACGTGTTTTTAGATCATTTGTATCGTATCTTTCACTACATAACTTTTCACCAAATTTCACAAACACTAAGAAAGTTTGTTTTTCTATTCAAAACAAGATTTTAACGGTTTGAGGAGTTCAAATAACGTGTTTTTAGATCATTTGTATCGTATCTTTTACTACATAACTTTTCACCAAATTTCACAAACACTAAGAAAGTTTGTTTTTCGATTCAACGAAGATTTTAACGCTTTCAGGAGTTCAAATAACGTGTTTTTAGATCATTTGTATCGTATCTTTCACTACATAACTTTTCACCAAATTTCACAAACACTAAGAAAGTTTGTTATTCGATTTCAAAACAAGATTTTAATGCTTTCAGGAGTTCAAATAACGTGTTTTTAGATCATTTGTATCCTATCTTTGACTACATAACTTTTCACCAAATTTCACAAACACTAAGAAAGTTTGTTTTTCGATTCAAAACAAGATTTTAACGCTTTGAGGAGTTCAAATAACGTGTTTTTAGATCATTTGTATCGTATCTTTTACTACATGACTTTTCACCAAATTTCACAAACACTAAGAAAGTTTGTTTTTCGATTCAAAACAAGATTTTAACGGTTTGAGGAGTTCAAATAACATGTTTTTAGATCATTTGTATCGTATCTTTCACTACATAACTTTTCACCAAATTTCACAAACACTAAGAAAGTTTGTTTTTCGATTCAAAACAAGATTTTAACGCTTTGAGGAGTTCAAATAACATGTTTTTAGATCATTTGTATCGTATCCTTCACTACATAACTTTTCACCAAATTTCACAAACACTAAGAAAGTTTGTTTTTCGATTCAAAACAAGATTTTAACGCTTTGAGGAGTTCAAATAACGTGTTTTTAGATCATTTGTATCGTATCTTTCACTACATAACTTTTCACCAAATTTCACAAACACCATGAAAGTTTGTTTTTCGATTCAAAACAAGATTTTAACGCTTTGAGGAGTTCAAATAACGTGTTTTTAGATCATTTGTATCGTATCTTTCACTACATAACTTTTCACCAAATTTCACAAACACTAAGAAAGTTTGTTTTTCTATTCAAAACAAGTTTTTAACGCTTTGAGGAGTTCAAATAACGTGTTTTTAGATCATTTGTATCGTATCTTTTACTACATAACTTTTCACCAAATTTCACAAACACTAAGAAAGTTTGTTATTCTATTTCAAAACAAGATTTTAATGCTTTGAGGAGTTCAAATAACTTGTTTTTAGATTATTTGTATCCTATCTTTTACTACATAACTTTTCACCAAATTTCACAAACACTAAGAAAGTTTATTTTTCGATTCAAAACAAGATTTTAACGCTTTGAGGAGTTCAAATAACGTGTTTTTAGATCATTTGTATCGTATCTTTCACTACATAACTTTTCACCAAATTTCACAAACACTAAGAAAGTTTGTTTTTCTATTCAAAACAACTTTTTAACGCTTTGAGGAGCTCAAATAACGTGTTTTTAGATCATTTGTGTCCTATCTTTTACTACAAAACTTTTCACCAAATTTCACAAACACTAAGAAAGTTTGTTTTTCGATTCAAAACAAGATTTTAACGCTTTGAAGAGTTCAAATAACGTGTTTTTAGATCATTTGTATCGTATCTTTTACTACATAACTTTTCACCAAATTTCACAAACACCAAGAAAGTTTGTTTTTCGATTCAATAAAGATTTTAACGCTTTGAGGAGTTCAAATAACGTGTTTTTACATCATTTGTATCGTATCTTTCAGTACATAACTTTTCACCAAATTTCACAAACACTAAGAAAGTTTGTTATTCGATTTCAAAACAAGATTTTAATGCTTTGAGGAGTTCAAATAGCATGTTTTTAGATCATTTGTATTCTATCTTTTACTACATAACTTTTCACCAAATTTCACAAACACTAAGAAAGTTTGTTTTTCGATTCAAAACAAGTTTTTAACGCTTTGAGGAGTTCAAATAACGTGTTTTTAGATCATTTGTATCGTATCTTTTACTACATAACTTTTCACCAAATTTCACAAACACTAAGAAAGTTTGTTTTTCTATTCAAAACAATATTTTAACGGTTTGAGGAGTTCAAATAACGTGTTTTTAGATTATTTGTATCGTATCTTTTACTACATAACTTTTCACCAAATTTCACAAACACTAAGAAAGTTTGTTTTTCGATTCAACGAAGATTTTAACGCTTTGAGGAGTTCAAATAACGTGTTTTTAGATCATTTGCATCGTATCTTTCACTACATAACTTTTCACCAAATTTCACAAACACTAAGAAGGTTTGTTATTCGATTTCAAAACAAGATTTTAATGCTTTGAGGAGTTCAAATAACGTGTTTTTAGATCATTTGTATCCTATCTTTGACTACATAACTTTTCACCAAATTTCACAAACACTAAGAAAGTTTGTTTTTCGATTCAAAACAAGATTTTAACGCTTTGAGGAGTTCAAATAACGTGTTTTTAGATCATTTGTATCGTATCTTTTACTACATGACTTTTCACCAAATTTCACAAACACTAAGAAAGTTTGTTTTTCGATTCAAAACAAGATTTTAACGGTTTGAGGAGTTCAAATAACATGTTTTTAGATCATTTGTATCGTATCTTTCACTACATAACTTTTCACCAAATTTCACAAACACTAAGAAAGTTTGTTTTTCGATTCAAAACAAGATTTTAACGCTTTGAGGAGTTCAAATAACATGTTTTTAGATCATTTGTATCGTATCCTTCACTACATAACTTTTCACCAAATTTCACAAACACTAAGAAAGTTTGTTTTTCGATTCAAAACAAGATTTTAACGCTTTGAGGAGTTCAAATAACGTGTTTTTAGATCATTTGTATCGTATCTTTCACTACATAACTTTTCACCAAATTTCACAAACACCATGAAAGTTTGTTTTTCGATTCAAAACAAGATTTTAACGCTTTGAGGAGTTCAAATAACGTGTTTTTAGATCATTTGTATCGTATCTTTCACTACATAACTTTTCACCAAATTTCACAAACACTAAGAAAGTTTGTTTTTCTATTCAAAACAAGTTTTTAACGCTTTGAGGAGTTCAAATAACGTGTTTTTAGATCATTTGTATCGTATCTTTTACTACATAACTTTTCACCAAATTTCACAAACACTAAGAAAGTTTGTTATTCTATTTCAAAACAAGATTTTAATGCTTTGAGGAGTTCAAATAACTTGTTTTTAGATTATTTGTATCCTATCTTTTACTACATAACTTTTCACCAAATTTCACAAACACTAAGAAAGTTTGTTTTTCGATTCAAAACAAGATTTTAACGCTTTGAGGAGTTCAAATAACGTGTTTTTAGATCATTTGTATCGTATCTTTCACTACATAACTTTTCACCAAATTTCACAAACACTAAGAAAGTTTGTTTTTCTATTCAAAACAACTTTTTAACGCTTTGAGGAGCTCAAATAACGTGTTTTTAGATCATTTGTGTCCTATCTTTTACTACAAAACTTTTCACCAAATTTCACAAACACTAAGAAAGTTTGTTTTTCGATTCAAAACAAGATTTTAACGCTTTGAAGAGTTCAAATAACGTGTTTTTAGATCATTTGTATCGTATCTTTTACTACATAACTTTTCACCAAATTTCACAAACACTAAGAAAGTTTGTTTTTCGATTCAATAAAGATTTTAACGCTTTGAGGAGTTCAAATAACGTGTTTTTACATCATTTGTATCGTATCTTTCAGTACATAACTTTTCACCAAATTTCACAAACACTAAGAAAGTTTGTTATTCGATTTCAAAACAAGATTTTAATGCTTTGAGGAGTTCAAATAGCATGTTTTTAGATCATTTGTATTCTATCTTTTACTACATAACTTTTCACCAAATTTCACAAACACTAAGAAAGTTTGTTTTTCGATTCAAAACAAGTTTTTAACGCTTTGAGGAGTTCAAATAACGTGTTTTTAGATCATTTGTATCGTATCTTTTACTACATAACTTTTCACCAAATTTCACAAACACTAAGAAAGTTTGTTTTTCTATTCAAAACAAGATTTTAACGGTTTTAGGAGTTCAAATAACGTGTTTTTAGATTATTTGTATCGTATCTTTTACTACATAACTTTTCACCAAATTTCACAAACACTAAGAAAGTTTGTTTTTCGATTCAACGAAGATTTTAACGCTTTGAGGAGTTCAAATAACGTGTTTTTAGATCATTTGCATCGTATCTTTCACTACATAACTTTTCACCAAATTTCACAAACACTAAGAAGGTTTGTTATTCGATTTCAAAACAAGATTTTAATGCTTTGAGGAGTTCAAATAACGTGTTTTTAGATCATTTGTATCCTATCTTTGACTACATAACTTTTCACCAAATTTCACAAACACTAAGAAAGTTTGTTTTTCGATTCAAAACAAGATTTTAACGCTTTGAGGAGTTCAAATAACGTGTTTTTAGATCATTTGTATCGTATCTTTTACTACATGACTTTTCACCAAATTTCACAAACACTAAGAAAGTTTGTTTTTCGATTCAAAACAAGATTTTAACGGTTTGAGGAGTTCAAATAACATGTTTTTAGATCATTTGTATCGTATCTTTCACTACATAACTTTTCACCAAATTTCACAAACACTAAGAAAGTTTGTTTTTCGATTCAAAACAAGATTTTAACGCTTTGAGGAGCTCAAATAACGTGTTTTTAGATCATTTGTATCGTATCTTTCACTACATAACTTTTCACCAAATTTCACAAACACTAAGAAAGCTTGTTTTACTATTCAAAACAAGTTTTTAACGCTTTGAGGAGTTCAAATAACGTGTTTTTAGATCATTTGTATCGTATCTTTTACTACATAACTTTTCACCAAATTTCACAAACACTAAGAAAGTTTGTTATTCTATTTCAAAACAAGATTTTAATGCTTTGAGGAGTTCGAATAACTTGTTTTTAGATTATTTGTATCCTATCTTTTACTACATAACTTTTCACCAAATTTCACAAACACTAAGAAAGTTTGTTTTTCGATTCAAAACAAGATTTTAACGCTTTGAGGAGTTCAAATAACGTGTTTTTAGATCATTTGTATCGTATCTTTCACTACATAACTTTTCACCAAATTTCACAAACACTAAGAAAGTTTGTTTTTCTATTCAAAACAACTTTTTAACGCTTTGAGGAGCTCAAATAACGTGTTTTTAGATCATTTGTGTCCTATCTTTTACTACAAAACTTTTCACCAAATTTCACAAACACTAAGAAAGTTTGTTTTTCGATTCAAAACAAGATTTTAACGCTTTGAAGAGTTCAAATAACGTGTTTTTAGATCATTTGTATCGTATCTTTTACTACATAACTTTTCACCAAATTTCACAAACACTAAGAAAGTTTGTTTTTCGATTCAATAAAGATTTTAACGCTTTGAGGAGTTCAAATAACGTGTTTTTAGATCATTTGTATCGTATCTTTCACTACATAACTTTTCACCAAATTTCACAAACACTAAGAAAGTTTGTTATTCGATTTCAAAACAAGATTTTAATGCTTTGAGGAGTTCAAATAGCATGTTTTTAGATCATTTGTATTCTATCTTTTACTACATAACTTTTCACCAAATTTCACAAACACTAAGAAAGTTTGTTTTTCGATTCAAAACAAGTTTTTAACGCTTTGAGGAGTTCAAATAACGTGTTTTTAGATCATTTGTATCGTATCTTTTACTACATAACTTTTCACCAAATTTCACAAACACTAAGAAAGTTTGTTTTTCTATTCAAAACAAGATTTTAACGGTTTGAGGAGTTCAAATAACGTGTTTTTAGATCATTTGTATCGTATCTTTTACTACATAACTTTTCACCAAATTTCACAAACACTAAGAAAGTTTGTTTTTCGATTCAACGAAGATTTTAACGCTTTGAGGAGTTCAAATAACGTGTTTTTAGATCATTTGGATCGTATCTTTCACTACATAACTTTTCACCAAATTTCACAAACACTAAGAAAGTTTGTTATTCGATTTCAAAACAAGATTTTAATGCTTTGAGGAGTTCAAATAACGTGTTTTTAGATCATTTGTATCCTATCTTTGACTACATAACTTTTCACCAAATTTCACAAACACTAAGAAAGTTTGTTTTTCGATTCAAAACAAGATTTTAACGCTTTGAGGAGTTCAAATAACGTGTTTTTAGATCATTTGTATCGTATCTTTTACTACATGACTTTTCACCAAATTTCACAAACACTAAGAAAGTTTGTTTTTCGATTCAAAACAAGATTTTAACGGTTTGAGGAGTTCAAATAACATGTTTTTAGATCATTTGTATCGTATCTTTCACTACATAACTTTTCACCAAATTTCACAAACACTAAGAAAGTTTGTTTTTCGATTCAAAACAAGATTTTAACGCTTTGAGGAGTTCAAATAACATGTTTTTAGATCATTTGTATCGTATCCTTCACTACATAACTTTTCACCAAATTTCACAAACACTAAGAAAGTTTGTTTTTCGATTCAAAACAAGATTTTAACGCTTTGAGGAGTTCAAATAACGTGTTTTTAGATCATTTGTATCGTATCTTTTACTACATAACTTTTCACCAAATTTCACAAACACTATGAAAGTTTGTTTTTCGATTCAACAAAGATTTTAACGCTTTGAGGAGTTCAAATAACGTGTTTTTAGATCATTTGTATCGTATCTTTCACTACATAACTTTTCACCAAATTTCACAAACACTAAGAAAGTTTGTTTTTCTATTCAAAACAAGTTTTTAACGCTTTGAGGAGTTCAAATAACGTGTTTTTAGATCATTTGTATCGTATCTTTTACTACATAACTTTTCACCAAATTTCACAAACACTAAGAAAGTTTGTTTTTCGATTCAACGAAGATTTTAACGCTTTCAGGAGTTCAAATAACGTGTTTTTAGATCATTTGTATCGTATCTTTCACTACATAACTTTTCACCAAATTTCACAAACACTAAGAAAGTTTGTTATTCGATTTCAAAACAAGATTTTAATGCTTTCAGGAGTTCAAATAACGTGTTTTTAGATCATTTGTATCCTATCTTTGACTACATAACTTTTCACCAAATTTCACAAACACTAAGAAAGTTTGTTTTTCGATTCAAAACAAGATTTTAACGCTTTGAGGAGTTCAAATAACGTGTTTTTAGATCATTTGTATCGTATCTTTTACTACATGACTTTTCACCAAATTTCACAAACACTAAGAAAGTTTGTTTTTCGATTCAAAACAAGATTTTAACGGTTTGAGGAGTTCAAATAACATGTTTTTAGATCATTTGTATCGTATCTTTCACTACATAACTTTTCACCAAATTTCACAAACACTAAGAAAGTTTGTTTTTCGATTCAAAACAAGATTTTAACGCTTTGAGGAGTTCAAATAACATGTTTTTAGATCATTTGTATCGTATCCTTCACTACATAACTTTTCACCAAATTTCACAAACACTAAGAAAGTTTGTTTTTCGATTCAAAACAAGATTTTAACGCTTTGAGGAGTTCAAATAACGTGTTTTTAGATCATTTGTATCGTATCTTTCACTACATAACTTTTCACCAAATTTCACAAACACCATGAAAGTTTGTTTTTCGATTCAAAACAAGATTTTAATGCTTTGAGGAGTTCAAATAACTTGTTTTTAGATTATTTGTATCCTATCTTTTACTACATAACTTTTCACCAAATTTCACAAACACTAAGAAAGTTTGTTTTTCGATTCAACAAAGATTTTAACGCTTTGAGGAGTTCAAATAACGTGTTTTTAGATCATTTGTATCGTATCTTTCACTACATAACTTTTCACCAAATTTCACAAACACTAAGAAAGTTTGTTTTTCTATTCAAAACAACTTTTTAACGCTTTGAGGAGTTCAAATAACGTGTTTTTAGATCATTTGTATCGTATCTTTTACTACATAACTTTTCACCAAATTTCACAAACACTAAGAAAGTTTGTTTTTCGATTCAACGAAGATTTTAACGCTTTCAGGAGTTCAAATAACGTGTTTTTAGATCATTTGTATCGTATCTTTCACTACATAACTTTTCACCAAATTTCACAAACACTAAGAAAGTTTGTTATTCGATTTCAAAACAAGATTTTAATGCTTTCAGGAGTTCAAATAACGTGTTTTTAGATCATTTGTATCCTATCTTTGACTACATAACTTTTCACCAAATTTCACAAACACTAAGAAAGTTTGTTTTTCGATTCAAAACAAGATTTTAACGCTTTGAGGAGTTCAAATAACGTGTTTTTAGATCATTTGTATCGTATCTTTTACTACATGACTTTTCACCAAATTTCACAAACACTAAGAAAGTTTGTTTTTCGATTCAAAACAAGATTTTAACGGTTTGAGGAGTTCAAATAACATGTTTTTAGATCATTTGTATCGTATCTTTCACTACATAACTTTTCACCAAATTTCACAAACACTAAGAAAGTTTGTTTTTCGATTCAAAACAAGATTTTAACGCTTTGAGGAGTTCAAATAACATGTTTTTAGATCATTTGTATCGTATCCTTCACTACATAACTTTTCACCAAATTTCACAAACACTAAGAAAGTTTGTTTTTCGATTCAAAACAAGATTTTAACGCTTTGAGGAGTTCAAATAACGTGTTTTTAGATCATTTGTATCGTATCTTTCACTACATAACTTTTCACCAAATTTCACAAACACCATGAAAGTTTGTTTTTCGATTCAAAACAAGATTTTAACGCTTTGAGGAGTTCAAATAACGTGTTTTTAGATCATTTGTATCGTATCTTTCACTACATAACTTTTCACCAAATTTCACAAACACTAAGAAAGTTTGTTTTTCTATTCAAAACAAGTTTTTAACGCTTTGAGGAGTTCAAATAACGTGTTTTTAGATCATTTGTATCGTATCTTTTACTACATAACTTTTCACCAAATTTCACAAACACTAAGAAAGTTTGTTATTCTATTTCAAAACAAGATTTTAATGCTTTGAGGAGTTCAAATAACTTGTTTTTAGATTATTTGTATCCTATCTTTTACTACATAACTTTTCACCAAATTTCACAAACACTAAGAAAGTTTGTTTTTCGATTCAAAACAAGATTTTAACGCTTTGAGGAGTTCAAATAACGTGTTTTTAGATCATTTGTATCGTATCTTTCACTACATAACTTTTCACCAAATTTCACAAACACTAAGAAAGTTTGTTTTTCTATTCAAAACAACTTTTTAACGCTTTGAGGAGCTCAAATAACGTGTTTTTAGATCATTTGTGTCCTATCTTTTACTACAAAACTTTTCACCAAATTTCACAAACACTAAGAAAGTTTGTTTTTCGATTCAAAACAAGATTTTAACGCTTTGAAGAGTTCAAATAACGTGTTTTTAGATCATTTGTATCGTATCTTTTACTACATAACTTTTCACCAAATTTCACAAACACTAAGAAAGTTTGTTTTTCGATTCAATAAAGATTTTAACGCTTTGAGGAGTTCAAATAACGTGTTTTTACATCATTTGTATCGTATCTTTCAGTACATAACTTTTCACCAAATTTCACAAACACTAAGAAAGTTTGTTATTCGATTTCAAAACAAGATTTTAATGCTTTGAGGAGTTCAAATAGCATGTTTTTAGATCATTTGTATTCTATCTTTTACTACATAACTTTTCACCAAATTTCACAAACACTAAGAAAGTTTGTTTTTCGATTCAAAACAAGTTTTTAACGCTTTGAGGAGTTCAAATAACGTGTTTTTAGATCATTTGTATCGTATCTTTTACTACATAACTTTTCACCAAATTTCACAAACACTAAGAAAGTTTGTTTTTCTATTCAAAACAAGATTTTAACGGTTTTAGGAGTTCAAATAACGTGTTTTTAGATTATTTGTATCGTATCTTTTACTACATAACTTTTCACCAAATTTCACAAACACTAAGAAAGTTTGTTTTTCGATTCAACGAAGATTTTAACGCTTTGAGGAGTTCAAATAACGTGTTTTTAGATCATTTGCATCGTATCTTTCACTACATAACTTTTCACCAAATTTCACAAACACTAAGAAGGTTTGTTATTCGATTTCAAAACAAGATTTTAATGCTTTGAGGAGTTCAAATAACGTGTTTTTAGATCATTTGTATCCTATCTTTGACTACATAACTTTTCACCAAATTTCACAAACACTAAGAAAGTTTGTTTTTCGATTCAAAACAAGATTTTAACGCTTTGAGGAGTTCAAATAACGTGTTTTTAGATCATTTGTATCGTATCTTTTACTACATGACTTTTCACCAAATTTCACAAACACTAAGAAAGTTTGTTTTTCGATTCAAAACAAGATTTTAACGGTTTGAGGAGTTCAAATAACATGTTTTTAGATCATTTGTATCGTATCTTTCACTACATAACTTTTCACCAAATTTCACAAACACTAAGAAAGTTTGTTTTTCGATTCAAAACAAGATTTTAACGCTTTGAGGAGCTCAAATAACGTGTTTTTAGATCATTTGTATCGTATCTTTCACTACATAACTTTTCACCAAATTTCACAAACACTAAGAAAGCTTGTTTTACTATTCAAAACAAGTTTTTAACGCTTTGAGGAGTTCAAATAACGTGTTTTTAGATCATTTGTATCGTATCTTTTACTACAAAACTTTTCACCAAATTTCACAAACACTAAGAAAGTTTGTTATTCTATTTCAAAACAAGATTTTAATGCTTTGAGGAGTTCGAATAACTTGTTTTTAGATTATTTGTATCCTATCTTTTACTACATAACTTTTCACCAAATTTCACAAACACTAAGAAAGTTTGTTTTTCGATTCAAAACAAGATTTTAACGCTTTGAGGAGTTCAAATAACGTGTTTTTAGATCATTTGTATCGTATCTTTCACTACATAACTTTTCACCAAATTTCACAAACACTAAGAAAGTTTGTTTTTCTATTCAAAACAACTTTTTAACGCTTTGAGGAGCTCAAATAACGTGTTTTTAGATCATTTGTGTCCTATCTTTTACTACAAAACTTTTCACCAAATTTCACAAACACTAAGAAAGTTTGTTTTTCGATTCAAAACAAGATTTTAACGCTTTGAAGAGTTCAAATAACGTGTTTTTAGATCATTTGTATCGTATCTTTTACTACATAACTTTTCACCAAATTTCACAAACACTAAGAAAGTTTGTTTTTCGATTCAATAAAGATTTTAACGCTTTGAGGAGTTCAAATAACGTGTTTTTAGATCATTTGTATCGTATCTTTCACTACATAACTTTTCACCAAATTTCACAAACACTAAGAAAGTTTGTTATTCGATTTCAAAACAAGATTTTAATGCTTTGAGGAGTTCAAATAGCATGTTTTTAGATCATTTGTATTCTATCTTTTACTACATAACTTTTCACCAAATTTCACAAACACTAAGAAAGTTTGTTTTTCGATTCAAAACAAGTTTTTAACGCTTTGAGGAGTTCAAATAACGTGTTTTTAGATCATTTGTATCGTATCTTTTACTACATAACTTTTCACCAAATTTCACAAACACTAAGAAAGTTTGTTTTTCTATTCAAAACAAGATTTTAACGGTTTGAGGAGTTCAAATAACGTGTTTTTAGATCATTTGTATCGTATCTTTTACTACATAACTTTTCACCAAATTTCACAAACACTAAGAAAGTTTGTTTTTCGATTCAACGAAGATTTTAACGCTTTGAGGAGTTCAAATAACGTGTTTTTAGATCATTTGGATCGTATCTTTCACTACATAACTTTTCACCAAATTTCACAAACACTAAGAAAGTTTGTTATTCGATTTCAAAACAAGATTTTAATGCTTTGAGGAGTTCAAATAACGTGTTTTTAGATCATTTGTATCCTATCTTTGACTACATAACTTTTCACCAAATTTCACAAACACTAAGAAAGTTTGTTTTTCGATTCAAAACAAGATTTTAACGCTTTGAGGAGTTCAAATAACGTGTTTTTAGATCATTTGTATCGTATCTTTTACTACATGACTTTTCACCAAATTTCACAAACACTAAGAAAGTTTGTTTTTCGATTCAAAACAAGATTTTAACGGTTTGAGGAGTTCAAATAACATGTTTTTAGATCATTTGTATCGTATCTTTCACTACATAACTTTTCACCAAATTTCACAAACACTAAGAAAGTTTGTTTTTCGATTCAAAACAAGATTTTAACGCTTTGAGGAGTTCAAATAACATGTTTTTAGATCATTTGTATCGTATCCTTCACTACATAACTTTTCACCAAATTTCACAAACACTAAGAAAGTTTGTTTTTCGATTCAAAACAAGATTTTAACGCTTTGAGGAGTTCAAATAACGTGTTTTTAGATCATTTGTATCGTATCTTTTACTACATAACTTTTCACCAAATTTCACAAACACTAAGAAAGTTTGTTTTTCGATTCAACAAAGATTTTAACGCTTTGAGGAGTTCAAATAACGTGTTTTTAGATCATTTGTATCGTATCTTTCACTACATAACTTTTCACCAAATTTCACAAACACTAAGAAAGTTTGTTTTTCTATTCAAAACAAGTTTTTAACGCTTTGAGGAGTTCAAATAACGTGTTTTTAGATCATTTGTATCGTATCTTTTACTACATAACTTTTCACCAAATTTCACAAACACTAAGAAAGTTTGTTTTTCGATTCAACGAAGATTTTAACGCTTTCAGGAGTTCAAATAACGTGTTTTTAGATCATTTGTATCGTATCTTTCACTACATAACTTTTCACCAAATTTCACAAACACTAAGAAAGTTTGTTATTCGATTTCAAAACAAGATTTTAATGCTTTCAGGAGTTCAAATAACGTGTTTTTAGATCATTTGTATCCTATCTTTGACTACATAACTTTTCACCAAATTTCACAAACACTAAGAAAGTTTGTTTTTCGATTCAAAACAAGATTTTAACGCTTTGAGGAGTTCAAATAACGTGTTTTTAGATCATTTGTATCGTATCTTTTACTACATGACTTTTCACCAAATTTCACAAACACTAAGAAAGTTTGTTTTTCGATTCAAAACAAGATTTTAACGGTTTGAGGAGTTCAAATAACATGTTTTTAGATCATTTGTATCGTATCTTTCACTACATAACTTTTCACCAAATTTCACAAACACTAAGAAAGTTTGTTTTTCGATTCAAAACAAGATTTTAACGCTTTGAGGAGTTCAAATAACATGTTTTTAGATCATTTGTATCGTATCCTTCACTACATAACTTTTCACCAAATTTCACAAACACTAAGAAAGTTTGTTTTTCGATTCAAAACAAGATTTTAACGCTTTGAGGAGTTCAAATAACGTGTTTTTAGATCATTTGTATCGTATCTTTCACTACATAACTTTTCACCAAATTTCACAAACACCATGAAAGTTTGTTTTTCGATTCAAAACAAGATTTTAATGCTTTGAGGAGTTCAAATAACTTGTTTTTAGATTATTTGTATCCTATCTTTTACTACATAACTTTTCACCAAATTTCACAAACACTAAGAAAGTTTGTTTTTCGATTCAAAACAAGATTTTAACGCTTTGAGGAGTTCAAATAACGTGTTTTTAGATCATTTGTATCGTATCTTTCACTACATAACTTTTCACCAAATTTCACAAACACTAAGAAAGTTTGTTTTTCTATTCAAAACAACTTTTTAACGCTTTGAGAAGCTCAAATAACGTGTTTTTAGATCATTTGTGTCCTATCATTTACTACAAAACTTTTCACCAAATTTCACAAACACTAAGAAAGTTTGTTTTTCGATTCAAAACAAGATTTTAACGCTTTGAAGAGTTCAAATAACGTGTTTTTAGATCATTTGTATCGTATCTTTTACTACATAACTTTTCACCAAATTTCACAAACACTAAGAAAGTTTGTTTTTCGATTCAATAAAGATTTTAACTCTTTGAGGAGTTCAAATAACGTGTTTTTAGATCATTTGTATCGTATCTTTCACTACATAACTTTTCACCAAATTTCACAAACACTAAGAAAGTTTGTTATTCGATTTCAAAACAAGATTTTAATGCTTTGAGGAGTTCAAATAGCATGTTTTTAGATCATTTGTATTCTATCTTTTACTACATAACTTTTCACCAAATTTCACAAACACTAAGAAAGTTTGTTTTTCGATTCAAAACAAGTTTTTAACGCTTTGAGGAGTTCAAATAACGTGTTTTTAGATCATTTGTATCGTATCTTTTACTACATAACTTTTCACCAAATTTCACAAACACTAAGAAAGTTGGTTTTTCTATTCAAAACAAGTTTTTAACGGTTTGAGGAGTTCAAATAACGTGTTTTTAGATCATTTGTATCGTATCTTTTACTACATAACTTTTCACCAAATTTCACAAACACTAAGAAAGTTTGTTTTTCGATTCAACGAAGATTTTAACGCTTTGAGGAGTTCAAATAACGTGTTTTTAGATCATTTGCATCGTATCTTTCACTACATAACTTTTCACCAAATTTCACAAACACTAAGAAGGTTTGTTATTCGATTTCAAAACAAGATTTTAATGCTTTGAGGAGTTCAAATAACGTGTTTTTAGATCATTTGTATCCTATCTTTGACTACATAACTTTTCACCAAATTTCACAAACACTAAGAAAGTTTGTTTTTCGATTCAAAACAAGATTTTAACGCTTTGAGGAGTTCAAATAACGTGTTTTTAGATCATTTGTATCGTATCTTTTACTACATGACTTTTCACCAAATTTCACAAACACTAAGAAAGTTTGTTTTTCGATTCAAAACAAGATTTTAACGGTTTGAGGAGTTCAAATAACAAGTTTTTAGATCATTTGTATCGTATCTTTCACTACATAAGTTTTCACCAAATTTCACAAACACTAAGAAAGTTTGTTTTTCGATTCAAAACAAGATTTTAACGCTTTGAGGAGCTCAAATAACGTGTTTTTAGATCATTTGTATCGTATCTTTCACTACATAACTTTTCACCAAATTTCACAAACACTAAGAAAGTTTGTTTTCCTATTCAAAACAAGTTTTTAACGCTTTGAGGAGTTCAAATAACGTGTTTTTAGATCATTTGTATCGTATCTTTTACTACATAACTTTTCACCAAATTTCACAAACACTAAGAAAGTTTGTTATTCTATTTCAAAACAAGATTTTAATGCTTTGAGGAGTTCAAATAACTTGTTTTTAGATTATTTGTATCCTATCTTTTACTACATAACTTTTCACCAAATTTCACAAACACTAAGAAAGTTTGTTTTTCGATTCAAAACAAGATTTTAACGCTTTGAGGAGTTCAAATAACGTGTTTTTAGATCATTTGTATCGTATCTTTCACTACATAACTTTTCACCAAATTTCACAAACACTAAGAAAGTTTGTTTTTCTATTCAAAACAACTTTTTAACGCTTTGAGGAGCTCAAATAACGTGTTTTTAGATCATTTGTGTCCTATCTTTTACTACAAAACTTTTCACCAAATTTCACAAACACTAAGAAAGTTTGTTTTTCGATTCAATAAAGATTTTAACGCTTTGAGGAGTTCAAATAACGTGTTTTTAGATCATTTGTATCGTATCTTTCACTACATAACTTTTCACCAAATTTCACAAACACTAAGAAAGTTTGTTATTCGATTTCAAAACAAGATTTTAATGCTTTGAGGAGTTCAAATAGCATGTTTTTAGATCATTTGTATCGTATCTTTTACTACATAACTTTTCACCAAATTTCACAAACACTAAGAAAGTTTGTTTTTCGATTCAAAACAAGATTTTAACGCTTTGAGGAGTTCAAATAACATGTTTTTAGATCATTTGTATCGTATCTTTTACTACATAACTTTTCACCAAATTTCACAAACACTAAGAAAGTTTGTTTTTCGATTCAAAACAAGATTTTAACGCTTTGAGAAGTTCAAATAACGTGTTTTTAGATCAATTGTATCGTATCTTTCACTACATAACTTTTCACCAAATTTCACAAACACTAAGAAAGTTTGTTTTTCGATTCAAAACAAGATTTTAACGCTTTGAGGAGTTCAAATAACATGTTTTTAGATCATTTGTATCGTATCTTTTACTACATAACTTTTCACCAAATTTCACAAACACTAAGAAAGTTTGTTTTTCGATTCAAAACAAGATTTTAACGCTTTGAGGAGTTCAAATAACGTGTTTTTAGATCAATTGTATAGTATATTTTACTACATAACTTTTCACCAAATTTCACAAACACTAAGAAAGTTTGTTTTTCGATTTAAAACAAGATTTTAACGCTTTGAGGAGTTCAAATAACATGTTTTTAGATCATTTCTATCGTATCTTTTACTACTTAACTTTTCACCAAATTTCACAAACACTAAGAAAGTTTGTTTTTCGATTCAAAACAAGATTTTAACGCTTTGAGGAGTTCAAATAACATGTTTTTAGATCATTTGTATCGTATCTTTCACTACATAACTTTTCACCAAATTTCACAAACACTAAGAAAGTTTGTTTTTCGATTCAAAACAAGATTTTAACGCATTGAGGAGTTCAAATAACATGTTTTTAGATCATTTGTATCGTATCTTTCACTACATAACTTTTCACCAAATTTCACAAACACTAAGAAAGTTTGTTTTTCGATTCAAAACAAGATTTTAACGCTTTGAGGAGTTCAAATAACCTGTTTTTAGATCATTTGTATCGTATCTTTCACTACATAACTTTTCACCAAATTTCACAAATACTAAGAAAGTTTGTTTTTCGATTCAAAACAAGATTTTAACGCTTTGAGGAGTTCAAATAACGTGTTTTTAGATCATTTGTATCGTATCTTTCACTACATAACTTTTCACCAAATTTCACAAACACTAAGAAAGTTTGTTATTCTATTTCAAAACAAGATTTTAATGCTTTGAGGAGTTCAAATAACGAGTTTTTAGATCATTTGTATCGTATCTTTTACTACATAACTTTTCACCAAATTTCACAAACACTAAGAAAGTTTGTTTTTCGATTCAAAACAAGATTTTAACGCTTTGAGGAGTTCAAATAACATGTTTTTGGATCATTTGTATCGTATCTTTCACTACATAACTTTTCACCAAATTTCACAAACACTAAGAAAGTTTGTTTTTCGATTCAAAACAAGATTTTAACGCTTTGAGGAGTTCAAATAACATGTTTTTAGATCATTTGTATCGTATCTTTTACTACATAACTATTCACCAAATTTCACAAACACTAAGAAAGTTTGTTTTTCGATTCAAAACAAGATTTTAACGCTTTGAGGAGTTCAAATAACGTGTTTTTAGATCATTTGTATCGTATCTTTTACTACATAACTTTTCACCAAATATCACAAACACTAAGAAAGTTTGTTTCTCGATTCAAAACAAGATTTTAACGCTTTCAGGAGTTCAAATAACATGTTTTTAGATCATTTGTATCGTATCTTTCACTACATAACTTTTCACCAAATTTCACAAATACTAAGAAAGTTAGTTTTTCGATTCAAAACAAGATTTTAACGCTTTGAGGAGTTCAAATAACGTGTTTTTAGATCATTTGTATCGTATCATTCACTACATAACTTTTCACCAAATTTCACAAACACTAAGAAAGTTTGTTATTCTATTTCAAAACAAGATTTTAATGCTTTGAGGAGTTCAAATAACGTGTTTTTAGATCATTTGTATCGTATCTTTTACTACATAACTTTTCACCAAATTTCACAAACACTAAAAAAGTTTGTTTTTCGATTCAAAAAAGATTTTAACGCTTTGAGGAGTTCAAATAACGTGTTTTTAGATCATTTGTATCGTATCATTCACTACATAACTTTTCACCAAATTTCACAAACACTAAGAAAGTTTGTTATTCTATTTCAAAACAAGATTTTAATGCTTTGAGGAGTTCAAATAACGTGTTTTTAGATCATTTGTATCGTATCTTTTACTACATAACTTTTCACCAAATTTCACAAACACTAAGAAAGTTTGTTTTTCGATTCAAAACAAGATTTTAACGCTTTGAGGAGTTCAAATAACGTGTTTTTAGATCAATTGTATCGTATATTTTACTACATAACTTTTCACCAAATTTCACAAACACTAAGAAAGTTTGTTTTTCGATTTAAAACAAGATTTTAACGCTTTGAGGAGTTCAAATAACATGTTTTTAGATCATTTCTATCGTATCTTTTACTACTTAACTTTTCACCAAATTTCACAAACACTAAGAAAGTTTGTTTTTCGATTCAAAACAAGATTTTAACGCTTTGAGGAGTTCAAATAACATGTTTTTAGATCATTTGTATCGTATCTTTCACTACATAACTTTTCACCAAATTTCACAAACACTAAGAAAGTTTGTTTTTCGATTCAAAACAAGATTTTAACGCTTTGAGAAGTTCAAATAACGTGTTTTTAGATCATTTGTATCGTATCTTTCACTACATAACTTTTCACCAAATTTCACAAACACTAAGAAAGTTTGTTTTTCGATTCAAAACAAGATTTTAACGCTTTGAGGAGTTCAAATAACGTGTTTTTAGATCATTTGTATCGTATCTTTCACAACATAACTTTTCACCAAATTTCACAAACACTAAGAAAGTTTGTTTTTCTATTCAAAACATGTTTTTAACGCTTTGAGGAGCTCAAATAACATGTTTTTAGATCATTTGTATCGTATCTTTTACTACATAATTTTTCACCAAATTTCACAGACACAAAGAAAGTTTGTTTTTCGATTTAAAACAAGATTTTAACACTTTGAGGAGTTCAAATAACATGTTTTTAGATTATTTGTATCGTATCTTTTACTACATAGCTTTTCACCAAATTTCACAAACACTGAGAAAGTTTGTTTTTCGATTCAAAACAAGATTTTAACGCTTTGAGGAGTTCAAATAACGTGTTTTTAGATCATTTGTATCGTATCTTTTACTACATAACTTTTCACCAAATTTCACAAACACTAAAAAAGTTTGTTTTTCGATTCAAAAAAGATTTTAACGCTTTGAGGAGTTCAAATAACGTGTTTTTAGATCATTTGTATCGTATCATTCACTACATAACTTTTCACCAAATTTCACAAACACTAAGAAAGTTTGTTATTCTATTTCAAAACAAGATTTTAATGCTTTGAGGAGTTCAAATAACGTGTTTTTAGATCATTTGTATCGTATCTTTTACTACATAACTTTTCACCAAATTTCACAAACACTAAGAAAGTTTGTTTTTCGATTCAAAACAAGATTTTAACGCTTTGAGGAGTTCAAATAACGTGTTTTTAGATCAATTGTATCGTATATTTTACTACATAACTTTTCACCAAATTTCACAAACACTAAGAAAGTTTGTTTTTCGATTTAAAACAAGATTTTAACGCTTTGAGGAGTTCAAATAACATGTTTTTAGATCATTTCTATCGTATCTTTTACTACTTAACTTTTCACCAAATTTCACAAACACTAAGAAAGTTTGTTTTTCGATTCAAAACAAGATTTTAACGCTTTGAGGAGTTCAAATAACATGTTTTTAGATCATTTGTATCGTATCTTTCACTACATAACTTTTCACCAAATTTCACAAACACTAAGAAAGTTTGTTTTTCGATTCAAAACAAGATTTTAACGCTTTGAGAAGTTCAAATAACGTGTTTTTAGATCATTTGTATCGTATCTTTCACTACATAACTTTTCACCAAATTTCACAAACACTAAGAAAGTTTGTTTTTCGATTCAAAACAAGATTTTAACGCTTTGAGGAGTTCAAATAACGTGTTTTTAGATCATTTGTATCGTATCTTTCACAACATAACTTTTCACCAAATTTCACAAACACTAAGAAAGTTTGTTTTTCTATTCAAAACATGTTTTTAACGCTTTGAGGAGCTCAAATAACATGTTTTTAGATCATTTGTATCGTATCTTTTACTACATAATTTTTCACCAAATTTCACAGACACAAAGAAAGTTTGTTTTTCGATTTAAAACAAGATTTTAACACTTTGAGGAGTTCAAATAACATGTTTTTAGATTATTTGTATCGTATCTTTTACTACATAGCTTTTCACCAAATTTCACAAACACTGAGAAAGTTTGTTTTTCGATTCAAAACAAGATTTTAACGCTTTGAGGAGTTCAAATAACGTGTTTTTAGATCATTTGTATCGTATCTTTCACTACATAACTTTTCACCAAATTTCACAAACACTAAGAAAGTTTGTTTTTCTATTCAAAACAAGTTTTTAACGCTTTGAGGAGTTCAAATAACGTGTTTTTAAATCATTTGTATCGTATCTTTTACTACATAACTTTTCACCAAATTTCACAAACACTAAGAAAGTTTGTTATTCTATTTCAAAACAAGATTTTAATGCTTTGAGGAGTTCAAATAACTTGTTTTTAGATTATTTGTATCCTATCTTTTACTACATAACTTTTCACCAAATTTCACAAACACTAAGAAAGTTTGTTTTGATATTCAAAACAAGATTTTAACGCTTTGAGGAGTTCAAATAACGTGTTTTTAGATCATTTGTATCGTATCTTTCACTACATAACTTTTCACCAAATTTCACAAACACTAAGAAAGTTTGTTTTTCGATTCAAAACAAGATTTTAACGCTTTGAGGAGTTCAAATAACGTGTTTTTAGATCATTTGTATCGTATCTTTCACAACATAACTTTTCACCAAATTTCACAAACACTAAGAAAGTTTGTTTTTCTATTCAAAACATGTTTTTAACGCTTTGAGGAGCTCAAATAACATGTTTTTAGATCATTTGTATCGTATCTTTTACTACATAATTTTTCACCAAATTTCACAGACACAAAGAAAGTTTGTTTTTCGATTTAAAACAAGATTTTAACACTTTGAGGAGTTCAAATAACATGTTTTTAGATTATTTGTATCGTATCTTTTACTACATAGCTTTTCACCAAATTTCACAAACACTGAGAAAGTTTGTTTTTCGATTCAAAACAAGATTTTAACGCTTTGAGGAGTTCAAATAACGTGTTTTTAGATCATTTGTATCGTATCTTTTACTACATAACTTTTCACCAAATTTCACAAACACTAAGAAAGTTTGTTTTTCGATTCAAAACAAGTTTTTAACGCTTTGAGGAGTTCAAATAACGTGTTTTTAGATCATTTGTATCGTATCTTTTACTACATAACTTTTCACCAAATTTCACAAACACTAAGAAAGTTGGTTTTTCTATTCACAACAAGATTTTAACGGTTTGAGGAGTTCAAATAACGTGTTTTTAGATCATTTGTATCGTATCTTTTACTACATAACTTTTCACCAAATTTCACAAACACTAAGAAAGTTTGTTTTTCGATTCAACGAAGATTTTAACGCTTTGAGGAGTTCAAATAACGTGTTTTTAGATCATTTGCATCGTATCTTTCACTACATAACTTTTCACCAAATTTCACAAACACTAAGAAGGTTTGTTATTCGATTTCAAAACAAGATTTTAATGCTTTGAGGAGTTCAAATAACGTGTTTTTAGATCATTTGTATCCTATCTTTGACTACATAACTTTTCACCAAATTTCACAAACACTAAGAAAGTTTGTTTTTCGATTCAAAACAAGATTTTAACGCTTTGAGGAGTTCAAATAACGTGTTTTTAGATCATTTGTATCGTATCTTTTACTACATGACTTTTCACCAAATTTCACAAACACTAAGAAAGTTTGTTTTTCGATTCAAAACAAGATTTTAACGGTTTGAGGAGTTCAAATAACAAGTTTTTAGATCATTTGTATCGTATCTTTCACTACATAACTTTTCACCAAATTTCACAAACACTAAGAAAGTTTGTTTTTCGATTCAAAACAAGATTTTAACGCTTTGAGGAGCTCAAATAACGTGTTTTTAGATCATTTGTATCGTATCTTTCACTACATAACTTTTCACCAAATTTCACAAACACTAAGAAAGTTTGTTTTCCTATTCAAAACAAGTTTTTAACGCTTTGAGGAGTTCAAATAACGTGTTTTTAGATCATTTGTATCGTATCTTTTACTACATAACTTTTCACCAAATTTCACAAACACTAAGAAAGTTTGTTATTCTATTTCAAAACAAGATTTTAACGCTTTCAGGAGTTCAAATAACATGTTTTTAGATCATTTGTATCGTATCTTTCACTACATAACTTTTCACCAAATTTCACAAATACTAAGAAAGTTAGTTTTTCGATTCAAAACAAGATTTTAACGCTTTGAGGAGTTCAAATAACGTGTTTTTAGATCATTTGTATCGTATCTTTCACTACATAACTTTTCACCAAATTTCACAAACACTAAGAAAGTTTGTTTTTCTATTCAAAACAACTTTTTAACGCTTTGAGGAGCTCAAATAACGTGTTTTTAGATCATTTGTGTCCTATCTTTTACTACAAAACTTTTCACCAAATTTCACAAACACTAAGAAAGTTTGTTTTTCGATTCAATAAAGATTTTAACGCTTTGAGGAGTTCAAATAACGTGTTTTTAGATCATTTGTATCGTATCTTTCACTACATAACTTTTCACCAAATTTCACAAACACTAAGAAAGTTTGTTATTCGATTTCAAAACAAGATTTTAATGCTTTGAGGAGTTCAAATAGCATGTTTTTAGATCATTTGTATCGTATCTTTTACTACATAACTTTTCACCAAATTTCACAAACACTAAGAAAGTTTGTTTTTCGATTCAAAACAAGATTTTAACGCTTTGAGGAGTTCAAATAACATGTTTTTAGATCATTTGTATCGTATCTTTTACTACATAACTTTTCACCAAATTTCACAAACACTAAGAAAGTTTGTTTTTCGATTCAAAACAAGATTTTAACGCTTTGAGAAGTTCAAATAACGTGTTTTTAGATCAATTGTATCGTATCTTTCACTACATAACTTTTCACCAAATTTCACAAACACTAAGAAAGTTTGTTTTTCGATTCAAAACAAGATTTTAACGCTTTGAGGAGTTCAAATAACATGTTTTTAGATCATTTGTATCGTATCTTTTACTACATAACTTTTCACCAAATTTCACAAACACTAAGAAAGTTTGTTTTTCGATTCAAAACAAGATTTTAACGCTTTGAGGAGTTCAAATAACGTGTTTTTAGATCAATTGTATCGTATATTTTACTACATAACTTTTCACCAAATTTCACAAACACTAAGAAAGTTTGTTTTTCGATTTAAAACAAGATTTTAACGCTTTGAGGAGTTCAAATAACATGTTTTTAGATCATTTCTATCGTATCTTTTACTACTTAACTTTTCACCAAATTTCACAAACACTAAGAAAGTTTGTTTTTCGATTCAAAACAAGATTTTAACGCTTTGAGGAGTTCAAATAACATGTTTTTAGATCATTTGTATCGTATCTTTCACTACATAACTTTTCACCAAATTTCACAAACACTAAGAAAGTTTGTTTTTCGATTCAAAACAAGATTTTAACGCTTTGAGGAGTTCAAATAACATGTTTTTAGATCATTTGTATCGTATCTTTCACTACATAACTTTTCACCAAATTTCACAAACACTAAGAAAGTTTGTTTTTCGATTCAAAACAAGATTTTAACGCTTTGAGGAGTTCAAATAACCTGTTTTTAGATCATTTGTATCGTATCTTTCACTACATAACTTTTCACCAAATTTCACAAATACTAAGAAAGTTTGTTTTTCGATTCAAAACAAGATTTTAACGCTTTGAGGAGTTCAAATAACGTGTTTTTAGATCATTTGTATCGTATCTTTCACTACATAACTTTTCACCAAATTTCACAAACACTAAGAAAGTTTGTTATTCTATTTCAAAACAAGATTTTAATGCTTTGAGGAGTTCAAATAACGAGTTTTTAGATCATTTGTATCGTATCTTTTACTACATAACTTTTCACCAAATTTCACAAACACTAAGAAAGTTTGTTTTTCGATTCAAAACAAGATTTTAACGCTTTGAGGAGTTCAAATAACATGTTTTTGGATCATTTGTATCGTATCTTTCACTACATAACTTTTCACCAAATTTCACAAACACTAAGAAAGTTTGTTTTTCGATTCAAAACAAGATTTTAACGCTTTGAGGAGTTCAAATAACATGTTTTTAGATCATTTGTATCGTATCTTTTACTACATAACTATTCACCAAATTTCACAAACACTAAGAAAGTTTGTTTTTCGATTCAAAACAAGATTTTAACGCTTTGAGGAGTTCAAATAACGTGTTTTTAGATCATTTGTATCGTATCTTTTACTACATAACTTTTCACCAAATTTCACAAACACTAAGAAAGTTTGTTTTTCGATTCAAAACAAGATTTTAACGCTTTCAGGAGTTCAAATAACATGTTTTTAGATCATTTGTATCGTATCTTTCACTTCATAACTTTTCACCAAATTTCACAAATACTAAGAAAGTTAGTTTTTCGATTCAAAACAAGATTTTAACGCTTTGAGGAGTTCAAATAACGTGTTTTTAGATCATTTGTATCGTATCATTCACTACATAACTTTTCACCAAATTTCACAAACACTAAGAAAGTTTGTTATTCTATTTCAAAACAAGATTTTAATGCTTTGAGGAGTTCAAATAACGTGTTTTTAGATCATTTGTATCGTATCTTTTACTACATAACTTTTCACCAAATTTCACAAACACTAAAAAAGTTTGTTTTTCGATTCAAAAAAGATTTTAACGCTTTGAGGAGTTCAAATAACGTGTTTTTAGATCATTTGTATCGTATCATTCACTACATAACTTTTCACCAAATTTCACAAACACTAAGAAAGTTTGTTATTCTATTTCAAAACAAGATTTTAATGCTTTGAGGAGTTCAAATAACGTGTTTTTAGATCATTTGTATCGTATCTTTTACTACATAACTTTTCACCAAATTTCACAAACACTAAGAAAGTTTGTTTTTCGATTCAAAACAAGATTTTAACGCTTTGAGGAGTTCAAATAACGTGTTTTTAGATCAATTGTATCGTATATTTTACTACTTAACTTTTCACCAAATTTCACAAACACTAAGAAAGTTTGTTTTTCGATTCAAAACAAGATTTTAACGCTTTGAGGAGTTCAAATAACATGTTTTTAGATCATTTGTATCGTATCTTTCACTACATAACTTTTCACCAAATTTCACAAACACTAAGAAAGTTTGTTTTTCGATTCAAAACAAGATTTTAACGCTTTGAGGAGTTCAAATAACATGTTTTTAGATCATTTGTATCGTATCTTTCACTACATAACTTTTCACCAAATTTCACAAACACTAAGAAAGTTTGTTTTTCGATTCAAAACAAGATTTTAACGCTTTGAGGAGTTCAAATAACGTGTTTTTAGATCATTTGTATCGTATCTTTCACTACATAACTTTTCACCAAATTTCACAAACACTAAGAAAGTTTGTTTTTCTATTCAAAACAACTTTTTAACGCTTTGAGAAGCTCAAATAACGTGTTTTTAGATCATTTGTGTCCTATCTTTTACTACAAAACTTTTCACCAAATTTCACAAACACTAAGAAAGTTTGTTTTTCGATTCAAAACAAGATTTTAACGCTTTGAAGAGTTCAAATAACGTGTTTTTAGATCATTTGTATCGTATCTTTTACTACATAACTTTTCACCAAATTTCACAAGCACTAAGAAAGTTTGTTTTTCGATTCAATAAAGATTTTAACGCTTTGAGGAGTTCAAATAACGTGTTTTTAGATCATTTGTATCGTATCTTTCACTACATAACTTTTCACCAAATTTCACAAACACTAAGAAAGTTTGTTATTCGATTTCAAAACAAGATTTTAATGCTTTGAGGAGTTCAAATAGCATGTTTTTAGATCATTTGTATTCTATCTTTTACTACATAACTTTTCACCAAATTTCATAAACACTAAGAAAGTTTGTTTTTCGATTCAAAACAAGTTTTTAACGCTTTGAGGAGTTCAAATAACGTGTTTTTAGATCATTTGTATCGTATCTTTTACTACATAACTTTTCACCAAATTTCACAAACACTAGGAAAGTTGGTTTTTCTATTCAAAACAAGATTTTAACGGTTTGAGGAGTTCAAAGAACGTGTTTTTAGATCATTTGTATCGTATCTTTTACTACATAACTTTTCACCAAATTTCACAAACACTAAGAAAGTTTGTTTTTCGATTCAACGAAGATTTTAACGCTTTGAGGAGTTCAAATAACGTGTTTTTAGATCATTTGCATCGTATCTTTCACTACATAACTTTTCACCAAATTTCACAAACACTAAGAAGGTTTGTTATTCGATTTCAAAACAAGATTTTAATGCTTTGAGGAGTTCAAATAACGTGTTTTTAGATCATTTGTATCCTATCTTTGACTACATAACTTTTCACCAAATTTCACAAACACTAAGAAAGTTTGTTTTTCGATTCAAAACAAGATTTTAACGCTTTGAGGATAACGTGTTTTTAGATCATTTGTATCGTATCTTTTACTACATGACTTTTCACCAAATTTCACAAACACTAAGAAAGTTTGTTTTTCGATTCAAAACAAGATTTTAACGGTTTGAGGAGTTCAAATAACAAGTTTTTAGATCATTTGTATCGTATCTTTCACTACATAACTTTTCACCAAATTTCACAAACACTAAGAAAGTTTGTTTTTCGATTCAAAACAAGATTTTAACGCTTTGAGGGGCTCAAATAACGTGTTTTTAGATCATTTGTATCGTATCTTTCACTACAGAACTTTTCACCAAATTTCACAAACACTAAGAAAGTTTGTTTTCCTATTCAAAACAAGTTTTTAACGCTTTGAGGAGTTCAAATAACGTGTTTTTAGATCATTTGTATCGTATCTTTTACTACATAACTTTTCACCAAATTTCACAAACACTAAGAAAGTTTGTTATTCTATTTCAAAACAAGATTTTAACGCTTTCAGGAGTTCAAATAACATGTTTTTAGATCATTTGTATCGTATCTTTCACTACATAACTTTTCACCAAATTTCACAAATACTAAGAAAGTTAGTTTTTCGATTCAAAACAAGATTTTAACGCTTTGAGGAGTTCAAATAACGTGTTTTTAGATCATTTCTATCGTATCTTTCACTACATAACTTTTCACCAAATTTCACAAACACTAAGAAAGTTTGTTTTTCTATTCAAAACAACTTTTTAACGCTTTGAGGAGCTCAAATAACGTGTTTTTAGATCATTTGTGTCCTATCTTTTACTACAAAACTTTTCACCAAATTTCACAAACACTAAGAAAGTTTGTTTTTCGATTCAATAAAGATTTTAACGCTTTGAGGAGTTCAAATAACGTGTTTTTAGATCATTTGTATCGTATCTTTCACTACATAACTTTTCACCAAATTTCACAAACACTAAGAAAGTTTGTTATTCGATTTCAAAACAAGATTTTAATGCTTTGAGGAGTTCAAATAGCATGTTTTTAGATCATTTGTATCGTATCTTTTACTACATAACTTTTCACCAAATTTCACAAACACTAAGAAAGTTTGTTTTTCGATTCAAAACAAGATTTTAACGCTTTGAGGAGTTCAAATAACATGTTTTTAGATCATTTGTATCGTATCTTTTACTACATAACTTTTCACCAAATTTCACAAACACTAAGAAAGTTTGTTTTTCGATTCAAAACAAGATTTTAACGCTTTGAGAAGTTCAAATAACGTGTTTTTAGATCAATTGTATCGTATCTTTCACTACATAACTTTTCACCAAATTTCACAAACACTAAGAAAGTTTGTTTTTCGATTCAAAACAAGATTTTAACGCTTTGAGGAGTTCAAATAACATGTTTTTAGATCATTTGTATCGTATCTTTTACTACATAACTTTTCACCAAATTTCACAAACACTAAGAAAGTTTGTCTTTCGATTCAAAACAAGATTTTAACGCTTTGAGGAGTTCAAATAACGTGTTTTTAGATCAATTGTATCGTATATTTTACTACATAACTTTTCACCAAATTTCACAAACACTAAGAAAGTTTGTTTTTCGATTTAAAACAAGATTTTAACGCTTTGAGGAGTTCAAATAACATGTTTTTAGATCATTTCTATCGTATCTTTTACTACTTAACTTTTCACCAAATTTCACAAACACTAAGAAAGTTTGTTTTTCGATTCAAAACAAGATTTTAACGCTTTGAGGAGTTCAAATAACATGTTTTTAGATCATTTGTATCGTATCTTTCACTACATAACTTTTCACCAAATTTCACAAACACTAAGAAAGTTTGTTTTTCGATTCAAAACAAGATTTTAACGCTTTGAGGAGTTCAAATAACATGTTTTTAGATCATTTGTATCGTATCTTTCACTACATAACTTTTCACCAAATTTCACAAACACTAAGAAAGTTTGTTTTTCGATTCAAAACAAGATTTTAACGCTTTGAGGAGTTCAAATAACCTGTTTTTAGATCATTTGTATCGTATCTTTCACTACATAACTTTTCACCAAATTTCACAAATACTAAGAAAGTTTGTTTTTCGATTCAAAACAAGATTTTAACGCTTTGAGGAGTTCAAATAACGTGTTTTTAGATCATTTGTATCGTATCTTTCACTACATAACTTTTCACCAAATTTCACAAACACTAAGAAAGTTTGTTATTCTATTTCAAAACAAGATTTTAATGCTTTGAGGAGTTCAAATAACGATTTTTTAGATCATTTGTATCGTATCTTTTACTACATAACTTTTCACCAAATTTCACAAACACTAAGAAAGTTTGTTTTTCGATTCAAAACAAGATTTTAACGCTTTGAGGAGTTCAAATAACATGTTTTTGGATCATTTGTATCGTATCTTTCACTACATAACTTTTCACCAAATTTCACAAACACTAAGAAAGTTTGTTTTTCGATTCAAAACAAGATTTTAACGCTTTGAGGAGTTCAAATAACATGTTTTTAGATCATTTGTATCGTATCTTTTACTACATAACTATTCACCAAATTTCACAAACACTAAGAAAGTTTGTTTTTCGATTCAAAACAAGATTTTAACGCTTTGAGGAGTTCAAATAACGTGTTTTTAGATCATTTGTATCGTATCTTTTACTACATAACTTTTCACCAAATTTCACAAACACTAAGAAAGTTTGTTTTTCGATTCAAAACAAGATTTTAACGCTTTCAGAGTTCAAATAACATGTTTTTAGATCATTTGTATCGTATCTTTCACTACATAACTTTTCACCAAATTTCACAAATACTAAGAAAGTTAGTTTTTCGATTCAAAACAAGATTTTCACGCTTTGAGGAGTTCAAATAACGTGTTTTTAGATCATTTGTATCGTATCATTCACTACATAACTTTTCACCAAATTTCACAAACACTAAGGAAGTTTGTTATTCTATTTCAAAACAAGATTTTAATGCTTTGAGGAGTTCAAATAACGTGTTTTTAGATCATATGTATCGTATCTTTTACTACATAACTTTTCACCAAATTTCACAAACACTAAAAAAGTTTGTTTTTCGATTCAAAAAAGATTTTAACGCTTTGAGGAGTTCAAATAACGTGTTTTTAGATCATTTGTATCGTATCATTCACTACATAACTTTTCACCAAATTTCACAAACACTAAGAAAGTTTGTTATTCTATTTCAAAACAAGATTTTAATGCTTTGAGGAGTTCAAATAACGTGTTTTTAGATCATTTGTATCGTATCTTTTACTACATAACTTTTCACCAAATTTCACAAACACTAAGAAAGTTTGTTTTTCGATTCAAAACAAGATTTTAACGCTTTGAGGAGTTCAAATAACGTGTTTTTAGATCAATTGTATCGTATATTTTACTACATAACTTTTCACCAAATTTCACAAACACTAAGAAAGTTTGTTTTTCGATTTAAAACAAGATTTTAACGCTTTGAGGAGTTCAAATAACATGTTTTTAGATCATTTCTATCGTATCTTTTACTACTTAACTTTTCACCAAATTTCACAAACACTAAGAAAGTTTGTTTTTCGATTCAAAACAAGATTTTAACGCTTTGAGGAGTTCAAATAACATGTTTTTAGATCATTTGTATCGTATCTTTCACTACATAACTTTTCACCAAATTTCACAAACACTAAGAAAGTTTGTTTTTCGATTCAAAACAAGATTTTAACGCTTTGAGGAGTTCAAATAACATGTTTTTAGATCATTTGTATCGTATCTTTCACTACATAACTTTTCACCAAATTTCACAAACACTAAGAAAGTTTGTTTTTCGATTCAAAACAAGATTTTAACGCTTTGAGGAGTTCAAATAACGTGTTTTTAGATCATTTGTATCGTATCTTTCATAACATAACTTTTCACCAAATTTCACAAACACTAAGAAAGTTTGTTTTTCTATTCAAAACATGTTTTTAACGCTTTGAGGAGCTCAAATAACGTGTTTTTAGATTATTTGTATCGTATCTTTTACTACATAATTTTTCACCAAATTTCACAGACACAAAGAAAGTTTGTTTTTCGATTTAAAACAAGATTTTAACACTTTGAGGAGTTCAAATAACATGTTTTTAGATTATTTGTATCGTATCTTTTACTACATAGCTTTTCACCAAATTTCACAAACACTGAGAAAGTTTGTTTTTCGATTCAAAACAAGATTTTAACGCTTTGAGGAGTTCAAATAACATGTTTTTAGATCATTTGTATCGTACCTTTCACTACATAAATTTTCACCAAATTTCACAAACACTATAAAAGTTTGTTTTTCGATTCAAAACAAGATTTTAACGCTTTGAGGAGTTCAAATAACGTGTTTTTTGATCATTTGTATCGTATCTTTCACTACATAACTTTTCACCAAATTTCACAAACACTAAGAAAGTTTGTTTTTCTATTCAAAACAAGTTTTTAACGCTTTGAGGAGTTCAAATAACGTGTTTTTAGATCATTTGTATCGTATCTTTTACTACATAACTTTTCACCAAATTTCACAAACACTAAGAAAGTTTGTTTTTCGATTCAAAAAAGATTTTAACGCTTTGAGGAGTTCAAATAACGTGTTTTTAGATCATTTGTATCGTATCTTTTACTACATAACTTTTCACCAAATTTCACAAACACTAAGAAAGTTTGTTTTTCGATTCAAAACAAGATTTTAACGCTTTGAGGAGTTCAAATAACATGTTTTTAGATCATTTGTATCGTATCTTTTACTACATAACTTTTCACCAAATTTCACAAACACTAAGAAAGTTTGTTTTTCGATTCAAAACAAGATTTTAACGCTTTGAGAAGTTCAAATAACGTGTTTTTAGATCAATTGTATCGTATCTTTCACTACATAACTTTTCACCAAATTTCACAAACACTAAGAAAGTTTGTTTTTCGATTCAAAACAAGATTTTAACGCTTTGAGGAGTTCAAATAACATGTTTTTAGATCATTTGTATCGTATCTTTTACTACATAACTTTTCACCAAATTTCACAAACACTAAGAAAGTTTGTTTTTCGATTCAAAACAAGATTTTAACGCGTTGAGGAGTTCAAATAACGTGTTTTTAGATCAATTGTATCGTATATTTTACTACATAACTTTTCACCAAATTTCACAAACACTAAGAAAGTTTGTTTTTCGATTTAAAACAAGATTTTAACGCTTTGAGGAGTTCAAATAACATGTTTTTAGATCATTTGTATCGTATCTTTTACTACTTAACTTTTCACCAAATTTCACAAACACTAAGAAAGTTTGTTTTTCGATTCAAAACAAGATTTTAACGCTTTGAGGAGTTCAAATAACATGTTTTTAGATCATTTGTATCGTATCTTTCACTACATAACTTTTCACCAAATTTCACAAACACTAAGAAAGTTTATTTTTCGATTCAAAACAAGATTTTAACGCTTTGAGGAGTTCAAATAACATGTTTTTAGATCATTTGTATCGTATCTTTTACTACATAACTTTTCACCAAATTTCACAAACACTAAGAAAGTTTGTTTTTCGATTCAAAACAAGATTTTAACGCGTTGAGGAGTTCAAATAACGTGTTTTTAGATCAATTGTATCGTATATTTTACTACATAACTTTTCACCAAATTTCACAAACACTAAGAAAGTTTGTTTTTCGATTTAAAACAAGATTTTAACGCTTTGAGGAGTTCAAATAACATGTTTTTAGATCATTTGTATCGTATCTTTTACTACTTAACTTTTCACCAAATTTCACAAACACTAAGAAAGTTTGTTTTTCGATTCAAAACAAGATTTTAACGCTTTGAGGAGTTCAAATAACATGTTTTTAGATCATTTGTATCGTATCTTTCACTACATAACTTTTCACCAAATTTCACAAACACTAAGAAAGTTTATTTTTCGATTCAAAACAAGATTTTAACGCTTTGAGGAGTTCAAATAACATGTTTTTAGATCATTTGTATCGTATCTTTCACTACATAACTTTTCACCAAATTTCACAAACACTAAGAAAGTTTATTTTTCGATTCAAAACAAGATTTTAACGCTTTGAGGAGTTCAAATAACATGTTTTTAGATCATTTGTATCGTATCTTTCACTACATAACTTTTCACCAAATTTCACAAACACTAAGAAAGTTTATTTTTCGATTCAAAACAAGATTTTAACGCTTTGAGGAGTTCAAATAACATGTTTTTAGATCATTTGTATCGTATCTTTCACTACATAACTTTTCACCAAATTTCACAAACACTAAGAAAGTTTGTTTTTCGATTCAAAACAAGATTTTAACGCTTTGAGGAGTTCAAATAACCTGTTTTTAGATCATTTGTATCGTATCTTTCACTACATAACTTTTCACCAAATTTCACAAATACTAAGAAAGTTTGTTTTTCGATTCAAAACAAGATTTTAACGCTTTGAGGAGTTCAAATAACGTGTTTTTAGATCATTTGTATCGTATCTTTCACTACATAACTTTTCACCAAATTTCACAAACACTAAGAAAGTTTGTTATTCTATTTCAAAACAAGATTTTAATGCTTTGAGGAGTTCAAATAACGAGTTTTTAGATCATTTGTATCGTATCTTTTACTACATAACTTTTCACCAAATTTCACAAACACTAAGAAAGTTTGTTTTTCGATTCAAAACAAGATTTTAACGCTTTGAGGAGTTCAAATAACATGTTTTTGGATCATTTGTATCGTATCTTTCACTACATAACTTTTCACCAAATTTCACAAACACTCAGAAAGTTTGTTTTTCGATTCAAAACAAGATTTTAACGCTTTGAGGAGTTCAAATAACATGTTTTTAGATCATTTGTATCGTATCTTTTACTACATAACTTTTCACCAAATTTCACAAACACTAAGAAAGTTTGTTTTTCGATTCAAAACAAGATTTTAACGCTTTGAGGAGTTCAAATAACGTGTTTTTAGATCATTTGTATCGTATCTTTTACTACATAACTTTTCACCAAATTTCACAAACACTAAGAAAGTTTGTTTTTCGATTCAAAACAAGATTTTAACGCTTTGAGGAGTTCAAATAACATGTTTTTAGATCATTTGTATCGTATCTTTCACTACATAACTTTTCACCAAATTTCACAAACACTAAGAAAGTTTGTTTTTCGATTCAAAACAAGATTTTAACGCTTTGAGGAGTTCAAATAACGTGTTTTTAGATCATTTGTATCGTATCTTTCACAACATAACTTTTCACCAAATTTCACAAACACTAAGAAAGTTTGTTTTTCTATTCAAAACATGTTTTTAACGCTTTGAGGAGCTCAAATAACGTGTTTTTAGATCATTTGTATCGTATCTTTTACTACATAATTTTTCACCAAATTTCACAGACACAAAGAAAGTTTGTTTTTCGATTTAAAACAAGATTTTAACACTTTGAGGAGTTCAAATAACATGTTTTTAGATTATTTGTATCGTATCTTTTACTACATAACTTTTCACCAAATTTCACAAACACTGAGAAAGTTTGTTTTTCGATTCAAAACAAGATTTTAACGCTTTGAGGAGTTCAAATAACATGTTTTTAGATCATTTGTATCGTACCTTTCACTACATAAATTTTCACCAAATTTCACAAACACTAAGAAAGTTTGTTTTTCGATTCTAAACAAGATTTTAACGCTTTGAGGAGTTCAAATAACGTGTTTTTAGATCATTTGTATCGTATCTTTCACTACATAACTTTTCCCCAAATTTCACAAACACTAAGAAAGTTTGTTTTTCTATTCAAAACAAGATTTTAACGCTTTGAGGAGTTCAAATAACGTGTTTTTAGATCATTTGTATCGTATCTTTTACTACATAACTTTTCACCAAATTTCACAAACACTAAGAAAGTTTGTTTTTCGATTCAAAAAAGATTTTAACGCTTTGAGGAGTTCAAATAACGTGTTTTTAGATCATTTGTATCGTATCTTTTACTACATAACTTTTCACCAAATTTCACAAACACTAAGAAAGTTTGTTTTTCGATTCAAAACAAGATTTTAACGCTTTGAGAAGTTCAAATAACGTGTTTTTAGATCAATTGTATCGTATCTTTCACTACATAACTTTTCACCAAATTTCACAAACACTAAGAAAGTTTGTTTTTCGATTCAAAACAAGATTTTAACGCTTTGAGGAGTTCAAATAACGTGTTTTTAGATCATTTGTATCGTATCTTTCACAACATAACTTTCCACCAAATTTCACAAACACTAAGAAAGTTTGTTTTTCTATTCAAAACATGTTTTTAATGCTTTGAGGAGTTCAAATAACGTGTTTTTAGATCATTTGTATCGTATCTTTCACTACATAACTTTTCACCAAATTTCACAAACACTAAGAAAGTTTGTTATTCTATTTCAAAACAAGATTTTAATGCTTTGAGGAGTTCAAATCACGAGTTTTTAGATCATTTGTATCGTATCTTTTACTACATAACTTTTCACCAAATTTCACAAACACTAAGAAAGTTTGTTTTTCGATTCAAAACAAGATTTTAACGCTTTGAGGAGTTCAAATAACATGTTTTTGGATCATTTGTATCGTATCTTTCACTACATAACTTTTCACCAAATTTCACAAACACTAAGAAAGTTTGTTTTTCGATTTAAAACAAGATTTTAACGCTTTGAGGAGGTCAAATAACATGTTTTTAGATCATTTCTATCGTATCTTTTACTACTTAACTTTTCACCAAATTTCACAAACACTAAGAAAGTTTGTTTTTCGATTCAAAACAAGATTTTAACGCTTTGAGGAGTTCAAATAACATGTTTTTAGATCATTTGTATCGTATCTTTCACTACATAACTTTTCACCAAATTTCACAAACACTAAGAAAGTTTGTTTTTCGATTCAAAACAAGATTTTAACGCTTTGAGGAGTTCAAATAACATGTTTTTAGATCATTTGTATCGTATCTTTCACTACATAACTTTTCACCAAATTTCACAAACACTAAGAAAGTTTGTTTTTCGATTCAAAACAAGATTTTAACGCTTTGAGGAGTTCAAATAACCTGTTTTTAGATCATTTGTATCGTATCTTTCACTACATAACTTTTCACCAAATTTCACAAATACTAAGAAAGTTTGTTTTTCGATTCAAAACAAGATTTTAACGCTTTGAGGAGTTCAAATAACGTGTTTTTAGATCATTTGTATCGTATCTTTCACTACATAACTTTTCACCAAATTTCACAAACACTAAGAAAGTTTGTTATTCTATTTCAAAACAAGATTTTAATGCTTTGAGGAGTTCAAATAACGAGTTTTTAGATCATTTGTATCGTATCTTTTACTACATAACTTTTCACCAAATTTCACAAACACTAAGAAAGTTTGTTTTTCGATTCAAAACAAGATTTTAACGCTTTGAGGAGTTCAAATAACATGTTTTTGGATCATTTGTATCGTATCTTTCACTACATAACTTTTCACCAAATTTCACAAACACTAAGAAAGTTTGTTTTTCGATTCAAAACAAGATTTTAACGCTTTGAGGAGTTCAAATAACATGTTTTTAGATCATTTGTATCGTATCTTTTACTACATAACTATTCACCAAATTTCACAAACACTAAGAAAGTTTGTTTTTCGATTCAAAACAAGATTTTAACGCTTTGAGGAGTTCAAATAACGTGTTTTTAGATCATTTGTATCGTATCTTTTACTACATAACTTTTCACCAAATTTCACAAACACTAAGAAAGTTTGTTTTTCGATTCAAAACAAGATTTTAACGCTTTGAGGAGTTCAAATAACGTGTTTTTAGATCATTTGTATCGTATCTTTCACAACATAACTTTTCACCAAATTTCACAAACACTAAGAAAGTTTGTTTTTCTATTCAAAACATGTTTTTAACGCTTTGAGGAGCTCAAATAACGTGTTTTTAGATCATTTGTATCGTATCTTTTACTACATAATTTTTCACCAAATTTCACAGACACAAAGAAAGTTTGTTTTTCGATTTAAAACAAGATTTTAACACTTTGAGGAGTTCAAATAACATGTTTTTAGATTATTTGTATCGTATCTTTTACTACATAGCTTTTCACCAAATTTCACAAACACTGAGAAAGTTTGTTTTTCGATTCAAAACAAGATTTTAACGCTTTGAGGAGTTCAAATAACATGTTTTTAGATCATTTGAATCGTACCTTTCACTACATAAATTTTCACCAAATTTCACAAACACTATGAAAGTTTGTTTTTCGATTCAAAACAAGATTTTAACGCTTTGAGGAGTTCAAATAACGTGTTTTTAGATCATTTGTATCGTATCTTTCACTACATAACTTTTCACCAAATTTCACAAACACTAAGAAAGTTTGTTTTTCTATTCAAAACAAGTTTTTAACGCTTTGAGGAGTTCAAATAACGTGTTTTTAGATCATTTGTATCGTATCTTTTACTACATAACTTTTCACCAAATTTCACAAACACTAAGAAAGTTTGTTTTTCGATTCAAAAAAGATTTTAACGCTTTGAGGAGTTCAAATAACGTGTTTTTAGATCATTTGTATCGTATCTTTTACTACATAACTTTTCACCAAATTTCACAAACACTAAGAAAGTTTGTTTTTCGATTCAAAACAAGATTTTAACGCTTTGAGGAGTTCAAATAACATGTTTTTAGATCATTTGTATCGTATCTTTTACTACATAACTTTTCACCAAATTTCACAAACACTAAGAAAGTTTGTTTTTCGATTCAAAACAAGATTTTAACGCTTTGAGAAGTTCAAATAACGTGTTTTTAGATCAATTGTATCGTATCTTTCACTACATAACTTTTCACCAAATTTCACAAACACTAAGAAAGTTTGTTTTTCGATTCAAAACAAGATTTTAACGCTTTGAGGAGTTCAAATAACATGTTTTTAGATCATTTGTATCGTATCTTTTACTACATAACTTTTCACCAAATTTCACAAACACTAAGAAAGTTTGTTTTTCGATTCAAAACAAGATTTTAACGCGTTGAGGAGTTCAAATAACGTGTTTTTAGATCAATTGTATCGTATCTTTTACTACATAACTTTTCACCAAATTTCACAAACACTAAGAAAGTTTGTTTTTCGATTCAAAACAAGATTTTAACGTTTTGAGGAGTTCAAATAACATGTTTTTAGATCATTTGTATCGTATCTTTCACTACTTAACTTTTCACCAAATTTCACAAACACTAAGAAAGTTTATTTTTCGATTCAAAACAAGATTTTAACGCTTTGAGGAGTTCAAATAACATGTTTTTAGATCATTTGTATCGTATCTTTTACTACATAACTTTTCACCAAATTTCACAAACACTAAGAAAGTTTATTTTTCGATTCAAAACAAGATTTTAACGCTTTGAGGAGTTCAAATAACATGTTTTTAGATCATTTGTATCGTATCTTTTACTACATAACTTTTCACCAAATTTCACAAACACTAAGAAAGTTTGTTTTTCGATTCAAAACAAGATTTTAACGCTTTGAGGAGTTCAAATAACCTGTTTTTAGATCATTTGTATCGTATCTTTCACTACATAACTTTTCACCAAATTTCACAAATACTAAGAAAGTTTGTTTTTCGATTCAAAACAAGATTTTAACGCTTTGAGGAGTTCAAATAACGTGTTTTTAGATCATTTGTATCGTATCTTTCACTACATAACTTTTCACCAAATTTCACAAACACTAAGAAAGTTTGTTATTCTATTTCAAAACAAGATTTTAATGCTTTGAGGAGTTCAAATAACGAGTTTTTAGATCATTTGTATCGTATCTTTCACTACATAACTTTTCACCAAATTTCACAAACACTAAGAAAGTTTGTTTTTCGATTCAAAACAAGATTTTAACGCTTTGAGGAGTTCAAATAACATGTTTTTGGATCATTTGTATCGTATCTTTTACTACATAACTTTTCACCAAATTTCACAAACACTCAGAAAGTTTGTTTTTCGATTCAAAACAAGATTTTAACGCTTTGAGGAGTTCAAATAACATGTTTTTGGATCATTTGTATCGTATCTTTCACTACATAACTTTTCACCAAATTTCACAAACACTAAGAAAGTTTGTTTTTCGATTCAAAACAAGATTTTAACGCTTTGAGGAGTTCAAATAACATGTTTTTAGATCATTTGTATCGTATCTTTTACTACATAACTTTTCACCAAATTTCACAAACACTAAGAAAGTTTGTTTTTCGATTCAAAACAAGATTTTAACGCTTTGAGGAGTTCAAATAACGTGTTTTTAGATCATTTGTATCGTATCTTTTACTACATAACTTTTCACCAAATTTCACAAACACTAAGAAAGTTTGTTTTTCGATTCAAAACAAGATTTTAACGCTTTGAGGAGTTCAAATAACATGTTTTTAGATCATTTGTATCGTATCTTTCACTACATAACTTTTCACCAAATTTCACAAACACTAAGAAAGTTTGTTTTTCGATTCAAAACAAGATTTTAACGCTTTGAGGAGTTCAAATAACGTGTTTTTAGATCATTTGTATCGTATCTTTCACAACATAACTTTTCACCAAATTTCACAAACACTAAGAAAGTTTGTTTTTCTATTCAAAACATGTTTTTAACGCTTTGAGGAGCTCAAATAACGTGTTTTTAGATCATTTGTATCGTATCTTTTACTACATAATTTTTCACCAAATTTCACAGACACAAAGAAAGTTTGTTTTTCGATTTAAAACAAGATTTTAACACTTTGAGGAGTTCAAATAACATGTTTTTAGATTATTTGTATCGTATCTTTTACTACATAACTTTTCACCAAATTTCACAAACACTGAGAAAGTTTGTTTTTCGATTCAAAACAAGATTTTAGCGCTTTGAGGAGTTCAAATAACATGTTTTTAGATCATTTGTATCGTACCTTTCACTACATAAATTTTCACCAAATTTCACAAACACTAAGAAAGTTTGTTTTTCGATTCTAAACAAGATTTTAACGCTTTGAGGAGTTCAAATAACGTGTTTTTAGATCATTTGTATCGTATCTTTCACTACATAACTTTTCCCCAAATTTCACAAACACTAAGAAAGTTTGTTTTTCTATTCAAAACAAGATTTTAACGCTTTGAGGAGTTCAAATAACGTGTTTTTAGATCATTTGTATCGTATCTTTTACTACATAACTTTTCACCAAATTTCACAAACACTAAGAAAGTTTGTTTTTCGATTCAAAAAAGATTTTAACGCTTTGAGGAGTTCAAATAACGTGTTTTTAGATCATTTGTATCGTATCTTTTACTACATAACTTTTCACCAAATTTCACAAACACTAAGAAAGTTTGTTTTTCGATTCAAAACAAGATTTTAACGCTTTGAGAAGTTCAAATAACGTGTTTTTAGATCAATTGTATCGTATCTTTCACTACATAACTTTTCACCAAATTTCACAAACACTAAGAAAGTTTGTTTTTCGATTCAAAACAAGATTTTAACGCTTTGAGGAGTTCAAATAACGTGTTTTTAGATCATTTGTATCGTATCTTTCACAACATAACTTTCCACCAAATTTCACAAACACTAAGAAAGTTTGTTTTTCTATTCAAAACATGTTTTTAACGCTTTGAGGAGCTCAAATAACGTGTTTTTAGATCATTTGTATCGTATCTTTTACTACATAATTTTTCACCAAATTTCACAAACACTAAGAAAGTTTGTTTTTCGATTCAAAACAAGATTTTAATGCTTTGAGGAGTTCAAATAACGTGTTTTTAGATCATTTGTATCGTATCTTTCACTACATAACTTTTCACCAAATTTCACAAACACTAAGAAAGTTTGTTATTCTATTTCAAAACAAGATTTTAATGCTTTGAGGAGTTCAAATCACGAGTTTTTAGATCATTTGTATCGTATCTTTTACTACATAACTTTTCACCAAATTTCACAAACACTAAGAAAGTTTGTTTTTCGATTCAAAACAAGATTTTAACGCTTTGAGGAGTTCAAATAACATGTTTTTAGATCATTTGTATCGTATCTTTCACTACATAACTTTTCACCAAATTTCACAAACACTAAGAAAGTTTGTTTTTCGATTCAAAACAAGATTTTAACGCTTTGAGGAGTTCAAATAACATGTTTTTAGATCATTTGTATCGTATCTTTTACTACATAACTTTTCACCAAATTTCACAAACACAAAGAAAGTTTGTTTTTCGATTCAAAACAAGATTTTAACGCTTTGAGGAGTTCAAATAATGTGTTTTTAGATCATTTGTATCGTATCTTTTACTACATAACTTTTCACCAAATTTCACAAACACTAAGAAAGTTTGTTTTTCGATTCAAAACAAGATTTTAACGCTTTGAGGAGTTCAAATAACGTGTTTTTAGATCATTTGTATCTTATCTTTTACTACATAACTTTTCACCAAATTTCACAAACACTAAGAAAGTTTGTTTTTCGATTCAAAACAAGATTTTAACGCTTTGAGGAGTTCAAATAACATGTTTTTAGATCATTTGTATCGTATCTTTCACTACATAACTTTTCACCAAATTTCACAAACACTAAGAAAGTTTGTTTTTCGATTCAAAAAAAGATTTTAACGCTTTGAGGAGTTCAAATAACATGTTTTTAGATCATTTGTATCGTATCTTTCACTACATAACTTTTCACCAAATTTCACAAACACTAAGAAAGTTTGTTTTTCGATTTAAAACAAGATTTTAACGCTTTCAGGAGTTCAAATAACATGTTTTTAGATCATTTGTATCGTATCTTTCACTACATAACTTTTCACCAAATTTCACAAATACTAAGAAAGTTTGTTTTTCGATTCAAAACAAGATTTTAACGCTTTGAGGAGTTCAAATAACGTGTTTTTAGATCATTTGTATCGTATCTTTCACTACATAACTTTTCACCAAATTTCACAAACACTAAGAAAGTTTGTTATTCTATTTCAAAACAAGATTTTAATGCTTTGAGGAGTTCAAATAACGAGTTTTTAGATCATTTGTATCGTATCTTTTACTACATAACTTTTCACCAAATTTCACAAACACTAAGAAAGTTTGTTTTTCGGTTCAAAACAAGATTTTAACGCTTTGAGGAGTTCAAATAACATGTTTTTAGATCATTTGTATCGTATCTTTTACTACATAACTTTTCACCAAATTTCACAAACACTAAGAAAGTTTGTTTTTCGATTCAAAACAAGATTTTAACGCTTTGAGGAGTTCAAATAACATGTTTTTAGATCATTTGTATCGTATCTTTTACTACATAACTATTCACCAAATTTCACAAACACTAAGAAAGTTTGTTTTTCGATTCAAAACAAGATTTTAATGCTTTGAGGAGTTCAAATAACGTGTTTTTAGATCATTTGTATCCTATCTTTGACTACATAACTTTTCACCAAATTTCACAAACACTAAGAAAGTTTGTTTTTCGATTCAAAACAAGATTTTAACGCTTTGAGGAGTTCAAATAACATGTTTTTAGATCATTTGTATCGTATCTTTCACTACATAACTTTTCACCAAATTTCACAAACACTAAGAAAGTTTGTTTTTCGATTCAAAACAAGATTTTAACGCTTTGAGGAGTTCAAATAACATGTTTTTAGATCATTTGTATCGTATCTTTCACTACATAACTTTTCACCAAATTTCACAAACACTAAGAAAGTTTGTTTTTCGATTCAAAACAAGATTTTAACGCTTTGAGGAGTTCAAATAACCTGTTTTTAGATCATTTGTATCGTATCTTTCACTACATAACTTTTCACCAAATTTCACAAATACTAAGAAAGTTTGTTTTTCGATTCAAAACAAGATTTTAACGCTTTGAGGAGTTCAAATAACGTGTTTTTAGATCATTTGTATCGTATCTTTCACTACATAACTTTTCACCAAATTTCACAAACACTAAGAAAGTTTGTTATTCTATTTCAAAACAAGATTTTAATGCTTTGAGGAGTTCAAATAACGAGTTTTTAGATCATTTGTATCGTATCTTTTACTACATAACTTTTCACCAAATTTCACAAACACTAAGAAAGTTTGTTTTTCGATTCAAAACAAGATTTTAACGCTTTGAGGAGTTCAAATAACATGTTTTTGGATCATTTGTATCGTATCTTTCACTACATAACTTTTCACCAAATTTCACAAACACTAAGAAAGTTTGTTTTTCGATTCAAAACAAGATTTTAACGCTTTGAGGAGTTCAAATAACATGTTTTTAGATCATTTGTATCGTATCTTTTACTACATAACTATTCACCAAATTTCACAAACACTAAGAAAGTTTGTTTTTCGATTCAAAACAAGATTTTAACGCTTTGAGGAGTTCAAATAACGTGTTTTTAGATCATTTGTATCGTATCTTTTACTACATCACTTTTCACCAAATTTCACAAACACTAAGAAAGTTTGTTTTTCGATTCAAAACAAGATTTTAACGCTTTGAGGAGTTCAAATAACGTGTTTTTAGATCATTTGTATCGTATCTTTCACAACATAACTTTTCACCAAATTTCACAAACACTAAGAAAGTTTGTTTTTCTATTCAAAACATGTTTTTAACGCTTTGAGGAGCTCAAATAACGTGTTTTTAGATCATTTGTATCGTATCTTTTACTACATAATTTTTCACCAAATTTCACAGACACAAAGAAAGTTTGTTTTTCGATTTAAAACAAGATTTTAACACTTTGAGGAGTTCAAATAACATGTTTTTAGATTATTTGTATCGTATCTTTTACTACATAGCTTTTCACCAAATTTCACAAACACTGAGAAAGTTTGTTTTTCGATTCAAAACAAGATTTTAACGCTTTGAGGAGTTCAAATAACATGTTTTTAGATCATTTGAATCGTACCTTTCACTACATAAATTTTCACCAAATTTCACAAACACTATGAAAGTTTGTTTTTCGATTCAAAACAAGATTTTAACGCTTTGAGGAGTTCAAATAACGTGTTTTTAGATCATTTGTATCGTATCTTTCACTACATAACTTTTCACCAAATTTCACAAACACTAAGAAAGTTTGTTTTTCTATTCAAAACAAGTTTTTAACGCTTTGAGGAGTTCAAATAACGTGTTTTTAGATCATTTGTATCGTATCTTTTACTACATAACTTTTCACCAAATTTCACAAACACTAAGAAAGTTTGTTTTTCGATTCAAAAAAGATTTTAACGCTTTGAGGAGTTCAAATAACGTGTTTTTAGATCATTTGTATCGTATCTTTTACTACATAACTTTTCACCAAATTTCACAAACACTAAGAAAGTTTGTTTTTCGATTCAAAACAAGATTTTAACGCTTTGAGGAGTTCAAATAACATGTTTTTAGATCATTTGTATCGTATCTTTTACTACATAACTTTTCACCAAATTTCACAAACACTAAGAAAGTTTGTTTTTCGATTCAAAACAAGATTTTAACGCTTTGAGAAGTTCAAATAACGTGTTTTTAGATCAATTGTATCGTATCTTTCACTACATAACTTTTCACCAAATTTCACAAACACTAAGAAAGTTTGTTTTTCGATTCAAAACAAGATTTTAACGCTTTGAGGAGTTCAAATAACATGTTTTTAGATCATTTGTATCGTATCTTTTACTACATAACTTTTCACCAAATTTCACAAACACTAAGAAAGTTTGTTTTTCGATTCAAAACAAGATTTTAACGCGTTGAGGAGTTCAAATAACGTGTTTTTAGATCAATTGTATCGTATCTTTTACTACATAACTTTTCACCAAATTTCACAAACACTAAGAAAGTTTGTTTTTCGATTCAAAACAAGATTTTAACGTTTTGAGGAGTTCAAATAACATGTTTTTAGATCATTTGTATCGTATCTTTCACTACTTAACTTTTCACCAAATTTCACAAACACTAAGAAAGTTTATTTTTCGATTCAAAACAAGATTTTAACGCTTTGAGGAGTTCAAATAACATGTTTTTAGATCATTTGTATCGTATCTTTTACTACATAACTTTTCACCAAATTTCACAAACACTAAGAAAGTTTATTTTTCGATTCAAAACAAGATTTTAACGCTTTGAGGAGTTCAAATAACATGTTTTTAGATCATTTGTATCGTATCTTTTACTACATAACTTTTCACCAAATTTCACAAACACTAAGAAAGTTTGTTTTTCGATTCAAAACAAGATTTTAACGCTTTGAGGAGTTCAAATAACCTGTTTTTAGATCATTTGTATCGTATCTTTCACTACATAACTTTTCACCAAATTTCACAAATACTAAGAAAGTTTGTTTTTCGATTCAAAACAAGATTTTAACGCTTTGAGGAGTTCAAATAACGTGTTTTTAGATCATTTGTATCGTATCTTTCACTACATAACTTTTCACCAAATTTCACAAACACTAAGAAAGTTTGTTATTCTATTTCAAAACAAGATTTTAATGCTTTGAGGAGTTCAAATAACGAGTTTTTAGATCATTTGTATCGTATCTTTCACTACATAACTTTTCACCAAATTTCACAAACACTAAGAAAGTTTGTTTTTCGATTCAAAACAAGATTTTAACGCTTTGAGGAGTTCAAATAACATGTTTTTGGATCATTTGTATCGTATCTTTTACTACATAACTTTTCACCAAATTTCACAAACACTCAGAAAGTTTGTTTTTCGATTCAAAACAAGATTTTAACGCTTTGAGGAGTTCAAATAACATGTTTTTGGATCATTTGTATCGTATCTTTCACTACATAACTTTTCACCAAATTTCACAAACACTAAGAAAGTTTGTTTTTCGATTCAAAACAAGATTTTAACGCTTTGAGGAGTTCAAATAACATGTTTTTAGATCATTTGTATCGTATCTTTTACTACATAACTTTTCACCAAATTTCACAAACACTAAGAAAGTTTGTTTTTCGATTCAAAACAAGATTTTAACGCTTTGAGGAGTTCAAATAACGTGTTTTTAGATCATTTGTATCGTATCTTTTACTACATAACTTTTCACCAAATTTCACAAACACTAAGAAAGTTTGTTTTTCGATTCAAAACAAGATTTTAACGCTTTGAGGAGTTCAAATAACATGTTTTTAGATCATTTGTATCGTATCTTTCACTACATAACTTTTCACCAAATTTCACAAACACTAAGAAAGTTTGTTTTTCGATTCAAAACAAGATTTTAACGCTTTGAGGTGTTCAAATAACGTGTTTTTAGATCATTTGTATCGTATCTTTCACAACATAACTTTTCACCAAATTTCACAAACACTAAGAAAGTTTGTTTTTCTATTCAAAACATGTTTTTAACGCTTTGAGGAGCTCAAATAACGTGTTTTTAGATCATTTGTATCGTATCTTTTACTACATAATTTTTCACCAAATTTCACAGACACAAAGAAAGTTTGTTTTTCGATTTAAAACAAGATTTTAACACTTTGAGGAGTTCAAATAACATGTTTTTAGATTATTTGTATCGTATCTTTTACTACATAACTTTTCACCAAATTTCACAAACACTGAGAAAGTTTGTTTTTCGATTCAAAACAAGATTTTAGCGCTTTGAGGAGTTCAAATAACATGTTTTTAGATCATTTGTATCGTACCTTTCACTACATAAATTTTCACCAAATTTCACAAACACTAAGAAAGTTTGTTTTTCGATTCTAAACAAGATTTTAACGCTTTGAGGAGTTCAAATAACGTGTTTTTAGATCATTTGTATCGTATCTTTCACTACATAACTTTTCCCCAAATTTCACAAACACTAAGAAAGTTTGTTTTTCTATTCAAAACAAGATTTTAACGCTTTGAGGAGTTCAAATAACGTGTTTTTAGATCATTTGTATCGTATCTTTTACTACATAACTTTTCACCAAATTTCACAAACACTAAGAAAGTTTGTTTTTCGATTCAAAAAAGATTTTAACGCTTTGAGGAGTTCAAATAACGTGTTTTTAGATCATTTGTATCGTATCTTTTACTACATAACTTTTCACCAAATTTCACAAACACTAAGAAAGTTTGTTTTTCGATTCAAAACAAGATTTTAACGCTTTGAGAAGTTCAAATAACGTGTTTTTAGATCAATTGTATCGTATCTTTCACTACATAACTTTTCACCAAATTTCACAAACACTAAGAAAGTTTGTTTTTCGATTCAAAACAAGATTTTAACGCTTTGAGGAGTTCAAATAACGTGTTTTTAGATCATTTGTATCGTATCTTTCACAACATAACTTTCCACCAAATTTCACAAACACTAAGAAAGTTTGTTTTTCTATTCAAAACATGTTTTTAACGCTTTGAGGAGCTCAAATAACGTGTTTTTAGATCATTTGTATCGTATCTTTTACTACATAATTTTTCACCAAATTTCACAAACACTAAGAAAGTTTGTTTTTCGATTCAAAACAAGATTTTAATGCTTTGAGGAGTTCAAATAACGTGTTTTTAGATCATTTGTATCGTATCTTTCACTACATAACTTTTCACCAAATTTCACAAACACTAAGAAAGTTTGTTATTCTATTTCAAAACAAGATTTTAATGCTTTGAGGAGTTCAAATCACGAGTTTTTAGATCATTTGTATCGTATCTTTTACTACATAACTTTTCACCAAATTTCACAAACACTAAGAAAGTTTGTTTTTCGATTCAAAACAAGATTTTAACGCTTTGAGGAGTTCAAATAACATGTTTTTAGATCATTTGTATCGTATCTTTCACTACATAACTTTTCACCAAATTTCACAAACACTAAGAAAGTTTGTTTTTCGATTCAAAACAAGATTTTAACGCTTTGAGGAGTTCAAATAACATGTTTTTAGATCATTTGTATCGTATCTTTTACTACATAACTTTTCACCAAATTTCACAAACACAAAGAAAGTTTGTTTTTCGATTCAAAACAAGATTTTAACGCTTTGAGGAGTTCAAATAATGTGTTTTTAGATCATTTGTATCGTATCTTTTACTACATAACTTTTCACCAAATTTCACAAACACTAAGAAAGTTTGTTTTTCGATTCAAAACAAGATTTTAACGCTTTGAGGAGTTCAAATAACGTGTTTTTAGATCATTTGTATCTTATCTTTTACTACATAACTTTTCACCAAATTTCACAAACACTAAGAAAGTTTGTTTTTCGATTCAAAACAAGATTTTAACGCTTTGAGGAGTTCAAATAACATGTTTTTAGATCATTTGTATCGTATCTTTCACTACATAACTTTTCACCAAATTTCACAAACACTAAGAAAGTTTGTTTTTCGATTCAAAAAAAGATTTTAACGCTTTGAGGAGTTCAAATAACATGTTTTTAGATCATTTGTATCGTATCTTTCACTACATAACTTTTCACCAAATTTCACAAACACTAAGAAAGTTTGTTTTTCGATTTAAAACAAGATTTTAACGCTTTCAGGAGTTCAAATAACATGTTTTTAGATCATTTGTATCGTATCTTTCACTACATAACTGTTCACCAAATTTCACAAATACTAAGAAAGTTTGTTTTTCGATTCAAAACAAGATTTTAACGCTTTGAGGAGTTCAAATAACGTGTTTTTAGATCATTTGTATCGTATCTTTCACTACATAACTTTTCACCAAATTTCACAAACACTAAGAAAGTTTGTTATTCTATTTCAAAACAAGATTTTAATGCTTTGAGGAGTTCAAATAACGAGTTTTTAGATCATTTGTATCGTATCTTTTACTACATAACTTTTCACCAAATTTCACAAACACTAAGAAAGTTTGTTTTTCGGTTCAAAACAAGATTTTAACGCTTTGAGGAGTTCAAATAACATGTTTTTAGATCATTTGTATCGTATCTTTTACTACATAACTTTTCACCAAATTTCACAAACACTAAGAAAGTTTGTTTTTCGATTCAAAACAAGATTTTAACGCTTTGAGGAGTTCAAATAACGTGTTTTTAGATCATTTGTATCGTATCTTTCACTACATAACTTTTCACCAAATTTCACAAACACTAAGAAAGTTTGTTTTTCTATTCAAAACAAGTTTTTAACGCTTTGAGGAGCTCAAATATCGTGTTTTTAGATCATTTGTATCATATCTTTTACTACTTAATTTTTCACCAAATTTCACAAACACTAAGAAAGTTTGTTTTTCGATTCAAAACAAGATTTTAACGCTTTGAGGAGGTCAAATAACGTGTTTTTAGATCAATTGTATCGTATATTTTACTACATAACTTTTCACCAAATTTCACAAACACTAAGAAAGTTTGTTTTTCGATTTAAAACAAGATTTTAACGCTTTGAGGAGTTCAAATAACATGTTTTTAGATCATTTGTATCGTATCTTTTACTACTTAACTTTTCACCAAATTTCACAAACACTAAGAAAGTTTGTTTTTCGATTCAAAACAAGATTTTAACGCTTTGAGGAGTTCAAATAACATGTTTTTAGATCATTTGTATCGTATCTTTCACTACATAACTTTTCACCAAATTTCACAAACACTAAGAAAGTTTGTTTTTCTATTCAAAACAAGATTTTAACGCTTTGAGGAGTTCAAATAACATGTTTTTAGATCATTTGTATCGTATCTTTTACTACATAACTTTTCACCAAATTTCACAAACACTAAGAAAGTTTGTTTTTCGATTCAAAACAAGATTTTAACGCTTTGAGGAGTTCAAATAACGTGTTTTTAGATCATTTGTATCGTATCTTTCACAACATAACTTTTCACCAAATTTCACAAACACTAAGAAAGTTTGTTTTTCTATTCAAAACATGTTTTTAACGCTTTGAGGAGCTCAAATAACGTGTTTTTAGATCATTTGTATCGTATCTTTTACTACATAATTTTTCACCAAATTTCACAAACACAAAGAAAGTTTGTTTTTCGATTTAAAACAAGATTTTAACACTTTGAGGAGTTCAAATAACATGTTTTTAGATTATTTGTATCGTATCTTTTACTACATAACTTTTCACCAAATTTCACAAACACTGAGAAAGTTTGTTTTTCGATTCAAAACAAGATTTTAACGCTTTGAGGAGTTCAGATAACATGTTTTTAGATCATTTGTATCGTACCTTTCACTACATAAATTTTCACCCAATTTCACAAACACTATGAAAGTTTGTTTTTCGATTCAAAACAAGATTTTAACGCTTTGAGGAGTTCAAATAACGTGTTTTTAGATCATTTGTATCGTATCTTTCACTACATAACTTTTCACCAAATTTCACAAACACTAAGAAAGTTTGTTTTTCTATTCAAAACAAGTTTTTAACGCTTTGAGGAGTTCAAATAACGTGTTTTTAGATCATTTGTATCGTATCTTTTACTACATAACTTTTCACCAAATTTCACAAACACTAAGAAAGTTTGTTTTTCGATTCAAAAAAGATTTTAACGCTTTGAGGAGTTCAAATAACGTGTTTTTAGATCATTTGTATCGTATCTTTTACTACATAACTTTTCACCAAATTTCACAAACACTAAGAAAGTTTGTTTTTCGATTCAAAACAAGATTTTAACGCTTTGAGGAGTTCAAATAACATGTTTTTAGATCATTTGTATCGTATCTTTTACTACATAACTTTTCACCAAATTTCACAAACACTAAGAAAGTTTGTTTTTCGATTCAAAACAAGATTTTAACGCTTTGAGGAGTTCAAATAACATGTTTTTAGATCATTTGTATCGTATCTTTTACTACATAACTTTTCACCAAATTTCACAAACACTAAGAAAGTTTGTTTTTCGATTCAAAACAAGATTTTAACGCTTTGAGGAGTTCAAATAACGTGTTTTTAGATCATTTGTATCGTATCTTTCACTACATAACTTTTCACCAAATTTCACAAACACTAAGAAAGTTTGTTATTCTATTTCAAAACAAGATTTTAATGCTTTGAGGAGTTCAAATAACGAGTTTTTAGATCATTTGTATCGTATCTTTTACTACATAACTTTTCACCAAATTTCACAAACACTGAGAAAGTTTGTTTTTCGATTCAAAACAAGATTTTAACGCTTTGAGGAGTTCAAATAACATGTTTTTAGATCATATGTATCGTATCTTTTACTACATAACTTTTCACCAAATTTCACAAACACTAAGAAAGTTTGTTTTTCGATTCAAAACAAGATTTTAACGCTTTGAGGAGTTCAAATAACATGTTTTTAGATCATTTGTATCGTATCTTTTACTACATAACTTTTCACCAAATTTCACAAACACTAAGAAAGTTTGTTTTTCGATTCAAAACAAGATTTTAACGCTTTGAGGAGTTCAAATAACATGTTTTTAGATCATTTGTATCGTATCTTTTACTACATAACTTTTCACCAAATTTCACAAACACTAAGAAAGTTTGTTTTTCGATTCAAAACAAGATTTTAACGCTTTGAGGAGTTCAAATAACATGTTTTTAGATCATTTGTATCGTATCTTTTACTACATAACTTTTCACCAAATTTCACAAACACTAAGAAAGTTTGTTTTTCGATTCAAAACAAGATTTTAACGCTTTGAGGAGTTCAAATAACATGTTTTTAGATCATTTGTATCGTATCTTTTACTACATAACTTTTCACCAAATTTCACAAACACTAAGAAAGTTTGTTTTTCGATTCAAAACAAGATTTTAACGCTTTGAGAAGTTCAAATAACGTGTTTTTAGATCAATTGTATCGTATCTTTCACTACATAACTTTTCACCAAATTTCACAAACACTAAGAAAGTTTGTTTTTCGATTCAAAACAAGATTTTAACGCTTTGAGGAGTTCAAATAACATGTTTTTAGATCATTTGTATCGTATCTTTTACTACATAACTTTTCACCAAATTTCACAAACACTAAGAAAGTTTGTTTTTCGATTCAAAACAAGATTTTAACGCTTTGAGGAGTTCAAATAACATGTTTTTAGATCATTTGTATCGTATCTTTTACTACATAACTTTTCACCAAATTTCACAAACACTAAGAAAGTTTGTTTTTCGATTCAAAACAAGATTTTAACGCTTTGAGTAGTTCAAATAACATGTTTTTAGATCATTTGTATCGTATCTTTTACTACATAACTTTTCACCAAATTTCACAAACACTAAGAAAGTTTGTTTTTCGATTCAAAACAAGATTTTAACGCTTTGAGAAGTTCAAATAACGTGTTTTTAGATCAATTGTATCGTATCTTTCACTACATAACTTTTCACCAAATTTCACAAACACTAAGAAAGTTTGTTTTTCGATTCAAAACAAGATTTTAACGCTTTGAGGAGTTCAAATAACATGTTTTTAGATCATTTGTATCGTATCTTTTACTACATAACTTTTCACCAAATTTCACAAACACTAAGAAAGTTTGTTTTTCGATTCAAAACAAGATTTTAACGCGTTGAGGAGTTCAAATAACGTGTTTTTAGATCAATTGTATCGTATATTTTACTACATAACTTTTCACCAAATTTCACAAACACTAAGAAAGTTTGTTTTTCGATTTAAAACAAGATTTTAACGTTTTGAGGAGTTCAAATAACATGTTTTTAGATCATTTGTATCGTATCTTTTACTACTTAACTTTTCACCAAATTTCACAAACACTAAGAAAGTTTGTTTTTCGATTCAAAACAAGATTTTAACGTTTTGAGGAGTTCAAATAACATGTTTTTAGATCATTTGTATCGTATCTTTCACTACATAACTTTTCACCAAATTTCACAAACACTAAGAAAGTTTATTTTTCGATTCAAAACAAGATTTTAACGCTTTGAGGAGTTCAAATAACATGTTTTTAGATCATTTGTATCGTATCTTTTACTACATAACTTTTCACCAAATTTCACAAACACTAAGAAAGTTTGTTTTTCGATTCAAAACAAGATTTTAACGCTTTGAGGAGTTCAAATAACATGTTTTTAGATCATTTGTATCGTATCTTTCACTACATAACTTTTCACCAAATTTCACAAACACTAAGAAAGTTTGTTTTTCGATTCAAAACAAGATTTTAACGCTTTGAGGAGTTCAAATAACCTGTTTTTAGATCATTTGTATCGTATCTTTCACTACATAACTTTTCACCAAATTTCACAAATACTAAGAAAGTTTGTTTTTCGATTCAAAACAAGATTTTAACGCTTTGAGGAGTTCAAATAACGTGTTTTTAGATCATTTGTATCGTATCTTTCACTACATAACTTTTCACCAAATTTCACAAACACTAAGAAAGTTTGTTATTCTATTTCAAAACAAGATTTTAATGCTTTGAGGAGTTGAAATAACGAGTTTTTAGATCATTTGTATCGTATATTTTACTACATAACTTTTCACCAAATTTCACAAACACTAAGAAAGTTTGTTTTTCGATTCAAAACAAGATTTTAACGCTTTGAGGAGTTCAAATAACATGTTTTTGGATCATTTGTATCGTATCTTTCACTACATAACTTTTCACCAAATTTCACAAACACTCAGAAAGTTTGTTTTTCGATTCAAAACAAGATTTTAACGCTTTGAGGAGTTCAAATAACATGTTTTTAGATCATTTGTATCGTATCTTTTACTACATAACTTTTCACCAAATTTCACAAACACTAAGAAAGTTTGTTTTTCGATTCAAAACAAGATTTTAACGCTTTGAGGAGTTCAAATAACGTGTTTTTAGATCATTTGTATCGTATCTTTTACTACATAACTTTTCACCAAATTTCACAAACACTAAGAAAGTTTGTTTTTCGATTCAAAACAAGATTTTAACGCTTTGAGGAGTTCAAATAACATGTTTTTAGATCATTTGTATCGTATCTTTCACTACATAACTTTTCACCAAATTTCACAAACACTAAGAAAGTTTGTTTTTCGATTCAAAACAAGATTTTAACGCTTTGAGGAGTTCAAATAACGTGTTTTTAGATCATTTGTATCGTATCTTTCACAACATAACTTTTCACCAAATTTCACAAACACTAAGAAAGTTTGTTTTTCTATTCAAAACATGTTTTTAACGCTTTGAGGAGCTCAAATAACGTGTTTTTAGATCATTTGTATCGTATCTTTTACTACATAATTTTTCACCAAATTTCACAGACACAAAGAAAGTTTGTTTTTCGATTTAAAACAAGATTTTAACACTTTGAGGAGCTCAAATAACATGTTTTTAGATCATTTGTATCGTATCTTTTACTACATAACTTTTCACCAAATTTCACAAACACTAAGAAAGTTTGTTTTTCGATTCAAAACAAGATTTTAACGCTTTGAGGAGTTCAAATAACATGTTTTTAGATCATTTGTATCGTATCTTTCACTACATAACTTTTCACCAAATTTCACAAACACTAAGAAAGTTTGTTTTTCGATTCAAAACAAGATTTTAACGCTTTGAGGAGTTCAAATAACCTGTTTTTAGATCATTTGTATCGTATCTTTCACTACATAACTTTTCACCAAATTTCACAAATACTAAGAAAGTTTGTTTTTCGATTCAAAACAAGATTTTAACGCTTTGAGGAGTTCAAATAACGTGTTTTTAGATCATTTGTATCGTATCTTTCACTACATAACTTTTCACCAAATTTCACAAACACTAAGAAAGTTTGTTATTCTATTTCAAAACAAGATTTTAATGCTTTGAGGAGTTCAAATAACGAGTTTTTAGATCATTTGTATCGTATATTTTACTACATAACTTTTCACCAAATTTCACAAACACTAAGAAAGTTTGTTTTTCGATTCAAAACAAGATTTTAACGCTTTGAGGAGTTCAAATAACATGTTTTTAGATCATTTGTATCGTATCTTTTACTACATAATTTTTCACCAAATTTCACAGACACAAAGAAAGTTTGTTTTTCGATTTAAAACAAGATTTTAACACTTTGAGGAGCTCAAATAACATGTTTTTAGATCATTTGTATCGTATCTTTTACTACATAACTTTTCACCAAATTTCACAAACACTAAGAAAGTTTGTTTTTCGATTCAAAACAAGATTTTAACGCTTTGAGGAGTTCAAATAACATGTTTTTAGATCATTTGTATCGTATCTTTCACTACATAACTTTTCACCAAATTTCACAAACACTAAGAAAGTTTGTTTTTCGATTCAAAACAAGATTTTAACGCTTTGAGGAGTTCAAATAACCTGTTTTTAGATCATTTGTATCGTATCTTTCACTACATAACTTTTCACCAAATTTCACAAATACTAAGAAAGTTTGTTTTTCGATTCAAAACAAGATTTTAACGCTTTGAGGAGTTCAAATAACGTGTTTTTAGATCATTTGTATCGTATCTTTCACTACATAACTTTTCACCAAATTTCACAAACACTAAGAAAGTTTGTTATTCTATTTCAAAACAAGATTTTAATGCTTTGAGGAGTTCAAATAACGAGTTTTTAGATCATTTGTATCGTATATTTTACTACATAACTTTTCACCAAATTTCACAAACACTAAGAAAGTTTGTTTTTCGATTCAAAACAAGATTTTAACGCTTTGAGGAGTTCAAATAACATGTTTTTAGATCATTTGTATCGTATCTTTCACTACATAACTTTTCACCAAATTTCACAAACACTAAGAAAGTTTGTTTTTCGATTCAAAACAAGATTTTAACGCTTTGAGGAGTTCAAATAACGTGTTTTTAGATCATTTGTATCGTATCTTTTACTACATAATTTTTCACCAAATTTCACAGACACAAAGAAAGTTTGTTTTTCGATTTAAAACAAGATTTTAACACTTTGAGGAGCTCAAATAACATGTTTTTAGATCATTTGTATCGTATCTTTTACTACATAACTTTTCACCAAATTTCACAAACACTAAGAAAGTTTGTTTTTCGATTCAAAACAAGATTTTAACGCTTTGAGGAGTTCAAATAACGTGTTTTTAGATCATTTGTATCGTATCTTTCACAACATAACTTTTCACCAAATTTCACAAACACTAAGAAAGTTTGTTTTTCTATTCAAAACATGTTTTTAACGCTTTGAGGAGCTCAAATAACGTGTTTTTAGATCATTTGTATCGTATCTTTTACTACATAATTTTTCACCAAATTTCACAAACACAAAGAAAGTTTGTTTTTCGATTCAAAACAAGATTTTAACGCTTTGAGGAGTTCAAATAACGTGTTTTTAGATCATTTGTATCGTATCTTTTACTACATAACTTTTCACCAAATTTCACAAACACTAAGAAAGTTTGTTTTTCGATTCAAAACAAGATTTTAACGCTTTGAGGAGTTCAAATAACATGTTTTTAGATCATTTGTATCGTATCTTTTACTACATAACTTTTCACCAAATTTCACAAACACTAAGAAAGTTTGTTTTTCGATTCAAAACAAGATTTTAACGCTTTGAGGAGTTCAAATAACATGTTTTTAGATCATTTGTATCGTATCTTTCACTACATAACTTTTCACCAAATTTCACAAACACTAAGAAAGTTTGTTTTTCGATTCAAAACAAGATTTTAACGCTTTGAGGAGTTCAAATAACATGTTTTTAGATCATTTGTATCGTACCTTTCACTACATAAATTTTCACCCAATTTCACAAACACTATGAAAGTTTGTTTTTCGATTCAAAACAAGATTTTAACGCTTTGAGGAGTTCAAATAACGTGTTTTTAGATCATTTGTATCGTATCTTTCACTACATAACTTTTCACCAAATTTCACAAACACTAAGAAAGTTTGTTTTTCTATTCAAAACAAGTTTTTAACGCTTTGAGGAGTTCAAATAACGTGTTTTTAGATCATTTGTATCGTATCTTTTACTACATAACTTTTCACCAAATTTCACAAACACTAAGAAAGTTTGTTTTTCGATTCAAAAAAGATTTTAACGCTTTGAGGAGTTCAAATAACGTGTTTTTAGATCATTTGTATCGTATCTTTTACTACATAACTTTTCACCAAATTTCACAAACACTAAGAAAGTTTGTTTTTCGATTCAAAACAAGATTTTAACGCTTTGAGGAGTTCAAATAACATGTTTTTAGATCATTTGTATCGTATCTTTTACTACATAACTTTTCACCAAATTTCACAAACACTAAGAAAGTTTGTTTTTCGATTCAAAACAAGATTTTAACGCTTTGAGGAGTTCAAATAACATGTTTTTAGATCATTTGTATCGTATCTTTTACTACATAACTTTTCACCAAATTTCACAAACACTAAGAAAGTTTGTTTTTCGATTCAAAACAAGATTTTAACGCTTTGAGGAGTTCAAATAACGTGTTTTTAGATCATTTGTATCGTATCTTTCACTACATAACTTTTCACCAAATTTCACAAACACTAAGAAAGTTTGTTATTCTATTTCAAAACAAGATTTTAATGCTTTGAGGAGTTCAAATAACGAGTTTTTAGATCATTTGTATCGTATCTTTTACTACATAACTTTTCACCAAATTTCACAAACACTGAGAAAGTTTGTTTTTCGATTCAAAACAAGATTTTAACGCTTTGAGGAGTTCAAATAACATGTTTTTAGATCATTTGTATCGTATCTTTTACTACATAACTTTTCACCAAATTTCACAAACACTAAGAAAGTTTGTTTTTCGATTCAAAACAAGATTTTAACGCTTTGAGGAGTTCAAATAACATGTTTTTAGATCATTTGTATCGTATCTTTTACTACATAACTTTTCACCAAATTTCACAAACACTAAGAAAGTTTGTTTTTCGATTCAAAACAAGATTTTAACGCTTTGAGGAGTTCAAATAACATGTTTTTAGATCATTTGTATCGTATCTTTTACTACATAACTTTTCACCAAATTTCACAAACACTAAGAAAGTTTGTTTTTCGATTCAAAACAAGATTTTAACGCTTTGAGGAGTTCAAATAACATGTTTTTAGATCATTTGTATCGTATCTTTTACTACATAACTTTTCACCAAATTTCACAAACACTAAGAAAGTTTGTTTTTCGATTCAAAACAAGATTTTAACGCTTTGAGGAGTTCAAATAACATGTTTTTAGATCATTTGTATCGTATCTTTTACTACATAACTTTTCACCAAATTTCACAAACACTAAGAAAGTTTGTTTTTCGATTCAAAACAAGATTTTAACGCTTTGAGAAGTTCAAATAACGTGTTTTTAGATCAATTGTATCGTATCTTTCACTACATAACTTTTCACCAAATTTCACAAACACTAAGAAAGTTTGTTTTTCGATTCAAAACAAGATTTTAACGCTTTGAGGAGTTCAAATAACATGTTTTTAGATCATTTGTATCGTATCTTTTACTACATAACTTTTCACCAAATTTCACAAACACTAAGAAAGTTTGTTTTTCGATTCAAAACAAGATTTTAACGCTTTGAGGAGTTCAAATAACATGTTTTTAGATCATTTGTATCGTATCTTTTACTACATAACTTTTCACCAAATTTCACAAACACTAAGAAAGTTTGTTTTTCGATTCAAAACAAGATTTTAACGCTTTGAGGAGTTCAAATAACATGTTTTTAGATCATTTGTATCGTATCTTTTACTACATAACTTTTCACCAAATTTCACAAACACTAAGAAAGTTTGTTTTTCGATTCAAAACAAGATTTTAACGCTTTGAGAAGTTCAAATAACGTGTTTTTAGATCAATTGTATCGTATCTTTCACTACATAACTTTTCACCAAATTTCACAAACACTAAGAAAGTTTGTTTTTCGATTCAAAACAAGATTTTAACGCTTTGAGGAGTTCAAATAACATGTTTTTAGATCATTTGTATCGTATCTTTTACTACATAACTTTTCACCAAATTTCACAAACACTAAGAAAGTTTGTTTTTCGATTCAAAACAAGATTTTAACGCGTTGAGGAGTTCAAATAACGTGTTTTTAGATCAATTGTATCGTATATTTTACTACATAACTTTTCACCAAATTTCACAAACACTAAGAAAGTTTGTTTTTCGATTTAAAACAAGATTTTAACGTTTTGAGGAGTTCAAATAACATGTTTTTAGATCAGTTGTATCGTATCTTTTACTACTTAACTTTTCACCAAATTTCACAAACACTAAGAAAGTTTGTTTTTCGATTCAAAACAAGATTTTAACGCTTTGAGGAGTTCAAATAACATGTTTTTAGATCATTTGTATCGTATCTTTCACTACATAACTTTTCACCAAATTTCACAAACACTAAGAAAGTTTATTTTTCGATTCAAAACAAGATTTTAACGCTTTGAGGAGTTCAAATAACATGTTTTTAGATCATTTGTATCGTATCTTTTACTACATAACTTTTCACCAAATTTCACAAACACTAAGAAAGTTTGTTTTTCGATTCAAAACAAGATTTTAACGCTTTGAGGAGTTCAAATAACATGTTTTTAGATCATTTGTATCGTATCTTTCACTACATAACTTTTCACCAAATTTCACAAACACTAAGAAAGTTTGTTTTTCGATTCAAAACAAGATTTTAACGCTTTGAGGAGTTCAAATAACCTGTTTTTAGATCATTTGTATCGTATCTTTCACTACATAACTTTTCACCAAATTTCACAAATACTAAGAAAGTTTGTTTTTCGATTCAAAACAAGATTTTAACGCTTTGAGGAGTTCAAATAACGTGTTTTTAGATCATTTGTATCGTATCTTTCACTACATAACTTTTCACCAAATTTCACAAACACTAAGAAAGTTTGTTATTCTATTTCAAAACAAGATTTTAATGCTTTGAGGAGTTGAAATAACGAGTTTTTAGATCATTTGTATCGTATATTTTACTACATAACTTTTCACCAAATTTCACAAACACTAAGAAAGTTTGTTTTTCGATTCAAAACAAGATTTTAACGCTTTGAGGAGTTCAAATAACATGTTTTTGGATCATTTGTATCGTATCTTTCACTACATAACTTTTCACCAAATTTCACAAACACTCAGAAAGTTTGTTTTTCGATTCAAAACAAGATTTTAACGCTTTGAGGAGTTCAAATAACATGTTTTTAGATCATTTGTATCGTATCTTTTACTACATAACTTTTCACCAAATTTCACAAACACTAAGAAAGTTTGTTTTTCGATTCAAAACAAGATTTTAACGCTTTGAGGAGTTCAAATAACGTGTTTTTAGATCATTTGTATCGTATCTTTTACTACATAACTTTTCACCAAATTTCACAAACACTAAGAAAGTTTGTTTTTCGATTCAAAACAAGATTTTAACGCTTTGAGGAGTTCAAATAACATGTTTTTAGATCATTTGTATCGTATCTTTCACTACATAACTTTTCACCAAATTTCACAAACACTAAGAAAGTTTGTTTTTCGATTCAAAACAAGATTTTAACGCTTTGAGGAGTTCAAATAACGTGTTTTTAGATCATTTGTATCGTATCTTTCACAACATAACTTTTCACCAAATTTCACAAACACTAAGAAAGTTTGTTTTTCTATTCAAAACATGTTTTTAACGCTTTGAGGAGCTCAAATAACGTGTTTTTAGATCATTTGTATCGTATCTTTTACTACATAATTTTTCACCAAATTTCACAGACACAAAGAAAGTTTGTTTTTCGATTTAAAACAAGATTTTAACACTTTGAGGAGCTCAAATAACATGTTTTTAGATCATTTGTATCGTATCTTTTACTACATAACTTTTCACCAAATTTCACAAACACTAAGAAAGTTTGTTTTTCGATTCAAAACAAGATTTTAACGCTTTGAGGAGTTCAAATAACATGTTTTTAGATCATTTGTATCGTATCTTTCACTACATAACTTTTCACCAAATTTCACAAACACTAAGAAAGTTTGTTTTTCGATTCAAAACAAGATTTTAACGCTTTGAGGAGTTCAAATAACCTGTTTTTAGATCATTTGTATCGTATCTTTCAATACATAACTTTTCACCAAATTTCACAAATACTAAGAAAGTTTGTTTTTCGATTCAAAACAAGATTTTAACGCTTTGAGGAGTTCAAATAACGTGTTTTTAGATCATTTGTATCGTATCTTTCACTACATAACTTTTCACCAAATTTCACAAACACTAAGAAAGTTTGTTATTCTATTTCAAAACAAGATTTTAATGCTTTGAGGAGTTCAAATAACGAGTTTTTAGATCATTTGTATCGTATATTTTACTACATAACTTTTCACCAAATTTCACAAACACTAAGAAAGTTTGTTTTTCGATTCAAAACAAGATTTTAACGCTTTGAGGAGTTCAAATAACATGTTTTTAGATCATTTGTATCGTATCTTTTACTACATAATTTTTCACCAAATTTCACAGACACAAAGAAAGTTTGTTTTTCGATTTAAAACAAGATTTTAACACTTTGAGGAGCTCAAATAACATGTTTTTAGATCATTTGTATCGTATCTTTTACTACATAACTTTTCACCAAATTTCACAAACACTAAGAAAGTTTGTTTTTCGATTCAAAACAAGATTTTAACGCTTTGAGGAGTTCAAATAACATGTTTTTAGATCATTTGTATCGTATCTTTCACTACATAACTTTTCACCAAATTTCACAAACACTAAGAAAGTTTGTTTTTCGATTCAAAACAAGATTTTAACGCTTTGAGGAGTTCAAATAACCTGTTTTTAGATCATTTGTATCGTATCTTTCACTACATAACTTTTCACCAAATTTCACAAATACTAAGAAAGTTTGTTTTTCGATTCAAAACAAGATTTTAACGCTTTGAGGAGTTCAAATAACGTGTTTTTAGATCATTTGTATCGTATCTTTCACTACATAACTTTTCACCAAATTTCACAAACACTAAGAAAGTTTGTTATTCTATTTCAAAACAAGATTTTAATGCTTTGAGGAGTTCAAATAACGAGTTTTTAGATCATTTGTATCGTATATTTTACTACATAACTTTTCACCAAATTTCACAAACACTAAGAAAGTTTGTTTTTCGATTCAAAACAAGATTTTAACGCTTTGAGGAGTTCAAATAACATGTTTTTGGATCATTTGTATCGTATCTTTCACTACATAACTTTTCACCAAATTTCACAAACACATTTCACAAACACTAAGAAAGTTTGTTTTTCGATTCAAAACAAGATTTTAACGCTTTGAGGAGTTCAAATAACATGTTTTTGGATCATTTGTATCGTATCTTTCACTACATAACTTTTCACCAAATTTCACAAACACTAAGAAAGTTTGTTTTTCGATTCAAAACAAGATTTTAACGCTTTGAGGAGTTCAAATAACGTGTTTTTAGATCATTTGTATCGTATCTTTTACTACATAACTTTTCACCAAATTTCACAAACACTAAGAAAGTTTGTTTTTCGATTCAAAACAAGATTTTAACGCTTTGAGGAGTTCAAATAACGTGTTTTTAGATCATTTGTATCGTATCTTTCACTACATAACTTTTCACCAAATTTCACAAACACTAAGAAAGTTTGTTTTTCTATTCAAAACAAGTTTTTAACGCTTTGAGGAGTTCAAATAACGTGTTTTTAGATCATTTGTATCGTATCTTTCACTACATAACTTTTCACCAAATTTCACAAACACTAAGAAAGTTTGTTTTTCTATTCAAAAAAGATTTTAACGCTTTGAGGAGTTCAAATAACGTGTTTTTAGATCATTTGTATCGTATCTTTTACTACATAACTTTTCACCAAATTTCACAAACACTAAGAAAGTTTGTTTTTCGATTCAAAAAAGATTTTAACGCTTTGAGGAGTTCAAATAACGTGTTTTTAGATCATTTGTATCCTATCTTTTACTACATAACTTTTCACCAAATTTCACAAACACTAAGAAAGTTTGTTTTTCGATTCAAAACAAGATTTTAACGCTTTGAGGAGTTCAAATAACATGTTTTTAGATCATTTGTATCGTATCTTTTACTACATAACTTTTCACCAAATTTCACAAACACTAAGAAAGTTTGTTTTTCGATTCAAAACAAGATTTTAACGCTTTGAGGAGTTCAAATAACATGTTTTTAGATCATTTGTATCGTATCTTTTACTACATAACTTTTCACCAAATTTCACAAACACTAAGAAAGTTTGTTTTTCGATTCAAAACAAGATTTTAACGCTTTGAGGAGTTCAAATAACGTGTTTTTAGATCATTTGTATCGTATCTTTCACTACATAACTTTTCACCAAATTTCACAAACACTAAGAAAGTTTGTTATTCTATTTCAAAACAAGATTTTAATGCTTTGAGGAGTTCAAATAACGAGTTTTTAGATCATTTGTATCGTATCTTTTACTACATAACTTTTCACCAAATTTCACAAACACTAAGAAAGTTTGTTTTTCGGTTCAAAACAAGATTTTAACGCTTTGAGGAGTTCAAATAACATGTTTTTAGATCATTTGTATCGTATCTTTTACTACATAACTTTTCACCAAATTTCACAAACACTAAGAAAGTTTGTTTTTCGATTCAAAACAAGATTTTAACGCTTTGAGGAGTTCAAATAACGTGTTTTTAGATCATTTGTATCGTATCTTTCACTACATAACTTTTCACCAAATTTCACAAACACTAAGAAAGTTTGTTTTTCTATTCAAAACAAGTTTTTAACGCTTTGAGGAGCTCAAATATCGTGTTTTTAGATCATTTGTATCATATCTTTTACTACTTAATTTTTCACCAAATTTCACAAACACTAAGAAAGTTTGTTTTTCGATTCAAAACAAGATTTTAACGCTTTGAGGAGTTCAAATAACGTGTTTTTAGATCAATTGTATCGTATATTTTACTACATAACTTTTCACCAAATTTCACAAACACTAAGAAAGTTTGTTTTTCGATTTAAAACAAGATTTTAACGCTTTGAGGAGTTCAAATAACATGTTTTTAGATCATTTGTATCGTATCTTTTACTACTTAACTTTTCACCAAATTTCACAAACACTAAGAAAGTTTGTTTTTCGATTCAAAACAAGATTTTAACGCTTTGAGGAGTTCAAATAACATGTTTTTAGATCATTTGTATCGTATCTTTCACTACATAACTTTTCACCAAATTTCACAAACACTAAGAAAGTTTGTTTTTCGATTCAAAACAAGATTTTAACGCTTTGAGGAGTTCAAATAACATGTTTTTAGATCATTTGTATCGTATCTTTTACTACATAACTTTTCACCAAATTTCACAAACACTTAGAAAGTTTGTTTTTCGATTCAAAACAAGATTTTAACGCTTTGAGGAGTTCAAATAACGTGTTTTTAGATCATTTGTATCGTATCTTTCACAACATAACTTTTCACCAAATTTCACAAACACTAAGAAAGTTTGTTTTTCTATTCAAAACATGTTTTTAACGCTTTGAGGAGCTCAAATAACGTGTTTTTAGATCATTTGTATCGTATCTTTTACTACATAATTTTTCACCAAATTTCACAAACACAAAGAAAGTTTGTTTTTCGATTTAAAACAAGATTTTAACACTTTGAGGAGTTCAAATAACATGTTTTTAGATTATTTGTATCGTATCTTTTACTACATAACTTTTCACCAAATTTCACAAACACTGAGAAAGTTTGTTTTTCGATTCAAAACAAGATTTTAACGCTTTGAGGAGTTCAGATAACATGTTTTTAGATCATTTGTATCGTACCTTTCACTACATAAATTTTCACCCAATTTCACAAACACTATGAAAGTTTGTTTTTCGATTCAAAACAAGATTTTAACGCTTTGAGGAGTTCAAATAACGTGTTTTTAGATCATTTGTATCGTATCTTTCACTACATAACTTTTCACCAAATTTCACAAACACTAAGAAAGTTTGTTTTTCTATTCAAAACAAGTTTTTAACGCTTTGAGGAGTTCAAATAACGTGTTTTTAGATCATTTGTATCGTATCTTTTACTACATAACTTTTCACCAAATTTCACAAACACTAAGAAAGTTTGTTTTTCGATTCAAAAAAGATTTTAACGCTTTGAGGAGTTCAAATAACGTGTTTTTAGATCATTTGTATCGTATCTTTTACTACATAACTTTTCACCAAATTTCACAAACACTAAGAAAGTTTGTTTTTCGATTCAAAACAAGATTTTAACGCTTTGAGGAGTTCAAATAACATGTTTTTGGATCATTTGTATCGTATCTTTCACTACATAACTTTTCACCAAATTTCACAAACACTAAGAAAGTTTGTTTTTCGATTCAAAACAAGATTTTAACACTTTGAGGAGTTCAAATAACATGTTTTTAGATCATTTGTATCGTATCTTTTACTACATAACTATTCACCAAATTTCACAAACACTAAGAAAGTTTGTTTTTCGATTCAAAACAAGATTTTAACGCTTTGAGGAGTTCAAATAACGTGTTTTTAGATCATTTGTATCGTATCTTTTACTACATAACTTTTCACCAAATTTCACAAACACTAAGAAAGTTTGTTTTTCGATTCAAAACAAGATTTTAACGCTTTGAGGAGTTCAAATAACGTGTTTTTAGATCATTTGTATCGTATCTTTCACAACATAACTTTTCACCAAATTTCACAAACACTAAGAAAGTTTGTTTTTCTATTCAAAACATGTTTTTAACGCTTTGAGGAGCTCAAATAACGTGTTTTTAGATCATTTGTATCGTATCTTTTACTACATAATTTTTCACCAAATTTCACAGACACAAAGAAAGTTTGTTTTTCGATTTAAAACAAGATTTTAACACTTTGAGGAGTTCAAATAACATGTTTTTAGATTATTTGTATCGTATCTTTTACTACATAGCTTTTCACCAAATTTCACAAACACTGAGAAAGTTTGTTTTTCGATTCAAAACAAGATTTTAACGCTTTGAGGAGTTCAAATAACGTGTTTTTAGATCATTTGTATCGTATCTTTCACTACATAACTTTTCACCAAATTTCACAAACACTAAGAAAGTTTGTTATTCTATTTCAAAACAAGATTTTAATGCTTTGAGGAGTTCAAATAACGAGTTTTTAGATCATTTGTATCGTATATTTTACTACATAACTTTTCACCAAATTTCACAAACACTAAGAAAGTTTGTTTTTCGATTCAAAACAAGATTTTAACGCTTTGAGGAGTTCAAATAACATGTTTTTAGATCATTTGTATCGTATCTTTTACTACATAATTTTTCACCAAATTTCACAGACAAAAAGAAAGTTTGTTTTTCGATTTAAAACAAGATTTTAACACTTTGAGGAGCTCAAATAACATGTTTTTAGATCATTTGTATCGTATCTTTTACTACATAACTTTTCACCAAATTTCACAAACACTAAGAAAGTTTGTTTTTCGATTCAAAACAAGATTTTAACGCTTTGAGGAGTTCAAATAACATGTTTTTAGATCATTTGTATCGTATCTTTCACTACATAACTTTTCACCAAATTTCACAAACACTAAGAAAGTTTGTTTTTCGATTCAAAACAAGATTTTAACGCTTTGAGGAGTTCAAATAACCTGTTTTTAGATCATTTGTATCGTATCTTTCACTACATAACTTTTCACCAAATTTCACAAATACTAAGAAAGTTTGTTTTTCGATTCAAAACAAGATTTTAACGCTTTGAGGAGTTCAAATAACGTGTTTTTAGATCATTTGTATCGTATCTTTCACTACATAACTTTTCACCAAATTTCACAAACACTAAGAAAGTTTGTTATTCTATTTCAAAACAAGATTTTAATGCTTTGAGGAGTTCAAATAACGAGTTTTTAGATCATTTGTATCGTATATTTTACTACATAACTTTTCACCAAATTTCACAAACACTAAGAAAGTTTGTTTTTCGATTCAAAACAAGATTTTAACGCTTTGAGGAGTTCAAATAACATGTTTTTGGATCATTTGTATCGTATCTTTCACTACATAACTTTTCACCAAATTTCACAAACACATTTCACAAACACTAAGAAAGTTTGTTTTTCGATTCAAAACAAGATTTTAACGCTTTGAGGAGTTCAAATAACATGTTTTTGGATCATTTGTATCGTATCTTTCACTACATAACTTTTCACCAAATTTCACAAACACTAAGAAAGTTTGTTTTTCGATTCAAAACAAGATTTTAACGCTTTGAGGAGTTCAAATAACGTGTTTTTAGATCATTTGTATCGTATCTTTTACTACATAACTTTTCACCAAATTTCACAAACACTAAGAAAGTTTGTTTTTCGATTCAAAACAAGATTTTAACGCTTTGAGGAGTTCAAATAACGTGTTTTTAGATCATTTGTATCGTATCTTTCACTACATAACTTTTCACCAAATTTCACAAACACTAAGAAAGTTTGTTTTTCTATTCAAAACAAGTTTTTAACGCTTTGAGGAGTTCAAATAACGTGTTTTTAGATCATTTGTATCGTATCTTTCACTACATAACTTTTCACCAAATTTCACAAACACTAAGAAAGTTTGTTTTTCTATTCAAAAAAGATTTTAACGCTTTGAGGAGTTCAAATAACGTGTTTTTAGATCATTTGTATCGTATCTTTTACTACATAACTTTTCACCAAATTTCACAAACACTAAGAAAGTTTGTTTTTCGATTCAAAAAAGATTTTAACGCTTTGAGGAGTTCAAATAACGTGTTTTTAGATCATTTGTATCCTATCTTTTACTACATAACTTTTCACCAAATTTCACAAACACTAAGAAAGTTTGTTTTTCGATTCAAAACAAGATTTTAACGCTTTGAGGAGTTCAAATAACATGTTTTTAGATCATTTGTATCGTATCTTTTACTACATAACTTTTCACCAAATTTCACAAACACTAAGAAAGTTTGTTTTTCGATTCAAAACAAGATTTTAACGCTTTGAGGAGTTCAAATAACGTGTTTTTAGATCATTTGTATCGTATCTTTTACTACATAACTTTTCACCAAATTTCACAAACACTAAGAAAGTTTGTTTTTCGATTCAAAACAAGATTTTAACGCTTTGAGGAGTTCAAATAACGTGTTTTTAGATCATTTGTATCGTATCTTTCACAACATAACTTTTCACCAAATTTCACAAACACTAAGAAAGTTTGTTTTTCTATTCAAAACATGTTTTTAACGCTTTGAGGAGCTCAAATAACGTGTTTTTAGATCATTTGTATCGTATCTTTTACTACATAACTTTTCACCAAATTTCACAAACACTAAGAAAGTTTGTTTTTCGATTCAAAACAAGATTTTAACGCTTTGAGGAGTTCAAATAACATGTTTTTGGATCATTTGTATCGTATCTTTCACTACATAACTTTTCACCAAATTTCACAAACACTAAGAAAGTTTGTTTTTCGATTCAAAACAAGATTTTAACGCTTTGAGGAGTTCAAATAACGTGTTTTTAGATCATTTGTATCGTATCTTTTACTACATAACTTTTCACCAAATTTCACAAACACTAAGAAAGTTTGTTTTTCGATTCAAAACAAGATTTTAACGCTTTGAGGAGTTCAAATAACGTGTTTTTAGATCATTTGTATCCTATCTTTTACTACATAACTTTTCACCAAATTTCACAAACACTAAGAAAGTTTGTTTTTCGATTCAAAACAAGATTTTAACGCTTTGAGGAGTTCAAATAACATGTTTTTAGATCATTTGTATCGTATCTTTTACTACATAACTTTTCACCAAATTTCACAAACACTAAGAAAGTTTGTTTTTCGATTCAAAACAAGATTTTAACGCTTTGAGGAGTTCAAATAACATGTTTTTAGATCATTTGTATCGTATCTTTTACTACATAACTTTTCACCAAATTTCACAAACACTAAGAAAGTTTGTTTTTCGATTCAAAACAAGATTTTAACGCTTTGAGGAGTTCAAATAACGTGTTTTTAGATCATTTGTATCGTATCTTTCACTACATAACTTTTCACCAAATTTCACAAACACTAAGAAAGTTTGTTATTCTATTTCAAAACAAGATTTTAATGCTTTGAGGAGTTCAAATAACGAGTTTTTAGATCATTTGTATCGTATCTTTTACTACATAACTTTTCACCAAATTTCACAAACACTAAGAAAGTTTGTTTTTCGGTTCAAAACAAGATTTTAATGCTTTGAGGAGTTCAAATAACATGTTTTTAGATCATTTGTATCGTATCTTTTACTACATAACTTTTCACCAAATTTCACAAACACTAAGAAAGTTTGTTTTTCGATTCAAAACAAGATTTTAACGCTTTGAGGAGTTCAAATAACGTGTTTTTAGATCATTTGTATCGTATCTTTCACTACATAACTTTTCACCAAATTTCACAAACACTAAGAAAGTTTGTTTTTCTATTCAAAACAAGTTTTTAACGCTTTGAGGAGCTCAAATATCGTGTTTTTAGATCATTTGTATCATATCTTTTACTACTTAATTTTTCACCAAATTTCACAAACACTAAGAAAGTTTGTTTTTCGATTCAAAACAAGATTTTAACGCTTTGAGGAGTTCAAATAACGTGTTTTTAGATCAATTGTATCGTATATTTTACTACATAACTTTTCACCAAATTTCACAAACACTAAGAAAGTTTGTTTTTCGATTTAAAACAAGATTTTAACGCTTTGAGGAGTTCAAATAACATGTTTTTAGATCATTTGTATCGTATCTTTTACTACTTAACTTTTCACCAAATTTCACAAACACTAAGAAAGTTTGTTTTTCGATTCAAAACAAGATTTTAACGCTTTGAGGAGTTCAAATAACATGTTTTTAGATCATTTGTATCGTATCTTTCACTACATAACTTTTCACCAAATTTCACAAACACTAAGAAAGTTTGTTTTTCGATTCAAAACAAGATTTTAACGCTTTGAGGAGTTCAAATAACATGTTTTTAGATCATTTGTATCGTATCTTTTACTACATAACTTTTCACCAAATTTCACAAACACTAAGAAAGTTTGTTTTTCGATTCAAAACAAGATTTTAACGCTTTGAGGAGTTCAAATAACGTGTTTTTAGATCATTTGTATCGTATCTTTCACAACATAACTTTTCACCAAATTTCACAAACACTAAGAAAGTTTGTTTTTCTATTCAAAACATGTTTTTAACGCTTTGAGGAGCTCAAATAACGTGTTTTTAGATCATTTGTATCGTATCTTTTACTACATAATTTTTCACCAAATTTCACAAACACAAAGAAAGTTTGTTTTTCGATTTAAAACAAGATTTTAACACTTTGAGGAGTTCAAATAACATGTTTTTAGATTATTTGTATCGTATCTTTTACTACATAACTTTTCACCAAATTTCACAAACACTGAGAAAGTTTGTTTTTCGATTCAAAACAAGATTTTAACGCTTTGAGGAGTTCAGATAACATGTTTTTAGATCATTTGTATCGTACCTTTCACTACATAAATTTTCACCCAATTTCACAAACACTATGAAAGTTTGTTTTTCGATTCAAAACAAGATTTTAACGCTTTGAGGAGTTCAAATAACGTGTTTTTAGATCATTTGTATCGTATCTTTCACTACATAACTTTTCACCAAATTTCACAAACACTAAGAAAGTTTGTTTTTCTATTCAAAACAAGTTTTTAACGCTTTGAGGAGTTCAAATAACGTGTTTTTAGATCATTTGTATCGTATCTTTTACTACATAACTTTTCACCAAATTTCACAAACACTAAGAAAGTTTGTTTTTCGATTCAAAAAAGATTTTAACGCTTTGAGGAGTTCAAATAACGTGTTTTTAGATCATTTGTATCGTATCTTTTACTACATAACTTTTCACCAAATTTCACAAACACTAAGAAAGTTTGTTTTTCGATTCAAAACAAGATTTTAACGCTTTGAGGAGTTCAAATAACATGTTTTTAGATCATTTGTATCGTATCTTTTACTACATAACTTTTCACCAAATTTCACAAACACTAAGAAAGTTTGTTTTTCGATTCAAAACAAGATTTTAACGCTTTGAGGAGTTCAAATAACATGTTTTTAGATCATTTGTATCGTATCTTTTACTACATAACTTTTCACCAAATTTCACAAACACTAAGAAAGTTTGTTTTTCGATTCAAAACAAGATTTTAACGCTTTGAGGAGTTCAAATAACGTGTTTTTAGATCATTTGTATCGTATCTTTCACTACATAACTTTTCACCAAATTTCACAAACACTAAGAAAGTTTGTTATTCTATTTCAAAACAAGATTTTAATGCTTTGAGGAGTTCAAATAACGAGTTTTTAGATCATTTGTATCGTATCTTTTACTACATAACTTTTCACCAAATTTCACAAACACTGAGAAAGTTTGTTTTTCGATTCAAAACAAGATTTTAACGCTTTGAGGAGTTCAAATAACATGTTTTTAGATCATTTGTATCGTATCTTTTACTACATAACTTTTCACCAAATTTCACAAACACTAAGAAAGTTTGTTTTTCGATTCAAAACAAGATTTTAACGCTTTGAGGAGTTCAAATAACATGTTTTTAGATCATTTGTATCGTATCTTTTACTACATAACTTTTCACCAAATTTCACAAACACTAAGAAAGTTTGTTTTTCGATTCAAAACAAGATTTTAACGCTTTGAGGAGTTCAAATAACATGTTTTTAGATCATTTGTATCGTATCTTTTACTACATAACTTTTCACCAAATTTCACAAACACTAAGAAAGTTTGTTTTTCGATTCAAAACAAGATTTTAACGCTTTGAGGAGTTCAAATAACGTGTTTTTAGATCATTTGTATCGTATCTTTTACTACATAACTTTTCACCAAATTTCACAAACACTAAGAAAGTTTGTTTTTCGATTCAAAACAAGATTTTAACGCTTTGAGAAGTTCAAATAACGTGTTTTTAGATCATTTGTATCGTATCTTTCACTACATAACTTTTCACCAAATTTCACAAACACTAAGAAAGTTTGTTTTTCGATTCAAAACAAGATTTTAACGCTTTGAGGAGTTCAAATAACATGTTTTTAGATCATTTGTATCGTATCTTTTACTACATAACTTTTCACCAAATTTCACAAACACTAAGAAAGTTTGTTTTTCGATTCAAAACAAGATTTTAACGCTTTGAGGAGTTCAAATAACATGTTTTTAGATCATTTGTATCGTATCTTTTACTACATAACTTTTCACCAAATTTCACAAACACTAAGAAAGTTTGTTTTTCGATTCAAAACAAGATTTTAACGCTTTGAGGAGTTCAAATAACATGTTTTTAGATCATTTGTATCGTATCTTTTACTACATAACTTTTCACCAAATTTCACAAACACTAAGAAAGTTTGTTTTTCGATTCAAAACAAGATTTTAACGCTTTGAGGAGTTCAAATAACATGTTTTTAGATCATTTGTATCGTATCTTTTACTACATAACTTTTCACCAAATTTCACAAACACTAAGAAAGTTTGTTTTTCGATTCAAAACAAGATTTTAACGCTTTGAGGAGTTCAAATAACGTGTTTTTAGATCATTTGTATCGTATCTTTCACTACATAACTTTTCACCAAATTTCACAAACACTAAGAAAGTTTGTTATTCTATTTCAAAACAAGATTTTAATGCTTTGAGGAGTTCAAATAACGAGTTTTTAGATCATTTGTATCGTATCTTTTACTACATAACTTTTCACCAAATTTCACAAACACTAAGAAAGTTTGTTTTTCGGTTCAAAACAAGATTTTAACGCTTTGAGGAGTTCAAATAACATGTTTTTAGATCATTTGTATCGTATCTTTTACTACATAACTTTTCACCAAATTTCACAAACACTAAGAAAGTTTGTTTTTCGATTCAAAACAAGATTTTAACGCTTTGAGGAGTTCAAATAACGTGTTTTTAGATCATTTGTATCGTATCTTTCACTACATAACTTTTCACCAAATTTCACAAACACTAAGAAAGTTTGTTATTCTATTTCAAAACAAGATTTTAATGCTTTGAGGAGTTCAAATAACGAGTTTTTAGATCATTTGTATCGTATCTTTTACTACATAACTTTTCACCAAATTTCACAAACACTGAGAAAGTTTGTTTTTCGATTCAAAACAAGATTTTAACGCTTTGAGGAGTTCAAATAACATGTTTTTAGATCATTTGTATCGTATCTTTTACTACATAACTTTTCACCAAATTTCACAAACACTAAGAAAGTTTGTTTTTCGATTCAAAACAAGATTTTAACGCTTTGAGGAGTTCAAATAACATGTTTTTAGATCATTTGTATCGTATCTTTTACTACATAACTTTTCACCAAATTTCACAAACACTAAGAAAGTTTGTTTTTCGATTCAAAACAAGATTTTAACGCTTTGAGGAGTTCAAATAACATGTTTTTAGATCATTTGTATCGTATCTTTTACTACATAACTTTTCACCAAATTTCACAAACACTAAGAAAGTTTGTTTTTCGATTCAAAACAAGATTTTAACGCTTTGAGGAGTTCAAATAACATGTTTTTAGATCATTTGTATCGTATCTTTTACTACATAACTTTTCACCAAATTTCACAAACACTAAGAAAGTTTGTTTTTCGATTCAAAACAAGATTTTAACGCTTTGAGAAGTTCAAATAACGTGTTTTTAGATCAATTGTATCGTATCTTTCACTACATAACTTTTCACCAAATTTCACAAACACTAAGAAAGTTTGTTTTTCGATTCAAAACAAGATTTTAACGCTTTGAGGAGTTCAAATAACATGTTTTTAGATCATTTGTATCGTATCTTTTACTACATAACTTTTCACCAAATTTCACAAACACTAAGAAAGTTTGTTTTTCGATTCAAAACAAGATTTTAACGCTTTGAGGAGTTCAAATAACATGTTTTTAGATCATTTGTATCGTATCTTTTACTACATAACTTTTCACCAAATTTCACAAACACTAAGAAAGTTTGTTTTTCGATTCAAAACAAGATTTTAACGCTTTGAGGAGTTCAAATAACATGTTTTTAGATCATTTGTATCGTATCTTTTACTACATAACTTTTCACCAAATTTCACAAACACTAAGAAAGTTTGTTTTTCGATTCAAAACAAGATTTTAACGCTTTGAGAAGTTCAAATAACGTGTTTTTAGATCAATTGTATCGTATCTTTCACTACATAACTTTTCACCAAATTTCACAAACACTAAGAAAGTTTGTTTTTCGATTCAAAACAAGATTTTAACGCTTTGAGGAGTTCAAATAACATGTTTTTAGATCATTTGTATCGTATCTTTCACTACATAACTTTTCACCAAATTTCACAAACACTAAGAAAGTTTGTTTTTCGATTCAAAACAAGATTTTAACGCTTTGAGGAGTTCAAATAACATGTTTTTAGATCATTTGTATCGTATCTTTTACTACATAACTTTTCACCAAATTTCACAAACACTAAGAAAGTTTGTTTTTCGATTCAAAACAAGATTTTAACGCTTTGAGGAGTTCAAATAACGTGTTTTTAGATCATTTGTATCGTATCTTTCACAACATAACTTTTCACCAAATTTCACAAACACTAAGAAAGTTTGTTTTTCTATTCAAAACATGTTTTTAACGCTTTGAGGAGCTCAAATAACGTGTTTTTAGATCATTTGTATCGTATCTTTTACTACATAACTTTTCACCAAATTTCACAAACACTAAGAAAGTTTGTTTTTCGATTCAAAACAAGATTTTAACGCTTTGAGGAGTTCAAATAACATGTTTTTGGATCATTTGTATCGTATCTTTCACTACATAACTTTTCACCAAATTTCACAAACACTAAGAAAGTTTGTTTTTCGATTCAAAACAAGATTTTAACGCTTTGAGGAGTTCAAATAACGTGTTTTTAGATCATTTGTATCGTATCTTTTACTACATAACTTTTCACCAAATTTCACAAACACTAAGAAAGTTTGTTTTTCGATTCAAAACAAGATTTTAACGCTTTGAGGAGTTCAAATAACGTGTTTTTAGATCATTTGTATCCTATCTTTTACTACATAACTTTTCACCAAATTTCACAAACACTAAGAAAGTTTGTTTTTCGATTCAAAACAAGATTTTAACGCTTTGAGGAGTTCAAATAACATGTTTTTAGATCATTTGTATCGTATCTTTTACTACATAACTTTTCACCAAATTTCACAAACACTAAGAAAGTTTGTTTTTCGATTCAAAACAAGATTTTAACGCTTTGAGGAGTTCAAATAACATGTTTTTAGATCATTTGTATCGTATCTTTTACTACATAACTTTTCACCAAATTTCACAAACACTAAGAAAGTTTGTTTTTCGATTCAAAACAAGATTTTAACGCTTTGAGGAGTTCAAATAACGTGTTTTTAGATCATTTGTATCGTATCTTTCACTACATAACTTTTCACCAAATTTCACAAACACTAAGAAAGTTTGTTATTCTATTTCAAAACAAGATTTTAATGCTTTGAGGAGTTCAAATAACGAGTTTTTAGATCATTTGTATCGTATCTTTTACTACATAACTTTTCACCAAATTTCACAAACACTAAGAAAGTTTGTTTTTCGGTTCAAAACAAGATTTTAACGCTTTGAGGAGTTCAAATAACATGTTTTTAGATCATTTGTATCGTATCTTTTACTACATAACTTTTCACCAAATTTCACAAACACTAAGAAAGTTTGTTTTTCGATTCAAAACAAGATTTTAACGCTTTGAGGAGTTCAAATAACGTGTTTTTAGATCATTTGTATCGTATCTTTCACTACATAACTTTTCACCAAATTTCACAAACACTAAGAAAGTTTGTTTTTCTATTCAAAACAAGTTTTTAACGCTTTGAGGAGCTCAAATATCGTGTTTTTAGATCATTTGTATCATATCTTTTACTACTTAATTTTTCACCAAATTTCACAAACACTAAGAAAGTTTGTTTTTCGATTCAAAACAAGATTTTAACGCTTTGAGGAGTTCAAATAACGTGTTTTTAGATCAATTGTATCGTATATTTTACTACATAACTTTTCACCAAATTTCACAAACACTAAGAAAGTTTGTTTTTCGATTTAAAACAAGATTTTAACGCTTTGAGGAGTTCAAATAACATGTTTTTAGATCATTTGTATCGTATCTTTTACTACTTAACTTTTCACCAAATTTCACAAACACTAAGAAAGTTTGTTTTTCGATTCAAAACAAGATTTTAACGCTTTGAGGAGTTCAAATAACATGTTTTTAGATCATTTGTATCGTATCTTTCACTACATAACTTTTCACCAAATTTCACAAACACTAAGAAAGTTTGTTTTTCGATTCAAAACAAGATTTTAACGCTTTGAGGAGTTCAAATAACATGTTTTTAGATCATTTGTATCGTATCTTTTACTACATAACTTTTCACCAAATTTCACAAACACTAAGAAAGTTTGTTTTTCGATTCAAAACAAGATTTTAACGCTTTGAGGAGTTCAAATAACGTGTTTTTAGATCATTTGTATCGTATCTTTCACAACATAACTTTTCACCAAATTTCACAAACACTAAGAAAGTTTGTTTTTCTATTCAAAACATGTTTTTAACGCTTTGAGGAGCTCAAATAACGTGTTTTTAGATCATTTGTATCGTATCTTTTACTACATAATTTTTCACCAAATTTCACAAACACAAAGAAAGTTTGTTTTTCGATTTAAAACAAGATTTTAACACTTTGAGGAGTTCAAATAACATGTTTTTAGATTATTTGTATCGTATCTTTTACTACATAACTTTTCACCAAATTTCACAAACACTGAGAAAGTTTGTTTTTCGATTCAAAACAAGATTTTAACGCTTTGAGGAGTTCAGATAACATGTTTTTAGATCATTTGTATCGTACCTTTCACTACATAAATTTTCACCCAATTTCACAAACACTATGAAAGTTTGTTTTTCGATTCAAAACAAGATTTTAACGCTTTGAGGAGTTCAAATAACGTGTTTTTAGATCATTTGTATCGTATCTTTCACTACATAACTTTTCACCAAATTTCACAAACACTAAGAAAGTTTGTTTTTCTATTCAAAACAAGTTTTTAACGCTTTGAGGAGTTCAAATAACGTGTTTTTAGATCATTTGTATCGTATCTTTTACTACATAACTTTTCACCAAATTTCACAAACACTAAGAAAGTTTGTTTTTCGATTCAAAAAAGATTTTAACGCTTTGAGGAGTTCAAATAACGTGTTTTTAGATCATTTGTATCGTATCTTTTACTACATAACTTTTCACCAAATTTCACAAACACTAAGAAAGTTTGTTTTTCGATTCAAAACAAGATTTTAACGCTTTGAGGAGTTCAAATAACATGTTTTTAGATCATTTGTATCGTATCTTTTACTACATAACTTTTCACCAAATTTCACAAACACTAAGAAAGTTTGTTTTTCGATTCAAAACAAGATTTTAACGCTTTGAGGAGTTCAAATAACATGTTTTTAGATCATTTGTATCGTATCTTTTACTACATAACTTTTCACCAAATTTCACAAACACTAAGAAAGTTTGTTTTTCGATTCAAAACAAGATTTTAACGCTTTGAGGAGTTCAAATAACGTGTTTTTAGATCATTTGTATCGTATCTTTCACTACATAACTTTTCACCAAATTTCACAAACACTAAGAAAGTTTGTTATTCTATTTCAAAACAAGATTTTAATGCTTTGAGGAGTTCAAATAACGAGTTTTTAGATCATTTGTATCGTATCTTTTACTACATAACTTTTCACCAAATTTCACAAACACTGAGAAAGTTTGTTTTTCGATTCAAAACAAGATTTTAACGCTTTGAGGAGTTCAAATAACATGTTTTTAGATCATTTGTATCGTATCTTTTACTACATAACTTTTCACCAAATTTCACAAACACTAAGAAAGTTTGTTTTTCGATTCAAAACAAGATTTTAACGCTTTGAGGAGTTCAAATAACATGTTTTTAGATCATTTGTATCGTATCTTTTACTACATAACTTTTCACCAAATTTCACAAACACTAAGAAAGTTTGTTTTTCGATTCAAAACAAGATTTTAACGCTTTGAGGAGTTCAAATAACATGTTCTTAGATCATTTGTATCGTATCTTTTACTACATAACTTTTCACCAAATTTCACAAACACTAAGAAAGTTTGTTTTTCGATTCAAAACAAGATTTTAACGCTTTGAGGAGTTCAAATAACATGTTTTTAGATCATTTGTATCGTATCTTTTACTACATAACTTTTCACCAAATTTCACAAACACTAAGAAAGTTTGTTTTTCGATTCAAAACAAGATTTTAACGCTTTGAGGAGTTCAAATAACATGTTTTTAGATCATTTGTATCGTATCTTTTACTACATAACTTTTCACCAAATTTCACAAACACTAAGAAAGTTTGTTTTTCGATTCAAAACAAGATTTTAACGCTTTGAGAAGTTCAAATAACGTGTTTTTAGATCAATTGTATCGTATCTTTCACTACATAACTTTTCACCAAATTTCACAAACACTAAGAAAGTTTGTTTTTCGATTCAAAACAAGATTTTAACGCTTTGAGGAGTTCAAATAACATGTTTTTAGATCATTTGTATCGTATCTTTTACTACATAACTTTTCACCAAATTTCACAAACACTAAGAAAGTTTGTTTTTCGATTCAAAACAAGATTTTAACGCTTTGAGGAGTTCAAATAACATGTTTTTAGATCATTTGTATCGTATCTTTTACTACATAACTTTTCACCAAATTTCACAAACACTAAGAAAGTTTGTTTTTCGATTCAAAACAAGATTTTAACGCTTTGAGGAGTTCAAATAACATGTTTTTAGATCATTTGTATCGTATCTTTTACTACATAACTTTTCACCAAATTTCACAAACACTAAGAAAGTTTGTTTTTCGATTCAAAACAAGATTTTAACGCTTTGAGAAGTTCAAATAACGTGTTTTTAGATCAATTGTATCGTATCTTTCACTACATAACTTTTCACCAAATTTCACAAACACTAAGAAAGTTTGTTTTTCGATTCAAAACAAGATTTTAACGCTTTGAGGAGTTCAAATAACATGTTTTTAGATCATTTGTATCGTATCTTTTACTACATAACTTTTCACCAAATTTCACAAACACTAAGAAAGTTTGTTTTTCGATTCAAAACAAGATTTTAACGCGTTGAGGAGTTCAAATAACGTGTTTTTAGATCAATTGTATCGTATATTTTACTACATAACTTTTCACCAAATTTCACAAACACTAAGAAAGTTTGTTTTTCGATTCAAAACAAGATTTTAACGTTTTGAGGAGTTCAAATAACATGTTTTTAGATCATTTGTATCGTATCTTTCACTACATAACTTTTCACCAAATTTCACAAACACTAAGAAAGTTTGTTTTTCGATTCAAAACAAGATTTTAACGCTTTGAGGAGTTCAAATAACATGTTTTTAGATCATTTGTATCGTATCTTTCACTACATAACTTTTCACCAAATTTCACAAACACTAAGAAAGTTTATTTTTCGATTCAAAACAAGATTTTAACGCTTTGAGGAGTTCAAATAACATGTTTTTAGATCATTTGTATCGTATCTTTTACTACATAACTTTTCACCAAATTTCACAAACACTAAGAAAGTTTGTTTTTCGATTCAAAACAAGATTTTAACGCTTTGAGGAGTTCAAATAACATGTTTTTAGATCATTTGTATCGTATCTTTCACTACATAACTTTTCACCAAATTTCACAAATACTAAGAAAGTTTGTTTTTCGATTCAAAACAAGATTTTAACGCTTTGAGGAGTTCAAATAACCTGTTTTTAGATCATTTGTATCGTATCTTTCACTACATAACTTTTCACCAAATTTCACAAATACTAAGAAAGTTTGTTTTTCGATTCAAAACAAGATTTTAACGCTTTGAGGAGTTCAAATAACGAGTTTTTAGATCATTTGTATCGTATCTTTCACTACATAACTTTTCACCAAATTTCACAAACACTAAGAAAGTTTGTTTTTCGATTCAAAACAAGATTTTAACGCTTTGAGGAGTTCAAATAACGAGTTTTTAGATCATTTGTATCGTATCTTTCACTACATAACTTTTCACCAAATTTCACAAACACTCAGAAAGTTTGTTTTTCGATTCAAAACAAGATTTTAACGCTTTGAGGAGTTCAAATAACATGTTTTTGGATCATTTGTATCGTATCTTTTACTACATAACTTTTCACCAAATTTCACAAACACTAAGAAAGTTTGTTTTTCGATTCAAAACAAGATTTTAACGCTTTGAGGAGTTCAAATAACGTGTTTTTAGATCATTTGTATCGTATCTTTTACTACATAACTTTTCACCAAATTTCACAAACACTAAGAAAGTTTGTTTTTCGATTCAAAACAAGATTTTAACGCTTTGAGGAGTTCAAAGAACATGTTTTTGGATCATTTGTATCGTATCTTTCACTACATAACTTTTCACCAAATTTCACAAACACTCAGAAAGTTTGTTTTTCGATTCAAAACAAGATTTTAACGCTTTGAGGAGTTCAAATAACATGTTTTTGGATCATTTGTATCGTATCTTTCACTACATAACTTTTCACCAAATTTCACAAACACTAAGAAAGTTTGTTTTTCGATTCAAAACAAGATTTTAACGCTTTGAGGAGTTCAAATAACGTGTTTTTAGATCATTTGTATCGTATCTTTTACTACATAACTTTTCACCAAATTTCACAAACACTAAGAAAGTTTGTTTTTCGATTCAAAACAAGATTTTAACGCTTTGAGGAGTTCAAATAACGTGTTTTTAGATCATTTGTATCGTATCTTTCACTACATAACTTTTCACCAAATTTCACAAACACTAAGAAAGTTTGTTTTTCGATTCAAAACAAGTTTTTAACGCTTTGAGGAGTTCAAATAACGTGTTTTTAGATCATTTGTATCGTATCTTTCACTACATAACTTTTCACCAAATTTCACAAACACTAAGAAAGTTTGTTTTTCGATTCAAAACAAGTTTTTAACGCTTTGAGGAGTTCAAATAACGTGTTTTTAGATCATTTGTATCGTATCTTTCACTACATAACTTTTCACCAAATTTCACAAACACTAAGAAAGTTTGTTTTTCGATTCAAAACATGTTTTTAACGCTTTGAGGAGCTCAAATAACGTGTTTTTAGATCATTTGTATCGTATCTTTCACTACATAACTTTTCACCAAATTTCACAGACACAAAGAAAGTTTGTTTTTCTATTCAAAACATGTTTTTAACACTTTGAGGAGCTCAAATAACGTGTTTTTAGATCATTTGTATCGTATCTTTTACTACATAATTTTTCACCAAATTTCACAGACACAAAGAAAGTTTGTTTTTCGATTTAAAACAAGATTTTAACACTTTGAGGAGCTCAAATAACATGTTTTTAGATCATTTGTATCGTATCTTTTACTACATAACTTTTCACCAAATTTCACAGACACTCAGAAAGTTTGTTTTTCGATTCAAAACAAGATTTTAACGCTTTGAGAAGTTCAAATAACGTGTTTTTAGATCATTTGTATCGTATCTTTCACTACATAACTTTTCACCAAATTTCACAAACACTCAGAAAGTTTGTTTTTCGATTCAAAACAAGATTTTAACGCTTTGAGGAGTTCAAATAACGTGTTTTTAGATCATTTGTATCGTATCTTTTACTACATAACTTTTCACCAAATTTCACAAACACTAAGAAAGTTTGTTTTTCGATTCAAAACAAGATTTTAACGCTTTGAGGAGTTCAAATAACGTGTTTTTAGATCATTTGTATCGTATCTTTTACTACATAACTTTTCACCAAATTTCACAAACACTAAGAAAGTTTGTTTTTCGATTCAAAACAAGATTTTAACGCTTTGAGGAGTTCAAATAACCTGTTTTTAGATCATTTGTATCGTATCTTTTACTACATAACTTTTCACCAAATTTCACAAACACTAAGAAAGTTTATTTTTCGATTCAAAACAAGATTTTAACGCTTTGAGGAGTTCAAATAACATGTTTTTAGATCATTTGTATCGTATCTTTCACTACATAACTTTTCACCAAATTTCACAAACACTAAGAAAGTTTATTTTTCGATTCAAAACAAGATTTTAACGCTTTGAGGAGTTCAAATAACCTGTTTTTAGATCATTTGTATCGTATCTTTTACTACATAACTTTTCACCAAATTTCACAAACACTAAGAAAGTTTGTTTTTCGATTCAAAACAAGATTTTAACGCTTTGAGGAGTTCAAATAACCTGTTTTTAGATCATTTGTATCGTATCTTTCACTACATAACTTTTCACCAAATTTCACAAACACTAAGAAAGTTTGTTTTTCGATTCAAAACAAGATTTTAACGCTTTGAGGAGCTCAAATAACGTGTTTTTAGATCATTTGTATCGTATCTTTTACTACATAACTTTTCACCAAATTTCACAAACACTAAGAAAGTTTGTTTTTCGATTCAAAACAAGATTTTAACACTTTGAGGAGCTCAAATAACATGTTTTTAGATCATTTGTATCGTATCTTTTACTACATAACTTTTCACCAAATTTCACAAACACTAAGAAAGTTTGTTTTTCGATTCAAAACAAGATTTTAACGCTTTGAGAAGTTCAAATAACGTGTTTTTAGATCAATTGTATCGTATCTTTCACTACATAACTTTTCACCAAATTTCACAAACACTAAGAAAGTTTGTTTTTCGATTCAAAACAAGATTTTAACGCTTTGAGGAGTTCAAATAACATGTTTTTAGATCATTTGTATCGTATCTTTTACTACATAACTTTTCACCAAATTTCACAAACACTAAGAAAGTTTGTTTTTCGATTCAAAACAAGATTTTAACGCTTTGAGGAGTTCAAATAACGTGTTCTTAGATCAATTGTATCGTATATTTTACTACATAACTTTTCACCAAATTTCACAAACACTAAGAAAGTTTGTTTTTCGATTTAAAACAAGATTTTAACGTTTTGAGGAGTTCAAATAACATGTTTTTAGATCATTTGTATCGTATCTTTTACTACTTAACTTTTCACCAAATTTCACAAACACTAAGAAAGTTTGTTTTTCGATTCAAAACAAGATTTTAACGCTTTGAGGAGTTCAAATAACATGTTTTTAGATCATTTGTATCGTATCTTTCACTACATAACTTTTCACCAAATTTCACAAACACTAAGAAAGTTTATTTTTCGATTCAAAACAAGATTTTAACGCTTTGAGGAGTTCAAATAACATGTTTTTAGATCATTTGTATCGTATCTTTTACTACATAACTTTTCACCAAATTTCACAAACACTAAGAAAGTTTGTTTTTCGATTCAAAACAAGATTTTAACGCTTTGAGGAGTTCAAATAACATGTTTTTAGATCATTTGTATCGTATCTTTCACTACATAACTTTTCACCAAATTTCACAAACACTAAGAAAGTTTGTTTTTCGATTCAAAACAAGATTTTAACGCTTTGAGGAGTTCAAATAACCTGTTTTTAGATCATTTGTATCGTATCTTTCACTACTTAACTTTTCACCAAATTTCACAAACACTAAGAAAGTTTGTTTTTCTATTTCAAAACAAGATTTTAACGCTTTGAGGAGTTCAAATAACGAGTTTTTAGATCATTTGTATCGTATATTTTACTACATAACTTTTCACCAAATTTCACAAACACTAAGAAAGTTTGTTTTTCGATTCAAAACAAGATTTTAACGCTTTGAGGAGTTCAAATAACATGTTTTTGGATCATTTGTATCGTATCTTTCACTACATAACTTTTCACCAAATTTCACAAACACTAAGAAAGTTTGTTTTTCGATTCAAAACAAGATTTTAACGCTTTGAGGAGTTCAAATAACCTGTTTTTAGATCATTTGTATCGTATCTTTTACTACATAACTTTTCACCAAATTTCACAAATACTAAGAAAGTTTGTTTTTCGATTCAAAACAAGATTTTAACGCTTTGAGGAGTTCAAATAACGTGTTTTTAGATCATTTGTATCGTATCTTTCACTACATAACTTTTCACCAAATTTCACAAACACTAAGAAAGTTTGTTATTCTATTTCAAAACAAGATTTTAATGCTTTGAGGAGTTCAAATAACGAGTTTTTAGATCATTTGTATCGTATATTTTACTACATAACTTTTCACCAAATTTCACAAACACTAAGAAAGTTTGTTTTTCGATTCAAAACAAGATTTTAACGCTTTGAGGAGTTCAAATAACATGTTTTTGGATCATTTGTATCGTATCTTTCACTACATAACTTTTCACCAAATTTCACAAACACTCAGAAAGTTTGTTTTTCGATTCAAAACAAGATTTTAACGCTTTGAGGAGTTCAAATAACGTGTTTTTAGATCATTTGTATCGTATCTTTTACTACATAACTTTTCACCAAATTTCACAAACACTAAGAAAGTTTGTTTTTCGATTCAAAACAAGATTTTAACGCTTTGAGGAGTTCAAATAACATGTTTTTAGATCATTTGTATCGTATCTTTTACTACATAACTTTTCACCAAATTTCACAAACACTAAGAAAGTTTGTTTTTCGATTCAAAACAAGATTTTAACGCTTTGAGGAGTTCAAATAACGTGTTTTTAGATCATTTGTATCGTATCTTTCACTACATAACTTTTCACCAAATTTCACAAACACTAAGAAAGTTTGTTATTCTATTTCAAAACAAGATTTTAATGCTTTGAGGAGTTCAAATAACGAGTTTTTAGATCATTTGTATCGTATCTTTTACTACATAACTTTTCACCAAATTTCACAAACACTAAGAAAGTTTGTTTTTCGGTTCAAAACAAGATTTTAATGCTTTGAGGAGTTCAAATAACATGTTTTTAGATCATTTGTATCGTATCTTTTACTACATAACTTTTCACCAAATTTCACAAACACTAAGAAAGTTTGTTTTTCGATTCAAAACAAGATTTTAACGCTTTGAGGAGTTCAAATAACGTGTTTTTAGATCATTTGTATCGTATCTTTCACTACATAACTTTTCACCAAATTTCACAAACACTAAGAAAGTTTGTTTTTCTATTCAAAACAAGTTTTTAACGCTTTGAGGAGCTCAAATATCGTGTTTTTAGATCATTTGTATCATATCTTTTACTACTTAATTTTTCACCAAATTTCACAAACACTAAGAAAGTTTGTTTTTCGATTCAAAACAAGATTTTAACGCTTTGAGGAGTTCAAATAACGTGTTTTTAGATCAATTGTATCGTATATTTTACTACATAACTTTTCACCAAATTTCACAAACACTAAGAAAGTTTGTTTTTCGATTTAAAACAAGATTTTAACGCTTTGAGGAGTTCAAATAACATGTTTTTAGATCATTTGTATCGTATCTTTTACTACTTAACTTTTCACCAAATTTCACAAACACTAAGAAAGTTTGTTTTTCGATTCAAAACAAGATTTTAACGCTTTGAGGAGTTCAAATAACATGTTTTTAGATCATTTGTATCGTATCTTTCACTACATAACTTTTCACCAAATTTCACAAACACTAAGAAAGTTTGTTTTTCGATTCAAAACAAGATTTTAACGCTTTGAGGAGTTCAAATAACATGTTTTTAGATCATTTGTATCGTATCTTTTACTACATAACTTTTCACCAAATTTCACAAACACTAAGAAAGTTTGTTTTTCGATTCAAAACAAGATTTTAACGCTTTGAGGAGTTCAAATAACGTGTTTTTAGATCATTTGTATCGTATCTTTCACAACATAACTTTTCACCAAATTTCACAAACACTAAGAAAGTTTGTTTTTCTATTCAAAACATGTTTTTAACGCTTTGAGGAGCTCAAATAACGTGTTTTTAGATCATTTGTATCGTATCTTTTACTACATAATTTTTCACCAAATTTCACAAACACAAAGAAAGTTTGTTTTTCGATTTAAAACAAGATTTTAACACTTTGAGGAGTTCAAATAACATGTTTTTAGATTATTTGTATCGTATCTTTTACTACATAACTTTTCACCAAATTTCACAAACACTGAGAAAGTTTGTTTTTCGATTCAAAACAAGATTTTAACGCTTTGAGGAGTTCAGATAACATGTTTTTAGATCATTTGTATCGTACCTTTCACTACATAAATTTTCACCCAATTTCACAAACACTATGAAAGTTTGTTTTTCGATTCAAAACAAGATTTTAACGCTTTGAGGAGTTCAAATAACGTGTTTTTAGATCATTTGTATCGTATCTTTCACTACATAACTTTTCACCAAATTTCACAAACACTAAGAAAGTTTGTTTTTCTATTCAAAACAAGTTTTTAACGCTTTGAGGAGTTCAAATAACGTGTTTTTAGATCATTTGTATCGTATCTTTTACTACATAACTTTTCACCAAATTTCACAAACACTAAGAAAGTTTGTTTTTCGATTCAAAAAAGATTTTAACGCTTTGAGGAGTTCAAATAACGTGTTTTTAGATCATTTGTATCGTATCTTTTACTACATAACTTTTCACCAAATTTCACAAACACTAAGAAAGTTTGTTTTTCGATTCAAAACAAGATTTTAACGCTTTGAGGAGTTCAAATAACATGTTTTTAGATCATTTGTATCGTATCTTTTACTACATAACTTTTCACCAAATTTCACAAACACTAAGAAAGTTTGTTTTTCGATTCAAAACAAGATTTTAACGCTTTGAGGAGTTCAAATAACATGTTTTTAGATCATTTGTATCGTATCTTTTACTACATAACTTTTCACCAAATTTCACAAACACTAAGAAAGTTTGTTTTTCGATTCAAAACAAGATTTTAACGCTTTGAGGAGTTCAAATAACGTGTTTTTAGATCATTTGTATCGTATCTTTCACTACATAACTTTTCACCAAATTTCACAAACACTAAGAAAGTTTGTTATTCTATTTCAAAACAAGATTTTAATGCTTTGAGGAGTTCAAATAACGAGTTTTTAGATCATTTGTATCGTATCTTTTACTACATAACTTTTCACCAAATTTCACAAACACTGAGAAAGTTTGTTTTTCGATTCAAAACAAGATTTTAACGCTTTGAGGAGTTCAAATAACATGTTTTTAGATCATTTGTATCGTATCTTTTACTACATAACTTTTCACCAAATTTCACAAACACTAAGAAAGTTTGTTTTTCGATTCAAAACAAGATTTTAACGCTTTGAGGAGTTCAAATAACATGTTTTTAGATCATTTGTATCGTATCTTTTACTACATAACTTTTCACCAAATTTCACAAACACTAAGAAAGTTTGTTTTTCGATTCAAAACAAGATTTTAACGCTTTGAGGAGTTCAAATAACATGTTTTTAGATCATTTGTATCGTATCTTTTACTACATAACTTTTCACCAAATTTCACAAACACTAAGAAAGTTTGTTTTTCGATTCAAAACAAGATTTTAACGCTTTGAGGAGTTCAAATAACATGTTTTTAGATCATTTGTATCGTATCTTTTACTACATAACTTTTCACCAAATTTCACAAACACTAAGAAAGTTTGTTTTTCGATTCAAAACAAGATTTTAACGCTTTGAGAAGTTCAAATAACGTGTTTTTAGATCAATTGTATCGTATCTTTCACTACATAACTTTTCACCAAATTTCACAAACACTAAGAAAGTTTGTTTTTCGATTCAAAACAAGATTTTAACGCTTTGAGGAGTTCAAATAACATGTTTTTAGATCATTTGTATCGTATCTTTTACTACATAACTTTTCACCAAATTTCACAAACACTAAGAAAGTTTGTTTTTCGATTCAAAACAAGATTTTAACGCTTTGAGGAGTTCAAATAACATGTTTTTAGATCATTTGTATCGTATCTTTTACTACATAACTTTTCACCAAATTTCACAAACACTAAGAAAGTTTGTTTTTCGATTCAAAACAAGATTTTAACGCTTTGAGGAGTTCAAATAACATGTTTTTAGATCATTTGTATCGTATCTTTTACTACATAACTTTTCACCAAATTTCACAAACACTAAGAAAGTTTGTTTTTCGATTCAAAACAAGATTTTAACGCTTTGAGAAGTTCAAATAACGTGTTTTTAGATCAATTGTATCGTATCTTTCACTACATAACTTTTCACCAAATTTCACAAACACTAAGAAAGTTTGTTTTTCGATTCAAAACAAGATTTTAACGCTTTGAGGAGTTCAAATAACATGTTTTTAGATCATTTGTATCGTATCTTTCACTACATAACTTTTCACCAAATTTCACAAACACTAAGAAAGTTTGTTTTTCGATTCAAAACAAGATTTTAACGCTTTGAGGAGTTCAAATAACATGTTTTTAGATCATTTGTATCGTATCTTTTACTACATAACTTTTCACCAAATTTCACAAACACTAAGAAAGTTTGTTTTTCGATTCAAAACAAGATTTTAACGCTTTGAGGAGTTCAAATAACGTGTTTTTAGATCATTTGTATCGTATCTTTCACAACATAACTTTTCACCAAATTTCACAAACACTAAGAAAGTTTGTTTTTCTATTCAAAACATGTTTTTAACGCTTTGAGGAGCTCAAATAACGTGTTTTTAGATCATTTGTATCGTATCTTTTACTACATAACTTTTCACCAAATTTCACAAACACTAAGAAAGTTTGTTTTTCGATTCAAAACAAGATTTTAACGCTTTGAGGAGTTCAAATAACATGTTTTTGGATCATTTGTATCGTATCTTTCACTACATAACTTTTCACCAAATTTCACAAACACATTTCACAAACACTAAGAAAGTTTGTTTTTCGATTCAAAACAAGATTTTAACGCTTTGAGGAGTTCAAATAACATGTTTTTGGATCATTTGTATCGTATCTTTCACTACATAACTTTTCACCAAATTTCACAAACACTAAGAAAGTTTGTTTTTCGATTCAAAACAAGATTTTAACGCTTTGAGGAGTTCAAATAACGTGTTTTTAGATCATTTGTATCGTATCTTTTACTACATAACTTTTCACCAAATTTCACAAACACTAAGAAAGTTTGTTTTTCGATTCAAAACAAGATTTTAACGCTTTGAGGAGTTCAAATAACGTGTTTTTAGATCATTTGTATCGTATCTTTCACTACATAACTTTTCACCAAATTTCACAAACACTAAGAAAGTTTGTTTTTCTATTCAAAACAAGTTTTTAACGCTTTGAGGAGTTCAAATAACGTGTTTTTAGATCATTTGTATCGTATCTTTCACTACATAACTTTTCACCAAATTTCACAAACACTAAGAAAGTTTGTTTTTCTATTCAAAAAAGATTTTAACGCTTTGAGGAGTTCAAATAACGTGTTTTTAGATCATTTGTATCGTATCTTTTACTACATAACTTTTCACCAAATTTCACAAACACTAAGAAAGTTTGTTTTTCGATTCAAAAAAGATTTTAACGCTTTGAGGAGTTCAAATAACGTGTTTTTAGATCATTTGTATCCTATCTTTTACTACATAACTTTTCACCAAATTTCACAAACACTAAGAAAGTTTGTTTTTCGATTCAAAACAAGATTTTAACGCTTTGAGGAGTTCAAATAACATGTTTTTAGATCATTTGTATCGTATCTTTTACTACATAACTTTTCACCAAATTTCACAAACACTAAGAAAGTTTGTTTTTCGATTCAAAACAAGATTTTAACGCTTTGAGGAGTTCAAATAACATGTTTTTAGATCATTTGTATCGTATCTTTTACTACATAACTTTTCACCAAATTTCACAAACACTAAGAAAGTTTGTTTTTCGATTCAAAACAAGATTTTAACGCTTTGAGGAGTTCAAATAACGTGTTTTTAGATCATTTGTATCGTATCTTTCACTACATAACTTTTCACCAAATTTCACAAACACTAAGAAAGTTTGTTATTCTATTTCAAAACAAGATTTTAATGCTTTGAGGAGTTCAAATAACGAGTTTTTAGATCATTTGTATCGTATCTTTTACTACATAACTTTTCACCAAATTTCACAAACACTAAGAAAGTTTGTTTTTCGGTTCAAAACAAGATTTTAACGCTTTGAGGAGTTCAAATAACATGTTTTTAGATCATTTGTATCGTATCTTTTACTACATAACTTTTCACCAAATTTCACAAACACTAAGAAAGTTTGTTTTTCGATTCAAAACAAGATTTTAACGCTTTGAGGAGTTCAAATAACGTGTTTTTAGATCATTTGTATCGTATCTTTCACTACATAACTTTTCACCAAATTTCACAAACACTAAGAAAGTTTGTTTTTCTATTCAAAACAAGTTTTTAACGCTTTGAGGAGCTCAAATATCGTGTTTTTAGATCATTTGTATCATATCTTTTACTACTTAATTTTTCACCAAATTTCACAAACACTAAGAAAGTTTGTTTTTCGATTCAAAACAAGATTTTAACGCTTTGAGGAGTTCAAATAACGTGTTTTTAGATCAATTGTATCGTATATTTTACTACATAACTTTTCACCAAATTTCACAAACACTAAGAAAGTTTGTTTTTCGATTTAAAACAAGATTTTAACGCTTTGAGGAGTTCAAATAACATGTTTTTAGATCATTTGTATCGTATCTTTTACTACTTAACTTTTCACCAAATTTCACAAACACTAAGAAAGTTTGTTTTTCGATTCAAAACAAGATTTTAACGCTTTGAGGAGTTCAAATAACATGTTTTTAGATCATTTGTATCGTATCTTTCACTACATAACTTTTCACCAAATTTCACAAACACTAAGAAAGTTTGTTTTTCGATTCAAAACAAGATTTTAACGCTTTGAGGAGTTCAAATAACATGTTTTTAGATCATTTGTATCGTATCTTTTACTACATAACTTTTAACCAAATTTCACAAACACTAAGAAAGTTTGTTTTTCGATTCAAAACAAGATTTTAACGCTTTGAGGAGTTCAAATAACGTGTTTTTAGATCATTTGTATCGTATCTTTCACAACATAACTTTTCACCAAATTTCACAAACACTAAGAAAGTTTGTTTTTCTATTCAAAACATGTTTTTAACGCTTTGAGGAGCTCAAATAACGTGTTTTTAGATCATTTGTATCGTATCTTTTACTACATAATTTTTCACCAAATTTCACAAACACAAAGAAAGTTTGTTTTTCGATTTAAAACAAGATTTTAACACTTTGAGGAGTTCAAATAACATGTTTTTAGATTATTTGTATCGTATCTTTTACTACATAACTTTTCACCAAATTTCACAAACACTGAGAAAGTTTGTTTTTCGATTCAAAACAAGATTTTAACGCTTTGAGGAGTTCAGATAACATGTTTTTAGATCATTTGTATCGTACCTTTCACTACATAAATTTTCACCCAATTTCACAAACACTATGAAAGTTTGTTTTTCGATTCAAAACAAGATTTTAACGCTTTGAGGAGTTCAAATAACGTGTTTTTAGATCATTTGTATCGTATCTTTCACTACATAACTTTTCACCAAATTTCACAAACACTAAGAAAGTTTGTTTTTCTATTCAAAACAAGTTTTTAACGCTTTGAGGAGTTCAAATAACGTGTTTTTAGATCATTTGTATCGTATCTTTTACTACATAACTTTTCACCAAATTTCACAAACACTAAGAAAGTTTGTTTTTCGATTCAAAAAAGATTTTAACGCTTTGAGGAGTTCAAATAACGTGTTTTTAGATCATTTGTATCGTATCTTTTACTACATAACTTTTCACCAAATTTCACAAACACTAAGAAAGTTTGTTTTTCGATTCAAAACAAGATTTTAACGCTTTGAGGAGTTCAAATAACATGTTTTTAGATCATTTGTATCGTATCTTTTACTACATAACTTTTCACCAAATTTCACAAACACTAAGAAAGTTTGTTTTTCGATTCAAAACAAGATTTTAACGCTTTGAGGAGTTCAAATAACATGTTTTTAGATCATTTGTATCGTATCTTTTACTACATAACTTTTCACCAAATTTCACAAACACTAAGAAAGTTTGTTTTTCGATTCAAAACAAGATTTTAACGCTTTGAGGAGTTCAAATAACGTGTTTTTAGATCATTTGTATCGTATCTTTCACTACATAACTTTTCACCAAATTTCACAAACACTAAGAAAGTTTGTTATTCTATTTCAAAACAAGATTTTAATGCTTTGAGGAGTTCAAATAACGAGTTTTTAGATCATTTGTATCGTATCTTTTACTACATAACTTTTCACCAAATTTCACAAACACTGAGAAAGTTTGTTTTTCGATTCAAAACAAGATTTTAACGCTTTGAGGAGTTCAAATAACATGTTTTTAGATCATTTGTATCGTATCTTTTACTACATAACTTTTCACCAAATTTCACAAACACTAAGAAAGTTTGTTTTTCGATTCAAAACAAGATTTTAACGCTTTGAGGAGTTCAAATAACATGTTTTTAGATCATTTGTATCGTATCTTTTACTACATAACTTTTCACCAAATTTCACAAACACTAAGAAAGTTTGTTTTTCGATTCAAAACAAGATTTTAACGCTTTGAGGAGTTCAAATAACATGTTTTTAGATCATTTGTATCGTATCTTTTACTACATAACTTTTCACCAAATTTCACAAACACTAAGAAAGTTTGTTTTTCGATTCAAAACAAGATTTTAACGCTTTGAGGAGTTCAAATAACATGTTTTTAGATCATTTGTATCGTATCTTTTACTACATAACTTTTCACCAAATTTCACAAACACTAAGAAAGTTTGTTTTTCGATTCAAAACAAGATTTTAACGCTTTGAGGAGTTCAAATAACATGTTTTTAGATCATTTGTATCGTATCTTTTACTACATAACTTTTCACCAAATTTCACAAACACTAAGAAAGTTTGTTTTTCGATTCAAAACAAGATTTTAACGCTTTGAGAAGTTCAAATAACGTGTTTTTAGATCAATTGTATCGTATCTTTCACTACATAACTTTTCACCAAATTTCACAAACACTAAGAAAGTTTGTTTTTCGATTCAAAACAAGATTTTAACGCTTTGAGGAGTTCAAATAACATGTTTTTAGATCATTTGTATCGTATCTTTTACTACATAACTTTTCACCAAATTTCACAAACACTAAGAAAGTTTGTTTTTCGATTCAAAACAAGATTTTAACGCTTTGAGGAGTTCAAATAACATGTTTTTAGATCATTTGTATCGTATCTTTTACTACATAACTTTTCACCAAATTTCACAAACACTAAGAAAGTTTGTTTTTCGATTCAAAACAAGATTTTAACGCTTTGAGGAGTTCAAATAACATGTTTTTAGATCATTTGTATCGTATCTTTTACTACATAACTTTTCACCAAATTTCACAAACACTAAGAAAGTTTGTTTTTCGATTCAAAACAAGATTTTAACGCTTTGAGAAGTTCAAATAACGTGTTTTTAGATCAATTGTATCGTATCTTTCACTACATAACTTTTCACCAAATTTCACAAACACTAAGAAAGTTTGTTTTTCGATTCAAAACAAGATTTTAACGCTTTGAGGAGTTCAAATAACATGTTTTTAGATCATTTGTATCGTATCTTTTACTACATAACTTTTCACCAAATTTCACAAACACTAAGAAAGTTTGTTTTTCGATTCAAAACAAGATTTTAACGCGTTGAGGAGTTCAAATAACGTGTTTTTAGATCAATTGTATCGTATATTTTACTACATAACTTTTCACCAAATTTCACAAACACTAAGAAAGTTTGTTTTTCGATTCAAAACAAGATTTTAACGTTTTGAGGAGTTCAAATAACATGTTTTTAGATCATTTGTATCGTATCTTTCACTACATAACTTTTCACCAAATTTCACAAACACTAAGAAAGTTTGTTTTTCGATTCAAAACAAGATTTTAACGCTTTGAGGAGTTCAAATAACATGTTTTTAGATCATTTGTATCGTATCTTTCACTACATAACTTTTCACCAAATTTCACAAACACTAAGAAAGTTTATTTTTCGATTCAAAACAAGATTTTAACGCTTTGAGGAGTTCAAATAACATGTTTTTAGATCATTTGTATCGTATCTTTTACTACATAACTTTTCACCAAATTTCACAAACACTAAGAAAGTTTGTTTTTCGATTCAAAACAAGATTTTAACGCTTTGAGGAGTTCAAATAACATGTTTTTAGATCATTTGTATCGTATCTTTCACTACATAACTTTTCACCAAATTTCACAAATACTAAGAAAGTTTGTTTTTCGATTCAAAACAAGATTTTAACGCTTTGAGGAGTTCAAATAACCTGTTTTTAGATCATTTGTATCGTACCTTTCACTACATAACTTTTCACCAAATTTCACAAATACTAAGAAAGTTTGTTTTTCGATTCAAAACAAGATTTTAACGCTTTGAGGAGTTCAAATAACGAGTTTTTAGATCATTTGTATCGTATCTTTCACTACATAACTTTTCACCAAATTTCACAAACACTAAGAAAGTTTGTTTTTCGATTCAAAACAAGATTTTAACGCTTTGAGGAGTTCAAATAACGAGTTTTTAGATCATTTGTATCGTATCTTTCACTACATAACTTTTCACCAAATTTCACAAACACTCAGAAAGTTTGTTTTTCGATTCAAAACAAGATTTTAACGCTTTGAGGAGTTCAAATAACATGTTTTTGGATCATTTGTATCGTATCTTTTACTACATAACTTTTCACCAAATTTCACAAATACTAAGAAAGTTTGTTTTTCGATTCAAAACAAGATTTTAACGCTTTGAGGAGTTCAAATAACGTGTTTTTAGATCATTTGTATCGTATCTTTTACTACATAACTTTTCACCAAATTTCACAAACACTAAGAAAGTTTGTTTTTCGATTCAAAACAAGATTTTAACGCTTTGAGGAGTTCAAAGAACATGTTTTTGGATCATTTGTATCGTATCTTTCACTACATAACTTTTCACCAAATTTCACAAACACTCAGAAAGTTTGTTTTTCGATTCAAAACAAGATTTTAACGCTTTGAGGAGTTCAAATAACATGTTTTTGGATCATTTGTATCGTATCTTTCACTACATAACTTTTCACCAAATTTCACAAACACTAAGAAAGTTTGTTTTTCGATTCAAAACAAGATTTTAACGCTTTGAGGAGATCAAATAACGTGTTTTTAGATCATTTGTATCGTATCTTTTACTACATAACTTTTCACCAAATTTCACAAACACTAAGAAAGTTTGTTTTTCGATTCAAAACAAGATTTTAACGCTTTGAGGAGTTCAAATAACGTGTTTTTAGATCATTTGTATCGTATCTTTCACTACATAACTTTTCACCAAATTTCACAAACACTAAGAAAGTTTGTTTTTCGATTCAAAACAAGTTTTTAACGCTTTGAGGAGTTCAAATAACGTGTTTTTAGATCATTTGTATCGTATCTTTCACTACATAACTTTTCACCAAATTTCACAAACACTAAGAAAGTTTGTTTTTCGATTCAAAACAAGTTTTTAACGCTTTGAGGAGTTCAAATAACGTGTTTTTAGATCATTTGTATCGTATCTTTCACTACATAACTTTTCACCAAATTTCACAAACACTAAGAAAGTTTGTTTTTCGATTCAAAACATGTTTTTAACGCTTTGAGGAGCTCAAATAACGTGTTTTTAGATCATTTGTATCGTATCTTTCACTACATAACTTTTCACCAAATTTCACAGACACAAAGAAAGTTTGTTTTTCTATTCAAAACATGTTTTTAACACTTTGAGGAGCTCAAATAACGTGTTTTTAGATCATTTGTATCGTATCTTTTACTACATAATTTTTCACCAAATTTCACAGACACAAAGAAAGTTTGTTTTTCGATTTAAAACAAGATTTTAACACTTTGAGGAGCTCAAATAACATGTTTTTAGATCATTTGTATCGTATCTTTTACTACATAACTTTTCACCAAATTTCACAGACACTCAGAAAGTTTGTTTTTCGATTCAAAACAAGATTTTAACGCTTTGAGAAGTTCAAATAACGTGTTTTTAGATCATTTGTATCGTATCTTTCACTACATAACTTTTCACCAAATTTCACAAACACTCAGAAAGTTTGTTTTTCGATTCAAAACAAGATTTTAACGCTTTGAGGAGTTCAAATAACGTGTTTTTAGATCATTTGTATCGTATCTTTTACTACATAACTTTTCACCAAATTTCACAAACACTAAGAAAGTTTGTTTTTCGATTCAAAACAAGATTTTAACGCTTTGAGGAGTTCAAATAACGTGTTTTTAGATCATTTGTATCGTATCTTTTACTACATAACTTTTCACCAAATTTCACAAACACTAAGAAAGTTTGTTTTTCGATTCAAAACAAGATTTTAACGCTTTGAGGAGTTCAAATAACCTGTTTTTAGATCATTTGTATCGTATCTTTTACTACATAACTTTTCACCAAATTTCACAAACACTAAGAAAGTTTATTTTTCGATTCAAAACAAGATTTTAACGCTTTGAGGAGTTCAAATAACATGTTTTTAGATCATTTGTATCGTATCTTTCACTACATAACTTTTCACCAAATTTCACAAACACTAAGAAAGTTTATTTTTTGATTCAAAACAAGATTTTAACGCTTTGAGGAGTTCAAATAACCTGTTTTTAGATCATTTGTATCGTATCTTTTACTACATAACTTTTCACCAAATTTCACAAACACTAAGAAAGTTTGTTTTTCGATTCAAAACAAGATTTTAACGCTTTGAGGAGTTCAAATAACCTGTTTTTAGATCATTTGTATCGTATCTTTCACTACATAACTTTTCACCAAATTTCACAAACACTAAGAAAGTTTGTTTTTCGATTCAAAACAAGATTTTAACGCTTTGAGGAGCTCAAATAACGTGTTTTTAGATCATTTGTATCGTATCTTTTACTACATAACTTTTCACCAAATTTCACAAACACTAAGAAAGTTTGTTTTTCGATTCAAAACAAGATTTTAACACTTTGAGGAGCTCAAATAACATGTTTTTAGATCATTTGTATCGTATCTTTTACTACATAACTTTTCACCAAATTTCACAAACACTAAGAAAGTTTGTTTTTCGATTCAAAACAAGATTTTAACGCTTTGAGAAGTTCAAATAACGTGTTTTTAGATCAATTGTATCGTATCTTTCACTACATAACTTTTCACCAAATTTCACAAACACTAAGAAAGTTTGTTTTTCGATTCAAAACAAGATTTTAACGCTTTGAGGAGTTCAAATAACATGTTTTTAGATCATTTGTATCGTATCTTTTACTACATAACTTTTCACCAAATTTCACAAACACTAAGAAAGTTTGTTTTTCGATTCAAAACAAGATTTTAACGCTTTGAGGAGTTCAAATAACGTGTTCTTAGATCAATTGTATCGTATATTTTACTACATAACTTTTCACCAAATTTCACAAACACTAAGAAAGTTTGTTTTTCGATTGAAAACAAGATTTTAACGTTTTGAGGAGTTCAAATAACATGTTTTTAGATCATTTGTATCGTATCTTTTACTACTTAACTTTTCACCAAATTTCACAAACACTAAGAAAGTTTGTTTTTCGATTCAAAACAAGATTTTAACGCTTTGAGGAGTTCAAATAACGTGTTCTTAGATCAATTGTATCGTATATTTTACTACATAACTTTTCACCAAATTTCACAAACACTAAGAAAGTTTGTTTTTCGATTGAAAACAAGATTTTAACGTTTTGAGGAGTTCAAATAACATGTTTTTAGATCATTTGTATCGTATCTTTTACTACTTAACTTTTCACCAAATTTCACAAACACTAAGAAAGTTTATTTTTTGATTCAAAACAAGATTTTAACGCTTTGAGGAGTTCAAATAACCTGTTTTTAGATCATTTGTATCGTATCTTTTACTACATAACTTTTCACCAAATTTCACAAACACTAAGAAAGTTTGTTTTTCGATTCAAAACAAGATTTTAACGCTTTGAGGAGTTCAAATAACCTGTTTTTAGATCATTTGTATCGTATCTTTCACTACATAACTTTTCACCAAATTTCACAAACACTAAGAAAGTTTGTTTTTCGATTCAAAACAAGATTTTAACGCTTTGAGGAGCTCAAATAACGTGTTTTTAGATCATTTGTATCGTATCTTTTACTACATAACTTTTCACCAAATTTCACAAACACTAAGAAAGTTTGTTTTTCGATTCAAAACAAGATTTTAACACTTTGAGGAGCTCAAATAACATGTTTTTAGATCATTTGTATCGTATCTTTTACTACATAACTTTTCACCAAATTTCACAAACACTAAGAAAGTTTGTTTTTCGATTCAAAACAAGATTTTAACGCTTTGAGAAGTTCAAATAACGTGTTTTTAGATCAATTGTATCGTATCTTTCACTACATAACTTTTCACCAAATTTCACAAACACTAAGAAAGTTTGTTTTTCGATTCAAAACAAGATTTTAACGCTTTGAGGAGTTCAAATAACATGTTTTTAGATCATTTGTATCGTATCTTTTACTACATAACTTTTCACCAAATTTCACAAACACTAAGAAAGTTTGTTTTTCGATTCAAAACAAGATTTTAACGCTTTGAGGAGTTCAAATAACGTGTTCTTAGATCAATTGTATCGTATATTTTACTACATAACTTTTCACCAAATTTCACAAACACTAAGAAAGTTTGTTTTTCGATTGAAAACAAGATTTTAACGTTTTGAGGAGTTCAAATAACATGTTTTTAGATCATTTGTATCGTATCTTTTACTACTTAACTTTTCACCAAATTTCACAAACACTAAGAAAGTTTGTTTTTCGATTCAAAACAAGATTTTAACGCTTTGAGGAGTTCAAATAACATGTTTTTAGATCATTTGTATCGTATCTTTTACTACATAACTTTTCACCAAATTTCACAAACACTAAGAAAGTTTGTTTTTCGATTCAAAACAAGATTTTAACGCTTTGAGGAGTTCAAATAACATGTTTTTAGATCATTTGTATCGTATCTTTCACTACATAACTTTTCACCAAATTTCACAAACACTAAGAAAGTTTGTTTTTCGATTCAAAACAAGATTTTAACGCTTTGAGGAGTTCAAATAACCTGTTTTTAGATCATTTGTATCGTATCTTTCACTACTTAACTTTTCACCAAATTTCACAAACACTAAGAAAGTTTGTTTTTCTATTTCAAAACAAGATTTTAACGCTTTGAGGAGTTCAAATAACGAGTTTTTAGATCATTTGTATCGTATATTTTACTACATAACTTTTCACCAAATTTCACAAACACTAAGAAAGTTTGTTTTTCGATTCAAAACAAGATTTTAACGCTTTGAGGAGTTCAAATAACATGTTTTTGGATCATTTGTATCGTATCTTTCACTACATAACTTTTCACCAAATTTCACAAACACTAAGAAAGTTTGTTTTTCGATTCAAAACAAGATTTTAACGCTTTGAGGAGTTCAAATAACCTGTTTTTAGATCATTTGTATCGTATCTTTTACTACATAACTTTTCACCAAATTTCACAAATACTAAGAAAGTTTGTTTTTCGATTCAAAACAAGATTTTAACGCTTTGAGGAGTTCAAATAACGTGTTTTTAGATCATTTGTATCGTATCTTTCACTACATAACTTTTCACCAAATTTCACAAACACTAAGAAAGTTTGTTATTCTATTTCAAAACAAGATTTTAATGCTTTGAGGAGTTCAAATAACGAGTTTTTAGATCATTTGTATCGTATATTTTACTACATAACTTTTCACCAAATTTCACAAACACTAAGAAAGTTTGTTTTTCGATTCAAAACAAGATTTTAACGCTTTGAGGAGTTCAAATCACATGTTTTTGGATCATTTGTATCGTATCTTTCACTACATAACTTTTCACCAAATTTCACAAACACTCAGAAAGTTTGTTTTTCGATTCAAAACAAGATTTTAACGCTTTGAGGAGTTCAAATAACGTGTTTTTAGATCATTTGTATCGTATCTTTTACTACATAACTTTTCACCAAATTTCACAAACACTAAGAAAGTTTGTTTTTCGATTCAAAACAAGATTTTAACGCTTTGAGGAGTTCAAATAACGTGTTTTTAGATCATTTGTATCGTATCTTTTACTACATAACTTTTCACCAAATTTCACAAACACTAAGAAAGTTTGTTTTTCGATTCAAAACAAGATTTTAACGCTTTGAGGAGTTCAAATAACGTGTTTTTAGATCATTTGTATCGTATCTTTCACTACATAACTTTTCACCAAATTTCACAAACACTAAGAAAGTTTGTTTTTCTATTCAAAACAAGTTTTTAACGCTTTGAGGAGTTCAAATAACGTGTTTTTAGATCATTTGTATCGTATCTTTTACTACATAACTTTTCACCAAATTTCACAAACACTAAGAAAGTTTGTTTTTCGATTCAAAAAAGATTTTAACGCTTTGAGGAGTTCAAATAACGTGTTTTTAGATCATTTGTATCGTATCTTTTACTACATAACTTTTCACCAAATTTCACAAACACTAAGAAAGTTTGTTTTTCGATTCAAAACAAGATTTTAACGCTTTGAGGAGTTCAAATAACCTGTTTTTAGATCATTTGTATCGTATCTTTTACTACATAACTTTTCACCAAATTTCACAAACACTAAGAAAGTTTGTTTTTCGATTCAAAACAAGATTTTAACGCTTTGAGGAGTTCAAATAACATGTTTTTAGATCATTTGTATCGTATCTTTTACTACATAACTTTTCACCAAATTTCACAAACACTAAGAAAGTTTGTTTTTCGATTCAAAACAAGATTTTAACGCTTTGAGGAGTTCAAATAACGTGTTTTTAGATCATTTGTATCGTATCTTTCACTACATAACTTTTCACCAAATTTCACAAACACTAAGAAAGTTTGTTATTCTATTTCAAAACAAGATTTTAATGCTTTGAGGAGTTCAAATAACGAGTTTTTAGATCATTTGTATCGTATCTTTTACTACATAACTTTTCACCAAATTTCACAAACACTGAGAAAGTTTGTTTTTCGATTCAAAACAAGATTTTAACGCTTTGAGGAGTTCAAATAACATGTTTTTAGATCATTTGTATCGTATCTTTTACTACATAACTTTTCACCAAATTTCACAAACACTAAGAAAGTTTGTTTTTCGATTCAAAACAAGATTTTAACGCTTTGAGGAGTTCAAATAACATGTTTTTAGATCATTTGTATCGTATCTTTTACTACATAACTTTTCACCAAATTTCACAAACACTAAGAAAGTTTGTTTTTCGATTCAAAACAAGATTTTAACGCTTTGAGGAGTTCAAATAACATGTTTTTAGATCATTTGTATCGTATCTTTTACTACATAACTTTTCACCAAATTTCACAAACACTAAGAAAGTTTGTTTTTCGATTCAAAACAAGATTTTAACGCTTTGAGGAGTTCAAAGAACATGTTTTTGGATCATTTGTATCGTATCTTTCACTACATAACTTTTCACCAAATTTCACAAACACTCAGAAAGTTTGTTTTTCGATTCAAAACAAGATTTTAACGCTTTGAGGAGTTCAAATAACATGTTTTTAGATCATTTGTATCGTATCTTTTACTACATAACTTTTCACCAAATTTCACAAACACTAAGAAAGTTTGTTTTTCGATTCAAAACAAGATTTTAACGCTTTGAGGAGTTCAAATAACGTGTTTTTAGATCATTTGTATCGTATCTTTTACTACATAACTTTTCACCAAATTTCACAAACACTAAGAAAGTTTGTTTTTCGATTCAAAACAAGATTTTAACGCTTTGAGGAGTTCAAATAACGTGTTTTTAGATCATTTGTATCGTATCTTTCACTACATAACTTTTCACCAAATTTCACAAACACTAAGAAAGTTTGTTTTTCTATTCAAAACAAGTTTTTAACGCTTTGAGGAGTTCAAATAACGTGTTTTTAGATCATTTGTATCGTATCTTTTACTACATAACTTTTCACCAAATTTCACAAACACTAAGAAAGTTTGTTTTTCGATTCAAAAAAGATTTTAACGCTTTGAGGAGTTCAAATAACGTGTTTTTAGATCATTTGTATCGTATCTTTTACTACATAACTTTTCACCAAATTTCACAAACACTAAGAAAGTTTGTTTTTCGATTCAAAACAAGATTTTAACGCTTTGAGGAGTTCAAATAACATGTTTTTAGATCATTTGTATCGTATCTTTTACTACATAACTTTTCACCAAATTTCACAAACACTAAGAAAGTTTGTTTTTCGATTCAAAACAAGATTTTAACGCTTTGAGGAGTTCAAATAACGTGTTTTTAGATCATTTGTATCGTATCTTTCACTACATAACTTTTCACCAAATTTCACAAACACTAAGAAAGTTTGTTATTCTATTTCAAAACAAGATTTTAATGCTTTGAGGAGTTCAAATAACGAGTTTTTAGATCATTTGTATCGTATCTTTTACTACATAACTTTTCACCAAATTTCACAAACACTGAGAAAGTTTGTTTTTCGATTCAAAACAAGATTTTAACGCTTTGAGGAGTTCAAATAACATGTTTTTAGATCATTTGTATCGTATCTTTTACTACATAACTTTTCACCAAATTTCACAAACACTAAGAAAGTTTGTTTTTCGATTCAAAACAAGATTTTAACGCTTTGAGGAGTTCAAATAACATGTTTTTAGATCATTTGTATCGTATCTTTTACTACATAACTTTTCACCAAATTTCACAAACACTAAGAAAGTTTGTTTTTCGATTCAAAACAAGATTTTAACGCTTTGAGGAGTTCAAATAACATGTTTTTAGATCATTTGTATCGTATCTTTTACTACATAACTTTTCACCAAATTTCACAAACACTAAGAAAGTTTGTTTTTCGATTCAAAACAAGATTTTAACGCTTTGAGAAGTTCAAATAACGTGTTTTTAGATCAATTGTATCGTATCTTTCACTACATAACTTTTCACCAAATTTCACAAACACTAAGAAAGTTTGTTTTTCGATTCAAAACAAGATTTTAACGCTTTGAGGAGTTCAAATAACATGTTTTTAGATCATTTGTATCGTATCTTTTACTACATAACTTTTCACCAAATTTCACAAACACTAAGAAAGTTTGTTTTTCGATTCAAAACAAGATTTTAACGCTTTGAGGAGTTCAAATAACATGTTTTTAGATCATTTGTATCGTATCTTTTACTACATAACTTTTCACCAAATTTCACAAACACTAAGAAAGTTTGTTTTTCGATTCAAAACAAGATTTTAACGCTTTGAGGAGTTCAAATAACATGTTTTTAGATCATTTGTATCGTATCTTTTACTACATAACTTTTCACCAAATTTCACAAACACTAAGAAAGTTTGTTTTTCGATTCAAAACAAGATTTTAACGCTTTGAGAAGTTCAAATAACGTGTTTTTAGATCAATTGTATCGTATCTTTCACTACATAACTTTTCACCAAATTTCACAAACACTAAGAAAGTTTGTTTTTCGATTCAAAACAAGATTTTAACGCTTTGAGGAGTTCAAATAACATGTTTTTAGATCATTTGTATCGTATCTTTCACTACATAACTTTTCACCAAATTTCACAAATACTAAGAAAGTTTGTTTTTCGATTCAAAACAAGATTTTAACGCTTTGAGGAGTTCAAATAACCTGTTTTTAGATCATTTGTATCGTATCTTTCACTACATAACTTTTCACCAAATTTCACAAATACTAAGAAAGTTTGTTTTTCGATTCAAAACAAGATTTTAACGCTTTGAGGAGTTCAAATAACGAGTTTTTAGATCATTTGTATCGTATCTTTCACTACATAACTTTTCACCAAATTTCACAAACACTAAGAAAGTTTGTTTTTCGATTCAAAACAAGATTTTAACGCTTTGAGGAGTTCAAATAACGAGTTTTTAGATCATTTGTATCGTATCTTTCACTACATAACTTTTCACCAAATTTCACAAACACTCAGAAAGTTTGTTTTTCGATTCAAAACAAGATTTTAACGCTTTGAGGAGTTCAAATAACATGTTTTTGGATCATTTGTATCGTATCTTTTACTACATAACTTTTCACCAAATTTCACAAACACTAAGAAAGTTTGTTTTTCGATTCAAAACAAGATTTTAACGCTTTGAGGAGTTCAAATAACGTGTTTTTAGATCATTTGTATCGTATCTTTTACTACATAACTTTTCACCAAATTTCACAAACCCTAAGAAAGTTTGTTTTTCGATTCAAAACAAGATTTTAACGCTTTGAGGAGTTCAAAGAACATGTTTTTGGATCATTTGTATCGTATCTTTCACTACATAACTTTTCACCAAATTTCACAAACACTCAGAAAGTTTGTTTTTCGATTCAAAACAAGATTTTAACGCTTTGAGGAGTTCAAATAACATGTTTTTGGATCATTTGTATCGTATCTTTCACTACATAACTTTTCACCAAATTTCACAAACACTAAGAAAGTTTGTTTTTCGATTCAAAACAAGATTTTAACGCTTTGAGGAGTTCAAATAACGTGTTTTTAGATCATTTGTATCGTATCTTTTACTACATAACTTTTCACCAAATTTCACAAACACTAAGAAAGTTTGTTTTTCGATTCAAAACAAGATTTTAACGCTTTGAGGAGTTCAAATAACGTGTTTTTAGATCATTTGTATCGTATCTTTCACTACATAACTTTTCACCAAATTTCACAAACACTAAGAAAGTTTGTTTTTCGATTCAAAACAAGTTTTTAACGCTTTGAGGAGTTCAAATAACGTGTTTTTAGATCATTTGTATCGTATCTTTCACTACATAACTTTTCACCAAATTTCACAAACACTAAGAAAGTTTGTTTTTCGATTCAAAACAAGTTTTTAACGCTTTGAGGAGTTCAAATAACGTGTTTTTAGATCATTTGTATCGTATCTTTCACTACATAACTTTTCACCAAATTTCACAAACACTAAGAAAGTTTGTTTTTCGATTCAAAACATGTTTTTAACGCTTTGAGGAGCTCAAATAACGTGTTTTTAGATCATTTGTATCGTATCTTTCACTACATAACTTTTCACCAAATTTCACAGACACAAAGAAAGTTTGTTTTTCTATTCAAAACATGTTTTTAACACTTTGAGGAGCTCAAATAACGTGTTTTTAGATCATTTGTATCGTATCTTTTACTACATAATTTTTCACCAAATTTCACAGACACAAAGAAAGTTTGTTTTTCGATTTAAAACAAGATTTTAACACTTTGAGGAGCTCAAATAACATGTTTTTAGATCATTTGTATCGTATCTTTTACTACATAACTTTTCACCAAATTTCACAGACACTCAGAAAGTTTGTTTTTCGATTCAAAACAAGATTTTAACGCTTTGAGAAGTTCAAATAACGTGTTTTTAGATCATTTGTATCGTATCTTTCACTACATAACTTTTCACCAAATTTCACAAACACTCAGAAAGTTTGTTTTTCGATTCAAAACAAGATTTTAACGCTTTGAGGAGTTCAAATAACGTGTTTTTAGATCATTTGTATCGTATCTTTTACTACATAACTTTTCACCAAATTTCACAAACACTAAGAAAGTTTGTTTTTCGATTCAAAACAAGATTTTAACGCTTTGAGGAGTTCAAATAACGTGTTTTTAGATCATTTGTATCGTATCTTTTACTACATAACTTTTCACCAAATTTCACAAACACTAAGAAAGTTTGTTTTTCGATTCAAAACAAGATTTTAACGCTTTGAGGAGTTCAAATAACCTGTTTTTAGATCATTTGTATCGTATCTTTTACTACATAACTTTTCACCAAATTTCACAAACACTAAGAAAGTTTATTTTTCGATTCAAAACAAGATTTTAACGCTTTGAGGAGTTCAAATAACATGTTTTTAGATCATTTGTATCGTATCTTTCACTACATAACTTTTCACCAAATTTCACAAACACTAAGAAAGTTTATTTTTCGATTCAAAACAAGATTTTAACGCTTTGAGGAGTTCAAATAACCTGTTTTTAGATCATTTGTATCGTATCTTTTACTACATAACTTTTCACCAAATTTCACAAACACTAAGAAAGTTTGTTTTTCGATTCAAAACAAGATTTTAACGCTTTGAGGAGTTCAAATAACCTGTTTTTAGATCATTTGTATCGTATCTTTCACTACATAACTTTTCACCAAATTTCACAAACACTAAGAAAGTTTGTTTTTCGATTCAAAACAAGATTTTAACGCTTTGAGGAGCTCAAATAACGTGTTTTTAGATCATTTGTATCGTATCTTTTACTACATAACTTTTCACCAAATTTCACAAACACTAAGAAAGTTTGTTTTTCGATTCAAAACAAGATTTTAACACTTTGAGGAGCTCAAATAACATGTTTTTAGATCATTTGTATCGTATCTTTTACTACATAACTTTTCACCAAATTTCACAAACACTAAGAAAGTTTGTTTTTCGATTCAAAACAAGATTTTAACGCTTTGAGAAGTTCAAATAACGTGTTTTTAGATCAATTGTATCGTATCTTTCACTACATAACTTTTCACCAAATTTCACAAACACTAAGAAAGTTTGTTTTTCGATTCAAAACAAGATTTTAACGCTTTGAGGAGTTCAAATAACATGTTTTTAGATCATTTGTATCGTATCTTTTACTACATAACTTTTCACCAAATTTCACAAACACTAAGAAAGTTTGTTTTTCGATTCAAAACAAGATTTTAACGCTTTGAGGAGTTCAAATAACGTGTTCTTAGATCAATTGTATCGTATATTTTACTACATAACTTTTCACCAAATTTCACAAACACTAAGAAAGTTTGTTTTTCGATTTAAAACAAGATTTTAACGTTTTGAGGAGTTCAAATAACATGTTTTTAGATCATTTGTATCGTATCTTTTACTACTTAACTTTTCACCAAATTTCACAAACACTAAGAAAGTTTGTTTTTCGATTCAAAACAAGATTTTAACGCTTTGAGGAGTTCAAATAACATGTTTTTAGATCATTTGTATCGTATCTTTCACTACATAACTTTTCACCAAATTTCACAAACACTAAGAAAGTTTATTTTTCGATTCAAAACAAGATTTTAACGCTTTGAGGAGTTCAAATAACATGTTTTTAGATCATTTGTATCGTATCTTTTACTACATAACTTTTCACCAAATTTCACAAACACTAAGAAAGTTTGTTTTTCGATTCAAAACAAGATTTTAACGCTTTGAGGAGTTCAAATAACATGTTTTTAGATCATTTGTATCGTATCTTTCACTACATAACTTTTCACCAAATTTCACAAACACTAAGAAAGTTTGTTTTTCGATTCAAAACAAGATTTTAACGCTTTGAGGAGTTCAAATAACCTGTTTTTAGATCATTTGTATCGTATCTTTCACTACTTAACTTTTCACCAAATTTCACAAACACTAAGAAAGTTTGTTTTTCTATTTCAAAACAAGATTTTAACGCTTTGAGGAGTTCAAATAACGAGTTTTTAGATCATTTGTATCGTATATTTTACTACATAACTTTTCACCAAATTTCACAAACACTAAGAAAGTTTGTTTTTCGATTCAAAACAAGATTTTAACGCTTTGAGGAGTTCAAATAACATGTTTTTGGATCATTTGTATCGTATCTTTCACTACATAACTTTTCACCAAATTTCACAAACACTAAGAAAGTTTGTTTTTCGATTCAAAACAAGATTTTAACGCTTTGAGGAGTTCAAATAACCTGTTTTTAGATCATTTGTATCGTATCTTTTACTACATAACTTTTCACCAAATTTCACAAATACTAAGAAAGTTTGTTTTTCGATTCAAAACAAGATTTTAACGCTTTGAGGAGTTCAAATAACGTGTTTTTAGATCATTTGTATCGTATCTTTCACTACATAACTTTTCACCAAATTTCACAAACACTAAGAAAGTTTGTTAATCTATTTCAAAACAAGATTTTAATGCTTTGAGGAGTTCAAATAACGAGTTTTTAGATCATTTGTATCGTATATTTTACTACATAACTTTTCACCAAATTTCACAAACACTAAGAAAGTTTGTTTTTCGATTCAAAACAAGATTTTAACGCTTTGAGGAGTTCAAATAACATGTTTTTGGATCATTTGTATCGTATCTTTCACTACATAACTTTTCACCAAATTTCACAAACACTCAGAAAGTTTGTTTTTCGATTCAAAACAAGATTTTAACGCTTTGAGGAGTTCAAATAACGTGTTTTTAGATCATTTGTATCGTATCTTTTACTACATAACTTTTCACCAAATTTCACAAACACTAAGAAAGTTTGTTTTTCGATTCAAAACAAGATTTTAACGCTTTGAGGAGTTCAAATAACGTGTTTTTAGATCATTTGTATCGTATCTTTTACTACATAACTTTTCACCAAATTTCACAAACACTAAGAAAGTTTGTTTTTCGATTCAAAACAAGATTTTAACGCTTTGAGGAGTTCAAATAACGTGTTTTTAGATCATTTGTATCGTATCTTTCACTACATAACTTTTCACCAAATTTCACAAACACTAAGAAAGTTTGTTTTTCTATTCAAAACAAGTTTTTAACGCTTTGAGGAGTTCAAATAACGTGTTTTTAGATCATTTGTATCGTATCTTTTACTACATAACTTTTCACCAAATTTCACAAACACTAAGAAAGTTTGTTTTTCGATTCAAAAAAGATTTTAACGCTTTGAGGAGTTCAAATAACGTGTTTTTAGATCATTTGTATCGTATCTTTTACTACATAACTTTTCACCAAATTTCACAAACACTAAGAAAGTTTGTTTTTCGATTCAAAACAAGATTTTAACGCTTTGAGGAGTTCAAATAACATGTTTTTAGATCATTTGTATCGTATCTTTTACTACATAACTTTTCACCAAATTTCACAAACACTAAGAAAGTTTGTTTTTCGATTCAAAACAAGATTTTAACGCTTTGAGGAGTTCAAATAACATGTTTTTAGATCATTTGTATCGTATCTTTTACTACATAACTTTTCACCAAATTTCACAAACACTAAGAAAGTTTGTTTTTCGATTCAAAACAAGATTTTAACGCTTTGAGGAGTTCAAATAACGTGTTTTTAGATCATTTGTATCGTATCTTTCACTACATAACTTTTCACCAAATTTCACAAACACTAAGAAAGTTTGTTATTCTATTTCAAAACAAGATTTTAATGCTTTGAGGAGTTCAAATAACGAGTTTTTAGATCATTTGTATCGTATCTTTTACTACATAACTTTTCACCAAATTTCACAAACACTGAGAAAGTTTGTTTTTCGATTCAAAACAAGATTTTAACGCTTTGAGGAGTTCAAATAACATGTTTTTAGATCATTTGTATCGTATCTTTTACTACATAACTTTTCACCAAATTTCACAAACACTAAGAAAGTTTGTTTTTCGATTCAAAACAAGATTTTAACGCTTTGAGGAGTTCAAATAACATGTTTTTAGATCATTTGTATCGTATCTTTTACTACATAACTTTTCACCAAATTTCACAAACACTAAGAAAGTTTGTTTTTCGATTCAAAACAAGATTTTAACGCTTTGAGGAGTTCAAATAACATGTTTTTAGATCATTTGTATCGTATCTTTTACTACATAACTTTTCACCAAATTTCACAAACACTAAGAAAGTTTGTTTTTCGATTCAAAACAAGATTTTAACGCTTTGAGGAGTTCAAAGAACATGTTTTTGGATCATTTGTATCGTATCTTTCACTACATAACTTTTCACCAAATTTCACAAACACTCAGAAAGTTTGTTTTTCGATTCAAAACAAGATTTTAACGCTTTGAGGAGTTCAAATAACATGTTTTTAGATCATTTGTATCGTATCTTTTACTACATAACTTTTCACCAAATTTCACAAACACTAAGAAAGTTTGTTTTTCGATTCAAAACAAGATTTTAACGCTTTGAGGAGTTCAAATAACGTGTTTTTAGATCATTTGTATCGTATCTTTTACTACATAACTTTTCACCAAATTTCACAAACACTAAGAAAGTTTGTTTTTCGATTCAAAACAAGATTTTAACGCTTTGAGGAGTTCAAATAACGTGTTTTTAGATCATTTGTATCGTATCTTTCACTACATAACTTTTCACCAAATTTCACAAACACTAAGAAAGTTTGTTTTTCTATTCAAAACAAGTTTTTAACGCTTTGAGGAGTTCAAATAACGTGTTTTTAGATCATTTGTATCGTATCTTTTACTACATAACTTTTCACCAAATTTCACAAACACTAAGAAAGTTTGTTTTTCGATTCAAAAAAGATTTTAACGCTTTGAGGAGTTCAAATAACGTGTTTTTAGATCATTTGTATCGTATCTTTTACTACATAACTTTTCACCAAATTTCACAAACACTAAGAAAGTTTGTTTTTCGATTCAAAACAAGATTTTAACGCTTTGAGGAGTTCAAATAACATGTTTTTAGATCATTTGTATCGTATCTTTTACTACATAACTTTTCACCAAATTTCACAAACACTAAGAAAGTTTGTTTTTCGATTCAAAACAAGATTTTAACGCTTTGAGGAGTTCAAATAACGTGTTTTTAGATCATTTGTATCGTATCTTTCACTACATAACTTTTCACCAAATTTCACAAACACTAAGAAAGTTTGTTATTCTATTTCAAAACAAGATTTTAATGCTTTGAGGAGTTCAAATAACGAGTTTTTAGATCATTTGTATCGTATCTTTTACTACATAACTTTTCACCAAATTTCACAAACACTGAGAAAGTTTGTTTTTCGATTCAAAACAAGATTTTAACGCTTTGAGGAGTTCAAATAACATGTTTTTAGATCATTTGTATCGTATCTTTTACTACATAACTTTTCACCAAATTTCACAAACACTAAGAAAGTTTGTTTTTCGATTCAAAACAAGATTTTAACGCTTTGAGGAGTTCAAATAACATGTTTTTAGATCATTTGTATCGTATCTTTTACTACATAACTTTTCACCAAATTTCACAAACACTAAGAAAGTTTGTTTTTCGATTCAAAACAAGATTTTAACGCTTTGAGGAGTTCAAATAACATGTTTTTAGATCATTTGTATCGTATCTTTTACTACATAACTTTTCACCAAATTTCACAAACACTAAGAAAGTTTGTTTTTCGATTCAAAACAAGATTTTAACGCTTTGAGGAGTTCAAATAACATGTTTTTAGATCATTTGTATCGTATCTTTTACTACATAACTTTTCACCAAATTTCACAAACACTAAGAAAGTTTGTTTTTCGATTCAAAACAAGATTTTAACGCTTTGAGGAGTTCAAATAACATGTTTTTAGATCATTTGTATCGTATCTTTTACTACATAACTTTTCACCAAATTTCACGAACACTAAGAAAGTTTGTTTTTCGATTCAAAACAAGATTTTAACGCTTTGAGAAGTTCAAATAACGTGTTTTTAGATCAATTGTATCGTATCTTTCACTACATAACTTTTCACCAAATTTCACAAACACTAAGAAAGTTTGTTTTTCGATTCAAAACAAGATTTTAACGCTTTGAGGAGTTCAAATAACATGTTTTTAGATCATTTGTATCGTATCTTTTACTACATAACTTTTCACCAAATTTCACAAACACTAAGAAAGTTTGTTTTTCGATTCAAAACAAGATTTTAACGCTTTGAGGAGTTCAAATAACATGTTTTTAGATCATTTGTATCGTATCTTTTACTACATAACTTTTCACCAAATTTCACAAACACTAAGAAAGTTTGTTTTTCGATTCAAAACAAGATTTTAACGCTTTGAGGAGTTCAAATAACATGTTTTTAGATCATTTGTATCGTATCTTTTACTACATAACTTTTCACCAAATTTCACAAACACTAAGAAAGTTTGTTTTTCGATTCAAAACAAGATTTTAACGCTTTGAGAAGTTCAAATAACGTGTTTTTAGATCAATTGTATCGTATCTTTCACTACATAACTTTTCACCAAATTTCACAAACACTAAGAAAGTTTGTTTTTCGATTCAAAACAAGATTTTAACGCTTTGAGGAGTTCAAATAACATGTTTTTAGATCATTTGTATCGTATCTTTTACTACATAACTTTTCACCAAATTTCACAAACACTAAGAAAGTTTGTTTTTCGATTCAAAACAAGATTTTAACGCGTTGAGGAGTTCAAATAACGTGTTTTTAGATCAATTGTATCCTATATTTTACTACATAACTTTTCACCAAATTTCACAAACACTAAGAAAGTTTGTTTTTCGATTTAAAACAAGATTTTAACGTTTTGAGGAGTTCAAATAACATGTTTTTAGATCATTTGTATCGTATCTTTTACTACTTAACTTTTCACCAAATTTCACAAACACTAAGAAAGTTTGTTTTTCGATTCAAAACAAGATTTTAACGCTTTGAGGAGTTCAAATAACATGTTTTTAGATCATTTGTATCGTATCTTTCACTACATAACTTTTCACCAAATTTCACAAACACTAAGAAAGTTTATTTTTCGATTCAAAACAAGATTTTAACGCTTTGAGGAGTTCAAATAACATGTTTTTAGATCATTTGTATCGTATCTTTTACTACATAACTTTTCACCAAATTTCACAAACACTAAGAAAGTTTGTTTTTCGATTCAAAACAAGATTTTAACGCTTTGAGGAGTTCAAATAACATGTTTTTAGATCATTTGTATCGTATCTTTCACTACATAACTTTTCACCAAATTTCACAAACACTAAGAAAGTTTGTTTTTCGATTCAAAACAAGATTTTAACGCTTTGAGGAGTTCAAATAACCTGTTTTTAGATCATTTGTATCGTATCTTTCACTACATAACTTTTCACCAAATTTCACAAATACTAAGAAAGTTTGTTTTTCGATTCAAAACAAGATTTTAACGCTTTGAGGAGTTCAAATAACGTGTTTTTAGATCATTTGTATCGTATCTTTCACTACATAACTTTTCACCAAATTTCACAAACACTAAGAAAGTTTGTTATTCTATTTCAAAACAAGATTTTAATGCTTTGAGGAGTTCAAATAACGAGTTTTTAGATCATTTGTATCGTATATTTTACTACATAACTTTTCACCAAATTTCACAAACACTAAGAAAGTTTGTTTTTCGATTCAAAACAAGATTTTAACGCTTTGAGGAGTTCAAATAACATGTTTTTGGATCATTTGTATCGTATCTTTCACTACATAACTTTTCACCAAATTTCACAAACACTCAGAAAGTTTGTTTTTCGATTCAAAACAAGATTTTAACGCTTTGAGGAGTTCAAATAACATGTTTTTAGATCATTTGTATCGTATCTTTTACTACATAACTTTTCACCAAATTTCACAAACACTAAGAAAGTTTGTTTTTCGATTCAAAACAAGATTTTAACGCTTTGAGGAGTTCAAATAACGTGTTTTTACATCATTTGTATCGTATCTTTTACTACATAACTTTTCACCAAATTTCACAAACACTAAGAAAGTTTGTTTTTCGATTCAAAACAAGATTTTAACGCTTTGAGGAGTTCAAATAACATGTTTTTAGATCATTTGTATCGTATCTTTCACTACATAACTTTTCACCAAATTTCACAAACACTAAGAAATTTTGTTTTTCGATTCAAAACAAGATTTTAACGCTTTGAGGAGTTCAAATAACGTGTTTTTAGATCATTTGTATCGTATCTTTCACAACATAACTTTTCACCAAATTTCACAAACACTAAGAAAGTTTGTTTTTCTATTCAAAACATGTTTTTAACGCTTTGAGGAGCTCAAATAACGTGTTTTTAGATCATTTGTATCGTATCTTTTACTACATAATTTTTCACCAAATTTCACAGACACAAAGAAAGTTTGTTTTTCGATTTAAAACAAGATTTTAACACTTTGAGGAGCTCAAATAACGTGTTTTTAGATCATTTGTATCGTATCTTTTACTACATAATTTTTCACCAAATTTCACAAACACTAAGAAAGTTTGTTTTTCGATTCAAAACAAGATTTTAACGCTTTGAGGAGTTCAAATAACATGTTTTTAGATCATTTGTATCGTATCTTTTACTACATAACTTTTCACCAAATTTCACAAACACTAAGAAAGTTTGTTTTTCGATTCAAAACAAGATTTTAACGCGTTGAGGAGTTCAAATAACGTGTTTTTAGATCAATTGTATCGTATATTTTACTACATAACTTTTCACCAAATTTCACAAACACTAAGAAAGTTTGTTTTTCGATTTAAAACAAGATTTTAACGTTTTGAGGAGTTCAAATAACATGTTTTTAGATCATTTGTATCGTATCTTTTACTACTTAACTTTTCACCAAATTTCACAAACACTAAGAAAGTTTGTTTTTCGATTCAAAACAAGATTTTAACGCTTTGAGGAGTTCAAATAACATGTTTTTAGATCATTTGTATCGTATCTTTCACTACATAACTTTTCACCAAATTTCACAAACACTAAGAAAGTTTTTTTTTCGATTCAAAACAAGATTTTAACGCTTTGAGGAGTTCAAATAACATGTTTTTAGATCATTTGTATCGTATCTTTTACTACATAACTTTTCACCAAATTTCACAAACACTAAGAAAGTTTGTTTTTCGATTCAAAACAAGATTTTAACGCTTTGAGGAGTTCAAATAACATGTTTTTAGATCATTTGTATCGTATCTTTCACTACATAACTTTTCACCAAATTTCACAAACACTAAGAAAGTTTGTTTTTCGATTCAAAACAAGATTTTAACGCTTTGAGGAGTTCAAATAACCTGTTTTTAGATCATTTGTATCGTATCTTTCACTACATAACTTTTCACCAAATTTCACAAATACTAAGAAAGTTTGTTTTTCGATTCAAAACAAGATTTTAACGCTTTGAGGAGTTCAAATAACGTGTTTTTAGATCATTTGTATCGTATCTTTCACTACATAACTTTTCACCAAATTTCACAAACACTAAGAAAGTTTGTTATTCTATTTCAAAACAAGATTTTAATGCTTTGAGGAGTTCAAATAACGAGTTTTTAGATCATTTGTATCGTATATTTTACTACATAACTTTTCACCAAATTTCACAAACACTAAGAAAGTTTGTTTTTCGATTCAAAACAAGATTTTAACGCTTTGAGGAGTTCAAATAACATGTTTTTGGATCATTTGTATCGTATCTTTCACTACATAACTTTTCACCAAATTTCACAAACACTCAGAAAGTTTGTTTTTCGATTCAAAACAAGATTTTAACGCTTTGAGGAGTTCAAATAACATGTTTTTAGATCATTTGTATCGTATCTTTTACTACATAACTTTTCACCAAATTTCACAAACACTAAGAAAGTTTGTTTTTCGATTCAAAACAAGATTTTAACGCTTTGAGGAGTTCAAATAACGTGTTTTTAGATCATTTGTATCGTATCTTTCACTACATAACTTTTCACCAAATTTCACAAACACTAAGAAAGTTTGTTATTCTATTTCAAAACAAGATTTTAATGCTTTGAGGAGTTCAAATAACGAGTTTTTAGATCATTTGTATCGTATCTTTTACTACATAACTTTTCACCAAATTTCACAAACACTGAGAAAGTTTGTTTTTCGATTCAAAACAAGATTTTAACGCTTTGAGGAGTTCAAATAACATGTTTTTAGATCATTTGTATCGTATCTTTTACTACATAACTTTTCACCAAATTTCACAAACACTAAGAAAGTTTGTTTTTCGATTCAAAACAAGATTTTAACGCTTTGAGGAGTTCAAATAACATGTTTTTAGATCATTTGTATCGTATCTTTTACTACATAACTTTTCACCAAATTTCACAAACACTAAGAAAGTTTGTTTTTCGATTCAAAACAAGATTTTAACGCTTTGAGGAGTTCAAATAACATGTTTTTAGATCATTTGTATCGTATCTTTTACTACATAAGTTTTCACCAAATTTCACAAACACTAAGAAAGTTTGTTTTTCGATTCAAAACAAGATTTTAACGCTTTGAGGAGTTCAAATAACATGTTTTTAGATCATTTGTATCGTATCTTTTACTACATAACTTTTCACCAAATTTCACAAACACTAAGAAAGTTTGTTTTTCGATTCAAAACAAGATTTTAACGCTTTGAGGAGTTCAAATAACATGTTTTTAGATCATTTGTATCGTATCTTTTACTACATAACTTTTCACCAAATTTCACAAACACTAAGAAAGTTTGTTTTTCGATTCAAAACAAGATTTTAACGCTTTGAGAAGTTCAAATAACGTGTTTTTATATCAATTGTATCGTATCTTTCACTACATAACTTTTCACCAAATTTCACAAACACTAAGAAAGTTTGTTTTTCGATTCAAAACAAGATTTTAACGCTTTGAGGAGTTCAAATAACATGTTTTTAGATCATTTGTATCGTATCTTTTACTACATAACTTTTCACCAAATTTCACAAACACTAAGAAAGTTTGTTTTTCGATTCAAAACAAGATTTTAACGCTTTGAGGAGTTCAAATAACATGTTTTTAGATCATTTGTATCGTATCTTTTACTACATAACTTTTCACCAAATTTCACAAACACTAAGAAAGTTTGTTTTTCGATTCAAAACAAGATTTTAACGCTTTGAGGAGTTCAAATAACATGTTTTTAGATCATTTGTATCGTATCTTTTACTACATAACTTTTCACCAAATTTCACAAACACTAAGAAAGTTTGTTTTTCGATTCAAAACAAGATTTTAACGCTTTGAGGAGTTCAAATAACGTGTTTTTAGATCATTTGTATCGTATCTTTTACTACATAACTTTTCACCAAATTTCACAAACACTAAGAAAGTTTGTTTTTCGATTCAAAACAAGATTTTAACGCTTTGAGAAGTTCAAATAACGTGTTTTTAGATCAATTGTATCGTATCTTTCACTACATAACTTTTCACCAAATTTCACAAACACTAAGAAAGTTTGTTTTTCGATTCAAAACAAGATTTTAACGCTTTGAGGAGTTCAAATAACATGTTTTTAGATCATTTGTATCGTATCTTTTACTACATAACTTTTCACCAAATTTCACAAACACTAAGAAAGTTTGTTTTTCGATTCAAAACAAGATTTTAACGCGTTGAGGAGTTCAAATAACGTGTTTTTAGATCAATTGTATCCTATATTTTACTACATAACTTTTCACCAAATTTCACAAACACTAAGAAAGTTTGTTTTTCGATTGAAAACAAGATTTTAACGTTTTGAGGAGTTCAAATAACATGTTTTTAGATCATTTGTATCGTATCTTTTACTACTTAACTTTTCACCAAATTTCACAAACACTAAGAAAGTTTGTTTTTCGATTCAAAACAAGATTTTAACGCTTTGAGGAGTTCAAATAACATGTTTTTAGATCATTTGTATCGTATCTTTCACTACATAACTTTTCACCAAATTTCACAAACACTAAGAAAGTTTATTTTTCGATTCAAAACAAGATTTTAACGCTTTGAGGAGTTCAAATAACATGTTTTTAGATCATTTGTATCGTATCTTTTACTACATAACTTTTCACCAAATTTCACAAACACTAAGAAAGTTTGTTTTTCGATTCAAAACAAGATTTTAACGCTTTGAGGAGTTCAAATAACATGTTTTTAGATCATTTGTATCGTATCTTTCACTACATAACTTTTCACCAAATTTCACAAACACTAAGAAAGTTTGTTTTTCGATTCAAAACAAGATTTTAACGCTTTGAGGAGTTCAAATAACCTGTTTTTAGATCATTTGTATCGTATCTTTCACTACATAACTTTTCACCAAATTTCACAAATACTAAGAAAGTTTGTTTTTCGATTCAAAACAAGATTTTAACGCTTTGAGGAGTTCAAATAACGTGTTTTTAGATCATTTGTATCGTATCTTTCACTACATAACTTTTCACCAAATTTCACAAACACTAAGAAAGTTTGTTATTCTATTTCAAAACAAGATTTTAATGCTTTGAGGAGTTCAAATAACGAGTTTTTAGATCATTTGTATCGTATATTTTACTACATAACTTTTCACCAAATTTCACAAACACTAAGAAAGTTTGTTTTTCGATTCATAACAAGATTTTAACGCTTTGAGGAGTTCAAATAACATGTTTTTGGATCATTTGTATCGTATCTTTCACTACATAACTTTTCACCAAATTTCACAAACACTCAGAAAGTTTGTTTTTCGATTCAAAACAAGATTTTAACGCTTTGAGGAGTTCAAATAACATGTTTTTAGATCATTTGTATCGTATCTTTTACTACATAACTTTTCACCAAATTTCACAAACACTAAGAAAGTTTGTTTTTCGATTCAAAACAAGATTTTAACGCTTTGAGGAGTTCAAATAACGTGTTTTTAGATCATTTGTATCGTATCTTTGACTACATAACTTTTCACCAAATTTCACAAACACTAAGAAAGTTTGTTTTTCGATTCAAAACAAGATTTTAACGCTTTGAGGAGTTCAAATAACATGTTTTTAGATCATTTGTATCGTATCTTTCACTACATAACTTTTCACCAAATTTCACAAACACTAAGAAAGTTTGTTTTTCGATTCAAAACAAGATTTTAACGCTTTGAGGAGTTCAAATAACGTGTTTTTAGATCATTTGTATCGTATCTTTCACAACATAACTTTTCACCAAATTTCACAAACACTAAGAAAGTTTGTTTTTCTATTCAAAACATGTTTTTAACGCTTTGAGGAGCTCAAATAACGTGTTTTTAGATCATTTGTATCGTATCTTTTACTACATAATTTTTCACCAAATTTCACAGACACAAAGAAAGTTTGTTTTTCGATTTAAAACAAGATTTTAACACTTTGAGGAGCTCAAATAACGTGTTTTTAGATCATTTGTATCGTATCTTTTACTACATAATTTTTCACCAAATTTCACAAACACTAAGAAAGTTTGTTTTTCGATTCAAAACAAGATTTTAACGCGTTGAGGAGTTCAAATAACGTGTTTTTAGATCAATTGTATCGTATATTTTACTACATAACTTTTCACCAAATTTCACAAACACTAAGAAAGTTTGTTTTTCGATTTAAAACAAGATTTTAACGTTTTGAGGAGTTCAAATAACATGTTTTTAGATCATTTGTATCGTATCTTTTACTACTTAACTTTTCACCAAATTTCACAAACACTAAGAAAGTTTGTTTTTCGATTCAAAACAAGATTTTAACGCTTTGAGGAGTTCAAATAACATGTTTTTAGATCATTTGTATCGTATCTTTCACTACATAACTTTTCACCAAATTTCACAAACACTAAGAAAGTTTATTTTTCGATTCAAAACAAGATTTTAACGCTTTGAGGAGTTCAAATAACATGTTTTTAGATCATTTGTATCGTATCTTTTACTACATAACTTTTCACCAAATTTCACAAACACTAAGAAAGTTTGTTTTTCGATTCAAAACAAGATTTTAACGCTTTGAGAAGTTCAAATAACGTGTTTTTAGATCAATTGTATCGTATCTTTCACTACATAACTTTTCACCAAATTTCACAAACACTAAGAAAGTTTGTTTTTCGATTCAAAACAAGATTTTAACGCTTTGAGGAGTTCAAATAACATGTTTTTAGATCATTTGTATCGTATCTTTTACTACATAACTTTTCACCAAATTTCACAAACACTAAGAAAGTTTGTTTTTCGATTCAAAACAAGATTTTAACGCTTTGAGGAGTTCAAATAACATGTTTTTAGATCATTTGTATCGTATCTTTTACTACATAACTTTTCACCAAATTTCACAAACACTAAGAAAGTTTGTTTTTCGATTCAAAACAAGATTTTAACGCTTTGAGGAGTTCAAATAACATGTTTTTAGATCATTTGTATCGTATCTTTTACTACATAACTTTTCACCAAATTTCACAAACACTAAGAAAGTTTGTTTTTCGATTCAAAACAAGATTTTAACGCTTTGAGAAGTTCAAATAACGTGTTTTTAGATCAATTGTATCGTATCTTTCACTACATAACTTTTCACCAAATTTCACAAACACTAAGAAAGTTTGTTTTTCGATTCAAAACAAGATTTTAACGCTTTGAGGAGTTCAAATAACATGTTTTTAGATCATTTGTATCGTATCTTTTACTACATAACTTTTCACCAAATTTCACAAACACTAAGAAAGTTTGTTTTTCGATTCAAAACAAGATTTTAACGCGTTGAGGAGTTCAAATAACGTGTTTTTAGATCAATTGTATCCTATATTTTACTACATAACTTTTCACCAAATTTCACAAACACTAAGAAAGTTTGTTTTTCGATTTAAAACAAGATTTTAACGTTTTGAGGAGTTCAAATAACATGTTTTTAGATCATTTGTATCGTATCTTTTACTACTTAACTTTTCACCAAATTTCACAAACACTAAGAAAGTTTGTTTTTCGATTCAAAACAAGATTTTAACGCTTTGAGGAGTTCAAATAACATGTTTTTAGATCATTTGTATCGTATCTTTCACTACATAACTTTTCACCAAATTTCACAAACACTAAGAAAGTTTATTTTTCGATTCAAAACAAGATTTTAACGCTTTGAGGAGTTCAAATGACATGTTTTTAGATCATTTGTATCGTATCTTTTACTACATAACTTTTCACCAAATTTCACAAACACTAAGAAAGTTTGTTTTTCGATTCAAAACAAGATTTTAACGCTTTGAGGAGTTCAAATAACATGTTTTTAGATCATTTGTATCGTATCTTTCACTACATAACTTTTCACCAAATTTCACAAACACTAAGAAAGTTTGTTTTTCGATTCAAAACAAGATTTTAACGCTTTGAGGAGTTCAAATAACCTGTTTTTAGATCATTTGTATCGTATCTTTCACTACATAAGTTTTCACCAAATTTCACAAATACTAAGAAAGTTTGTTTTTCGATTCAAAACAAGATTTTAACGCTTTGAGGAGTTCAAATAACGTGTTTTTAGATCATTTGTATCGTATCTTTCACTACATAACTTTTCACCAAATTTCACAAACACTAAGAAAGTTTGTTATTCTATTTCAAAACAAGATTTTAATGCTTTGAGGAGTTCAAATAACGAGTTTTTAGATCATTTGTATCGTATATTTTACTACATAACTTTTCACCAAATTTCACAAACACTAAGAAAGTTTGTTTTTCGATTCAAAACAAGATTTTAACGCTTTGAGGAGTTCAAATAACATGTTTTTGGATCATTTGTATCGTATCTTTCACTACATAACTTTTCACCAAATTTCACAAACACTCAGAAAGTTTGTTTTTCGATTCAAAACAAGATTTTAACGCTTTGAGGAGTTCAAATAACATGTTTTTAGATCATTTGTATCGTATATTTTACTACATAACTTTTCACCAAATTTCACAAACACTAAGAAAGTTTGTTTTTCGATTCAAAACAAGATTTTAACGCTTTGAGGAGTTCAAATAACGTGTTTTTAGATCATTTGTATCGTATCTTTTACTACATAACTTTTCACCAAATTTCACAAACACTAAGAAAGTTTGTTTTTCGATTCAAAACAAGATTTTAACGCTTTGAGGAGTTCAAATAACATGTTTTTAGATCATTTGTATCGTATCTTTCACTACATAACTTTTCACCAAATTTCACAAACACTAAGAAAGTTTGTTTTTCGATTCAAAACAAGATTTTAACGCTTTGAGGAGTTCAAATAACGTGTTTTTAGATCATTTGTATCGTATCTTTCACAACATAACTTTTCACCAAATTTCACAAACACTAAGAAAGTTTGTTTTTCTATTCAAAACATGTTTTTAACGCTTTGAGGAGCTCAAATAACGTGTTTTTAGATCATTTGTATCGTATCTTTTACTACATAATTTTTCACCAAATTTCACAGACACAAAGAAAGTTTGTTTTTCGATTTAAAACAAGATTTTAACACTTTGAGGAGCTCAAATAACGTGTTTTTAGATCATTTGTATCGTATCTTTTACTACATAATTTTTCACCAAATTTCACAAACACTAAGAAAGTTTGTTTTTCGATTCAAAACAAGATTTTAACGCTTTGAGGAGTTCAAATAACATGTTTTTAGATCATTTGTATCGTATCTTTTACTACATAACTTTTCACCAAATTTCACAAACACTAAGAAAGTTTGTTTTTCGATTCAAAACAAGATTTTAACGCGTTGAGGAGTTCAAATAACGTGTTTTTAGATCAATTGTATCGTATATTTTACTACATAACTTTTCACCAAATTTCACAAACACTAAGAAAGTTTGTTTTTCGATTTAAAACAAGATTTTAACGTTTTGAGGAGTTCAAATAACATGTTTTTAGATCATTTGTATCGTATCTTTTACTACTTAACTTTTCACCAAATTTCACAAACACTAAGAAAGTTTGTTTTTCGATTCAAAACAAGATTTTAACGCTTTGAGGAGTTCAAATAACATGTTTTTAGATCATTTGTATCGTATCTTTCACTACATAACTTTTCACCAAATTTCACAAACACTAAGAAAGTTTATTTTTCGATTCAAAACAAGATTTTAACGCTTTGAGGAGTTCAAATAACATGTTTTTAGATCATTTGTATCGTATCTTTTACTACATAACTTTTCACCAAATTTCACAAACACTAAGAAAGTTTGTTTTTCGATTCAAAACAAGATTTTAACGCTTTGAGAAGTTCAAATAACGTGTTTTTAGATCAATTGTATCGTATCTTTCACTACATAACTTTTCACCAAATTTCACAAACACTAAGAAAGTTTGTTTTTCGATTCAAAACAAGATTTTAACGCTTTGAGGAGTTCAAATAACATGTTTTTAGATCATTTGTATCGTATCTTTTACTACATAACTTTTCACCAAATTTCACAAACACTAAGAAAGTTTGTTTTTCGATTCAAAACAAGATTTTAACGCTTTGAGGAGTTCAAATAACATGTTTTTAGATCATTTGTATCGTATCTTTTACTACATAACTTTTCACCAAATTTCACAAACACTAAGAAAGTTTGTTTTTCGATTCAAAACAAGATTTTAACGCTTTGAGGAGTTCAAATAACATGTTTTTAGATCATTTGTATCGTATCTTTTACTACATAACTTTTCACCAAATTTCACAAACACTAAGAAAGTTTGTTTTTCGATTCAAAACAAGATTTTAACGCTTTGAGAAGTTCAAATAACGTGTTTTTAGATCAATTGTATCGTATCTTTCACTACATAACTTTTCACCAAATTTCACAAACACTAAGAAAGTTTGTTTTTCGATTCAAAACAAGATTTTAACGCTTTGAGGAGTTCAAATAACATGTTTTTAGATCATTTGTATCGTATCTTTTACTACATAACTTTTCACCAAATTTCACAAACACTAAGAAAGTTTGTTTTTCGATTCAAAACAAGATTTTAACGCGTTGAGGAGTTCAAATAACGTGTTTTTAGATCAATTGTATCCTATATTTTACTACATAACTTTTCACCAAATTTCACAAACACTAAGAAAGTTTGTTTTTCGATTTAAAACAAGATTTTAACGTTTTGAGGAGTTCAAATAACATGTTTTTAGATCATTTGTATCGTATCTTTTACTACTTAACTTTTCACCAAATTTCACAAACACTAAGAAAGTTTGTTTTTCGATTCAAAACAAGATTTTAACGCTTTGAGGAGTTCAAATAACATGTTTTTAGATCATTTGTATCGTATCTTTCACTACATAACTTTTCACCAAATTTCACAAACACTAAGAAAGTTTATTTTTCGATTCAAAACAAGATTTTAACGCTTTGAGGAGTTCAAATAACATGTTTTTAGATCATTTGTATCGTATCTTTTACTACCTAACTTTTCACCAAATTTCACAAACACTAAGAAAGTTTGTTTTTCGATTCAAAACAAGATTTTAACGCTTTGAGGAGTTCAAATAACATGTTTTTAGATCATTTGTATCGTATCTTTCACTACATAACTTTTCACCAAATTTCACAAACACTAAGAAAGTTTGTTTTTCGATTCAAAACAAGATTTTAACGCTTTGAGGAGTTCAAATAACCTGTTTTTAGATCATTTGTATCGTATCTTTCACTACATAAGTTTTCACCAAATTTCACAAATACTAAGAAAGTTTGTTTTTCGATTCAAAACAAGATTTTAACGCTTTGAGGAGTTCAAATAACGTGTTTTTAGATCATTTGTATCGTATCTTTCACTACATAACTTTTCACCAAATTTCACAAACACTAAGAAAGTTTGTTATTCTATTTCAAAACAAGATTTTAATGCTTTGAGGAGTTCAAATAACGAGTTTTTAGATCATTTGTATCGTATATTTTACTACATAACTTTTCACCAAATTTCACAAACACTAAGAAAGTTTGTTTTTCGATTCAAAACAAGATTTTAACGCTTTGAGGAGTTCAAATAACATGTTTTTGGATCATTTGTATCGTATCTTTCACTACATAACTTTTCACCAAATTTCACAAACACTCAGAAAGTTTGTTTTTCGATTCAAAACAAGATTTTAACGCTTTGAGGAGTTCAAATAACATGTTTTTAGATCATTTGTATCGTATCTTTTACTACATAACTTTTCACCAAATTTCACAAACACTAAGAAAGTTTGTTTTTCGATTCAAAACAAGATTTTAACGCTTTGAGGAGTTCAAATAACGTGTTTTTAGATCATTTGTATCGTATCTTTTACTACATAACTTTTCACCAAATTTCACAAACACTAAGAAAGTTTGTTTTTCGATTCAAAACAAGATTTTAACGCTTTGAGGAGTTCAAATAACATGTTTTTAGATCATTTGTATCGTATCTTTCACTACATAACTTTTCACCAAATTTAACAAACACTAAGAAAGTTTGTTTTTCGATTCAAAACAAGATTTTAACGCTTTGAGGAGTTCAAATAACGTGTTTTTAGATCATTTGTATCGTATCTTTCACAACATAACTTTTCACCAAATTTCACAAACACTAAGAAAGTTTGTTTTTCTATTCAAAACATGTTTTTAACGCTTTGAGGAGCTCAAATAACGTGTTTTTAGATCATTTGTATCGTATCTTTTACTACATAATTTTTCACCAAATTTCACAGACACAAAGAAAGTTTGTTTTTCGATTCAAAACAAGATTTTAACACTTTGAGGAGCTCAAATAACGTGTTTTTAGATCATTTGTATCGTATCTTTTACTACATAATTTTTCACCAAATTTCACAAACACTAAGAAAGTTTGTTTTTCGATTCAAAACAAGATTTTAACGCTTTGAGGAGTTCAAATAACATGTTTTTAGATCATTTGTATCGTATCTTTTACTACATAACTTTTCACCAAATTTCACAAACACTAAGAAAGTTTGTTTTTCGATTCAAAACAAGATTTTAACGCGTTGAGGAGTTCAAATAACGTGTTTTTAGATCAATTGTATCGTATATTTTACTACATAACTTTTCACCAAATTTCACAAACACTAAGAAAGTTTGTTTTTCGATTTAAAACAAGATTTTAACGTTTTGAGGAGTTCAAATAACATGTTTTTAGATCATTTGTATCGTATCTTTTACTACTTAACTTTTCACCAAATTTCACAAACACTAAGAAAGTTTGTTTTTCGATTCAAAACAAGATTTTAACGCTTTGAGGAGTTCAAATAACATGTTTTTAGATCATTTGTATCGTATCTTTCACTACATAACTTTTCACCAAATTTCACAAACACTAAGAAAGTTTATTTTTCGATTCAAAACAAGATTTTAACGCTTTGAGGAGTTCAAATAACATGTTTTTAGATCATTTGTATCGTATCTTTTACTACATAACTTTTCACCAAATTTCACAAACACTAAGAAAGTTTGTTTTTCGATTCAAAACAAGATTTTAACGCTTTGAGGAGTTCAAATAACATGTTTTTAGATCATTTGTATCGTATCTTTCACTACATAACTTTTCACCAAATTTCACAAACACTAAGAAAGTTTGTTTTTCGATTCAAAACAAGATTTTAACGCTTTGAGGAGTTCAAATAACCTGTTTTTAGATCATTTGTATCGTATCTTTCACTACATAACTTTTCACCAAATTTCACAAATACTAAGAAAGTTTGTTTTTCGATTCAAAACAAGATTTTAACGCTTTGAGGAGTTCAAATAACGTGTTTTTAGATCATTTGTATCGTATCTTTCACTACATAACTTTTCACCAAATTTCACAAACACTAAGAAAGTTTGTTATTCTATTTCAAAACAAGATTTTAATGCTTTGAGGAGTTCAAATAACGAGTTTTTAGATCATTTGTATCGTATATTTTACTACATAACTTTTCACCAAATTTCACAAACACTAAGAAAGTTTGTTTTTCGATTCAAAACAAGATTTTAACGCTTTGAGGAGTTCAAATAACGTGTTTTTGGATCATTTGTATCGTATCTTTCACTACATAACTTTTCACCAAATTTCACAAACACTCAGAAAGTTTGCTTTTCGATTCAAAACAAGATTTTAACGCTTTGAGGAGTTCAAATAACATGTTTTAAGATCATTTGTATCGTATCTTTTACTACATAACTTTTCACCAAATTTCACAAACACTAAGAAAGTTTGTTTTTCGATTCAAAACAAGATTTTAACGCTTTGAGGAGTTCAAATAACGTGTTTTTAGATCATTTGTATCGTATCTTTTACTACATAACTTTTCACCAAATTTCACAAACACTAAGAAAGTTTGTTTTTCGATTCAAAACAAGATTTTAACGCTTTGAGGAGTTCAAATAACATGTTTTTAGATCATTTGTATCGTATCTTTCACTACATAACTTTTCACCAAATTTCACAAACACTAAGAAAGTTTGTTTTTCGATTCAAAACAAGATTTTAACGCTTTGAGGAGTTCAAATAACGTGTTTTTGGATCATTTGTATCGTATCTTTCACAACATAACTTTTCACCAAATTTCACAAACACTAAGAAAGTTTGTTTTTCTATTCAAAACATGTTTTTAACGCTTTGAGGAGCTCAAATAACGTGTTTTTAGATCATTTGTATCGTATCTTTTACTACATAATTTTTCACCAAATTTCACAGACACAAAGAAAGTTTGTTTTTCGATTTAAAACAAGATTTTAACACTTTGAGGAGTTCAAATAACATGTTTTTAGATTATTTGTATCGTATCTTTTACTACATAACTTTTCACCAAATTTCACAAACACTGAGAAAGTTTGTTTTTCGATTCAAAACAAGATTTTAACGCTTTGAGGAGTTCAAATAACATGGTTTTAGATCATTTGTATCGTACCTTTCACTACATAAATTTTCACCAAATTTCACAAACACTAAGAAAGTTTGTTTTTCGATTCTAAACAAGATTTTAACGCTTTGAGGAGTTCAAATAACGTGTTTTTAGATCATTTGTATCGTATCTTTCACTACATAACTTTTCCCCAAATTTCACAAACACTAAGAAAGTTTGTTTTTCTATTCAAAACAAGATTTTAACGCTTTGAGGAGTTCAAATAACGTGTTTTTAGATCATTTGTATCGTATCTTTTACTACATAACTTTTCACCAAATTTCACAAACACTAAGAAAGTTTGTTTTTCGATTCAAAACAAGATTTTAACGCGTTGAGGAGTTCAAATAACGTGTTTTTAGATCAATTGTATCCTATATTTTACTACATAACTTTTCACCAAATTTCACAAACACTAAGAAAGTTTGTTTTTCGATTTAAAACAAGATTTTAACGTTTTGAGGAGTTCAAATAACATGTTTTTAGATCATTTGTATCGTATCTTTTACTACTTAACTTTTCACCAAATTTCACAAACACTAAGAAAGTTTGTTTTTCGATTCAAAACAAGATTTTAACGCTTTGAGGAGTTCAAATAACATGTTTTTAGATCATTTGTATCGTATCTTTCACTACATAACTTTTCACCAAATTTCACAAACACTAAGAAAGTTTATTTTTCGATTCAAAACAAGATTTTAACGCTTTGAGGAGTTCAAATAACATGTTTTTAGATCATTTGTATCGTATCTTTTACTACCTAACTTTTCACCAAATTTCACAAACACTAAGAAAGTTTGTTTTTCGATTCAAAACAAGATTTTAACGCTTTGAGGAGTTCAAATAACATGTTTTTAGATCATTTGTATCGTATCTTTCACTACATAACTTTTCACCAAATTTCACAAACACTAAGAAAGTTTGTTTTTCGATTCAAAACAAGATTTTAACGCTTTGAGGAGTTCAAATAACCTGTTTTTAGATCATTTGTATCGTATCTTTCACTACATAAGTTTTCACCAAATTTCACAAATACTAAGAAAGTTTGTTTTTCGATTCAAAACAAGATTTTAACGCTTTGAGGAGTTCAAATAACGTGTTTTTAGATCATTTGTATCGTATCTTTCACTACATAACTTTTCACCAAATTTCACAAACACTAAGAAAGTTTGTTATTCTATTTCAAAACAAGATTTTAATGCTTTGAGGAGTTCAAATAACGAGTTTTTAGATCATTTGTATCGTATATTTTACTACATAACTTTTCACCAAATTTCACAAACACTAAGAAAGTTTGTTTTTCGATTCAAAACAAGATTTTAACGCTTTGAGGAGTTCAAATAACATGTTTTTGGATCATTTGTATCGTATCTTTCACTACATAACTTTTCACCAAATTTCACAAACACTCAGAAAGTTTGTTTTTCGATTCAAAACAAGATTTTAACGCTTTGAGGAGTTCAAATAACATGTTTTTAGATCATTTGTATCGTATCTTTTACTACATAACTTTTCACCAAATTTCACAAACACTAAGAAAGTTTGTTTTTCGATTCAAAACAAGATTTTAACGCTTTGAGGAGTTCAAATAACGTGTTTTTAGATCATTTGTATCGTATCTTTTACTACATAACTTTTCACCAAATTTCACAAACACTAAGAAAGTTTGTTTTTCGATTCAAAACAAGATTTTAACGCTTTGAGGAGTTCAAATAACATGTTTTTAGATCATTTGTATCGTATCTTTCACTACATAACTTTTCACCAAATTTAACAAACACTAAGAAAGTTTGTTTTTCGATTCAAAACAAGATTTTAACGCTTTGAGGAGTTCAAATAACGTGTTTTTAGATCATTTGTATCGTATCTTTCACAACATAACTTTTCACCAAATTTCACAAACACTAAGAAAGTTTGTTTTTCTATTCAAAACATGTTTTTAACGCTTTGAGGAGCTCAAATAACGTGTTTTTAGATCATTTGTATCGTATCTTTTACTACATAATTTTTCACCAAATTTCACAGACACAAAGAAAGTTTGTTTTTCGATTCAAAACAAGATTTTAACACTTTGAGGAGCTCAAATAACGTGTTTTTAGATCATTTGTATCGTATCTTTTACTACATAATTTTTCACCAAATTTCACAAACACTAAGAAAGTTTGTTTTTCGATTCAAAACAAGATTTTAACGCTTTGAGGAGTTCAAATAACATGTTTTTAGATCATTTGTATCGTATCTTTTACTACATAACTTTTCACCAAATTTCACAAACACTAAGAAAGTTTGTTTTTCGATTCAAAACAAGATTTTAACGCGTTGAGGAGTTCAAATAACGTGTTTTTAGATCAATTGTATCGTATATTTTACTACATAACTTTTCACCAAATTTCACAAACACTAAGAAAGTTTGTTTTTCGATTTAAAACAAGATTTTAACGTTTTGAGGAGTTCAAATAACATGTTTTTAGATCATTTGTATCGTATCTTTTACTACTTAACTTTTCACCAAATTTCACAAACACTAAGAAAGTTTGTTTTTCGATTCAAAACAAGATTTTAACGCTTTGAGGAGTTCAAATAACATGTTTTTAGATCATTTGTATCGTATCTTTCACTACATAACTTTTCACCAAATTTCACAAACACTAAGAAAGTTTATTTTTCGATTCAAAACAAGATTTTAACGCTTTGAGGAGTTCAAATAACATGTTTTTAGATCATTTGTATCGTATCTTTTACTACATAACTTTTCACCAAATTTCACAAACACTAAGAAAGTTTGTTTTTCGATTCAAAACAAGATTTTAACGCTTTGAGGAGTTCAAATAACATGTTTTTAGATCATTTGTATCGTATCTTTCACTACATAACTTTTCACCAAATTTCACAAACACTAAGAAAGTTTGTTTTTCGATTCAAAACAAGATTTTAACGCTTTGAGGAGTTCAAATAACCTGTTTTTAGATCATTTGTATCGTATCTTTCACTACATAACTTTTCACCAAATTTCACAAATACTAAGAAAGTTTGTTTTTCGATTCAAAACAAGATTTTAACGCTTTGAGGAGTTCAAATAACGTGTTTTTAGATCATTTGTATCGTATCTTTCACTACATAACTTTTCACCAAATTTCACAAACACTAAGAAAGTTTGTTATTCTATTTCAAAACAAGATTTTAATGCTTTGAGGAGTTCAAATAACGAGTTTTTAGATCATTTGTATCGTATATTTTACTACATAACTTTTCACCAAATTTCACAAACACTAAGAAAGTTTGTTTTTCGATTCAAAACAAGATTTTAACGCTTTGAGGAGTTCAAATAACGTGTTTTTGGATCATTTGTATCGTATCTTTCACTACATAACTTTTCACCAAATTTCACAAACACTCAGAAAGTTTGCTTTTCGATTCAAAACAAGATTTTAACGCTTTGAGGAGTTCAAATAACATGTTTTAAGATCATTTGTATCGTATCTTTTACTACATAACTTTTCACCAAATTTCACAAACACTAAGAAAGTTTGTTTTTCGATTCAAAACAAGATTTTAACGCTTTGAGGAGTTCAAATAACGTGTTTTTAGATCATTTGTATCGTATCTTTTACTACATAACTTTTCACCAAATTTCACAAACACTAAGAAAGTTTGTTTTTCGATTCAAAACAAGATTTTAACGCTTTGAGGAGTTCAAATAACATGTTTTTAGATCATTTGTATCGTATCTTTCACTACATAACTTTTCACCAAATTTCACAAACACTAAGAAAGTTTGTTTTTCGATTCAAAACAAGATTTTAACGCTTTGAGGAGTTCAAATAACGTGTTTTTGGATCATTTGTATCGTATCTTTCACAACATAACTTTTCACCAAATTTCACAAACACTAAGAAAGTTTGTTTTTCTATTCAAAACATGTTTTTAACGCTTTGAGGAGCTCAAATAACGTGTTTTTAGATCATTTGTATCGTATCTTTTACTACATAATTTTTCACCAAATTTCACAGACACAAAGAAAGTTTGTTTTTCGATTTAAAACAAGATTTTAACACTTTGAGGAGTTCAAATAACATGTTTTTAGATTATTTGTATCGTATCTTTTACTACATAACTTTTCACCAAATTTCACAAACACTGAGAAAGTTTGTTTTTCGATTCAAAACAAGATTTTAACGCTTTGAGGAGTTCAAATAACATGGTTTTAGATCATTTGTATCGTACCTTTCACTACATAAATTTTCACCAAATTTCACAAACACTAAGAAAGTTTGTTTTTCGATTCTAAACAAGATTTTAACGCTTTGAGGAGTTCAAATAACGTGTTTTTAGATCATTTGTATCGTATCTTTCACTACATAACTTTTCCCCAAATTTCACAAACACTAAGAAAGTTTGTTTTTCTATTCAAAACAAGATTTTAACGCTTTGAGGAGTTCAAATAACGTGTTTTTAGATCATTTGTATCGTATCTTTTACTACATAACTTTTCACCAAATTTCACAAACACTAAGAAAGTTTGTTTTTCGATTCAAAAAAGATTTTAACGCTTTGAGGAGTTCAAATAACGTGTTTTTAGATCATTTGTATCGTATCTTTTACTACATAACTTTTCACCAAATTTCACAAACACTAAGAAAGTTTGTTTTTCGATTCAAAACAAGATTTTAACGCTTTGAGAAGTTCAAATAACGTGTTTTTAGATCAATTGTATCGTATCTTTCACTACATAACTTTTCACCAAATTTCACAAACACTAAGAAAGTTTGTTTTTCGATTCAAAACAAGATTTTAACGCTTTGAGGAGTTCAAATAACGTGTTTTTAGATCATTTGTATCGTATCTTTCACAACATAACTTTCCACCAAATTTCACAAACACTAAGAAAGTTTGTTTTTCTATTCAAAACATGTTTTTAACGCTTTGAGGAGCTCAAATAACGTGTTTTTAGATCATTTGTATCGTATCTTTTACTACATAATTTTTCACCAAATTTCACAAACACTAAGAAAGTTTGTTTTTCGATTCAAAACAAGATTTTAATGCTTTGAGGAGTTCAAATAACGTGTTTTTAGATCATTTGTATCGTATCTTTCACTACATAACTTTTCACCAAATTTCACAAACACTAAGAAAGTTTGTTATTCTATTTCAAAACAAGATTTTAATGCTTTGAGGAGTTCAAATCACGAGTTTTTAGATCATTTGTATCGTATCTTTTACTACATAACTTTTCACCAAATTTCACAAACACTAAGAAAGTTTGTTTTTCGATTCAAAACAAGATTTTAACGCTTTGAGGAGTTCAAATAACATGTTTTTAGATCATTTGTATCGTATCTTTCACTACATAACTTTTCACCAAATTTCACAAACACTAAGAAAGTTTGTTTTTCGATTCAAAACAAGATTTTAACGCTTTGAGGAGTTCAAATAACATGTTTTTAGATCATTTGTATCGTATCTTTTACTACATAACTTTTCACCAAATTTCACAAACACAAAGAAAGTTTGTTTTTCGATTCAAAACAAGATTTTAACGCTTTGAGGAGTTCAAATAATGTGTTTTTAGATCATTTGTATCGTATCTTTTACTACATAACTTTTCACCAAATTTCACAAACACTAAGAAAGTTTGTTTTTCGATTCAAAACAAGATTTTAACGCTTTGAGGAGTTCAAATAACGTGTTTTTAGATCATTTGTATCTTATCTTTTACTACATAACTTTTCACCAAATTTCACAAACACTAAGAAAGTTTGTTTTTCGATTCAAAACAAGATTTTAACGCTTTGAGGAGTTCAAATAACATGTTTTTAGATCATTTGTATCGTATCTTTCACTACATAACTTTTCACCAAATTTCACAAACACTAAGAAAGTTTGTTTTTCGATTCAAAAAAAGATTTTAACGCTTTGAGGAGTTCAAATAACATGTTTTTAGATCATTTGTATCGTATCTTTCACTACATAACTTTTCACCAAATTTCACAAACACTAAGAAAGTTTGTTTTTCGATTTAAAACAAGATTTTAACGCTTTCAGGAGTTCAAATAACATGTTTTTAGATCATTTGTATCGTATCTTTCACTACATAACTTTTCACCAAATTTCACAAATACTAAGAAAGTTTGTTTTTCGATTCAAAACAAGATTTTAACGCTTTGAGGAGTTCAAATAACGTGTTTTTAGATCATTTGTATCGTATCTTTCACTACATAACTTTTCACCAAATTTCACAAACACTAAGAAAGTTTGTTATTCTATTTCAAAACAAGATTTTAATGCTTTGAGGAGTTCAAATAACGAGTTTTTAGATCATTTGTATCGTATCTTTTACTACATAACTTTTCACCAAATTTCACAAACACTAAGAAAGTTTGTTTTTCGGTTCAAAACAAGATTTTAACGCTTTGAGGAGTTCAAATAACATGTTTTTAGATCATTTGTATCGTATCTTTTACTACATAACTTTTCACCAAATTTCACAAACACTAAGAAAGTTTGTTTTTCGATTCAAAACAAGATTTTAACGCTTTGAGGAGTTCAAATAACGTGTTTTTAGATCATTTGTATCGTATCTTTCACTACATAACTTTTCACCAAATTTCACAAACACTAAGAAAGTTTGTTTTTCTATTCAAAACAAGTTTTTAACGCTTTGAGGAGCTCAAATATCGTGTTTTTAGATCATTTGTATCATATCTTTTACTACTTAATTTTTCACCAAATTTCACAAACACTAAGAAAGTTTGTTTTTCGATTCAAAACAAGATTTTAACGCTTTGAGGAGTTCAAATAACGTGTTTTTAGATCAATTGTATCGTATATTTTACTACATAACTTTTCACCAAATTTCACAAACACTAAGAAAGTTTGTTTTTCGATTTAAAACAAGATTTTAACGCTTTGAGGAGTTCAAATAACATGTTTTTAGATCATTTGTATCGTATCTTTTACTACTTAACTTTTCACCAAATTTCACAAACACTAAGAAAGTTTGTTTTTCGATTCAAAACAAGATTTTAACGCTTTGAGGAGTTCAAATAACATGTTTTTAGATCATTTGTATCGTATCTTTCACTACATAACTTTTCACCAAATTTCACAAACACTAAGAAAGTTTGTTTTTCGATTCAAAACAAGATTTTAACGCTTTGAGGAGTTCAAATAACATGTTTTTAGATCATTTGTATCGTATCTTTTACTACATAACTTTTCACCAAATTTCACAAACACTAAGAAAGTTTGTTTTTCGATTCAAAACAAGATTTTAACGCTTTGAGGAGTTCAAATAACGTGTTTTTAGATCATTTGTATCGTATCTTTCACAACATAACTTTTCACCAAATTTCACAAACACTAAGAAAGTTTGTTTTTCTATTCAAAACATGTTTTTAACGCTTTGAGGAGCTCAAATAACGTGTTTTTAGATCATTTGTATCGTATCTTTTACTACATAATTTTTCACCAAATTTCACAAACACAAAGAAAGTTTGTTTTTCGATTTAAAACAAGATTTTAACACTTTGAGGAGTTCAAATAACATGTTTTTAGATTATTTGTATCGTATCTTTTACTACATAACTTTTCACCAAATTTCACAAACACTGAGAAAGTTTGTTTTTCGATTCAAAACAAGATTTTAACGCTTTGAGGAGTTCAGATAACATGTTTTTAGATCATTTGTATCGTACCTTTCACTACATAAATTTTCACCCAATTTCACAAACACTATGAAAGTTTGTTTTTCGATTCAAAACAAGATTTTAACGCTTTGAGGAGTTCAAATAACGTGTTTTTAGATCATTTGTATCGTATCTTTCACTACATAACTTTTCACCAAATTTCACAAACACTAAGAAAGTTTGTTTTTCTATTCAAAACAAGTTTTTAACGCTTTGAGGAGTTCAAATAACGTGTTTTTAGATCATTTGTATCGTATCTTTTACTACATAACTTTTCACCAAATTTCACAAACACTAAGAAAGTTTGTTTTTCGATTCAAAACAAGATTTTAACGCTTTGAGGAGTTCAAATAACATGTTTTTAGATCATTTGTATCGTATCTTTCACTACATAACTTTTCACCAAATTTCACAAACACTAAGAAAGTTTGTTTTTCGATTCAAAACAAGATTTTAACGCTTTGAGGAGTTCAAATAACCTGTTTTTAGATCATTTGTATCGTATCTTTCACTACATAACTTTTCACCAAATTTCACAAATACTAAGAAAGTTTGTTTTTCGATTCAAAACAAGATTTTAACGCTTTGAGGAGTTCAAATAACGTGTTTTTAGATCATTTGTATCGTATCTTTCACTACATAACTTTTCACCAAATTTCACAAACACTAAGAAAGTTTGTTATTCTATTTCAAAACAAGATTTTAATGCTTTGAGGAGTTCAAATAACGAGTTTTTAGATCATTTGTATCGTATATTTTACTACATAACTTTTCACCAAATTTCACAAACACTAAGAAAGTTTGTTTTTCGATTCAAAACAAGATTTTAACGCTTTGAGGAGTTCAAATAACATGTTTTTGGATCATTTGTATCGTATCTTTCACTACATAACTTTTCACCAAATTTCACAAACACTCAGAAAGTTTGTTTTTCGATTCAAAACAAGATTTTAACGCTTTGAGGAGTTCAAATAACATGTTTTTAGATCATTTGTATCGTATCTTTTACTACATAACTTTTCACCAAATTTCACAAACACTAAGAAAGTTTGTTTTTCGATTCAAAACAAGATTTTAACGCTTTGAGGAGTTCAAATAACGTGTTTTTAGATCATTTGTATCGTATCTTTTACTACATAACTTTTCACCAAATTTCACAAACACTAAGAAAGTTTGTTTTTCGATTCAAAACAAGATTTTAACGCTTTGAGGAGTTCAAATAACATGTTTTTAGATCATTTGTATCGTATCTTTCACTACATAACTTTTCACCAAATTTCACAAACACTAAGAAAGTTTGTTTTTCGATTCAAAACAAGATTTTAACGCTTTGAGGAGTTCAAATAACGTGTTTTTGGATCATTTGTATCGTATCTTTCACAACATAACTTTTCACCAAATTTCACAAACACTAAGAAAGTTTGTTTTTCTATTCAAAACATGTTTTTAACGCTTTGAGGAGCTCAAATAACGTGTTTTTAGATCATTTGTATCGTATCTTTTACTACATAATTTTTCACCAAATTTCACAGACACAAAGAAAGTTTGTTTTTCGATTTAAAACAAGATTTTAACACTTTGAGGAGTTCAAATAACATGTTTTTAGATTATTTGTATCGTATCTTTTACTACATAACTTTTCACCAAATTTCACAAACACTGAGAAAGTTTGTTTTTCGATTCAAAACAAGATTTTAACGCTTTGAGGAGTTCAAATAACATGGTTTTAGATCATTTGTATCGTACCTTTCACTACATAAATTTTCACCAAATTTCACAAACACTAAGAAAGTTTGTTTTTCGATTCTAAACAAGATTTTAACGCTTTGAGGAGTTCAAATAACGTGTTTTTAGATCATTTGTATCGTATCTTTCACTACATAACTTTTCCCCAAATTTCACAAACACTAAGAAAGTTTGTTTTTCTATTCAAAACAAGATTTTAACGCTTTGAGGAGTTCAAATAACGTGTTTTTAGATCATTTGTATCGTATCTTTTACTACATAACTTTTCACCAAATTTCACAAACACTAAGAAAGTTTGTTTTTCGATTCAAAAAAGATTTTAACGCTTTGAGGAGTTCAAATAACGTGTTTTTAGATCATTTGTATCGTATCTTTTACTACATAACTTTTCACCAAATTTCACAAACACTAAGAAAGTTTGTTTTTCGATTCAAAACAAGATTTTAACGCTTTGAGAAGTTCAAATAACGTGTTTTTAGATCAATTGTATCGTATCTTTCACTACATAACTTTTCACCAAATTTCACAAACACTAAGAAAGTTTGTTTTTCGATTCAAAACAAGATTTTAACGCTTTGAGGAGTTCAAATAACGTGTTTTTAGATCATTTGTATCGTATCTTTCACAACATAACTTTCCACCAAATTTCACAAACACTAAGAAAGTTTGTTTTTCTATTCAAAACATGTTTTTAACGCTTTGAGGAGCTCAAATAACGTGTTTTTAGATCATTTGTATCGTATCTTTTACTACATAATTTTTCACCAAATTTCACAAACACTAAGAAAGTTTGTTTTTCGATTCAAAACAAGATTTTAATGCTTTGAGGAGTTCAAATAACGTGTTTTTAGATCATTTGTATCGTATCTTTCACTACATAACTTTTCACCAAATTTCACAAACACTAAGAAAGTTTGTTATTCTATTTCAAAACAAGATTTTAATGCTTTGAGGAGTTCAAATCACGAGTTTTTAGATCATTTGTATCGTATCTTTTACTACATAACTTTTCACCAAATTTCACAAACACTAAGAAAGTTTGTTTTTCGATTCAAAACAAGATTTTAACGCTTTGAGGAGTTCAAATAACATGTTTTTAGATCATTTGTATCGTATCTTTCACTACATAACTTTTCACCAAATTTCACAAACACTAAGAAAGTTTGTTTTTCGATTCAAAACAAGATTTTAACGCTTTGAGGAGTTCAAATAACATGTTTTTAGATCATTTGTATCGTATCTTTTACTACATAACTTTTCACCAAATTTCACAAACACAAAGAAAGTTTGTTTTTCGATTCAAAACAAGATTTTAACGCTTTGAGGAGTTCAAATAATGTGTTTTTAGATCATTTGTATCGTATCTTTTACTACATAACTTTTCACCAAATTTCACAAACACTAAGAAAGTTTGTTTTTCGATTCAAAACAAGATTTTAACGCTTTGAGGAGTTCAAATAACGTGTTTTTAGATCATTTGTATCTTATCTTTTACTACATAACTTTTCACCAAATTTCACAAACACTAAGAAAGTTTGTTTTTCGATTCAAAACAAGATTTTAACGCTTTGAGGAGTTCAAATAACATGTTTTTAGATCATTTGTATCGTATCTTTCACTACATAACTTTTCACCAAATTTCACAAACACTAAGAAAGTTTGTTTTTCGATTCAAAAAAAGATTTTAACGCTTTGAGGAGTTCAAATAACATGTTTTTAGATCATTTGTATCGTATCTTTCACTACATAACTTTTCACCAAATTTCACAAACACTAAGAAAGTTTGTTTTTCGATTTAAAACAAGATTTTAACGCTTTCAGGAGTTCAAATAACATGTTTTTAGATCATTTGTATCGTATCTTTCACTACATAACTTTTCACCAAATTTCACAAATACTAAGAAAGTTTGTTTTTCGATTCAAAACAAGATTTTAACGCTTTGAGGAGTTCAAATAACGTGTTTTTAGATCATTTGTATCGTATCTTTCACTACATAACTTTTCACCAAATTTCACAAACACTAAGAAAGTTTGTTATTCTATTTCAAAACAAGATTTTAATGCTTTGAGGAGTTCAAATAACGAGTTTTTAGATCATTTGTATCGTATCTTTTACTACATAACTTTTCACCAAATTTCACAAACACTAAGAAAGTTTGTTTTTCGGTTCAAAACAAGATTTTAACGCTTTGAGGAGTTCAAATAACATGTTTTTAGATCATTTGTATCGTATCTTTTACTACATAACTTTTCACCAAATTTCACAAACACTAAGAAAGTTTGTTTTTCGATTCAAAACAAGATTTTAACGCTTTGAGGAGTTCAAATAACGTGTTTTTAGATCATTTGTATCGTATCTTTCACTACATAACTTTTCACCAAATTTCACAAACACTAAGAAAGTTTGTTTTTCTATTCAAAACAAGTTTTTAACGCTTTGAGGAGCTCAAATATCGTGTTTTTAGATCATTTGTATCATATCTTTTACTACTTAATTTTTCACCAAATTTCACAAACACTAAGAAAGTTTGTTTTTCGATTCAAAACAAGATTTTAACGCTTTGAGGAGTTCAAATAACGTGTTTTTAGATCAATTGTATCGTATATTTTACTACATAACTTTTCACCAAATTTCACAAACACTAAGAAAGTTTGTTTTTCGATTTAAAACAAGATTTTAACGCTTTGAGGAGTTCAAATAACATGTTTTTAGATCATTTGTATCGTATCTTTTACTACTTAACTTTTCACCAAATTTCACAAACACTAAGAAAGTTTGTTTTTCGATTCAAAACAAGATTTTAACGCTTTGAGGAGTTCAAATAACATGTTTTTAGATCATTTGTATCGTATCTTTCACTACATAACTTTTCACCAAATTTCACAAACACTAAGAAAGTTTGTTTTTCGATTCAAAACAAGATTTTAACGCTTTGAGGAGTTCAAATAACATGTTTTTAGATCATTTGTATCGTATCTTTTACTACATAACTTTTCACCAAATTTCACAAACACTAAGAAAGTTTGTTTTTCGATTCAAAACAAGATTTTAACGCTTTGAGGAGTTCAAATAACGTGTTTTTAGATCATTTGTATCGTATCTTTCACAACATAACTTTTCACCAAATTTCACAAACACTAAGAAAGTTTGTTTTTCTATTCAAAACATGTTTTTAACGCTTTGAGGAGCTCAAATAACGTGTTTTTAGATCATTTGTATCGTATCTTTTACTACATAATTTTTCACCAAATTTCACAAACACAAAGAAAGTTTGTTTTTCGATTTAAAACAAGATTTTAACACTTTGAGGAGTTCAAATAACATGTTTTTAGATTATTTGTATCGTATCTTTTACTACATAACTTTTCACCAAATTTCACAAACACTGAGAAAGTTTGTTTTTCGATTCAAAACAAGATTTTAACGCTTTGAGGAGTTCAGATAACATGTTTTTAGATCATTTGTATCGTACCTTTCACTACATAAATTTTCACCCAATTTCACAAACACTATGAAAGTTTGTTTTTCGATTCAAAACAAGATTTTAACGCTTTGAGGAGTTCAAATAACGTGTTTTTAGATCATTTGTATCGTATCTTTCACTACATAACTTTTCACCAAATTTCACAAACACTAAGAAAGTTTGTTTTTCTATTCAAAACAAGTTTTTAACGCTTTGAGGAGTTCAAATAACGTGTTTTTAGATCATTTGTATCGTATCTTTTACTACATAACTTTTCACCAAATTTCACAAACACTAAGAAAGTTTGTTTTTCGATTCAAAAAAGATTTTAACGCTTTGAGGAGTTCAAATAACGTGTTTTTAGATCATTTGTATCGTATCTTTTACTACATAACTTTTCACCAAATTTCACAAACACTAAGAAAGTTTGTTTTTCGATTCAAAACAAGATTTTAACGCTTTGAGGAGTTCAAATAACATGTTTTTAGATCATTTGTATCGTATCTTTTACTACATAACTTTTCACCAAATTTCACAAACACTAAGAAAGTTTGTTTTTCGATTCAAAACAAGATTTTAACGCTTTGAGGAGTTCAAATAACATGTTTTTAGATCATTTGTATCGTATCTTTTACTACATAACTTTTCACCAAATTTCACAAACACTAAGAAAGTTTGTTTTTCGATTCAAAACAAGATTTTAACGCTTTGAGGAGTTCAAATAACGTGTTTTTAGATCATTTGTATCGTATCTTTCACTACATAACTTTTCACCAAATTTCACAAACACTAAGAAAGTTTGTTATTCTATTTCAAAACAAGATTTTAATGCTTTGAGGAGTTCAAATAACGAGTTTTTAGATCATTTGTATCGTATCTTTTACTACATAACTTTTCACCAAATTTCACAAACACTGAGAAAGTTTGTTTTTCGATTCAAAACAAGATTTTAACGCTTTGAGGAGTTCAAATAACATGTTTTTAGATCATTTGTATCGTACCTTTCACTACATAAATTTTCACCAAATTTCACAAACACTATGAAAGTTTGTTTTTCGATTCAAAACAAGATTTTAACGCTTTGAGGAGTTCAAATAACGTGTTTTTAGATCATTTGTATCGTATCTTTTACTACATAACTTTTCACCAAATTTCACAAACACTAAGAAAGTTTGTTTTTCGATTCAAAACAAGATTTTAACGCTTTGAGGAGTTCAAATAACGTGTTTTTAGATCATTTGTATCGTATCTTTCACTACATAACTTTTCACCAAATTTCACAAACACTAAGAAAGTTTGTTTTTCGATTCAAAAAAAGATTTTAACGCTTTGAGGAGTTCAAATAACATGTTTTTAGATCATTTGTATCGTATCTTTCACTACATAACTTTTCACCAAATTTCACAAACACTAAGAAAGTTTGTTTTTCGATTCAAAACAAGATTTTAACGCTTTGAGGAGTTCAAATAACTTGTTTTTAGATCCTTTGTATCGTATCTTTCACTACATAATTTTTCACCAAATTTCACAAACACTAAGAAAGTTTGTTTTTCGATTCAAAACAAGATTTTAACGCTTTGAGGAGTTCAAATAACGTGGTTTTAGATCATTTGTATCGTATCTTTCACTACATAACTTTTCACCAAATTTCACAAACACTAAGAAAGTTTGTTATTCTATTTCAAAACAAGATTTTAATGCTTTGAGGAGTTCAAATAACGAGTTTTTAGATCATTTGTATCGTATCTTTTACTACATAACTTTTCACCAAATTTCACAAACACTAAGAAAGTTTGTTTTTCGGTTCAAAACAAGATTTTAACGCTTTGAGGAGTTCAAATAACATGTTTTTAGATCATTTGTATCTTATCTTTTACTACATAACTTTTCACCAAATTTCACAAACACTAAGAAAGTTTGTTTTTCGATTCAAAACAAGATTTTAACGCTTTGAGGAGTTCAAATAACGTGTTTTTAGATCATTTGTATCGTATCTTTCACTACATAACTTTTCACCAAATTTCACAAACACCAAGAAAGTTTGTTTTTCTATTCAAAACAAGATTTTAACGCTTTGAGGAGTTCAAATAACGTGTTTTTGGATCATTTGTATCGTATCTTTCACAACATAACTTTTCACCAAATTTCACAAACACTAAGAAAGTTTGTTTTTCTATTCAAAACATGTTTTTAACGCTTTGAGGAGCTCAAATAACGTGTTTTTAGATCATTTGTATCGTATCTTTTACTACATAATTTTTCACCAAATTTCACAGACACAAAGAAAGTTTGTTTTTCGATTTAAAACAAGATTTTAACACTTTGAGGAGTTCAAATAACATGTTTTTAGATTATTTGTATCGTATCTTTTACTACATAACTTTTCACCAAATTTCACAAACACTGAGAAAGTTTGTTTTTCGATTCAAAACAAGATTTTAACGCTTTGAGGAGTTCAAATAACATGGTTTTAGATCATTTGTATCGTACCTTTCACTACATAAATTTTCACCAAATTTCACAAACACTAAGAAAGTTTGTTTTTCGATTCTAAACAAGATTTTAACGCTTTGAGGAGTTCAAATAACGTGTTTTTAGATCATTTGTATCGTATCTTTCACTACATAACTTTTCCCCAAATTTCACAAACACTAAGAAAGTTTGTTTTTCTATTCAAAACAAGATTTTAACGCTTTGAGGAGTTCAAATAACGTGTTTTTAGATCATTTGTATCGTATCTTTTACTACATAACTTTTCACCAAATTTCACAAACACTAAGAAAGTTTGTTTTTCGATTCAAAAAAGATTTTAACGCTTTGAGGAGTTCAAATAACGTGTTTTTAGATCATTTGTATCGTATCTTTTACTACATAACTTTTCACCAAATTTCACAAACACTAAGAAAGTTTGTTTTTCGATTCAAAACAAGATTTTAACGCTTTGAGAAGTTCAAATAACGTGTTTTTAGATCAATTGTATCGTATCTTTCACTACATAACTTTTCACCAAATTTCACAAACACTAAGAAAGTTTGTTTTTCGATTCAAAACAAGATTTTAACGCTTTGAGGAGTTCAAATAACGTGTTTTTAGATCATTTGTATCGTATCTTTCACAACATAACTTTCCACCAAATTTCACAAACACTAAGAAAGTTTGTTTTTCTATTCAAAACATGTTTTTAACGCTTTGAGGAGCTCAAATAACGTGTTTTTAGATCATTTGTATCGTATCTTTTACTACATAATTTTTCACCAAATTTCACAAACACTAAGAAAGTTTGTTTTTCGATTCAAAACAAGATTTTAATGCTTTGAGGAGTTCAAATAACGTGTTTTTAGATCATTTGTATCGTATCTTTCACTACATAACTTTTCACCAAATTTCACAAACACTAAGAAAGTTTGTTATTCTATTTCAAAACAAGATTTTAATGCTTTGAGGAGTTCAAATCACGAGTTTTTAGATCATTTGTATCGTATCTTTTACTACATAACTTTTCACCAAATTTCACAAACACTAAGAAAGTTTGTTTTTCGATTCAAAACAAGATTTTAACGCTTTGAGGAGTTCAAATAACATGTTTTTAGATCATTTGTATCGTATCTTTCACTACATAACTTTTCACCAAATTTCACAAACACTAAGAAAGTTTGTTTTTCGATTCAAAACAAGATTTTAACGCTTTGAGGAGTTCAAATAACATGTTTTTAGATCATTTGTATCGTATCTTTTACTACATAACTTTTCACCAAATTTCACAAACACAAAGAAAGTTTGTTTTTCGATTCAAAACAAGATTTTAACGCTTTGAGGAGTTCAAATAATGTGTTTTTAGATCATTTGTATCGTATCTTTTACTACATAACTTTTCACCAAATTTCACAAACACTAAGAAAGTTTGTTTTTCGATTCAAAACAAGATTTTAACGCTTTGAGGAGTTCAAATAACGTGTTTTTAGATCATTTGTATCTTATCTTTTACTACATAACTTTTCACCAAATTTCACAAACACTAAGAAAGTTTGTTTTTCGATTCAAAACAAGATTTTAACGCTTTGAGGAGTTCAAATAACATGTTTTTAGATCATTTGTATCGTATCTTTCACTACATAACTTTTCACCAAATTTCACAAACACTAAGAAAGTTTGTTTTTCGATTTAAAACAAGATTTTAACGCTTTCAGGAGTTCAAATAACATGTTTTTAGATCATTTGTATCGTATCTTTCACTACATAACTTTTCACCAAATTTCACAAATACTAAGAAAGTTTGTTTTTCGATTCAAAACAAGATTTTAACGCTTTGAGGAGTTCAAATAACGTGTTTTTAGATCATTTGTATCGTATCTTTCACTACATAACTTTTCACCAAATTTCACAAACACTAAGAAAGTTTGTTATTCTATTTCAAAACAAGATTTTAATGCTTTGAGGAGTTCAAATAACGAGTTTTTAGATCATTTGTATCGTATCTTTTACTACATAACTTTTCACCAAATTTCACAAACACTAAGAAAGTTTGTTTTTCGGTTCAAAACAAGATTTTAACGCTTTGAGGAGTTCAAATAACATGTTTTTAGATCATTTGTATCGTATCTTTTACTACATAACTTTTCACCAAATTTCACAAACACTAAGAAAGTTTGTTTTTCGATTCAAAACAAGATTTTAACGCTTTGAGGAGTTCAAATAACGTGTTTTTAGATCATTTGTATCGTATCTTTCACTACATAACTTTTCACCAAATTTCACAAACACTAAGAAAGTTTGTTTTTCTATTCAAAACAAGTTTTTAACGCTTTGAGGAGCTCAAATATCGTGTTTTTAGATCATTTGTATCATATCTTTTACTACTTAATTTTTCACCAAATTTCACAAACACTAAGAAAGTTTGTTTTTCGATTCAAAACAAGATTTTAACGCTTTGAGGAGTTCAAATAACGTGTTTTTAGATCAATTGTATCGTATATTTTACTACATAACTTTTCACCAAATTTCACAAACACTAAGAAAGTTTGTTTTTCGATTTAAAACAAGATTTTAACGCTTTGAGGAGTTCAAATAACATGTTTTTAGATCATTTGTATCGTATCTTTTACTACTTAACTTTTCACCAAATTTCACAAACACTAAGAAAGTTTGTTTTTCGATTCAAAACAAGATTTTAACGCTTTGAGGAGTTCAAATAACATGTTTTTAGATCATTTGTATCGTATCTTTCACTACATAACTTTTCACCAAATTTCACAAACACTAAGAAAGTTTGTTTTTCGATTCAAAACAAGATTTTAACGCTTTGAGGAGTTCAAATAACATGTTTTTAGATCATTTGTATCGTATCTTTTACTACATAACTTTTCACCAAATTTCACAAACACTAAGAAAGTTTGTTTTTCGATTCAAAACAAGATTTTAACGCTTTGAGGAGTTCAAATAACGTGTTTTTAGATCATTTGTATCGTATCTTTCACAACATAACTTTTCACCAAATTTCACAAACACTAAGAAAGTTTGTTTTTCTATTCAAAACATGTTTTTAACGCTTTGAGGAGCTCAAATAACGTGTTTTTAGATCATTTGTATCGTATCTTTTACTACATAATTTTTCACCAAATTTCACAAACACAAAGAAAGTTTGTTTTTCGATTTAAAACAAGATTTTAACACTTTGAGGAGTTCAAATAACATGTTTTTAGATTATTTGTATCGTATCTTTTACTACATAACTTTTCACCAAATTTCACAAACACTGAGAAAGTTTGTTTTTCGATTCAAAACAAGATTTTAACGCTTTGAGGAGTTCAGATAACATGTTTTTAGATCATTTGTATCGTACCTTTCACTACATAAATTTTCACCCAATTTCACAAACACTATGAAAGTTTGTTTTTCGATTCAAAACAAGATTTTAACGCTTTGAGGAGTTCAAATAACGTGTTTTTAGATCATTTGTATCGTATCTTTCACTACATAACTTTTCACCAAATTTCACAAACACTAAGAAAGTTTGTTTTTCTATTCAAAACAAGTTTTTAACGCTTTGAGGAGTTCAAATAACGTGTTTTTAGATCATTTGTATCGTATCTTTTACTACATAACTTTTCACCAAATTTCACAAACACTAAGAAAGTTTGTTTTTCGATTCAAAAAAGATTTTAACGCTTTGAGGAGTTCAAATAACGTGTTTTTAGATCATTTGTATCGTATCTTTTACTACATAACTTTTCACCAAATTTCACAAACACTAAGAAAGTTTGTTTTTCGATTCAAAACAAGATTTTAACGCTTTGAGGAGTTCAAATAACATGTTTTTAGATCATTTGTATCGTATCTTTTACTACATAACTTTTCACCAAATTTCACAAACACTAAGAAAGTTTGTTTTTCGATTCAAAACAAGATTTTAACGCTTTGAGGAGTTCAAATAACATGTTTTTAGATCATTTGTATCGTATCTTTTACTACATAACTTTTCACCAAATTTCACAAACACTAAGAAAGTTTGTTTTTCGATTCAAAACAAGATTTTAACGCTTTGAGGAGTTCAAATAACGTGTTTTTAGATCATTTGTATCGTATCTTTCACTACATAACTTTTCACCAAATTTCACAAACACTAAGAAAGTTTGTTATTCTATTTCAAAACAAGATTTTAATGCTTTGAGGAGTTCAAATAACGAGTTTTTAGATCATTTGTATCGTATCTTTTACTACATAACTTTTCACCAAATTTCACAAACACTGAGAAAGTTTGTTTTTCGATTCAAAACAAGATTTTAACGCTTTGAGGAGTTCAAATAACATGTTTTTAGATCATTTGTATCGTACCTTTCACTACATAAATTTTCACCAAATTTCACAAACACTATGAAAGTTTGTTTTTCGATTCAAAACAAGATTTTAACGCTTTGAGGAGTTCAAATAACGTGTTTTTAGATCATTTGTATCGTATCTTTTACTACATAACTTTTCACCAAATTTCACAAACACTAAGAAAGTTTGTTTTTCGATTCAAAACAAGATTTTAACGCTTTGAGGAGTTCAAATAACGTGTTTTTAGATCATTTGTATCGTATCTTTCACTACATAACTTTTCACCAAATTTCACAAACACTAAGAAAGTTTGTTTTTCGATTCAAAAAAAGATTTTAACGCTTTGAGGAGTTCAAATAACATGTTTTTAGATCATTTGTATCGTATCTTTCACTACATAACTTTTCACCAAATTTCACAAACACTAAGAAAGTTTGTTTTTCGATTCAAAACAAGATTTTAACGCTTTGAGGAGTTCAAATAACTTGTTTTTAGATCCTTTGTATCGTATCTTTCACTACATAATTTTTCACCAAATTTCACAAACACTAAGAAAGTTTGTTTTTCGATTCAAAACAAGATTTTAACGCTTTGAGGAGTTCAAATAACGTGGTTTTAGATCATTTGTATCGTATCTTTCACTACATAACTTTTCACCAAATTTCACAAACACTAAGAAAGTTTGTTATTCTATTTCAAAACAAGATTTTAATGCTTTGAGGAGTTCAAATAACGAGTTTTTAGATCATTTGTATCGTATCTTTTACTACATAACTTTTCACCAAATTTCACAAACACTAAGAAAGTTTGTTTTTCGGTTCAAAACAAGATTTTAACGCTTTGAGGAGTTCAAATAACATGTTTTTAGATCATTTGTATCTTATCTTTTACTACATAACTTTTCACCAAATTTCACAAACACTAAGAAAGTTTGTTTTTCGATTCAAAACAAGATTTTAACGCTTTGAGGAGTTCAAATAACGTGTTTTTAGATCATTTGTATCGTATCTTTCACTACATAACTTTTCACCAAATTTCACAAACACCAAGAAAGTTTGTTTTTCTATTCAAAACAAGTTTTTAACGCTTTGAGGAGCTCAAATATCGTGTTTTTAGATCATTTGTATCGTATCTTTTACTACTTAACTTTTCACCAAATTTCACAAACACTAAGAAAGTTTGTTTTTCGATTCAAAACAAGATTTTAACGCTTTGAGGAGTTCAAATAACATGTTTTTAGATCATTTGTATCGTATCTTTCACTACATAACTTTTCACCAAATTTCACAAACACTAAGAAAGTTTGTTTTTCGATTCAAAACAAGATTTTAACGCTTTGAGGAGTTCAAATAACATGTTTTTAGATCATTTGTATCGTATCTTTTACTACATAACTTTTCACCAAATTTCACAAACACTGAGAAAGTTTGTTTTTCGATTCAAAACAAGATTTTAACGCTTTGAGGAGTTCAAATAACATGTTTTTAGATCATTTGTATCGTACCTTTCACTACATAAATTTTCACCAAATTTCACAAACACTATGAAAGTTTGTTTTTCGATTCAAAACATTTTTTTAATGCTTTGAGGAGTTCAAATAACGTGTTTTTAGATCATTTGAATCGTATCTTTTACTACATAACTTTTCACCAAATTTCACAAACACTAAGAAAGTTTGTTTTTCGATTCAAAACAAGATTTTAACGCTTTGAGGAGTTCAAATAACGTGTTTTTAGATCATTTGTATCGTATCTTTCACTACATAACTTTTCACCAAATTTCACAAACACTAAGAAAGTTTGTTTTTCGATTCAAAAAAAGATTTTAACGCTTTGAGGAGTTCAAATAACATGTTTTTAGATCATTTGTATCGTATCTTTCACTACATAACTTTTCACCAAATTTCACAAACACTAAGAAAGTTTGTTTTTCGATTCAAAACAAGATTTTAATGCTTTGAGGAGTTCAAATAACTTGTTTTTAGATCATTTGTATCGTATCTTTCACTACATAATTTTTCACCAAATTTCACAAACACTAAGAAAGTTTGTTTTTCGATTCAAAACAAGATTTTAACGCTTTGAGGAGTTCAAATAACGTGGTTTTAGATCATTTGTATCGTATCTTTCACTACATAACTTTTCACCAAATTTCACAAACACTAAGAAAGTTTGTTATTCTATTTCAAAACAAGATTTTAATGCTTTGAGGAGTTCAAATAACGAGGTTTTAGATCATTTGTATCGTATCTTTTACTACATAACTTTTCACCAAATTTCACAAACACTAAGAAAGTTTGTTTTTCGGTTCAAAACAAGATTTTAACGCTTTGAGGAGTTCAAATAACATGTTTTTAGATCATTTGTATCGTATCTTTTACTACTTAACTTTTCACCAAATTTCACAAACACTAAGAAAGTTTGTTTTTCGATTCAAAACAAGATTTTAACGCTTTGAGGAGTTCAAATAACATGTTTTTAGATCATTTGTATCGTATCTTTCACTACATAACTTTTCACCAAATTTCACAAACACTAAGAAAGTTTGTTTTTCGATTCAAAACAAGATTTTAACGCTTTGAGGAGTTCAAATAACGTGTTTTTAGATCATTTGTATCGTATCTTTCACTACATAACTTTTCACCAAATTTCACAAACACTAAGAAAGTTTGTTTTTCGATTCAAAAAAAGATTTTAACGCTTTGAGGAGTTCAAATAACATGTTTTTAGATCATTTGTATCGTATCTTTCACTACATAACTTTTCACCAAATTTCACAAACACTAAGAAAGTTTGTTTTTCGATTCAAAACAAGATTTTAACGCTTTGAGGAGTTCAAATAACGTGTTTTTAGATCATTTGTATCGTATCTTTCACAACATAACTTTTCACCAAATTTCACAAACACTAAGAAAGTTTGTTTTTCTATTCAAAACATGTTTTTAACGCTTAGAGGAGCTCAAATAACGTGTTTTTAGATCATTTGTATCGTATCTTTTACTACATAATTTTTCACCAAATTTCACAAACACAAAGAAAGTTTGTTTTTCGATTTAAAACAAGATTTTAGCACTTTGAGGAGTTCAAATAACATGTTTTTAGATTATTTGTATCGTATCTTTTACTACATAACTTTTCACCAAATTTCACAAACACTGAGAAAGTTTGTTTTTCGATTCAAAACAAGATTTTAACGCTTTGAGGAGTTCAAATAACATGTTTTTAGATCATTTGTATCGTACCTTTCACTACATAAATTTTCACCAAATTTCACAAACACTATGAAAGTTTGTTTTTCGATTCAAAACAAGATTTTAACGCTTTGAGGAGTTCAAATAACGTGTTTTTAGATCATTTGTATCGTATCTTTTACTACATAACTTTTCACCAAATTTCACAAACACTAAGAAAGTTTGTTTTTCGATTCAAAACAAGATTTTAACGCTTTGAGGAGTTCAAATAACGTGTTTTTAGATCATTTGTATCGTATCTTTCACTACATAACTTTTCACCAAATTTCACAAACACTAAGAAAGTTTGTTTTTCGATTCAAAAAAAGATTTTAACGCTTTGAGGAGTTCAAATAACATGTTTTTAGATCATTTGTATCGTATCTTTCACTACATAACTTTTCACCAAATTTCACAAACACTAAGAAAGTTTGTTTTTCGATTCAAAACAAGATTTTAACGCTTTGAGGAGTTCAAATAACTTGTTTTTAGATCATTTGTATCGTATCTTTCACTACATAATTTTTCACCAAATTTCACAAACACTAAGAAAGTTTGTTTTTCGATTCAAAACAAGATTTTAACGCTTTGAGGAGTTCAAATAACGTGGTTTTAGATCATTTGTATCGTATCTTTCACTACATAACTTTTCACCAAATTTCACAAACACTAAGAAAGTTTATTATTCTATTTCAAAACAAGATTTTAATGCTTTGAGGAGTTCAAATAACGAGTTTTTAGATCCTTTGTATCGTATCTTTTACTACATAACTTTTCACCAAATTTCACAAACACTAAGAAAGTTTGTTTTTCGATTCAAAACAAGATTTTAACGCTTTGAGGAGTTCAAATAACGTGTTTTTAGATCATTTGTATCGTATCTTTCACTACATAACTTTTCACCAAATTTCACAAACACTAAGAAAGTTTGTTTTTCTATTCAAAACAAGTTTTTAACGCTTTGAGGAGCTCAAATATCGTGTTTTTAGATCATTTGTATCGTATCTTTTACTACTTAAGTTTTCACCAAATTTCACAAACACTAAGAAAGTTTGTTTTTCGATTCAAAACAAGATTTTAACGCTTTGAGGAGTTCAAATAACATGTTTTTAGATCATTTGTATCGTATCTTTTACTACATAACTTTTCACCAAATTTCACAAACACTAAGAAAGTTTGTTTTTCGATTCAAAACAAGATTTTAACGCTTTGAGGAGTTCAAATAACGTGTTTTTAGATCATTTGTATCGTATCTTTCACTACATAACTTTTCACCAAATTTCACAAACACTAAGAAAGTTTGTTTTTCTATTCAAAACAAGTTTTTAACGCTTTGAGGAGCTCAAATATCGTGTTTTTAGATCATTTGTATCGTATCTTTTACTACTTAACTTTTCACCAAATTTCACAAACACTAAGAAAGTTTGTTTTTCGATTCAAAACAAGATTTTAACGCTTTGAGGAGTTCAAATAACATGTTTTTAGATCATTTGTATCGTATCTTTCACTACATAACTTTTCACCAAATTTCACAAACACTAAGAAAGTTTGTTTTTCGATTCAAAACAAGATTTTAACGCTTTGAGGAGTTCAAATAACATGTTTTTAGATCATTTGTATCGTATCTTTCACTACATAACTTTTCACCAAATTTCACAAACACTAAGAAAGTTTGTTTTTCTATTCAAAACATGTTTTTAACGCTTTGAGGAGCTCAAATAACGTGTTTTTAGATCATTTGTATCGTATCTTTTACTACATAATTTTTCACCAAATTTCACAAACACAAAGAAAGTTTGTTTTTCGATTTAAAACAAGATTTTAACACTTTGAGGAGTTCAAATAACATGTTTTTAGATTATTTGTATCGTATCTTTTACTACATAACTTTTCACCAAATTTCACAAACACTGAGAAAGTTTGTTTTTCGATTCAAAACAAGATTTTAACGCTTTGAGGAGTTCAGATAACATGTTTTTAGATCATTTGTATCGTACCTTTCACTACATAAATTTTCACCCAATTTCACAAACACTATGAAAGTTTGTTTTTCGATTCAAAACAAGATTTTAACGCTTTGAGGAGTTCAAATAACGTGTTTTTAGATCATTTGTATCGTATCTTTCACTACATAACTTTTCACCAAATTTCACAAACACTAAGAAAGTTTGTTTTTCTATTCAAAACAAGTTTTTAACGCTTTGAGGAGTTCAAATAACGTGTTTTTAGATCATTTGTATCGTATCTTTTACTACATAACTTTTCACCAAATTTCACAAACACTAAGAAAGTTTGTTTTTCGATTCAAAAAAGATTTTAACGCTTTGAGGAGTTCAAATAACGTGTTTTTAGATCATTTGTATCGTATCTTTTACTACATAACTTTTCACCAAATTTCACAAACACTAAGAAAGTTTGTTTTTCGATTCAAAACAAGATTTTAACGCTTTGAGGAGTTCAAATAACATGTTTTTAGATCATTTGTATCGTATCTTTTACTACATAACTTTTCACCAAATTTCACAAACACTAAGAAAGTTTGTTTTTCGATTCAAAACAAGATTTTAACGCTTTGAGGAGTTCAAATAACATGTTTTTAGATCATTTGTATCGTATCTTTTACTACATAACTTTTCACCAAATTTCACAAACACTAAGAAAGTTTGTTTTTCGATTCAAAACAAGATTTTAACGCTTTGAGGAGTTCAAATAACGTGTTTTTAGATCATTTGTATCGTATCTTTCACTACATAACTTTTCACCAAATTTCACAAACACTAAGAAAGTTTGTTATTCTATTTCAAAACAAGATTTTAATGCTTTGAGGAGTTCAAATAACGAGTTTTTAGATCATTTGTATCGTATCTTTTACTACATAACTTTTCACCAAATTTCACAAACACTGAGAAAGTTTGTTTTTCGATTCAAAACAAGATTTTAACGCTTTGAGGAGTTCAAATAACATGTTTTTAGATCATTTGTATCGTACCTTTCACTACATAAATTTTCACCAAATTTCACAAACACTATGAAAGTTTGTTTTTCGATTCAAAACAAGATTTTAACGCTTTGAGGAGTTCAAATAACGTGTTTTTAGATCATTTGTATCGTATCTTTTACTACATAACTTTTCACCAAATTTCACAAACACTAAGAAAGTTTGTTTTTCGATTCAAAACAAGATTTTAATGCTTTGAGGAGTTCAAATAACTTGTTTTTAGATCATTTGTATCGTATCTTTCACTACATAATTTTTCACCAAATTTCACAAACACTAAGAAAGTTTGTTTTTCGATTCAAAACAAGATTTTAACGCTTTGAGGAGTTCAAATAACGTGGTTTTAGATCATTTGTATCGTATCTTTCACTACATAACTTTTCACCAAATTTCACAAACACTAAGAAAGTTTGTTATTCTATTTCAAAACAAGATTTTAATGCTTTGAGGAGTTCAAATAACGAGGTTTTAGATCATTTGTATCGTATCTTTTACTACATAACTTTTCACCAAATTTCACAAACACTAAGAAAGTTTGTTTTTCGGTTCAAAACAAGATTTTAACGCTTTGAGGAGTTCAAATAACATGTTTTTAGATCATTTGTATCGTATCTTTTACTACTTAACTTTTCACCAAATTTCACAAACACTAAGAAAGTTTGTTTTTCGATTCAAAACAAGATTTTAACGCTTTGAGGAGTTCAAATAACATGTTTTTAGATCATTTGTATCGTATCTTTCACTACATAACTTTTCACCAAATTTCACAAACACTAAGAAAGTTTGTTTTTCGATTCAAAACAAGATTTTAACGCTTTGAGGAGTTCAAATAACGTGTTTTTAGATCATTTGTATCGTATCTTTCACTACATAACTTTTCACCAAATTTCACAAACACTAAGAAAGTTTGTTTTTCGATTCAAAAAAAGATTTTAACGCTTTGAGGAGTTCAAATAACATGTTTTTAGATCATTTGTATCGTATCTTTCACTACATAACTTTTCACCAAATTTCACAAACACTAAGAAAGTTTGTTTTTCGATTCAAAACAAGATTTTAACGCTTTGAGGAGTTCAAATAACGTGTTTTTAGATCATTTGTATCGTATCTTTCACAACATAACTTTTCACCAAATTTCACAAACACTAAGAAAGTTTGTTTTTCTATTCAAAACATGTTTTTAACGCTTAGAGGAGCTCAAATAACGTGTTTTTAGATCATTTGTATCGTATCTTTTACTACATAATTTTTCACCAAATTTCACAAACACAAAGAAAGTTTGTTTTTCGATTTAAAACAAGATTTTAGCACTTTGAGGAGTTCAAATAACATGTTTTTAGATTATTTGTATCGTATCTTTTACTACATAACTTTTCACCAAATTTCACAAACACTGAGAAAGTTTGTTTTTCGATTCAAAACAAGATTTTAACGCTTTGAGGAGTTCAAATAACATGTTTTTAGATCATTTGTATCGTACCTTTCACTACATAAATTTTCACCAAATTTCACAAACACTATGAAAGTTTGTTTTTCGATTCAAAACAAGATTTTAACGCTTTGAGGAGTTCAAATAACGTGTTTTTAGATCATTTGTATCGTATCTTTTACTACATAACTTTTCACCAAATTTCACAAACACTAAGAAAGTTTGTTTTTCGATTCAAAACAAGATTTTAACGCTTTGAGGAGTTCAAATAACGTGTTTTTAGATCATTTGTATCGTATCTTTCACTACATAACTTTTCACCAAATTTCACAAACACTAAGAAAGTTTGTTTTTCGATTCAAAAAAAGATTTTAACGCTTTGAGGAGTTCAAATAACATGTTTTTAGATCATTTGTATCGTATCTTTCACTACATAACTTTTCACCAAATTTCACAAACACTAAGAAAGTTTGTTTTTCGATTCAAAACAAGATTTTAACGCTTTGAGGAGTTCAAATAACTTGTTTTTAGATCATTTGTATCGTATCTTTCACTACATAATTTTTCACCAAATTTCACAAACACTAAGAAAGTTTGTTTTTCGATTCAAAACAAGATTTTAACGCTTTGAGGAGTTCAAATAACGTGGTTTTAGATCATTTGTATCGTATCTTTCACTACATAACTTTTCACCAAATTTCACAAACACTAAGAAAGTTTATTATTCTATTTCAAAACAAGATTTTAATGCTTTGAGGAGTTCAAATAACGAGTTTTTAGATCCTTTGTATCGTATCTTTTACTACATAACTTTTCACCAAATTTCACAAACACTAAGAAAGTTTGTTTTTCGATTCAAAACAAGATTTTAACGCTTTGAGGAGTTCAAATAACGTGTTTTTAGATCATTTGTATCGTATCTTTCACTACATAACTTTTCACCAAATTTCACAAACACTAAGAAAGTTTGTTTTTCTATTCAAAACAAGTTTTTAACGCTTTGAGGAGCTCAAATATCGTGTTTTTAGATCATTTGTATCGTATCTTTTACTACTTAAGTTTTCACCAAATTTCACAAACACTAAGAAAGTTTGTTTTTCGATTCAAAACAAGATTTTAACGCTTTGAGGAGTTCAAATAACATGTTTTTAGATCATTTGTATCGTATCTTTTACTACATAACTTTTCACCAAATTTCACAAACACTAAGAAAGTTTGTTTTTCGATTCAAAACAAGATTTTAACGCTTTGAGGAGTTCAAATAACGTGTTTTTAGATCATTTGTATCGTATCTTTCACTACATAACTTTTCACCAAATTTCACAAACACTAAGAAAGTTTGTTTTTCTATTCAAAACAAGTTTTTAACGCTTTGAGGAGCTCAAATATCGTGTTTTTAGATCATTTGTATCGTATCTTTTACTACTTAACTTTTCACCAAATTTCACAAACACTAAGAAAGTTTGTTTTTCGATTCAAAACAAGATTTTAACGCTTTGAGGAGTTCAAATAACATGTTTTTAGATCATTTGTATCGTATCTTTCACTACATAACTTTTCACCAAATTTCACAAACACTAAGAAAGTTTGTTTTTCGATTCAAAACAAGATTTTAACGCTTTGAGGAGTTCAAATAACATGTTTTTAGATCATTTGTATCGTATCTTTCACTACATAACTTTTCACCAAATTTCACAAACACTAAGAAAGTTTGTTTTTCTATTCAAAACATGTTTTTAACGCTTTGAGGAGCTCAAATAACGTGTTTTTAGATCATTTGTATCGTATCTTTTACTACATAATTTTTCACCAAATTTCACAAACACAAAGAAAGTTTGTTTTTCGATTTAAAACAAGATTTTAACACTTTGAGGAGTTCAAATAACATGTTTTTAGATTATTTGTATCGTATCTTTTACTACATAACTTTTCACCAAATTTCACAAACACTGAGAAAGTTTGTTTTTCGATTCAAAACAAGATTTTAACGCTTTGAGGAGTTCAGATAACATGTTTTTAGATCATTTGTATCGTACCTTTCACTACATAAATTTTCACCCAATTTCACAAACACTATGAAAGTTTGTTTTTCGATTCAAAACAAGATTTTAACGCTTTGAGGAGTTCAAATAACGTGTTTTTAGATCATTTGTATCGTATCTTTCACTACATAACTTTTCACCAAATTTCACAAACACTAAGAAAGTTTGTTTTTCTATTCAAAACAAGTTTTTAACGCTTTGAGGAGTTCAAATAACGTGTTTTTAGATCATTTGTATCGTATCTTTTACTACATAACTTTTCACCAAATTTCACAAACACTAAGAAAGTTTGTTTTTCGATTCAAAAAAGATTTTAACGCTTTGAGGAGTTCAAATAACGTGTTTTTAGATCATTTGTATCGTATCTTTTACTACATAACTTTTCACCAAATTTCACAAACACTAAGAAAGTTTGTTTTTCGATTCAAAACAAGATTTTAACGCTTTGAGGAGTTCAAATAACATGTTTTTAGATCATTTGTATCGTATCTTTTACTACATAACTTTTCACCAAATTTCACAAACACTAAGAAAGTTAGTTTTTCGATTCAAAACAAGATTTTAACGCTTTGAGGAGTTCAAATAACATGTTTTTAGATCATTTGTATCGTATCTTTTACTACATAACTTTTCACCAAATTTCACAAACACTAAGAAAGTTTGTTTTTCGATTCAAAACAAGATTTTAACGCTTTGAGGAGTTCAAATAACGTGTTTTTAGATCATTTGTATCGTATCTTTCACTACATAACTTTTCACCAAATTTCACAAACACTAAGAAAGTTTGTTATTCTATTTCAAAACAAGATTTTAATGCTTTGAGGAGTTCAAATAACGAGTTTTTAGATCATTTGTATCGTATCTTTTACTACATAACTTTTCACCAAATTTCACAAACACTGAGAAAGTTTGTTTTTCGATTCAAAACAAGATTTTAACGCTTTGAGGAGTTCAAATAACATGTTTTTAGATCATTTGTATCGTACCTTTCACTACATAAATTTTCACCAAATTTCACAAACACTATGAAAGTTTGTTTTTCGATTCAAAACAAGATTTTAACGCTTTGAGGAGTTCAAATAACGTGTTTTTAGATCATTTGTATCGTATCTTTTACTACATAACTTTTCACCAAATTTCACAAACACTAAGAAAGTTTGTTTTTCGATTCAAAACAAGATTTTAACGCTTTGAGGAGTTCAAATAACGTGTTTTTAGATCATTTGTATCGTATCTTTCACTACATAACTTTTCACCAAATTTCACAAACACTAAGAAAGTTTGTTTTTCGATTCAAAAAAAGATTTTAACGCTTTGAGGAGTTCAAATAACACGTTTTTAGATCATTTGTATCGTATCTTTCACTACATAACTTTTCACCAAATTTCACAAACACTAAGAAAGTTTGTTTTTCGATTCAAAACAAGATTTTAACGCTTTGAGGAGTTCAAATAACTTGTTTTTAGATCATTTGTATCGTATCTTTCACTACATAATTTTTCACCAAATTTCACAAACACTAAGAAAGTTTGTTTTTCGATTCAAAACAAGATTTTAACGCTTTGAGGAGTTCAAATAACGTGGTTTTAGATCATTTGTATCGTATCTTTCACTACATAACTTTTCACCAAATTTCACAAACACTAAGAAAGTTTGTTATTCTATTTCAAAACAAGATTTTAATGCTTTGAGGAGTTCAAATAACGAGTTTTTAGATCATTTGTATCGTATCTTTTACTACATAACTTTTCACCAAATTTCACAAACACTAAGAAAGTTTGTTTTTCGGTTCAAAACAAGATTTTAACGCTTTGAGGAGTTCAAATAACATGTTTTTAGATCATTTGTATCGTATCTTTTACTACTTAACTTTTCACCAAATTTCACAAACACTAAGAAAGTTTGTTTTTCGATTCAAAACAAGATTTTAACGCTTTGAGGAGTTCAAATAACATGTTTTTAGATCATTTGTATCGTATCTTTCACTACATAACTTTTCACCAAATTTCACAAACACTAAGAAAGTTTGTTTTTCGATTCAAAACAAGATTTTAACGCTTTGAGGAGTTCAAATAACGTGTTTTTAGATCATTTGTATCGTATCTTTCACTACATAACTTTTCACCAAATTTCACAAACACTAAGAAAGTTTGTTTTTCGATTCAAAAAAAGATTTTAACGCTTTGAGGAGTTCAAATAACATGTTTTTAGATCATTTGTATCGTATCTTTCACTACATAACTTTTCACCAAATTTCACAAACACTAAGAAAGTTTGTTTTTCGATTCAAACAAGATTTTAACGCTTTGAGGAGTTCAAATAACGTGTTTTTAGATCATTTGTATCGTATCTTTCACAACATAACTTTTCACCAAATTTCACAAACACTAAGAAAGTTTGTTTTTCTATTCAAAACATGTTTTTAACGCTTTGAGGAGCTCAAATAACGTGTTTTTAGATCATTTGTATCGTATCTTTTACTACATAATTTTTCACCAAATTTCACAAACACAAAGAAAGTTTGTTTTTCGATTTAAAACAAGATTTTAACACTTTGAGGAGTTCAAATAACATGTTTTTAGATTATTTGTATCGTATCTTTTACTACATAACTTTTCACCAAATTTCACAAACACTGAGAAAGTTTGTTTTTCGATTCAAAACAAGATTTTAACGCTTTGAGGAGTTCAAATAACATGTTTTTAGATCATTTGTATCGTACCTTTCACTACATAAATTTTCACCAAATTTCACAAACACTATGAAAGTTTGTTTTTCGATTCAAAACAAGATTTTAACGCTTTGAGGAGTTCAAATAACGTGTTTTTAGATCATTTGTATCGTATCTTTTACTACATAACTTTTCACCAAATTTCACAAACACTAAGAAAGTTTGTTTTTCGATTCAAAACAAGATTTTAACGCTTTGAGGAGTTCAAATAACGTGTTTTTAGATCATTTGTATCGTATCTTTCACTACATAACTTTTCACCAAATTTCACAAACACTAAGAAAGTTTGTTTTTCGATTCAAAAAAAGATTTTAACGCTTTGAGGAGTTCAAATAACATGTTTTTAGATCATTTGTATCGTATCTTTCACTACATAACTTTTCACCAAATTTCACAAACACTAAGAAAGTTTGTTTTTCGATTCAAAACAAGATTTTAACGCTTTGAGGAGTTCAAATAACTTGTTTTTAGATCATTTGTATCGTATCTTTCACTACATAATTTTTCACCAAATTTCACAAACACTAAGAAAGTTTGTTTTTCGATTCAAAACAAGATTTTAACGCTTTGAGGAGTTCAAATAACGTGGTTTTAGATCATTTGTATCGTATCTTTCACTACATAACTTTTCACCAAATTTCACAAACACTAAGAAAGTTTATTATTCTATTTCAAAACAAGATTTTAATGCTTTGAGGAGTTCAAATAACGAGTTTTTAGATCCTTTGTATCGTATCTTTTACTACATAACTTTTCACCAAATTTCACAAACACTAAGAAAGTTTGTTTTTCGATTCAAAACAAGATTTTAACGCTTTGAGGAGTTCAAATAACGTGTTTTTAGATCATTTGTATCGTATCTTTCACTACATAACTTTTCACCAAATTTCACAAACACTAAGAAAGTTTGTTTTTCTATTCAAAACAAGTTTTTAACGCTTTGAGGAGCTCAAATATCGTGTTTTTAGATCATTTGTATCGTATCTTTTACTACTTAACTTTTCACCAAATTTCACAAACACTAAGAAAGTTTGTTTTTCGATTCAAAACAAGATTTTAACGCTTTGAGGAGTTCAAATAACATGTTTTTAGATCATTTGTATCGTATCTTTTACTACATAACTTTTCACCAAATTTCACAAACACTAAGAAAGTTTGTTTTTCGATTCAAAACAAGATTTTAACGCTTTGAGGAGTTCAAATAACGTGTTTTTAGATCATTTGTATCGTATCTTTCACTACATAACTTTTCACCAAATTTCACAAACACTAAGAAAGTTTGTTTTTCTATTCAAAACAAGTTTTTAACGCTTTGAGGAGCTCAAATATCGTGTTTTTAGATCATTTGTATCGTATCTTTTACTACTTAACTTTTCACCAAATTTCACAAACACTAAGAAAGTTTGTTTTTCGATTCAAAACAAGATTTTAACGCTTTGAGGAGTTCAAATAACATGTTTTTAGATCATTTGTATCGTATCTTTCACTACATAACTTTTCACCAAATTTCACAAACACTAAGAAAGTTTGTTTTTCGATTCAAAACAAGATTTTAACGCTTTGAGGAGTTCAAATAACATGTTTTTAGATCATTTGTATCGTATCTTTCACTACATAACTTTTCACCAAATTTCACAAACACTAAGAAAGTTTGTTTTTCTATTCAAAACATGTTTTTAACGCTTTGAGGAGCTCAAATAACGTGTTTTTAGATCATTTGTATCGTATCTTTTACTACATAATTTTTCACCAAATTTCACAAACACAAAGAAAGTTTGTTTTTCGATTTAAAACAAGATTTTAACACTTTGAGGAGTTCAAATAACATGTTTTTAGATTATTTGTATCGTATCTTTTACTACATAACTTTTCACCAAATTTCACAAACACTGAGAAAGTTTGTTTTTCGATTCAAAACAAGATTTTAACGCTTTGAGGAGTTCAGATAACATGTTTTTAGATCATTTGTATCGTACCTTTCACTACATAAATTTTCACCCAATTTCACAAACACTATGAAAGTTTGTTTTTCGATTCAAAACAAGATTTTAACGCTTTGAGGAGTTCAAATAACGTGTTTTTAGATCATTTGTATCGTATCTTTCACTACATAACTTTTCACCAAATTTCACAAACACTAAGAAAGTTTGTTTTTCTATTCAAAACAAGTTTTTAACGCTTTGAGGAGTTCAAATAACGTGTTTTTAGATCATTTGTATCGTATCTTTTACTACATAACTTTTCACCAAATTTCACAAACACTAAGAAAGTTTGTTTTTCGATTCAAAAAAGATTTTAACGCTTTGAGGAGTTCAAATAACGTGTTTTTAGATCATTTGTATCGTATCTTTTACTACATAACTTTTCACCAAATTTCACAAACACTAAGAAAGTTTGTTTTTCGATTCAAAACAAGATTTTAACGCTTTGAGGAGTTCAAATAACATGTTTTTAGATCATTTGTATCGTATCTTTTACTACATAACTTTTCACCAAATTTCACAAACACTAAGAAAGTTTGTTTTTCGATTCAAAACAAGATTTTAACGCTTTGAGGAGTTCAAATAACATGTTTTTAGATCATTTGTATCGTATCTTTTACTACATAACTTTTCACCAAATTTCACAAACACTAAGAAAGTTTGTTTTTCGATTCAAAACAAGATTTTAACGCTTTGAGGAGTTCAAATAACGTGTTTTTAGATCATTTGTATCGTATCTTTCACTACATAACTTTTCACCAAATTTCACAAACACTAAGAAAGTTTGTTATTCTATTTCAAAACAAGATTTTAATGCTTTGAGGAGTTCAAATAACGAGTTTTTAGATCATTTGTATCGTATCTTTTACTACATAACTTTTCACCAAATTTCACAAACACTGAGAAAGTTTGTTTTTCGATTCAAAACAAGATTTTAACGCTTTGAGGAGTTCAAATAACATGTTTTTAGATCATTTGTATCGTACCTTTCACTACATAAATTTTCACCAAATTTCACAAACACTATGAAAGTTTGTTTTTCGATTCAAAACAAGATTTTAACGCTTTGAGGAGTTCAAATAACGTGTTTTTAGATCATTTGTATCGTATCTTTTACTACATAACTTTTCACCAAATTTCACAAACACTAAGAAAGTTTGTTTTTCGATTCAAAACAAGATTTTAACGCTTTGAGGAGTTCAAATAACGTGTTTTTAGATCATTTGTATCGTATCTTTCACTACATAACTTTTCACCAAATTTCACAAACACTAAGAAAGTTTGTTTTTCGATTCAAAAAAAGATTTTAACGCTTTGAGGAGTTCAAATAACACGTTTTTAGATCATTTGTATCGTATCTTTCACTACATAACTTTTCACCAAATTTCACAAACACTAAGAAAGTTTGTTTTTCGATTCAAAACAAGATTTTAACGCTTTGAGGAGTTCAAATAACTTGTTTTTAGATCATTTGTATCGTATCTTTCACTACATAATTTTTCACCAAATTTCACAAACACTAAGAAAGTTTGTTTTTCGATTCAAAACAAGATTTTAACGCTTTGAGGAGTTCAAATAACGTGGTTTTAGATCATTTGTATCGTATCTTTCACTACATAACTTTTCACCAAATTTCACAAACACTAAGAAAGTTTGTTATTCTATTTCAAAACAAGATTTTAATGCTTTGAGGAGTTCAAATAACGAGTTTTTAGATCATTTGTATCGTATCTTTTACTACATAACTTTTCACCAAATTTCACAAACACTAAGAAAGTTTGTTTTTCGGTTCAAAACAAGATTTTAACGCTTTGAGGAGTTCAAATAACATGTTTTTAGATCATTTGTATCGTATCTTTTACTACTTAACTTTTCACCAAATTTCACAAACACTAAGAAAGTTTGTTTTTCGATTCAAAACAAGATTTTAACGCTTTGAGGAGTTCAAATAACATGTTTTTAGATCATTTGTATCGTATCTTTCACTACATAACTTTTCACCAAATTTCACAAACACTAAGAAAGTTTGTTTTTCGATTCAAAACAAGATTTTAACGCTTTGAGGAGTTCAAATAACGTGTTTTTAGATCATTTGTATCGTATCTTTCACTACATAACTTTTCACCAAATTTCACAAACACTAAGAAAGTTTGTTTTTCGATTCAAAAAAAGATTTTAACGCTTTGAGGAGTTCAAATAACATGTTTTTAGATCATTTGTATCGTATCTTTCACTACATAACTTTTCACCAAATTTCACAAACACTAAGAAAGTTTGTTTTTCGATTCAAACAAGATTTTAACGCTTTGAGGAGTTCAAATAACGTGTTTTTAGATCATTTGTATCGTATCTTTCACAACATAACTTTTCACCAAATTTCACAAACACTAAGAAAGTTTGTTTTTCTATTCAAAACATGTTTTTAACGCTTTGAGGAGCTCAAATAACGTGTTTTTAGATCATTTGTATCGTATCTTTTACTACATAATTTTTCACCAAATTTCACAAACACAAAGAAAGTTTGTTTTTCGATTTAAAACAAGATTTTAACACTTTGAGGAGTTCAAATAACATGTTTTTAGATTATTTGTATCTTATCTTTTACTACATAACTTTTCACCAAATTTCACAAACACTGAGAAAGTTTGTTTTTCGATTCAAAACAAGATTTTAACGCTTTGAGGAGTTCAAATAACATGTTTTTAGATCATTTGTATCGTACCTTTCACTACATAAATTTTCACCAAATTTCACAAACACTATGAAAGTTTGTTTTTCGATTCAAAACAAGATTTTAACGCTTTGAGGAGTTCAAATAACGTGTTTTTAGATCATTTGTATCGTATCTTTTACTACATAACTTTTCACCAAATTTCACAAACACTAAGAAAGTTTGTTTTTCGATTCAAAACAAGATTTTAACGCTTTGAGGAGTTCAAATAACGTGTTTTTAGATCATTTGTATCGTATCTTTCACTACATAACTTTTCACCAAATTTCACAAACACTAAGAAAGTTTGTTTTTCGATTCAAAAAAAGATTTTAACGCTTTGAGGAGTTCAAATAACATGTTTTTAGATCATTTGTATCGTATCTTTCACTACATAACTTTTCACCAAATTTCACAAACACTAAGAAAGTTTGTTTTTCGATTCAAAACAAGATTTTAACGCTTTGAGGAGTTCAAATAACTTGTTTTTAGATCATTTGTATCGTATCTTTCACTACATAATTTTTCACCAAATTTCACAAACACTAAGAAAGTTTGTTTTTCGATTCAAAACAAGATTTTAACGCTTTGAGGAGTTCAAATAACGTGGTTTTAGATCATTTGTATCGTATCTTTCACTACATAACTTTTCACCAAATTTCACAAACACTAAGAAAGTTTATTATTCTATTTCAAAACAAGATTTTAATGCTTTGAGGAGTTCAAATAACGAGTTTTTAGATCCTTTGTATCGTATCTTTTACTACATAACTTTTCACCAAATTTCACAAACACTAAGAAAGTTTGTTTTTCGGTTCAAAACAAGATTTTAACGCTTTGAGGAGTTCAAATAACATGTTTTTAGATCATTTGTATCGTATCTTTTACTACATAACTTTTCACCAAATTTCACAAACACTAAGAAAGTTTGTTTTTCGATTCAAAACAAGATTTTAACGCTTTGAGGAGTTCAAATAACGTGTTTTTAGATCATTTGTATCGTATCTTTCACTACATAACTTTTCACCAAATTTCACAAACACTAAGAAAGTTTGTTTTTCTATTCAAAACAAGTTTTTAACGCTTTGAGGAGCTCAAATATCGTGTTTTTAGATCATTTGTATCGTATCTTTTACTACTTAACTTTTCACCAAATTTCACAAACACTAAGAAAGTTTGTTTTTCGATTCAAAACAAGATTTTAACGCTTTGAGGAGTTCAAATAACATGTTTTTAGATCATTTGTATCGTATCTTTCACTACATAACTTTTCACCAAATTTCACAAACACTAAGAAAGTTTGTTTTTCGATTCAAAACAAGATTTTAACGCTTTGAGGAGTTCAAATAACATGTTTTTAGATCATTTGTATCGTATCTTTTACTACATAACTTTTCACCAAATTTCACAAACACTAAGAAAGTTTGTTTTTCGATTCAAAACAAGATTTTAACGCTTTGAGGAGTTCAAATAACGTGTTTTTAGATCATTTGTATCGTATCTTTCACAACATAACTTTTCACCAAATTTCACAAACACTAAGAAAGTTTGTTTTTCTATTCAAAACATGTTTTTAACGCTTTGAGGAGCTCAAATAACGTGTTTTTAGATCATTTGTATCGTATCTTTTACTACATAATTTTTCACCAAATTTCACAAACACAAAGAAAGTTTGTTTTTCGATTTAAAACAAGATTTTAACACTTTGAGGAGTTCAAATAACATGTTTTTAGATTATTTGTATCGTATCTTTTACTACATAACTTTTCACCAAATTTCACAAACACTGAGAAAGTTTGTTTTTCGATTCAAAACAAGATTTTAACGCTTTGAGGAGTTCAAATAACATGTTTTTAGATCATTTGTATCGTATCTTTTACTACTTAACTTTTCACCAAATTTCACAAACACTAAGAAAGTTTGTTTTTCGATTCAAAACAAGATTTTAACGCTTTGAGGAGTTCAAATAACATGTTTTTAGATCATTTGTATCGTATCTTTCACTACATAACTTTTCACCAAATTTCACAAACACTAAGAAAGTTTGTTTTTCGATTCAAAACAAGATTTTAACGCTTTGAGGAGTTCAAATAACGTGTTTTTAGATCATTTGTATCGTATCTTTCACTACATAACTTTTCACCAAATTTCACAAACACTAAGAAAGTTTGTTTTTCGATTCAAAAAAAGATTTTAACGCTTTGAGGAGTTCAAATAACATGTTTTTAGATCATTTGTATCGTATCTTTCACTACATAACTTTTCACCAAATTTCACAAACACTAAGAAAGTTTGTTTTTCGATTCAAACAAGATTTTAACGCTTTGAGGAGTTCAAATAACGTGTTTTTAGATCATTTGTATCGTATCTTTCACTACATAACTTTTCACCAAATTTCACAAACACTAAGAAAGTTTGTTATTCTATTTCAAAACAAGATTTTAATGCTTTGGGGAGTTCAAATAACGAGTTTTTAGATCATTTGTATCGTATCTTTTACTACATAACTTTTCACCAAATTTCACAAACACTAAGAAAGTTTGTTTTTCGGTTCAAAACAAGATTTTAACGCTTTGAGGAGTTCAAATAACATGTTTTTAGATCATTTGTATCGTATCTTTTACTACATAACTTTTCACCAAATTTCACAAACACCAAGAAAGTTTGTTTTTCGATTCAAAACAAGATTTTAACGCTTTGAGGAGTTCAAATAACGTGTTTTTAGATCATTTGTATCGTATCTTTCACTACATAACTTTTCACCAAATTTCACAAACACTAAGAAAGTTTGTTTTTCTATTCAAAACAAGTTTTTAACGCTTTGAGGAGCTCAAATATCGTGTTTTTAGATCATTTGTATCGTATCTTTTACTACTTAACTTTTCACCAAATTTCACAAACACTAAGAAAGTTTGTTTTTCGATTCAAAACAAGATTTTAACGCTTTGAGGAGTTCAAATAACATGTTTTTAGATCATTTGTATCGTATCTTTCACTACATAACTTTTCACCAAATTTCACAAACACTAAGAAAGTTTGTTTTTCGATTCAAAACAAGATTTTAACGCTTTGAGGAGTTCAAATAACATGTTTTTAGATCATTTGTATCGTATCTTTTACTACATAACTTTTCACCAAATTTCACAAACACTAAGAAAGTTTGTTTTTCGATTCAAAACAAGATTTTAACGCTTTGAGGAGTTCAAATAACGTGTTTTTAGATCATTTGTATCGTATCTTTCACAACATAACTTTTCACCAAATTTCACAAACACTAAGAAAGTTTGTTTTTCTATTCAAAACATGTTTTTAACGCTTTGAGGAGCTCAAATAACGTGTTTTTAGATCATTTGTATCGTATCTTTTACTACATAATTTTTCACCAAATTTCACAAACACAAAGAAAGTTTGTTTTTCGATTTAAAACAAGATTTTAACACTTTGAGGAGTTCAAATAACATGTTTTTAGATTATTTGTATCGTATCTTTTACTACATAACTTTTCACCAAATTTCACAAACACTGAGAAAGTTTGTTTTTCGATTCAAAACAAGATTTTAACGCTTTGAGGAGTTCAAATAACATGTTTTTAGATCATTTGTATCGTATCTTTTACTACTTAACTTTTCACCAAATTTCACAAACACTAAGAAAGTTTGTTTTTCGATTCAAAACAAGATTTTAACGCTTTGAGGAGTTCAAATAACATGTTTTTAGATCATTTGTATCGTATCTTTCACTACATAACTTTTCACCAAATTTCACAAACACTAAGAAAGTTTGTTTTTCGATTCAAAACAAGATTTTAACGCTTTGAGGAGTTCAAATAACGTGTTTTTAGATCATTTGTATCGTATCTTTCACTACATAACTTTTCACCAAATTTCACAAACACTAAGAAAGTTTGTTTTTCGATTCAAAAAAAGATTTTAACGCTTTGAGGAGTTCAAATAACATGTTTTTAGATCATTTGTATCGTATCTTTCACTACATAACTTTTCACCAAATTTCACAAACACTAAGAAAGTTTGTTTTTCGATTCAAACAAGATTTTAACGCTTTGAGGAGTTCAAATAACGTGTTTTTAGATCATTTGTATCGTATCTTTCACTACATAACTTTTCACCAAATTTCACAAACACTAAGAAAGTTTGTTATTCTATTTCAAAACAAGATTTTAATGCTTTGGGGAGTTCAAATAACGAGTTTTTAGATCATTTGTATCGTATCTTTTACTACATAACTTTTCACCAAATTTCACAAACACTAAGAAAGTTTGTTTTTCGGTTCAAAACAAGATTTTAACGCTTTGAGGAGTTCAAATAACATGTTTTTAGATCATTTGTATCGTATCTTTTACTACATAACTTTTCACCAAATTTCACAAACACCAAGAAAGTTTGTTTTTCGATTCAAAACAAGATTTTAACGCTTTGAGGAGTTCAAATAACGTGTTTTTAGATCATTTGTATCGTATCTTTCACTACATAACTTTTCACCAAATTTCACAAACACTAAGAAAGTTTGTTTTTCTATTCAAAACAAGTTTTTAACGCTTTGAGGAGCTCAAATATCGTGTTTTTAGATCATTTGTATCATATCTTTTACTACTTAATTTTTCACCAAATTTCACAAACATTAAGAAAGTTTGTTTTTCGATTCAAAACAAGATTTTAACGCTTTGAGGAGTTCAAATAACGTGTTTTCAGATCAATTGTATCGTATATTTTACTACATAACTTTTCACCAAATTTCACAAACACTAAGAAAGTTTGTTTTTCGATTTAAAACAAGATTTTAACGCTTTGAGGAGTTCAAATAACATGTTTTTAGATCATTTGTATCGTATCTTTTACTACTCAACTTTTCACCAAATTTCACAAACACTAAGAAAGTTTGTTTTTCGATTCAAAACAAGATTTTAACGCTTTGAGGAGTTCAAATAACATGTTTTTAGATCATTTGTATCGTATCTTTCACTACATAACTTTTCACCAAATTTCACAAACACTAAGAAAGTTTGTTTTTCGATTCAAAACAAGATTTTAACGCTTTGAGGAGTTCAAATAACATGTTTTTAGATCATTTGTATCGTATCTTTTACTACATAACTTTTCACCAAATTTCACAAACACTAAGAAAGTTTGTTTTTCGATTCAAAACAAGATTTTAACGCTTTGAGGAGTTCAAATAACGTGTTTTTAGATCATTTGTATCGTATCTTTCACAACATAACTTTTCACCAAATTTCACAAACACTAAGAAAGTTTGTTTTTCTATTCAAAACATGTTTTTAACGCTTTGAGGAGCTCAAATAACGTGTTTTTAGATCATTTGTATCGTATCTTTTACTACATAATTTTTCACCAAATTTCACAAACACAAAGAAAGTTTGTTTTTCGATTTAAAACAAGATTTTAACACTTTGAGGAGTTCAAATAACATGTTTTTAGATTATTTGTATCGTATCTTTTACTACATAACTTTTCACCAAATTTCACAAACACTGAGAAAGTTTGTTTTTTGATTCAAAACAAGATTTTAACGCTTTGAGGAGTTCAAATAACATGTTTTTAGATCATTTGTATCGTACCTTTCACTACATAAATTTTCACCAAATTTCACAAACACTATGAAAGTTTGTTTTTCGATTCTAAACAAGATTTTAACGCTTTGAGGAGTTCAAATAACGTGTTTTTAGATCATTTGTATCGTATCTTTCACTACATAACTTTTCACCAAATTTCACAAACACTAAGAAAGTTTGTTTTTCTATTCAAAACAAGTTTTTAACGCTTTGAGGAGTTCAAATAACGTGTTTTTAGATCATTTGTATCGTATCTTTTACTACATAACTTTTCACCAAATTTCACAAACACTAAGAAAGTTTGTTTTTCGATTCAAAAAGGATTTTAACGCTTTGAGGAGTTCAAATAACGTGTTTTTAGATCATTTGTATCGTATCTTTTACTACATAACTTTTCACCAAATTTCACAAACACTAAGAAAGTTTGTTTTTCGATTCAAAACAAGATTTTAACGCTTTGAGGAGTTCAAATAACATGTTTTTAGATCATTTGTATCGTATCTTTTACTACATAACTTTTCACCAAATTTCACAAACACTAAGAAAGTTTGTTTTTCGATTCAAAACAAGATTTTAACGCTTTGAGAAGTTCAAATAACGTGTTTTTAGATCAATTGTATCGTATCTTTCACTACATAACTTTTCACCAAATTTCACAAACACTAAGAAAGTTTGTTTTTCGATTCAAAACAAGATTTTAACGCTTTGAGGAGTTCAAATAACATGTTTTTAGATCATTTGTATCGTATCTTTTACTACATAACTTTTCACCAAATTTCACAAACACTAAGAAAGTTTGTTTTTCGATTCAAAACAAGATTTTAACGCTTTGAGGAGTTCAAATAACGTGTTTTTAGATCATTTGTATCGTATCTTTCACTACATAACTTTTCACCAAATTTCACAAACACTAAGAAAGTTTGTTTTTCGATTCAAAAAAAGATTTTAACGCTTTGAGGAGTTCAAATAACATGTTTTTAGATCATTTGTATCGTATCTTTCACTACATAACTTTTCACCAAATTTCACAAACACTAAGAAAGTTTGTTTTTCGATTCAAACAAGATTTTAACGCTTTGAGGAGTTCAAATAACATGTTTTTAGATCATTTGTATCGTATCTTTCCCTACATAACTTTTCACCAAATTTCACAAACACTAAGAAAGTTTGTTTTTCGATTCAAAACAAGATTTTAACGCTTTGAGGAGTTCAAATAACATGTTTTTAGATCATTTGTATCGTATCTTTTACTACATAACTTTTCACCAAATTTCACAAACACTAAGAAAGTTTGTTTTTCGATTCAAAACAAGATTTTAACGCTTTGAGGAGTTCAAATAACGTGTTTTTAGATCATTTGTATCGTATCTTTCACAACATAACTTTTCACCAAATTTCACAAACACTAAGAAAGTTTGTTTTTCTATTCAAAACATGTTTTTAACGCTTTGAGGAGCTCAAATAACGTGTTTTTAGATCATTTGTATCGTATCTTTTACTACATAATTTTTCACCAAATTTCACAAACACAAAGAAAGTTTGTTTTTCGATTTAAAACAAGATTTTAACACTTTGAGGAGTTCAAATAACATGTTTTTAGATTATTTGTATCGTATCTTTTACTACATAACTTTTCACCAAATTTCACAAACACTGAGAAAGTTTGTTTTTCGATTCAAAACAAGATTTTAACGCTTTGAGGAGTTCAAATAACATGTTTTTAGATCATTTGTATCGTATCTTTTACTACTTAACTTTTCACCAAATTTCACAAACACTAAGAAAGTTTGTTTTTCGATTCAAAACAAGATTTTAACGCTTTGAGGAGTTCAAATAACATGTTTTTAGATCATTTGTATCGTATCTTTCACTACACAACTTTTCACCAAATTTCACAAACACTAAGAAAGTTTGTTTTTCGATTCAAAACAAGATTTTAACGCTTTGAGGAGTTCAAATAACGTGTTTTTAGATCATTTGTATCGTATCTTTCACTACATAACTTTTCACCAAATTTCACAAACACAAAGAAAGTTTGTTTTTCGATTCAAAAAAAGATTTTAACGCTTTGAGGAGTTCAAATAACATGTTTTTAGATCATTTGTATCGTATCTTTCACTACTTAATTTTTCACCAAATTTCACAAACATTAAGAAAGTTTGTTTTTCGATTCAAAACAAGATTTTAACGCTTTGAGGAGTTCAAATAACGTGTTTTCAGATCAATTGTATCGTATATTTTACTACATAACTTTTCACCAAATTTCACAAACACTAAGAAAGTTTGTTTTTCGATTTAAAACAAGATTTTAACGCTTTGAGGAGTTCAAATAACAGGTTTTTAGATCATTTGTATCGTATCTTTTACTACTCAACTTTTCACCAAATTTCACAAACACTAAGAAAGTTTGTTTTTCGATTCAAAACAAGATTTTAACGCTTTGAGGAGTTCAAATAACATGTTTTTAGATCATTTGTATCGTATCTTTCACTACATAACTTTTCACCAAATTTCACAAACACTAAGAAAGTTTGTTTTTCGATTCAAAACAAGATTTTAACGCTTTGAGGAGTTCAAATAACATGTTTTTAGATCATTTGTATCGTATCTTTTACTACATAACTTTTCACCAAATTTCACAAACACTAAGAAAGTTTGTTTTTCGATTCAAAACAAGATTTTAACGCTTTGAGGAGTTCAAATAACGTGTTTTTAGATCATTTGTATCGTATCTTTCACAACATAACTTTTCACCAAATTTCACAAACACTAAGAAAGTTTGTTTTTCTATTCAAAACATGTTTTTAACGCTTTGAGGAGCTCAAATAACGTGTTTTTAGATCATTTGTATCGTATCTTTTACTACATAATTTTTCACCAAATTTCACAAACACAAAGAAAGTTTGTTTTTCGATTTAAAACAAGATTTTAACACTTTGAGGAGTTCAAATAACATGTTTTTAGATTATTTGTATCGTATCTTTTACTACATAACTTTTCACCAAATTTCACAAACACTGAGAAAGTTTGTTTTTTGATTCAAAACAAGATTTTAACGCTTTGAGGAGTTCAAATAACATGTTTTTAGATCATTTGTATCGTACCTTTCACTACATAAATTTTCACCAAATTTCACAAACACTATGAAAGTTTGTTTTTCGATTCTAAACAAGATTTTAACGCTTTGAGGAGTTCAAATAACGTGTTTTTAGATCATTTGTATCGTATCTTTCACTACATAACTTTTCACCAAATTTCACAAACACTAAGAAAGTTTGTTTTTCTATTCAAAACAAGTTTTTAACGCTTTGAGGAGTTCAAATAACGTGTTTTTAGATCATTTGTATCGTATCTTTTACTACATAACTTTTCACCAAATTTCACAAAGACTAAGAAAGTTTGTTTTTCGATTCAAAAAAGATTTTAACGCTTTGAGGAGTTCAAATAACGTGTTTTTAGATCATTTGTATCGTATCTTTTACTACATAACTTTTCACCAAATTTCACAAACACTAAGAAAGTTTGTTTTTCGATTCAAAACAAGATTTTAACGCTTTGAGGAGTTCAAATAACATGTTTTTAGATCATTTGTATCGTATCTTTTACTACATAACTTTTCACCAAATTTCACAAACACTAAGAAAGTTTGTTTTTTCGATTCAAAACAAGATTTTAACGCTTTGAGAAGTTCAAATAACGTGTTTTTAGATCAATTGTATCGTATCTTTCACTACATAACTTTTCACCAAATTTCACAAACACTAAGAAAGTTTGTTTTTCGATTCAAAACAAGATTTTAACGCTTTGAGGAGTTCAAATAACATGTTTTTAGATCATTTGTATCGTATCTTTTACTACATAACTTTTCACCAAATTTCACAAACACTAAGAAAGTTTGTTTTTCGATTCAAAACAAGATTTTAACGCTTTGAGGAGTTCAATTAACGTGTTTTTAGATCATTTGTATCGTATCTTTCACTACATAACTTTTCACCAAATGTCACAAACACTAAGAAAGTTTGTTTTTCGATTCAAAAAAAGATTTTAACGCTTTGAGGAGTTCAAATAACATGTTTTTAGATCATTTGTATCGTATCTTTCACTACATAACTTTTCACCAAATTTCACAAACACTAAGAAAGTTTGTTTTTCGATTCAAACAAGATTTTAACGCTTTGAGGAGTTCAAATAACGTGTTTTTAGATCATTTGTATCGTATCTTTCACAACATAACTTTTCACCAAATTTCACAAACACTAAGAAAGTTTGTTTTTCTATTCAAAACATGTTTTTAACGCTTTGAGGAGCTCAAATAACGTGTTTTTAGATCATTTGTATCGTATCTTTTACTACATAATTTTTCACCAAATTTCACAAACACAAAGAAAGTTTGTTTTTCGATTTAAAACAAGATTTTAACACTTTGAGGAGTTCAAATAACATGTTTTTAGATTATTTGTATCGTATCTTTGATTACATAACTTTTCACCAAATTTCACAAACACTGAGAAAGTTTGTTTTTCGATTCAAAACAAGATTTTAACGCTTTGAGGAGTTCAAATAACATGTTTTTAGATCATTTGTATCGTACCTTTCACTACATAAATTTTCACCAAATTTCACAAACACTATGAAAGTTTGTTTTTCGATTCAAAACAAGATTTTAACGCTTTGAGGAGTTCAAATAACGTGTTTTTAGATCATTTGTATCGTATCTTTTACTACATAACTTTTCACCAAATTTCACAAACACTAAGAAAGTTTGTTTTTCGATTCAAAACAAGATTTTAACGCTTTGAGGAGTTCAAATAACGTGTTTTTAGATCATTTGTATCGTATCTTTCACTACATAACTTTTCACCAAATTTCACAAACACTAAGAAAGTTTGTTTTTCGATTCAAAAAAAGATTTTAACGCTTTGAGGAGTTCAAATAACATGTTTTTAGATCATTTGTATCGTATCTTTCACTACATAACTTTTCACCAAATTTCACAAACACTAAGAAAGTTTGTTTTTCGATTCAAAACAAGATTTTAACGCTTTGAGGAGTTCAAATAACTTGTTTTTAGATCATTTGTATCGTATCTTTCACTACATAATTTTTCACCAAATTTCACAAACACTAAGAAAGTTTGTTTTTCGATTCAAAACAAGATTTTAACGCTTTGAGGAGTTCAAATAACGTGGTTTTAGATCATTTGTATCGTATCTTTCACTACATAACTTTTCACCAAATTTCACAAACACTAAGAAAGTTTGTTATTCTATTTCAAAACAAGATTTTAATGCTTTGAGGAGTTCAAATAACGAGTTTTTAGATCATTTGTATCGTATCTTTTACTACATAACTTTTCACCAAATTTCACAAACACTAAGAAAGTTTGTTTTTCGATTCAAAACAAGATTTTAACGCTTTGAGGAGTTCAAATAACTTGTTTTTAGATCATTTGTATCGTACCTTTCACTACATAAATTTTCACCAAATTTCACAAACACTAAGAAAGTTTGTTATTCTATTTCAAAACAAGATTTTAACACTTTGAGGAGTTCAAATAACATGTTTTTAGATTATTTGTATCGTATCTTTTACTACATAACTTTTCACCAAATTTCACAAACACTGAGAAAGTTTGTTTTTCGATTCAAAACAAGATTTTAACGCTTTGAGGAGTTCAAATAACATGTTTTTAGATCATTTGTATCGTACCTTTCACTACATAAATTTTCACCAAATTTCACAAACACTATGAAAGTTTGTTTTTCGATTCAAAACAAGATTTTAACGCTTTGAGGAGTTCAAATAACGTGTTTTTAGATCATTTGTATCGTATCTTTTACTACATAACTTTTCACCAAATTTCACAAACACTAAGAAAGTTTGTTTTTCGATTCAAAACAAGATTTTAACGCTTTGAGGAGTTCAAATAACGTGTTTTTAGATCATTTGTATCGTATCTTTCACTACATAACTTTTCACCAAATTTCACAAACACTAAGAAAGTTTGTTTTTCGATTCAAAAAAAGATTTTAACGCTTTGAGGAGTTCAAATAACATGTTTTTAGATCATTTGTATCGTATCTTTCACTACATAACTTTTCACCAAATTTCACAAACACTAAGAAAGTTTGTTTTTCGATTCAAAACAAGATTTTAATGCTTTGAGGAGTTCAAATAACTTGTTTTTAGATCATTTGTATCGTATCTTTCACTACATAATTTTTCACCAAATTTCACAAACACTAAGAAAGTTTGTTTTTCGATTCAAAACAAGATTTTAACGCTTTGAGGAGTTCAAATAACGTGGTTTTAGATCATTTGTATCGTATCTTTCACTACATAACTTTTCACCAAATTTCACAAACACTAAGAAAGTTTGTTATTCTATTTCAAAACAAGATTTTAATGCTTTGAGGAGTTCAAATAACGAGTTTTTAGATCATTTGTATCGTATCTTTTACTACATAACTTTTCACCAAATTTCACAAACACTAAGAAAGTTTGTTTTTCGGTTCAAAACAAGATTTTAACGCTTTGAGGAGTTCAAATAACATGTTTTTAGATCATTTGTATCGTATCTTTTACTACTTAACTTTTCACCAAATTTCACAAACACTAAGAAAGTTTGTTTTTCGATTCAAAACAAGATTTTAACGCTTTGAGGAGTTCAAATAACATGTTTTTAGATCATTTGTATCGTATCTTTCACTACATAACTTTTCACCAAATTTCACAAACACTAAGAAAGTTTGTTTTTCGATTCAAAACAAGATTTTAACGCTTTGAGGAGTTCAAATAACGTGTTTTTAGATCATTTGTATCGTATCTTTCACTACATAACTTTTCACCAAATTTCACAAACACTAAGAAAGTTTGTTTTTCGATTCAAAAAAAGATTTTAACGCTTTGAGGAGTTCAAATAACATGTTTTTAGATCATTTGTATCGTATCTTTCACTACATAACTTTTCACCAAATTTCACAAACACTAAGAAAGTTTGTTTTTCGATTCAAACAAGATTTTAACGCTTTGAGGAGTTCAAATAACGTGTTTTTAGATCATTTGTATCGTATCTTTCACAACATAACTTTTCACCAAATTTCACAAACACTAAGAAAGTTTGTTTTTCTATTCAAAACATGTTTTTAACGCTTTGAGGAGCTCAAATAACGTGTTTTTAGATCATTTGTATCGTATCTTTTACTACATAATTTTTCACCAAATTTCACAAACACAAAGAAAGTTTGTTTTTCGATTTAAAACAAGATTTTAACACTTTGAGGAGTTCAAATAACATGTTTTTAGATTATTTGTATCGTATCTTTTACTACATAACTTTTCACCAAATTTCACAAACACTGAGAAAGTTTGTTTTTCGATTCAAAACAAGATTTTAACGCTTTGAGGAGTTCAAATAACATGTTTTTAGATCATTTGTATCGTACCTTTCACTACATAAATTTTCACCAAATTTCACAAACACTATGAAAGTTTGTTTTTCGATTCAAAACAAGATTTTAACGCTTTGAGGAGTTCAAATAACGTGTTTTTAGATCATTTGTATCGTATCTTTTACTACATAACTTTTCACCAAATTTCACAAACACTAAGAAAGTTTGTTTTTCGATTCAAAACAAGATTTTAACGCTTTGAGGAGTTCAAATAACGTGTTTTTAGATCATTTGTATCGTATCTTTCACTACATAACTTTTCACCAAATTTCACAAACACTAAGAAAGTTTGTTTTTCGATTCAAAAAAAGATTTTAACGCTTTGAGGAGTTCAAATAACATGTTTTTAGATCATTTGTATCGTATCTTTCACTACATAACTTTTCACCAAATTTCACAAACACTAAGAAAGTTTGTTTTTCGATTCAAAACAAGATTTTAATGCTTTGAGGAGTTCAAATAACTTGTTTTTAGATCATTTGTATCGTATCTTTCACTACATAATTTTTCACCAAATTTCACAAACACTAAGAAAGTTTGTTTTTCGATTCAAAACAAGATTTTAACGCTTTGAGGAGTTCAAATAACGTGGTTTTAGATCATTTGTATCGTATCTTTAACTACATAACTTTTCACCAAATTTCACAAACACTAAGAAAGTTTGTTATTCTATTTCAAAACAAGATTTTAATGCTTTGAGGAGTTCAAATAACGAGTTTTTAGATCATTTGTATCGTATCTTTTACTACATAACTTTTCACCAAATTTCACAAACACTAAGAAAGTTTGTTTTTCGGTTCAAAACAAGATTTTAACGCTTTGAGGAGTTCAAATAACATGTTTTTAGATCATTTGTATCGTATCTTTTACTACTTAACTTTTCACCAAATTTCACAAACACTAAGAAAGTTTGTTTTTCGATTCAAAACAAGATTTTAACGCTTTGAGGAGTTCAAATAACATGTTTTTAGATCATTTGTATCGTATCTTTCACTACATAACTTTTCACCAAATTTCACAAACACTAAGAAAGTTTGTTTTTCGATTCAAAACAAGATTTTAACGCTTTGAGGAGTTCAAATAACGTGTTTTTAGATCATTTGTATCGTATCTTTCACTACATAACTTTTCACCAAATTTCACAAACACTAAGAAAGTTTGTTTTTCGATTCAAAAAAAGATTTTAACGCTTTGAGGAGTTCAAATAACATGTTTTTAGATCATTTGTATCGTATCTTTCACTACATAACTTTTCACCAAATTTCACAAACACTAAGAAAGTTTGTTTTTCGATTCAAACAAGATTTTAACGCTTTGAGGAGTTCAAATAACGTGTTTTTAGATCATTTGTATCGTATCTTTCACAACATAACTTTTCACCAAATTTCACAAACACTAAGAAAGTTTGTTTTTCTATTCAAAACATGTTTTTAACGCTTTGAGGAGCTCAAATAACGTGTTTTTAGATCATTTGTATCGTATCTTTTACTACATAATTTTTCACCAAATTTCACAAACACAAAGAAAGTTTGTTTTTCGATTTAAAACAAGATTTTAACACTTTGAGGAGTTCAAATAACATGTTTTTAGATTATTTGTATCGTATCTTTTACTACATAACTTTTCACCAAATTTCACAAACACTGAGAAAGTTTATTTTTCGATTCAAAACAAGATTTTAACGCTTTGAGGAGTTCAAATAACATGTTTTTAGATCATTTGTATCGTACCTTTCACTACATAAATTTTCACCAAATTTCACAAACACTATGAAAGTTTGTTTTTCGATTCAAAACAAGATTTTAACGCTTTGAGGAGTTCAAATAACGTGTTTTTAGATCATTTGTATCGTATCTTTTACTACATAACTTTTCACCAAATTTCACAAACACTAAGAAAGTTTGTTTTTCGATTCAAAACAAGATTTTAACGCTTTGAGGAGTTCAAATAACGTGTTTTTAGATCATTTGTATCGTATCTTTCACTACATAACTTTTCACCAAATTTCACAAACACTAAGAAAGTTTGTTTTTCGATTCAAAAAAAGATTTTAACGCTTTGAGGAGTTCAAATAACATGTTTTTAGATCATTTGTATCGTATCTTTCACTACATAACTTTTCACCAAATTTCACAAACACTAAGAAAGTTTGTTTTTCGATTCAAAACAAGATTTTAACGCTTTGAGGAGTTCAAATAACTTGTTTTTAGATCATTTGTATCGTATCTTTCACTACATAATTTTTCACCAAATTTCACAAACACTAAGAAAGTTTGTTTTTCGATTCAAAACAAGATTTTAACGCTTTGAGGAGTTCAAATAACGTGGTTTTAGATCATTTGTATCGTATCTTTCACTACATAACTTTTCACCAAATTTCACAAACACTAAGAAAGTTTGTTATTCTATTTCAAAACAAGATTTTAATGCTTTGAGGAGTTCAAATAACGAGTTTTTAGATCATTTGTATCGTATCTTTTACTACATAACTTTTCACCAAATTTCACAAACACTAAGAAAGTTTGTTTTTCGATTCAAAACAAGATTTTAACGCTTTGAGGAGTTCAAATAACTTGTTTTTAGATCATTTGTATCGTATCTTTCACTACATAACTTTTCACCAAATTTCACAAACACTAAGAAAGTTTGTTTTTCGATTCAAAAAAAGATTTTAACGCTTTGAGGAGTTCAAATAACATGTTTTTAGATCATTTGTATCGTATCTTTCACTACATAACTTTTCACCAAATTTCACAAACACTAAGAAAGTTTGTTTTTCGATTCAAAACAAGATTTTAATGCTTTGAGGAGTTCAAATAACTTGTTTTTAGATCATTTGTATCGTATCTTTCACTACATAATTTTTCACCAAATTTCACAAACACTAAGAAAGTTTGTTTTTCGATTCAAAACAAGATTTTAACGCTTTGAGGAGTTCAAATAACGTGGTTTTAGATCATTTGTATCGTATCTTTCACTACATAACTTTTCACCAAATTTCACAAACACTAAGAAAGTTTGTTATTCTATTTCAAAACAAGATTTTAATGCTTTGAGGAGTTCAAATAACGAGTTTTTAGATCATTTGTATCGTATCTTTTACTACATAACTTTTCACCAAATTTCACAAACACTAAGAAAGTTTGTTTTTCGGTTCAAAACAAGATTTTAACGCTTTGAGGAGTTCAAATAACATGTTTTTAGATCATTTGTATCGTATCTTTTACTACTTAACTTTTCACCAAATTTCACAAACACTAAGAAAGTTTGTTTTTCGATTCAAAACAAGATTTTAACGCTTTGAGGAGTTCAAATAACATGTTTTAGATCATTTGTATCGTATCTTTCACTACATAACTTTTCACCAAATTTCACAAACACTAAGAAAGTTTGTTTTTCGATTCAAAACAAGATTTTAACGCTTTGAGGAGTTCAAATAACGTGTTTTTAGATCATTTGTATCGTATCTTTCACTACATAACTTTTCACCAAATTTCACAAACACTAAGAAAGTTTGTTTTTCGATTCAAAAAAAGATTTTAACGCTTTGAGGAGTTCAAATAACATGTTTTTAGATCATTTGTATCGTATCTTTCACTACATAACTTTTCACCAAATTTCACAAACACTAAGAAAGTTTGTTTTTCGATTCAAACAAGATTTTAACGCTTTGAGGAGTTCAAATAACGTGTTTTTAGATCATTTGTATCGTATCTTTCACAACATAACTTTTCACCAAATTTCACAAACACTAAGAAAGTTTGTTTTTCTATTCAAAACATGTTTTTAACGCTTTGAGGAGCTCAAATAACGTGTTTTTAGATCATTTGTATCGTATCTTTTACTACATAATTTTTCACCAAATTTCACAAACACAAAGAAAGTTTGTTTTTCGATTTAAAACAAGATTTTAACACTTTGAGGAGTTCAAATAACATGTTTTTAGATTATTTGTATCGTATCTTTTACTACATAACTTTTCACCAAATTTCACAAACACTGAGAAAGTTTGTTTTTCGATTCAAAACAAGATTTTAACGCTTTGAGGAGTTCAAATAACATGTTTTTAGATCATTTGTATCGTATCTTTCACTACATAACTTTTCACCAAATTTCACAAACACTATGAAAGTTTGTTTTTCGATTCAAAACAAGATTTTAACGCTTTGAGGAGTTCAAATAACGTGTTTTTAGATCATTTGTATCGTATCTTTTACTACATAACTTTTCACCAAATTTCACAAACACTAAGAAAGTTTGTTTTTCGATTCAAAACAAGATTTTAACGCTTTGAGGAGTTCAAATAACGTGTTTTTAGATCATTTGTATCGTATCTTTCACTACATAACTTTTCACCAAATTTCACAAACACTAAGAAAGTTTGTTTTTCGATTCAAAAAAAGATTTTAACGCTTTGAGGAGTTCAAATAACATGTTTTTAGATCATTTGTATCGTATCTTTCACTACATAACTTTTCACCAAATTTCACAAACACTAAGAAAGTTTGTTTTTCGATTCAAAACAAGATTTTAACGCTTTGAGGAGTTCAAATAACTTGTTTTTAGATCATTTGTATCGTATCTTTCACTACATAATTTTTCACCAAATTTCACAAACACTAAGAAAGTTTGTTTTTCGATTCAAAACAAGATTTTAACGCTTTGAGGAGTTCAAATAACGTGGTTTTAGATCATTTGTATCGTATCTTTCACTACATAACTTTTCACCAAATTTCACAAACACTAAGAAAGTTTGTTATTCTATTTCAAAACAAGATTTTAATGCTTTGAGGAGTTCAAATAACGAGTTTTTAGATCATTTGTATCGTATCTTTTACAACATAACTTTTCACCAAATTTCACAAACACTAAGAAAGTTTGTTTTTCGATTCAAAACAAGATTTTAACGCTTTGAGGAGTTCAAATAACATGTTTTTAGATCATTTGTATCGTATCTTTCACTACATAACTTTTCACCAAATTTCACAAACACTAAGAAAGTTTGTTTTTCGATTCGAAACAAGATTTTAACGCTTTGAGGAGTTCAAATAACATGTTTTTAGATCATTTGTATCGTATCTTTCACTACATAACTTTTCACCAAATTTCACAAACACTAAGAAAGTTTGTTTTTCGATTCAAAACAAGATTTTAATGCTTTGAGGAGTTCAAATAACTTGTTTTTAGATCATTTGTATCGTATCTTTCACTACATAATTTTTCACCAAATTTCACAAACACAAAGAAAGTTTGTTTTTCGATTTAAAACAAGATTTTAACGCTTTGAGGAGTTCAAATAACGTGGTTTTAGATCATTTGTATCGTATCTTTCACTACATAACTTTTCACCAAATTTCACAAACACTAAGAAAGTTTGTTTTTCGATTCAAAACAAGATTTTAACGCTTTGAGGAGTTCAGATAACATGTTTTTAGATCATTTGTATCGTACCTTTCACTACATAAATTTTCACCCAATTTCACAAACACTATGAAAGTTTGTTTTTCGATTCAAAACAAGATTTTAACGCTTTGAGGAGTTCAAATAACGTGTTTTTAGATCATTTGTATCGTATCTTTCACTACATAACTTTTCACCAAATTTCACAAACACTAAGAAAGTTTGTTTTTCTATTCAAAACAAGTTTTTAACGCTTTGAGGAGTTCAAATAACGTGTTTTTAGATCATTTGTATCGTATCTTTTACTACATAACTTTTCACCAAATTTCACAAACACTAAGAAAGTTTGTTTTTCGATTCAAAAAAGATTGTAACGCTTTGAGGAGTTCAAATAACGTGTTTTTAGATCATTTGTATCGTATCTTTTACTACATAACTTTTCACCAAATTTCACAAACACTAAGAAAGTTTGTTTTTCGATTCAAAACAAGATTTTAACGCTTTGAGGAGTTCAAATAACATGTTTTTAGATCATTTGTATCGTATCTTTTACTACATAACTTTTCACCAAATTTCACAAACACTAAGAAAGTTTGTTTTTCGATTCAAAACAAGATTTTAACGCTTTGAGGAGTTCAAATAACATGTTTTTAGATCATTTGTATCGTATCTTTTACTACATAACTTTTCACCAAATTTCACAAACACTAAGAAAGTTTGTTTTTCGATTCAAAACAAGATTTTAACGCTTTGAGGAGTTCAAATAACGTGTTTTTAGATCATTTGTATCGTATCTTTCACTACATAACTTTTCACCAAATTTCACAAACACTAAGAAAGTTTGTTATTCTATTTCAAAACAAGATTTTAATGCTTTGAGGAGTTCAAATAACGAGTTTTTAGATCATTTGTATCGTATCTTTTACTACATAACTTTTCACCAAATTTCACAAACACTGAGAAAGTTTGTTTTTCGATTCAAAACAAGATTTTAACGCTTTGAGGAGTTCAAATAACATGTTTTTAGATCATTTGTATCGTACCTTTCACTACATAAATTTTCACCAAATTTCACAAACACTATGAAAGTTTGTTTTTCGATTCAAAACAAGATTTTAACGCTTTGAGGAGTTCAAATAACGTGTTTTTAGATCATTTGTATCGTATCTTTTACTACATAACTTTTCACCAAATTTCACAAACACTAAGAAAGTTTGTTTTTCGATTCAAAACAAGATTTTAACGCTTTGAGGAGTTCAAATAACGTGTTTTTAGATCATTTGTATCGTATCTTTCACTACATAACTTTTCACCAAATTTCACAAACACTAAGAAAGTTTGTTTTTCGATTCAAAAAAAGATTTTAACGCTTTGAGGAGTTCAAATAACATGTTTTTAGATCATTTGTATCGTATCTTTCACTACATAACTTTTCACCAAATTTCACAAACACTAAGAAAGTTTGTTTTTCGATTCAAAACAAGATTTTAACGCTTTGAGGAGTTCAAATAACTTGTTTTTAGATCATTTGTATCGTATCTTTCACTACATAATTTTTCACCAAATTTCACAAACACTAAGAAAGTTTGTTTTTCGATTCAAAACAAGATTTTAACGCTTTGAGGAGTTCAAATAACGTGGTTTTAGATCATTTGTATCGTATCTTTCACTACATAACTTTTCACCAAATTTCACAAACACTAAGAAAGTTTGTTATTCTATTTCAAAACAAGATTTTAATGCTTTGAGGAGTTCAAATAACGAGTTTTTAGATCATTTGTATCGTATCTTTTACTACATAACTTTTCACCAAATTTCACAAACACTAAGAAAGTTTGTTTTTCGGTTCAAAACAAGATTTTAACGCTTTGAGGAGTTCAAATAACTTGTTTTTAGATCATTTGTATCGTATCTTTCACTACATAACTTTTCACCAAATTTCACAAACACTAAGAAAGTTTGTTTTTCGATTCAAAAAAAGATTTTAACGCTTTGAGGAGTTCAAATAACATGTTTTTAGATCATTTGTATCGTATCTTTCACTACATAACTTTTCACCAAATTTCACAAACACTAAGAAAGTTTGTTTTTCGATTCAAAACAAGATTTTAATGCTTTGAGGAGTTCAAATAACTTGTTTTTAGATCATTTGTATCGTATCTTTCACTACATAATTTTTCACCAAATTTCACAAACACTAAGAAAGTTTGTTTTTCGATTCAAAACAAGATTTTAACGCTTTGAGGAGTTCAAATAACGTGGTTTTAGATCATTTGTATCGTATCTTTCACTACATAACTTTTCACCAAATTTCACAAACACTAAGAAAGTTTGTTATTCTATTTCAAAACAAGATTTTAATGCTTTGAGGAGTTCAAATAACGAGTTTTTAGATCATTTGTATCGTATCTTTTACTACATAACTTTTCACCAAATTTCACAAACACTAAGAAAGTTTGTTTTTCGGTTCAAAACAAGATTTTAACGCTTTGAGGAGTTCAAATAACATGTTTTTAGATCATTTGTATCGTATCTTTTACTACTTAACTTTTCACCAAATTTCACAAACACTAAGAAAGTTTGTTTTTCGATTCAAAACAAGATTTTAACGCTTTGAGGAGTTCAAATAACATGTTTTTAGATCATTTGTATCGTATCTTTCACTACATAACTTTTCACCAAATTTCACAAACACTAAGAAAGTTTGTTTTTCGATTCAAAACAAGATTTTAACGCTTTGAGGAGTTCAAATAACGTGTTTTTAGATCATTTGTATCGTATCTTTCACTACATAACTTTTCACCAAATTTCACAAACACTAAGAAAGTTTGTTTTTCGATTCAAAAAAAGATTTTAACGCTTTGAGGAGTTCAAATAACATGTTTTTAGATCATTTGTATCGTATCTTTCACTACATAACTTTTCACCAAATTTCACAAACACTAAGAAAGTTTGTTTTTCGATTCAAAACAAGATTTTAATGCTTTGAGGAGTTCAAATAACTTGTTTTTAGATCATTTGTATCGTATCTTTCACTACATAATTTTTCACCAAATTTCACAAACACTAAGAAAGTTTGTTTTTCGATTCAAAACAAGATTTTAACGCTTTGAGGAGTTCAAATAACGTGGTTTTAGATCATTTGTATCGTATCTTTCACTACATAACTTTTCACCAAATTTCACAAACACTAAGAAAGTTTGTTATTCTATTTCAAAACAAGATTTTAATGCTTTGAGGAGTTCAAATAACGAGTTTTTAGATCATTTGTATCGTATCTTTTACTACATAACTTTTCACCAAATTTCACAAACACTAAGAAAGTTTGTTTTTCGGTTCAAAACAAGATTTTAACGCTTTGAGGAGTTCAAATAACATGTTTTTAGATCATTTGTATCGTATCTTTTACTACTTAACTTTTCACCAAATTTCACAAACACTAAGAAAGTTTGTTTTTCGATTCAAACAAGATTTTAACGCTTTGAGGAGTTCAAATAACGTGTTTTTAGATCATTTGTATCGTATCTTTCACAACATAACTTTTCACCAAATTTCACAAACACTAAGAAAGTTTGTTTTTCTATTCAAAACATGTTTTTAACGCTTTGAGGAGCTCAAATAACGTGTTTTTAGATCATTTGTATCGTATCTTTTACTACATAATTTTTCACCAAATTTCACAAACACAAAGAAAGTTTGTTTTTCGATTTAAAACAAGATTTTAACACTTTGAGGAGTTCAAATAACATGTTTTTAGATTATTTGTATCGTATCTTTTACTACATAACTTTTCACCAAATTTCACAAACACTGAGAAAGTTTGTTTTTCGATTCAAAACAAGATTTTAACGCTTTGAGGAGTTCAAATAACATGTTTTTAGATCATTTGTATCGTACCTTTCACTACATAAATTTTCACCAAATTTCACAAACACTATGAAAGTTTGTTTTTCGATTCAAAACAAGATTTTAACGCTTTGAGGAGTTCAAATAACGTGTTTTTAGATCATTTGTATCGTATCTTTTACTACATAACTTTTCACCAAATTTCACAAACACTAAGAAAGTTTGTTTTTCGATTCAAAACAAGATTTTAACGCTTTGAGGAGTTCAAATAACGTGTTTTTAGATCATTTGTATCGTATCTTTCACTACATAACTTTTCACCAAATTTCACAAACACTAAGAAAGTTTGTTTTTCGATTCAAAAAAAGATTTTAACGCTTTGAGGAGTTCAAATAACATGTTTTTAGATCATTTGTATCGTATCTTTCACTACATAACTTTTCACCAAATTTCACAAACACTAAGAAAGTTTGTTTTTCGATTCAAAACAAGATTTTAATGCTTTGAGGAGTTCAAATAACTTGTTTTTAGATCATTTGTATCGTATCTTTCACTACATAATTTTTCACCAAATTTCACAAACACTAAGAAAGTTTGTTTTTCGATTCAAAACAAGATTTTAACGCTTTGAGGAGTTCAAATAACGTGGTTTTAGATCATTTGTATCGTATCTTTCACTACATAACTTTTCACCAAATTTCACAAACACTAAGAAAGTTTGTTATTCTATTTCAAAACAAGATTTTAATGCTTTGAGGAGTTCAAATAACGAGTTTTTAGATCATTTGTATCGTATCTTTTACTACATAACTTTTCACCAAATTTCACAAACACTAAGAAAGTTTGTTTTTCGGTTCAAAACAAGATTTTAACGCTTTGAGGAGTTCAAATAACATGTTTTTAGATCATTTGTATCGTATCTTTTACTACTTAACTTTTCACCAAATTTCACAAACACTAAGAAAGTTTGTTTTTCGATTCAAAACAAGATTTTAACGCTTTGAGGAGTTCAAATAACATGTTTTTAGATCATTTGTATCATATCTTTCACTACATAACTTTTCACCAAATTTCACAAACACTAAGAAAGTTTGTTTTTCGATTCAAAACAAGATTTTAACGCTTTGAGGAGTTCAAATAACGTGTTTTTAGATCATTTGTATCGTATCTTTCACTACATAACTTTTCACCAAATTTCACAAACACTAAGAAAGTTTGTTTTTCGATTCAAAAAAAGATTTTAACGCTTTGAGGAGTTCAAATAACATGTTTTTAGATCATTTGTATCGTATCTTTCACTACATAACTTTTCACCAAATTTCACAAACACTAAGAAAGTTTGTTTTTCGATTCAAACAAGATTTTAACGCTTTGAGGAGTTCAAATAACGTGTTTTTAGATCATTTGTATCGTATCTTTCACAACATAACTTTTCTCCAAATTTCACAAACACTAAGAAAGTTTGTTTTTCTATTCAAAACATGTTTTTAACGCTTTCAGGAGCTCAAATAACGTGTTTTTAGATCATTTGTATCGTATCTTTTACTACATAATTTTTCACCAAATTTCACAAACACAAAGAAAGTTTGTTTTTCGATTTAAAACAAGATTTTAACACTTTGAGGAGTTCAAATAACATGTTTTTAGATTATTTGTATCGTATCTTTTACTACATAACTTTTCACCAAATTTCACAAACACTGAGAAAGTTTGTTTTTCGATTCAAAACAAGATTTTAACGCTTTGAGGAGTTCAAATAACATGTTTTTAGATCATTTGTATCGTACCTTTCACTACATAAATTTTCACCAAATTTCACAAACACTATGAAAGTTTGTTTTTCGATTCAAAACAAGATTTTAACGCTTTGAGGAGTTCAAATAACGTGTTTTTAGATCATTTGTATCGTATCTTTTACTACATAACTTTTCACCAAATTTCACAAACACTAAGAAAGTTTGTTTTTCGATTCAAAACAAGATTTTAACGCTTTGAGGAGTTCAAATAACGTGTTTTTAGATCATTTGTATCGTATCTTTCACTACATAACTTTTCACCAAATTTCACAAACACTAAGAAAGTTTGTTTTTCGATTCAAAAAAAGATTTTAACGCTTTGAGGAGTTCAAATAACATGTTTTTAGATCATTTGTATCGTATCTTTCACTACATAACTTTTCACCAAATTTCACAAACACTAAGAAAGTTTGTTTTTCGATTCAAAACAAGATTTTAACGCTTTGAGGAGTTCAAATAACTTGTTTTTAGATCATTTGTATCGTATCTTTCACTACATAATTTTTCACCAAATTTCACAAACACTAAGAAAGTTTGTTTTTCGATTCAAAACAAGATTTTAACGCTTTGAGGAGTTCAAATAACGTGGTTTTAGATCATTTGTATCGTATCTTTCACTACATAACTTTTCACCAAATTTCACAAACACTAAGAAAGTTTGTTATTCTATTTCAAAACAAGATTTTAATGCTTTGAGGAGTTCAAATAACGAGTTTTTAGATCATTTGTATCGTATCTTTTACTACATAACTTTTCACCAAATTTCACAAACACTAAGAAAGTTTGTTTTTCGATTCAAAACAAGATTTTAACGCTTTGAGGAGTTCAAATAACTTGTTTTTAGATCATTTGTATCGTATCTTTCACTACATAATTTTTCACCAAATTTCACAAACACTGAGAAAGTTTGTTTTTCGATTCAAAACAAGATTTTAACGCTTTGAGGAGTTCAAATAACATGTTTTTAGATCATTTGTATCGTACCTTTCACTACATAAATTTTCACCAAATTTCACAAACACTATGAAAGTTTGTTTTTCGATTCAAAACAAGATTTTAACGCTTTGAGGAGTTCAAATAACGTGTTTTTAGATCATTTGTATCGTATCTTTTACTACATAACTTTTCACCAAATTTCACAAACACTAAGAAAGTTTGTTTTTCGATTCAAAACAAGATTTTAACGCTTTGAGGAGTTCAAATAACGTGTTTTTAGATCATTTGTATCGTATCTTTCACTACATAACTTTTCACCAAATTTCACAAACACTAAGAAAGTTTGTTTTTCGATTCAAAAAAAGATTTTAACGCTTTGAGGAGTTCAAATAACTTGTTTTTAGATCATTTGTATCGTATCTTTCACTACATAATTTTTCACCAAATTTCACAAACACTAAGAAAGTTTGTTTTTCGATTCAAAACAAGATTTTAACGCTTTGAGGAGTTCAAATAACGTGGTTTTAGATCATTTGTATCGTATCTTTCACTACATAACTTTTCACCAAATTTCACAAACACTAAGAAAGTTTGTTATTCTATTTCAAAACAAGATTTTAATGCTTTGAGGAGTTCAAATAACGAGTTTTTAGATCATTTGTATCGTATCTTTTACTACATAACTTTTCACCAAATTTCACAAACACTAAGAAAGTTTGTTTTTCGGTTCAAAACAAGATTTTAACGCTTTGAGGAGTTCAAATAACATGTTTTTAGATCATTTGTATCGTATCTTTTACTACTTAACTTTTCACCAAATTTCACAAACACTAAGAAAGTTTGTTTTTCGATTCAAAACAAGATTTTAACGCTTTGAGGAGTTCAAATAACATGTTTTTAGATCATTTGTATCGTATCTTTCACTACATAACTTTTCACCAAATTTCACAAACACTAAGAAAGTTTGTTTTTCGATTCAAAACAAGATTTTAACGCTTTGAGGAGTTCAAATAACGTGTTTTTAGATCATTTGTATCGTATCTTTCACTACATAACTTTTCACCAAATTTCACAAACACTAAGAAAGTTTGTTTTTCGATTCAAAAAAAGATTTTAACGCTTTGAGGAGTTCAAATAACATGTTTTTAGATCATTTGTATCGTATCTTTCACTACATAACTTTTCACCAAATTTCACAAACACTAAGAAAGTTTGTTTTTCGATTCAAACAAGATTTTAACGCTTTGAGGAGTTCAAATAACGTGTTTTTAGATCATTTGTATCGTATCTTTCACAACATAACTTTTCACCAAATTTCACAAACACTAAGAAAGTTTGTTTTTCTATTCAAAACATGTTTTTAACGCTTTGAGGAGCTCAAATAACGTGTTTTTAGATCATTTGTATCGTATCTTTTACTACATAATTTTTCACCAAATTTCACAAACACAAAGAAAGTTTGTTTTTCGATTTAAAACAAGATTTTAACACTTTGAGGAGTTCAAATAACATGTTTTTAGATTATTTGTATCGTATCTTTTACTACATAACTTTTCACCAAATTTCACAAACACTGAGAAAGTTTGTTTTTCGATTCAAAACAAGATTTTAACGCTTTGAGGAGTTCAAATAACATGTTTTTAGATCATTTGTATCGTACCTTTCACTACATAAATTTTCACCAAATTTCACAAACACTATGAAAGTTTGTTTTTCGATTCAAAACAAGATTTTAACGCTTTGAGGAGTTCAAATAACGTGTTTTTAGATCATTTGTATCGTATCTTTTACTACATAACTTTTCACCAAATTTCACAAACACTAAGAAAGTTTGTTTTTCGATTCAAAACAAGATTTTAACGCTTTGAGGAGTTCAAATAACGTGTTTTTAGATCATTTGTATCGTATCTTTCACTACATAACTTTTCACCAAATTTCACAAACACTAAGAAAGTTTGTTTTTCGATTCAAAAAAAGATTTTAACGCTTTGAGGAGTTCAAATAACATGTTTTTAGATCATTTGTATCGTATCTTTCACTACATAACTTTTCACCAAATTTCACAAACACTAAGAAAGTTTGTTTTTCGATTCAAAACAAGATTTTAATGCTTTGAGGAGTTCAAATAACTTGTTTTTAGATCATTTGTATCGTATCTTTCACTACATAATTTTTCACCAAATTTCACAAACACTAAGAAAGTTTGTTTTTCGATTCAAAACAAGATTTTAACGCTTTGAGGAGTTCAAATAACGTGGTTTTAGATCATTTGTATCGTATCTTTCACTACATAACTTTTCACCAAATTTCACAAACACTAAGAAAGTTTGTTATTCTATTTCAAAACAAGATTTTAATGCTTTGAGGAGTTCAAATAACGAGTTTTTAGATCATTTGTATCGTATCTTTTACTACATAACTTTTCACCAAATTTCACAAACACTAAGAAAGTTTGTTTTTCGGTTCAAAACAAGATTTTAACGCTTTGAGGAGTTCAAATAACATGTTTTTAGATCATTTGTATCGTATCTTTTACTACTTAACTTTTCACCAAATTTCACAAACACTAAGAAAGTTTGTTTTTCGATTCAAAACAAGATTTTAACGCTTTGAGGAGTTCAAATAACATGTTTTTAGATCATTTGTATCGTATCTTTCACTACATAACTTTTCACCAAATTTCACAAACACTAAGAAAGTTTGTTTTTCGATTCAAAACAAGATTTTAACGCTTTGAGGAGTTCAAATAACGTGTTTTTAGATCATTTGTATCGTATCTTTCACTACATAACTTTTCACCAAATTTCACAAACACTAAGAAAGTTTGTTTTTCGATTCAAAAAAAGATTTTAACGCTTTGAGGAGTTCAAATAACATGTTTTTAGATCATTTGTATCGTATCTTTCACTACATAACTTTTCACCAAATTTCACAAACACTAAGAAAGTTTGTTTTTCGATTCAAACAAGATTTTAACGCTTTGAGGAGTTCAAATAACGTGTTTTTAGATCATTTGTATCGTATCTTTCACAACATAACTTTTCACCAAATTTCACAAACACTAAGAAAGTTTGTTTTTCTATTCAAAACATGTTTTTAACGCTTTGAGGAGCTCAAATAACGTGTTTTTAGATCATTTGTATCGTATCTTTTACTACATAATTTTTCACCAAATTTCACAAACACAAAGAAAGTTTGTTTTTCGATTTAAAACAAGATTTTAACACTTTGAGGAGTTCAAATAACATGTTTTTAGATTATTTGTATCGTATCTTTTACTACATAACTTTTCACCAAATTTCACAAACACTGAGAAAGTTTGTTTTTCGATTCAAAACAAGATTTTAACGCTTTGAGGAGTTCAAATAACATGTTTTTAGATCATTTGTATCGTACCTTTCACTACATAAATTTTCACCAAATTTCACAAACACTATGAAAGTTTGTTTTTCGATTCAAAACAAGATTTTAACGCTTTGAGGAGTTCAAATAACGTGTTTTTAGATCATTTGTATCGTATCTTTTACTACATAACTTTTCACCAAATTTCACAAACACTAAGAAAGTTTGTTTTTCGATTCAAAACAAGATTTTAACGCTTTGAGGAGTTCAAATAACGTGTTTTTAGATCATTTGTATCGTATCTTTCACTACATAACTTTTCACCAAATTTCACAAACACTAAGAAAGTTTGTTTTTCGATTCAAAAAAAGATTTTAACGCTTTGAGGAGTTCAAATAACATGTTTTTAGATCATTTGTATCGTATCTTTCACTACATAACTTTTCACCAAATTTCACAAACACTAAGAAAGTTTGTTTTTCGATTCAAAACAAGATTTTAACGCTTTGAGGAGTTCAAATAACTTGTTTTTAGATCATTTGTATCGTATCTTTCACTACATAATTTTTCACCAAATTTCACAAACACTAAGAAAGTTTGTTTTTCGATTCAAAACAAGATTTTAACGCTTTGAGGAGTTCAAATAACGTGGTTTTAGATCATTTGTATCGTATCTTTCACTACATAACTTTTCACCAAATTTCACAAACACTAAGAAAGTTTGTTATTCTATTTCAAAACAAGATTTTAATGCTTTGAGGAGTTCAAATAACGAGTTTTTAGATCATTTGTATCGTATCTTTTACTACATAACTTTTCACCAAATTTCACAAACACTAAGAAAGTTTGTTTTTCGATTCAAAACAAGATTTTAACGCTTTGAGGAGTTCAAATAACGTGTTTTTAGATCATTTGTATCGTATCTTTCACTACATAACTTTTCACCAAATTTCACAAACACTAAGAAAGTTTGTTTTTCGATTCAAAAAAAGATTTTAACGCTTTGAGGAGTTCAAATAACATGTTTTTAGATCATTTGTATCGTATCTTTCACTACATAACTTTTCACCAAATTTCACAAACACTAAGAAAGTTTGTTTTTCGATTCAAACAAGATTTTAACGCTTTGAGGAGTTCAAATAACGTGTTTTTAGATCATTTGTATCGTATCTTTCACAACATAACTTTTCACCAAATTTCACAAACACTAAGAAAGTTTGTTTTTCTATTCAAAACATGTTTTTAACGCTTTGAGGAGCTCAAATAACGTGTTTTTAGATCATTTGTATCGTATCTTTTACTACATAATTTTTCACCAAATTTCACAAACACAAAGAAAGTTTGTTTTTCGATTTAAAACAAGATTTTAACACTTTGAGGAGTTCAAATAACATGTTTTTAGATTATTTGTATCGTATCTTTTACTACATAACTTTTCACCAAATTTCACAAACACTGAGAAAGTTTGTTTTTCGATTCAAAACAAGATTTTAACGCTTTGAGGAGTTCAAATAACATGTTTTTAGATCATTTGTATCGTACCTTTCACTACATAAATTTTCACCAAATTTCACAAACACTATGAAAGTTTGTTTTTCGATTCAAAACAAGATTTTAACGCTTTGAGGAGTTCAAATAACGTGTTTTTAGATCATTTGTATCGTATCTTTTACTACATAACTTTTCACCAAATTTCACAAACACTAAGAAAGTTTGTTTTTCGATTCAAAACAAGATTTTAACGCTTTGAGGAGTTCAAATAACGTGTTTTTAGATCATTTGTATCGTATCTTTCACTACATAACTTTTCACCAAATTTCACAAACACTAAGAAAGTTTGTTTTTCGATTCAAAAAAAGATTTTAACGCTTTGAGGAGTTCAAATAACATGTTTTTAGATCATTTGTATCGTATCTTTCACTACATAACTTTTCACCAAATTTCACAAACACTAAGAAAGTTTGTTTTTCGATTCAAAACAAGATTTTAACGCTTTGAGGAGTTCAAATAACTTGTTTTTAGATCATTTGTATCGTATCTTTCACTACATAATTTTTCACCAAATTTCACAAACACTAAGAAAGTTTGTTTTTCGATTCAAAACAAGATTTTAACGCTTTGAGGAGTTCAAATAACGTGGTTTTAGATCATTTGTATCGTATCTTTCACTACATAACTTTTCACCAAATTTCACAAACACTAAGAAAGTTTGTTATTCTATTTCAAAACAAGATTTTAATGCTTTGAGGAGTTCAAATAACGAGTTTTTAGATCATTTGTATCGTATCTTTTACTACATAACTTTTCACCAAATTTCACAAACACTAAGAAAGTTTGTTTTTCGATTCAAAACAAGATTTTAACGCTTTGAGGAGTTCAAATAACTTGTTTTTAGATCATTTGTATCGTATCTTTCACTACATAATTTTTCACCAAATTTCACAAACACTGAGAAAGTTTGTTTTTCGATTCAAAACAAGATTTTAACGCTTTGAGGAGTTCAAATAACATGTTTTTAGATCATTTGTATCGTACCTTTCACTACATAAATTTTCACCAAATTTCACAAACACTATGAAAGTTTGTTTTTCGATTCAAAACAAGATTTTAACGCTTTGAGGAGTTCAAATAACGTGTTTTTAGATCATTTGTATCGTATCTTTTACTACATAACTTTTCACCAAATTTCACAAACACTAAGAAAGTTTGTTTTTCGATTCAAAACAAGATTTTAACGCTTTGAGGAGTTCAAATAACGTGTTTTTAGATCATTTGTATCGTATCTTTCACTACATAACTTTTCACCAAATTTCACAAACACTAAGAAAGTTTGTTTTTCGATTCAAAAAAAGATTTTAACGCTTTGAGGAGTTCAAATAACATGTTTTTAGATCATTTGTATCGTATCTTTCACTACATAACTTTTCACCAAATTTCACAAACACTAAGAAAGTTTGTTTTTCGATTCAAAACAAGATTTTAACGCTTTGAGGAGTTCAAATAACTTGTTTTTAGATCATTTGTATCGTATCTTTCACTACATAATTTTTCACCAAATTTCACAAACACTAAGAAAGTTTGTTTTTCGATTCAAAACAAGATTTTAACGCTTTGAGGAGTTCAAATAACGTGGTTTTAGATCATTTGTATCGTATCTTTCACTACATAACTTTTCACCAAATTTCACAAACACTAAGAAAGTTTGTTATTCTATTTCAAAACAAGATTTTAATGCTTTGAGGAGTTCAAATAACGAGTTTTTAGATCATTTGTATCGTATCTTTTACTACATAACTTTTCACCAAATTTCACAAACACTAAGAAAGTTTGTTTTTCGGTTCAAAAAAAGATTTTAACGCTTTGAGGAGTTCAAATAACATGTTTTTAGATCATTTGTATCGTATCTTTTACTACTTAACTTTTCACCAAATTTCACAAACACTAAGAAAGTTTGTTTTTCGATTCAAAACAAGATTTTAACGCTTTGAGGAGTTCAAATAACATGTTTTTAGATCATTTGTATCGTATCTTTCACTACATAACTTTTCACCAAATTTCACAAACACTAAGAAAGTTTGTTTTTCGATTCAAAACAAGATTTTAACGCTTTGAGGAGTTCAAATAACGTGTTTTTAGATCATTTGTATCGTATCTTTCACTACATAACTTTTCACCAAATTTCACAAACACTAAGAAAGTTTGTTTTTCGATTCAAAAAAAGATTTTAACGCTTTGAGGAGTTCAAATAACATGTTTTTAGATCATTTGTATCGTATCTTTCACTACATAACTTTTCACCAAATTTCACAAACACTAAGAAAGTTTGTTTTTCGATTCAAACAAGATTTTAACGCTTTGAGGAGTTCAAATAACGTGTTTTTAGATCATTTGTATCGTATCTTTCACAACATAACTTTTCACCAAATTTCACAAACACTAAGAAAGTTTGTTTTTCTATTCAAAACATGTATTTAACGCTTTGAGGAGCTCAAATAACGTGTTTTTAGATCATTTGTATCGTATCTTTTACTACATAATTTTTCACCAAATTTCACAAACACAAAGAAAGTTTGTTTTTCGATTCAAAACAAGATTTTAACACTTTGAGGAGTTCAAATAACATGTTTTTATATTATTTGTATCGTACCTTTCACTACATAACTTTTCACCAAATTTCACAAACACTGAGAAAGTTTGTTTTTCGATTCAAAACAAGATTTTAACGCTTTGAGGAGTTCAAATAACATGTTTTTAGATCATTTGTATCGTACCTTTCACTACATAAATTTTCACCAAATTTCACAAACACTATGCAAGTTTGTTTTTCGATTCAAAACAAGATTTTAACGCTTTGAGGAGTTCAAATAACGTGTTTTTAGATCATTTGTATCGTATCTTTTACTACATAACTTTTCACCAAATTTCACAAACACTAAGAAAGTTTGTTTTTCGATTCAAAACAAGATTTTAACGCTTTGAGGAGTTCAAATAACGTGTTTTTAGATCATTTGTATCGTATCTTTCACTACATAACTTTTCACCAAATTTCACAAACACTAAGAAAGTTTGTTTTTCGATTCAAAAAAAGATTTTAACGCTTTGAGGAGTTCAAATAACATGTTTTTAGATCATTTGTATCGTATCTTTCACTACATAACTTTTCACCAAATTTCACAAACACTAAGAAAGTTTGTTTTTCGATTCAAACAAGATTTTAACGCTTTGAGGAGTTCAAATAACGTGTTTTTAGATCATTTGTATCGTATCTTTCACAACATAACTTTTCACCAAATTTCACAAACACTAAGAAAGTTTGTTTTTCTATTCAAAACATGTTTTTAACGCTTTGAGGAGCTCAAATAACGTGTTTTTAGATCATTTGTATCGTATCTTTTACTACATAATTTTTCACCAAATTTCACAAACACAAAGAAAGTTTGTTTTTCGATTTAAAACAAGATTTTAACACTTTGAGGAGTTCAAATAACATGTTTTTAGATTATTTGTATCGTATCTTTTACTACATAACTTTTCACCAAATTTCACAAACACTGAGAAAGTTTGTTTTTCGATTCAAAACAAGATTTTAACGCTTTGAGGAGTTCAAATAACATGTTTTTAGATCATTTGTATCGTACCTTTCACTACATAAATTTTCACCAAATTTCACAAACACTATGAAAGTTTGTTTTTCGATTCAAAACAAGATTTTAACGCTTTGAGGAGTTCAAATAACGTGTTTTTAGATCATTTGTATCGTATCTTTTACTACATAACTTTTCACCAAATTTCACAAACACTAAGAAAGTTTGTTTTTCGATTCAAAACAAGATTTTAACGCTTTGAGGAGTTCAAATAACGTGTTTTTAGATCATTTGTATCGTATCTTTCACTACATAACTTTTCACCAAATTTCACAAACACTAAGAAAGTTTGTTTTTCGATTCAAAAAAAGATTTTAACGCTTTGAGGAGTTCAAATAACATGTTTTTAGATCATTTGTATCGTATCTTTCACTACATAACTTTTCACCAAATTTCACAAACACTAAGAAAGTTTGTTTTTCGATTCAAAACAAGATTTTAACGCTTTGAGGAGTTCAAATAACGTGGTTTTAGATCATTTGTATCGTATCTTTCACTACATAACTTTTCACCAAATTTCACAAACACTAAGAAAGTTTGTTATTCTATTTCAAAAAAAGATTTTAACGCTTTGAGGAGTTCAAATAACATGTTTTTAGATCATTTGTATCGTATCTTTCACTACATAACTTTTCACCAAATTTCACAAACACTAAGAAAGTTTGTTTTTCGATCCAAAACAAGATTTTAACGCTTTGAGGAGTTCAAATAACCTGTTTTTAGATCATTTGTATCGTATCTTTCACTACTTAACTTTTCACCAAATTTCACAAACACTAAGAAAGTTTGTTTTTCTATTCAAAACAAGTTTTTAACGCTTTGAGGAGTTCAAATAACGTGTTTTTAGATCATTTGTATCGTATCTTTTACTACATAACTTTTCACCAAATTTCACAAACACTAAGAAAGTTTGTTTTTCGATTCAAAAAAGATTTTAACGCTTTGAGGAGTTCAAATAACGTGTTTTTAGATCATTTGTATCGTATCTTTCACTACATAACTTTTCACCAAATTTCACAAACACTAAGAAAGTTTGTTTTTCGATTCAAAACAAGATTTTAACGCTTTGAGGAGTTCAAATAACATGTTTTTAGATCATTTGTATCGTATCTTTTACTACATAACTTTTCACCAAATTTCACAAACACTAAGAAAGTTTGTTTTTCGATTCAAAACAAGATTTTAACGCTTTGAGAAGTTCAAATAACGTGTTTTTAGATCAATTGTATCGTATCTTTCACTACATAACTTTTCACCAAATTTCACAAACACTAAGAAAGTTTGTTTTTCGATTCAAAACAAGATTTTAACGCTTTGAGGAGTTCAAATAACATGTTTTTAGATCATTTGTATCGTATCTTTTACTACATAACTTTTCACCAAATTTCACAAACACTAAGAAAGTTTGTTTTTCGATTTAAAACAAGATTTTAACGCTTTGAGGAGTTCAAATAACGTGTTTTTAGATCATTTGTATCGTATCTTTCACTACATAACTTTTCACCAAATTTCACAAACACTGAGAAAGTTTGTTTTTCGATTCAAAAAAAGATTTTAACGTTTTGAGGAGTTCAAATAACATGTTTTTAGATCATTTGTATCGTATCTTTCACTACATAACTTTTCACCAAATTTCACAAACACTAAGAAAGTTTGTTTTTCGATTCAAACAAGATTTTAACGCTTTGAGGAGTTCAAATAACGTGTTTTTAGATCATTTGTATCGTATCTTTCACAACATAACTTTTCACCAAATTTCACAAACACTAAGAAAGTTTGTTTTTCGATTCAAAACAAGATTTTAACGCTTTGAGGAGTTCAAATAACGTGGTTTTAGATCATTTGTATCGTATCTTTCACTACATAACTTTTCACCAAATTTCACAAACACTAAGAAAGTTTGTTATTCTATTTCAAAAAAAGATTTTAACGCTTTGAGGAGTTCAAATAACATGTTTTTAGATCATTTGTATCGTATCTTTCACTACATAACTTTTCACCAAATTTCACAAACACTAAGAAAGTTTGTTTTTCGATCCAAAACAAGATTTTAACGCTTTGAGGAGTTCAAATAACCTGTTTTTAGATCATTTGTATCGTATCTTTCACTACTTAACTTTTCACCAAATTTCACAAACACTAAGAAAGTTTGTTTTTCTATTCAAAACAAGTTTTTAACGCTTTGAGGAGTTCAAATAACGTGTTTTTAGATCATTTGTATCGTATCTTTTACTACATAACTTTTCACCAAATTTCACAAACACTAAGAAAGTTTGTTTTTCGATTCAAAAAAGATTTTAACGCTTTGAGGAGTTCAAATAACGTGTTTTTAGATCATTTGTATCGTATCTTTCACTACATAACTTTTCACCAAATTTCACAAACACTAAGAAAGTTTGTTTTTCGATTCAAAACAAGATTTTAACGCTTTGAGGAGTTCAAATAACATGTTTTTAGATCATTTGTATCGTATCTTTTACTACATAACTTTTCACCAAATTTCACAAACACTAAGAAAGTTTGTTTTTCGATTCAAAACAAGATTTTAACGCTTTGAGAAGTTCAAATAACGTGTTTTTAGATCAATTGTATCGTATCTTTCACTACATAACTTTTCACCAAATTTCACAAACACTAAGAAAGTTTGTTTTTCGATTCAAAACAAGATTTTAACGCTTTGAGGAGTTCAAATAACATGTTTTTAGATCATTTGTATCGTATCTTTTACTACATAACTTTTCACCAAATTTCACAAACACTAAGAAAGTTTGTTTTTCGATTTAAAACAAGATTTTAACGCTTTGAGGAGTTCAAATAACGTGTTTTTAGATCATTTGTATCGTATCTTTCACTACATAACTTTTCACCAAATTTCACAAACACTGAGAAAGTTTGTTTTTCGATTCAAAAAAAGATTTTAACGTTTTGAGGAGTTCAAATAACATGTTTTTAGATCATTTGTATCGTATCTTTCACTACATAACTTTTCACCAAATTTCACAAACACTAAGAAAGTTTGTTTTTCGATTCAAACAAGATTTTAACGCTTTGAGGAGTTCAAATAACGTGTTTTTAGATCATTTGTATCGTATCTTTCACAACATAACTTTTCACCAAATTTCACAAACACTAAGAAAGTTTGTTTTTCTATTCAAAACATGTTTTTAACGCTTTGAGGAGCTCAAATAACGTGGTTTTAGATCATTTGTATCGTATCTTTTACTACATAATTTTTCACCAAATTTCACGAACACAAAGAAAGTTTGTTTTTCGATTTAAAACAAGATTTTAACACTTTGAGGAGTTCAAATAACATGTTTTTAGATTATTTGTATCGTATCTTTTACTACATAACTTTTCACCAAATTTCACAAACACTGAGAAAGTTTGTTTTTCGATTCAAAACAAGATTTTAACGCTTTGAGGAGTTCAAATAACATGTTTTTAGATCATTTGTATCGTACCTTTCACTACATAAATTTTCACCAAATTTCACAAACACTATGAAAGTTTGTTTTTCGATTCAAAACAAGATTTTAACGCTTTGAGGAGTTCAAATAACGTGTTTTTAGATCATTTGTATCGTATCTTTTACTACATAACTTTTCACCAAATTTCACAAACACTAAGAAAGTTTGTTTTTCGATTCAAAACAAGATTTTAACGCTTTGAGGAGTTCAAATAACGTGTTTTTAGATTATTTGTATCGTATCTTTTACTACATAACTTTTCACCAAATTTCACAAACACTGAGAAAGTTTGTTTTTCGATTCAAAACAAGATTTTAACGCTTTGAGGAGTTCAAATAACATGTTTTTAGATCATTTGTATCGTACCTTTCACTACATAAATTTTCACCAAATTTCACAAACACTATGAAAGTTTGTTTTTCGATTCAAAACAAGATTTTAACGCTTTGAGGAGTTCAAATAAAGTGTTTTTAGATCATTTGTATCGTATCTTTTACTACATAACTTTTCACCAAATTTCACAAACACTAAGAAAGTTTGTTTTTCGATTCAAAACAAGATTTTAACGCTTTGAGGAGTTCAAATAACGTGTTTTTAGATCATTTGTATCGTATCTTTCACTACATAACTTTTCACCAAATTTCACAAACACTAAGAAAGTTTGTTTTTCGATTCAAAAAAAGATTTTAACGCTTTGAGGAGTTCAAATAACATGTTTTTAGATCATTTGTATCGTATCTTTCACTACATAACTTTTCACCAAATTTCACAAACACTAAGAAAGTTTTTTTTTCGATTCAAAACAAGATTTTAACGCTTTGAGGAGTTCAAATAACTTGTTTTTAGATCATTTGTATCGTATCTTTCACTACATAATTTTTCACCAAATTTCACAAACACTAAGAAAGTTTGTTTTTCGATTCAAAACAAGATTTTAACGCTTTGAGGAGTTCAAATAACGTGGTTTTAGATCATTTGTATCGTATCTTTCACTACATAACTTTTCACCAAATTTCACAAACACTAAGAAAGTTTGTTATTCTATTTCAAAACAAGATTTTAATGCTTTGAGGAGTTCAAATAACGAGTTTTTAGATCATTTGTATCGTATCTTTTACTACATAACTTTTCACCAAATTTCACAAACACTAAGAAAGTTTGTTTTTCGGTTCAAAAAAAGATTTTAACGCTTTGAGGAGTTCAAATAACATGTTTTTAGATCATTTGTATCGTATCTTTTACTACTTAACTTTTCACCAAATTTCACAAACACTAAGAAAGTTTGTTTTTCGATTCAAAACAAGATTTTAACGCTTTGAGGAGTTCAAATAACATGTTTTTAGATCATTTGTATCGTATCTTTCACTACATAACTTTTCACCAAATTTCACAAACACTAAGAAAGTTTGTTTTTCGATTCAAAACAAGATTTTAACGCTTTGAGGAGTTCAAATAACGTGTTTTTAGATCATTTGTATCGTATCTTTCACTACATAACTTTTCACCAAATTTCACAAACACTAAGAAAGTTTGTTTTTCGATTCAAAAAAAGATTTTAACGCTTTGAGGAGTTCAAATAACATGTTTTTAGATCATTTGTATCGTATCTTTTACTACATAACTTTTCACCAAATTTCACAAACACTAAGAAAGTTTGTTTTTCGATTCAAACAAGATTTTAACGCTTTGAGGAGTTCAAATAACGTGTTTTTAGATCATTTGTATCGTATCTTTCACAACATAACTTTTCACCAAATTTCACAAACACTTAGAAAGTTTGTTTTTCTATTCAAAACATGTATTTAACGCTTTGAGGAGCTCAAATAACGTGTTTTTAGATCATTTGTATCGTATCTTTTAATACATAATTTTTCACCAAATTTCACAAACACAAAAAAAGTTTGTTTTTCGATTTAAAACAAGATTTTAACACTTTGAGGAGTTCAAATAACATGTTTTTAGATTATTTGTATCGTATCTTTTACTACATAACTTTTCACCAAATTTCACAAACACTGAGAAAGTTTGTTTTTCGATTCAAAACAAGATTTTAACGCTTTGAGGAGTTCAAATAACATGTTTTTAGATCATTTGTATCGTACCTTTCACTACATAAATTTTCACCAAATTTCACAAACACTATGCAAGTTTGTTTTTCGATTCAAAACAAGATTTTAATGCTTTGAGGAGTTCAAATAACGTGTTTTTAGATCATTTGTATCGTATCTTTTACTACATAACTTTTCACCAAATTTCACAAACACTAAGAAAGTTTGTTTTTCGATTCAAAACAAGATTTTAACGCTTTGAGGAGTTCAAATAACGTGTTTTTAGATCATTTGTATCGTATCTTTCACTACATAACTTTTCACCAAATTTCACAAACACTAAGAAAGTTTGTTTTTCGATTCAAAAAAAGATTTTAACGCTTTGAGGAGTTCAAATAACATGTTTTTAGATCATTTGTATCGTATCTTTCACTACATAACTTTTCACCAAATTTCACAAACACTAAGAAAGTTTGTTTTTCGATTCAAACAAGATTTTAACGCTTTGAGGAGTTCAAATAACGTGTTTTTAGATCATTTGTATCGTATCTTTCACAACATAACTTTTCACCAAATTTCACAAACACTAAGAAAGTTTGTTTTTCTATTCAAAACATGTTTTTAACGCTTTGAGGAGCTCAAATAACGTGTTTTTAGATCATTTGTATCGTATCTTTTACTACATAATTTTTCACCAAATTTCACAAACACAAAGAAAGTTTGTTTTTCGATTTAAAACAAGATTTTAACACTTTGAGGAGTTCAAATAACATGTTTTTAGATTATTTGTATCGTATCTTTTACTACATAACTTTTCACCAAATTTCACAAACACTGAGAAAGTTTGTTTTTCGATTCAAAACAAGATTTTAACGCTTTGAGGAGTTCAAATAACATGTTTTTAGATCATTTGTATCGTACCTTTCACTACATAAATTTTCACCAAATTTCACAAACACTATGAAAGTTTGTTTTTCGATTCAAAACAAGATTTTAACGCTTTGAGGAGTTCAAATAACGTGTTTTTAGATCATTTGTATCGTATCTTTTACTACATAACTTTTCACCAAATTTCACAAACACTAAGAAAGTTTGTTTTTCGATTCAAAACAAGATTTTAACGCTTTGAGGAGTTCAAATAACGTGTTTTTAGATCATTTGTATCGTATCTTTCACTACATAACTTTTCACCAAATTTCACAAACACTAAGAAAGTTTGTTTTTCGATTCAAAAAAAGATTTTAACGCTTTGAGGAGTTCAAATAACATGTTTTTAGATCATTTGTATCGTATCTTTCACTACATAACTTTTCACCAAATTTCACAAACACTAAGAAAGTTTGTTTTTCGATTCAAAACAAGATTTTAACGCTTTGAGGAGTTCAAATAACTTGTTTTTAGATCATTTGTATCGTATCTTTCACTACATAATTTTTCACCAAATTTCACAAACACTAAGAAAGTTTGTTTTTCGATTCAAAACAAGATTTTAACGCTTTGAGGAGTTCAAATAACGTGGTTTTAGATCATTTGTATCGTATCTTTCACTACATAACTTTTCACCAAATTTCACAAACACTAAGAAAGTTTGTTATTCTATTTCAAAAAAAGATTTTAACGTTTTGAGGAGTTCAAATAACATGTTTTTAGATCATTTGTATCGTATCTTTCACTACATAACTTTTCACCAAATTTCACAAACACTAAGAAAGTTTGTTTTTCGATTCAAACAAGATTTTAACGCTTTGAGGAGTTCAAATAACATGTTTTTAGATCATTTGTATCGTATCTTTTACTACTTAACTTTTCACCAAATTTCACAAACACTAAGAAAGTTTGTTTTTCGATTCAAAACAAGATTTTAACGCTTTGAGGAGTTCAAATAACGTGTTTTTGGATCATTTGTATCGTATCTTTCACTACATAACTTTTCACCAAATTTCACAAACACTAAGAAAGTTTGTTTTTCGATTCAAAACAAGATTTTAACGCTTTGAGGAGTTCAAATAACGTGTTTTTAGATCATTTGTATCATATCTTTCACTACATAACTTTTCACCAAATTTCACAAACACTAAGAAAGTTTGTTTTTCGATTCAAAAAAAGATTTTAGCGCTTTGAGGAGTTCAAATAACATGTTTTTAGATCATTTGTATCGTATCTTTCACTACATAACTTTTCACCAAATTTCACAAACACTAAGAAAGTTTGTTTTTCGATTCAAACAAGATTTTAACGCTTTGAGGAGTTCAAATAACGTGTTTTTAGATCATTTGTATCGTATCTTTCACAACATAACTTTTCACCAAATTTCACAAACACTAAGAAAGTTTGTTTTTCTATTCAAAACATGTATTTAACGCTTTGAGGAGCTCAAATAACGTGTTTTTAGATCATTTGTATCGTATCTTTTACTACATAATTTTTCACCAAATTTCACAAACACAAAGAAAGTTTGTTTTTCGATTTAAAACAAGATTTTAACACTTTGAGGAGTTCAAATAACATGTTTTTAGATTATTTGTATCGTATCTTTTACTACATAACTTTTCACCAAATTTCACAAACACTGAGAAAGTTTGTTCTTCGATTCAAAACAAGATTTTAACGCTTTGAGGAGTTCAAATAACATGTTTTTAGATCATTTGTATCGTACCTTTCACTACATAAATTTTCACCAAATTTCACAAACACTATGAAAGTTTGTTTTTCGATTCAAAACAAGATTTTAACGCTTTGAGGAGTTCAAATAACGTGTTTTTAGATCATTTGTATCGTATCTTTTACTACATAACTTTTCACCAAATTTCACAAACACTAAGAAAGTTTGTTTTTCGATTCAAAACAAGATTTTAACGCTTTGAGGAGTTCAAATAACGTGTTTTTAGATCATTTGTATCGTATCTTTCACTACATAACTTTTCACCAAATTTCACAAACACTAAGAAAGTTTGTTTTTCGATTCAAAAAAAGATTTTAACGCTTTGAGGAGTTCAAATAACATGTTTTTAGATCATTTGTATCGTATCTTTCACTACATAACTTTTCACCAAATTTCACAAACACTAAGAAAGTTTGTTTTTCGATTCAAACAAGATTTTAACGCTTTGAGGAGTTCAAATAACGTGTTTTTAGATCATTTGTATCGTATCTTTCACAACATAACTTTTCACCAAATTTCACAAACACTAAGAAAGTTTGTTTTTCTATTCAAAACATGTTTTTAACGCTTTGAGGAGCTCAAATAACGTGTTTTTAGATCATTTGTATCGTATCTTTTACTACATAATTTTTCACCAAATTTCACAAACACAAAGAAAGTTTGTTTTTCGATTTAAAACAAGATTTTAACACTTTGAGGAGTTCAAATAACATGTTTTTAGATTATTTGTATCGTATCTTTTACTACATAACTTTTCACCAAATTTCACAAACACTGAGAAAGTTTGTTTTTCGATTCAAAACAAGATTTTAACGCTTTGAGGAGTTCAAATAACATGTTTTTAGATCATTTGTATCGTACCTTTCACTACATAAATTTTCACCAAATTTCACAAACACTATGAAAGTTTGTTTTTCGATTCAAAACAAGATTTTAACGCTTTGAGGAGTTCAAATAACGTGTTTTTAGATCATTTGTATCGTATCTTTTACTACATAACTTTTCACCAAATTTCACAAACACTAAGAAAGTTTGTTTTTCGATTCAAAACAAGATTTTAACGCTTTGAGGAGTTCAAATAACGTGTTTTTAGATCATTTGTATCGTATCTTTCACTACATAACTTTTCACCAAATTTCACAAACACTAAGAAAGTTTGTTTTTCGATTCAAAAAAAGATTTTAACGCTTTGAGGAGTTCAAATAACATGTTTTTAGATCATTTGTATCGTATCTTTCACTACATAACTTTTCACCAAATTTCACAAACACTAAGAAAGTTTTTTTTTCGATTCAAAACAAGATTTTAACGCTTTGAGGAGTTCAAATAACTTGTTTTTAGATCATTTGTATCGTATCTTTCACTACATAATTTTTCACCAAATTTCACAAACACTAAGAAAGTTTGTTTTTCGATTCAAAACAAGATTTTAACGCTTCGAGGAGTTCAAATAACGTGGTTTTAGATCATTTGTATCGTATCTTTCACTACATAACTTTTCACCAAATTTCACAAACACTAAGAAAGTTTGTTATTCTATTTCAAAAAAAGATTTTAACGTTTTGAGGAGTTCAAATAACATGTTTTTAGATCATTTGTATCGTATCTTTCACTACATAACTTTTCACCAAATTTCACAAACACTAAGAAAGTTTGTTTTTCGATTCAAACAAGATTTTAACGCTTTGAGGAGTTCAAATAACATGTTTTTAGATCATTTGTATCGTATCTTTTACTACTTAACTTTTCACCAAATTTCACAAACACTAAGAAAGTTTGTTTTTCGATTCAAAACAAGATTTTAACGCTTTGAGGAGTTCAAATAACGTGTTTTTGGATCATTTGTATCGTATCTTTCACTACATAACTTTTCACCAAATTTCACAAACACTAAGAAAGTTTGTTTTTCGATTCAAAACAAGATTTTAACGCTTTGAGGAGTTCAAATAACGTGTTTTTAGATCATTTGTATCGTATCTTTCACTACATAACTTTTCACCAAATTTCACAAACACTAAGAAAGTTTGTTTTTCGATTCAAAAAAAGATTTTAACGCTTTGAGGAGTTCAAATAACATGTTTTTAGATCATTTGTATCGTATCTTTCACTACATAACTTTTCACCAAATTTCACAAACACTAAGAAAGTTTGTTTTTCGATTCAAACAAGATTTTAACGCTTTGAGGAGTTCAAATAACGTGTTTTTAGATCATTTGTATCGTATCTTTCACAACATAACTTTTCACCAAATTTCACAAACACTAAGAAAGTTTGTTTTTCTATTCAAAACATGTATTTAACGCTTTGAGGAGCTCAAATAACGTGTTTTTAGATCATTTGTATCGTATCTTTTACTACATAATTTTTCACCAAATTTCACAAACACAAAGAAAGTTTGTTTTTCGATTTAAAACAAGATTTTAACACTTTGAGGAGTTCAAATAACATGTTTTTAGATTATTTGTATCGTATCTTTTACTACATAACTTTTCACCAAATTTCACAAACACTGAGAAAGTTTGTTCTTCGATTCAAAACAAGATTTTAACGCTTTGAGGAGTTCAAATAACATGTTTTTAGATCATTTGTATCGTACCTTTCACTACATAAATTTTCACCAAATTTCACAAACACTATGAAAGTTTGTTTTTCGATTCAAAACAAGATTTTAACGCTTTGAGGAGTTCAAATAACGTGTTTTTAGATCATTTGTATCGTATCTTTTACTACATAACTTTTCACCAAATTTCACAAACACTAAGAAAGTTTGTTTTTCGATTCAAAACAAGATTTTAACGCTTTGAGGAGTTCAAATAACGTGTTTTTAGATCATTTGTATCGTATCTTTCACTACATAACTTTTCACCAAATTTCACAAACACTAAGAAAGTTTGTTTTTCGATTCAAAAAAAGATTTTAACGCTTTGAGGAGTTCAAATAACATGTTTTTAGATCATTTGTATCGTATCTTTCACTACATAACTTTTCACCAAATTTCACAAACACTAAGAAAGTTTGTTTTTCGATTCAAACAAGATTTTAACGCTTTGAGGAGTTCAAATAACGTGTTTTTAGATCATTTGTATCGTATCTTTCACAACATAACTTTTCACCAAATTTCACAAACACTAAGAAAGTTTGTTTTTCTATTCAAAACATGTTTTTAACGCTTTGAGGAGCTCAAATAACGTGTTTTTAGATCATTTGTATCGTATCTTTTACTACATAATTTTTCACCAAATTTCACAAACACAAAGAAAGTTTGTTTTTCGATTTAAAACAAGATTTTAACACTTTGAGGAGTTCAAATAACATGTTTTTAGATTATTTGTATCGTATCTTTTACTACATAACTTTTCACCAAATTTCACAAACACTGAGAAAGTTTGTTTTTCGATTCAAAACAAGATTTTAACGCTTTGAGGAGTTCAAATAACATGTTTTTAGATCATTTGTATCGTACCTTTCACTACATAAATTTTCACCAAATTTCACAAACACTATGAAAGTTTGTTTTTCGATTCAAAACAAGATTTTAACGCTTTGAGGAGTTCAAATAACGTGTTTTTAGATCATTTGTATCGTATCTTTTACTACATAACTTTTCACCAAATTTCACAAACACTAAGAAAGTTTGTTTTTCGATTCAAAACAAGATTTTAACGCTTTGAGGAGTTCAAATAACGTGTTTTTAGATCATTTGTATCGTATCTTTCACTACATAACTTTTCACCAAATTTCACAAACACTAAGAAAGTTTGTTTTTCGATTCAAAAAAAGATTTTAACGCTTTGAGGAGTTCAAATAACATGTTTTTAGATCATTTGTATCGTATCTTTCACTACATAACTTTTCACCAAATTTCACAAACACTAAGAAAGTTTGTTTTTCGATTCAAAACAAGATTTTAACGCTTTGAGGAGTTCAAATAACTTGTTTTTAGATCATTTGTATCGTATCTTTCACTACATAATTTTTCACCAAATTTCACAAACACTAAGAAAGTTTGTTTTTCGATTCAAAACAAGATTTTAACGCTTTGAGGAGTTCAAATAACGTGGTTTTAGATCATTTGTATCGTATCTTTCACTACATAACTTTTCACCAAATTTCACAAACACTAAGAAAGTTTGTTATTCTATTTCAAAACAAGATTTTAATGCTTTGAGGAGTTCAAATAACGAGTTTTTAGATCATTTGTATCGTATCTTTTACTACATAACTTTTCACCAAATTTCACAAACACTAAGAAAGTTTGTTTTTCGATTCAAAACAAGATTTTAACGCTTTGAGGAGTTCAAATAACTTGTTTTTAGATCATTTGTATCGTATCTTTCACTACATAATTTTTCACCAAATTTCACAAACACTAAGAAAGTTTGTTTTTCGATTCAAAACAAGATTTTAACGCTTTGAGGAGTTCAAATAACGTGTTTTTAGATCATTTGTATCGTATCTTTCACTACATAACTTTTCACCAAATTTCACAAACACTAAGAAAGTTTGTTTTTCGATTCAAAAAAAGATTTTAACGCTTTGAGGAGTTCAAATAACATGTTTTTAGATCATTTGTATCGTATCTTTCACTACATAACTTTTCACCAAATTTCACAAACACTAAGAAAGTTTGTTTTTCGATTCAAAACAAGATTTTAACGCTTTGAGGAGTTCAAATAACCTGTTTTTAGATCATTTGTATCGTATCTTTCACTACATAACTTTTCACCAAATTTCACAAACACTAAGAAAGTTTGTTTTTCTATTCAAAACAAGTTTTTAACGCTTTGAGGAGTTCAAATAACGTGTTTTTAGATCATTTGTATCGTATCTTTTACTACATAACTTTTCACCAAATTTCACAAACACTAAGAAAGTTTGTTTTTCGATTCAAAAAAGATTTTAACGCTTTGAGGAGTTCAAATAACGTGTTTTTAGATCATTTGTATCGTATCTTTTACTACATAACTTTTCACCAAATTTCACAAACACTAAGAAAGTTTGTTTTTCGATTCAAAAAAGATTTTAACGCTTTGAGGAGTTCAAATAACGTGTTTTTAGATCATTTGTATCGTATCTTTTACTACATAACTTTTCACCAAATTTCACAAACACTAAGAAAGTTTGTTTTTCGATTCAAAACAAGATTTTAACGCTTTGAGGAGTTCAAATAACATGTTTTTAGATCATTTGTATCGTATCTTTTACTACATAACTTTTCACCAAATTTCACAAACACTAAGAAAGTTTGTTTTTCGATTCAAAACAAGATTTTAACGCTTTGAGAAGTTCAAATAACGTGTTTTTAGATCAATTGTATCGTATCTTTCACTACATAACTTTTCACCAAATTTCACAAACACTAAGAAAGTTTGTTTTTCGATTCAAAACAAGATTTTAACGCTTTGAGGAGTTCAAATAACATGTTTTTAGATCATTTGTATCGTATCTTTTACTACATAACTTTTCACCAAATTTCACAAACACTAAGAAAGTTTGTTTTTCGATTCAAAACAAGATTTTAACGCTTTGAGGAGTTCAAATAACGTGTTTTTAGATCATTTGTATCGTATCTTTCACTACATAACTTTTCACCAAATTTCACAAACACTAAGAAAGTTTGTTTTTCGATTCAAAAAAAGATTTTAACGTTTTGAGGAGTTCAAATAACATGTTTTTAGATCATTTGTATCGTATCTTTCACTACATAACTTTTCACCAAATTTCACAAACACTAAGAAAGTTTGTTTTTCGATTCAAACAAGATTTTAACGCTTTGAGGAGTTCAAATAACGTGTTTTTAGATCATTTGTATCGTATCTTTCACAACATAACTTTTCACCAAATTTCACAAACACTAAGAAAGTTTGTTTTTCTATTCAAAACATGTTTTTAACGCTTTGAGGAGCTCAAATAACGTGTTTTTAGATCATTTGTATCGTATCTTTTACTACATAATTTTTCACCAAATTTCACAAACACAAAGAAAGTTTGTTTTTCGATTTAAAACAAGATTTTAACACTTTGAGGAGTTCAAATAACATGTTTTTAGATTATTTGTATCGTATCTTTTACTACATAACTTTTCACCAAATTTAACAAACACTGAGAAAGTTTGTTTTTCGATTCAAAACAAGATTTTAACGCTTTGAGGAGTTCAAATAACATGTTTTTAGATCATTTGTATCGTACCTTTCACTACATAAATTTTCACCAAATTTCACAAACACTATGAAAGTTTGTTTTTCGATTCAAAACAAGATTTTAACGCTTTGAGGAGTTCAAATAACGTGTTTTTAGATCATTTGTATCGTATCTTTTACTACATAACTTTTCACCAAATTTCACAAACACTAAGAAAGTTTGTTTTTCGATTCAAAACAAGATTTTAACGCTTTGAGGAGTTCAAATAACGTGTTTTTAGATCATTTGTATCGTATCTTTCACTACATAACTTTTCACCAAATTTCACAAACACTAAGAAAGTTTGTTTTTCGATTCAAAAAAAGATTTTAACGCTTTGAGGAGTTCAAATAACATGTTTTTAGATCATTTGTATCGTATCTTTCACTACATAACTTTTCACCAAATTTCACAAACACTAAGAAAGTTTGTTTTTCGATTCAAAACAAGATTTTAACGCTTTGAGGAGTTCAAATAACTTGTTTTTAGATCATTTGTATCGTATCTTTCACTACATAATTTTTCACCAAATTTCACAAACACTAAGAAAGTTTGTTTTTCGATTCAAAACAAGATTTTAACGCTTTGAGGAGTTCAAATAACGTGGTTTTAGATCATTTGTATCGTATCTTTCACTACATAACTTTTCACCAAATTTCACAAACACTAAGAAAGTTTGTTATTCTATTTCAAAACAAGATTTTAATGCTTTGAGGAGTTCAAATAACGAGTTTTTAGATCATTTGTATCGTATCTTTTACTACATAACTTTTCACCAAATTTCACAAACACTAAGAAAGTTTGTTTTTCGATTCAAAACAAGATTTTAACGCTTTGAGGAGTTCAAATAACTTGTTTTTAGATCATTTGTATCGTATCTTTCACTACATAATTTTTCACCAAATTTCACAAACACTAAGAAAGTTTGTTTTTCGATTCAAAACAAGATTTTAACGCTTTGAGGAGTTCAAATAACGTCTTTTTAGATCATTTGTATCGTATCTTTCACTACATAACTTTTCACCAAATTTCACAAACACTAAGAAAGTTTGTTTTTCGATTCAAAAAAAGATTTTAACGCTTTGAGGAGTTCAAATAACATGTTTTTAGATCATTTGTATCGTATCTTTCACTACATAACTTTTCACCAAATTTCACAAACACTAAGAAAGTTTGTTTTTCGATTCAAAACAAGATTTTAACGCTTTGAGGAGTTCAAATAACCTGTTTTTAGATCATTTGTATCGTATCTTTCACTACATAACTTTTCACCAAATTTCACAAACACTAAGAAAGTTTGTTTTTCTATTCAAAACAAGTTTTTAACGCTTTGAGGAGTTCAAATAACGTGTTTTTAGATCATTTGTATCGTATCTTTTACTACATAACTTTTCACCAAATTTCACAAACACTAAGAAAGTTTGTTTTTCGATTCAAAAAAGATTTTAACGCTTTGAGGAGTTCAAATAACGTGTTTTTAGGTCATTTGTATCGTATCTTTTACTACATAACTTTTCACCAAATTTCACAAACACTAAGAAAGTTTGTTTTTCGATTCAAAACAAGATTTTAACGCTTTGAGGAGTTCAAATAACATGTTTTTAGATCATTTGTATCGTATCTTTTACTACATAACTTTTCACCAAATTTCACAAACACTAAGAAAGTTTGTTTTTCGATTCAAAACAAGATTTTAACGCTTTGAGAAGTTCAAATAACGTGTTTTTAGATCAATTGTATCGTATCTTTCACTACATAACTTTTCACCAAATTTCACAAACACTAAGAAAGTTTGTTTTTCGATTCAAAACAAGATTTTAACGCTTTGAGGAGTTCAAATAACATGTTTTTAGATCATTTGTATCGTATCTTTTACTACATAACTTTTCACGAAATTTCACAAACACTAAGAAAGTTTGTTTTTCGATTCAAAACAAGATTTTAACGCTTTGAGGAGTTCAAATAACGTGTTTTTAGATCATTTGTATCGTATCTTTCACTACATAACTTTTCACCAAATTTCACAAACACTAAGAAAGTTTGTTTTTCGATTCAAAAAAAGATTTTAACGTTTTGAGGAGTTCAAATAACATGTTTTTAGATCATTTGTATCGTATCTTTCACTACATAACTTTTCACCAAATTTCACAAACACTAAGAAAGTTTGTTTTTCGATTCAAACAAGATTTTAACGCTTTGAGGAGTTCAAATAACGTGTTTTTAGATCATTTGTATCGTATCTTTCACAACATAACTTTTCACCAAATTTCACAAACACTAAGAAAGTTTGTTTTTCTATTCAAAACATGTTTTTAACGCTTTGAGGAGCTCAAATAACGTGTTTTTAGATCATTTGTATCGTATCTTTTACTACATAATTTTTCACCAAATTTCACAAACACAAAGAAAGTTTGTTTTTCGATTTAAAACAAGATTTTAACACTTTGAGGACTTCAAATAACATGTTTTTAGATTATTTGTATCGTATCTTTTACTACATAACTTTTCACCAAATTTCACAAACACTGAGAAAGTTTGTTTTTCGATTCAAAACAAGATTTTAACGCTTTGAGGAGTTCAAATAACATGTTTTTAGATCATTTGTATCGTACCTTTCACTACATAAATTTTCACCAAATTTCACAAACACTATGAAAGTTTGTTTTTCGATTCAAAACAAGATTTTAACGCTTTGAGGAGTTCAAATAATGTGTTTTTAGATCATTTGTATCGTATCTTTTACTACATAACTTTTCACCAAATTTCACAAACACTAAGAAAGTTTGTTTTTCGATTCAAAACAAGATTTTAACGCTTTGAGGAGTTCAAATAACGTGTTTTTAGATCATTTGTATCGTATCTTTCACTACATAACTTTTCACCAAATTTCACAAACACTAAGAAAGTTTGTTTTTCGATTCAAAAAAAGATTTTAACGCTTTGAGGAGTTCAAATAACATGTTTTTAGATCATTTGTATCGTATCTTTCACTACATAACTTTTCACCAAATTTCACAAACACTAAGAAAGTTTGTTTTTCGATTCAAAACAAGATTTTAACGCTTTGAGGAGTTCAAATAACTTGTTTTTAGATCATTTGTATCGTATCTTTCACTACATAATTTTTCACCAAATTTCACAAACACTAAGAAAGTTTGTTTTTCGATTCAAAACAAGATTTTAACGCTTTGAGGAGTTCAAATAACGTGGTTTTAGATCATTTGTATCGTATCTTTCACTACATAACTTTTCACCAAATTTCACAAACACTAAGAAAGTTTGTTATTCTATTTCAAAACAAGATTTTAATGCTTTGAGGAGTTCAAATAACGAGTTTTTAGATCATTTGTATCGTATCTTTTACTACATAACTTTTCACCAAATTTCACAAACACTAAGAAAGTTTGTTTTTCGGTTCAAAAAAAGATTTTAACGCTTTGAGGAGTTGAAATAACATGTTTTTAGATCATTTGTATCGTATCTTTTACTACTTAACTTTTCACCAAATTTCACAAACACTAAGAAAGTTTGTTTTTCGATTCAAAACAAGATTTTAACGCTTTGAGGAGTTCAAATAACATGTTTTTAGATCATTTGTATCGTATCTTTCACTACATAACTTTTCACCAAATTTCACAAACACTAAGAAAGTTTGTTTTTCGATTCAAAACAAGATTTTAACGCTTTGAGGAGTTCAAATAACGTGTTTTTAGATCATTTGTATCGTATCTTTCACTACATAACTTTTCACCAAATTTCACAAACACTAAGAAAGTTTGTTTTTCGATTCAAAAAAAGATTTTAACGCTTTGAGGAGTTCAAATAACATGTTTTTAGATCATTTGTATCGTATCTTTCACTACATAACTTTTCACCAAATTTCACAAACACTAAGAAAGTTTGTTTTTCGATTCAAACAAGATTTTAACGCTTTGAGGAGTTCAAATAACGTGTTTTTAGATCATTTGTATCGTATCTTTCACAACATAACTTTTCACCAAATTTCACAAACACTAAGAAAGTTTGTTTTTCTATTCAAAACATGTATTTAACGCTTTGAGGAGCTCAAATAACGTGTTTTTAGATCATTTGTATCGTATCTTTTACTACATAATTTTTCACCAAATTTCACAAACACAAAGAAAGTTTGTTTTTCGATTTAAAACAAGATTTTAACACTTTGAGGAGTTCAAATAACATGTTTTTAGATTATTTGTATCGTATCTTTTACTACATAACTTTTCACCAAATTTCACAAACACTCAGAAAGTTTGTTTTTCGATTCAAAACAAGATTTTAACGCTTTGAGGAGTTCAAATAACATGTTTTTAGATCATTTGTATCGTACCTTTCACTACATAAATTTTCACCAAATTTCACAAACACTATGAAAGTTTGTTTTTCGATTCAAAACAAGATTTTAACGCTTTGAGGAGTTCAAATAACGTGTTTTTAGATCATTTGTATCGTATCTTTTACTACATAACTTTTCACCAAATTTCACAAACACTAAGAAAGTTTGTTTTTCGATTCAAAACAAGATTTTAACGCTTTGAGGAGTTCAAATAACGTGTATTTAGATCATTTGTATCGTATCTTTCACTACATAACTTTTCACCAAATTTCACAAACACTAAGAAAGTTTGTTTTTCGATTCAAAAAAAGATTTTAACGCTTTGAGGAGTTCAAATAACATGTTTTTAGATCATTTGTATCGTATCTTTCACTACATAACTTTTCACCAAATTTCACAAACACTAAGAAAGTTTGTTTTTCGATTCAAAACAAGATTTTAACGCTTTGAGGAGTTCAAATAACTTGTTTTTAGATCATTTGTATCGTATCTTTCACTACATAATTTTTCACCAAATTTCACAAACACTAAGAAAGTTTGTTTTTCGATTCAAAACAAGATTTTAACGCTTTGAGGAGTTCAAATAACGTGGTTTTAGATCATTTGTATCGTATCTTTCACTACATAACTTTTCACCAAATTTCACAAACACTAAGAAAGTTTGTTATTCTATTTCAAAACAAGATTTTAATGCTTTGAGGAGTTCAAATAACGAGTTTTTAGATCATTTGTATCGTATCTTTTACTACATAACTTTTCACCAAATTTCACAAACACTAAGAAAGTTTGTTTTTCGGTTCAAAAAAAGATTTTAACGCTTTGAGGAGTTCAAATAACATGTTTTTAGATCATTTGTATCGTATCTTTTACTACTTAACTTTTCACCAAATTTCACAAACACTAAGAAAGTTTGTTTTTCGATTCAAAACAAGATTTTAACGCTTTGAGGAGTTCAAATAACATGTTTTTAGATCATTTGTATCGTATCTTTCACTACATAACTTTTCACCAAATTTCACAAACACTAAGAAAGTTTGTTTTTCGATTCAAAACAAGATTTTAACGCTTTGAGGAGTTCAAATAACGTGTTTTTAGATCATTTGTATCGTATCTTTCACTACATAACTTTTCACCAAATTTCACAAACACTAAGAAAGTTTGTTTTTCGATTCAAAAAAAGATTTTAACGCTTTGAGGAGTTCAAATAACATGTTTTTAGATCATTTGTATCGTATCTTTCACTACATAACTTTTCACCAAATTTCACAAACACTAAGAAAGTTTGTTTTTCGATTCAAACAAGATTTTAACGCTTTGAGGAGTTCAAATAACGTGTTTTTAGATCATTTGTATCGTATCTTTCACAACATAACTTTTCACCAAATTTCACAAACACTAAGAAAGTTTGTTTTTCTATTCAAAACATGTATTTAACGCTTTGAGGAGCTCAAATAACGTGTTTTTTAGATCATTTGTATCGTATCTTTTACTACATAATTTTTCACCAAATTTCACAAACACAAAGAAAGTTTGTTTTTCGATTTAAAACAAGATTTTAACACTTTGAGGAGTTCAAATAACATGTTTTTAGATTATTTGTATCGTATCTTTTACTACATAACTTTTCACCAAATTTCACAAACACTGAGAAAGTTTGTTTTTCGATTCAAAACAAGATTTTAACGCTTTGAGGAGTTCAAATAACATGTTTTTAGATCATTTGTATCGTACCTTTCACTACATAAATTTTCACCAAATTTCACAAACACTATGAAAGTTTGTTTTTCGATTCAAAACAAGATTTTAACGCTTTGAGGAGTTCAAATAACGTGTTTTTAGATCATTTGTATCGTATCTTTTACTACATAACTTTTCACCAAATTTCACAAACACTAAGAAAGTTTGTTTTTCGATTCAAAACAAGATTTTAACGCTTTGAGGAGTTCAAATAACGTGTTTTTAGATCATTTGTATCGTATCTTTCACTACATAACTTTTCACCAAATTTCACAAACACTAAGAAAGTTTGTGTTTCGATTCAAAAAAAGATTTTAACGCTTTGAGGAGTTCAAATAACATGTTTTTAGATCATTTGTATCGTATCTTTCACTACATAACTTTTCACCAAATTTCACAAACACTAAGAAAGTTTGTTTTTCGATTCAAACAAGATTTTAACGCTTTGAGGAGTTCAAATAACGTGTTTTTAGATCATTTGTATCGTATCTTTCACAACATAACTTTTCACCAAATTTCACAAACACTAAGAAAGTTTGTTTTTCTATTCAAAACATGTTTTTAACGCTTTGAGGAGCTCAAATAACGTGTTTTTAGATCATTTGTATCGTATCTTTTACTACATAATTTTTCACCAAATTTCACAAACACAAAGAAAGTTTGTTTTTCGATTTAAAACAAGATTTTAACACTTTGAGGAGTTCAAATAACATGTTTTTAGATTATTTGTATCGTATCTTTTACTACATAACTTTTCACCAAATTTCACAAACACTGAGAAAGTTTGTTTTTCTATTCAAAACATGTTTTTAACGCTTTGAGGAGCTCAAATAACATGTTTTTAGATCATTTGTATCGTACCTTTCACTACATAAATTTTCACCAAATTTCACAAACACAAAGAAAGTTTGTTTTTCGATTCAAAACAAGATTTTAACGCTTTGAGGAGTTCAAATAACGTGTTTTTAGATCATTTGTATCGTATCTTTTACTACATAACTTTTCACCAAATTTCACAAACACTAAGAAAGTTTGTTTTTCGATTCAAAACAAGATTTTAACGCTTTGAGGAGTTCAAATAACGTGTTTTTAGATCATTTGTATCGTATCTTTCACTACATAACTTTTCACCAAATTTCACAAACACTAAGAAAGTTTGTTTTTCGATTCAAAACAAGATTTTAACGCTTTGAGGAGTTCAAATAACATGTTTTTAGATCATTTGTATCGTATCTTTCACTACATAACTTTTCACCAAATTTCACAAACACTAAGAAAGTTTGTTTTTCGATTCAAAACAAGATTTTAACGCTTTGAGGAGTTCAAATAACTTGTTTTTAGATCATTTGTATCGTATCTTTCACTACATAACTTTTCACCAAATTTCACAAACACTAAGAAAGTTTGTTTTTCGGTTCAAAAAAAGATTTTAACGCTTTGAGGAGTTCAAATAACATGTTTTTAGATCATTTGTATCGTATCTTTTACTACTTAACTTTTCACCAAATTTCACAAACACTAAGAAAGTTTGTTTTTCGATTCAAAACAAGATTTTAACGCTTTGAGGAGTTCAAATAACATGTTTTTAGATCATTTGTATCGTATCTTTCACTACATAACTTTTCACCAAATTTCACAAACACTAAGAAAGTTTGTTTTTCGATTCAAAACAAGATTTTAACGCTTTGAGGAGTTCAAATAACGTGTTTTTAGATCATTTGTATCGTATCTTTCACTACATAACTTTTCACCAAATTTCACAAACACTAAGAAAGTTTGTTTTTCGATTCAAAAAAAGATTTTAACGCTTTGAGGAGTTCAAATAACATGTTTTTAGATCATTTGTATCGTATCTTTCACTACATAACTTTTCACCAAATTTCACAAACACTAAGAAAGTTTGTTTTTCGATTCAAACAAGATTTTAACGCTTTGAGGAGTTCAAATAACGTGTTTTTAGATCATTTGTATCGTATCTTTCACAACATAACTTTTCACCAAATTTCACAAACACTAAGAAAGTTTGTTTTTCTATTCAAAACATGTTTTTAACGCTTTGAGGAGCTCAAATAACGTGTTTTTAGATCATTTGTATCGTATCTTTTACTACATAATTTTTCACCAAATTTCACAAACACAAAGAAAGTTTGTTTTTCGATTTAAAACAAGATTTTAACACTTTGAGGAGTTCAAATAACATGTTTTTAGATTATTTGTATCGTATCTTTTACTACAGAACTTTTCGCCAAATTTCACAAACACTGAGAAAGTTTGTTTTTCGATTCAAAACAAGATTTTAACGCTTTGAGGAGTTCAAATAACATGTTTTTAGATCATTTGTATCGTACCTTTCACTACATAAATTTTCACCAAATTTCACAAACACTATGAAAGTTTGTTTTTCGATTCAAAACAAGATTTTAACGCTTTGAGGAGTTCAAATAACGTGTTTTTAGATCATTTGTATCGTATCTTTTACTACATAACTTTTCACCAAATTTCACAAACACTAAGAAAGTTTGTTTTTCGATTCAAAACAAGATTTTAACGCTTTGAGGAGTTCAAATAACGTGTTTTTAGATCATTTGTATCGTATCTTTCACTACATAACTTTTCACCAAATTTCACAAACACTAAGAAAGTTTGTTTTTCGATTCAAAAAAAGATTTTAACGCTTTGAGGAGTTCAAATAACATGTTTTTAGATCATTTGTATCGTATCTTTCACTACATAACTTTTCACCAAATTTCACAAACACTAAGAAAGTTTGTTTTTCGATTCAAAACAAGATTTTAACGCTTTGAGGAGTTCAAATAACTTGTTTTTAGATCATTTGTATCGTATCTTTCACTACATAATTTTTCACCAAATTTAACAAACACTAAGAAAGTTTGTTTTTCGATTCAAAACAAGATTTTAACGCTTTGAGGAGTTCAAATAACGTGGTTTTAGATCATTTGTATCGTATCTTTCACTACATAACTTTTCACCAAATTTCACAAACACTAAGAAAGTTTGTTATTCTATTTCAAAACAAGATTTTAATGCTTTGAGGAGTTCAAATAACGAGTTTTTAGATCATTTGTATCGAATCTTTTACTACATAACTTTTCACCAAATTTCACAAACACTAAGAAAGTTTGTTTTTCGGTTCAAAACAAGATTTTAACGCTTTGAGGAGTTCAAATAACATGTTTTTAGATCATTTGTATCGTATCTTTTACTACATAACTTTTCACCAAATTTCACAAACACTAAGAAAGTTTGTTTTTCGATTCAAAACAAGATTTTAACGCTTTGAGGAGTTCAAATAACGTGTTTTTAGATCATTTGTATCGTATCTTTCACTACATAACTTTTCACCAAATTTCACAAACACTAAGAAAGTTTGTTTTTCTATTCAAAACAAGTTTTTAACGCTTTGAGGAGCTCAAATATCGTGTTTTTAGATCATTTGTATCATATCTTTTACCACTTAATTTTTCACCAAATTTCACAAACATTAAGAAAGTTTGTTTTTCGATTCAAAACAAGATTTTAACGCTTTGAGGAGTTCAAATAACGTGTTTTCAGATCAATTGTATCGTATATTTTACTACATAACTTTTCACCAAATTTCACAAACACTAAGAAAGTTTGTTTTTCGATTCAAAACAAGATTTTAACGCTTTGAGGAGTTCAAATAACACGTTTTTAGATCATTTGTATCGTATCTTTCACTACATAACTTTTCACCAAATTTCACAAACACTAAGAAAGTTTGTTTTTCTATTCAAAACAAGTTTTTAACGCTTTGAGGAGTTCAAATAACGTGTTTTTAGATCATTTGTATCGTATCTTTTACTACATAACTTTTCACCAAATTTCACAAACACTAAGAAAGTTTGTTTTTCGATTCAAAAAAGATTTTAACGCTTTGAGGAGTTCAAATAACGTTTTTTTAGATCATTTGTATCGTATCTTTCACTACATAATTTTTCACCAAATTTCACAAACACTAAGAAAGTTTGTTTTTCGGTTCAAAACAAGATTTTAACGCTTTGAGGAGTTCAAATAACATGTTTTTAGATCATTTGTATCGTATCTTTTACTACATAACTTTTCACCAAATTTCACAAACACTAAGAAAGTTTGTTTTTCGATTCAAAACAAGATTTTAACGCTTTGAGGAGTTCAAATAACGTGTTTTTAGATCATTTGTATCGTATCTTTCACTACATAACTTTTCACCAAATTTCACAAACACTAAGAAAGTTTGTTTTTCTATTCAAAACAAGTTTTTAACGCTTTGAGGAGTTCAAATAACGTGTTTTAGATCATTTGTATCGTATCTTTTACTACATAACTTTTCACCAAATTTCACAAACACTAAGAAAGTTTGTTTTTCGATTCAAAACAAGATTTTAACGTTTTGAGGAGTTCAAATAACATGTTTTTAGATCATTTGTATCGTATCTTTCACTACATAACTTTTCACCAAATTTCACAAACACTAAGAAAGTTTGTTTTTCGATTCAAAACAAGATTTTAACGCTTTGAGGAGTTCAAATAACGTGTTTTTAGATCATTTGTATCGTATCTTTCACTACATAACTTTTCACCAAATTTCACAAACACTAAGAAAGTTTGTTTTTCTATTCAAAACAAGTTTTTAACGCTTTGAGGAGTTCAAATAACGTGTTTTTAGATCATTTGTATCGTATCTTTTACTACATAACTTTTCACCAAATTTCACAAACACTAAGAAAGTTTGTTTTTCGATTCAAAAAAGATTTTAACGCTTTGAGGAGTTCAAATAACGTTTTTTTAGATCATTTGTATCGTATCTTTCACTACATAATTTTTCACCAAATTTCACAAACACTAAGAAAGTTTGTTTTTCGATTCAAAACATGATTTTAAACACTTTGAGGAGTTCAAATAACGTGTTTTTAGATCATTTGTATCGTATCTTTCACTACATAACTTTTCACCAAATTTCACAAACACTAAGAAAGTTTGTTTTTCTATTCTAAACAAGTTTTTACCGCTTTGAGGAGTTCAAATAACGTGTTTTTAGATCGTTTGTATCGTATCTTTCACTACATAACTTTTCACCAAATTTCACAAACACTAAGAAAGTTTATTTTTCTATTCAAAACAAGTTTTTAACGCTTTGAGGAGTTCAAATAACGTGTTTTTGGATCATTTGTATCGTATCTTTTACTACATAACTTTTCACCAAATTTCACAAACACTAAGAAAGTTTGTTTTTCGATTCAAAACAAGATTTTCACGCTTTGAGGATTTCAAATAACGTGTTTTTAGATCATTTGTATTGTATCTTTCACTACATAACTTTTCACCAAATTTCACAAACACTAAGAAAGTTTGTTTTTCGATTCAAAACAAGATTTTAACGCTTTGGGGAGTTCAAATAACGTGTTTTTAGATCATTTGTATTGTATCTTTCACTACATAACTTTTCACCAAATTTCACAAACACTAAGAAAGTTTGTTTTTCGATTCAAAACAAGTTTTTAACGCTTTGAGGAGTTCAAATAACGTGTTTTTTGATCATTTGTATCGTATCTTTTACTACATAACTTTTCACCAAATTTCACAAACACTAAGAAAGTTTGTTTTTCGATTCAAAACAAGATTTTAACGCTTTGAGGAGTTCAAATAACGTGTTTTTAGATCATTTGTATCGTATCTTTCACTACATAACTTTTCACCAAATTTTACAAACACTAAGAAAGTTTGTTTTTCGATTCAAAACAAACTTTTAACGCTTTGAGGAGTTCAAATAAGGTGTTTTTAGATCATTCGAATCGTATCTTGTACTACATAACTTTTCACCAAATGTCACAAACACTAAGAAAGTTTGTTTTTTTGATTCAAAACAATCTATTAACGCTTTGAGGAGTTCAAATAACATGTTTTTAGATCATATGTATCGTATCTTTTACTGCATAACTTTTTCACCATATTTTAAAAACACTCAGAAAGTTTGTTTTTCGATTCAAAACAAGATTTTAACGCTTTGAGGAGTTCAAATAACGTGTTTTTAGATCATTTGTATCGTATCTTTCACAACATAACTTTTCACCAAATTTCACAAACACTAAGAAAGTTTGTTTTTCTATTCAAAACAAGTTTTTAACGCTTTGAGGAGCTCAAATAACGTGTTTTTAGATCATTTGTATCGTATATTTTACTACATAATTTTTCACCAAATTTCACAAACACTAAGAAAGTTTGTTTTTCGATTTAAAACAAGATTTTAACACTTTGAGGAGTTCAAATAACATGTTTTTAGATCATTTGTATCGTATCTTTCACTACATAACTTTTCACCAAATTTCACAAACACTAAGAAAGTTTGTTTTTCGATTCAAAACAAGATTTTAACGCATTGAGGAGTTCAAATAACGTGTTTTTAGATCATTTGTATCGTATCTTTCACTACATAACTTTTCCCCAAATTTCACAAACACTAAGAAAGTTTGTTTTTCTATGCAAAACAAGTTTTAAACGCTTTGAGGAGTTCAAATAACGTGTTTTTAGATCATTTGTATCGTATCTTTTACTACATAACTTTTCACCAAATTTCACAAACACTAAGAAAGTTTGTTTTTCGATTCAAAACAAGTTTTTAACGCTTTGAGGAGTTCAAATAACGTGTTTTTAAATCATTTGTATCGTATCTTTTACTACATAACTTTTCACCAAATTTCACAAACACTAAGAAAGTTTGTTTTTCGATTCAAAAAAGATTTTAACGCTTTCAGGAGTTGAAATAACGTGTTTTGAGATCATTTGTATCGTATCTTTCACTACATAACTTTTCACCAAATTTCACAAACACTAAGAAAGTTTGTTATTCAATTTCAAAACAAGATTCTAATGCTTTGAGGAGTTCAAATAACGAGTTTTTAGATCATTTGTATCGTATCTTTTACTACATAACTTTTCACCAAATTTCACAAACACTAAGAAAGTTTGTTTTTCGATTCAAAACAAGATTTTAACGCTTTGAGGAGTTCAAATAACGTGTTTTTAGATCATTTGTATCGTATCTTCCACTACATAAGTTTTCACCAAATTTCACAAACACTAAGAAAGTTTGTTATTCGATTTCAAAACAAGATTTTAACATTTTGAGGAGTTCAAATAAGGTGTTTTTAGATCATTCGAATCGTATCTTGTACTACATAACTTTTCACCAAATGTCACAAACACTAAGAAAGTTTGTTTTTCGATTCAAAACAATCTATTAACGCTTTGAGGAGTTCAAATAACATGTTTTTAGATCATATGTATCGTATCTTTTACTGCATAACTTTTTCACCATATTTTAAAAACACTGAGAAAGTTTGTTTTTCGATTCAAAACAAGATTTTAACGCTTTGAGGAGTTCAAATAACGTGTTTTTAGATCATTTGTATCGTATCTTTCACAACATAACTTTTCCCCAAATTTCACAAACACTAAGAAAGTTTGTTTTTCTATTCAAAACAAGTTTTTAACGCTTTGAGGAGCTCAAATAACGTGTTTTTAGATCATTTGTATCGTATATTTTACTACATAAATTTTTACCAAATTTCACAAACACTAAGAAAGTTTGTTTTTCGATTTAAAACAAGATTTTAACACTTTGAGGAGTTCAAATAACATGTTTTTAGATCATTTGTATCGTATCTTTTACTACATAACTTTTCACCAAATTTCACAAACACTAAGAAAGTTTGTTTTTCGAATCAAAACAAGATTTTAACATTTTGAGGAGTTCAAATAACATGTTTTTAGATCATTTGTATCGTATCTTTCACTACATAACTTTTCACCAAATTTCACAAACACTAAGAAAGTTTGTTTTTCGATTCAAAACAAGATTTTAACGCTTTGAGGAGTTCAAATAACGTGTTTTTAGATCATTTGTATCGTATCTTTCACTACATAACTTTTCCCCAAATTTCACAAACACTAAGAAAGTTTGTTTTTCTATGCAAAACAAGTTAACGCTTTGAGGAGTTCAAATAACGTGTTTTTAGATCATTTGTATCGTATCTTTTACTACATAACTTTTCACCAAATTTCACAAACACTAAGAAAGTTTGTTTTTCGATTCAAAACAAGATTTTAACGTTTTGAGGAGTTCAAATAACATGTTTTTAGATCATTTGTATCGTATCTTTCACTACATAACTTTTCACCAAATTTCACAAACACTAAGAAAGTTTGTTTTTCGATTCAAAAGAAAATTTTAACGCTTTGAGGAGTTCAAATAACGTGTTTTTAGATCATTTGTATCGTATCTTTCACTACATAACTTTTCACCAAATTTCACAAACACTAAGAAAGTTTGTTTTTCTATTCAAAACAAGTTTTTAACGCTTTGAGGAGTTCAAATAACTTGTTTTTAGATCATTTGTATCGTATCTTTTACTACATAACTTTTCACCAAATTTCACAAACACTAAGAAAGTTTGTTTTTCGATTCAAAAAAGATTTTAACGCTTTGAGGAGTTCAAATAACGTTTTTTTAGATCATTTGTATCGTATCTTTCACTACATAATTTTTCACCAAATTTCACAAACACTAAGAAAGTTTGTTTTTCGATTCAAAACATGATTTTAAACACTTTGAGGAGTTCAAATAACGTGTTTTTAGATCATTTGTATCGTATCTTTCACTACATAACTTTTCACCAAATTTCACAAACACTAAGAAAGTTTGTTTTTCGATTCAAAACAAGATTTTAACGCTTTGAGGAGTTCAAATAACATGTTTTTAGATCATTTGTATCGTATCTTTTACTACATAACTTTTCACCAAATTTCACAAACACTAAGAAAGTTTGTTTTTCGATTCAAAACAAGTTTTTCACGCTTTGAGGAGTTCAAATAACGTGTTTTTAGATCATTTGTATCGTATCTTTTACTACATAACTTTTCACCAAATTTCACAAACACTAAGAAAGTTTGTTTTTCGATTCAAAACAAGATTTTAACGCTTTGAGGAGTTCAAATAACGTGTTTTTAGATCATTTGTATCGTATCTTTCACAACATAACTTTTCACCATATTTCACAAACACTAAGAAAGTTTGTTTTTCTATTCAAAACATGTTTTTAACGCTTTGAGGAGCTCAAATAACGTGTTTTTAGATCATTTGTATCGTATCATTTACTACATAATTTTTCACCAAATTTCACAAACACTAAGAAAGTTTGTTTTTCGATTTAAAACAAGATTTTAACACTTTGAGGAGTTCAAATAACATGTTTTTAGATTATTTGTATCGTATCTTTTACTACATAACTTTTCACCAAATTTCACAAACACTAAGAAAGTTTGTTTTTCGATTCAAAACAAGATTTTAACGCTTTGAGGAGTTCAAATAACACGTTTTTAGATCATTTGTATCGTATCTTTCACTACATAAATTTTCACCAAATTTCACAAACACTATGAAAGTTTGTTTTTCGATTCAAAACAAGATTTTAACGCTTTGAGGAGTTCAAATAACGTGTTTTTAGATCATTTGTATCGTATCTTTCACTACATAACTTTTCACCAAATTTCACAAACACTAAGAAAGTATGTTTTTCTATTCAAAACAAGTTTTTAACGCTTTGAGGAGTTCAAATAACGTGTTTTAGATCATTTGTATCGTATCTTTTACTACATAACTTTTCACCAAATTTCACAAACACTAAGAAAGTTTGTTTTTCGATTCAAAACAAGATTTTAACGTTTTGAGTAGTTCAAATAACATGTTTTTAGATCATTTGTATCGTATCTTTCACTACATAACTTTTCACCAAATTTCACAAACACTAAGAAAGTTTGTTTTTCGATTCAAAACAAGATTTTAACGCTTTGAGGAGTTCAAATAACGTGTTTTTAGATCATTTGTATCGTATCTTTCACTACATAACTTTTCACCAAATTTCACAAACACTAAGAAAGTTTGTTTTTCTATTCAAAACAAGTTTTTAACGCTTTGAGGAGTTCAAATAACGTGTTTTTAGATCATTTGTATCGTATCTTTTACTACATAACTTTTCACCAAATTTCACAAACACTAAGAAAGTTTGTTTTTCGATTCAAAAAAGATTTTAACGCTTTGAGGAGTTCAAATAACGTTTTTTTAGATCATTTGTATCGTATCTTTCACTACATAATTTTTCACCAAATTTCACAAACACTAAGAAAGTTTGTTTTTCGATTCAAAACATGATTTTAAACACTTTGAGGAGTTCAAATAACGTGTTTTTAGATCATTTGTATCGTATCTTTCACTACATAACTTTTCACCAAATTTCACAAACACTAAGAAAGTTTGTTTTTCTATTCTAAACAAGTTTTTACCGCTTTGAGGAGTTCAAATAACGTGTTTTTAGATCGTTTGTATCGTATCTTTCACTACATAACTTTTCACCAAATTTCACAAACACTAAGAAAGTTTATTTTTCTATTCAAAACAAGTTTTTAACGCTTTGAGGAGTTCAAATAACGTGTTTTTGGATCATTTGTATCGTATCTTTTACTACATAACTTTTCACCAAATTTCACAAACACTAAGAAAGTTTGTTTTTCGATTCAAAACAAGATTTTCACGCTTTGAGGATTTCAAATAACGTGTTTTTAGATCATTTGTATTGTATCTTTCACTACATAACTTTTCACCAAATTTCACAAACACTAAGAAAGTTTGTTTTTCGATTCAAAACAAGATTTTAACGCTTTGGGGAGTTCAAATAACGTGTTTTTAGATCATTTGTATTGTATCTTTCACTACATAACTTTTCACCAAATTTCACAAACACTACGAAAGTTTGTTTTTCGATTCAAAACAAGTTTTTAACGCTTTGAGGAGTTCAAATAACGTGTTTTTTGATCATTTGTATCGTATCTTTTACTACATAACTTTTCACCAAATTTCACAAACACTAAGAAAGTTTGTTTTTCGATTCAAAACAAGATTTTAACGCTTTGAGGAGTTCAAATAACGTGTTTTTAGATCATTTGTATCGTATCTTTCACTACATAACTTTTCACCAAATTTTACAAACACTAAGAAAGTTTGTTTTTCGATTCAAAACAAACTTTTAACGCTTTGAGGAGTTCAAATAAGGTGTTTTTAGATCATTCGAATCGTATCTTGTACTACATAACTTTTCACCAAATGTCACAAACACTAAGAAATTTTGTTTTTTTGATTCAAAACAATCTATTAACGCTTTGAGGAGTTCAAATAACATGTTTTTAGATCATATGTATCGTATCTTTTACTGCATAACTTTTTCACCATATTTTAAAAACACTCAGAAAGTTTGTTTTTCGATTCAAAACAAGATTTTAACGCTTTGAGGAGTTCAAATAACGTGTTTTTAGATCATTTGTATCGTATCTTTCACAACATAACTTTTCACCAAATTTCACAAACACTAAGAAAGTTTGTTTTTCTATTCAAAACAAGTTTTTAACGCTTTGAGGAGCTCAAATAACGTGTTTTTAGATCATTTGTATCATATATTTTACTACATAATTTTTCACCAAATTTCACAAACACTAAGAAAGTTTGTTTTTCGATTTAAAACAAGATTTTAACACTTTGAGGAGTTCAAATAACATGTTTTTAGATCATTTGTATCGTATCTTTCACTACATAACTTTTCACCAAATTTCACAAACACTAAGAAAGTTTGTTTTTCGATTCAAAACAAGATTTTTACGCATTGAGGAGTTCAAATAACATGTTTTTAGATCATTTGTATCGTATCTTTCACTACATAACTTTTCCCCAAATTTCACAAACACTAAGAAAGTTTGTTTTTCTATGCAAAACAAGTTTTAAACGCTTTGAGGAGTTCAAATAACGTGTTTTTAGATCATTTGTATCGTATCTTTTACTACATAACTTTTCACCAAATTTCACAAACACTAAGAAAGTTTGTTTTTCGATTCAAAACAAGTTTTTAATGCTTTGAGGAGTTCAAATAACGTGTTTTTAGATCATTTGTATCGTATCTTTTACTACATAACTTTTCACCAAATTTCACAAACACTAAGAAAGTTTGTTTTTCGATTCAAAAAAGATTTTAACGCTTTCAGGAGTTGAAATAACGTGTTTTTAGATCATTTGTATCGTATCTTTCACTACATAACTTTTCACCAAATTTCACAAACACTAAGAAAGTTTGTTATTCAATTTCAAAACAAGATTCTAATGCTTTGAGGAGTTCAAATAACGAGTTTTTAGATCATTTGTATCGTATCTTTTACTACATAACTTTTCACCAAATTTCACAAACACTAAGAAAGTTTGTTTTTCGATTCAAAACAAGATTTTAACGCTTTGAGGAGTTCAAATAACATGTTTTTAGATCATTTGTATCGTATCTTTTACTACATAACTTTTCACCAAATTTCACAAACACTAAGAAAGTTTGTTTTTCGATTCAAAACAAGATTTTAACGCTTTGAGGAGTTCAAATAACGTGTTTTTAGATCATTTGTATCGTATCTTTTACTACATAACTTTTCACCAAATTTCACAAACACTAAGAAAGTTTGTTTTTCGATTCAAAACAAGATTTTAACGCTTTGAGGAGTTGAAATAACATGTTTTTAGATCATTTGTATCGTATCTTTTACTACATAACTTTTCACCAAATTTCACAAACACTAAGAAAGTTTGTTTTTCGATTCAAAACAAGTTTTTCACGCTTTGAGGAGTTCAAATAACGTGTTTTTAGATCATTTGTATCGTATCTTTTACTACATAACTTTTCACCAAATTTCACAAACACTAAGAAAGTTTGTTTTTCTATTCAAAACATGTTTTTAACGCTTTGAGGAGCTCAAATAACGTGTTTTTAGATCATTTGTATCGTATCATTTACTACATAATTTTTCACCAAATTTCACAAACACTAAGAAAGTTTGTTTTTCGATTTAAAACAAGATTTTAACACTTTGAGGAGTTCAAATAACATGTTTTTAGATTATTTGTATCGTATCTTTTACTACATAACTTTTAACCAAATTTCACAAACACTAAGAAAGTTTGTTTTTCGATTCAAAACAAGATTTTAACGCTTTGAGGAGTTCAAATAACACGTTTTTAGATCATTTGTATCGTATCTTTCACTACATAAATTTTCACCAAATTTCACAAACACTATGAAAGTTTGTTTTTCGATTCAAAACAAGATTTTAACGCTTTGAGGAGTTCAAATAACGTGTTTTTAGATCATTTGTATCGTATCTTTCACTACATAACTTTTCACCAAATTTCACAAACACTAAGAAAGTTTGTTTTTCTATTCAAAACAAGTTTTTAACGCTTTGAGGAGTTCAAATAACGTGTTTTAGATCATTTGTATCGTATCTTTTACTACATAACTTTTCACCAAATTTCACAAACACTAAGAAATTTTGTTTTTCGATTCAAAACAAGATTTTAACGTTTTGAGGAGTTCAAATAACATGTTTTTAGATCATTTGTATCGTATCTTTCACTACATAACTTTTCACCAAATTTCACAAACACTAAGAAAGTTTGTTTTTCGATTCAAAACAAGATTTTAACGCTTTGAGGAGTTCAAATAACGTGTTTTTAGATCATTTGTACCGTATCTTTCACTACATAACTTTTCACCAAATTTCACAAACACTAAGAAAGTTTGTTTTTCTATTCAAAACAAGTTTTTAACGCTTTGAGGAGTTCAAATAACGTGTTTTTAGATCATTTGTATCGTATCTTTTACTACATAACTTTTCACCAAATTTCACAAACACTAAGAAAGTTTGTTTTTCGATTCAAAAAAGATTTTAACGCTTTGAGGAGTTCAAATAACGTTTTTTTAGAACATTTGTATCGTATCTTTCACTACATAATTTTTCACCAAATTTCACAAACACTAAGAAAGTTTGTTTTTCGATTCAAAACATGATTTTAAACACTTTGAGGAGTTCAAATAACGTGTTTTTAGATCATTTGTATCGTATCTTTCACTACATAACTTTTCACCAAATTTCACAAACACTAAGAAAGTTTGTTTTTCTATTCTAAACAAGTTTTTACCGCTTTGAGGAGTTCAAATAACGTGTTTTTAGATCGTTTGTATCGTATCTTTCACTACATAACTTTTCACCAAATTTCACAAACACTAAGAAAGTTTGTTTTTCTATTCAAAACAAGTTTTTAACGCTTTGAGAAGTTCAAATAACGTGTTTTTGGATCATTTGTATCGTATCTTTTACTACATAACTTTTCACCAAATTTCACAAACACTAAGAAAGTTTGTTTTTCGATTCAAAACAAGATTTTCACGCTTTGAGGAGTTCAAATAACGTGTTTTTAGATCATTTGTATTGTATCTTTCACTACATAACTTTTCACCAAATTTCACAAACACTAAGAAAGTTTGTTTTTCGATTCAAAACAAGATTTTAACGGTTTGGGGAGTTCAAATAACGTGTTTTTAGATCATTTGTATTGTATCTTTCACTACATAACTTTTCACCAAATTTCACAAACACTAAGAAAGTTTGTTTTTCGATTCAAAACAAGTTTTTAACGCTTTGAGGAGTTCAAATAACGTGTTTTTTGATCATTTGTATCGTATCTTTTACTACATAACTTTTCACCAAATTTCACAAACACTAAGAAAGTTTGTTTTTCGATTCAAAACAAGATTTTAACGTTTTGAGGAGTTCAAATAACATGTTTTTAGATCATTTGTATCGTATCTTTCACTACATAACTTTTCACCAAATTTCACAAACACTAAGAAAGTTTGTTTTTCGATTCAAAACAAGATTTTAACGCTTTGAGGAGTTCAAATAACGTGTTTTTAGATCATTTGTATCGTATCTATCACTACATAACTTTTCACCAAATTTCACAAACACTAAGAAAGTTTGTTTTTCTATTCAAAACAAGTTTTTAACGCTTTGAGGAGTTCAAATAACGTGTTTTTAGATCATTTGTATCGTATCTTTTACTACATAACTTTTCACCAAATTTCACAAACACTAAGAAAGTTTGTTTTTCGATTCAAAAAAGATTTTAACGCTTTGAGGAGTTCAAATAACGTTTTTTTAGATCATTTGTATCGTATCTTTCACTACATAATTTTTCACCAAATTTCACAAACACTAAGAAAGTTTGTTTTTCGATTCAAAACATGATTTTAAACACTTTGAGGAGTTCAAATAACGTGTTTTTAGATCATTTGTATCGTATCTTTCACTACATAACTTTTCACCAAATTTCACAAACACTAAGAAAGTTTGTTTTTCTATTCTAAACAAGTTTTTACCGCTTTGAGGAGTTCAAATAACGTGTTTTTAGATCGTTTGTATCGTATCTTTCACTACATAACTTTTCACCAAATTTCACAAACACTAAGAAAGTTTGTTTTTCTATTCAAAACAAGTTTTTAACGCTTTGAGGAGTTCAAATAACGTGTTTTTGGATCATTTGTATCGTATCTTTTACTACATAACTTTTCACCAAATTTCACAAACACTAAGAAAGTTTGTTTTTCGATTCAAAACAAGATTTTCACGCTTTGAGGAGTTCAAATAACGTGTTTTTAGATCATTTGTATTGTATCTTTCACTACATAACTTTTCACCAAATTTTACAAACACTAAGAAAGTTTGTTTTTCGATTCAAAACAAACTTTTAACGCTTTGAGGAGTTCAAATAAGGTGTTTTTAGATCATTCGAATCGTATCTTGTACTACATAACTTTTCACCAAATGCCACAAACACTAAGAAAGTTTGTTTTTTTGATTCAAAACAATCTATTAACGCTTTGAGGAGTTCAAATAACATGTTTTTAGATCATATGTATCGTATCTTTTACTGCATAACTTTTTCACCATATTTTAAAAACACTCAGAAAGTTTGTTTTTCGATTCAAAACAAGATTTTAACGCTTTGAGGAGTTCAAATAACGTGTTTTTAGATTATTTGTATCGTATCTTTCACAACATAACTTTTCACCAAATTTCACAAACACTAAGAAAGTTTGTTTTTCTATTCAAAACAAGTTTTTAACGCTTTGAGGAGCTCAAATAACGTGTTTTTAGATCATTTGTATCGTATATTTTACTACATAATTTTTCACCAAATTTCACAAACACTAAGAAAGTTTGTTTTTCGATTTAAAACAAGATTTTAACACTTTGAGGAGTTCAAATAACATGTTTTTAGATCATTTGTATCGTATCTTTTACTACATAACTTTTCACCAAATTTCACAAACACTAAGAAAGTTTGTTTTTCGATTCAAAACAAGATTTTAACATTTTGAGGAGTTCAAATGACATGTTTTTAGATCATTTGTATCGTATCTTTCACTACATAACTTTTCACCAAATTTCACAAACACTAAGAAAGTTTGTTTTTCGATTCAAAACAAGATTTTAACGCATTGAGGAGTTCAAATAACGTGTTTTTAGATTATTTGTATCGTATCTTTCACTACATAACTTTTCCCCAAATTTCACAAACACTAAGAAAGTTTGTTTTTCTATGCAAAACAAGTTTTAAACGCTTTGAGGAGTTCAAATAACGTGTTTTTAGATCATTTGTATCGTATCTTTTACTACATAACTTTTCACCAAATTTCACAAACACTAAGAAAGTTTGTTTTTCGATTCAAAACAAGTTTTTAACGCTTTGAGGAGTTCAAATAACGTGTTTTTAGATCATTTGTATCGTATCTTTTACTACATAACTTTTCACCAAATTTCACAAACACTAAGAAAGTTTGTTTTTCGATTCAAAAAAGATTTTAACGCTTTCAGGAGTTGAAATAACGTGTTTTTAGATCATTTGTATCGTATCTTTCACTACATAACTTTTCACCAAATTTCACAAACACTAAGAAAGTTTGTTATTCTATTTCAAAACAAGATTCTAATGCTTTGAGGAGTTCAAATAACGAGTTTTTAGATCATTTGTATCGTATCTTTTACTACATAACTTTTCACCAAATTTCACAAACACTAAGAAAGTTTGTTTTTCGATTCAAAACAAGATTTTAACGCTTTGAGGAGTTCAAATAACATGTTTTTAGATCATTTGTATCGTATCATTTACTACATAACTTTTCACCAAATTTCACAAACACTAAGAAAGTTAGTTTTTCGATTCAAAACAAGATTTTAACGTTTTGAGGAGTTCAAATAACGTGTTTTTAGATCATTTGTATCGTATCTTTTACTACATAACTTTTCACCAAATTTCACAAACACTAAGAAAGTTTGTTTTTCGATTCAAAACAAGATTTTAACGCTTTGAGGAGTTCAAATAACATGTTTTTAGATCATTTGTATCGTATCTTTTACTACATAACTTTTCACCAAATTTCACAAACACTAAGAAAGTTTGTTTTTCGATTCAAAACAAGTTTTTCACGCTTAGAGGAGTTCAAATAACGTGTTTTTAGATCATTTGTATCGTATCTTTTACTACATAACTTTTCACCAAATTTCACAAACACTAAGAAAGTTTGTTTTTCGATTCAAAACAAGATTTTAACGCTTTGAGGAGTTCAAATAACGTGTTTTTAGATCATTTGTATCGTATCTTTCACAACATAACTTTTCACCAAATTTCACAAACACTAAGAAAGTTTGTTTTTCTATTCAAAACATGTTTTTAACGCTTTGAGGAGGTCAAATAACGTGTTTTTAGATCATTTGTATCGTATCATTTACTACATAATTTTTCACCAAATTTCACAAACACTAAGAAAGTTTATTTTTCGATTTAAAACAAGATTTTAACACTTTGAGGAGTTCAAATAACATGTTTTTAGATTATTTGTATCGTATCTTTTACTACATAACTTTTCACCAAATTTCACAAACACTAAGAAAGTTTGTTTTTCGATTCAAAACAAGATTTTAACGCTTTGAGGAGTTCAAATAACACGTTTTTAGATCATTTGTATCGTATCTTTCACTACATAAATTTTCACCAAATTTCACAAACACTATGAAAGTTTGTTTTTCGATTCAAAACAAGATTTTAACGCTTTGAGGAGTTCAAATAACGTGTTTTTAGATCATTTGTATCGTATCTTTCACTACATAACTTTTCACCAAATTTCACAAACACTAAGAAAGTTTGTTTTTCTATTCAAAACAAGTTTTTAACGCTTTGAGGAGTTCTAATAACGTGTTTTTAGATCATTTGTATCGTATCTTTTACCACATAACTTTTCACCAAATTTCACAAACACTAAGAAAGTTTGTTTTTCGATTCAAAACAAGATTTTAACGTTTTGAGGAGTTCAAATAACATGTTTTTAGATCATTTGTATCGTATCTTTCACTACATAACTTTTCACCAAATTTCACAAACACTAAGAAAGTTTGTTTTTCGATTCAAAACAAAATTTTAACGCTTTGAGGAGTTCAAATAACGTGTTTTTAGATCATTTGTATCGTATCTTTCACTACATAACTTTTCACCAAATTTCACAAACACTAAGAAAGTTTGTTTTTCTATTCAAAACAAGTTTTTAACGCTTTGAGGAGTTCAAATAACGTGTTTTTAGATCATTTGTATCGTATCTTTTACTACATAACTTTTCACCAAATTTCACAAACACTAAGAAAGTTTGTTTTTCGATTCAAAAAAGATTTTAACGCTTTGAGGAGTTCAAATAACGTTTTTTTAGATCATTTGTATCGTATCTTTCACTACATAATTTTTCACCAAATTTCACAAACACTAAGAAATTTTGTTTTTCGATTCAAAACATGATTTTAAACACTTTGAGGAGTTCAAATAACGTGTTTTTAGATCATTTGTATCGTATCTTTCACTACATAACTTTTCACCAAATTTCACAAACACTAAGAAAGTTTGTTTTTCTATTCTAAACAAGTTTTTACCGCTTTGAGGAGTTCAAATAACGTGTTTTTAGATCGTTTGTATCGTATCTTTCACTACATAACTTTTCACCAAATTTCACAAACACTAAGAAAGTTTGTTTTTCTATTCAAAACAAGTTTTTAACGCTTTGAGGAGTTCAAATAATGTGTTTTTAGATCATTTGTATCGTATCTTTTACTACTTAACTTTTCACCAAATTTCACAAACACTAAGAAAGTTTGTTTTTCGATTCAAAACAAGATTTTAACGCTTTGAGGAGTTCAAATAACGTGTTTTTAGATCATTTGTATTGTATCTTTCACTACATAACTTTTCACCAAATTTCACAAACACTAAGAAAGTTTGTTTTTCGATTCAAAACAAGATTTTAACGCTTTGAGGAGTTCAAATAACGTGTTTTTAGATCATTTGTATTGTATCTTTCACTACATAACTTTTCACCAAATTTCACAAACACTAAGAAAGTTTGTTTTTCGATTCAAAACAAGTTTTTAACGCTTTGAGGAGTTCAAATAACGTGTTTATTGATCATTTGTATCGTATCTTTTACTACATAACTTTTCACCAAATTTCACAAACACTAAGAAAGTTTGTTTTTCGATTCAAAAAAGATTTTAACGCTTTCAGGAGTTGAAATAACGTGTTTTTAGATCATTTGTATCGTATCTTTCACTACATAACTTTTCACCAAATTTCACAAACACTAAGAAAGTTTGTCATTCTATTTCAAAACAAGATTCTAATGCTTTGAGGAGTTCAAATAACGAGTTTTTAGATCATTTGTATCGTATCTTTTACTACATAACTTTTCACCAAATTTCACAAACACTAAGAAAGTTTGTTTTTCGATTCAAAACAAGATTTTAACGCTTTGAGGAGTTCAAATAACATGTTTTTAGATCATTTGTATCTTATCATTTACTACATAACTTTTCACCAAATTTCACAAACACTAAGAAAGTTAGTTTTTCGATTCAAAACAAGATTTTAACGTTTTGAGGAGTTCAAATAACGTGTTTTTAGATCATTTGTATCGTATCTTTTACTACATAACTTTTCACCAAATTTCACAAACACTAAGAAAGTTTGTTTTTCGATTCAAAACAAGATTTTAACGCTTTGAGGAGTTCAAATAACATGTTTTTAGATCATTTGTATCGTATCTTTTACTACATAACTTTTCACCAAATTTCACAAACACTAAGAAAGTTTGTTTTTCGATTCAAAACAAGTTTTTAACGCTTTGAGGAGTTCAAATAACGTGTTTATTGATCATTTGTATCGTATCTTTTACTACATAACTTTTCACCAAATTTCACAAACACTAAGAAAGTTTGTTTTTCGATTCAAAACAAGATTTTAACGCTTTGAGGAGTTCAAATAACGTGTTTTTAGATCATTTGTATCGTATCTTTCACTACATAACTTTTCACCAAATTTTACAAACACTAAGAAAGTTTGTTTTTCGATTCAAAACAAACTTTTAACGCTTTGAGGAGTTCAAATAAGGTGTTTTTAGATCATTCGAATCGTATCTTGTACTACATAACTTTTCACCAAATGTCACAAACACTAAGAAAGTTTGTTTTTTGATTCAAAACAATCTATTAACGCTTTGAGGAGTTCAAATAACATGTTTTTAGATCATTTGTATTGTATCTTTCACTACATAACTTTTCACCAAATTTCACAAACACTAAGAAAGTTTGTTTTTCGATTCAAAACAAGTTTTTAACGCTTTGAGGAGTTCAAATAACGTGTTTTTAGATCATTTGTATCGTATCTTTCACTACATAACTTTTCACCAAATTTCACAAACACTAAGAAAGTTTGTTTTTCGATTCAAAACAAGATTTTAACGCTTTGAGGAGTTCAAATAACATGTTTTTAGATCATTTGTATCGTATCTTTTACTACATAACTTTTCACCAAATTTCACAAACACTAAGAAAGTTTGTTTTTCGATTCAAAACAAGTTTTTCACGCTTTGAGGAGTTCAAATAACGTGTTTTTAGATCATTTGTATCGTATCTTTTACTACATAACTTTTCACCAAATTTCACAAACACTAAGAAAGTTTGTTTTTCGATTCAAAACAAGATTTTAACGCTTTGAGGAGTTCAAATAACGTGTTTTTAGATCATTTGTATCGTATCTTTCACAACATAACTTTTCACCAAATTTCACAAACACTAAGAAAGTTTGTTTTTCTATTCAAAACATGTTTTTAACGCTTTGAGGAGGTCAAATAACGTGTTTTTAGATCATTTGTATCGTATCATTTACTACATAATTTTTCACCAAATTTCACAAACACTAAGAAAGTTTGTTTTTCGATTTAAAACAAGATTTTAACACTTTGAGGAGTTCAAATAACATGTTTTTAGATTATTTGTATCGTATCTTTTACTACATAACTTTTCACCAAATTTCACAAACACTAAGAAAGTTTGTTTTTCGATTCAAAACAAGATTTTAACGCTTTGAGGAGTTCAAATAACACGTTTTTAGATCATTTGTATCGTATCTTTCACTACATAAATTTTCACCAAATTTCACAAACACTATGAAAGTTTGTTTTTCGATTCAAAACAAGATTTTAACGCTTTGAGGAGTTCAAATAACGTGTTTTTAGATCATTTGTATCGTATCTTTCACTACATAACTTTTCACCAAATTTCACAAACACTAAGAAAGTTTGTTTTTCTATTCAAAACAAGTTTTTAACGCTTTGAGGAGTTCTAATAACGTGTTTTTAGATCATTTGTATCGTATCTTTTACTACATAACTTTTCACCAAATTTCACAAACACTAAGAAAGTTTGTTTTTCGATTCAAAACAAGATTTTAACGTTTTGAGGAGTTCAAATAACATGTTTTTAGATCATTTGTATCGTATCTTTCACTACATAACTTTTCACCAAATTTCACAAACACTAAGAAAGTTTGTTTTTCTATTCAAAACAAGTTTTTAACGCTTTGAGGAGTTCAAATAACGTGTTTTTAGATCATTTGTATCGTATCTTTTACTACATAACTTTTCACCAAATTTCACAAACACTAAGAAAGTTTGTTTTTCGATTCAAAAAAGATTTTAACGCTTTGAGGAGTTCAAATAACGTTTTTTTAGATCATTTGTATCGTATCTTTCACTACATAATTTTTCACCAAATTTCACAAACACTAAGAAAGTTTGTTTTTCGATTCAAAACATGATTTTAAACACTTTGAGGAGTTCAAATAACGTGTTTTTAGATCATTTGTATCGTATCTTTCACTACATAACTTTTCACCAAATTTCACAAACACTAAGAAAGTTTGTTTTTCTATTCTAAACAAGTTTTTACCGCTTTGAGGAGTTCAAATAACGTGTTTTTAGATCGTTTGTATCGTATCTTTCACTACATAACTTTTCACCAAATTTCACAAACACTAAGAAAGTTTGTTTTTCTATTCAAAACAAGTTTTTAACGCTTTGAGGAGTTCAAATAATGTGATTTTAGATCATTTGTATCGTATCTTTTACTACATAACTTTTCACCAAATTTCACAAACACTAAGAAAGTTTGTTTTTCGATTCAAAACAAGATTTTAACGCTTTGAGGAGTTCAAATAACGTGTTTTTAGATCATTTGTATTGTATCTTTCACTACATAACTTTTCACCAAATTTCACAAACACTAAGAAAGTTTGTTTTTCGATTCAAAACAAGATTTTAACGCTTTGAGGAGTTCAAATAACGTGTTTTTAGATCATTTGTATTGTATCTTTCACTACATAACTTTTCACCAAATTTCACAAACACTAAGAAAGTTTGTTTTTCGATTCAAAACAAGTTTTTAACGCTTTGAGGAGTTCAAATAACGTGTTTATTGATCATTTGTATCGTATCTTTTACTACATAACTTTTCACCAAATTTCACAAACACTAAGAAAGTTTGTTTTTCGATTCAAAACAAGATTTTAACGCTTTGAGGAGTTCAAATAACGTGTTTTTAGATCATTTGTATCGTATCTTTCACTACATAACTTTTCACCAAATTTTACAAACACTAAGAAAGTTTGTTTTTCGATTCAAAACAAACTTTTAACGCTTTGAGGAGTTCAAATAAGGTGTTTTTAGATCATTCGAATCGTATCTTGTACTACATAACTTTTCACCAAATGTCACAAACACTAAGAAAGTTTGTTTTTGGATTCAAAACAATCTATTAACGCTTTGAGGAGTTCAAATAACATGTTTTTAGATCATATGTATCGTATCTTTTACTGCATAACTTTTTCACCATATTTTAAAAACACTGAGAAAGTTTGTTTTTCGATTCAAAACAAGATTTTAACGCTTTGAGGAGTTCAAATAACGTGTTTTTAGATCATTTGTATCGTATCTTTCACTACATAACTTTTCCCCAAATTTCACAAACACTAAGAAAGTTTGTTTTTCTATTCAAAACAAGTTTTTAACGCTTTGAGGAGCTCAAATAACGTGTTTTTAGATCATTTGTATCGTATATTTTACTACATAATGTTTCACCAAATTTCACAAACACTAAGAAAGTTTGTTTTTCGATTTAAAACAAGATTTTAACACTTTGAGGAGTTCAAATAACATGTTTTTAGATCATTTGTATCGTATCTTTTACTACATAACTTTTCACCAAATTTCACAAACACTAAGAAAGTTTGTTTTTCGATTCAAAACAAGATTTTAACATTTTGAGGAGTTCAAATAACATGTTTTTAGATCATTTGTATCGTATCTTTCACTACATAACTTTTCACCAAATTTCACAAACACTAAGAAAGTTTGTTTTTCGATTCAAAACAAGTTTTTCACGCTTTGAGGAGTTCAAATAACGTGTTTTTAGATCATTTGTATCGTATCTTTTACTACATAACTTTTCACCAAATTTCACCAACACTAAGAAAGTTTGTTTTTCGATTCAAAACAAGATTTTAACGCTTTGAGGAGTTCAAATAACGTGTTTTTAGATCATTTGTATCGTATCTTTCACAACATAACTTTTCACCAAATTTCACAAACACTAAGAAAGTTTGTTTTTCTATTCAAAACATGTTTTTAACGCTTTGAGGAGGTCAAATAACGTGTTTTTAGATCATTTGTATCGTATCATTTACTACATAATTTTTCACCAAATTTCACAAACACTAAGAAAGTTTGTTTTTCGATTTAAAACAAGATTTTAACACTTTGAGGAGTTCAAATAACATGTTTTTAGATTATTTGTATCGTATCTTTTACTACATAACTTTTCACCAAATTTCACAAACACTAAGAAAGTTTGTTTTTCGATTCAAAACAAGATTTTAACGCTTTGAGGAGTTCAAATAACACGTTTTTAGATCATTTGTATCGTATCTTTCACTACTTAAATTTTCACCAAATTTCACAAACACTATGAAAGTTTGTTTTTCGATTCAAAACAAGATTTTAACGCTTTGAGGAGTTCAAATAACGTGTTTTTAGATCATTTGTATCGTATCTTTCACTACATAACTTTTCACCAAATTTCACAAACACTAAGAAAGTTTGTTTTTCTATTCAAAACAAGTTTTTAACGCTTTGAGGAGTTCTAATAACGTGTTTTTAGATCATTTGTATCGTATCTTTTACTACATAACTTTTCACCAAATTTCACAAACTCTAAGAAAGTTTGTTTTTCGATTCAAAACAAGATTTTAACGTTTTGAGGAGTTCAAATAACATGTTTTTAGATCATTTGTATCGTATCTTTCACTACATAACTTTTCACCAAATTTCACAAACACTAAGAAAGTTTGTTTTTCGATTCAAAACAAAATTTTAACGCTTTGAGGAGTTCAAATAACGTGTTTTTAGATCATTTGTATCGTATCTTTCACTACATAACTTTTCACCAAATTTCACAAACACTAAGAAAGTTTGTTTTTCTATTCAAAACAAGTTTTTAACGCTTTGAGGAGTTCAAATAACGTGTTTTTAGATCATTTGTATCGTATCTTTTACTACATAACTTTTCACCAAATTTCACAAACACTAAGAAAGTTTGTTTTTCGATTCAAAAAAGATTTTAACGCTTTGAGGAGTTCAAATAACGTTTTTTTAGATCATTTGTATCGTATCTTTCACTACATAATTTTTCACCAAATTTCACAAACACTAAGAAAGTTTGTTTTTCGATTCAAAACATGATTTTAAACACTTTGAGGAGTTCAAATAACGTGTTTTTAGATCATTTGTATCGTATCTTTCACTACATAACTTTTCACCAAATTTCACAAACACTAAGAAAGTTTGTTTTTCTATTCTAAACAAGTTTTTAACGCTTTGAGGAGTTCAAATAACGTGTTTTTAGATCGTTTGTATCGTATCTTTCACTACATAACTTTTCACCAAATTTCACAAACACTAAGAAAGTTTGTTTTTCTATTCAAAACAAGTTTTTAACGCTTTGAGGAGTTCAAATAATGTGTTTTTAGATCATTTGTATCGTATCTTTTACTACATAACTTTTCACCAAATTTCACAAACACTAAGAAAGTTTGTTTTTCGATTCAAAACAAGATTTTAACGCTTTGAGGAGTTCAAATAACGTGTTTTTAGATCATTTGTATTGTATCTTTCACTACATAACTTTTCACCAAATTTCACAAACACTAAGAAAGTTTGTTTTTCGATTCAAAACAAGATTTTAACGCTTTGAGGAGTTCAAATAACGTGTTTTTAGATCATTTGTATTGTATCTTTCACTACATAACTTTTCACCAAATTTCACAAACACTAAGAAAGTTTGTTTTTCGATTCAAAACAAGTTTTTAACGCTTTGAGGAGTTCAAATAACGTGTTTATTGATCATTTGTATCGTATCTTTTACTACATAACTTTTCACCAAATTTCACAAACACTAAGAAAGTTTGTTTTTCGATTCAAAACAAGATTTTAACGCTTTGAGGAGTTCAAATAACGTGTTTTTAGATCATTTGTATCGTATCTTTCACTACATAACTTTTCACCAAATTTTACAAACACTAAGAAAGTTTGTTTTTCGATTCAAAACAAACTTTTAACGCTTTGAGGAGTTCAAATAAGGTGTTTTTAGATCATTCGAATCGTATCTTGTACTACATAACTTTTCACCAAATGTCACAAACACTAAGAAAGTTTGTTTTTGGATTCAAAACAATCTATTAACGCTTTGAGGAGTTCAAATAACATGTTTTTAGATCATATGTATCGTATCTTTTACTGCATAACTTTTTCACCATATTTTAAAAACACTGAGAAAGTTTGTTTTTCGATTCAAAACAAGATTTTAACGCTTTGAGGAGTTCAAATAACGTGTTTTTAGATCATTTGTATCGTATCTTTCACTACATAACTTTTCCCCAAATTTCACAAACACTAAGAAAGTTTGTTTTTCTATTCAAAACAAGTTTTTAACGCTTTGAGGAGCTCAAATAACGTGTTTTTAGATCATTTGTATCGTATATTTTACTACATAATGTTTCACCAAATTTCACAAACACTAAGAAAGTTTGTTTTTCGATTTAAAACAAGATTTTAACACTTTGAGGAGTTCAAATAACATGTTTTTAGATCATTTGTATCGTATCTTTTACTACATAACTTTTCACCAAATTTCACAAACACTAAGAAAGTTTGTTTTTCGATTCAAAACAAGATTTTAACATTTTGAGGAGTTCAAATAACATGTTTTTAGATCATTTGTATCGTACCTTTCACTACATAACTTTTCACCAAATTTCACAAACACTAAGAAAGTTTGTTTTTCGATTCAAAACAAGTTTTTCACGCTTTGAGGAGTTCAAATAACGTGTTTTTAGATCATTTGTATCGTATCTTTTACTACATAACTTTTCACCAAATTTCACCAACACTAAGAAAGTTTGTTTTTCGATTCAAAACAAGATTTTAACGCTTTGAGGAGTTCAAATAACGTGTTTTTAGATCATTTGTATCGTATCTTTCACAACATAACTTTTCACCAAATTTCACAAACACTAAGAAAGTTTGTTTTTCTATTCAAAACATGTTTTTAACGCTTTGAGGAGGTCAAATAACGTGTTTTTAGATCATTTGTATCGTATCATTTACTACATAATTTTTCACCAAATTTCACAAACACTAAGAAAGTTTGTTTTTCGATTTAAAACAAGATTTTAACACTTTGAGGAGTTCAAATAACATGTTTTTAGATTATTTGTATCGTATCTTTTACTACATAACTTTTCACCAAATTTCACAAACACTAAGAAAGTTTGTTTTTCGATTCAAAACAAGATTTTAACGCTTTGAGGAGTTCAAATAACACGTTTTTAGATCATTTGTATCGTATCTTTCACTACATAAATTTTCACCAAATTTCACAAACACTATGAAAGTTTGTTTTTCGATTCAAAACAAGATTTTAACGCTTTGAGGAGTTCAAATAACGTGTTTTTAGATCATTTGTATCGTATCTTTCACTACATAACTTTTCACCAAATTTCACAAACACTAAGAAAGTTTGTTTTTCTATTCAAAACAAGTTTTTAACGCTTTGAGGAGTTCTAATAACGTGTTTTTAGATCATTTGTATCGTATCTTTTACTACATAACTTTTCACCAAATTTCACAAACTCTAAGAAAGTTTGTTTTTCGATTCAAAACAAGATTTTAACGTTTTGAGGAGTTCAAATAACATGTTTTTAGATCATTTGTATCGTATCTTTCACTACATAACTTTTCACCAAATTTCACAAACACTAAGAAAGTTTGTTTTTCGATTCAAAACAAAATTTTAACGCTTTGAGGAGTTCAAATAACGTGTTTTTAGATCATTTGTATCGTATCTTTCACTACATAACTTTTCACCAAATTTCACAAACACTAAGAAAGTTTGTTTTTCTATTCAAAACAAGTTTTTAACGCTTTGAGGAGTTCAAATAACGTGTTTTTAGATCATTTGTATCGTATCTTTTACTACATAACTTTTCACCAAATTTCACAAACACTAAGAAAGTTTGTTTTTCGATTCAAAAAAGATTTTAACGCTTTGAGGAGTTCAAATAACGTTTTTTTAGATCATTTGTATCGTATCTTTCACTACATAATTTTTCACCAAATTTCACAAACACTAAGAAAGTTTGTTTTTCGATTCAAAACATGATTTTAAACACTTTGAGGAGTTCAAATAACGTGTTTTTAGATCATTTGTATCGTATCTTTCACTACATAACTTTTCACCAAATTTCACAAACACTAAGAAAGTTTGTTTTTCTATTCTAAACAAGTTTTTAACGCTTTGAGGAGTTCAAATAACGTGTTTTTAGATCGTTTGTATCGTATCTTTCACTACATAACTTTTCACCAAATTTCACAAACACTAAGAAAGTTTGTTTTTCTATTCAAAACAAGTTTTTAACGCTTTGAGGAGTTCAAATAATGTGTTTTTAGATCATTTGTATCGTATCTTTTACTACATAACTTTTCACCAAATTTCACAAACACTAAGAAAGTTTGTTTTTCGATTCAAAACAAGATTTTAACGCTTTGAGGAGTTCAAATAACGTGTTTTTAGATCATTTGTATTGTATCTTTCACTACATAACTTTTCACCAAATTTCACAAACACTAAGAAAGTTTGTTTTTCGATTCAAAACAAGATTTTAACGCTTTGAGGAGTTCAAATAACGTGTTTTTAGATCATTTGTATTGTATCTTTCACTACATAACTTTTCACCAAATTTCACAAACACTAAGAAAGTTTGTTTTTCGATTCAAAACAAGTTTTTAACGCTTTGAGGAGTTCAAATAACGTGTTTATTGATCATTTGTATCGTATCTTTTACTACATAACTTTTCACCAAATTTCACAAACACTAAGAAAGTTTGTTTTTCGATTCAAAACAAGATTTTAACGCTTTGAGGAGTTCAAATAACGTGTTTTTAGATCATTTGTATCGTATCTTTCACTACATAACTTTTCACCAAATTTTACAAACACTAAGAAAGTTTGTTTTTCGATTCAAAACAAACTTTTAACGCTTTGAGGAGTTCAAATAAGGTGTTTTTAGATCATTCGAATCGTATCTTGTACTACATAACTTTTCACCAAATGTCACAAACACTAAGAAAGTTTGTTTTTGGATTCAAAACAATCTATTAACGCTTTGAGGAGTTCAAATAACATGTTTTTAGATCATATGTATCGTATCTTTTACTGCATAACTTTTTCACCATATTTTAAAAACACTGAGAAAGTTTGTTTTTCGATTCAAAACAAGATTTTAACGCTTTGAGGAGTTCAAATAACGTGTTTTTAGATCATTTGTATCGTATCTTTCACTACATAACTTTTCCCCAAATTTCACAAACACTAAGAAAGTTTGTTTTTCTATTCAAAACAAGTTTTTAACGCTTTGAGGAGCTCAAATAACGTGTTTTTAGATCATTTGTATCGTATATTTTACTACATAATGTTTCACCAAATTTCACAAACACTAAGAAAGTTTGTTTTTCGATTTAAAACAAGATTTTAACACTTTGAGGAGTTCAAATAACATGTTTTTAGATCATTTGTATCGTATCTTTTACTACATAACTTTTCACCAAATTTCACAAACACTAAGAAAGTTTGTTTTTCGATTCAAAACAAGATTTTAACATTTTGAGGAGTTCAAATAACATGTTTTTAGATCATTTGTATCGTACCTTTCACTACATAACTTTTCACCAAATTTCACAAACACTAAGAAAGTTTGTTTTTCGATTCAAAACAAGTTTTTCACGCTTTGAGGAGTTCAAATAACGTGTTTTTAGATCATTTGTATCGTATCTTTTACTACATAACTTTTCACCAAATTTCACCAACACTAAGAAAGTTTGTTTTTCGATTCAAAACAAGATTTTAACGCTTTGAGGAGTTCAAATAACGTGTTTTTAGATCATTTGTATCGTATCTTTCACAACATAACTTTTCACCAAATTTCACAAACACTAAGAAAGTTTGTTTTTCTATTCAAAACATGTTTTTAACGCTTTGAGGAGGTCAAATAACGTGTTTTTAGATCATTTGTATCGTATCATTTACTACATAATTTTTCACCAAATTTCACAAACACTAAGAAAGTTTGTTTTTCGATTTAAAACAAGATTTTAACACTTTGAGGAGTTCAAATAACATGTTTTTAGATTATTTGTATCGTATCTTTTACTACATAACTTTTCACCAAATTTCACAAACACTAAGAAAGTTTGTTTTTCGATTCAAAACAAGATTTTAACGCTTTGAGGAGTTCAAATAACACGTTTTTAGATCATTTGTATCGTATCTTTCACTACATAAATTTTCACCAAATTTCACAAACACTATGAAAGTTTGTTTTTCGATTCAAAACAAGATTTTAACGCTTTGAGGAGTTCAAATAACGTGTTTTTAGATCATTTGTATCGTATCTTTCACTACATAACTTTTCACCAAATTTCACAAACACTAAGAAAGTTTGTTTTTCTATTCAAAACAAGTTTTTAACGCTTTGAGGAGTTCTAATAACGTGTTTTTAGATCATTTGTATCGTATCTTTTACTACATAACTTTTCACCAAATTTCACAAACTCTAAGAAAGTTTGTTTTTCGATTCAAAACAAGATTTTAACGTTTTGAGGAGTTCAAATAACATGTTTTTAGATCATTTGTATCGTATCTTTCACTACATAACTTTTCACCAAATTTCACAAACACTAAGAAAGTTTGTTTTTCGATTCAAAACAAAATTTTAACGCTTTGAGGAGTTCAAATAACGTGTTTTTAGATCATTTGTATCGTATCTTTCACTACATAACTTTTCACCAAATTTCACAAACACTAAGAAAGTTTGTTTTTCTATTCAAAACAAGTTTTTAACGCTTTGAGGAGTTCAAATAACGTGTTTTTAGATCATTTGTATCGTATCTTTTACTACATAACTTTTCACCAAATTTCACAAACACTAAGAAAGTTTGTTTTTCGATTCAAAAAAGATTTTAACGCTTTGAGGAGTTCAAATAACGTTTTTTTAGATCATTTGTATCGTATCTTTCACTACATAATTTTTCACCAAATTTCACAAACACTAAGAAAGTTTGTTTTTCGATTCAAAACATGATTTTAAACACTTTGAGGAGTTCAAATAACGTGTTTTTAGATCATTTGTATCGTATCTTTCACTACATAACTTTTCACCAAATTTCACAAACACTAAGAAAGTTTGTTTTTCTATTCTAAACAAGTTTTTACCGCTTTGAGGAGTTCAAATAACGTGTTTTTAGATCGTTTGTATCGTATCTTTCACTACATAACTTTTCACCAAATTTCACAAACACTAAGAAAGTTTGTTTTTCTATTCAAAACAAGTTTTTAACGCTTTGAGGAGTTCAAATAATGTGTTTTTAGATCATTTGTATCGTATCTTTTACTACATAACTTTTCACCAAATTTCACAAACACTAAGAAAGTTTGTTTTTCGATTCAAAACAAGATTTTAACGCTTTGAGGAGTTCAAATAACGTGTTTTTAGATCATTTGTATTGTATCTTTCACTACATAACTTTTCACCAAATTTCACAAACACTAAGAAAGTTTGTTTTTCGATTCAAAACAAGATTTTAACGCTTTGAGGAGTTCAAATAACGTGTTTTTAGATCATTTGTATTGTATCTTTCACTACATAACTTTTCACCAAATTTCACAAACACTAAGAAAGTTTGTTTTTCGATTCAAAACAAGTTTTTAACGCTTTGAGGAGTTCAAATAACGTGTTTATTGATCATTTGTATCGTATCTTTTACTACATAACTTTTCACCAAATTTCACAAACACTAAGAAAGTTTGTTTTTTGATTCAAAACAAGATTTTAACGCTTTGAGGAGTTCAAATAACGTGTTTTTAGATCATTTGTATCGTATCTTTCACTACATAACTTTTCACCAAATTTTACAAACACTAAGAAAGTTTGTTTTTCGATTCAAAACAAACTTTTAACGCTTTGAGGAGTTCAAATAAGGTGTTTTTAGATCATTCGAATCGTATCTTGTACTACATAACTTTTCACCAAATGTCACAAACACTAAGAAAGTTTGTTTTTTGATTCAAAACAATCTATTAACGCTTTGAGGAGTTCAAATAACATGTTTTTAGATCATATGTATCGTATCTTTTACTGCATAACTTTTTCACCATATTTTAAAAACACTGAGAAAGTTTGTTTTTCGATTCAAAACAAGATTTTAACGCTTTGAGGAGTTCAAATAACGTGTTTTTAGATCATTTGTATCGTATCTTTCACTACATAACTTTTCCCCAAATTTCACAAACACTAAGAAAGTTTGTTTTTCTATTCAAAACAAGTTTTTAACGCTTTGAGGAGCTCAAATAACGTGTTTTTAGATCATTTGTATCGTATATTTTACTACATAATGTTTCACCAAATTTCACAAACACTAAGAAAGTTTGTTTTTCGATTTAAAACAAGATTTTAACACTTTGAGGAGTTCAAATAACATGTTTTTAGATCATTTGTATCGTATCTTTTACTACATAACTTTTCACCAAATTTCACAAACACTAAGAAAGTTTGTTTTTCGATTCAAAACAAGATTTTAACATTTTGAGGAGTTCAAATAACATGTTTTTAGATCATTTGTATCGTATCTTTCACTACATAACTTTTCACCAAATTTCACAAACACTAAGAAAGTTTGTTTTTCGATTCAAAACAAGATTTTAACGCATTGAGGAGTTCAAATAACGTGTTTTTAGATCATTTGTATCGTAACTTTCACTACATAACTTTTCCCCAAATTTCACAAACACTAAGAAAGTTTGTTTTTCTATGCAAAACAAGTTTTAAACGCTTTGAGGAGTTCAAATAACGTGTTTTTAGATCATTTGTATCGTATCTTTTACTACATAACTTTTCACCAAATTTTACAAACACTAAGAAAGTTTGTTTTTCGATTCAAAACAAGTTTTTAACGCTTTGAGGAGTTCAAATAACGTGTTTTTAGATCATTTGTATCGTATCTTTTACTACATAACTTTTCACCAAATTTCACAAACACTAAGAAAGTTTGTTTTTCGATTTAAAACAAGATTTTAACACTTTGAGGAGTTCAAATAACATGTTTTTAGATTATTTGTATCGTATCTTTTACTACATAACTTTTCACCAAATTTCACAAACACTAAGAAAGTTTGTTTTTCGATTCAAAACAAGATTTTAACGCTTTGAGGAGTTCAAATAACACGTTTTTAGATCATTTGTATCGTATCTTTCACTACATAAATTTTCACCAAATTTCACAAACACTATGAAAGTTTGTTTTTCGATTCAAAACAAGATTTTAACGCTTTGAGGAGTTCAAATAACGTGTTTTTAGATCATTTGTATCGTATCTTTCACTACATAACTTTTCACCAAATTTCACAAACACTAAGAAAGTTTGTTTTTCTATTCAAAACAAGTTTTTAACGCTTTGAGGAGTTCTAATAACGTGTTTTTAGATCATTTGTATCGTATCTTTTACTACATAACTTTTCACCAAATTTCACAAACACTAAGAAAGTTTGTTTTTCGATTCAAAACAAGATTTTAACGTTTTGAGGAGTTCAAATAACATGTTTTTAGATCATTTGTATCGTATCTTTCACTACATAACTTTTCACCAAATTTCACAAACACTAAGAAAGTTTGTTTTTCGATTCAAAACAAAATTTTAACGCTTTGAGGAGTTCAAATAACGTGTTTTTAGATCATTTGTATCGTATCTTTCACTACATAACTTTTCACCAAATTTCACAAACACTAAGAAAGTTTGTTTTTCGATTCAAAACAAGTTTTTAACGCTTTGAGGAGTTCAAATAACGTGTTTATTGATCATTTGTATCGTATCTTTTACTACATAACTTTTCACCAAATTTCACAAACACTAAGAAAGTTTGTTTTTCGATTCAAAACAAGATTTTAACGCTTTGAGGAGTTCAAATAACGTGTTTTTAGATCATTTGTATCGTATCTTTCACTACATAACTTTTCACCAAATTTTACAAACACTAAGAAAGTTTGTTTTTCGATTCAAAACAAACTTTTAACGCTTTGAGGAGTTCAAATAAGGTGTTTTTAGATCATTCGAATCGTATCTTGTACTACATAACTTTTCACCAAATGTCACAAACACTAAGAAAGTTTGTTTTTTGATTCAAAACAATCTATTAACGCTTTGAGGAGTTCAAATAACATGTTTTTAGATCATATGTATCGTATCTTTTACTGCATAACTTTTTCACCATATTTTAAAAACACTGAGAAAGTTTGTTTTTCGATTCAAAACAAGATTTTAACGCTTTGAGGAGTTCAAATAACGTGTTTTTAGATCATTTGTATCGTATCTTTCACTACATAACTTTTCCCCAAATTTCACAAACACTAAGAAAGTTTGTTTTTCTATTCAAAACAAGTTTTTAACGCTTTGAGGAGCTCAAATAACGTGTTTTTAGATCATTTGTATCGTATATTTTACTACATAATGTTTCACCAAATTTCACAAACACTAAGAAAGTTTGTTTTTCGATTTAAAACAAGATTTTAACACTTTGAGGAGTTCAAATAACATGTTTTTAGATCATTTGTATCGTATCTTTTACTACATAACTTTTCACCAAATTTCACAAACACTAAGAAAGTTTGTTTTTCGATTCAAAACAAGATTTTAACATTTTGAGGAGTTCAAATAACATGTTTTTAGATCATTTGTATCGTATCTTTCACTACATAACTTTTCACCAAATTTCACAAACACTAAGAAAGTTTGTTTTTCGATTCAAAACAAGTTTTTCACGCTTTGAGGAGTTCAAATAACGTGTTTTTAGATCATTTGTATCGTATCTTTTACTACATAACTTTTCACCAAATTTCACCAACACTAAGAAAGTTTGTTTTTCGATTCAAAACAAGATTTTAACGCTTTGAGGAGTTCAAATAACGTGTTTTTAGATCATTTGTATCGTATCTTTCACAACATAACTTTTCACCAAATTTCACAAACACTAAGAAAGTTTGTTTTTCTATTCAAAACATGTTTTTAACGCTTTGAGGAGGTCAAATAACGTGTTTTTAGATCATTTGTATCGTATCATTTACTACATAATTTTTCACCAAATTTCACAAACACTAAGAAAGTTTGTTTTTCGATTTAAAACAAGATTTTAACACTTTGAGGAGTTCAAATAACATGTTTTTAGATTATTTGTATCGTACCTTTTACTACATAACTTTTCACCAAATTTCACAAACACTAAGAAAGTTTGTTTTTCGATTCAAAACAAGATTTTAACGCTTTGAGGAGTTCAAATAACACGTTTTTAGATCATTTGTATCGTATCTTTCACTACATAAATTTTCACCAAATTTCACAAATACTATGAAAGTTTGTTTTTCGATTCAAAACAAGATTTTAACGCTTTGAGGAGTTCAAATAACGTGTTTTTAGATCATTTGTATCGTATCTTTCACTACATAACTTTTCACCAAATTTCACAAACACTAAGAAAGTTTGTTTTTCTATTCAAAACAAGTTTTTAACGCTTTGAGGAGTTCTAATAACGTGTTTTTAGATCATTTGTATCGTATCTTTTACTACATAACTTTTCACCAAATTTCACAAACTCTAAGAAAGTTTGTTTTTCGATTCAAAACAAGATTTTAACGTTTTGAGGAGTTCAAATAACATGTTTTTAGATCATTTGTATCGTATCTTTCACTACATAACTTTTCACCAAATTTCACAAACACTAAGAAAGTTTGTTTTTCGATTCAAAACAAAATTTTAACGCTTTGAGGAGTTCAAATAACGTGTTTTTAGATCATTTGTATTGTATCTTTCACTACATAACTTTTCACCAAATTTCACAAACACTAAGAAAGTTTGTTTTTCTATTCAAAACAAGTTTTTAACGCTTTGAGGAGTTCAAATAACGTGTTTTTAGATCATTTGTATCGTATCTTTTACTACATAACTTTTCACCAAATTTCACAAACACTAAGAAAGTTTGTTTTTCGATTCAAAAAAGATTTTAACGCTTTGAGGAGTTCAAATAACGTTTTTTTAGATCATTTGTATCGTATCTTTCACTACATAATTTTTCACCAAATTTCACAAACACTAAGAAAGTTTGTTTTTCGATTCAAAACATGATTTTAAACACTTTGAGGAGTTCAAATAACGTGTTTTTAGATCATTTGTATCGTATCTTTCACTACATAACTTTTCACCAAATTTCACAAACACTAAGAAAGTTTGTTTTTCTATTCTAAACAAGTTTTTACCGCTTTGAGGAGTTCAAATAACGTGTTTTTAGATCGTTTGTATCGTATCTTTCACTACATAACTTTTCACCAAATTTCACAAACACTAAGAAAGTTTGTTTTTCTATTCAAAACAAGTTTTTAACGCTTTGAGGAGTTCAAATAATGTGTTTTTAGATCATTTGTATCGTATCTTTTACTACATAACTTTTCACCAAATTTCACAAACACTAAGAAAGTTTGTTTTTCGATTCAAAACAAGATTTTAACGCTTTGAGGAGTTCAAATAACGTGTTTTTAGATCATTTGTATTGTATCTTTCACTACATAACTTTTCACCAAATTTCACAAACACTAAGAAAGTTTGTTTTTCGATTCAAAACAAGATTTTAACGCTTTGAGGAGTTCAAATAACGTGTTTTTAGATGATTTGTATTGTATCTTTCACTACATAACTTTTCACCAAATTTCACAAACACTAAGAAAGTTTGTTTTTCGATTCAAAACAAGTTTTTAACGCTTTGAGGAGTTCAAATAACGTGTTTATTGATCATTTGTATCGTATCTTTTACTACATAACTTTTCACCAAATTTCACAAACACTAAGAAAGTTTGTTTTTCGATTCAAAACAAGATTTTAACGCTTTGAGGAGTTCAAATAACGTGTTTTTAGATCATTTGTATCGTATCTTTCACTACATAACTTTTCACCAAATTTTACAAACACTAAGAAAGTTTGTTTTTCGATTCAAAACAAACTTTTAACGCTTTGAGGAGTTCAAATAAAGTGTTTTTAGATCATTCGAATCGTATCTTGTACTACATAACTTTTCACCAAATGTCACAAACACTAAGAAAGTTTGTTTTTTGATTCAAAACAATCTATTAACGCTTTGAGGAGTTCAAATAACATGTTTTTAGATCATATGTATCGTATCTTTTACTGCATAACTTTTTCACCATATTTTAAAAACACTGAGAAAGTTTGTTTTTCGATTCAAAACAAGATTTTAACGCTTTGAGGAGTTCAAATAACGTGTTTTTAGATCATTTGTATCGTATCTTTCACTACATAACTTTTCCCCAAATTTCACAAACACTAAGAAAGTTTGTTTTTCTATTCAAAACAAGTTTTTAACGCTTTGAGGAGCTCAAATAACGTGTTTTTAGATCATTTGTATCGTATATTTTACTACATAATGTTTCACCAAATTTCACAAACACTAAGAAAGTTTGTTTTTCGATTTAAAACAAGATTTTAACACTTTGAGGAGTTCAAATAACATGTTTTTAGATCATTTGTATCGTATCTTTTACTACATAACTTTTCACCAAATTTCACAAACACTAAGAAAGTTTGTTTTTCGATTCAAAACAAGATTTTAACATTTTGAGGAGTTCAAATAACATGTTTTTAGATCATTTGTATCGTATCTTTCACTACATAACTTTTCACCAAATTTCACAAACACTAAGAAAGTTTGTTTTTCGATTCAAAACAAGATTTTAACGCATTGAGGAGTTCAAATAACGTGTTTTTAGATCATTTGTATCGTAACTTTCACTACATAACTTTTCCCCAAATTTCACAAACACTAAGAAAGTTTGTTTTTCTATGCAAAACAAGTTTTAAACGCTTTGAGGAGTTCAAATAACGTGTTTTTAGATCATTTGTATCGTATCTTTTACTACATAACTTTTCACCAAATTTTACAAACACTAAGAAAGTTTGTTTTTCGATTCAAAACAAGTTTTTAACGCTTTGAGGAGTTCAAATAACGTGTTTTTAGATCATTTGTATCGTATCTTTTACTACATAACTTTTCACCAAATTTCACAAACACTAAGAAAGTTTGTTTTTCGATTCAAAACAAGATTTTAACGCTTTGAGGAGTTCAAATAACACGTTTTTAGATCATTTGTATCGTATCTTTCACTACATAAATTTTCACCAAATTTCACAAACACTATGAAAGTTTGTTTTTCGATTCAAAACAAGATTTTAACGCTTTGAGGAGTTCAAATAACGTGTTTTTAGATCATTTGTATCGTATCTTTCACTACATAACTTTTCACCAAATTTCACAAACACTAAGAAAGTTTGTTTTTCTATTCAAAACAAGTTTTTAACGCTTTGAGGAGTTCTAATAACGTGTTTTTAGATCATTTGTATCGTATCTTTTACTACATAACTTTTCACCAAATTTCACAAACACTAAGAAAGTTTGTTTTTCGATTCAAAACAAGATTTTAACGTTTTGAGGAGTTCAAATAACATGTTTTTAGATCATTTGTATCGTATCTTTCACTACATAACTTTTTACCAAATTTCACAAACACTAAGAAAGTTTGTTTTTCGATTCAAAACAAAATTTTAACGCTTTGAGGAGTTCAAATAACGTGTTTTTAGATCATTTGTATCGTATCTTTCACTACATAACTTTTCACCAAATTTCACAAACACTAAGAAAGTTTGTTTTTCTATTCAAAACAAGTTTTTAACGCTTTGAGGAGTTCAAATAACGTGTTTTTAGATCATTTGTATCGTATCTTTTACTACATAACTTTTCACCAAATTTCACTAACACTAAGAAAGTTTGTTTTTCGATTCAAAAAAGATTTTAACGCTTTGAGGAGTTCAAATAACGTTTTTTTAGATCATTTGTATCGTATCTTTCACTACATAATTTTTCACCAAATTTCACAAACACTAAGAAAGTTTGTTTTTCGATTCAAAACATGATTTTAAACACTTTGAGGAGTTCAAATAACGTGTTTTTAGATCATTTGTATCGTATCTTTCACTACATAACTTTTCACCAAATTTCACAAACACTAAGAAAGTTTGTTTTTCTATTCTAAACAAGTTTTTACCGCTTTGAGGAGTTCAAATAACGTGTTTTTAGATCGTTTGTATCGTATCTTTCACTACATAACTTTTCACCAAATTTCACAAACACTAAGAAAGTTTGTTTTTCTATTCAAAACAAGTTTTTAACGCTTTGAGGAGTTCAAATAATGTGTTTTTAGATCATTTGTATCGTATCTTTTACTACATAACTTTTCACCAAATTTCACAAACACTAAGAAAGTTTGTTTTTCGATTCAAAACAACATTTTAACGCTTTGAGGAGTTCAAATAACGTGTTTTTAGATCATTTGTATTGTATCTTTCACTACATAACTTTTCACCAAATTTCACAAACACTAAGAAAGTTTGTTTTTCGATTCAAAACAAGATTTTAACGCTTTGAGGAGTTCAAATAACGTGTTTTTAGATCATTTGTATTGTATCTTTCACTACATAACTTTTCACCAAATTTCACAAACACTAAGAAAGTTTGTTTTTCGATTCAAAACAAGTTTTTAACGCTTTGAGGAGTTCAAATAACGTGTTTATTGATCATTTGTATCGTATCTTTTACTACATAACTTTTCACCAAATTTCACAAACACTAAGAAAGTTTGTTTTTCGATTCAAAACAAGATTTTAACGCTTTGAGGAGTTCAAATAACGTGTTTTTAGATCATTTGTATCGTATCTTTCACTACATAACTTTTCACCAAATTTTACAAACACTAAGAAAGTTTGTTTTTCGATTCAAAACAAACTTTTAACGCTTTGAGGAGTTCAAATAAGGTGTTTTTAGATCATTCGAATCGTATCTTGTACTACATAACTTTTCACCAAATGTCACAAACACTAAGAAAGTTTGTTTTTTGATTCAAAACAATCTATTAACGCTTTGAGGAGTTCAAATAACATGTTTTTAGATCATATGTATCGTATCTTTTACTGCATAACTTTTTCACCATATTTTAAAAACACTGAGAAAGTTTGTTTTTCGATTCAAAACAAGATTTTAACGCTTTGAGGAGTTCAAATAACGTGTTTTTAGATCATTTGTATCGTATCTTTCACTACATAACTTTTCCCCAAATTTCACAAACACTAAGAAAGTTTGTTTTTCTATTCAAAACAAGTTTTTAACGCTTTGAGGAGCTCAAATAACGTGTTTTTAGATCATTTGTATCGTATATTTTACTACATAATGTTTCACCAAATTTCACAAACACTAAGAAAGTTTGTTTTTCGATTTAAAACAAGATTTTAACACTTTGAGGAGTTCAAATAACATGTTTTTAGATCATTTGTATCGTATCTTTTACTACATAACTTTTCACCAAATTTCACAAACACTAAGAAAGTTTGTTTTTCGATTCAAAACAAGATTTTAACATTTTGAGGAGTTCAAATAACATGTTTTTAGATCATTTGTATCGTATCTTTCACTACATAACTTTTCACCAAATTTCACAAACACTAAGAAAGTTTGTTTTTCGATTCAAAACAAGATTTTAACGCATTGAGGAGTTCAAATAACGTGTTTTTAGATCATTTGTATCGTAACTTTCACTACATAACTTTTCCCCAAATTTCACAAACACTAAGAAAGTTTGTTTTTCTATGCAAAACAAGTTTTAAACGCTTTGAGGAGTTCAAATAACGTGTTTTTAGATCATTTGTATCGTATCTTTTACTACATAACTTTTCACCAAATTTTACAAACACTAAGAAAGTTTGTTTTTCGATTCAAAACAAGTTTTTAACGCTTTGAGGAGTTCAAATAACGTGTTTTTAGATCATTTGTATCGTATCTTTTACTACATAACTTTTCACCAAATTTCACAAACACTAAGAAAGTTTGTTTTTCGATTCAAAAAAGATTTTAACGCTTTCAGGAGTTGAAATAACGTGTTTTTAGATCATTTGTATCGTATCTTTCACTACATAACTTTTCACCAAATTTCACAAACACTAAGAAAGTTTGTTATTCTATTTCAAAACAAGATTCTAATGCTTTGAGGAGTTCAAATAACGAGTTTTTAGATCATTTGTATCGTATCTTTTACTACATAACTTTTCACCAAATTTCACAAACACTAAGAAAGTTTGTTTTTCGATTCAAAACAAGATTTTAACGCTTTGAGGAGTTCAAATAACATGTTTTTAGATCATTTGTATCGTATCTTTTACTACATAACTTTTCACCAAATTTCACAAACACTAAGAAAGTTTGTTTTTCGATTCAAAACAAGATTTTAACGCTTTGAGGAGTTCAAATAACGTGTTTTTAGATCATTTGTATCGTATCTTTTACTACATAACTTTTCACCAAATTTCACAAACACTAAGAAAGTTTGTTTTTCGATTCAAAACAAGATTTTAACGCTTTGAGGAGTTCAAATAACTTGTTTTTAGATCATTTGTATCGTATCTTTTACTACATAACTTTTCACCAAATTTCACAAACAGTAAGAAAGTTTGTTTTTCGATTCAAAACAAGTTTTTCACGCTTTGAGGAGTTCAAATAACGTGTTTTTAGATCATTTGTATCGTATCTTTTACTACATAACTTTTCACCAAATTTCACAAACACTAAGAAAGTTTGTTTTTCGATTCAAAACAAGATTTTAACGCTTTGAGGAGTTCAAATAACGTGTTTTTAGATCATTTGTATCGTATCTTTCACAACATAACTTTTCACCAAATTTCACAAACACAAAGAAAGTTTGTTTTTCTATTCAAAACATGTTTTTAACGCTTTGAGGAGCTCAAATAACGTGTTTTTAGATCATTTGTATCGTATCATTTACTACATAATTTTTCACCAAATTTCACAAACACTAAGAAAGTTTGTTTTTCGATTTAAAACAAGATTTTAACACTTTGAGGAGTTCAAATAACATGTTTTTAGATTATTTGTATCGTATCTTTTACTACATAACTTTTCACCAAATTTCACAAACACTAAGAAAGTTTGTTTTTCGATTCAAAACAAGATTTTAACGCTTTGAGGAGTTCAAATAACACGTTTTTAGATCATTTGTATCGTATCTTTCACTACATAAATGTTCACCAAATTTCACAAACACTATGAAAGTTTGTTTTTCGATTCAAAACAAGATTTTAACGCTTTGAGGAGTTCAAATAACGTGTTTTTAGATCATTTGTATCGTATCTTTCACTACATAACTTTTCACCAAATTTCACAAACACTAAGAAAGTTTGTTTTTCTATTCAAAACAAGTTTTTAACGCTTTGAGGAGTTCAAATAACGTGTTTTTAGATCATTTGTATCGTATCTTTTACTACATAACTTTTCACCAAATTTCACAAACACTAAGAAAGTTTGTTTTTCGATTCAAAACAAGATTTTAACGTTTTGAGGAGTTCAAATAACATGTTTTTAGATCATTTGTATCGTATCTTTCACTACATAACTTTTCACCAAATTTCACAAACACTAAGAAAGTTCGTTTTTCGATTCAAAACAAGATTTTAACGCTTTGAGGAGTTCAAATAACGTGTTTTTAGATCATTTGTATCGTATCTTTCACTACATAACTTTTCACCAAATTTCACAAACACTAAGAAAGTTTGTTTTTCTATTCAAAACAAGTTTTTAACGCTTTGAGGAGTTCAAATAACGTGTTTTTAGATCATTTGTATCGTATCTTTTACTACATAACTTTTCACCAAATTTCACAAACACTAAGAAAGTTTGTTTTTCGATTCAAAAAAGATTTTAACGCTTTGAGGAGTTCAAATAACGTTTTTTTAGATCATTTGTATCGTATCTTTCACTACATAATTTTTCACCAAATTTCACAAACACTAAGAAAGTTTGTTTTTCGATTCAAAACATGATTTTAAACACTTTGAGGAGTTCAAATAACGTGTTTTTAGATCATTTGTATCGTATCTTTCACTACATAACTTTTCACCAAATTTCACAAACACTAAGAAAGTTTGTTTTTCGATTCAAAACAAGATTTTAACGCTTTGAGGAGTTCAAATAACGTGTTTTTAGATCATTTGTATTGTATCTTTCACTACATAACTTTTCACCAAATTTCACAAACACTAAGAAAGTTTGTTTTTCGATTCAAAACAAGATTTTAACGCTTTGAGGAGTTCAAATAACGTGTTTTTAGATCATTTGTATTGTATCTTTCACTACATAACTTTTCACCAAATTTCACAAACACTAAGAAAGTTTGTTTTTCGATTCAAAACAAGTTTTTAACGCTTTGAGGAGTTCAAATAACGTGTTTATTGATCATTTGTATCGTATCTTTTACTACATAACTTTTCACCAAATTTCACAAACACTAAGAAAGTTTGTTTTTCGATTCAAAACAAGATTTTAACGCTTTGAGGAGTTCAAATAACGTGTTTTTAGATCATTTGTATCGTATCTTTCACTACATAACTTTTCACCAAATTTTACAAACACTAAGAAAGTTTGTTTTTCGATTCAAAACAAACTTTTAACGCTTTGAGGAGTTCAAATAAAGTGTTTTTAGATCATTCGAATCGTATCTTGTACTACATAACTTTTCACCAAATGTCACAAACACTAAGAAAGTTTGTTTTTTGATTCAAAACAATCTATTAACGCTTTGAGGAGTTCAAATAACATGTTTTTAGATCATATGTATCGTATCTTTTACTGCATAACTTTTTCACCATATTTTAAAAACACTGAGAAAGTTTGTTTTTCGATTCAAAACAAGATTTTAACGCTTTGAGGAGTTCAAATAACGTGTTTTTAGATCATTTGTATCGTATCTTTCACTACATAACTTTTCCCCAAATTTCACAAACACTAAGAAAGTTTGTTTTTCTATTCAAAACAAGTTTTTAACGCTTTGAGGAGCTCAAATAACGTGTTTTTAGATCATTTGTATCGTATATTTTACTACATAATGTTTCACCAAATTTCACAAACACTAAGAAAGTTTGTTTTTCGATTTAAAACAAGATTTTAACACTTTGAGGAGTTCAAATAACATGTTTTTAGATCATTTGTATCGTATCTTTTACTACATAACTTTTCACCAAATTTCACAAACACTAAGAAAGTTTGTTTTTCGATTCAAAACAAGATTTTAACATTTTGAGGAGTTCAAATAACATGTTTTTAGATCATTTGTATCGTATCTTTCACTACATAACTTTTCACCAAATTTCACAAACACTAAGAAAGTTTGTTTTTCGATTCAAAACAAGATTTTAACGCATTGAGGAGTTCAAATAACGTGTTTTTAGATCATTTGTATCGTAACTTTCACTACATAACTTTTCCCCAAATTTCACAAACACTAAGAAAGTTTGTTTTTCTATGCAAAACAAGTTTTAAACGCTTTGAGGAGTTCAAATAACGTGTTTTTAGATCATTTGTATCGTATCTTTTACTACATAACTTTTCACCAAATTTTACAAACACTAAGAAAGTTTGTTTTTCGATTCAAAACAAGTTTTTAACGCTTTGAGGAGTTCAAATAACGTGTTTTTAGATCATTTGTATCGTATCTTTTACTACATAACTTTTCACCAAATTTCACAAACACTAAGAAAGTTTGTTTTTCGATTCAAAACAAGATTTTAACGCTTTGAGGAGTTCAAATAACACGTTTTTAGATCATTTGTATCGTATCTTTCACTACATAAATTTTCACCAAATTTCACAAACACTATGAAAGTTTGTTTTTCGATTCAAAACAAGATTTTAACGCTTTGAGGAGTTCAAATAACGTGTTTTTAGATCATTTGTATCGTATCTTTCACTACATAACTTTTCACCAAATTTCACAAACACTAAGAAAGTTTGTTTTTCTATTCAAAACAAGTTTTTAACGCTTTGAGGAGTTCTAATAACGTGTTTTTAGATCATTTGTATCGTATCTTTTACTACATAACTTTTCACCAAATTTCACAAACACTAAGAAAGTTTGTTTTTCGATTCAAAACAAGATTTTAACGTTTTGAGGAGTTCAAATAACATGTTTTTAGATCATTTGTATCGTATCTTTCACTACATAACTTTTTACCAAATTTCACAAACACTAAGAAAGTTTGTTTTTCGATTCAAAACAAAATTTTAACGCTTTGAGGAGTTCAAATAACGTGTTTTTAGATCATTTGTATCGTATCTTTCACTACATAACTTTTCACCAAATTTCACAAACACTAAGAAAGTTTGTTTTTCTATTCAAAACAAGTTTTTAACGCTTTGAGGAGTTCAAATAACGTGTTTTTAGATCATTTGTATCGTATCTTTTACTACATAACTTTTCACCAAATTTCACTAACACTAAGAAAGTTTGTTTTTCGATTCAAAAAAGATTTTAACGCTTTGAGGAGTTCAAATAACGTTTTTTTAGATCATTTGTATCGTATCTTTCACTACATAATTTTTCACCAAATTTCACAAACACTAAGAAAGTTTGTTTTTCGATTCAAAACATGATTTTAAACACTTTGAGGAGTTCAAATAACGTGTTTTTAGATCATTTGTATCGTATCTTTCACTACATAACTTTTCACCAAATTTCACAAACACTAAGAAAGTTTGTTTTTCTATTCTAAACAAGTTTTTACCGCTTTGAGGAGTTCAAATAACGTGTTTTTAGATCGTTTGTATCGTATCTTTCACTACATAACTTTTCACCAAATTTCACAAACACTAAGAAAGTTTGTTTTTCTATTCAAAACAAGTTTTTAACGCTTTGAGGAGTTCAAATAATGTGTTTTTAGATCATTTGTATCGTATCTTTTACTACATAACTTTTCACCAAATTTCACAAACACTAAGAAAGTTTGTTTTTCGATTCAAAACAAGATTTTAACGCTTTGAGGAGTTCAAATAACGTGTTTTTAGATCATTTGTATTGTATCTTTCACTACATAACTTTTCACCAAATTTCACAAACACTAAGAAAGTTTGTTTTTCGATTCAAAACAAGATTTTAACGCTTTGAGGAGTTCAAATAACGTGTTTTTAGATCATTTGTATTGTATCTTTCACTACATAACTTTTCACCAAATTTCACAAACACTAAGAAAGTTTGTTTTTCGATTCAAAACAAGTTTTTAACGCTTTGAGGAGTTCAAATAACGTGTTTATTGATCATTTGTATCGTATCTTTTACTACATAACTTTTCACCAAATTTCACAAACACTAAGAAAGTTTGTTTTTCGATTCAAAACAAGATTTTAACGCTTTGAGGAGTTCAAATAACGTGTTTTTAGATCATTTGTATCGTATCTTTCACTACATAACTTTTCACCAAATTTTACAAACACTAAGAAAGTTTGTTTTTCGATTCAAAACAAACTTTTAACGCTTTGAGGAGTTCAAATAAGGTGTTTTTAGATCATTCGAATCGTATCTTGTACTACATAAATTTTCACCAAATGTCACAAACACTAAGAAAGTTTGTTTTTTGATTCAAAACAATCTATTAACGCTTTGAGGAGTTCAAATAACATGTTTTTAGATCATATGTATCGTATCTTTTACTGCATAACTTTTTCACCATATTTTAAAAACACTGAGAAAGTTTGTTTTTCGATTCAAAACAAGATTTTAACGCTTTGAGGAGTTCAAATAACGTGTTTTTAGATCATTTGTATCGTATCTTTCACTACATAACTTTTCCCCAAATTTCACAAACACTAAGAAAGTTTGTTTTTCTATTCAAAACAAGTTTTTAACGCTTTGAGGAGCTCAAATAACGTGTTTTTAGATCATTTGTATCGTATATTTTACTACATAATGTTTCACCAAATTTCACAAACACTAAGAAAGTTTGTTTTTCGATTTAAAACAAGATTTTAACACTTTGAGGAGTTCAAATAACATGTTTTTAGATCATTTGTATCGTATCTTTTACTACATAACTTTTCACCAAATTTCACAAACACTAAGAAAGTTTGTTTTTCGATTCAAAACAAGATTTTAACATTTTGAGGAGTTCAAATAACATGTTTTTAGATCATTTGTATCGTATCTTTCACTACATAACTTTTCACCAAATTTCACAAACACTAAGAAAGTTTGTTTTTCGATTCAAAACAAGATTTTAACGCATTGAGGAGTTCAAATAACGTCTTTTTAGATCATTTGTATCGTAACTTTCACTACATAACTTTTCCCCAAATTTCACAAACACTAAGAAAGTTTGTTTTTCTATGCAAAACAAGTTTTAAACGCTTTGAGGAGTTCAAATAACGTGTTTTTAGATCATTTGTATCGTATCTTTTACTACATAACTTTTCACCAAATTTTACAAACACTAAGAAAGTTTGTTTTTCGATTCAAAACAAGTTTTTAACGCTTTGAGGAGTTCAAATAACGTGTTTTTAGATCATTTGTATCGTATCTTTTACTACATAACTTTTCACCAAATTTCACAAACACTAAGAAAGTTTGTTTTTCGATTCAAAAAAGATTTTAACGCTTTCAGGAGTTGAAATAACGTGTTTTTAGATCATTTGTATCGTATCTTTCACTACATAACTTTTCACCAAATTTCACAAACACTAAGAAAGTTTGTTATTCTATTTCAAAACAAGATTCTAATGCTTTGAGGAGTTCAAATAACGAGTTTTTAGATCATTTGTATCGTATCTTTTACTACATAACTTTTCACCAAATTTCACAAACACTAAGAAAGTTTGTTTTTCGATTCAAAACAAGATTTTAACGCTTTGAGGAGTTCAAATAACATGTTTTTAGATCATTTGTATCGTATCTTTTACTACATAACTTTTCACCAAATTTCACAAACACTAAGAAAGTTTGTTTTTCGATTCAAAACAAGATTTTAACGCTTTGAGGAGTTCAAATAACGTGTTTTTAGATCATTTGTATCGTATCTTTTACTAAATAACTTTTCACCAAATTTCACAAACACTAAGAAAGTTTGTTTTTCGATTCAAAACAAGATTTTAACGCTTTGAGGAGTTCAAATAACTTGTTTTTAGATCATTTGTATCGTATCTTTTACTACATAACTTTTCACCAAATTTCACAAACAGTAAGAAAGTTTGTTTTTCGATTCAAAACAAGTTTTTCACGCTTTGAGGAGTTCAAATAACGTGTTTTTAGATCATTTGTATCGTATCTTTTACTACATAACTTTTCGCCAAATTTCACAAACACTAAGAAAGTTTGTTTTTCGATTCAAAACAAGATTTTAACGCTTTGAGGAGTTCAAATAACGTGTTTTTAGATCATTTGTATCGTATCTTTCACAACATAACTTTTCACCAAATTTCACAAACACAAAGAAAGTTTGTTTTTCTATTCAAAACATGTTTTTAACGCTTTGAGGAGCTCAAATAACGTGTTTTTAGATCATTTGTATCGTATCATTTACTACATAATTTTTCACCAAATTTCACAAACACTAAGAAAGTTTGTTTTTCGATTTAAAACAAGATTTTAACACTTTGAGGAGTTCAAATAACATGTTTTTAGATTATTTGTATCGTATCTTTTACTACATAACTTTTCACCAAATTTCACAAACACTAAGAAAGTTTGTTTTTCGATTCAAAACAAGATTTTAACGCTTTGAGGAGTTCAAATAACACGTTTTTAGATCATTTGTATCGTATCTTTCACTACATAAATGTTCACCAAATTTCACAAACACTATGAAAGTTTGTTTTTCGATTCAAAACAAGATTTTAACGCTTTGAGGAGTTCAAATAACGTGTTTTTAGATCATTTGTATCGTATCTTTCACTACATAACTTTTCACCAAATTTCACAAACACTAAGAAAGTTTGTTTTTCTATTCAAAACAAGTTTTTAACGCTTTGAGGAGTTCAAATAACGTGTTTTTAGATCATTTGTATCGTATCTTTTACTACATAACTTTTCACCAAATTTCACAAACACTAAGAAAGTTTGTTTTTCGATTCAAAACAAGATTTTAACGTTTTGAGGAGTTCAAATAACATGTTTTTAGATCATTTGTATCGTATCTTTCACTACATAACTTTTCACCAAATTTCACAAACACTAAGAAAGTTCGTTTTTCGATTCAAAACAAGATTTTAACGCTTTGAGGAGTTCAAATAACGTGTTTTTAGATCATTTGTATCGTATCTTTCACTACATAACTTTTCACCAAATTTCACAAACACTAAGAAAGTTTGTTTTTCTATTCAAAACAAGTTTTTAACGCTTTGAGGAGTTCAAATAACGTGTTTTTAGATCATTTGTATCGTATCTTTTACTACATAACTTTTCACCAAATTTCACAAACACTAAGAAAGTTTGTTTTTCGATTCAAAAAAGATTTTAACGCTTTGAGGAGTTCAAATAACGTTTTTTTAGATCATTTGTATCGTATCTTTCACTACATAATTTTTCACCAAATTTCACAAACACTAAGAAAGTTTGTTTTTCGATTCAAAACATGATTTTAAACACTTTGAGGAGTTCAAATAACGTGTTTTTAGATCATTTGTATCGTATCTTTCACTACATAACTTTTCACCAAATTTCACAAACACTAAGAAAGTTTGTTTTTCTATTCTAAACAAGTTTTTACCGCTTTGAGGAGTTCAAATAACGTGTTTTTAGATCATTTGTATCGTATCTTTTACTACATAACTTTTCACCAAATTTCACAAACACTAAGAAAGTTTGTTTTTCTATTCAAAACAAGTTTTTAACGCTTTGAGGAGTTCAAATAACGTGTTTATTGATCATTTGTATCGTATCTTTTACTACATAACTTTTCACCAAATTTCACAAACACTAAGAAAGTTTGTTTTTCGATTCAAAACAAGATTTTAACGCTTTGAGGAGTTCAAATAACGTGTTTTTAGATCATTTGTATCGTATCTTTCACTACATAACTTTTCACCAAATTTCACAAACACTAAGAAAGTTTGTTTTTCTATTCAAAACAAGTTTTTAACGCTTTGAGGAGTTCAAATAACGTGTTTTTAGATCATTTGTATCGTATCTTTTACTACATAACTTTTCACCAAATTTCACAAACACTAAGAAAGTTTGTTTTTCGATTCAAAAAAGATTTTAACGCTTTGAGGAGTTCAAATAACGTTTTTTTAGATCATTTGTATCGTATCTTTCACTACATAATTTTTCACCAAATTTCACAAACACTAAGAAAGTTTGTTTTTCGATTCAAAACATGATTTTAAACACTTTGAGGAGTTCAAATAACGTGTTTTTAGATCATTTGTATCGTATCTTTCACTACATAACTTTTCACCAAATTTCACAAACACTTAGAAAGTTTGTTTTTCTATTCTAAACAAGTGTTTACCGCTTTGAGGAGTTCAAATAACGTGTTTTTAGATCGTTTGTATCGTATCTTTCACTACATAACTTTTCACCAAATTTCACAAACACTAAGAAAGTTTGTTTTTCTATTCAAAACAAGTTTTTAACGCTTTGAGGAGTTCAAATAATGTGTTTTTAGATCATTTGTATCGTATCTTTTACTACATAACTTTTCACCAAATTTCACAAACACTAAGAAAGTTTGTTTTTCGATTCAAAACAAGATTTTAACGCTTTGAGGAGTTCAAATAACGTGTTTTTAGATCATTTGTATTGTATCTTTCACTACATAACTTTTCACCAAATTTCACAAACACTAAGAAAGTTTGTTTTTCGATTCAAAACAAGATTTTAACGCTTTGAGGAGTTCAAATAACGTGTTTTTAGATCATTTGTATTGTATCTTTCACTACATAACTTTTCACCAAATTTCACAAACACTAAGAAAGTTTGTTTTTCGATTCAAAACAAGTTTTTAACGCTTTGAGGAGTTCAAATAACGTGTTTATTGATCATTTGTATCGTATCTTTTACTACATAACTTTTCACCAAATTTCCCAAACACTAAGAAAGTTTGTTTTTCGATTCAAAACAAGATTTTAACGCTTTGAGGAGTTCAAATAACGTGTTTTTAGATCATTTGTATCGTATCTTTCACTACATAACTTTTCACCAAATTTTACAAACACTAAGAAAGTTGGTTTTTATATTCAAAACAAACTTTTAACGCTTTGAGGAGTTCAAATAAGGTGTTTTTAGATCATTCGAATCGTATCTTGTACTACATAACTTTTCACCAAATGTCACAAACACTAAGAAAGTTTGTTTTTTGATTCAAAACAATCTATTAACGCTTTGAGGAGTTCAAATAACATGTTTTTAGATCATATGTATCGTATCTTTTACTGCATAACTTTTTCACCATATTTTAAAAACACTGAGAAAGTTTGTTTTTCGATTCAAAAAAGATTTTAACGCTTTGAGGAGTTCAAATAACGTGTTTTTAGATCATTTGTATCGTATCTTTCACTACATAACTTTTCCCCAAATTTCACAAACACTAAGAAAGTTTGTTTTTCTATTCAAAACAAGTTTTTAACGCTTTGAGGAGCTCAAATAACGTGTTTTTAGATCATTTGTATCGTATATTTTACTACATAATGTTTCACCAAATTTCACAAACACTAAGAAAGTTTGTTTTTCGATTTAAAACAAGATTTTAACACTTTGAGGAGTTCAAATAACATGTTTTTAGATCATTTGTATCGTATCTTTTACTACATAACTTTTCACCAAATTTCACAAACACTAAGAAAGTTTGTTTTTCGATTCAAAACAAGATTTTAACATTTTGAGGAGTTCAAATAACATGTTTTTAGATCATTTGTATCGTATCTTTCACTACATAACTTTTCACCAAATTTCACAAACACTAAGAAAGTTTGTTTTTCGATTCAAAACAAGATTTTAACGCATTGAGGAGTTCAAATAACGTGTTTTTAGATCATTTGTATCGTAACTTTCACTACATAACTTTTCCCCAAATTTCACAAACACTAAGAAAGTTTGTTTTTCTATGCAAAACAAGTTTTAAACGCTTTGAGGAGTTCAAATAACGTGTTTTTAGATCATTTGTATCGTATCTTTTACTACATAACTTTTCACCAAATTTTACAAACACTAAGAAAGTTTGTTTTTCGATTCAAAACAAGTTTTTAACGCTTTGAGGAGTTCAAATAACGTGTTTTTAGATCATTTGTATCGTATCTTTTACTACATAACTTTTCACCAAATTTCACAAACACTAAGAAAGTTTGTTTTTCGATTCAAAAAAGATTTTAACGCTTTCAGGAGTTGAAATAACGTGTTTTTAGATCATTTGTATCGTATCTTTCACTACATAACTTTTCACCAAATTTCACAAACACTAAGAAAGTTTGTTATTCTATTTCAAAACAAGATTCTAATGCTTTGAGGAGTTCAAATAACGAGTTTTTAGATCATTTGTATCGTATCTTTTACTACATAACTTTTCACCAAATTTCACAAACACTAAGAAAGTTTGTTTTTCGATTCAAAACAAGATTTTAACGCTTTGAGGAGTTCAAATAACATGTTTTTAGATCATTTGTATCGTATCTTTTACTACATAACTTTTCACCAAATTTCACAAACACTAAGAGAGTTTGTTTTTCGATTCAAAACAAGATTTTAACGCTTTGAGGAGTTCAAATAACGTGTTTTTAGATCATTTGTATCGTATCTTTTACTACATAACTTTTCACCAAATTTCACAAACACTAAGAAAGTTTGTTTTTCGATTCAAAACAAGATTTTAACGCTTTGAGGAGTTCAAATAACTTGTTTTTAGATCATTTGTATCGTATCTTTTACTACATAACTTTTCACCAAATTTCACAAACACTAAGAAAGTTTGTTTTTCGATTCAAAACAAGTTTTTCACGCTTTGAGGAGTTCAAATAACGTGTTTTTAGATCATTTGTATCGTATCTTTTACTACATAACTTTTCCCCAAATTTCACAAACACTAAGAAAGTTTGTTTTTCGATTCAAAACAAGATTTTAACGCTTTGAGGAGTTCAAATAACGTGTTTTTAGATCATTTGTATCGTATCTTTCACAACATAACTTTTCACCAAATTTCACAAACACAAAGAAAGTTTGTTTTTCTATTCAAAACATGTTTTTAACGCTTTGAGGAGCTCAAATAACGTGTTTTTAGATCATTTGTATCGTATCATTTACTACATAATTTTTCACCAAATTTCACAAACACTAAGAAAGTTTGTTTTTCGATTTAAAACAAGATTTTAACACTTTGAGGAGTTCAAATAACATGTTTTTAGATTATTTGTATCGTATCTTTTACTACATAACTTTTCACCAAATTTCACAAACACTAAGAAAGTTTGTTTTTCGATTCAAAACAAGATTTTAACGCTTTGAGGAGTTCAAATAACACGTTTTTAGATCATTTGTATCGTATCTTTCACTACATAAATTTTCACCAAATTTCACAAACACTATGAAAGTTTGTTTTTCGATTCAAAACAAGATTTTAACGCTTTGAGGAGTTCAAATAACGTGTTTTTAGATCATTTGTATCGTATCTTTCACTACATAACTTTTCACCAAATTTCACAAACACTAAGAAAGTTTGTTTTTCTATTCAAAACAAGTTTTTAACGCTTTGAGGAGTTCAAATAACGTGTTTTTAGATCATTTGTATCGTATCTTTTACTACATAAGTTTTCACCAAATTTCACAAACACTAAGAAAGTTTGTTTTTCGATTCAAAAAAGATTTTAACGCTTTCAGGAGTTGAAATAACGTGTTTTTAGATCATTTGTATCGTATCTTTCACTACATAACTTTTCACCAAATTTCACAAACACTAAGAAAGTTTGTTATTCTATTTCAAAACAAGATTCTAATGCTTTGAGGAGTTCAAATAACGAGTTTTTACATCATTTGTATCGTATCTTTTACTACATAACTTTTCACCAAATTTCACAAACACTAAGAAAGTTTGTTTTTCGATTCAAAACAAGATTTTAACGCTTTGAGGAGTTCAAATAACGTGTTTTTAGATCATTTGTATCGTATCTTTTACTACATAACTTTTCACCAAATTTCACAAACACTAAGAAAGTTTGTTTTTCGATTCAAAACAAGATTTTAACACTTTGAGGAGTTCAAATAACATGTTTTTAGATCATTTGTATCGTATCTTTTACTACATAACTTTTCACCAAATTTCACAAACACTAAGAAAGTTTGTTTTTCGATTCAAAACAAGTTTTTCACGCTTTGAGGAGTTCAAATAACGTGTTTTTAGATCATTTGTATCGTATCTTTTACTACATAACTTTTCACCAAATTTCACAAACACTAAGAAAGTTTGTTTTTCGATTCAAAACAAGATTTTAACGCTTTGAGGAGTTCAAATAACGTGTTTTTAGATCATTTGTATCGTATCTTTCACAACATAACTTTTCACCAAATTTCACAAACACTAAGAAAGTTTTTTTTCTATTCAAAACATGTTTTTAACGCTTTGAGGAGCTCAAATAACGTGTTTTTAGATCATTTGTATCGTATCATTTACTACATAATTTTTCACCAAATTTCACAAACACTAAGAAAGTTTGTTTTTCGATTTAAAACAAGATTTTAACACTTTGAGGAGTTCAAATAACATGTTTTTAGATTATTTGTATCGTATCTTTTACTACATAACTTTTCACCAAATTTCACAAACACTAAGAAAGTTTGTTTTTCGATTCAAAACAAGATTTTAACGCTTTGAGGAGTTCAAATAACACGTTTTTAGATCATTTGTATCGTATCTTTCACTACATAAATTTTCACCAAATTTCACAAACACTATGAAAGTTTGTTTTTCGATTCAAAACAAGATTTTAACGCTTTGAGGAGTTCAAATAACGTGTTTTTAGATCATTTGTATCGTATCTTTCACTACATAACTTTTCACCAAATTTCACAAACACTAAGAAAGTTTGTTTTTCTATTCAAAACACGTTTTTAACGCTTTGAGGAGTTCAAATAACGTGTTTTTAGATCATTTGTATCGTATCTTTTACTACATAACTTTTCACCAAATTTCACAAACACTAAGAAAGTTTGTTTTTCGATTCAAAACTAGATTTTAACGTTTTGAGGAGTTCAAATAACATGTTTTTAGATCATTTGTATCGTATCTTTCACTACATAACTTTTCACCAAATTTCACAAACACTAAGAAAGTTTGTTTTTCGATTCAAAACAAGATTTTAACGCTTTGAGGAGTTCAAATAACGTGTTTTTAGATCATTTGTATCGTATCTTTCACTACATAACTTTTCACCAAATTTCACAAACACTAAGAAAGTTTGTTTTTCTATTCAAAACAAGTTTTTAACGCTTTGAGGAGTTCAAATAACGTGTTTTTAGATCATTTGTATCGTATCTTTTAATACATAACTTTTCACCAAATTTCACAAACACTAAGAAAGTTTGTTTTTCGATTCAAAAAAGATTTTAACGCTTTGAGGAGTTCAAATAACGTTTTTTTAGATCATTTGTATCGTATCTTTCACTACATAATTTTTCACCAAATTTCACAAACACTAAGAAAGTTTGTTTTTCGATTCAAAACATGATTTTAAACACTTTGAGGAGTTCAAATAACGTGTTTTTAGATCATTTGTATCGTATCTTTCACTACATAACTTTTCACCAAATTTCACAAACACTAAGAAAGTTTGTTTTTCTATTCTAAACAAGTTTTTACCGCTTTGAGGAGTTCAAATAACGTGTTTTTAGATCGTTTGTATCGTCTCTTTCACTACATAACTTTTCACCAAATTTCACAAACACTAAGAAAGTTTGTTTTTCTATTCAAAACAAGTTTTTAATGCTTTGAGGAGTTCCAATAACGTGTTTTTAGATCATTTGTATCGTATCTTTTACTACATAACTTTTCACCAAATTTCACAAACACTAAGAAAGTTTGTTTTTCGATTCAAAACAAGATTTTAACGCTTTGAGGAGTTCAAATAACGTGTTTTTAGATCATTTGTATTGTATCTTTCACTACATAACTTTTCACCAAATTTCACAAACACTAAGAAAGTTTGTTTTTCGATTCAAAACAAGATTTTAACGCTTTGAGGAGTTCAAATAACGTGTTTTTAGATCATTTGTATTGTATCTTTCACTACATAACTTTTCACCAAATTTCACAAACACTAAGAAAGTTTGTTTTTCGATTCAAAACAAGTTTTTAACGCTTTGAGGAGTTCAAATAACGTGTTTTTTGATCATTTGTATCGTATCTTTTACTACATAACTTTTCACCAAATTTCACAAACACTAAGAAAGTTTGTTTTTCGAATCAAAACAAGATTTTAACGCTTTGAGGAGTTCAAATAACGTGTTTTTAGATCATTTGTATCGTATCTTTCACTACATAACTTTTCACCAAATTTTACAAACACTAAGAAAGTTTGTTTTTCGATTCAAAACAAACTTTTAACGCTTTGAGGAGTTCAAATAAGGTGTTTTTAGATCATTCGAATCGTATCTTGTACTACATAACTTTTCACCAAATGTCACAAACACTAAGAAAGTTTGTTTTTTGATTCAAAACAATCTATTAACGCTTTGAGGAGTTCAAATAACATGTTTTTAGATCATATGTATCGTATCTTTTACTGCATAACTTTTTCACCATATTTTGAAAACACTGAGAAAGTTTGTTTTTCGATTCAAAACAAGATTTTAACGCTTTGAGGAGTTCAAATAACGTGTTTTTAGATCATTTGTATCGTATCTTTCACAACATAACTTTTCACCAAATTTCACAAACACTATGAAAGTTTGTTTTTCGATTCAAAACAAGATTTTAACGCTTTGAGGAGTTCAAATAACGTGTTTTTAGATCATTTGTATCGTATCTTTCACTACATAACTTTTCACCAAATTTCACAAACACTAAGAAAGTTTGTTTTTCTATTCAAAACAAGTTTTTAACGCTTTGAGGAGTTTAAATAACGTGTTTTTAGATCATTTGTATCGTATCTTTTACTACATAAGTTTTCACCAAATTTCACAAACACTAAGAAAGTTTGTTTTTCGATTCAAAAAAGATTTTAACGCTTTCAGGAGTTGAAATAACGTGTTTTTAGATCATTTGTATCGTATCTTTCACTACATAACTTTTCACCAAATTTCACAAACACTAAGAAAGTTTGTTATTCTATTTCAAAACAAGATTCTAATGCTTTGAGGAGTTCAAATAACGAGTTTTTACATCATTTGTATCGTATCTTTTACTACATAACTTTTCACCAAATTTCACAAACACTAAGAAAGTTTGTTTTTCGATTCAAAACAAGATTTTAACGCTTTGAGGAGTTCAAATAACGTGTTTTTAGATCATTTGTATCGTATCTTTTACTACATAACTTTTCACCAAATTTCACAAACACTAAGAAAGTTTGTTTTTCGATTCAAAACAAGATTTTAACACTTTGAGGAGTTCAAATAACATGTTTTTAGATCATTTGTATCGTATCTTTTACTGCATAACTTTTCACCAAATTTCACAAACACTAAGAAAGTTTGTTTTTTGATTCAAAACAATCTATTAACGCTTTGAGGAGTTCAAATAACATGTTTTTAGATCATATGTATCGTATCTTTTACTGCATAACTTTTTCACCATATTTTAAAAACACTGAGAAAGTTTGTTTTTCGATTCAAAACAAGATTTTAACGCTTTGAGGAGTTCAAATAACGTGTTTTTAGATCATTTGTATCGTATCTTTCACTACATAACTTTTCCCCAAATTTCACAAACACTAAGAAAGTTTGTTTTTCTATTCAAAACAAGTTTTTAACGCTCTGAGGAGCTCAAATAACGTGTTTTTAGATCATTTGTATCGTATATTTTACTACATAATGTTTCACCAAATTTCACAAACACTAAGAAAGTTTGTTTTTCGATTTAAAACAAGATTTTAACACTTTGAGGAGTTCAAATAACATGTTTTTAGATCATTTGTATCGTATCTTTTACTACATAACTTTTCACCAAATTTCACAAACACTAAGAAAGTTTGTTTTTCGATTCAAAACAAGATTTTAACATTTTGAGGAGTTCAAATAACATGTTTTTAGATCATTTGTATCGTATCTTTCACTACATAACTTTTCACCAAATTTCACAAACACTAAGAAAGTTTGTTTTTCGATTCAAAACAAGTTTTTCACGCTTTGAGGACTTCAAATAACGTGTTTTTAGATCATTTGTATCGTATCTTTTACTACATAACTTTTCACCAAATTTCACCAACACTAAGAAAGTTTGTTTTTCGATTCAAAACAAGATTTTAACGCTTTGAGGAGTTCAAATAACGTGTTTTTAGATCATTTGTATCGTATCTTTCACAACATAACTTTTCACCAAATTTCACAAACACTAAGAAAGTTTGTTTTTCTATTCAAAACATGTTTTTAACGCTTTGAGGAGGTCAAATAACGTGTTTTTAGATCATTTGTATCGTATCATTTACTACATAACTTTTCACCAAATTTCACAAACACTAAGAAAGTTTGTTTTTCGATTCAAAACATGTTTTTAACGCTTTGAGGAGGTCAAATAACGTGTTTTTAGATCATTTGTATCGTATCATTTACTACATAATTTTTCACCAAATTTCACAAACACTAAGAAAGTTTGTTTTTCGATTTAAACCAAGATTTTAACACTTTGAGGAGTTCAAATAACATGTTTTTAGATTATTTGTATCGTACCTTTTACTACATAACTTTTCACCAAATTTCACAAACACTAAGAAAGTTTGTTTTTCGATTCAAAACAAGATTTTAACGCTTTGAGGAGTTCAAATAACACGTTTTTAGATCATTTGTATCGTATCTTTCACTACATAAATTTTCACCAAATTTCACAAATACTATGAAAGTTTGTTTTTCGATTCAAAACAAGATTTTAACGCTTTGAGGAGTTCAAATAACGTGTTTTTAGATCATTTGTATCGTATCTTTCACTACATAACTTTTCACCAAATTTCACAAACACTAAGAAAGTTTGTTTTTCTATTCAAAACAAGTTTTTAACGCTTTGAGGAGTTCTAATAACGTGTTTTTAGATCATTTGTATCGTATCTTTTACTACATAACTTTTCACCAAATTTCACAAACTCTAAGAAAGTTTGTTTTTCGATTCAAAACAAGATTTTAACGTTTTGAGGAGTTCAAATAACATGTTTTTAGATCATTTGTATCGTATCTTTCACTACATAACTTTTCACCAAATTTCACAAACACTAAGAAAGTTTGTTTTTCGATTCAAAACAAAATTTTAACGCTTTGAGGAGTTCAAATAACGTGTTTTTAGATCATTTGTATTGTATCTTTCACTACATAACTTTTCACCAAATTTCACAAACACTAAGAAAGTTTGTTTTTCTATTCAAAACAAGTTTTTAACGCTTTGAGGAGTTCAAATAACGTGTTTTTAGATCATTTGTATCGTATCTTTTACTACATAACTTTTCACCAAATTTCACAAACACTAAGAAAGTTTGTTTTTCGATTCAAAAAAGATTTTAACGCTTTGAGGAGTTCAAATAACGTTTTTTTAGATCATTTGTATCGTATCTTTCACTACATAATTTTTCACCAAATTTCACAAACACTAAGAAAGTTTGTTTTTCGATTCAAAACATGATTTTAAACACTTTGAGGAGTTCAAATAACGTGTTTTTAGATCATTTGTATCGTATCTTTCACTACATAACTTTTCACCAAATTTCACAAACACTAAGAAAGTTTGTTTTTCTATTCTAAACAAGTTTTTACCGCTTTGAGGAGTTCAAATAACGTGTTTTTAGATCGTTTGTATCGTATCTTTCACTACATAACTTTTCACCAAATTTCACAAACACTAAGAAAGTTTGTTTTTCTATTCAAAACAAGTTTTTAACGCTTTGAGGAGTTCAAATAATGTGTTTTTAGATCATTTGTATCGTATCTTTTACTACATAACTTTTCACCAAATTTCACAAACACTAAGAAAGTTTGTTTTTCGATTCAAAACAAGATTTTAACGCTTTGAGGAGTTCAAATAACGTGTTTTTAGATCATTTGTATTGTATCTTTCACTACATAACTTTTCACCAAATTTCACAAACACTAAGAAAGTTTGTTTTTCGATTCAAAACAAGATTTTAACGCTTTGAGGAGTTCAAATAACGTGTTTTTAGATCATTTGTATTGTATCTTTCACTACATAACTTTTCACCAAATTTCACAAACACTAAGAAAGTTTGTTTTTCGATTCAAAACAAGTTTTTAACGCTTTGAGGAGTTCAAATAACGTGTTTATTGATCATTTGTATCGTATCTTTTACTACATAACTTTTCACCAAATTTCACAAACACTAAGAAAGTTTGTTTTTCGATTCAAAACAAGATTTTAACGCTTTGAGGAGTTCAAATAACGTGTTTTTAGATCATTTGTATCGTATCTTTCACTACATAACTTTTCACCAAATTTTACAAACACTAAGAAAGTTTGTTTTTCGATTCAAAACAAACTTTTAACGCTTTGAGGAGTTCAAATAAGGTGTTTTTAGATCATTCGAATCGTATCTTGTACTACATAACTTTTCACCAAATGTCACAAACACTAAGAAAGTTTGTTTTTTGATTCAAAACAATCTATTAACGCTTTGAGGAGTTCAAATAACATGTTTTTAGATCATATGTATCGTATCTTTTACTGCATAACTTTTTCACCATATTTTAAAAACACTGAGAAAGTTTGTTTTTCGATTCAAAACAAGATTTTAACGCTTTGAGGAGTTCAAATAACGTGTTTTTAGATCATTTGTATCGTATCTTTCACTACATAACTTTTCCCCAAATTTCACAAACACTAAGAAAGTTTGTTTTTCTATTCAAAACAAGTTTTTAACGCTTTGAGGAGCTCAAATAACGTGTTTTTAGATCATTTGTATCGTATATTTTACTACATAATGTTTCACCAAATTTCACAAACACTAAGAAAGTTTGTTTTTCGATTTAAAACAAGATTTTAACACTTTGAGGAGTTCAAATAACATGTTTTTAGATCATTTGTATCGTATCTTTTACTACATAACTTTTCACCAAATTTCACAAACACTAAGAAAGTTTGTTTTTCGATTCAAAACAAGATTTTAACATTTTGAGGAGTTCAAATAACATGTTTTTAGATCATTTGTATCGTATCTTTCACTACATAACTTTTCACCAAATTTCACAAACACTAAGAAAGTTTGTTTTTCGATTCAAAACAAGATTTTAACGCATTGAGGAGTTCAAATAACGTGTTTTTAGATCATTTGTATCGTAACTTTCACTACATAACTTTTCCCCAAATTTCACAAACACTAAGAAAGTTTGTTTTTCTATGCAAAACAAGTTTTAAACGCTTTGAGGAGTTCAAATAACGTGTTTTTAGATCATTTGTATCGTATCTTTTACTACATAACTTTTCACCAAATTTTACAAACACTAAGAAAGTTTGTTTTTCGATTCAAAACAAGTTTTTAACGCTTTGAGGAGTTCAAATAACGTGTTTTTAGATCATTTGTATCGTATCTTTTACTACATAACTTTTCACCAAATTTCACAAACACTAAGAAAGTTTGTTTTTCGATTTAAAACAAGATTTTAACACTTTGAGGAGTTCAAATAACATGTTTTTAGATTATTTGTATCGTATCTTTTACTACATAACTTTTCACCAAATTTCACAAACACTAAGAAAGTTTGTTTTTCGATTCAAAAAAGATTTTAACGCTTTGAGGAGTTCAAATAACGTTTTTTTAGATCATTTGTATCGTATCTTTCACTACATAATTTTTCACCAAATTTCACAAACACTAAGAAAGTTTGTTTTTCGATTCAAAACATGATTTTAAACACTTTGAGGAGTTCAAATAACGTGTTTTTAGATCATTTGTATCGTATCTTTCACTACATAACTTTTCACCAAATTTCACAAACACTAAGAAAGTTTGTTTTTCTATTCTAAACAAGTTTTTACCGCTTTGAGGAGTTCAAATAACGTGTTTTTAGATCATTTGTATCGTATCTTTTACTACATAACTTTTCACCAAATTTCACAAACACTAAGAAAGTTTGTTTTTCTATTCAAAACAAGTTTTTAACGCTTTGAGGAGTTCAAATAACGTGTTTATTGATCATTTGTATCGTATCTTTTACTACATAACTTTTCACCAAATTTCACAAACACTAAGAAAGTTTGTTTTTCGATTCAAAACAAGATTTTAACGCTTTGAGGAGTTCAAATAACGTGTTTTTAGATCATTTGTATCGTATCTTTCACTACATAACTTTTCACCAAATTTCACAAACACTAAGAAAGTTTGTTTTTCTATTCAAAACAAGTTTTTAACGCTTTGAGGAGTTCAAATAACGTGTTTTTAGATCATTTGTATCGTATCTTTTACTACATAACTTTTCACCAAATTTCACAAACACTAAGAAAGTTTGTTTTTCGATTCAAAAAAGATTTTAACGCTTTGAGGAGTTCAAATAACGTTTTTTTAGATCATTTGTATCGTATCTTTCACTACATAATTTTTCACCAAATTTCACAAACACTAAGAAAGTTTGTTTTTCGATTCAAAACATGATTTTAAACACTTTGAGGAGTTCAAATAACGTGTTTTTAGATCATTTGTATCGTATCTTTCACTACATAACTTTTCACCAAATTTCACAAACACTTAGAAAGTTTGTTTTTCTATTCTAAACAAGTGTTTACCGCTTTGAGGAGTTCAAATAACGTGTTTTTAGATCGTTTGTATCGTATCTTTCACTACATAACTTTTCACCAAATTTCACAAACACTAAGAAAGTTTGTTTTTCTATTCAAAACAAGTTTTTAACGCTTTGAGGAGTTCAAATAATGTGTTTTTAGATCATTTGTATCGTATCTTTTACTACATAACTTTTCACCAAATTTCACAAACACTAAGAAAGTTTGTTTTTCGATTCAAAACAAGATTTTAACGCTTTGAGGAGTTCAAATAACGTGTTTTTAGATCATTTGTATTGTATCTTTCACTACATAACTTTTCACCAAATTTCACAAACACTAAGAAAGTTTGTTTTTCGATTCAAAACAAGATTTTAACGCTTTGAGGAGTTCAAATAACGTGTTTTTAGATCATTTGTATTGTATCTTTCACTACATAACTTTTCACCAAATTTCACAAACACTAAGAAAGTTTGTTTTTCGATTCAAAACAAGTTTTTAACGCTTTGAGGAGTTCAAATAACGTGTTTATTGATCATTTGTATCGTATCTTTTACTACATAACTTTTCACCAAATTTCACAAACACTAAGAAAGTTTGTTTTTCGATTCAAAACAAGATTTTAACGCTTTGAGGAGTCAAAATAACGTGTTTTTAGATCATTTGTATCGTATCTTTCACTACATAACTTTTCACCAAATTTTACAAACACTAAGAAAGTTTGTTTTTCGATTCAAAACAAACTTTTAACGCTTTGAGGAGTTCAAATAAGGTGTTTTTAGATCATTCGAATCGTATCTTGTACTACATAACTTTTCACCAAATGTCACTAACACTAAGAAAGTTTGTTTTTTGATTCAAAACAATCTATTAACGCTTTGAGGAGTTCAAATAACATGTTTTTAGATCATATGTATCGTATCTTTTACTGCATAACTTTTTCACCATATTTTAAAAACACTGAGAAAGTTTGTTTTTCGATTCAAAACAAGATTTTAACGCTTTGAGGAGTTCAAATAACGTGTTTTTAGATCATTTGTATCGTATCTTTCACTACATAACTTTTCCCCAAATTTCACAAACACTAAGAAAGTTTGTTTTTCTATTCAAAACAAGTTTTTAACGCTTTGAGGAGCTCAAATAACGTGTTTTTAGATCATTTGTATCGTATATTTTACTACATAATGTTTCACCAAATTTCACAAACACTAAGAAAGTTTGTTTTTCGATTTAAAACAAGATTTTAACACTTTGAGGAGTTCAAATAACATGTTTTTAGATCATTTGTATCGTATCTTTTACTACATAACTTTTCACCAAATTTCACAAACACTAAGAAAGTTTGTTTTTCGATTCAAAACAAGATTTTAACATTTTGAGGAGTTCAAATAACATGTTTTTAGATCATTTGTATCGTATCTTTCACTACATAACTTTTCACCAAATTTCACAAACACTAAGAAAGTTTGTTTTTCGATTCAAAACAAGATTTTAACGCATTGAGGAGTTCAAATAACGTGTTTTTAGATCATTTGTATCGTAACTTTCACTACATAACTTTTCCCCAAATTTCACAAACACTAAGAAAGTTTGTTTTTCTATGCAAAACAAGTTTTAAACGCTTTGAGGAGTTCAAATAACGTGTTTTTAGATCATTTGTATCGTATCTTTTACTACATAACTTTTCACCAAATTTTACAAACACTAAGAAAGTTTGTTTTTCGATTCAAAACAAGTTTTTAACGCTTTGAGGAGTTCAAATAACGTGTTTTTAGATCATTTGTATCGTATCTTTTACTACATAACTTTTCACCAAATTTCACAAACACTAAGAAAGTTTGTTTTTCGATTCAAAAAAGATTTTAACGCTTTCAGGAGTTGAAATAACGTGTTTTTAGATCATTTGTATCGTATCTTTCACTACATAACTTTTCACCAAATTTCACAAACACTAAGAAAGTTTGTTATTCTATTTCAAAACAAGATTCTAATGCTTTGAGGAGTTCAAATAACGAGTTTTTAGATCATTTGTATCGTATCTTTTACTACATAACTTTTCACCAAATTTCACAAACACTAAGAAAGTTTGTTTTTCGATTCAAAACAAGATTTTAACGCTTTGAGGAGTTCAAATAACATGTTTTTAGATCATTTGTATCGTATCTTTTACTACATAACTTTTCACCAAATTTCACAAACACTAAGAAAGTTTGTTTTTCGATTCAAAACAAGATTTTAACGCTTTGAGGAGTTCAAATAACGTGTTTTTAGATCATTTGTATCGTATCTTTTACTACATAACTTTTCACCAAATTTCACAAACACTAAGAAAGTTTGTTTTTCGATTCAAAACAAGATTTTAACGCTTTGAGGAGTTCAAATAACTTGTTTTTAGATCATTTGTATCGTATCTTTTACTACATAACTTTTCACCAAATTTCACAAACACTAAGAAAGTTTGTTTTTCGATTCAAAACAAGTTTTTCACGCTTTGAGGAGTTCAAATAACGTGTTTTTAGATCATTTGTATCGTATCTTTTACTACATAACTTTTCACCAAATTTCACAAACACTAAGAAAGTTTGTTTTTCGATTCAAAACAAGATTTTAACGCTTTGAGGAGTTCAAATAACGTGTTTTTAGATCATTTGTATCGTATCTTTCACAACATAACTTTTCACCAAATTTCACAAACACAAAGAAAGTTTGTTTTTCTATTCAAAACATGTTTTTAACGCTTTGAGGAGCTCAAATAACGTGTTTTTAGATCATTTGTATCGTATCATTTACTACATAATTTTTCACCAAATTTCACAAACACTAAGAAAGTTTGTTTTTCGATTTAAAACAAGATTTTAACACTTTGAGGAGTTCAAATAACATGTTTTTAGATTATTTGTATCGTATCTTTTACTACATAACTTTTCACCAAATTTCACAAACACTAAGAAAGTTTGTTTTTCGATTCAAAAAAGATTTTAACGCTTTGAGGAGTTCAAATAACGTTTTTTTAGATCATTTGTATCGTATCTTTCACTACATAATTTTTCACCAAATTTCACAAACACTAAGAAAGTTTGTTTTTCGATTCAAAACATGATTTTAAACACTTTGAGGAGTTCAAATAACGTGTTTTTAGATCATTTGTATCGTATCTTTCACTACATAACTTTTCACCAAATTTCACAAACACTAAGAAAGTTTGTTTTTCTATTCTAAACAAGTTTTTACCGCTTTGAGGAGTTCAAATAACGTGTTTTTAGATCATTTGTATCGTATCTTTTACTACATAACTTTTCACCAAATTTCACAAACACTAAGAAAGTTTGTTTTTCTATTCAAAACAAGTTTTTAACGCTTTGAGGAGTTCAAATAACGTGTTTATTGATCATTTGTATCGTATCTTTTACTACATAACTTTTCACCAAATTTCACAAACACTAAGAAAGTTTGTTTTTCGATTCAAAACAAGATTTTAACGCTTTGAGGAGTTCAAATAACGTGTTTTTAGATCATTTGTATCGTATCTTTCACTACATAACTTTTCACCAAATTTCACAAACACTAAGAAAGTTTGTTTTTCTATTCAAAACAAGTTTTTAACGCTTTGAGGAGTTCAAATAACGTGTTTTTAGATCATTTGTATCGTATCTTTTACTACATAACTTTTCACCAAATTTCACAAACACTAAGAAAGTTTGTTTTTCGATTCAAAAAAGATTTTAACGCTTTGAGGAGTTCAAATAACGTTTTTTTAGATCATTTGTATCGTATCTTTCACTACATAATTTTTCACCAAATTTCACAAACACTAAGAAAGTTTGTTTTTCGATTCAAAACATGATTTTAAACACTTTGAGGAGTTCAAATAACGTGTTTTTAGATCATTTGTATCGTATCTTTCACTACATAACTTTTCACCAAATTTTACAAACACTTAGAAAGTTTGTTTTTCTATTCTAAACAAGTGTTTACCGCTTTGAGGAGTTCAAATAACGTGTTTTTAGATCGTTTGTATCGTATCTTTCACTACATAACTTTTCACCAAATTTCACAAACACTAAGAAAGTTTGTTTTTCTATTCAAAACAAGTTTTTAACGCTTTGAGGAGTTCAAATAATGTGTTTTTAGATCATTTGTATCGTATCTTTTACTACATAACTTTTCACCAAATTTCACAAACACTAAGAAAGTTTGTTTTTCGATTCAAAACAAGATTTTAACGCTTTGAGGAGTTCAAATAACGTGTTTTTAGATCATTTGTATTGTATCTTTCACTACATAACTTTTCACCAAATTTCACAAACACTAAGAAAGTTTGTTTTTCGATTCAAAACAAGATTTTAACGCTTTGAGGAGTTCAAATAACGTGTTTTTAGATCATTTGTATTGTATCTTTCACTACATAACTTTTCACCAAATTTCACAAACACTAAGAAAGTTTGTTTTTCGATTCAAAACAAGTTTTTAACGCTTTGAGGAGTTCAAATAACGTGTTTATTGATCATTTGTATCGTATCTTTTACTACATAACTTTTCACCAAATTTCACAAACACTAAGAAAGTTTGTTTTTCGATTCAAAACAAGATTTTAATGCTTTGAGGAGTCAAAATAACGTGTTTTTAGATCATTTGTATCGTATCTTTCACTACATAACTTTTCACCAAATTTTACAAACACTAAGAAAGTTTGTTTTTCGATTCAAAACAAACTTTTAACGCTTTGAGGAGTTCAAATAAGGTGTTTTTAGATCATTCGAATCGTATCTTGTACTACATAACTTTTCACCAAATGTCACTAACACTAAGAAAGTTTGTTTTTTGATTCAAAACAATCTATTAACGCTTTGAGGAGTTCAAATAACATGTTTTTAGATCATATGTATCGTATCTTTTACTGCATAACTTTTTCACCATATTTTAAAAACACTGAGAAAGTTTGTTTTTCGATTCAAAACAAGATTTTAACGCTTTGAGGAGTTCAAATAACGTGTTTTTAGATCATTTGTATCGTATCTTTCACTACATAACTTTTCCCCAAATTTCACAAACACTAAGAAAGTTTGTTTTTCTATTCAAAACAAGTTTTTAACGCTTTGAGGAGCTCAAATAACGTGTTTTTAGATCATTTGTATCGTATATTTTACTACATAATGTTTCACCAAATTTCACAAACACTAAGAAAGTTTGTTTTTCGATTTAAAACAAGATTTTAACACTTTGAGGAGTTCAAATAACATGTTTTTAGATCATTTGTATCGTATCTTTTACTACATAACTTTTCACCAAATTTCACAAACACTAAGAAAGTTTGTTTTTCGATTCAAAACAAGATTTTAACATTTTGAGGAGTTCAAATAACATGTTTTTAGATCATTTGTATCGTATCTTTCACTACATAACTTTTCACCAAATTTCACAAACACTAAGAAAGTTTGTTTTTCGATTCAAAACAAGATTTTAACGCATTGAGGAGTTCAAATAACGTGTTTTTAGATCATTTGTATCGTAACTTTCACTACATAACTTTTCCCCAAATTTCACAAACACTAAGAAAGTTTGTTTTTCTATGCAAAACAAGTTTTAAACGCTTTGAGGAGTTCAAATAATGTGTTTTTAGATCATTTGTATCGTATCTTTTACTACATAACTTTTCACCAAATTTTACAAACACTAAGAAAGTTTGTTTTTCGATTCAAAACAAGTTTTTAACGCTTTGAGGAGTTCAAATAACGTGTTTTTAGATCATTTGTATCGTATCTTTTACTACATAACTTTTCACCAAATTTCACAAACACTAAGAAAGTTTGTTTTTCGATTCAAAAAAGATTTTAACGCTTTCAGGAGTTGAAATAACGTGTTTTTAGATCATTTGTATCGTATCTTTCACTACATAACTTTTCACCAAATTTCACAAACACTAAGAAAGTTTGTTATTCTATTTCAAAACAAGATTCTAATGCTTTGAGGAGTTCAAATAACGAGTTTTTAGATCATTTGTATCGTATCTTTTACTACATAACTTTTCACCAAATTTCACAAACACTAAGAAAGTTTGTTTTTCGATTCAAAACAAGATTTTAACGCTTTGAGGAGTTCAAATAACATGTTTTTAGATCATTTGTATCGTATCTTTTACTACATAACTTTTCACCAAATTTCACAAACACTAAGAAAGTTTGTTTTTCGATTCAAAACAAGATTTTAACGCTTTGAGGAGTTCAAATAACGTGTTTTTAGATCATTTGTATCGTATCTTTTACTACATAACTTTTCACCAAATTTCACAAACACTAAGAAAGTTTGTTTTTCGATTCAAAACAAGATTTTAACGCTTTGAGGAGTTCAAATAACTTGTTTTTAGATCATTTGTATCGTATCTTTTACTACATAACTTTTCACCAAATTTCACAAACACTAAGAAAGTTTGTTTTTCGATTCAAAACAAGTTTTTCACGCTTTGAGGAGTTCAAATAACGTGTTTTTAGATCATTTGTATCGTATCTTTTACTACATAACTTTTCACCAAATTTCACAAACACTAAGAAAGTTTGTTTTTCGATTCAAAACAAGATTTTAACGCTTTGAGGAGTTCAAATAACGTGTTTTTAGATCATTTGTATCGTATCTTTCACAACATAACTTTTCACCAAATTTCACAAACACAAAGAAAGTTTGTTTTTCTATTCAAAACATGTTTTTAACGCTTTGAGGAGCTCAAATAACGTGTTTTTAGATCATTTGTATCGTATCATTTACTACATAATTTTTCACCAAATTTCACAAACACTAAGAAAGTTTGTTTTTCGATTTAAAACAAGATTTTAACACTTTGAGGAGTTCAAATAACATGTTTTTAGATTATTTGTATCGTATCTTTTACTACATAACTTTTCACCAAATTTCACAAACACTAAGAAAGTTTGTTTTTCGATTCAAAACAAGATTTTAACGCTTTGAGGAGTTCAAATAACACGTTTTTAGATCATTTGTATCGTATCTTTCACTACATAAATTTTCACCAAATTTCACAAACACTATGAAAGTTTGTTTTTCGATTCAAAACAAGATTTTAACGCTTTGAGGAGTTCAAATAACGTGTTTTTAGATCATTTGTATCGTATCTTTCACTACATAACTTTTCACCAAATTTCACAAACACTAAGAAAGTTTGTTTTTCTATTCAAAACAAGTTTTTAACGCTTTGAGGAGTTCAAATAACGTGTTTTTAGATCATTTGTATCGTATCTTTTACTACATAAGTTTTCACCAAATTTCACAAACACTAAGAAAGTTTGTTTTTCGATTCAAAAAAGATTTTAACGCTTTCAGGAGTTGAAATAACGTGTTTTTAGATCATTTGTATCGTATCTTTCACTACATAACTTTTCACCAAATTTCACAAACACTAAGAAAGTTTGTTATTCTATTTCAAAACAAGATTCTAATGCTTTGAGGAGTTCAAATAACGAGTTTTTACATCATTTGTATCGTATCTTTTACTACATAACTTTTCACCAAATTTCACAAACACTAAGAAAGTTTGTTTTTCGATTCAAAACAAGATTTTAACGCTTTGAGGAGTTCAAATAACGTGTTTTTAGATCATTTGTATCGTATCTTTTACTACATAACTTTTCACCAAATTTCACAAACACTAAGAAAGTTTGTTTTTCGATTCAAAACAAGATTTTAACACTTTGAGGAGTTCAAATAACATGTTTTTAGATCATTTGTATCGTATCTTTTACTGCATAACTTTTCACCAAATTTCACAAACACTAAGAAAGTTTGTTTTTCGATTCAAAACAAGTTTTTCACGCTTTGAGGAGTTCAAATAACGTGTTTTTAGATCATTTGTATCGTATCTTTTACTACATAACTTTTCACCAAATTTCACAAACACTAAGAAAGTTTGTTTTTCGATTCAAAACAAGATTTTAACGCTTTGAGGAGTTCAAATAACGTGTTTTTAGATCATTTGTATCGTATCTTTCACAACATAACTTTTCACCAAATTTCACAAACACTAAGAAAGTTTTTTTTCTATTCAAAACATGTTTTTAACGCTTTGAGGAGCTCAAATAACGTGTTTTTAGATCATTTGTATCGTATCATTTACTACATAATTTTTCACCAAATTTCACAAACACTAAGAAAGTTTGTTTTTCGATTTAAAACAAGATTTTAACACTTTGAGGAGTTCAAATAACATGTTTTTAGATTATTTGTATCGTATCTTTTACTACATAACTTTTCACCAAATTTCACAAACACTAAGAAAGTTTGTTTTTCGATTCAAACCAAGATTTTAACGCTTTGAGGAGTTCAAATAACACGTTTTTAGATCATTTGTATCGTATCTTTCACTACATAAATTTTCACCAAATTTCACAAACACTATGAAAGTTTGTTTTTCGATTCAAAACAAGATTTTAACGCTTTGAGGAGTTCAAATAACGTGTTTTTAGATCATTTGTATCGTATCTTTCACTACATAACTTTTCACCAAATTTCACAAACACTAAGAAAGTTTGTTTTTCTATTCAAAACAAGTTTTTAACGCTTTGAGGAGTTCAAATAACGTGTTTTTAGATCATTTGTATCGTATCTTTTACTACATAACTTTTCACCAAATTTCACAAACACTAAGAAAGTTTGTTTTTCGATTCAAAACTAGATTTTAACGTTTTGAGGAGTTCAAATAACATGTTTTTAGATCATTTGTACCGTATCTTTCACTACATAACTTTTCACCAAATTTCACAAACACTAAGAAAGTTTGTTTTTCGATTCAAAACAAGATTTTAACGCTTTGAGGAGTTCAAATAACGTGTTTTTAGATCATTTGTATCGTATCTTTCACTACATAACTTTTCACCAAATTTCACAAACACTAAGAAAGTTTGTTTTTCTATTCAAAACAAGTTTTTAACGCTTTGAGGAGTTCAAATAACGTGTTTTTAGATCATTTGTATCGTATCTTTTACTACATAACTTTTCACCAAATTTCACAAACACTAAGAAAGTTTGTTTTTCGATTCAAAACATGATTTTAAACACTTTGAGGAGTTCAAATAACGTGTTTTTAGATCATTTGTATCGTATCTTTCACTACATAACTTTTCACCAAATTTCACAAACACTAAGAAAGTTTGTTTTTCGATTCAAAACAAGATTTTAACGCTTTGAGGAGTTCAAATAACGTGTTTTTAGATCATTTGTATCGTATCTTTCACTACATAACTTTTCACCAAATTTCACAAACACTAAGAAAGTTTGTTTTTCGATTCAAAACAAGTTTTTAACGCTTTGAGGAGTTCAAATAACGTGTTTTTTGATCGTTTGTATCGTATCTTTTACTACATAACTTTTCACCAAATTTCACAAACACTAAGAAAGTTTGTTTTTCGAATCAAAACAAGATTTTAACGCTTTGAGGAGTTCAAATAACGTGTTTTTAGATCATTTGTATCGTATCTTTCACTACATAACTTTTCACCAAATTTTACAAACACTAAGAAAGTTTGTTTTTCGATTCAAAACAAACTTTTAACGCTTTGAGGAGTTCAAATAAGGTGTTTTTAGATCATTCGAATCGTATCTTGTACTACATAACTTTTCACCAAATGTCACAAACACTAAGAAAGTTTGTTTTTTGATTCAAAACAATCTATTAACGCTTTGAGGAGTTCAAATAACATGTTTTTAGATCATATGTATCGTATCTTTTACTGCATAACTTTTTCACCATATTTTGAAAACACTGAGAAAGTTTGTTTTTCGATTCAAAACAAGATTTTAACGCTTTGAGGAGTTCAAATAACGTTTTTTTAGATCATTTGTATCGTATCTTTCACTACATAATTTTTCACCAAATTTCACAAACACTAAGAAAGTTTGTTTTTCGATTCAAAACATGATTTTAAACACTTTGAGGAGTTCAAATAACGTGTTTTTAGATCATTTGTATCGTATCTTTCACTACATAACTTTTCACCAAATTTCACAAACACTAAGAAAGTTTGTTTTTCTATTCTAAACAAGTTTTTACCGCTTTGAGGAGTTCAAATAACGTGTTTTTAGATCGTTTGTATCGTATCTTTCACTACATAACTTTTCACCAAATTTCACAAACACTAAGAAAGTTTGTTTTTCGATTTAAAACAAGATTTTAACACTTTGAGGAGTTCCAATAACGTGTTTTTAGATCATTTGTATCGTATCTTTTACTACATAACTTTTCACCAAATTTCACAAACACTAAGAAAGTTTGTTTTTCGATTCAAAACAAGATTTTAACATTTTGAGGAGTTCAAATAACATGTTTTTAGATCATTTGTATCGTATCTTTCACTACATAACTTTTCACCAAATTTCACAAACACTAAGAAAGTTTGTTTTTCGATTCAAAACAAGATTTTAACGCTTTGAGGAGTTCAAATAACGTGTTTTTAGATCATTTGTATCGCATCTTTCACTACATAACTTTTCCCCAAATTTCACAAACACTAAGAAAGTTTGTTTTTCTATGCAAAACAAGTTTTTAACGCTTTGAGGAGTTCAAATTACGTGTTTTTAGATCATTTGTATCGTATCTTTTACTACATAACTTTTCACCAAATTTCACAAACACTAAGAAAGTTTGTTTTTCGATTCAAAACAAGTTTTTAACGCTTTGAGGAGTTCAAATAACGTGTTTTTAGATCATTTGTATCGTATCTTTTACTACATAACTTTTCACCAAATTTCACAAACACTAAGAAAGTTTGTTTTTCGATTCAAAAAAGATTTTAACGCTTTCAGGAGTTGAAATAACGTGTTTTTAGATCATTTGTATCGTATCTTTCACTACATAACTTTTCACCAAATTTCACAAACACTAAGAAAGTTTGTTATTCTATTTCAAAACAAGATTCTAATGCTTTGAGGAGTTCAAATAACGAGTTTTTAGATCATTTGTATCGTATCTTTTACTACATAACTTTTCACCAAATTTCACAAACACTAAGAAAGTTTGTTTTTCGATTCAAAACAAGATTTTAACGCTTTGAGGAGTTCAAATAACATGTTTTTAGATCATTTGTATCGTATCTTTTACTACATAACTTTTCACCAAATTTCACAAACCCTAAGAAAGTTTGTTTTTCGATTCAAAACAAGATTTTAACGCTTTGAGGAGTTCAAATAACGTGTTTTTAGATCATTTGTATCGTATCTTTTACTACATAACTTTTCACCAAATTTCACAAACACTAAGAAAGTTTGTTTTTCGATTCAAAACAAGATTTTAACGCTTTGAGGAGTTCAAATAACATGTTTTTAGATCATTTGTATCGTATCTTTTACTACATAACTTTTCACCAAATTTCACAAACACTAAGAAAGTTTGTTTTTCGATTCAAAACAAGTTTTTCACGCTTTGAGGAGTTCAAATAACGTGTTTTTAGATCATTTGTATCGTATCTTTTACTACATAACTTTTCACCAAATTTCACAAACACTAAGAAAGTTTGTTTTTCGATTCAAAACAAGATTTTAACGCTTTGAGGAGTTCAAATAACGTGTTTTTAGATCATTTGTATCGTATCTTTCACAACATAACTTTTCACCAAATTTCACAAACACTAAGAAAGTTTGTTTTTCTATTCAAAACATGTTTTTAACGCTTTGAGGAGCTCAAATAACGTGTTTTTAGATCATTTGTATCGTATCATTTACTACATAATTTTTCACCAAATTTCACAAACACTAAGAAAGTTTGTTTTTCTATTTAAAACAAGATTTTAACACTTTGAGGAGTTCAAATAACATGTTTTTAGATTATTTGTATCGTATCTTTTACTACATAACTTTTCACCAAATTTCACAAACACTAAGAAAGTTTGATTTTCGATTCAAAACAAGATTTTAACGCTTTGAGGAGTTCAAATAACACGTTTTTAGATCATTTGTATCGTATCTTTCACTACATAAATTTTCACCAAATTTCACAAACACTATGAAAGTTTGTTTTTCGATTCAAAACAAGATTTTAACATTTTGAGGAGTTCAAATAACGTGTTTTTAGATCATTTGTATCGTATCTTTCACTACATAACTTTTCACCAAATTTCACAAACACTAAGAAAGTTTGTTTTTCGATTCAAAACAAGATTTTAACGCTTTGAGGAGTTCAAATAACGTGTTTTTAGATCATTTGTATCGTATCTTTCACTACAAAACTTTTCCCCAAATTTCACAAACACTAAGAAAGTTTGTTTTTCTATGCAAAACAAGTTTTTAACGCTTTGAGGAGTTCAAATAACGTGTTTTTAGATCATTTGTATCGTATCTTTTACTACATAACTTTTCACCAAATTTCACAAACACTAAGAAAGTTTGTTTTTCGATTCAAAACAAGATTTTAACATTTTGAGGAGTTCAAATAACATGTTTTTAGATCATTTGTATCGTATCTTTCACTACATAACTTTTCACCAAATTTCACAAATATTAAGAAAGTTTGTTTTTCGATTCAAAACAAGATTTTAACGCTTTGAGGAGTTCAAATAACGTGTTTTTAGATCATTTGTATCGTATCTTTCACTACATAACTTTTCCCCAAATTTCACAAACACTAAGAAAGTTTGTTTTTCTATGCAAAACAAGTTTTTAACGCTTTGAGCAGTTCAAATAACGTGTTTTTAGATCATTTGTATCGTATCTTTTACTACATAATTTTTCACCAAATTTCACAAACACTAAGAAAGTTTGTTTTTCGATTCAAAACAAGATTTTAACGCTTTGAGGAGTTCAAATAACGTGTTGTTAGATCATTTGTATCGTATCTTTTACTACATAATTTTTCACCAAATTTCACAAACACTAAGAAAGTTTGTTTTTCGATTCAAAACAAGATTTTAACGCTTTGAGGAGTTCAAATAACGTGTTTTTAGATCATTTGTATCGTATCTTTTACTACATAACTTTTCACCAAATTTCACAAACACTAAGAAAGTTTGTTTTTTGATTCAAAACAAGATTTTAACGCTTTGAGGAGTTCAAATAACGTGTTTTTAGATCATTTGTATCGTATCTTTTACTACATAACTTTTCACCAAATTTCACAAACACTAAGAAAGTTTGTTTTTTGATTCAAAACAAGATTTTAACGCTTTGAGGGGTCCAAATAACGTGTTTTTAGATCAATTGTATCGTATCTTTTACTACATAACTTTTCACCAAATTTCACAAACACTAAGAAAGTTTGTTTTTAGATTCAAAACAAGATTTTAACGCTTTCAGGAGTTCAAATAACGTGTTTTTAGATAAATTGAATCGTATCTTTTACTACATAACTTTTCACCAAATTTTACAAACACTAAGAAAGTTTGTTTTTCGATTCAAAACAAACTTTTAACGCTTTGAGGAGTTCAAATAAGGTGTTTTTAGATCATTCGAATCGTATCTTGTACTACATAACTTTTCACCAAATGTCACAAACACTTAGAAAGTTTGTTTTTCGATTCAAAACAATCTATTAACGCTTTGAGGAGTTCAAATAACATGTTTTTAGATCATATGTATCGTATCTTTTACTGCATAACTTTTTCACCAAATTTTAAAAACACTGAGAAAGTTTGTTTTTCGATTCAAAACAAGATTTTAACGCTTTGAGGAGTTCAAATAACGTGTTTTTAGATCATTTGTATCGTATCTTTTACTACATAACTTTTCACCAAATTTCACAAACACTAAGAAAGTTTGTTTTTCGATTCAAAACAAGATTTTAACGCTTGGAGGAGTTCAAATAACGTGTTTTTAGATCATTTGTATCGTATATTTCACTACATAACTTTTCACCAAATTTCACAAACACTAAGAAAGTTTGTTTTTGGATTCAAAACAAGATTTTAACGCTTTGAGGAGTTCAAATAACGTGTTTTTAGATCATTTGTATCGTATCTTTTACTACATAACTTTTCACCAAATTTCACAAACACTGAGAAAGTTTGTTTTTCGATTCAAAACAAGATTTTAACGCTTTGAGGAGTTCAATAAAATGTTTTTAGATCATTGTTATAGTATCTTTTACTACATAACTTTTCACCAAATTTCACAAACACTAAGAAAGTTTGTTCTTCGATTCAAAACAAACTTTTGACGCTTTGAGGACTTCAAATAACGTATTTTTAGACCATTTGAATCGTATCGTTTTACTACATAACTTTTCACCAAATTTCACAAACACTAAGAAAGTTTGTTTTTGGATTCAAATCAATATGTTAACGTTATGAGGAGTTCAAATCACATGTTTTTAGATCATTTGTATCGTATCTCTTGCTGCATAACTTTTCACCAAATTTGACAAACACTAAGCAAATTTGTTTTTCTATTCAAAACTATCTTATAACGCTTTGAGGAGTTCAAATAACGTGTTTTGAGATCATTTGTATCGTATCTTTTACTACCTAACTTTTCACCAAATTTTACAAACACTAAGAAACATTGTTTTTCGATTCAAAACAAACTTTTAACGCTTTGAGGAGTTCAAATAACGTGTTTTTAGATCATTTGAATCGTATCTTTCACTACATAGCTTTTCACCAAATTTCACAAACACTAAGAAAGTTTGTTTTTCGATTGAAAACAATATTATAATGTTTTGAGGAGTTCAAATAACGTGTTTTTTGATCATTTGAATCGTATCTTTTACTACATAACTTTGCACCAAATTTTACAAACACTAAGAAAGTTTGTTTTTGGATTCAAAACGAACTTTTAACGCGTTGAGGAGTTCAAATAAGGTGTTTTTAGATCATTCGAATCGTATCTTGTACTACATAACTTTTCACCAAATTTCACAAACACTTAGAAAGTTTGATTTTGGATTCAAAACAATATATTAACGCGTTGAGGAGTTCAAATAACATTGTTTTTAGATCATGTGTACCGTATCTCTTACTGCATAACTTTTCACCAAATTTTACAAACACTAGGCAAGTTTGTTTTTTGATTCAAAACAATCTTATAACGCTTTCAGGAGTTCAAATAACGTGTTTTTAGATCATTTGTATCGTATATTTTACTACATAACTTTTCACCAAATTTTACAAACAGTAAGAAACTTTGTTTTTAAATTCAAAACAAACTTTTAACGCTTTCAGGATTTAAAATAACGTGTTTTTAGATCATTTGGATCGTATCTTTTACTACATAAATTTTCACGAAATGTCACAAACACTAAGAAAGTTTGTTTTTGGATTCAAAACAATCTTATAACGCTTTGAGGAGTTCAAATAACGTGTTTTTAGATCATTTGTATCATATTTTTCACTACATAACTTTTCACCAAATTTTACAAACACTAAGAAATTTTGTTTTTCTATTGAAAACAATCTTATAACGCTTTGAGTAGTTCAATTAACTTGTTTTTAGATTATTTGTATCGTATCTTTCACTACATAACTCTACTCCAAATTTCACAAACACTAAGAAAGTTTGTTTTTCGATTCAAAACAATATTTTAACGCTTTGAGGAGTTCAAATAACGTGTTTTTAGATCATTTGAATCGTATCTTTTACTACATAACTTTTCACCAAATTTTACAAACAATAAGAAAGTTTGTTTTTCGATTCAAAACAAACTTTTAACGCTTTGAGGAGTTCAAATAAGGTGTTTTTAGATCATTCGAATCGTATCTTGTACTACATAACTTTTCACCAAATTTCACAAACAATAAGAAAGTTTGATTTTGGATTCAAAACAATCTATTAACGCTTTGAGGAGTTCAAATAACGTGTTTTTAGATCATTTGTATCGTATCTCTTACTGCATAACTTTTCGCCAAATTTTACAAACATTAGGCAAGTTTGTTTTTTGATTCAAAACAATCTTATAACGTTTTGAGGAGTTCAAATAACGTGTTTTTAGATCATTTGTATCGTATATTTACTACATAACTTTTCACCAAATTTTACAAACAGTAAAAAACTTTGTTTTTCGATTCAAAACCAATTTTTATTAGACTTTAGAGCATGCATTTATCCTTATTTCCCTATTTCATTTCAACAGAAATCTCGCCATTTCGCCTACCTCGCTCACCTCGCCTTTTGTCTCTCTCCACTTTCCAATTTTGATATCAATTTGTCTCTTGTTTGCAATTTTTCAGTCTTTTGCATTTCCATTTTCCCTTTTTTTTTTAATTTCCAGCTTTTGTCAGCCTAATTAATGTTCTTGTTTGCAAAGTATCTTTGTTCTTGTTTCCGATGTACTATGATGCCATCAGTGAGGGAATAATAATGTGACAAGCTAGTTGATAAAGAGGGGCAATGATGACCACCATGGTACATCTCGTTTTTCTTGTTTTTGTTCAATTTCAACTTTCAGCATGGTACAACTAATTAATTTCCCCATTTGCCATTCAATTTGAGGTTTTCGCAATTTCTTTTAATTTTAGGATCGATTTCGCCATTTACTAGTCAATTTCGGGTTAAATTTCAACAATTTTTTTTTTGTCAATTTCAGGTTCGATATCGACGTGTGCCGATCAATTTCATCCAATTCGACTATTCACCATTTGCCCTCAGACCAATCACCTTCACCATTGTATTTAATTTCAATTTGTATTGATTCAATTTATATATTTAATTTGTATTTAATTTATATTTAAATTGTATTTAATCTTACTTACTTCAAATATTGATATTATTGTTTTTGTTAATTTTTTAATTATAAAGTATCCTGGAATGAAGGGATGAGAAAGAAAAGAAGACAAACTTATTTGGAAAATAAAATCGCAGACATGGGTCACATTGATGAAGCGTTGTAATTGCTAAGAAAAATCAATATTTCATTTGAAAGTTACAATGTATTTTATATTCATGGACTCGTAACATTACTTGTCACGGGCTTCTAAAATTGTCGGACCTTCCAGGTTTATGAAAACATCTGATCAAAAATCAAATGTATTCTCAAACATATAAATATCAATACATGTATTTAAATTTAATATGTTCATGTATTCTAAAATATCTCAAATCAAACGTGCCCTAAAAGTGATTATGTTTTTTATTAAGATGTGAGTGTCGAAGGCCTTCGCCAATTTATAGTTGGCATCGTCGATATGTAAGCGATATGGTATAAACGATATGCGAGATCTACAACATTAGTTGACGAAAACACATCAATTTCAATCAATAAGTCAAAAATAAAAAGCCTAGATTTTGTTTGGGCAAACATTTTTTTGTCGGGCCAAGAAGACTTAAATACAATTGAGCCTATAATTTTTTATTTAGTGGAAGGTAACAATAACAACTCATATTCGTAATCTAACTTAACATAATATCAAGATTGATTAATTAATTAAGGTAAAATTCACCAGCAAAGCAGATTAGATTTAGTGCATCATTTGAAATATTTTTTTAATGTGTTTGGTAATGTAACTTTTAATTATGTATATTTCTACAATTCATTTTATTAAATATCTTGCCGATATAATATTTAACTATGCCAAATTTATTCTTTGAATTATACTATTATAGCATTATACTAATTGAAGAATTCCAAATGAACGAATAAGGTGACCCGTATTCTTTTTTTATTCTATGTTTTATCATTTTTATAACTCGAAAAAGAAATTAAAATGTCTGATGTATGTATTGGAGCTTGGAGCATAACTCGAAAAATTATGCAGGTGCAAGACTAACCAAAAAAAGAACCAGAAATAAAATTATTTTCGGCATGGATATTTTCATGTGATTATAATTTGTTTGGAGTTATCTATTTTAATTAAGAAATATATATTCCTTATTCCTTATTTATAATTAGTTTGTGATTAGTTGCAAGTATGTTATCTATTTAACATTTTTTTAAACTTGTTTGTTGATTTTTTATTGTTCGTAGCAAGTTTGGTATATACAATTACCACTGTTTGATACGATGATATCCAAAATCATTAAAGATGTCCTTAAAACATGTGGGTGGATTTGGGGACTCGAGCACGAAGCAAAGTGAAATTATCCTTTCAACAAATAACAATCAACTATGTTGAGAGACATGCAACCCAATAATTTGATGGGCTATAGGCCTCCTATTCAGGTACTGCACCTTATGCTTGAGCATGCTTTTTCTATGTTTACTTTTATTAAAATTAAAGGAAAATTAAAAAAAAAACCTTTATCTTTTTAGGATATTAAAATTAAAGGAAAAATGAGTTATCAAATAATGCTGAAAATATTGAGTTTTTTTTTCATAGACAATTTTTCTTATCCATTCGGACAGGAACAATTTGAAATCAGCCGGTTAAAAATGAATTCAGTGAAAAGGATACAAATATAATTTGCTATATTTTGATATCACTGATATGCATGGTCCGGCATTAAAGGATAGACACATGTAAATGTAATGAAGTTATGAAAAGTAAAATTTATTTGTGAAGAGAAATGGAGAGAATAAAGGTTGGTCAACTATGTTACGCGGATACTTCAAAAACGCAGAAGTATCCTGAGGATACGCGTATCGGATACGGATACGGGTGCGATACGGCTCGGATACGTATCGGATACGCCACGTGGCGTATCCGAATATTTTAATATTTTTTTTTCGGATACGGCGGGGATACGGCAGGATACGGCAGGATACGGCTGGGGATACGGCCAGGATACGGCTGGGATACTCCATTTAGGATACTTCGGCTCATTATATATTTTGGCCCATAATATTTTTAAATAAATTATATAGGATACTTCTAAGATACTTCTAGATTAGTTCTAAAATATTTCTAGAATAAGTTTATGATAGTTTTATGATACTTGTATTGTTTGCTCGATATTATTTATTGCCATGATATTTAATTTAAAAATATAATTAATTAATTATTTAATTTATTACTTATTTATTAATTATATATAATATAAATATATTAAATTGCCGTATCCCCGTATCCGTGATTTTTTGAAAATTGCCGTATCGCCGTATCCGTATCGTATCGGATACGCTACCCGTATCCGTATCCGTGCAACATAGTTGGTCAGCAATATGATATCAAAATAGCATGGTACGAATTATTGATTATTAATGATTAATTAATTGTAAATAAACTTTACGTGTAATGCAATAAGATGTGCAATCATATTTATTTCAATTTCAATTCATGCGATTAGATTTATAAACTTAAATTTTCGTGACAAAAAGAAATGCTTTGAACATTTCATAATATCATTATATCATTGTTCATACAATTCCATTCGCAATACCTTCACATATCATTATATCGTTGTTCATACAAATCTAATACTTCCGGCATCAATATGGTATTTCAATATCAATATAATATTTCTGAGCTTACACGCATGTCATTTGTGATACTAACAATCTATTTTGGTGTCATTAGCAATTACAATATTAATATATCACATAGCTAATATTTGTCACAAGTTTTAAGTCAATATATATAATTTTATTACCTACCTACTATTTTGTATACTGAAAATTTTCTAATGTCAATATCTATTATTTTTAGTAGCAATATATTATTTCCAATATAAACAATACATTTACAGTGCAATACAACATTTACATCATTAATATATATTGTGTTAATAAGATTTCTTGTGTCCATATTGCAAATAAATCATTTTAAGGCCAAAAAAAAAACTATTTTCAATGCTCATATACCATATTTATAATCGATATATATTTTGATTACTCTATATCAATTTTGGAATTGATATACTTTTTTTGAAAAATAGAGGGATATTTTGGTCAAAAAAAATTACAATATCATGAAATATTCCTTTAGGGGGGAATCGAAAAGAAAATTTTGTATGTAGGATTTTTTTTGGAGTTTCTCAAAATTTAGGATTTTTTTTGTAAATTCAAGAAAAGATAGGGGGCTATTTGTAAATTTCCCATTTGGACATGTGTTGAGAATGCCTAGGATAATATATTAATATACTAGTATAATACCCGCGACTTCGCTGCGAACATTTGATATGTTTTACTCTTACTTGTCATGATAAAACATGTTAAAAAAATAAATTATTTAAAATTTGTTGAGCATAATATTTACTCAAAATACATAACAGTATATATCCAATCAAGTATATCCAATAGAAAAAGATTATAATGAGGTTGAGCCACAAATAATGAATACCCTTATTATATTGTATTTGTCCAACAAAAATACTTTAACCTAGGAGGAATAACTATACAAACGTCCTTATTAAGAAAGAGTGAATCACCGCAATTCAATTCAGTAATGAATGCATGTGTCAAAAAAATGAACTGAAAATATGGTGTAAATTTTAAGATAAATAGTTCAAATGTGATAGCTACAAAATTATTTTATTTTTCATTATCAATAAAATAATTGTCACCAAATTTTAAGAAAAAAAAATTAAGAAATATAATCTGGAAAACATTTCAAATGGTAAGCAAACTAAAAATATACTCAAATATGATAGTACATGATATTTTCCTTGCAAAACCTGGATGTATCATATACCCTTCCAAAATATGATAATTGCAAAAATAACCCAACTGGAAAATCGAACGTACCCATCCAAAATCTTATAAATTCAAAAATACCCTTATGAAACCTGGAAATATCAAACATACCAATCTAAAATATGAATATTTGTAAGTAAACTTTTAAAATATGAAAATATAAAAAATGCCCCCATTAAAGGGAATTTTACTGTAGTAACCCTGTTTTAAAATAATATTTCCGAAATAACCAAGTTTTGAACATAATTCCCAAAATGTCTTTTGCGGGGTTTGTAATTTCGCCTGGCGAGGTTTGGAACCTCGTTTTTTTTCATCCGTCATTAATTGGGGTTAAACAGCATTAAACATCTATTAAGATAAGGCGAGGTTCCAAACCTCGCCAGGCGATGTATCAAATGTCGCCTTATTCACTTTTTGAGTTTTAATTTACTTTTTGATCTTTTTTTAGTTTTAATTAACATTTTGGTCCTTTTTATTTACAATTTGGTCCTTTTTATTTACATTTGGGTCCTTTTTAGTTTTAATTTACATTTTGATCCTTTTTATTAACATTTTAGTCCTTTTTTATTTACAATTTGGTCCTTTTTAGTTTTAATTTACATTTTGGTCCTTTTTTTTAACATTTTAATCCTTTTTTATTTACATTTTGATCCTTTTTATTTACATTTGGGTCCTTTTTAGTTTTAATTTACATTTTGGTCCTTTTTTTTAACATTTTAGTCCTTTTTTATTTACATTTTGATCCTTTTTTACATTTTTAATTTAAATTTTGGTCATTTTTTGTTTTAATATACATTTTGATAAACTAAACATATAATAAACTAATAATAATAATAAACCATAACAATATAATCTAATAATAATAAACTAAACATATAATAAAAACACCCCAACATAATCTAACAATCATCTCTAGGTGCATTCTGTGTCGGGTCGAAAAAGTCATGATGACCACTATATGGAACACGACCATATGAAGTACCGACTCCACCATAGTCCGTGAAGGGGGGTTGTGCAGGATCGCCATAATTCGGTCGCGACGTAGAAACATAGTCCGTGAAGGAGGGTTGGACAAAACGATCGTCATCATTCTGAGAATCGTCCAAAGATAATGCCTCTAGCAAAACCGGCATCCTAGTGGCCATTTGATCCAAGATCATGCGACATTCGCAATTTTGTGCGCACCGTGCACCTTGTCTAGCACGTCGAATATCAAGTTGGACCTCATTGACCTATAATGAAAATGAGGTAAGTTATAAAAAAATTATATTACTATATTTAATTAAATTTGAATAAAATACCAAGGATCGCAAAAGTGGACCACTAGGTCGGAAGCTCACATCAGGAGGACTAATGTTGGTCACTATCCACCGTCTCGTGATTTGCCAAAACCATCTCATATAATCCTGAAAACCATCTCAATACGGTGAAAATAATGTAATGAAATTGCGAAAAGCAATATTTGTACCTTTCTAGTAAACCCGCGTTCAATACGGTCTCGTCTTCTTGAACAATATATGTACCTCGCTGCTCCCACATGTGAATATAACGCGCCATTTGTGAGTTCTTTAATTTTCCACGAGGTGCCATATTAGTTCTTTAACTATGACATGTGAATTAAATAAGAAATTTACCTTCTAATGCAAGATGAAAATCTTCAATTTCTAGTCAAATTCGCCAAAAATCACGACGTTATAACTTCAGATCTGCCACTTAAAACAACAAATTGACACATTTAACTCAAAATATATTCAATATTTAGTCAATCTTGAACAAAACAAGAAGAAAAAACAACAAAACATACCTATTACAAGAAGAAATTTGAAGCCCAAATCGGAGAGAAAAAGAGAAAAAGAGGAAGAAAAGGGAGGATGAGAGAGAGACCGAGGAAGGAAGAAGGAAGGCGGGAAGTTGAGAAAACAAACAAGCGAAGTTTGAAAGCTCGCCAGGCGAGGTTGCCAACATCGCCTAGTTAATAAAGCGAGGTTTGAAACGTCGCCTCTCATTAATAGGTATTTTTACCATACTTACCGACCGTTGGAAACAAAAGCGAAGTTGGAAACATCGCCTGGCGAAGTTCCAAACCTCGCCTTTCCTTAATTGCTGTTTAACCCAATTAATGACGGCTGGAAACAAAGGCGAGGTTCCAAACCTCGCCAGGCGAAATTACAAACCCCGCAAAAGACATTTTGGGAATTATGTTCAAAACTTGGTTATTTCGGGAATATTATTTTAAAACAGGATTACTACAGTAAAATTCCCCCCATTAAAACCTGAAAATAATGTTCTCCTATAAAATCTGAAATTTTTAAAAACACCCTTCCAAAATCAGAAAATTTCTAAAATACCCTAAAAATACCTGAAAATATCAAATAAAATCTGAAAGTTGCGTAAATACACTTATAAAATCTGAAAATATCAATTATACCCATCTTAAATATGATTTTTTTTTTAATCTGAAAATATCAAATATGCCCCTCTAATATATGAAATTATCACGTATGCACTTATAAAATTCCAAGTTGCCATGTATAACGGTACAAAATCTTAATTATCATGGATAAACCTATAAAATCTTAAATTACAATATATACCCCAAAAAATCTGAGATTAACATGCATACCACTGAAAAATATGAAATTATCATATATACCCTTATAAAATCTAAAAATTATTATATAAAAGATTTAATTAATATTAAGTACCACCTTAAAGATTTAAGAATTGGTATGGAAAGTTCGCATGAAATTTCATAGCAAGTCAGAATCATGAAAGAACAGATAATAATGTAATGTGAGCATCTATTAAACAAAAATAATGATATATGTTAAACAAAGCTACTTAACTCCCTCAATATGCTGCATCATTGAGGCCACTATTACCTGAATAAAAAATTAAAACATTAATTTCATAAGCAAATCCAATTATAATTATATGATCAAGTCAAATTCATAACTTTTTCAAAATTTCCCAAAATATCCTATAAAATTGTCACTTGCGAAATCGTATGTATTAAAAAATAAGAAGCAAACCAGAGTAATGAAGATCTCTGGTTGCGAAATGATTATAGGGACTTTACAAATAAAATTACGAAATGAGGCCATACACGGTAACCGTATCCCTCATTTCTCCACACACAAGACTCTATATGCCAAAATCCAAATTAATGGTTAATTAACAAAATGACACATCCAAGGCGAGAAAACACACCTGAGCAGATATAGAGGACATGTAGTCAAAGAAAGCAAAGAGTTTGGGCAATGTAGAAAAAGAATAATCGCAAAGAAATCAGATCTAATTTTTGAACGAAAAATCAAAAAGAAATAAACAGGAAATCCCAATGAATACACATGAAGAACACACCTCTGTATCTGGCATGAAAGGTCAGCTCGGATCTACTTTTAGAGTAGAAGCATCGCAAACATATCTCTCACAGCCAAGGCGAGAAGAATCCTTCACGATGACTGCTGAAGAAAATGGAGCAAAACAGTGAAAGAACGAAGAACAAAGAAGACGGAGAAAGAACTCACCACCTATCGCAGCCATGGCGAGAAGAACCTCTCAAGAAATCGATGAAGAAAAGAGAAGAAATAAGTGAAACCGGTAAAATCGCACAAAAAAAGAGAAAATTTTGGAAAGTAAATGGAGCAAAACACGTCTCTGGAGGCGCATGCGAGAAGTATCTCTTGAAGAAACCATGAAGGGAGAGGATGCGGCGCGAGTGAGGAGGGAGGAAGCGTGTGGGAGAAACAAAAATGATTGTATATAAAAAGTGTATTCGGGAGACTATTTGTGATTGGATTCGGTATATGTAGCATTTCCCGTGGGAGAAATAAAGGAAAATTGGATTCAGAAGCCAATGGTACGTGGTCTTTAGTTATTTTTTTTATTTTTTTTTTGTATCTTTTTTCTAAAATAGGTAACTAATTAAGTAATGGGCTTTAGTGATGCATTTTTTTATGTACATTTATTTTTTTCCTTTTCTTTATGTTCAATTAAGTGTCAGTTAGGAAATTTAAAGGTCAGTTTTAGCAAATGTAAAAACAAAATAAAAAACATTGTAAATTTTTTTACCATGTGAAATGCATAATTTTCTTTTTTTCTTTTTTGCAAAAAAAATGCATAATTTTCAGGTATGGGTCACAGAGCCCATTTTTGAATTTCTCAAAAAAAAAAAAAAAAAAAATTGACAGTTAATTAATATATAATTAAAATATATACGCATTAACAATTCTTCATTAATATCAATTAATTGTTAATCGGAAGTAATTTTGTTAAAAATCATGTTAATTAATTATCAATTAATGGTTAATTGGTGATATGAAAGATGTGGTTAAGAAACGAGGAGGTATTTACCAATTAATTACATATTTTTAATCCCGGATTTACATTTTCATATTTAGTTCTGAATGCATGAAAATATCAGTCAAATTCAGTCCGTAACAGTCCGGTTTAGTCGATTTTCATGTCAAGTTAGTTGGTCAATCCATGTCAACTTAGTTACGGATTTTTTGTTGGAATGATTCAATTGATTTTATTAATTCAATTAATTACATATTTTTTCTCCTTGTTTGAGATTTTCTTTTAGATACTTTTTCTACAGATTTTTTGCCACCTGTAAATTGATTTTATTTGATTTTTCAATTAATATTCATATATTGATTTTTGGAACAAAATGATACGGGAATCCCTAATTATAATTCCATTGTAATGTTCATTCAATTATATTCGATTGATGTTAGTTTGTAGGATGTTTTTGGATCAATTGCGGCTTTTGTAATCATGTTTATTGGAACAAAGTGAGGGTTTATTGGAACAAGAATTAGGGTTTTTTGTAATCCATGTTTATTCGAGGGTTTTGGTATAATAATCATACATAAAAAATCAGTCCTTAATTATCGTTTTTTTATGATTTTCAGGTACAAGCAATTAACGAGTACAATCAACGAATGTGTTGGGTTTATTTGTATATGTGTTAATTAGAGAATTTTTATAATTATAATTCTGATTTGATATACAAAAATTGATTGATAATTATATGGATTGATTATAATTGACTGTTAATAATTCATTTGCCTATATAGTTATTACTTGGTATTTAATGTTGATAAACATAAGCAACACACACACACACACACACACACACACACACACACACGAGGATTAAGGTCGAACAAGTCCGATTAGAATACTCTTGTAATTACAACTAAAAATAAATTTCGGTTAGAACGCTCACAGTCCTTGTGACCTTCCTTGTTGCTTTTGAAAAAGAAAAAGAAAACCTCCAATTTACGAAAGGGTGAAGTTGCATAAAGCATAAAATTGAAAATAAAAACTTCACAGTACAGATGTTCTTGTCAATAAATGATCAACTTTATAAATTTTCCATAACATTAGTACCAAAACACAAAGAAGGAGAATAAATGAGGCATTTACGTTGAGAAAGATATTGTTTCTAGTGGAACACACAAGAAATAAAGAAGGAAGAGGTATCTTTTTGAGGTTTTCAATAACAGAGAAACAAGACACCAATTTTCATTTGTTACTTTTCTACTCTTTCTGCCCCCGCCATATACGAGAGAGAGAGAGAGGGAGATGAAGACACTGGCGAGAGGCGATAGGAGTGATGAGTGAGGAGTGAGAAGATAAAGACCCATTATGATTTGGTGCCACAAAATTTTGCCGCATTTTGGCGCTCCACATATTTGAGGAGCCAACTTTTGCAGGCAAAGAGAAGAGTAAAAATTACCGGCACTTGCAAATTCTGATTCTCAATGCTAACCAAACACAGATTTTTGTTTTGATGGAATTCATATTTCTAATTCCACTCCTAATTCCGGTCTCCAAACAGGCCCTACGGAACTTATATATAGAGAGAGCTGGACTCGGGTCTTTTTTTTTTTTTTTGTGTGCAAAAATGTCCGTAAACTTTGTACATGACACATGACTATATATTACATTCGCATAGTATATTATATTATATGATCTTAGATTATGTTGTTTAATATTATATTATATTATATTATATCATATTATATTATGTTATATTATATTATATGATAGTCTATAATATAATATTATTATTGTATAATATAATATGATATAATATAATATAATAATTATTTATGCATATAATTTGGAGGAATGATTTTATAATAAAATATATGGATAAGTTTATTCATGTATTTGTAATACTATTTTTTTTGTGTATTCCATATCCACCTTCAAAATCATGATTTTATCCCGGATATTGAAATACATATTCATGTTAATCCCTCAAATCAAATGCCAGTAGTGCTCTTACTTTTTTGACCTTCAGATGTATATCAAGATTCGTGCGGGCTTAATTAAATTTTTGCATGTTAACAGATCGTTTCTTTTAATTACTTCTGTTTCCATTCTTTTCTCCTCTCTCGTTTGGAAGGATCAAAATTGTTTCTTCGTTGCGGACTCTCTAAAATCGGATCTTCTCCGGACCCGACATTTCATCTCTCTCTCTCTCTCTCCTCTCTCTCTGTCTCTCTCGGTGTATGATGGAGTATTCTCTGGGAATGATTTTCTCCTACGACAGTAGTACACCCTGTTACCTGTGCTAAATTCACCTAATTAGCTAAATAAATTAGATCTAGCCTTAATTTTTATAGTTTGTTTTTGTGAATCTCACAAAAATGGTGATGCTGTGAATCGATGCTTTGATCATCAGATGTGGCTTAATTGTTTTCTTAAACTGTCTCTCAGTAGAAGAAGTTCACTGGCAAACCCCCTGAAAAACGCCGGAGAAACGTGCTCGGAGGACTGAGGAGTGTCTCGTTCTGCTCGCTCCTCTGTAGAAAAGAGAAACAAGAGATGAATATATTAATTCTTTTTTGCCACGTCAGATCAGTTTTGGAATAGGCAGGGGTATTTTCGTCTTGAATTTGAGCTTAAATCCAGGAATAGACCTATTCCATCTTTTATATGGAATAGACTAATCCAACTTTTTTACCTCTTATTCCAAGTTGATCTGATCTTGTTCGGTGAAAATGAGATGGAATAAACCCTTTATTCCCCTAATCCGTCCTATTCCGGTGCTGCCGAACAACATCTTTGTGATTTGTTGCAAGTACGTATATATCTCAAAATACGGCATGCTTTTGCTATTATACATTTTTTTTAACTTCTTTGTTGATTTTTCGTAGCAAGTTGAATTACGAGACTTATAGTAAATAAAACAATACAATTGTTGAATATATGACACAAAAATAACAATAAAATGATCATATACAATGATTATCTATATTGCATTATTGTCTCTTCTGAGTGTGGTATATACAAGTACCACTGTTTGATACGATGATATCCAAAATCATTAAAACATGTGGGTGGATTTGTGGAGACTAGCATGAAGCAAAGTGAAATTATCCTTTTCAACAAATAACAATCAACTGTGTAGAGACAAGCCTAGTTTGCACTTTGCAACCCAGTAATTTCATGGGCTATAGGCCTCCTATTCGGAATTCGGATAATGCAGCTTATGCTTGAGCGTGTTTTTTTTATGTTTACTTTCGTTGTCGAGTGCAAACAGCCGAAAATTAAAGAGAAATTAGACAAAAATAACCTTTATTTTTTTAGGACATTTTACAAACTTCCTATTTTGTTGGAAACTTCAAAAACTCATATCTTCTATTATTTTCAAATATTCATGTGGAGTTAAAATTAATCGTAAATGTTGATATTGGTGGGCGGGGATAAATGTCCATATGTTGTCACAAAATTTTTTGGGGAGGATCTTGCCCCAAATCAATTGTGTGTGTGTGTGTGTGTGTGTGGGTGTGTGTGGGGGGGGGGCTACTGTGACAAAATTTCAAAATTTTTTGGGGAGGGGCGATAGTACATAATTTTTCAGTTATATCGTAAAATACACTGGCATAATCACATATATATATTACCGCTCAAAAATCTAGAGGGGAGGGAGGCAGCTCTGTCACCCTAGTCCCTTAATAAATTCGCCACTGGTGGTATTGCCGTATTGGTATGGATTAATGTATTATAAGGTGGTGTCAAAGTATCATAATAAATCAAAGAATTAATTTTGGGCCTTGGAGAATATTCGGACTGCTATTTCCATTGAGTGGGATTTCATTTAGGGTTTAATGTTAAATTCCTCTTTACATATTTTTTTGGTAATGGAACAGGAACTTAAGTCGTAATGTTAAATTCTTTAATTTTTTCTTGGTACCGAACAAATGGGGCAAAATGAGTTATCAAATAATGCTGGAAATATTGAGTTTTTTTTTTTTTTTTTGATAATAAATGGAAAAGGTTCATGTGTCATCAATCCATTTATGTCAATGGGGATCGAAACCACAACCTCTCACAACACATGAATTTTTGTGTCTCACAATCAACCAACTAGTCTATGGTCCCATTGACATATTGAGTTTTTCTTCCACACCAATTTTTTCTTATCTATTCATTCTTTTGATCCAATGGCATGTATTAATTCTTCAAACCGGATAATTTGGAATCAGCCGGTTAAAAATGGATTCAGTGAGTTACCAAAACTCGGTGAAAAGGATACAAATGTATTAATTCTTCAAACCAGATATTTTGATATGCATGGTCCTGCCAACCTCTCTTCCGTCTCCAATTAAAGGATAGACACATATAATTAAGTTAAGATAAGTAAAATTTATTGTGAAGAGAAATGGAGAGAATATAGGTTTGTGAGCAATATGATATCAAAATAGCATGTGTAATGATGTTTTTTTTACCAAGTATGAATATGAATTATTGATGATTAATTAATTGTAAATAAACTTATACATGTAATGCAATAAGATGTGTAATCATATTTATTTCAATTCATGCGTTTAGATTTATAAACTTAAATTTTCATGACAATACCTTGAACATTTCATATATCATTATATCATTGTTCATACAATTCCATTTGCAATACCTTCACATATCATTATATCATTGTTCATACAAATGTAATACTTCCAGTATCAATATGGTATTTCAATATTAATTAATATAATTTTTCTGAGCTAACATGCATGTCATTTGTGATACTAACAACCTATTTTGGTGTCATTAGCAATTACAATATTAATATATCACATAGCTAATATTTGTCACAAGTGTGAAGTCAATAATATATATAATTTTATTACCTACATACTATTTTTTATACTGAAAAATCGTTTCTAATGTCATTATATATTATTTTTAGTAGCAATATATTATTTCCAATATGAATAATACATTTACAGTGCAATACAACATTTACATCGGTAATATATATTGTGTTAATAAGATTTCTTGTGTCCGTATGACCATATTGCAAATAAATCATTTTAAGGCAAAAAAACTATTTTCAATGCTCGTATACCATATTTATAATCGATATATGTTTTGATATTACTGTATCAATTTTGGAATGGATATACTTTTTCGTTCCCAAACAAACTATTTTTATATAATTTTTAACATTAATGTAATATATCTAGGATCAATATCACTTGCGGTCCCAAACAAACTATTTTTTATTCCATTATATCATTTTTAGTATCAACATCATTTTTAATAATAATATATATTACTCTTGTTAAATAAATATACATTTTTATTGCTAACTTACATTTTAAATGCTCATGTACTGTCATTGTTAATATATGAATTAGTGAGAACATTGAATTTAATATATTTTTTTAATGACAATACATTGTTTTCAGCACTAACATACTATTTTGAGTATTAACATACAATTCGTGTACGTCAATATATTATTTTTATTGTCATTAAATCATTTTATTGACAAAATATTGTTTGAATGCTCCTGATTTCATTGTATCAATAGACCATATCATCGGTGTCAATATATTATTTCTCTTTATCTATATATGATTTTAAATAATATTATACTATATTTGCGGTTAATATATTATTTGTGGCAAATCTATATTTGCGGTCAATATATCATTGTCATTAAATCATTTTGATACTATATTTGCGGTCAATAATATTATACTATATGATTACATAGACAATGAGAGAATCACCTATGCCGTTGGTCCATATCCATTTTCGAGAGGCAAATCTCTCATTGTCTATGTAGATTGATGAAATAATTCCACTTTTTTCTATACCATACTTTATTCAAACAAAGGCTAAGGACAAAAATAATGAATTTAGAGTTTCCAATAAAGGTCACTAAGCGCCAATGGAGCTCCAATTAAATCTCAATCGGATCACAAATTCACAATCAGGTCCAACAAAGTCAAACTGAGACATAAAAAAGAAAAAAGCGAATTTTTTGACCTAGAGAAGCAATAGACTTCGTTTATGAAAAATAATACAAGAAACTAAAAATACGACGAGCACAAAAGAATCTTTATTATAATAGCAAATATTATTATAATATTCTCAAGACGTGAGAAAAACTTTTATAACACTTTACAAAAACGAATTGAGGTATAAATTAGTGATATATTATGATACTTCAACTTTTCATTAGTAACCAAAATTTGACATGAGCATATAATTTAAATTTTCCACGCTCATGCCATAACTCTCATTCATATTAATCATGTTAACCAAGCTTAATCCCAGTGTACCACCTAAACAGTAAGGGCTTGTTTGGATCGCAAGAAAACATCAGGGAATTAATAGTTTAAATTAACTCATTTGCATCCAAACATGCTATCTTTTTATAATTTTTAGGCTTTGTAACCCTAGAAATTATCTTTCCCATAAATGTCTTGTTAACAAGCCCTAAGAGATTAAACAAAAACAAAAAAAAATCAATTCCTCAATTTATAGTTTGGGAAATTATTCTTCTCTCTTCTAAACAATGCACAACATTAATGAATCGAAGAATTTTATGATTCATACCACAAATTGTTTCGAAATTAAATAATTAAATAATTACCATCTTTAATTACCATCTTCCAGCAGTCCAAATGCCAAAAAGAAAAATAAAACTTCAGTGAAAGAAAAATAGAACTCCAAATTTCGGGCCTGACCTCCTCCTTTCGGCTCCCCAGAGTCTGGACCCACACCCCCCGAGGCCGGGACCTCCCCCCCGAAAGGGTCGGGCCGGCCGGACCCCCCCGAGCAAGGCCCGACCCCTTTCGGGCCGGACCCCCCCCCGAGGTCCCCCGAAGTCCGACCCCGAAGTCCGACCCCTTTTCGGGCCGGACCCCCTTCCCCCCCGAGGCCCGACCCCCCCAGACCCGACCCCCTTTTGGGCCGGACCCCCCCCCCCCCCGAGGCCCGACCCCCTTTCGGGCCGGACCCCCCCGAGGCCCGACCCCCTTTCGGGCCGGACCCCCCCCCGAGGCCCGACCCCCTTTCGGGCCGGACCCCCCCCCCCGAGGCCCGACCCCCTTTCGGACCCCCCCGAGGCCCACCCCCTTTCGGGCCGGACCCCCCCGAGGCCCGACCCCCTTTCGGGCCGGACCCCCCGAGGCCCGAGCCCCTTTCGGGCCGGACCCCCCGGAGGCCCGACCCCTTTCGGGCCGGACCCCCCCCCCCCCGAGGCCCGACCCCCTTTCGGGCCGGACCCCCCCCCGAGGCCCGACCCCCTTTCGGGACGGACCCCCCCCCCCCCGAGGCCCGACCCCCTTTCGGGCCGGACCCCCCCCCCCCCCCGAGGCCCGACCCCTTTCGGGCCGGACCCCCCCCCCCCCCACCGAGGCCCGACCCCCTTCGGGCCGGACCCCCCCCCCCCCCGAGGCCCGCCCCCTTCGGGCCGGACCCCCAACCCCCGACCCGACCCCCTTTCGGGCCGGACCCCCCCTCCCTCCCGAGGCCCGGCCCACATTTTGGGCCGGACCCTCCTCGCCTCCTTGCTTGTACCTGCAAAATACAAGTAAAACATACAATATATACAAAAATACACATGTACACCTACAACATACACGCACAGATCATAGACACACACAATTACACATTTAACATACAACAAATAGACACAACACATATAAAGTCAAAATTGTCCTTTTGGAAGAGAGTTCGGTTTGTTATCATCCTAAAACCCTGTAGTTTGTCTTTCTTCGTTTCATTGCTTGGGGGATCTTTGCACAGAGTCCAAAAGAAACTGCAAATCTGTGCATATACAAAGGTGCAAATAAATTAGGAAGGTATAATCCATTAAGAAGCAATAACATTTAAGTTTTTCTTTTTATCAAAACAGAAAATGAAGGTGTTTCAGTATTTTACAAATCAAGAGGATTAAGAATATTCCAAATTCAAAGATTATTTCTGCTATTTTTTTTAAAGAATATTTCAAATTCAAAAGAAAATTTTTGGGCGTTAAGTATCTCCAATAATAAGAAGGACTACTTCCAGCAATTCATTCATAAATCAGGGGCATTTTAACTTATTACCCAAAATTAGGATAAATAATCACGTAATTAGCATGAACCGTGGATTATGTTCAAATTGCAAATTATCATCACATAATCGAAAAATTGCAAAAATCGTAAAAAAGTTTTTTTTATTTTTTTTAGAAAATGGCCCATAGGTCTTTATTATAACAGATAAGCTCAAGCAAAAATAAAGATTGGAACAAAATAGATAGCGCACTGCTCGAAAAGAGGGAAAACAAGAAGAGGAACAGTAAAAAAAGAAGACAAGGTCAACAATGGAAAAACTAGATGTGCTTCACGAGAAAAGAGTACCTATGACTAGGAGGACTAGGAGGCCAGGCGAGGACTAGGAGGCCAAGCATGGTCTGATTTTGACCTTCTCTGAAAGGATCTTATCTGGACGCTACATCTCGTTCATGTTCTTGACTGCTGAAAGAGAATTGAGTAGAATAGCTTCCTTGTAAGAAGTGTTAAGAGTGCCTTGGAAGAGGAGAGTAAGCCAAGCGAATGAGTGGAATGGGAATAGCTCTCCATTAATGGAGGACAAAGAGAAGCATAAAGTGGAAAGAGAAAAGAGATCTGGGAAGATGGAGATGGGAGCGGGCGAATGGGGAAATATATAGAGAAGGGCGACCAATCCAAGGACCTCCAACGGTCCAATTTCCAACGTTCGAATTTTCAACGTTCGAGAAAAACCTGGATCGTCTCCATTTGTACGGAACTGGATGAATTAAGAGCCCTTCATTATTTTCTTTGTAGCTCTTTATCCAAAATAAAATATTAAAATTTAATTATATTGTTGAAAGTTAATTCATGTTATATATGTTTGTATTGATTTACCATCAATATTTTCTTTGGAGCTCTTTATCCAAAATAAAATATTAAAATTTAATCATATTGTTGAAAGTTAATTCATTTTATTTATGTTTGTATGATTTACTGAATAGTTACTTGGAAAAGAAATTTGAAATAGATAAATATTTATTGAACGTTCAATTATGATATTTGAAATAACAACTCTTTAGTCAAGTTGTCTGTTTTTGAACTTCAAAATAAATTTGTAAAAACTTGGACCTTATAAGAGAACGAACATAAAACTTTCAAAAAGTTTTATAAAATTTTCACATAGAAAAAAGTTTAAACAATGGTTGGATTTGAATTAAATAAGTGAAAAAAAAAAAGGAAACGTAATTTGGATATTTTTGTTGAAGGAGACAACAACACTTAATCGTGCTCGGTCTGTATCATTAAATATGAAAAAAAAAAAATTATCAAAACGTAATTGGGATTTTTAAATGATATTAATTTTGGATCAACAATACATTAGCTCGGACATTTATATATTTTACATTAAAGCATTCGTATTTCTTATAGACTTGATTCATATTAGTGATTAGTGATTACTAATTAGTAAATTTATTTGGCCCATGATAAAGACCCAAATATTGTTTGTGGGTCTCTAGATTTCCTTGACTCATAATTATTATCCTAGTGAGTCTATTGATTTTCTAACGGTGTCAAATATAAATCCATAATTTATTATATTGTGTAAAAAAATTTATTAATAAATAACGTCAAGTCATGTCACATCTGCAGGATTCGTTCTCAATCGATCAATCCTGTCACATCTGCTTCTAGAAGTGCGTAATTTCACTATTTAAATTCATTAGTACGTAATTAGCGAACTTCTCGTTTGTTCTCAATCGATAATTATTTTGCAGGATTCGTTCTCAATCGATCAATCCTGTCACACCTGCTTCTAGAAGTGCGTAATTTCACGATTTAAATTCGTTAGTACGTAATTAGCCAACTTCTCGTATGTTCTCAATCCATAATTATTTTGCAGGATTCGTTCTCAATCGATCAATCCTGTCACATCTGCTTCTAGAAGTGCGTAATTTCACGATTTAAATTCATTAGTACGTAATTAGCGAACTTCTCTATTGTTTAATTTGTAACTTGTTTTATAATCCAGTTGGAGAAAGATGGAGTTCCAGTGCTGGTGGAACTAATCGATCAAGATTCCGACTCGGATGCAACAATTGTTCAACTCAATTTTGGTGATCGTTTGGATCCAGTATTTCTTAAACGGAGTTCCAGTACTGGACGACGAGTCCGAGCCATAAGTGAGAGAGCTTGCTCTTTCCTCCTAATCGAAATGGTTCAAAATCAGGTTAATTAAATATCTTTTTTATTTGAAAATCTTCTATCTGTGCAACGAGCTTAAGTAGTTTAATTCAATTTAGGCCCTTGAATTCTTTCATTTTCACAACTTTTCATCTCTCTTTTTTCTATTTTAAGGATACAAGTTTCTAATGAAGCACGCCAATGTTTAACAATGGTACTACAAAAAAATAATAATATAAAACTGTTAAAAATAATAGACTGGAATTTCGAATTTTCTAATATTTGCAATTTTTATTAATTTCATTGTAGAAGGTTATCTCAAGAGGAAGTAACGAATCAATTGTGTATCTTACATTCTTAACTGTTGCAAGTACTCTCGTTTGGAATAATCTGATGAGTGTATTTTTCACGATGATAATTATAGGAAAGGTACTCTCTATTTTATTTTTGAATTGTTTTAGTTAATTTTAAACTCAGTAATAATAAATTTAATTTTGTTGTTTACTAACAACTTAATTAGATTAAACTGGTACCGTTTTCTTGCATAAAGATCCCTGTAATAACTTAATTATATTATAAACAGGTGATAAAAATTAAAAAGATGTGGTGTACAATCAGCGGAAGACCTTTCGTTGACGAGGAGAAAGTGATATCTTTTCAAATCGTGAATAAACTGGTACAGTTTTCTTGCATTTATTTGATGTCAAAATTTATTCTTGTGAAAATTTATTCATGTGAGCCCTTCTTGTTATGTTATTAATCATTGAGAAATTTACAAAAAGACCCCTTCATTATCAGGAATTAGTTGAAAAGAAGCCCCTTCCTTCAATATCAAAATCTCAAAATCAGAGGGGCTTTTCTTCAATTTCCAATAACACAGGGGCTCATTTGCAAATATTGAGTTTGATTTATTTTGATTCACTATTCTCTTATTTGGTAATTAGCATTAACACTAAAAGTCTGGGAAAAATCTTGAGTTCATTTTAATGGTGCTAAAAGAAATATCTCCTATTCATCCAGTTTGGTATTATTTGGACAATTTAAAAGGGTATTGGTGATGTTCTCATATTTTGTATGGTAATTTCATTAATCATATTTTGTAGGGTTATTCTCATATTTTGTAGGGTTATTTCATTATTTGGACAATTGTAGAGCATGGCTTGAGCAATTTTGCAGCGATACAACTTGCAGTTACCGGTGGTACCGTCGGTACGACTGGTACGGAGAAAGTGGCTCCAATATGAGGGTTCGATCAGAAAATGGCATGACTTTTATCACTAAAAAGATCCTTCGCTACAGTGAAGGTATTATTAGTCTTCATTTTTTATTTTAATTTTGTAATAGTTATATTACTCACATTTCTATTCCATTTCTTTAATGGAGGCATAATAACCAATTCTCAGAAGAAGAAAAAGTTTTGAATTAGAGAATAGAAACATTCTATGCAATCCCCAAAATTGGTACAGAAAAAAACACGCATTGGTACGACCGGTACGAAATCCAAAATAAGCTATTGGGGAATTTTTCGTATTTACCCCTGCAAAATCTCAAAATTACTGATTTTTTTTTTTGGTTATTTAGGATGCGATATTTCGAGTTATAGCTGCAATTCTTGACAGAGGGAAGTGATAACGTCGGTACCAAAATGTGAGAAATCTGGATACCATCTTCATACCGCAGCCAAGCATCGGAATTGAAAGAGTTCAATCCTCTTAATCTTGTCTAAGTTCTAATCTTTATCTTCCATTTTAACATCCCAGCCATATTTTATCTCAATCTTTTTAATTGTCGCAAAATCATTCAAAACCTATATACTGTAAATGAGAGAGACAATATCAATTACTTCTCTTCCAAAAAGAATTTGTTTGAAGTCAATTGGAAGAATTATTTTCTGGGATTTCAGAGTTTTATGGATAAGGGAGAAAGATTAAAAAAAAAAGAGACAAATCAGTCATAAGAGAGAAGAGTGAGAATGGGAAAGAGATCTCGAAATATCTGAGAAAAAAGTATACTATGGTGTGGAGGTGGAAGAAAGAAAAACTGATTGTGGGATGGGATACAAATACAAAGAGGATATTTTAGTAAATTATAATTATATTTATTCATTTAATTATTATTGAGATGATTAAACTCACTTTTTTAACGGATGGTTAGTGATTTGGGCTAATTTTTAGAATGTAAATATGGTGATTTTGACTTTTTAATGTTAAATATGATATTTGAACCTTTGAGAAGGGTAAAGATGATATTCAAAATTTTGAAATATCATCTCCTTCTTCCCAGGTTAATAAAATCACAAACAAATATGTTATTCACACACAAACAAATAGTACATTGCATGTGTGTATAATTCTTTTATTTTTCTGTACAAATATGTTATTCAGTTTTGTAGGCATGAATATCTTAAACTTTCAACAATATAACTAAATCTATATTAAAAAACAAAAAAAATATTAGATGAACAATATAATAATTAGATGAACAACAATATAAAAATAATATTTTAATATATTAGAAAAAATATATTAGATGAACAACAATATTAAAAGAACACCTGCAAATATTTAAAAAACAAAAAATCATGAAACTATTAAAAAAAAAAAAAGAGAACAAAAAAAAAAAAAAACTTGATGTTTAAATATATATATATTCTTCTATAAATATATTTTCAATGTGTTATTTATTATTGTTTATTTTATTATTATGTAATGTTATTTTTTCTTGAATAATAAATACAATATTAAAATTATATAAGCACAATACGTAATAATTTGATTTTTTTTTAAATCACTACATGTTAACAAATGCTTATGAATTTTCTTAAAATTAATAAGAAATAAAAAAAAATTAATCATTACGTATGAAAATTGAAGAGCATTTTGGTCAAACTTTTTTTTTTGATATCATTTGTATGCGATATTTGGAAATAAAAGTTTGCAGAGGATTTTTTTGGAGTTTATAAAAAGATAGGAATTTTTTTTACAATATCCAAAAAAATTAGGGAGTTAAAAATATACCAAAACAAAGATGTGTGAACAATCAAATCAAAAAAATATGAAATCCAATTACACAATATGAAAAAATTAAATCATGACAAACTCGAAGACTCTCGTGCAATTGTGCGGGAAAAAACTAGTCACTATAAACTCAACACAAAATCTCAAACGTTATTCATGGTTTTGTATATTTCTCGATTACTTAATTGGTTAATTTTAGTTGTATTGTTATCTCTATAGGCCATATTATCATTCCAAACTCACGAGCAGTCACGTGATTTGAATTTTTTTTTATTCGATTCATGCCATATGAACTTTTGAGTAATTCACTCGTTTCCATTAATTCAGATACTATCTAGAAGTTCCATTTGAAGCTTTCTTAACAAGCTGACTTGACAATTACACATCAAGTAATAAATAATTCTTGATGTCACATTTACATTTAGTCATAAAATTAAAGTATAGAGATAACAGTCAACATCCTTCAATATTTTTATTATAATTCAACATAACCATAACAATATTTGCCATTTGTTGAATAAAACATGGAATATACAATTCCTTTTATTTACTTTATATAAACAAAATAATTGACTTAATTGATGAAACCAAGCTTATTACATAGATTGATTCTCGAAAGCACAAATAAAACAAACAACGATACGCAATTAGTTCGTGAATAGACAATCCTTGCGTATCTCACCATTTGCGGCGGTCTTAATCCCAATCCTTCCCAGTTTTAACATTGCACTGGAAAATGCAGTAAAAAATGCATTTTGGTTCGCCGCAAACTGGTCTACTGTACTCTGAGACCTTGAATCGACATACAAAACTTCGTCAGAAGAAAACACTCCCTTTTTCTGTTGCAACATTAAAAAGTAGTTATTGTCGAATGTGTTCACAGTCCCGTCGAAGAAGACGAAAGAATTGACATCTAACGATGCAGGGCAAGTGCTCATAAGCTGGCTCGCAAACCCTGAATCCATGGTTGGGTCTACCGTTGGATAGAGACGCGGATTGACGAAGAAACAACTTACTGCACCAAGTGTATGGGCCCCTGATCATAAAAATATCTTCCTAGTTAGTCATTTTTTTTATCTTCAAGTGTAGATATTTCATGAAGTAAATAAGTTATTGGATAATTAATTATCAAGGCGAACCTGAAAGAGCAATCATGTCAGTTTGAGTTAGACCCTGAGCTGAAGACCTTGTATTGAGTTGATCCAAGTTATCGGTCGGATGAGGAACATCAACGCTGTTTGTGGTTGAAATAGTCCCGTCATATCTTCCGAGCTCCACGTTCCATGTTGGACCGCCGGTCTAGCATGATTTTTTTTTTAACTCCAATTAGATTAAAAAAAATTGGAACTTTTTTCTTTCGAGAGAGTAGCAAGTTCAGAAAATCAAAAGTTACCAAGAAAACAGAATCACGGGCGGCAAGGGCTATGATGTCAGCACAAGAGACTTTGTTGGTGCACTGTGGATCTGCGTCCACTGCAGCTTTTGCCGCGATTATCGTGTTATATCCCTCTACTCTGAGAAATTGATTTTCAAAGTTGTGTCGTTCATCGTCTCCATTCGCATTTGTGATCATGATCGAAGCGTCACAACCCTTCACCAACGAAAAAAATACAAAATATAGTTCTCTCTAACAGAAGCTTATTCGAATCGATTATCTAAATGAAAACAAATGGAGAAGACAATTGAATACCTGAACCATACAATCGTGGAAGAAGAGGCGCAGAGTAGCTGCCGGGGCTATATTCGACGTTGACATCATTTGTTTTACTGCATCTTGAACGAGGCTCTCGAGATTCGGACATATATTTGCATAGTAATTCTCGCTCAATGTAGATTGTGCCCCCGATTTTGTCGAGATGTTTACAATTACTAGAAGGGAGACTAAGACTAAAATTTGGAGATTTTTCATGGATACTTCCTTTCTTTCTTTCTCTCTCTTTCTAATTAGGTTTTATTGTGGAACCAGCAAGGATGAAGTTGTATTTATATTGTGTAGTTTTTCACTAGTAAGAAAATGATGTGACGTGTAAATATATATATTACCATAGTTGTCAATCTATTGATTTATATTGTATTACAATTACAATATGATCTAATAGATATATCAATATTAGTCGCGCCTAATTGATCAACTAACTATATATATACGACTCAACTTGTTTCTTATTTTTGACCTGTTAAATATTTTTAGTTGAAATTATGTTTGAATTTATATGTTAATTCTAGTTAAAAATGTAATCAAATTGGTGATTCTAGATATAAAAATGTAATCTTTGCTTAAGTTCAATATGCTTGCCTCAAAAAAATCCATTTCAATTTCAGAAATGTTAATTGAATTTTAATCAAATATTGAATCATTTCGAATTTGTTCAATCAATTAAAACAAATAATAAATGACATGACTTGACGTTATTTATTAATAAATTTTTTTACACAATATAATAAATTATGGATTTATATTTGACACCGTTAGAAAATCAATAGACTCACTAGGATAATAATTATGAGTCAAGGAAATCTAGAGACCCACAAACAATATTTGGGTCTTTATCATGGGCCAAATAAATTTACTAATTAGTAATCACTAATCACTAATATGAATCAAGTCTATAAGAAATACGAATGCTTTAATGTAAAATATATAATTGTCAGAGCTAATGTATTGTTGATCCAAAATTAATATCATTTAAAAATCCCAATTACGTTTTGATAAATTTTTTTTTTTCATATTTAATGATACAGACCGAGCACGATTAAGTGTTGTTGTCTCCTTCAACAAAAATATCCAAATTACGTTTCCTTTTTTTTTTCACTTATTTAATTCAAATCCAACCATTGTTTAAACTTTTTTCTGTGTGAAAATTTTATAAAACTTTTTGAAACTTTTATGTTCGTTCTCTTATAAGGTCCAAGTTTTTACAAATTTATTTTGAAGTTCAAAAACAGACAACTTGACTAAAGAGTTGTTATTTCAAATATCATAATTGAACGTTCAATAAATATTTATCTATTTCAAATTTCTTTTCCATGTAACTATTCAGTAAATCATACAAACATAAATAAAATGAATTAACTTTCAACAATATGATTAAATTTTAATATTTTATTTTGGATAAAGAGCTCCAAAGAAAATATTGATGGTAAATCAATACAAACATATATAACATGAATTAACTTTCAACAATATAATTAAATTTTAATATTTTAATATATAAATATAACATATAATAAATTTAAGGGTTTTTTTACAATATCCAAAAATTAAGATCTTTTAATTAGTATATGCTGCAAAAAAAGTTAAGATTTTTTTTAAATTGAATAAAAAATAATATTTTTTTTCAATTACTGCATATGTAAATTTAAGGGTTTTTTTACAATATCCAAAAATTTAAGAGGTTTTTAATATTTTCCATACTAAATTGAGACAAAAAAATATGAATGAACTTGGTCCATGATGGACCAAGGTTCATGTAACTTTTAAATTACTTGGTTTATATAGACCATTTTCAAATGAAAGATCAAGTATTTTCGACATTTTGATCAAGATCAAATGACCCATATTACAGTGATGATGTGGTCTTTTATGAATGCAAGGATTTCCTTAAAATTATATATAAATAATTAATAATTATTATTTTTAAAAAATTATAATATGATACGAAAATTTAGATTTTTTAAAAATTAATAATAAATAAGAAAATCCAAGGCTAAAATTCAATCAATCAAAGATGATGATCAAGGCTACATGGCCAAAAAAAATGATAAATTAATAATGAATAAGCAAATCAAAGGGTTAATTGAATCAATCAAAGATAGTAATTAAGATCACATGGCAAAAAAAATTTGATGAAGTAGAGCTATATCGTGTTTATGTAATTTTAATATTTCATTTATTATTCATGAAAAACTAACATCATATAACAATAAAATAAACAATAATTAATAAACATATTGAGAATATATTGTTAGAAAAATATATGTTTAAACATCTAGTTTTTTATTTTCATTCTTTTTTTGTGTATTGTTTTAATAGTTTCATGATATTTTATTTTTTAAATATTTGTAAAGTATCTAAATATTTTGTTCATCTGAAAAAATATTAAAGTTAAATATTAATAATGTATGAGATATTAAAACTATATAAAAATAATATATAATTATTATTTTTTAAAATTATTATATGATACAACACTTTAGATTTTTGTAAATTTAATAATAAATAAGCAAATCCAAGGACTAAAATTCAATCAATCAAAAATGATGATCAAGGTCCAATAACCAAAAAATATAATAAATTAATAATGAATAAGCAAATCAAAGATTAAAATTGAATCCATTAAAGATAATGATTAAGATCACATGGCCAAACAAATTTGATGATGTGGAGCAAGGAGGAAGATAGTTTTTCTTAACTTTATATTAATAAAATATATTAATAATAATAATTTACCCAAGAAAAATATAACACACACTCAGAAACGGAGAACAAACACACACTTTAATAAAGTAAAAACGAGTGTTATAATGGGAGCATTTTCGTCATAAAGATTGAGGGTTCGAGAAATATTAATTTGGCATATGTTGAGGGTTTGATGGGGGTATTTTTTTCACCTAAAAGAATAACGAAGATGACAGATGATTTATTCATTTTTTAAAACTACAACTGAGCCCACTCGGCCTTATAAATTGAAAATAAAAAACTTTTAATAGAATTATAGTTGGGTTAACTCGGTTCATTATGACCTTATTGTATTATTAGGCAACTGTTATGAATATAATAATATGAATGTCAAACAACAAATTTTGTGAAGATTGAGACATTAATTATAGGATATTTTTTATATTTGATATTGTATTATTTTCTTGTATTCTAGCATTTTATATGACAAGAGCTTTCTTGGTCTGCACTCACCCTCTACTATATAAAGGAATAGTGGTTATTGTATTCCGTATTCCTCCAATTATTCAATAGAAATATTGTCTCCTCCAATTTTTCTTTTTGTTATTTATTTTATAACAACAACAATATAATTTTTATTTGGGTCGTCTGATCTGTTCCTGGTTTTTTTACAGCCCTCTGATGGTGTCGGTTTCGTCAGGCTTCTGTTTTGCTATAATTATGATATGTAGATTATAGTCCATGTTTCTCTCGGTGCTTTTGTGTGTGCGCCAGGTTTATGTGTTCCGAGTCTTTGGTGTATCCTGGTGCATGGTAGACATCAAAGACATGTATATATAGGGTTTTCATGCTTTGTATTCTCCACTATCCTCTTCATTCATTCTTCGTCTTTTATTGCCTCCGTATTCTCTCCATCAATCTTTCTCGGATAGGTAATTAAATGTCTTAATTTTTCCTCTTATAGTTCAACTATGCCAGTTTGTGCGTCGTTGTTTATGTATTGACGGATATGTTCTCGTTCTTGATGTATGCCATCATTTTATTCATCAGATCTGTTGAATATTCGTTTATTAAAAGGACACTTAGGTTGTTGCCGGCGGTATTCGGTCTTATATGAATATCAGTGTTTGTTCTTCTTATTTCGAGCAATTTTATTTTGGATTTTGCGTTTTTCTTTCGTATAGCAAGTCGATTTATTTCTTTTCATTGTTTGCGTCTTGGAATGAGAACTATTGGATTTATTGTGTGCTTGAAAACATATCAGCAGATGCCTCAATAAACAATGTTTTTTGCGTTGCCAATGATGCAGGGATTTTTCAATATAAAATGATAAATCTCTTCATTTTTCGAGAAAATCGGATCTCGAAAAATGGGAAGATTTCCTCTTTGCAACACCAATACATGTAAATATCCCGAGGCAACGAAGCTGCACGAATCAATATATTCGCAACTTATGGTTCTCAACAATATTCATTCACACACGACTAATGTGTACATGAAGTACGAAATCTAAAATATTGCGATTTTACTATTTAGATATTGAATGATTAATCCATGTTACAGACAAACAAGTATGTAAAGCAACTTTCGCTTATGAAAAACAACCGTAATATACTGTGTAATGGTTTGCATAGAATTGATTGTGATATACAAAGGCAACCGTGTACAGAAATGAAGGTTGCCTTGAAAAACACGTCCCATGGAATCAGAAAAATCAAATTGTATTTGCTGTTGTTTATTGCTATGTATATAGAATGAATCGTCATATAGAAAGGCAACGATATTCGTTCTCATGAAAAATTGCAAAGACACAAATGATGAATATGTGCAACAAATATGTGCAATAGAACGGAAATACTAAATTTTGCTTTGCTGGAGTTTGTTGGTTTGTACGCAATGAATTGTCTCATCTTAGGCAAATACTGATATGGAAACAAATAGAGGCAATTTCATTTGTATCCCTATTTAACATTAAAATAACATATTTATCCCTCTAAAACAAATAACGTATTTATCTCGAAAAATGGGAAGATTTCCTCTTTGCAACACCAATACATGTAAATATCCCGAGGCAACGAAGCTGCACGAATCAATATATTCGCAACTTATGGTTCTCAACAATATTCATTCACACACGACTAATGTGTACATGAAGTACGAAATCTAAAATATTGCGATTTTACTATTTAGATATTGAATGATTAATCCATGTTACAGACAAACAAGTACGTAAAGCAACTTTAGCTATGATATAAAAATTTATCCACTAAAACAAATAATTTGTATCAAATAACGTATTTGTTCCTCTTACATTAAAATAACATATTTGTTCCTCTAAAACATTAAAATAACATATTTGTTCCTCTAAAACAAATAACGTATTTATCCTTTCTAAATTCAATTTGTATCAAATTTATCCACTTACAATTTGTAATATATCAATTTTATCCAAACCGTTAAATTGCCGTCAAATAACTATGATATAAAAATTTCAAATCTAATTAAATCAACTTATACAAAATTAAATTACCAAACTACCCTTTTCATTCGAATCATCTCTCTAACCACAAAATTTGAAATCTATTACTGGTTGGAGGTGGGGTTTTGAGAAATATTAATTTGGCATATATTGAGGGTTTGACGGGGGTATTTTTTCACCTAAAAGAAGAATGGAGATGATTTAATTCATTTTTTAAAACTACAACTGAGCCCACTCGGCCTTGTAAATTCAAAAACAAACTTTTAATAGAATTATAGTTCAGTTGGGTTCACTCGGTCCATTATGATCTTATTGTATTAAGGATAATTCTTCCGTGCCCCTCAAATGCACAAAAGCATCCTCGATCCGTACGGATGTGGTAAATAATGCATTTGAGGGTTAATACGATCCCCCAATTTGCACCCTCCGTTGTATTAGCGATTAATTATGTTTTGAATTAACGGTTAATTCAAATGTAATTAACGGTTAATATAAATGTATTAGTCATTAATATAATTAATAATTTCAATTAACCATCAATTCAAATGACGGGGTATATCAATCGGGAGATATATATCATTTCCCCCCAATTGTTAAATGGGGGAAAACTCAGGGGCACGGTAAATGAGCTCTTGTATTATTACTAGGCAACAATATAATATAATATTATATTATATAGTATATATACTATAATATATTATATCATAATTAATTCATTTAATATTGTAAATTATGGGCTTCTTTAAAAAAGATCAAACGAGGAATTTTTTTGTTTGCAGGTTTTTGAAAGCATATAATCAAATAACTCAAATGTATTCTCAAACATATAAATATCAAATACTTGTATTTAAATTTATTAACCTCCAATTCAATATTCAATATAAATAAATATGTCTTGGGATCTATCCATTCTTGAAAATTCTCAATTTCAATCAATAACTCAACAATAAAAGCCTATATTTTGTTTGGGCAAACATTTTGTTGGGCCAAGAAGACTTAATACTTTTTAGTGTGTCAAACACACTTTAAGTGAAATATAACCTTTTAGAAAAAAGAAAAAGAAAATTAATTAGAAACATATTACCTTTTAGATGTGTGGTACATTATATTTTACAAATTTTTCATATTATGAATACATTTTTTTGTATATCCAGTATATACTTTTGGATTTTCGAAATTAGCAAAGTGAAAGAAGTAATAACATTAAATGAAACTAAACCAATTTAAATAAGCTCCAAATCTATGAAATTTTCATGTATTTTGTGGGCTGAAAGCTTTTCAAGTATCCCAGCCTCTTTCAGAGACTTTTTTAAATTTCTAAAATTGTCCTTTCCTAGGTTTAATCTTAGGACCCTTGGGCTAACTGCCCATCATGAAACTTGACCTTTTTCTATTACGGGCCGAAAATCTGATAGTGGGCTTTTGAGGAAAAGAAATTAAAATTTCTATAAGATGTAGGTAAATGTAAATGCAACAAAAGAAGTCTTTCCTTTTCTTCGTCCCTGTGCCGTGCAGGCTTCCTCGGTGGTCTCAGAAAAGGAGGTATCAGTTCAGAACCTTCCATTATTTCATTTTGACCGCACGGCTGACTGTGGCCTTTGTAGAACAGATATGGTGTGGCGGGTCGACCCGTTTCCAATATTTTCATTATCTAACTAATACTATAAGTCATTTTTTTATGTTATGTGACACGATTTTTTATTTAATTCAATTTTATTTTCACGAATAATTATATATATTTTAAATCTCTTATAATTTTTTATTTTACATATTTATTTATTAAAGACATGACACGTTTATAAACTATATTACATAGTAGTAAATATTAATGAAATTCAATAGATGAAACATAACAATAAAATTTCATTTTAATATACAATTACGCCGAAACAGAACGAGGGTACTGTCATATTTGATCTTGACCATGAAGTCTCGATCCAACTCACTCTTGATTTTTTTGAATTACGATACTCGATCTTGGCACTCTTGGACCGTCACCGTCAATTGTGCGGGCTTTCCCGAGATTGGAACAACCGACTCCGTCTCGACGATCGGCTGAGCCACAAAAACAAGCTCAGCTTATTCTTGAGTGGCTATTAGCCCATAAAAATCATAGCCGAGCCATATTTCAATTATATAAATCCAACATTTAATTTCCTCCAGTGTCTTATGAAAAAATTAAAATCAAATCTTATTATCTTCCGAGTTAACCATATCATATGTATAGATGGAGACACTGAACTGGATACATTAACATGCATATAAGTATTATATTATCACATATTAGTAGTTCATTGGGTTTAGTTTCATGTTTATGGTGTTCGCTAACTACCAATGATTCATGTGGATAGTTTGCAACAACATAAGCATGTGACCCGGCACGATCAAATCATGGCTCAAACTCAAATGAACCAAAACTTGAACTCGGTTAACTCGAAACCTAATAAGGGTGATCATATGCACATGCACATCATAATTTATTTATATCTTTATTTTGTATTATTTATATATGTTTTATTTAATATTTCTTTTTCTTTTGTTTATATATTGTACTTTTTCTATATGATTTATTACAATTTCAAATTACGTAATTATATATTGTGATATTTTCAGATTTTATTTACATTTTACCCCATATGAAATTATATAAATGTGTTACATCAAAAAATATCTTTTAAATGTTATTGTATATGGTATTTGAAGTTGCTATATGTCATCAAACAATCTTGTAAGAGATGTTGTTATACGTGTTACTGTATCAAGATTATATTTACATTGACTGTTGTCATCAAATTCTATCTTATATATAAATTTATTCTTATATATAAACTTAGTAAAATTTCTTCTTCCACAAGCTGCCACGTCAGCAGGACTATACATTTTTTTTTTGAGATTTTATGTGGTTTTGACTGTGTATTCTCTGTGTTGTTTTTTTGGTAATTTCCCTTTTTAACCTATTTTTTTCTCCTTTTTCGATTTTGGCCAGCGCAATTCAATTGCGCGGGAATAAAGCTAGTTTGGTAAAATATTTCTTCTCACAGGCTGCCACGTCAGCGCTCCTTCACAAAAAAAAGTTCAGATTTTTTGTTGCGTTGGCCGTGTATTTTCTATGTTGTTTTTCTCTTTTTTCGATTTTGGCCCGCGCAATTGCGCGGGAATAAAGCTAGTACTAATATTGAAAAGAGAAGGATGACAATGATAGAGACAAAGAAGGAGAAGATGAAAAAGAACAAGACAAACCGAGGAGAGAGAAATTAATCAGTGAAAAAAAATTGTTTTTGAATATTTAATTTCTCGCCTTATATTTTCTATAATCGCATGATGAAAAAAAATTGAATTATATTGTGGTCGAATTATTTGGACGAGGAAACCAAATAAATTGATTGAAAAATAAAAGCGACGAAACTCGGAGGAGAGAGAAACTAGTATTAGTTAGAGGATAAAATAAAAATTGTGTTGCTATTAATTAGAAAAGGAAAATTAAAAAATTAATCGAAATGGACAAAATAAATAATCTCAAAATGGAGAGAATAAACACTTTTAACATTCAAAAAAATTTCAATGCCCAAAATACCTTTTTTACAAAAGGTTGTACCATAACCCATTATTACTAGGATGTTTCCTATGAAAATGTAAATCATATTTATCAATAAACTAAGCATGGTTGATATTAAAAGAAGACGTTTAATTAATATATACGTATAGTAATATCTAATATGTATTATCCAATAATTTAGCACAAGTTAATTGTTGTTTAATTCTAATTTAGAGAGGGATGAATAGGTTATACTTATGGTCGATTTTTGGTAATGGTATACAATTTTGGAATTATGCGGAAGCGTAAATAATTTAGATAAATGACACAATACCAAAAACAAATAACACACAATATTTGTTTACGGAGTTCGGTAGGTGGTTGATTTGTAGCTTTAACTCACCGTCTACTTGCTCAATCGACCGACTCGATTGATTGCACGTACCTACGTCTCCGGGGTTGTCTTGATCATTTTCGGATTTCGATTGAATACCCAAATCAACGTATACAAGGTTTGCCTAGATCGATTTACACGCTTCTATCGATCTATGACGGACTTTACACAAGAGTAATTAGCCTATTACAAACTACTTTCGAACTAATATGATCGGTCACGTAAGTTGAGATCTCGAAGTAGAAGGATTCGAAAATAGATCTAGGATCTAGGATTTGTGATTTATCTCAACTTATCAAGGACTCACAAGATCAAGGTTTGGGTTTTCTCTCTCTTTTCGATCTAGAATGATTTTTCTAAAAAGTTTGGAGAGAAAAAACTTGAGTGGAGTCTATTTATAGAACACATAGGGACCACTCAATCTTCAGCTTAAATGCACAGTGCGTTCGAACGCACAGAAAGGTCTGATCAAACGCACCAAAAATTTAACTAGTCGTTTTATATGTAGGGGTAATTTCTCGTGTATCCCTACTAAACAGAAGAATTACATATTTATCCCTGTTAATTCACAAATATCATATTTATCCTTTTAAAGTTAATTTTATATCAAATTTATCCTTCAAAATTAAATATCTATCATACATATCCCTCTAAAATTTAAAACCTATCAAATCTACCCAAATCCATTAAGTTGCCGTCAAATTACACAATTTCTTTATTTTAAATCGAAATAAATCATCAAAATCAAATTTAATTGACTAAATTACCCTTTAAGTAAACAATTATTTCTAATTCATTGCAACTTATTTTACCATCATCCTAACTCCAAGCACAGACCTAAGCACAGACCTTGCTGAAGCGAAGCTCTGTTCCTCTCACGAAGTAGCCCCGACGAGTCTGTCCTTGGCAAAAATTTGGTTCATGAGTCGTGCCAAAAACCCTCCTTCTTGGCGAGATACTGTCCAGCTCCTGACGACAACACCCAGTCCTAACTCGATGAGAAGAAGACAAAGAAGCGGCAGAATTGAGGGAAAACAAATAAATATGCACGGAAAACATCTCAAATTACAAGTTATAAGAAGAATTAGAAAGAGAAGGTACTTCCACAATCTTTACAACGAGTTCATTATCCTACTATCAAGGCCAATGGTGGAAACGAGAAACTGCTTGCTCCATCGAAAAGAAATTCAAGACTGTTGGTCGTGCCGTTTTGCTCACTACTTATAATTTCCTCATTTGAACTTCTTTGAACAATAATATCTCAGTTTGTTAAATATGATTTTTGAAAGATTTTTTTTAATTAAAACCCATTAAATTGGAAATGAAGAACTCGAGTTGAGGATACGACTATGGAGGTCAAATCTGGATTTTTTTTCACCTCAAATTGAACAAGGAGAAGAAGAAACGGGTGAAAAAGAGTTAGCATCTGGATTTGATAGCGAACACAAATTAATGGAAACGATTTTCTTTTCGTCGTTGAAAAATTAGTTTCTCCATTGAATTTTATAGATCTCAAAGAAAAAGAAAGATGCTTTATATGATATCCTTAGTTTGAATATGGACTTGGCAAAAGATCAAGATTGACAAAATTGAATATAAACTTGTCAAAAATGAATATTTAAAAAACTGAAAGTAAATTCGAGGGTACATGTTTGCAATATACGTGACTATACTACTCAGAGAGGGAGATCGAGAGCAGGGCCGGCCCTGTCCATTGGCCGAATAAGCAGGCGCCACAGGCCTCCGCCTAAGATAGGCCTCCGTTTTTTTTATTTCTTCAGCCCGTAGCCATATTTCCTTAACAAGGTCTTTCTTTTTCTCTTCCTAGCAGCTCTTTTTCTCTACGTAGCCTCTCAGCAGTGCTAAACCCTAGCGATGAACGCAATACCGGACTTGTTAGCTATGCAACGCGGGGGGATGGCCTGAGACACGATGCGACGGTAGAAAATCTGAGACAATAGAGCCTTTACCCCTCGCTCACCTCTGCTCACTTATCGCTCACCTATAGTCTGCACTTGCACGACGCTCCGGAGAAGTTCTGAGACGAGACCTCCAAATCACCTCGCCAGACGCGATGTTGAAGACGAGGCTCTTAGCCCCTCGAATTGATTTCGCCTCTCCAGTCGTTCTTGGGATTGGTGAGCAAAAAAGTTCGAATTTAATTAATAAATTTGATTAATACATTTTTTAATGCTTGATTTGGGTGTTTACATGTCTGACATCAAGTTTGAATTTTATGCAAGAATTGAGCAAAATGCAAGAAAATGGGCTCCGGTGATTGGTTGAAGAGTATTGTCGGGAAAAAAAATCGAAGCTTCTTAAGGTAATTTGTTACATTAAAGTTGATTAAACTCAATTTGTTTCGTGATTTTTAGTTACAGAAATTTTACATCCTTTATTACCTATTTTTTCTTTTGTTAAATTAAAAATGATTTTGCAGATTATTATGTTTATACTCGATGCAAATTATACATTTCACAGGGGTCAGGTGGTAAAAGTGCAAACAGAAACAAAAGAGAGTTTGAAGCTTCTGAAGCTGAATAGTACCGTGGTTCAGGTATAAACATGGAGGAATGGTTGCAAATCGAATCCAAGCAGCTTTTTGCAGATTCAAGGTCCAACTAACTTTATTCTTTTTAATTTTATCAAACTTATCTTTATCACTTATTATTTTTCAAAAATAGCATTTTGTCTTATTAACTCATTTTAATTTAACATCTTTGTTATTTATAGGCGAGAAAAACTCTTCGGTTTTTAAAAGGGATAAAAAGACTTAAATGGTGGCTCAAAGACATGTCGTGAATAAACAAGCCTCAATCACATTGGATTATATCCAATCATGGAATCGAATTCAAACAGATGTAAGAAATCGACGGAATTATATGGTGACGGAGGCTAGAAACTGACAAAAGAAGCAAGATCTAGTTGATTGGAGATGGACTCAGAACAGAACCATGTGTAAATAACTAAATACTAAATTCCCCCTCCCATTAATTTTAGAATACAAGACACATGGTGAGGCCACGTCGGCGAACACTGTTCACCCAACACTGTTCACCAGGACTGTTCCACTGTTCACCCGACACTGTTCAACCGAGTACTGTTCACCTCCCATTAATTTTAGAATACAAGACACATGGTGAGGCCACGTCGGCGAACACTGTTCACCCAACACTGTTCACCAGGACTGTTCCAGTTCACCCGACACTGTTCAACCGAGTACTGTTCATATATATTTTTTTTATTTTATTTGACATATATCTTGGGTTCTAAATAAAATATTTGAATTTTTCATCGTATTAATAAATATAATTGACATATGTCTTGTGTTCTAAATAAAATATTTGAATTTAATAAAATACTATTCACACAAATACTTTTTGTTAGCCTCAGCTGGTATTATTTTATTTTATTTTGCTTATTATAACAATTTTGATTGGTACCAAGCTGCATTTTTTTGTGCTTATTATAATATTTTTGATTGGTACCAAGCTGCGTCTTTTATGTTTTTTTGTTTGTCTTTTTCAGAATTTTATTTTATTTTGAATTTAATAAAATACTATTCACACAAATATTTATATTTTTTTATCAAATAATATATCAAATAATATATCCCGCAGCGAAATATTATATCAAATAATATATCAAATAATATATAAAATTATTATTTTTGCTAATTATATTATTTCTTATCAAATAATATATCCCGCAGCGAAGGGCGGACTATATTCCTAGTACAAATAAATTTTGCAAAATCTAGTTGATGGGAGACCTGACTCTGAGTACGTCATGGTTTAACAGGGCTAAATAATGAAAATGTTGCTAATCACTTCAGAGAGTTTTTGAGTACGAGAGATGACGTAGTCAAATATGGATAATGATGATTTTGCACGACACCATTAATCCCTGAATCTCCGGACAGGTCCAGTTATCAACACAATTCAATTCAATTATATTCCCCTTTTCCCATGAAAATTGAGGTACACTCAAATTAACAAAAAAATTCTCCACAAAATTAATATAAGAAAGCATGTCTGCATGAACCTAATCACAAGATGACAATACAAAACAATTGACTTTGAATTAGAAAGTTATAACAAATATAATTAAGGGACAACTGTTAATGATGAAAAGGATAAAAATCTTTCATGCCTGTAAATCCTAATATTTTCTTTCATATTTTAAATCACTACTCAGGAAACTTATGAAAATGTCGTTATTAATGTTGATCCAAATATCTTACGCTTTGATTATATCAAAACAATTGTCGATATTACTAACGATTTGTGTTAAGAAAAACTTGTAGGAAATATAGGTATAAATATAATATACAAAAGAAAATTAAAAGAAAACACAAGTGAAAAATCACGAAGACTATTCAAGATTAAAGAAAACATAGATCAACAAGGAATGAAAGACGTCAAGACGAGTGAAGAATCGAAGATATCGAAGCTTTCCGTAAGTTGGGATCACCAAAATAAAAACCTAGGTATTCCAAGAAACATCTCATATTTATCAAGATCAAAAGAAATATTCAAAACATGATGAAATGGAAGATGGTGAGTCCCCAAATCAGGATATGGTTCGTTCGAACAAACTACACACTGTGTTCGAACGAACCTACTCCTGGCGATGTGAGTAAATAAACACTCAATCAAAAACAAACACTCGTTCGAACGAACAAGTAATACGTTCAAACGAACCTCACCATAATTGTTTGAACGAACCATCTCAACGTTCGAACGCACACTATTGACTTGACTATTATCAAGCAGTTCGTTCGAACATAGAAAACAATTCGTTCGAACCCACATTCTCAGTTCGTTCAAAACGAACCTCAAAAACAGCTGAACGAACTAGGAACTCAATTTCAAATTTCACGTACGTTCGAACGAACTAATTGATCAGTTCGAACGAACCCATCATGTGTATGAGTAATACATATAAGGGGCAATTTCTTGTGTATCCCTACTAAACACATCAATAACATATTTATCCCTGTTAATTCACTAATATCATATATATCCCTCTTAAATATGGTTTATACCAAATAAAGGCACAAATAACATTCTGTCAAACTTAACAGAAAAAATAGTTAAATTACCACTTTACCCTCCACATCTTCTCTCTCTCCACCCCTCTCCCTCTCTCTCCCTCTCTCTCCCACTCCCACTCCCACTCCCACTCCCACTCTCGATCAGGTCCGGTCCAGAGTTTTTGGAGGCCTGTGACATGATAATTCAAAATTACGAAATTATATAATTTAAAAATGAAATATATTTCTTGAGTATCAAACCAAAATAAGTATTAATAAAATAAGTTCAAAAATATTACAAAACGTGTAACTAACATATTACAAAAAAATGTAACTACCTACAATTACAAATAACTAATCTTAAAAAATTACAACAAATTAACTGAAAATTCGATGTACCAGTCGATAGTCATGATTTATCAAATATTTTTTTTTCAGAGAATTTTTAAAATTGACTCGAAATATTATGGGACTCGAAAATTAAAGAGGTGCCAAAGCCATGTATAAAAATGAAAAGAGCTTAATGGCTTGACAGAGAATTATTTATGTCTAGCTATTACAAAGTTATGGGACTCAACTCGAGAATTCTCCTATATGGGGGTAACAGAATTGTACCAGCATTAATTTGGTAGTGTACTCGAATATTTTGTATCCATGGCGATTCAAATATTTTCAATTGAACTGCGAGTTTGGAAATTAAAACAATTCATGTCTAGGATATTTTAGCCATTGGAGAAATTAGATGTAACATAATTGAATTGAAGAAAAATGACAGAATTGAATTGAACTGAAGAAAATTCGAAAATTGAATGTAACATAATTGAAGAAAAATTACAAAATTGACTCGAAAATTACAAAGAAATTACAAAATTGGCGAAATTAGGTACACATTATCACTGTAACAGAACAGAATTGAAGAAAAATTGAAGAAAAATTACAAGAAAATTGACTGGTTCGAAATTACAAGAAAATTGAAGAGAAATTACAAGAATTTGAAGAGAACTTCGAAGTGAGACTGAAGACCCTGCCAATTGAGTGAAGACTCGAAGTGGAGGTGAAGAAAAATTGGCGAAAAAATGCTGAAATGGACTGCCGCAGCGAAAAATTGACGAAATGGATGAAACTTGCGACTCCTCAGTGTGAATTCGAAGAGGAAAACACTTTTCCTGGCCCTGTCATCGTCGCCCGGATGCTATATCGCGTCGCTGTCGCGTCACGGTCGCAACATACGAGCGTGCTGCTGAGCACAGCAATCGCTAGGATCCTAGGGTTTGCTAGGGGCGTGTGAGGGTGATGCTGAGTGCTCAGTTGTGGATCCGGATCGATACGTTAACGGGTCCGGTGCATATAAGAGAGTGGGTCGGGTTAGTATTAGTATGTATAATTGATTTGTATGTAAAATATGGAGGCCTATTGAATAATGGAGGCCTGTGACATGTGCCAACTGGGCCAATGCCCAGGGCCGGGCCTGATCAGATGCTAGAGCTTCACCAATGATGCAATCCCTCATGAAGAACACTTCAGATCAAGAACTCCCTATTCCTCTCTTTGTTTACTCTAAATTTGTAATTTGTAATATTTTGTACCAAGTTTTGTAATATTATCTCTAAAGAATTGAAGGGCTTAACTTTTTTCAACGAAAAGTCTATATACCCTTTTCCTTCTTTAGAGATTCAACACTGAAATCGTCTTAAAATTCTCCTTGATACACTTGTTATTCTTGAGTTCACCAGCTTGGTACCGGCTAGGAACCGGCTTAGATAATTCTCTTTGATAGTTTTGAGTTCTTGAGTTCACCTTGAGTCCAAGAGATGCAATCTGTGCCGTGTAGTCACCGGAGATCACTAGAGGAATACCGGAGATTCACCGGAGAGATAGCGGAGAGACACCGAAGAGTTACCAACCGGAGAAGTCACCAAGAGAGATTCACCGGAGAATCTTGATCTTCTTGGAGCAAAAAGCTTTCAGTTAATCCTCTTCGCATTAAAGAATCAACTCGAAGCCACTATCAACCAACCATGCAAGACCACAAATTGGGGTAGAAGAAAACTCCAACAGGTAAAATACTGCAAATCTGGGATAAACAACATATAAATTAAAAAAATAAAAGAAGCAACATCAAATACAAAAAGAGCAAATAAGAGGAAAAAACGAAAAATTGAGGAAAAGTTATCGTACATGTATCAGTTTCGAGTTCCAATAAAAAACCCACCTGTATCGTCGAGCTAGGATTTCGCCAGCGTTCTACTATCGCTTGCTAGGGTTTCGTGGCCGCTCGCTTTTTGACGTGTTTTATGTGTGAAGAGCTTGGATTTCCTCGCAGTTTCGCCATGGCTAGGGTTTGTTCGCCCTTTTTTTTCTTGGTCGGCCGCTCATGAGAGGAAATGAAAGAGGGGGGGGGGGGAGCAGGAGCAGGATTCGAGTTGGGTTAAATTTTTTTGGCTAGACTCGGTCTAGAAGGACCATGCAATGTTTACTTATTTTGGTCTATGTAACCCAAACTCATTCAAAGCAAGACCGTCCGATCTAGATTAATGATGATCGAACGGCTCAAAATGAAGGGATGACGTGGCTGAATAGCATGGCAGCTAGAAGTATAAAAATATACTAATTATTATAATATATTTGGTCTATGTAAACCAAATTTATTTAAAATAAGGCCGCCCTATTGAGATCAATGATAATCGAACGGCTCAAAATGAAGGGATGATGTGGCTCAATGACATGACAGCTAGAGGTGTAAAAAATATCCTAATTATAATGTCATTATTTTAAATGTTTATATTGGTAAATTAAAAATTTATTTTGAAGGCTGATTTTGTAGGATTTATGTAATTATTTATCCATTTCTTTATTTCTGAATTTTATGAATTGTGTGATATGTCCTTTAGATTTGAATTACTGTTTCGAAATTTCAATTTTGGAGTTTCTCACTTTTTGAATATCTAATTGTGTATGCTATTTTTTTTTTTTTTAGAATTTTTTTTTTTTTCTTCAATTGCTCTATATTTTAAGGACAATTATAGCATGCCCGTCAACTTTCTCCATATTTCGAATTAATTTTGATCGGCGGTAAATTAGGGACAGGCAAGTTGGAAAAGATAGTAAGCTGAGACCGCTTTAGAAAATCGAGATTACCACTGGCAGACTCTTAATATAGCGTAACTAGGGATGCAAACGAGTCGAGCTCGAGCGAGCTGTGCCAAGCTCAAGCTCGGCTCACAACTTACTCGAGCTGGCTCGGCTCGTTTAGAATTATGGTTCGAGCTAAAAAATCAAGCTCAAGCTCGGCTCGTTCTAATTCGAGCTAGCTCGGCTCGGCTCAACAGTAGCTCAATTAAAAAACCAACTTGAATTTTAATTAGAAAAATTGTAACAATCGAATAAACAAAAAATATTGTAAATACCAAAATATCTTAAAACATAACAATAATAAATCAAACATACAATACAAAATAATAGGACTTGGACTTGAATTATTAATTTGTTTCCCTTAGTTAATTTTTTTTTTCCTTTTAGGCCTTGAGTTGTAACCAGACTTGGAATTATTAAGGAGATAAAGTTTTTCTTTATAAAATTTTCTAATTATAATAATATATATAATAGGAATTAATTATGATACAAATTTTAATTTTTTAAATCGAGTTCAAATTCTTTTTGAGCTTAATTCGAGCGAGCCGAGTCTGGCTCAAGCTCGGCTCGATAAGCGTTCGAGCTAGCTCGGCTCGGCTCGATTAATTTCGAGTTAATATCGAGCGAGCTATTATCGAACTATTATCGAGTCGAGCTCGAGCGAGCCACGAGCTATTATCGAACTATTAGTTGAGAACTTTCCGTACGATCGTTTCTCCCCCATTTTGAAAGAGATCAAAAGGGCCAAGGAGACTTCAACAACGGAAGGCTCCCCCTAAATGCGAGCTCCCCCTCAAAGAATGAATTGATGAATGTATGAGCTCGTAAATATGATCAAATTCTTTTGTTTTGGAATGATGACAATCTTTTCAAAATTTAGCAGATTTTTAAGAAAATATAACAGTTTTTGTGTGTGCGTTCTGAACGGAAAAAGTGGTGCGTTCGAACGCACTTGCATCTGGACTGATAGGTTATAAAAATAAATAATAAAAACCAAAATAGATGCAACAGTTTAAACTGACAATATGACCATAAAACAGTTTGTTCATAACATGGCATGACACATATTCTACAAACATAACAAACACAACCAACACAAGGTCTCACACATATGCACGTCAGATAAAAATAAACAGAACAACACAAGACACTTATAGCGCCGCCGGTGATTACATCTCGTTGGGACCGGGGTAAGGGTTCGGGTCGGGATGATAGCTTGGACCGGACGCAAAGAAGTTGTCGACGTTGAAAGTTCCCGAATGGGACCTCGACGGATTCGCGGTGGGATTAGATGGAGGAGGAGGATTGGCTTGTTCTCGAGGTTCAGGGTAGGACCCGAAACGGTTTTCAAGATGACCGTAAAGGTCGGAAAATTGACGTTCTACTCTCTCGAGCATCCTTGTTTCGGAAACTTGCATGCCCTCTCGAATTTCATTTCGAATCCCTCGTTCATGTCTCTCCATACGCTTATTCATTGCCTCTAACAGCGACGTTATGTGAGCGAATCGCCTTTCATCCCTTTCCATCGGGACGTTCGAGCTTCTTACACTCTCACTCCTCTCACGTGGTCGAGCCTGGTTTGCACTGCCCTGGTCGGATGGATCGTCTCTCTCCAACCAACGGGTAGGATTTGGAGGAAGGTGGAACGCTCCCTCTTCATCTGGGTGATCGATAATCCATTCATGAGCTTGGGCCGAATACCGAAACCTTTGACGAAGAAGGTTTAATTTTGACGCGAGGTTGATCGATGGTTCAGGTCGGAAATCCCAATCTTCCACCGGTATCGAGACTCCTTGGAGATTCACCATTCGAGCGATCAATGTTCCATAGGGTAACGATGCATTCCTTATGTTCATGGCGCTTTCCATGTGGCTTAATATGAGATGAGGCACATGGACAGGTAGTTGGTCCTCGTACCACATGCGATATAACAACAAGATATTTCGATCTTCGAGGTGTACGCTCAATTTTTCAACAGGAGCGAGAATGTTATTACCAATTATCCAGACGAATTTTTCAGGAGCGGCCAAGTGTGACACTGCTGATAGTGATGCGTATCTATTCGTGACCACTTTCTTCATGGTTTCGAACCCTTCGGTTTCAATTTTCCCCCAGCGGTCGTTGTACACCCGCTCTCCATCATCTTTGAGCCCGAACAAGTCGCACAAATTCTGCACCGAGATTACGACTTCCTCACCGAGAATAAACGAGGTTATCTTATCTTGGGCATGATCGAAAGTGGCGTTTGCATAGAATAGCCGAGTGATGATCTCATACGACCTTTCGTTGAGACGCGCAAGGTTTGCAAATCCCCATTTTCGCTCGATTTCCTCGATCTTGTTGGAAAGAATAGGACAATTTCGTGAAAACTCGTAATAGTAAGATTTTGAGAGGGGTCTCCTTACCACAACGCTATTGAAAAGGAGTCCGGCTTCCTGGTTTCGAAAGAGATAATCGTTATTCGGATCAGTGAAATCGTAATCTGCTTGCATTCGTGCGCTGTGATTAGGCCTGTTGGCTGGCGTGCCTCTCTTCATGTGAACAATCGATGGAGGCGGTGGTATTTCTTGAGCTTTCGAGCTTTCTCCTGTTCTCTTCTGTTCCTTGGATTTCCCTTTTGATAAGAGGCTTCGATTGGCATCCATGAAATCAAGCTTTTGAGAGAGAGAAGAGAGGGAGTTTTGGAAAGAGAAGATAAGGTTAAGGATTTCAAGAATGTAAATCGTGTCCTCTTAAGTCTCTTCGTACGAGAAGATGAAACAAAGCGTCCATTGATGAGGGTCGGTTGCATGCAGATGGAGAGGAAATACGACGAGTCCGTTCGAACGGACATTTGTGTGCGTTCGAACGTACACGCTTCTGGGTAAAAGGCGCCAAAGTATGAAAAGCAGTCATAATCATATATATCTGTCCGTTCAGAACGCACTGTTCGTTCGTTCGAACGGACTTGAGTCTGGCAAGATGGTATTTGTTTAGTTCATTTGTTCGTTCAGAACGCATTCTTTTGTTCGTTCGAACGGACTAGATACTGAGCTGAGACCCGGATGTATTGACCCAAAGCACTGACCCTAGTTTGACAACTCTATTTGTACTTATGATTATACAATGATTATGCAACTACATGAGACTAGACCCGATATGCTGAATTTTAATTCTTGAGAGATAACATACCTAGCTTTAGTCGTAGATCGGAGAAAGAAGCAAATGGTAAAGGTTTTGTGAAGATGTCGGCAATTTGATTTTGAGTCTCTATCCATTCGAGTTTTACATCGCCTTTTTCCACGTGATCCCGAATGAAGTGGTGACGTATGTCGATATGCTTGGTTCGTGAATGGTGGACAGGGTTTTTCGAGATGCATATTGCGCTATTGTTGTCGCACAATATGGGGATTTTACGGAAGTTCAAACCGTAGTCTCCGAGGGTTTGGTTCAACCATAGTAATTGAGCACAGCAGCTTCCTGCTGCGACATACTCGGCTTCGGCCGTCGATAAGGCTACCGAGTGTTGTTTCCGACTTGACCATGATACAAGTAAACCTCCAAAAAATTGGCATGTACCGCTAGTGCTTTTTCGATCAACTCGGGATCCGGCAAAATCCGCATCAGTGTATCCTACTAGGTTTAGGTTCCCACTATGCCTGTACCATATCCCAAGTTCAATTGTACCTTTTAAATAACGAAATATGCGTTTTACGGCCGTGTAATGTGATACCTTGGGGTTAGCTTGAAATCTAGCGCACAAGCATACGGCGAACATGATGTCGGGACGACTTGCCGTTAGATAAAGAAGGCTTCCGATCATTCCTCTATAGGACGTAATGTCGAACGATTCGCCCTCTTCATCCGCATCCAATTTTGATTCCTTTGCCATTGGAGTGTCACTCGTTTTAGTTTGGTCCAACTCGAATCTCTTTAATAATTCGCGAGTGTACTTTGATTGGTTGACGAAAATTCCTTCACTTGATTGTGTGACTTGAAGACCCAAGAAGAATTTCAACTCTCCCATCATACTCATGGCAAATTCACTGTGCATAAGAATAGAGAATTCTTCGGCAAGAGCCGCATCACTTGATCCAAAAATAATATCATCTACGTAAATTTGAACAAGTAAAATGGATACTCCCTTCTTACGTGTGAAGAGGGTGGTGTCGATTATCCCTCTCACGAAACCATTTGAGGTGAGAAATGAGGATAGTCGATCGTACCATGCTCGTGGGGCTTGTTTCAATCCGTATAGGGCTTTTGAGAGTTTGCACACGTGATCGGGGAATTTAGGATCCTTAAATCCCGGTGGTTGCTCAACGTAGACTTCTTCTTCGATTTCACCATTTAGAAATGCACTCTTGACGTCCATTTGAAATAGTGTAAACCCCTCAATAGCGGCGTAAGCTAGGAGGAGTCGTATTGCTTCTAGACGAGCCACTGGAGCAAAGGTTTCTTCGAAATCGATCCCTTCTCGTTGTTTGAATCCTTGAGCGACGAGTCTCACCTTGTTTCGTACTACGTTTCCGTGTTCATCAAGTTTATTTCGAAAGATCCATCGAGTCCCAATGATCGAACGATTCATGGGTTTTGGAACCAACATCCAAACTTGATTTCTTTCAAATTGTTCCAATTCTTCTTGCATTGCGATAATCCAATCTTCATCTAGATTTGCTTCCTTGAAGGATTTTGGCTCGGTGTGAGAAAGATATGCGCAATGAGCTACGTAGTTGTGGACACGAGACCGAGTTCGTACACCTTCTCGGGGATCTCCAACAACGTTTGTGAGAGGATGGTGGGGTACTTCTCGGAGAACCTCGGGGATTTGGTAAGGGGTTTCACTCTCTTCTTCCTCTTCCTCCCGTTCTTCCTCTTCTGGAGGATCATGGTTTTCTCTCGGAGGTTCATCAAGAGTTATGTCGAAGTGTTGATATTCTAGCTCGGCTTGTTTTCTCGGTGATTTAGCAATTGTTTCCGTGACTTCACCTACATTTAAGCTACCTTTCTCGGCTTCCTTGTTAGTTTCATCAAAATGTACGTGAACGGATTCACATACGACTCGTGTTGATCGTATGTAAACTCGGTATGCTTTACTTGTGCTTGAGTAACCGACAAATATTCCTTCAATGGATTTTGGATCGAGTTTGTCTCGATTACTCAATTCATCCAAGATATAGCATTTGCATCCAAATACTCTCATGTAAGAGACATTTGGATTTCCCCCATACCATAGCTCATATGGCGTCGTCTTCAAAATAGGCCTTAAGCTAACCCTATTCACCACATGACATGCGGTGTTAGTGGCTTCAGCCCAAAGATATTTTGGAGACGGATGCTCACTTAGCATGGTACGGGCAAGTTCAATTAACGTTCGATTTTTACGTTCAACCACACCATTTTGTTGAGGTGTGCGAGGAGCCGAAAATTCGCGTATATATCCCTTTTTATGACAAAATTCATCAAATTTTGCATTTCGAAATTCACCTCCATTGTCACTTCGAATGGTGACAATTGAGGTGCCTTTTTCATTTTCAACGAGAGTGCAAAATTTGATGAAGTTGTCACACGTTTCACTCTTATGAAGTTAATAATGTATCCATGTGAAACGTGAATAATCATCCACAATAACAAACATATACCTTTTATTACCTATGCTTGTAACGCTCATTGGTCCGCAAAGATCAAGATGGATGAGTTGAAGAGGTCGATTCGTGGTGATCATGTTCTTTGATTTGAACCCGGACGATCTAGTGTGCTTACCTTTTTCACACGCATCGCATAATCCTTCTAGTTCAAGTTTATGTGAGGGAAGTCCTCTAACTAATTGATTTTTGGACAACCTATGTATAGTTTTCATGCAAATGTGACCTAACCGTCTATGCCATAATCGAGATACTGATTCTGATACAGTGAGACAATGGATTCCCGGCACGAATGATTCGAAATCAAAGTAGTATAGATTTTCGTGTCGGGTTCCTTTGCATACTGTGGTATTGTCTTTCATTCGATCAATTAAGCATGAGAGTTGATCGAATTTCACACAATATCCGGCATCACATAATTGGCTTATGCTAATCAAATTATGTTTAAGTCCAGTTACAAGATAGACATTCTCTAAAGTCCAATTTGAGGTACCTATTGAACCGATACCAATAATTTTACCTTTTTGATTTCCTCCGAAGGTAACGTCTCCTCCCTTGAACGGTTCGAGAGATTTGAACATCTCTCGATCCCAAGTCATATGTCTAGAACAACCACTATCTAGACACCATTTTGATGACTTTGTTCTGGAAGTTAGGCTCATCTATAAGAAATTCATATTAGTTAAACCAAAAAGAAATTGAAATTGACTAATATGAATTCTTACTGACTATACTCCCCCTAAATGTTTGGCTTATGGTATGGTATACTAGGGAGTATAGTGTCTCAGGTTAGGTTTTTACACCCTAGGGGGTCCTATACCAAGGGAGGTAGAGGAACCCATTGAGTGACGATCTTTACGCATCCACATGACGTTTTGTGCCACTTTTGGATTGCGAAGATTACACCCGGTTGAGACATGACCGATTTTGCAACAATAGTTACAAAATGCTACGGTGGGCTTATTTGTGGGTGTGGTACTCTTCACAAAATAGTCCGAGAGTTTATTCGGATTACTTCTCTTAGAGGTTATCGATTTTGGCATTTGATATAGGTTATTTGATTTGAATTTATTTTGCTTAAAATTATTTTGTTTAAATTGTTTGTGCATGTTGGTGAAATGTTTGGGGAACTCTTGTTGATATGAAGCTTCGGTGTAGTTTGTCACTTCATAGAAATACCCGTTTGGTCCCCTTTTGAACAAACACTCGGTTTGTCCCACATTAGTATGTCTGGGTTGTGATTTTTGTGTAAAATGATTGTTCCTATAATTATTATTTACACGTTTAGGTTGTTCATTTTTAGCATATTTACCTTTGTTGTAATCATGGTACATAAAAGCATTTCCATGACTACTTACTTTATGGTTTTCCCATTTAGATTTTTGATTTTGAGATATCGAAAGGTTGGGATTATTATTGCTAATTTTCTTATGTCCTAAACTAGATTTATCATTGGGCTTTTGTCCCGTTAATGACGATTTTAAGACATCATCCAATGAAGGGGGAATCAATGCAATCATTGTACATGCCCTCTTCAAGGACTCATTTTCAACTTTCATAGTTTGAATTTCGACTTTTAAATGAGAAATCTCACATTTTAGGGTTTTACATTCACATTTTGAAAATCCTTTAAATTCATTTATTTGAGTTTTGTATGCCAAAATGGATAGCTCAAGAGAAGCTACCTTATCCTTGAGAGCTTGGGTGGGACTTTCAAGTTTACCCTCATTTAGTTGAGAGTTACCTTCATCCCTAAGAAACTCATCACAAGATTCGATTTCTAGTTTGGATGCGGGAGAAAATTCAGGTCTGGGTAACGATTTGATACCATATAGAGAGTTCGTACGTACCTCATAACTTTTGTCATGTGTCGAGCTTAGAGTGGGAGAGGAAGGTTCTGCGTCTGCAATTATGGGCTGGTGGTGTGTCGAAGTTAGACCTCGTTCAATACGGAGAGAGTGAATGGCTGCTTCCACCGCGCTCATGGGATTAATTTCAGCCATTAGATCGTAAAGTACAAGTTTATCCTTAATAAATTTAAGAGATGGTTAGTACCCTGCTCTGATACCAATTGTTGGTTAATTCTAACCTAGAGGGGGGGGGGGTAATTCGGCAATCTAACTTATACTTAGTTTAGATTTAAACCTAATTTACGGTGCGGAATAAATAATAATTTGGATGATAAAGATGATACCGTACAAACACTTTGACACAAGATGTTTGTTTACGAAGTTCGGTAGGTGGTTGCTTTGTAGCTTTAACTCACCCTTTACTCGCTTAATTGACCGACTCAATTATTCGCGAGTACCTACGTCTCCGGGAATGCCTTGTGCCTCTTTTTGGCCTTCGATTGAATTCCAACTCAACTCGATTACAAGGATTTGCCTAGATCGATTTACACGCTTCTATCGATCTATAGCTTAGGCTCTTTACAATTTGTTGCACTAGCCTATTACACTTTTTCACTAATCGAGCTACAACGTGATCGGTCACGTGAGTGGGATACGATTAGTGGAGAATATCGAAAGTAGATCAACGATCTAAAGAGGTTTCTCAAGCTATCAATGGATATAGATAATCACAGCTTAGGGTTTCTCTCTTTTTAGGTTTGAAAGTTTGAAAATGAGGAAGTGAGAGAGAGAGACCCATGAAGGATTCTATTTATACTCTCTATAGAAATCCTTCAGAAAACTTGCAGTGCGTTCGAACGCATACAGTCCGTTCAGAACGCACTTGAAGTTTGCACTAGCCGTTTCAAAATAACGTGCAAGTACATCTTGGGTCCGTTCAAACGGACAATGTCCGTTCGTAACGGACTCAATTATACATAGCATTTTGCGTTCACAGGAACACGAGTCCGTTCAACGCACTGAAAAGTGGGTGAACGGATTCCAGGTTGTCCGTTCGAACGCACATGTGTGTTCGTTCGAACGCACATATCCCTGTGACATATTTCCGTTCACAGGAAAGATTGTCCGTTCAACGCACTCAGAAGGTGAGTGAACGGATTCTAATTGTCCGTTCGAACGGACATGATTGTTCGTTCGAACGCACACATCCCTGTGACACGTTTGGTTCTAATCAAGCTTTACAGTTTTGATATTTAGCAAGTCCGTTCTGAACGGACTTTGAGTTCGTTCAGAACGCACTTCCTGCTTGACTGAACTCTTTGTTATTTTGAACATGATTTTACTTGAGTTCTACTAGGTTTGTACCTATGGTTTATTTGTGGCGTATCCCACTCACGGAAGGCTTCAACATCTTGAGTCTTGATGTATTCCAATGGCCTTCCTTGTGTTCTTCTTTTCTTGTTTATCTTGAGACTTCATGTCCTTCTTGATGTAATCCAATGAACTCCTCCTTCACAAGTCCTCCTTCATCTTCGTATCGTACCTATGTTATCCTGCACTTTTCTGGATGTATACATTAGTACTGACAGTGTTTTGAAATAATCAAACTACCAGGAAATTTGAACCAACAGGGTGTGCAGATCGTTTTATCTGGATGAGAAGTGAGAGAGGAAATATTAATACAAAAGAGATGTATAAGTGGCTATGGGAAAAAGAAAAGGGATTCATGGACAACCACCGAGCGGATAATCAGGATATATGGCGATATATTTGGGGAATCAAACGGGTTAAACCAAAAATCTTATTGTTTCTTTGGAAGCTTATAAATGGTGCTTTACCCACAAGAGATCGGGTCCACCAGAGAATACAGACTGTCACACAGTTATGCCCACTATGTTTAAATGCATACGAAACCATTCCACACCTGTTTTTCACGTGCCCGGCGGCAGTAGCATTTTGGCTTACTACGCCATTTTCTATTCAGAATATCGATCCCACTCAACCAATTATGCTCTCCTTCAAAAACTGGTTTAAGCAAATCGACAAATCGAAAGCACCGCTATTAATGGCGGTCCTGTGGAACTGGTGGAAGGCACGAAACAAAGTCATTTTTCAGAATATCCCCATGAATTTCTCTAGTATTATGAAACAAGCAGAGCTTGATGAAAGATGGGGTACGATTTCGAATTTCGTTTACCCCCTCTGTTAGCTTGCCTGTTCATAAGGATGTACCCATAACTGATTTAGGATGTTATTCGGACTTCTCCGGGGATCCCACTGGAAATTGCGGGTTTGCGGTGGTCATTAAGGATAGAGAAAATAGGATTCTCTATGTCTGGGCTCGAGGAAAACGAGGTGAGAGTCACAGTTTAGAAGGGGAGTGCGAGGCCATGTTAAAAGGGCTGCAACTGGTTTCACGAGAGTTTAGAAATAGACAATGCTGCTTTTGCACGGATAATGCGGAGGTCTTTACTCTGTTGCAAGATAATACGAACCCAACCACAGCATCGCCTTCAAGATGGCAAGCGATACAAACCGCACGCGACTGTATCTTGTGGAAGAGACGGGTAAAAGACCCAACTTTCAAATGGTTACCCAGAGAATTCATTGGGGAGGCCCACCAGCTAGCAAACATGGCTAGGATCTTACAGATCGAATATGAGGATTCGGTCCTTCCATCTTTTGTGTGATGGAAAACTGGACACGACGGCAGGGAACGAAAAGAGATATTATTGTCTCTCGTATTAGTTAGGGTTATTTACTTTTCGGTAGTTTGTGTGTGTTTTTGGTTTATTTTTAGTTCTTATTTTCAAGCTTTCTTTTAGCTTTTGTCTATTTTTGTAAACGTCTCAATCCAGACTGATGTGATTTCCTTTATTTAGTTAATGATATACCTACGGGTTTTTGATCAAAAAAAAAAAAAAAACAACGAAAAATACAAATGACCAGAATTATCATTCAGCATAGACCAGCAACACGCTTCATAGACTCGAGAGATGGCCACACTACCTTCGCCAAGTTCGGCCTTTTCATTTTCAATGGATGACTACACCTCATGCCCAATAATGCAAATTCTTGGGCCTCTTTTATTGGCCAGTTGCCTTTTGAATCAACAACTAACTTATCCAATTTGCAATTATCCGGATCTTCCCCAACAAAATTCTTTATCCCTAGAGGATCTTTGCCGGTGACAAGTTGCAATAATATAATACCAAATGAATAAATATCACATAGTGGAGTCAATTCATTGCTCGAAAAAAACTCTGGGGCACAGTAGGCTGCCGTAAATTTCAGGATTTTTGTAAGATGTAGAGGAGTGAATGTCTCATTGCTTTGATACAATTTGCGAGAGATTCCAAAGTCGCAGAGTTTGCTTACATAATTAGAGTCTAGTAGAATATTCTGAGGTTTCAGGTCACCGTGAGCAATTCCTTGCGGCGGCACTGAGTGGAGGAAGATGAGGGCAGAACATATTTCAGAAGCAATGCGAATTCGATCTCGCCAAGTGAGTTTGGAGTTTTTCCTCCGGTTAGGAAGGTGTCAAGGCTATTTGGTACGAACTCGAAGATAAGAGCCCGTGCATTAGGATTCACTCCAATGAGTGAGACGAGATTCGGGTGCCTTACCTTCGTCAAGATTTCTACCTAAAATTGTCAATACATGCTTGATTAGTTGTTTTTTTTCTCATCTAGTAACATCCTCTATTATAATTGATAGTTAACAAATGCTACGATGAAAACTATTTTTGCTCTTCAATTATCAACTTTGACATTTACGTCCTCATCCAATTATTTAGTTTAAGTGTGAATAACCTCAACATCTCATTATAATCATCTTATTATCGATTTTTATCTATAAAACATTGTTGCCATCATATACCTTACATAATTATTTCTCTCTTACATTAGTCATTCAAAATGCTAAAGAGATGTGACATAAAACTGCTCAATGCTTAGGAAAATGTTGGACATACCCCAATCTTTCCTCCAAAAACTTTGATGATGTGAATATAATTTAAGATCTTAAGAACTAACATTTTAATTCATGATTGAACATCTTAATTATATGTTCAATCATAAATTAAAATAATCAAACCATAAATTAAGATATTAAATCATGTATTTATTTATTAATTTTAAGATGTTAACTCATATCCACGTCATCAAAAAAATCTTTGAATAGAATACTAGGAGATGTACACCACTACTCATATATTTATTATAAGTATTGGCTGATGAGCAATTCTTCGATACATCATTTTAAAAAGAATATTTTGAATATTCTTACATTAATTAGATTTAATTTGATTATGTGAATGATGATTTATTTTTTATTTGAACGTATCATTAATAAGTAACTGAAAGAATTCCCAAAATATCATTTTTAATTTACATATGATTTTTGATGGGGAATATCCTCGACCCCGGGCCCGCGCAGCGGAATGAAGGCCCGGTCCGATTCCCCGATTCCCGAGATCACGCCATGACTTCGAGGGTACGATGCGAATAGAAGGATAGATCTATACCAGCGTGAAATTGATCACGCACGAAGGGTTGATCGCCGCCTTCTATCTCCTGTCACGTTGGTGACAATCCGCGCGTCCCATACCACGCGTCTTTCACCGTTCGTTGACCGTCTTCTCACTCCTTGAGTCGATCACAATCCAAGAGCCACAATTGTCGCTCCTCTACTTGTATCCACCGTGAGTCGCAAGACGTCGGTCGCGGATGCACCTGCCTAGACGATGCACCGGCGAACTTGCTCGATCTAATCGATTCTCTATTACTCGAGAAACTCCTTTCTCGATTTCTCTCTCTTCGCACCCTTTCACTCACTAAAGATCAAATCTGAATTTGCTCTTTTTCTTGTGTATATTGGGCAGAATAATCACTTGCTTAGAATGATTCAACTGATTGAATTGCTTAGTGAAGATTAGAGAGAAAATCCTATTTATACCTAAATAGGATAAGGATTAGCCAAAAGGCATGTATATCCAATATACACCCTTTCACACAGAAAACTGTATGAACCTGTTCAGTATTCTGTCCAGACGAAATTGATAAATTTCTCTGACAGAAAATCAACCAACACGAAAGTTGTAGATAATCTTATTATCTACACAACCCAATTTGGCCCAGCCCAATTGGAGTTCGTATGCAAAAGTTATGACTGTTTTACTAACTGTATGTCATACTGTTGCACTCTTTCGGTATTTCACAGAAACGACACTTATACTTCGTTCATATGAAATATATTTCTATATGAAGGTTGTAGATAATCTCATTATCTATCTAACCCAATTTGAACCATTCTAATTGGATTTTCCCACTGAAAGTTATGGCCACGAATGTACGACTACATTCGTTTATCCTTGTGTACACTTTTACGGTTGATCCGAAACTGTATTTCTTTCAATTTTATGGAAAATGGATTATCATAGAACGGAAAATGGATTATCAAAGAACCAGCCTTTACATATTTTTGTTGGTTCTTGGTTCAACAGTCAGAAAAAATATAGAAAAGCTACGACAAAATTAAAAGAATATTTTTTATTTGTAAGTGAAAATTACTCATGGTTATTCATCTAATTATGAGATTTACCTCTTGATGAAACTCGGTATCTCCTTCGGAGCTTTCGGATTTCAACATTTTAATAGCTACATTTGTGTGCCGTAGAAAGCCCTTAAAAACGATACCAAATGCTCCTTCTCCAATCTTGCAAGAGTTATCGAAGTTATTGGTTGCTTCTTCAACCTCTGCTCGACTAAATTCGTTCTCCACACTCATACGGGGAATTTCCTTGACATTCTTTAATGTGTTATCTCTCTCGATTTGTAATTGTTCGACTTGACGCTCAAGTGCAGCCTTGGAATCTAGCAATTTTTGTTGTTCGATTCTCACATCTTCAAGGTTTTTCTTGAGCTATATGAAGAAGACAAACATCCCAAAAAATCATGAACAATGTTAGTTTAAATTATCCTTATATATAATAAGTGATAATATGTTGTCATGTTACATATTAGAAAGGCAACTATAATATGCACTTCCAATCCACCCAACATCTTTGATGCGAACTTTTAAAATAATTAAGAAAAAAGTTAACAACTGATTTTTTGTATTAACCAATTAATAACACAGTTAACATAGAGGTCATATATCATGCCCCTCAAATTATCCCACAATTTATCCACAATAGTAATTCATGATTAATCCAATAATTAGTGCATTGGATTATTGATTAATTCATAATTATTATTTTTAAATATTTAGAATTAATCATTAATTAGTATGGATTTTAATTTCATATTAAATTTTTAGTAATCATGTATTAATTGTCAATTCATTTTGCTAATTATGAAATTAATTAGTGCGGAGGAATGGTTGGGAAAATGAAGGGGAAAAGTATAATTGACAATGTCGCAGTGAATTAATGCATGTTAATTCATTATTATATGTTGATTATGCATGTTGTTCATTACCCCCAATTCATCATTTTTTAGTTTCGCATCAAAAATATTGGGGGTGCTTTTGGAGGGCACACCATGATATCGATGTCATCTTTCGCAACTAACATTCTAATTAACAAGGTGAATTAACGATTAATAAAAGAAATGTAATTAATCTTCATCAATTAATATTTAATTATAAATATTCAAAAAATAATAATTATGAATTAATCCTTATTTCACCTTGTTAATTAAAATGTTAAATATTAAAAAATGTGATGTCATCAGATGCATCTATTCACGTGTGCGTGGGTGTGTGTGTGTGCGCCTCTAGATGCATCTATTCATACCTTTGCAGATTTAAGAACTTTATATTGGAAGGTAGTACGAAGTTCTTCATGCTGTTTTCTGGTTGTTTCTAGGAGAGCCTTGTAATTCACTAGTTGAAGCTCAATTGCAGTCTTGGATTCCTCTAGTTTTTGCTGGTCAATTCTTTCTTTTTCCAGGGTTTTCTCTATTTCAGTCCTCCTTTGAGTTTCTATATCAAGAGAACTCTTGAGCTGCAGGAAAAATGAATCACGATTGTTATGATGAATTGCAGCAAAAAAGATACTTGATGTCCAAAAAATAAAAAAGATAAAAGCAATGCTATGTATGGATAACTAGTCAAGATATGATCTGGGCCAGGTGTTCAAATTAATAAAAAACTAGGATTTTAACAGCCAAAAGAAAAAATTATGTGAATTAAAACCTTTTTTTTATGTTGTTTGAGCATCTAGTAGATAGGTTCTACCAGCGGATCTATTAAAATGGGTTAGGGGACTACAGATGCAACCGTCTCCATAGAGTTTTGAGCGTTAATATATATAAAATTAGAAAAGAGATCGGGCTCTACCCTACCAAATCCTCCCCTCCTCCCACCCAAAAAAAAAAAAAAATTGAAATATTTTTCACCTCCTCCTAAAATACTATTTCAACATTGGTACAGATAGGGATGTCAACGGTTCGGATCCGGTTCGGATAGTGGTCATACCAGATCCATATCCACACCATTGACATCCCTAGGTACAGAGCAAAATCTGTCATTGGACTTTACCGTACGGTGGTTTTTAAAAAAAAAATGATTTGTTAATTATGTGAGTTAATTAGGAAACTGGAGATTTGGAATCAAATGACAAAATATAATTAACCTTAAAAAAAGACAACAAAGAATGGACTATGAGAAAACATACTTGCAAAGAAATATCCATTAATTCTTTTCTGGCTGCCTCAAATTCTTTTCTGGTTTTATAAAGATAAGAGTCAACCACGATTATGATGACAATTTGCAACAAGATAATAATTTTTATCGTCTAAAAAGTAAAAAATCTATAATAAAATATATAAAGATAAGACCAATGTTTAGTGGCAGGTAACGTTTGGATTTTTGTTTACACGTGACAGATGTTATTCCGCAATTATAGTAGATTGTAATATTATTTTTTTTGAAAATATTTATTGCTATTCAAATCATGGCACAATTTTAAGGGTACCCTATAAAATATAATAATTTTACATACATCTTTCAATAGTGTGAAAGTGAAACCTTACGAGTACCCCCTCAAACCGTTCGAATATCATTGATATCCCTTTAAACCCCTTTAAATATCATGGTTACCCTATATAATTCTTAAGATGTCATATATGCCGCTAGTGTCTCATCAAAAACCATCAAAGCACTTCTCGTTAGTAATCTATCAAATTACCTGATTTTTTGTATAATTTATGAAATTTTTCTTCTTAAATAATATTTAGAACCATAAAATAATCGATATTTGTCAAATCCATCTCGTGATATCTTTTCAAAAACGATTATTCAAATCAATATTATGCTCAAAATTGTAAGTTGCTACAATATTTGTATAGGTACAAAACGGAAAAATATTACGATCGAGAAAATTAGCAAATGTTTAACTACAAGTTCATTTTAAGGACATCCATGATATTTGAAAGAACTTATAGTATTTATGAAATCTCACGTTTTTAGGAAAATACGAGAAACTATGATATTTTACACTGGCACATATAAAATTTTACCTTGAATCATTAGGTAAGGAGGCCTTCTACTAGTATGACACCCCACGTTCCCCACCATTTCATGATAAATCATCGATTATAAATTAAGTCATTAATTATCTCTATGAATTAATTAACAAGTAGTCTATATTTGTTAATTTTTGAATATTCATATATTCCTTAACTGGTAGAGATTTAATTATATATTAAATTTGTAATAATTATGAATTAATTATTAGTTAACTCTGCTAATTGAGGTATTGATCATTATTTGATGACGGGAGAATGGGGAAGTGTAATTTTCCTTAGATAAGAGTGGATCATACGATGACTTACAATCTCCTCAATCAATTGATGAAATGCCTTTAGTGTGAATGCGATGTTAAATGAGTAGTAGATGATAAATGACTAAATATTTTAACTTTAACACATCTCGTTTTATTTGTTTCATTTAGCTTTAATTGTAAGCACATCAATTATCGTGAGCAATTTAAGAATAAATATATATTTCCAAAAAATAAAAGAGTCACAACTATGAGAAGGATTTTTACTTACTTGCTTATCAGCAAAATTCTTCATAGACTCGATCTCCTTCCAGACAGTCGCTAGATCTGGTCTTTTAGTTTTTCTGCTTACTTGAGGGCTGCAACGAAGGCCCATTATAATCAGCTTTTTTGCCTCTTCAAATGGCCACTTACCGGCAGAACTATCTATTATTTTGTCCACTCTCTCACCGTGGACTGCTCGTTGTACATAGTCCACTAATCCTCGTGGATCTCTCCTAGTAACTAATTGTAGTATTAAGATGCCCAGGGCTTGCACATCATATTCCACCGTCATAGCACTACTCATGCCGAACAAACTGTTCATATACCACCTTTTGCCACTGGGGTATCCCACTTCGAGTAATGGATATACATCTTCTACGCATATTGCGCCAAATCCGCTTAGCTTAATTGAATAGTTTGAGTCGAGAAGGATATTTGTAGGTTTGATGTCACCATGAGCTGTCCCATGAGGTTTAGGGACAGAACTAAGAAATTTGAGAACCGAACTAAGCTCAAAGGCAATTCTGATGCGGGTTTGCCAACAGAGTGCTCCTGTACTATTATTTTTGTTTAGATAGGCGTCGAGACTGCCATTTGTTGCGTACTCAAAAATAAGAGCATGAGCCTCCCAACATATTCCTATGAGTGTGATTATGTTTGGGTGTCTTACCCTGCTAAGGACTTCTGCCTGCAAAAAAGCAAAAATAAAAAATATTAAATTACTGCTTTAACTTATAATTCAATTTGATTTGGTATACTGGTTGCAGACATATCTTTATGATTGTACTGGTTTCGGATGTAGTTCCATTTTTTTTTTTTTCTTTATTAAGTTTATTTTGTTCAATTTTTTTAGAGTGAAGGTTATTAATCCTGATTAAATGGCATTCATAGTAGAAATTACCTCTTCATTAAATTCGGCCTCTCCGAAAAGGCCTTTCATTTTGTATATCTTTATGGCAACTGTTGTGTGTTTAAGAAAACCTTCATAAACATTACCAAATGTCCCCTCTCCAATCTTGAGTGATTTATCAAGATTGTTTGTAGCTTCTTTAATCTCCGAGAAGCTAAACTTTGTCACGTACCTCAGCTGCTCGCTAGCCTCGGACTTCTTCATTTTTGTTCTGCTTCAGTTATTCAGATAGTTTCTACGTCAAGAGAATTTTCAAGCTGCAAGAAAAAAAATCATCCTTAATATGTCGAAGATCTAACTTCAACAAAGAAACTACTCAAAGAGAATCTTCAGTCCTTCATTATATAATAAACCATAACATATTAAAGAAATAATGATTTGCAGTAGTTAAATAAAACAAGATCAAACACTAAAAACTAAAAGAACCCCAACATCCGGCATGCAATGAAAAAGATCCTCGCAAAAATTTGTTAAAAAGGAGATCTAATATCAACAAATCATTTCTCTTGAATAATCAGATGCACCTTGATTTCTTTTAGCTGAAATTAGAAGCATGCTCATCTTTTTTTGAAAACTTAGAATCCCCACAACCAACTAGTAAAGCTCGTTCATTACCTTTGTATCTCTCTTGGGGGAGAGGTGGGGGTATGTGCAACATTTTCCAGACTTTATTGAGCTCGATTATCAGATCACTTCAAGAAATATTGAGAAAACCAGTTGTATTCGTTTCATATATTAGGGGTTATTAAAGTGAAGGGCTCATTTGATTATAAAGTCAATGAGTTAAACTGGCAAAATACAATTTACAAACACTTTTCTCTAATATTTCGGTGCCACGTCATTTTTTCTACCCAACCATATTATATCGGATTCCAAATACTAGCTAAACTCAAATTAAATTTTCCATGGAAGAAGACGTCCCATTTCTTTCTTTCTTTCTTTTTTTTGAACACTTTTAGTTTTCTCTAATATTTCGGTGCCACGTCATTTTTTCTACCCAACCATATTATATCGGATTCCAAATACTAGCTAAACTCAAATTAAATTTTCCATGGAAGAAGACGTCCCATTTCTTTCTTTCTTTCTTTTTTTTGAACACTTTTAGTTTTCTCTAATATTTCGGTGCCACGTCATTTTTTCTACCCAACCATATTATATCGGATTCCAAATACTAGCTAAACTCAAATTAAATTTTCCATGGAAAAAGACGTCCCATTTTTTTTTTTTTTTTTGAACACTTTTAGTTTTCTCTAATATTTCAGTGCCACGTCATTTTTTCTACCCAACCATATTATATCGGATTCCAAATACTAGCTAAACTCAAATTAAATTTTCCATGGAAGAAGACGTCCCATTTATTTATTATTTTTTTTTTGAACACTTTTAGTTTTCTCTAATATTTCAGTGCCACGTCATTTTTTCTACCCAACCATATTATATCGGATTCCAAATACTAGCTAAACTCAAATTAAATTTTCCATGGAAGAAGACGTCCCATTTATTTATTATTATTTTTTTGAACACTTTTAGTTTTCTCTAATATTTCAGTGCCACGTCATTTTTTCTACCCAATCATATTATATCAAATTCCAAATACTAGCTAAACTCAAATTAAATTTTCCATGGAAGAAGACGTCCCATTTATTTATTTATTTATTATTTTTTTTTTGAACACTTTTAGTTTTCTCTAATATTTCAGTGTCACGTCATTTTTTCTACCCAATCATATTATATCGGATTCCAAATACTAGCTAAACTCAAATTAAATTTTCCATGGAAGAAGACGTCCCATTTATTTATTATTTTTTTTTTTGAACACTTTTAGTTTTTTCTAATATTTCAGTGCCACGTCATTTTTTCTACCCAACCATATTATATCGGATTTCAAATACTAGCTAAACTCAAATTAAATTTTCCATGAAGGAAGACGTCCCATTTCTTTCTTTGTTTTTTTGAACACTTTTAGTTTTTTCTTAATATTTTGATGCCACGTCATTTTTTTCTCAAAAAAGAAAAAGAATTCTTCCCATCTCGTACGGACACAAAGAAAAGAAAGACATGCGAAGACACAAGACATAAGAGCAGCGCTTAGACTTTCTCATCGCCGTTCTCCTCACAGGGTTTCTCATTGCCGTTCTTCTCATCTAGACTTCCTCAACCTCGTCCAATTAGACATGGGTTTCTCATCGCGTCGGCGATTCTTCATAGGGTTTCTCATCGCTGTATTCCTCCCCGCCTCCCCCAATCAGACATGGTAATTTACGATTTTCTTACTCTATTTTTTGGTGAAATTTGGATAGTAATTCTCGGTTTCGAATGGTTTTCTAATTCTTTCTTAAACCAACTTTTTTTCGATTATTCTCATAGATTTCGTGTTATTCTGGAAATTTCATGTTATTGACTGTTTAGTTTGCTGATTTTTCTTGAATTTCGTGTTTTTGCTGATTAAGAAGTTGCCAATTAATTGTTGCTGATTTGCGGTTTTTTTGTGCACATATAATCTATTTTTAGTTGGTGATTTCACTGTTAATTTTAGTAAACAATAATCAATTGATCGGTTAATTTAGGGGCTTTTGCACTTTCCATTTATTAATTGATTTCATTCTTTTTTACTTCACAATTAATTGCTTATCTCACTCTTTTTACCATGGTTTGTAATATCGGCCCAGTATATCGGACTCGGTTACAAGATGAGTCTCCCCCGATAATATCGGACCCGAGCAACCGATTTTTTTTGTTTTGTTTTGTTTTGTTAAGTTCATGCGTTGAGATGATAAGATCTTGGTCTGAGGTCGCAAAATAATGGAGATAATTGATCAAATTTTTTTCTTGTATTTTGGGTATGGAAAAAGAGTGTAACAATGGAGAAACGTGTTTGAAAGAGAAGAAAATGACTAATGTAATGTCCTCTCAGAAAAAGAAAGTACAACAAAACTCTAGGAGACTATTAGCATCTTTTTATAAAAAGTACATTGAACATTAATTATTTCTGTACACGTACGGTTTGTATTGAAGTTAAAAGCCACGTCGTAAGGATACGGGTACGAATATCGTATCCGTATCGGATACGGTGATACGATATTTCTTTAAAATTCTAGCATACGATACGTTATATACTTATATATGTATATGTATATTATTTAATATTATTTTAATGTAATAAATACATATATTTAAATAGTTTTATTAAATTATTATAAAAATAATATCGATTTGGATATTTTACGAATAAATAAATTAAAAAATATGTGATGTAAAATCCTATTGAATAGTAAAAGTATTGGGTATTTTTAAATTGGACAAAAAAATAAAAATAATGGGTCAGCTGTATCGGAACCGTATCCCGCCGTATCGGAACCGTATCCAGCCGTATCGGAAACGTATCGTGCCGTATCGGAAACGTATCGGTTCAAATTTATATACTAAAATAGTCGGATACGTCACGTGACGTATCGGATACGTATCGGTGTCGTATCGGTGGCGTATCCATATCCGATACGGGTATGGTTCGTTTTTTGAAGTATCCGCACAACATATGTTAAAAATTCTCTCATATTACTATTTATTATTTTTCTTATTGAAGGGTTTTATTTAAAAAGAACAGAAAATACATTTAACATTTATAAAACTAAGAACTTAATAAAGTTAAGTATATATTATATTAATATAGCAAATTATAATTATAGTTAGATGACATTTTTTTAGTTATTACAATTACTATAATGAGGATATTTTTAGATGACATTTTTTTCTCAATATATTTTAGTTATAATATAAAAGTGTTAAAAATAATAGACTTTTATCACTAAAAGATCCGTCGCTACAGTGAAGGTATTATTAGTCTTCATTTTTTATTTTAATTTTGTAACAGTTATATTACTCACATTTTTATTCCATTTCTTTAATGGAGGCATAATAACCAATTCTCTGAAGAAAAAAAGTTTTGAATTAGAGAATAGAAACATTCTATGCAATCCTCAAAATTGGTACAGAAAAGAACACGCGTTGGTACGACTAGTACGAAATCCAAAATAAGGTATTGGGGAATTTTTCGTATTTACCCCTGCAAAATCTCAAAATTACTGATTTCTTTTTTTGGTTATTTAGGATGTGATATTTCGAGTTATAGCTGCAATTCTTCACAGAGGGAAGTGATAACATCGGTACCAAAATGTGAGAAATCTCGATAATATCTTCATACCGCAGCCGAGCTTTCCATGTACATTCCCTAACTTTTTCTAAATCTTTTTCTGTTTTTTTATGCACTGGTTTTTATGCAAAGAGATCCATGAAGTTTTGTAATTAAATTGTTTTTATGCAAAGAGATCCATGATGTTTTGTAATTAAATCTCGATACTATCTTCATACCGCAGCCGAGCTTTCCATGTACATTCCCTAACTTTTTCTGAATCTTTTTCTGTTTTTTATGAACTGGTTTTTATGCAAAGAGATCCATGAAGTTTTGTAATTAAATTGTTTGTTTGTGTAGGTGTGATGCTTAAGAACTCGAGGGTCACTATGCAAATGAGTCTCGAGGAGATAAGTTCATCAAAAAATTATTTTTTAAATATATTTTATGTATACTCACGATTATTTTCTTTTGTGTAAATTTTACGGGCTAGCATAGGGATAATATGATATTTAAATTTTTGAGAAGGGTAAATACAATACTTCTGAGAGGGTTAATTTGACATTTCGGACATTTGAAAGGGTAAACTCGATATTTTAGTATTATACAAGGACATATATGATATTTGCAGATTTTTAAAAGGATAAATAAGATATTTCAGATTTCGAAGAAGATGCATATGATATTTCAGATTTTTACAAGGATATATGTGATATTTTCAGATTTGGAAGGGCATATATCATATTTTGTATTTTTAGAGTGTAAATATGGTGATTTTGAGTTTTTAATGTTAAAATATGATATTTTGAACCTTTGAGAAGGGTAAAGATGATATTTAAAATTTTGAAACATCATCTCCTTCTCCCAGGTTAATAAAATCACAAACAAATATGTTATTCATACACAAACAAATAGTACGTTGCATGTGTATATAATTCTTCTATTTTTCTGTACAAATATATTATTCAGTTTTGTAGGCATGAATATCTTAAAATTTAATATAATCTCACATAAAAGAGTCTCAACGTTTTAGTGATTATTGGGCTTGGTCTCAAATTGATATAAATGTTTCAATCTAAATCAATCTATTAAGGCTCTTGGACTACAACATGGAAAATATTATAAAGAAAATGACTAGTGAATTTGGGTTCAAAATTATTACCCACTCATTCTAGGCTTTTTCTATGCTCCGGTTTATGTGCTCTATTCTGTTTCGGGCTGGTGTACGGTTCATGTCATATGGTCCATTTTTTATGGTCTAAATTTATGTCGTTGTATTGGTATATACCAATTACCATGTACAAAATGAATGAATATATGAGACTATTCTTAGTCTAATTATGATTTGTTTAACGTCTGAATTCATCTAATTATATATTATTCACGGCCCAAATTGATGCAAATGTATTCTATTTTAGCATGTGCACAAACCCAAAATAGGAAAAGTTATTATTAGCCCGTAATGCATACAAAAATCAACTTCAAATTGTTTGTACATATTAGGACAATTAGCCATCGTAAATGTAATTCTGCATTAATAAAAAATACGTCTATATGGCAAAAAAAAGTACATTTGATTACGAAAATACTTAGAAATTTATTTTTCTGAAGTTTTGTTCTAATCCGTGTCATGCTTCGCTCATTTCATGTAACTATGTGATAACAAGTTGTTTTTACACTTAGAGAAACAATAAAGAACAACAATAATATTCATCATGTATTATATTATTATAATTAATTATGTACTAAAGTGATTTTATCAGCAATATAGTCTTGACAAACAATTTGTTTGTAATCACCTTTGACCATCAAACATTGAACACATAGCAACTCTCTCCTTTGACTTCAAATATATCCGAACATGCATTTAACAGGTCAAAATAAGAAACAAGTTGAGTCGTATATATATAGTTAGTTGATCAATTAGGCGCTACTAATATTGATATATCTATTATGATCATATTGTAATACAATATAAATCAATAGATTGACAAATATGGTAATATATATATTTACACGTCAAATCATTTTCTTGCCAATGTTGACCCGATGGTAATGATGGAGATGTAGACTGAAGGCCAATATTGAACCTTGCATATCAATAATCAAAGTCTTCTGAATATATAAAACAGATTAATCAAGTTAAAGCACATTTTATTTGTTTCATTTGGAATTCTAAAAACCGCCTTTATATATTATTAATTACACTTAGACGACTTGATCACGCTTCTTCTCTACTCAATAATTGTATTACTAGTGAAAAACTACCCAATATAAATACAACTTCATCCTTGCTGGTTCCACAATAAAACCTAACTAGAAAGAGAGAGAGAGAAAGAAAGGAAGTAGCCATGAAAAATCTCCAAATTTTAGTCTTAGTCTCCCTTCTAGTAATTGTAAACATCTCGACAAAATCGGGGGCACAATCTACATTGAGCGAGAATTACTATGCAAATATATGTCCGAATCTCGAGAGTCTCGTTCAAGGTGCAGTAAAACAAATGATGTCAACGTCGAATATAGCCCCGGCAGCTACTCTGCGCCTCTTCTTCCACGATTGTATGGTTCAGGTATTCAATTGTCTTCTCCATTTGTTTTCATTTAGATAATCGATTCGAATAAGCTTCTGTTAGAGAGAACTATATTTTGTATTTTTTCATTGGTGAAGGGTTGTGACGCTTCGATCATGATAACAAATGCGAATGGAGACGATGAACGACACAACTTTGAAAATCAATTTCTCAGAGTAGATGGATATAACACGATAATCGCGGCAAAAGCTGCAGTGGACGCAGATCCACAGTGCACCAACAAAGTCTCTTGTGCTGACATCATAGCCCTTGCCGCCCGTGATTCTGTTTTCTTGGTAACTTTTGATTTTCTGAACTTGCTACTCTCTCGAAAGAAAAAAGTTCCAATTTTTTTTAATCTAATTGGAGTTAAAAAAAATCATGCTAGACCGGCGGTCCAACATGGAACGTGGAGCTCGGAAGATATGACGGGACTATTTCAACCACAAACAGCGTTGATGTTCCTCATCCGACCGATAACTTGGATCAACTCAATACAAGGTTTTCAGCTCAGGGTCTAACTCAAACTGACATGATTGCTCTTTCAGGTTCGCCTTGATAATTAATTATCCAATAACTTATTTACTTCATGAAATATCTACACATGAAGATAAAAAAAATGACTAACTAGGAAGATATTTTTATGATCAGGGGCCCATACACTTGGTGCAGTAAGTTGTTTCTTCGTCAATCCGCGTCTCTATCCAACGGTAGACTCAACCATGGATTCAGGGTTTGCGAGCCAGCTTATGAACACTTGCCCTGCATCGTTAGATGCCAATTCTTTCGTCTTCTTGGACGGGACTGTGAACACATTCGACAATAACTACTTTTTAATGTTGCAACAGAAAAAGGGAGTGTTTTCTTCTGACGAAGTTTTGTATGTCGATTCAAGGTCTCAGAGTACAGTAGACCAGTTTGCGGCGAACCAAAATGCATTTTTTACTGCATTTTCCAGTGCAATGTTAAAGCTGGGAAGGATTGGGATTAAGACAGCCGCAAATGGTGAGATACGGAAGGATTGTCAATTCACGAACTAATTGCGTATCGTTGTTTGTTTTATTTGTTCTTTCGAGAATCAATCCATGTAATAAAGCTTGGTTTCATCAATTAAGTCAATTGTTTTGTTTATATAAAGTAAATAAAAGGAATTGTATATTCCATGTTTTATTCAACAAATGGCAAATATTGTTATGGTTATGTTGAATTATAATAAAAGTATTGAAGGATGTTGACTGTTCTCTCTATATTTTAATTTTATGTAAATGTGACATCAAGAATATTACTAATTGTTCATATGACATGAGTTAGGGGTGTTCATTCGGCCCGTTCGGTTAAAACCGAATCGAAAAAAATCAAACCGAACTAAATTCAAACCGAACCGAACCGTTTTAATTTTCGAACCAATTAAAAACCGAACCGAATAAACCAAATTCGGTTTATCCGGTTAAACCGAATAAGAAACATTATAATTTTAAAATAAAAATAAATTTATCCAAAAAAAATATATTTTATTTATCCAAACATATAAATACATATTATAAAACATAATTATATTATTGTATAGATTATTATATTTATTTTTTATAATTTAACATTAACATATTAAAAAATTTACGAAAGATGGATGTTATTCGGTCGGTTCGGTTTAACCGGTTTTCAAAACATTAAAACCGAACCGAACCGAACAAACCGGACAATACCATTTTTTGAACCGAACGATTAACCGAATTCGACCGGTTCGGTTCGGTATCCGAATAAACCGAACCGTTTGAACACCCCTAGCATGATTAGAACAAAGAAAAATTCAAATCACGTGACTGCTCGTGAGGTTGGAATGATAATATGGCATATAAATATAACAATACAACTAAAATTAACTAATTAAGTAATTGAGAAATATACAAAACCATGAATAACGTTTGAGATTTTGTGTTGAGTTTATAGTGACTAGTTTATTTTCCCGAGCAATTGCGCGAGATTCTTCGAGTTTGTTATGATTTAATTTTTCCGAATGTGTAATTGGATTCCACATTTTTTGGTTTGATTGTTCATACATCTTTGATTTGGTTTGATTGTTTATAGTGACTAGTTTATTTTCCCGAGCAATTGCGCGAGATTCTTCGAGTTTGTTATGATTTAATTTTTTCGAATGTGTAATTGGATTCCACATTTTTTGGTTTGATTGTTCATACATCTTTGATTTGGTGTATTTTTAACTACCTAACTTTGTTGGATATTGTAAAAATAATTCTTCTTTTTATAAACTTCAAAATAAATCCTCTAGCAAACTTTCATTTCCAAATATCGCATACAGATGATATAAAAAAAAAGTTTTACCAAAATACTCTTCAATTTTCATACGTAATGATTAATTTTTTTTATTTCTTATTAGTTTTAAGAAAATTCATAAGCATTTGTTAACACGTAGTGATTTAAAAAAATCAAATTATTACGCAATGTGCTTATATAATTTTAATATTGTATTTATTATTCATGAAAAACTAACATTACATAATAATAAAATAATAAATAATAAATAACACATTGAAAATATATTTATAGAAGAATATATATTTATATAATTTTAGATTTTTTAAAAATTAATGGTAAGTAAGAAAATCCAAGGGCTAAAATTCAATCAATCAAAGATGATGATCAAGGCCACATGATCTTCAAAAAAAAAGATGATCAAGGCCACATGGCCAAAAAAAATGATAAATTAATAATGAATAAGCAAGTCAAATGATTGAAATTGAATCAATCAAAGATAAGGATTAAGATCACATGGCAAAAAAAATTGATGATTGAGAGGTATAACGTGTTTATGGTTATTTCATTTATTATTCATGAAAAACTAATATCATATAACAATAAAATAAACAATAATAAATAAATACACTGAGAATATATTGTTAGAAAAATATTTGTTTAAACACCTAGTTTTTTTATTTTCATTCTCTTTTTGTGTGTTGTTTTAATAGTTTCATGATATTTTATTTTTTAAATATTTGCAAGGTGTTTAAATATTGTGTTCATCTAAAAAATATATATAAGTCATTTGAAAAAAAATATTAAAGTCAAATATTTATAATGTATGAGATATTAAAACTATATAAATATAATATGTGATTATTATTTTTTTAAATTACTATTTTTTAAAATTATTATATGGTACAAAACTTTAGATTTTTTTTTTAAAATTAATAATAAATAAGCAAATTCAAGGACTAAAATTCAATCAATCAAAGATGATTATCAAGGTCACATAACCAAAAAAATAATAAATTAATAATGAATAAAGCAAATGAAAGTTAAAATTGAATCCATCAAAAATAATGATTAATATTACATGACCAAAAAATAGCAAAGAGGAAAGAGAGTTTTCCTTAATTTTATATTAATAAAATAATAATAATAATAATATATAAATATACATATTAATAATTTACTCAAGAAAAACATAACACACACTCAGAAACGGAGAACAAACACACACACTTAATAAGTAAAAACGAGTGTTATAATGGGGGTATTTTCGTCATAAAGATTGAGGGTTCGAGAAATATTAATTTGGCATATACTGAGGGTTTGATGGGGGTATTTTTTTCACCTAAAAGAAGATTGGAGTCGGAGATGATTTATTCATTCTTTTTAAACTACAACTGAGCCCACTCAGCCTTGTAAATTGAAAAAACAAATGTTTAATATAATTATAATTGGATTCACTCGGTCCATTATGATCTTTATTGCAACCGTGTACAGAAATGATGGATGCCTTGCAAAACACGTCCCATGGAATCAAAAAAATCAAATTTTATTTGTTGTTGTTGGTTTGTACGATATTCGTTAAAAATTGCGAGTAATAATAGGGACCACCAAATTGCAAAGACACAAATGATGAATATGTACAACAAATATGTGCAATAGAACGGAAATACTAAACTTTGCTTTGCTGGAGTTTGTTGGTTTGTACACAATGAATTGTCTCATCTTAGGCAAATACTGATATGGAAACAAATAGAGGCAATTTCATTTGTATCCCTACTTAACATTAAACTAACATATTTATTCCTCTAAAATAAGTAACGTATTTATCCTTTCTAAATTCAATTTGTATCAAATTTATCCACTTACAATTTGTAAAATATCAATTTTATCCAAACCGTTAAATTGCCGTCAAATAACTATGATATCAAAATTTGAAATCTAATTAAATCAACTTATATAAAATGAAATTACCAAACTACCCTTTTCACTCGAATCTTCTCTCTAACCACAAAATTTGAAATCTATTACTGGTTGGAGGTGGGGTTTTGAGAAATATTAATTTGGCCTATATTGAGGGTTTGATGGGGGTATTTTTTCACCTAAAAGAAGAATGGAGATGATTTATTCATTTTTTAAATCTACAACTGAGACCACTCGGCCTTGTACATTCAAAAACAATTTTTTAATAGAATTATAGTTTAGTTGGGTTCACTCGGTCCATTATGATCTTATTGTATTATTACTAGGCAACAATATAATATAATATAATACTATATAATATAATATTATATAGTATTATATAATATATTATATTATAATAAATTCATTTAATATTGTAAATTATGGGCTTCTATATTAAAGATCAAACAAGGTATTTTTTGTTTGCAGGTTTTTGAAAGCATATAATCAAATAACTCAAATATATCCTCAAACATATAAATATCAAATACTTGTATTTAAATTTATTAACCTCCAATTAAATATTCAATATAAATAAATGTCTTGGGCTCTGTCCATTCTTGAAAATTCTCAATTTCAATCAATGACTCAACAATAAGCCTATATTTTGTTTGGCCAAACATTTTGTTGGGCCAAGTAGACTTGATACTTTTTAGTGTGTCAAATACACTTTAAGTGAAATATAACCTTTTAGAAAAAGAAAAAAAATTTAATTAGAAACATAAATCTCTTATAATTTTTTATATTACATATTTATTTATTAAAGACATGACACGTTTATAAACTATATTACATAGTAGCAAATATTAATGAAATTCAATAGATGAAACATAACAATAAAATTTCATTTTAATATACAATTACGCCGAAACAAAGCGGGAGTACTGTCATATTTGATCTTGACCGTAAGTCTCGATCCAACTCACTCTTGATTTTTTGAATTATGATACTCGATCTTGGCACTCCTGGACCGTCACCGTCAATTGTGCGGGCTTCCCCAAGATTGGAACAACCGCCTCGACGATCGGCTGAGCCACAAAAACAAGCTCAGCTTATTCTTGAGTGGCTATTAGCCCATGAAAATCATAGCCGAGCCATATTTCAATTATATAAATCCAACATTTAATTTCCTCCGGTGTCCTATGAAAAAGTTGATCATATGTATATGTAGATGGAGACACTGAACTGGATATATTAATATGCATATATAAGTATTTATATTATCACATATTAGCAGTTCATTGGGTTTAGTTTCATGTTGATGGTGTTGGCTAACTATCAATGATTCATGTGGATAATTTGCACGACATAAGCATGTGAGCTAGCATGAACAAATCATGACTCAAACTCAAATGAATCAAACTTGAACTCGGTTAACTCGAAACCTAATAAGTAGTAGGGTGATCATATGCACTGTGCGCATCATAATTTATTTATATCTTTATTTTGTATTATTTATATATGTTTTATTTAATATTTCTTTTTCTTTTGTTTATATATTGTACTTTTCTATATGATTTATTACAATTTCAAATTATGTAATTATATATTGTGATATTTTCAGATTTTATTTACATTTTACCCCATATGAAATTATATAAATGTGTCACATCAAAAAATATCTTTTAAATGTAATTGTATATGGTATTTGAAGTTGCTATATGTCATCAAACAATCTTGTAAGAGATGTTATCTATCTATCTATACTATATACTAAAGTTGCCACTTTTCCTGCCTCCTGGTTGAGCCACGTCACCAGGGGCCTTTTTGTAAATTTTTTTTTTCTTCACATTTTGGTCCTTTTATATTTACAATTTGGTCCTTTTTATTTGAAAAAATTACATTTTGGTCCTTTTTTATTCATATTTTGGTCCTTTTTATTGACATTTGGGTCCTTCAAGTTTAAAGAATTACATTAGGGTCCAGGGGCCTCTTTGTAAAAAAATTTAATTTAATTTACATTTTGGTCCTTTCTTAATTACATTTTGATCCTTTTTAGTTGAAAAAACTATATTTTGGTCCTTTTTATTTACATTTTGGCCCTTTTAAGTTTAAAAACTTACATTTTGGTACTTCATATTTACATCTTGATCCTCTTTTATTTACATGTCGGTCCTTTTTCACATTTCCAAATTTATATTTTGGTCCTTTTTATTTATATTTCGGTCCTTTTAAACATTTGAATTTATATTTTTGTCCTTTTTATTTATATGTTGGTCCTTTTTAGTTCTAATTTACATTTTTTTATATTTATAAAGTTAAGAAAATTGCTCTTCTATGTTTGCTCCATGTCATCCTTTACAAAAAAATTTAATTTACATTTTGGTCCTTTCTTAATTACATTTTGACCCTTTTTAGTTGAAAAAACTATATTTTGGTCCTTTTTATTTACATTTTGGCCATTTTAAGCTTAAAAACTTACATTTTGGTCCTTCATATTTACATCTTGATCCTCTTTTATTTACATGTCGGTCCTTTTTTACATTTCCGAATTTATATTTTGGTCCTTTTTATTTATATTTTGGTATTTTTTAGTTTTAGTTTACACTTTGGTCTTTTTTTTTGAACATTTAGGTCCTTTTTAATTTAAATTTCGGTCCTTTTAAACATTTGAATTTGTATTTTTGTCCTTTTTATTTATATGTTGGTCCTTTTTAGTTCTAATTTACATTTTTTGATATTTATAAAGTTAAGAAAATTGCTCTTCTATGTTTGCTCCACGTCATCCTTTACCTATTCACTTTTTTATATTTGAATTTCTCACTTTAATTATGATTGATTTCTTATCATTATCATAGATATCAACTATATACAATTAATATTATTAGTAATTAATGATATCATTTAGAATACAATAACATATTAGGAAAAATTGCATCATAACAAACTCGAAGACTCCCGCGCAATCGCGCGGGAGAAAAGCTAGTACGTGTTATTGTATCAAGATTTTATTTACATTGACTGTTGTCATCAAATACTAATATTGAAAAGAGAAGGATAACAATGCTAGAGACAAAATGTCCAAAATTTCAAAAAAATTCAATGCCCAAAATACCTTTTTTACAAAAAGTTGTACCATAACCCATTATTACTAGGATGTTTCCTATGAAAATGTAAATCATATTTATCAATAAACTAAGCATGGTTGATATTAAAAGAAGACGTTTAATTAATATATACGTATAGTTATATCTAATATGTATTATCAAATAATTTAGCACAAGTTAATTGTTGTTTAATTCTAATCTAGACGGGGTGAATAGATTATACTTATGGTCAATTTTTGGTAATGGTATAAAATTTTTGGAATTATGCGGAAGCGTAAATAATTTAGATAAATAACATAATACCAAAACAAATAGCACACGATAATTGTTTACGGAGTTCGATAGGCGGTTGTTTTGTAGCTTTAACTCACCGTCTACTTGCTCAATCGACTGACTCGATTGATTGCACGTACCTCTCCGGAGTTGCCTTGTTCCTTTTCGGATTTCGATTGAATACCCAAATCAACGCGTAAAAGGTTTGCCTAGATCGATTTACACGCTTCTATAGATCTATGAAGGACTTTACACAAGAGTAAGTAGCCTATTACAAACTACTTTACACGCTTCTATAGATATAATATACAAAAGAAAATTAAAAGAAAACACAAGTGAAAAATCACGAAGACTATTCAAGATTAAAGAAAACATAGATCAACAAGGAATGAAAGACGTCAAGACGAGTGAAGAATCGAAGATATCGAAGCTTTCCGTAAGTTGGGATCACCAAAATAAAAACCTAGGTATTCCAAGAAACATCTCATATTTATCAAGATCAAAAGAAATATTCAAAACATGATGAAATGGAAGATGGTGAGTCCCCAAATCAGGATATGGTTCGTTCGAACAAACTACACACTGTGTTCGAACGAACCTACTCCTGGCGATGTGAGTAAATAAACACTCAATCAAAAACAAACACTCGTTCGAACGAACAAGTAATACGTTCAAACGAACCTCACCATAATTGTTTGAACGAACCATCTCAACGTTCGAACGCACACTATTGACTTGACTATTATCAAGCAGTTCGTTCGAACATAGAAAACAATTCGTTCGAACCCACATTCTCAGTTCGTTCAAAACGAACCTCAAAAACAGCTGAACGAACTAGGTGAAAGAAAATATGGCTTAAGAATTAACTTGGAAGAATTTATATAAATAGGCAATTCTGCAGTCAGAATAAGGTTCGTTCGAACTAACTATATCAGTGCGTTCGAACGGACTTATTCGTGATAAACAGAAGTGGGTTCGTTCGAATGAACATTTAGGTGCGAACGAACTGAGTTCGTTCGAACGAACTATGTTAAGTTCGTTCGAACTGACCTGTTTCCTATATATATAAAGTTCTGATTCCGGAATTTGACCTAAGTTTTTTCTAGGGTTTTGAGCCGTCGTTTCTCTTTCCTCTTCCACAGAATTCCAGATCAGATCTGGTGAGATTGAGAGGGAGATTCGAGCAAGGATCTTGAGAGATTGATCGTGACGGCGACTAGAACGGAAATCCCTCTACTCGTATAGCATATAGCCTAAAACGGGGATGATTGTTTATGTTGCTTGTAATGTGTGTTGTGTGGGGGCCGGTGAGCTTTCCAAATTGTATTTTATTTAATTATGTGGGGACCGGTGAGTCTTCCAAAGTTGTAATAAAATAAAATAGGTTTAGTTTTGAAGAAGGACCTTCAAGGCAAGACGACACGAAGACGACACGACACGAAGATTGGATCTTCACATGAAGCAATGAATCATCTTGGGTTTTAGGGTTGGGAATTTTAGGGTTTTATGATTGCTCATAAAACTAAAAGGCCTATATGCTATACCATACTTTTATTTGTTATTGTGAATGAATAAAATAAATGATTTTAATAAAAAGTAAAATCCTCCCACGTAATTATCAAGTCTTATGTCTCCCTAAATGGAACCTTCTAAACTAGTGTTTGTTTATCTGTGTTGCATGGCCATAGTCTGGCACAGATTTACACGTGCGTAGCAAGGAAGGCATGCATTGATTAGGAATTGACGTGTTGCATGGCCATAGTCTGGCATGTCAATTCGCTGATTGAATGATATTCCATTTGTGGTTTGGACTTGACCAATTCACTAGCTAGGCTAGGGTTTGGGGCAAGGAGTGAGGTACACACACTCTGGTTTTGAGTTGGACTCAATACCGGACCTCACGAATAAAGCAAGAATCGTCTTGGAGATGATTGGACACCGTCCTACCCGACGTGATGTAATTTTAAGTGGTTGGCCATAGTCACCTTAGAAATACGTTAAATAGGGATCTTGTCCATTATGAGATTTAAGGTATCAAATCTCCGTTTCAATAGTGGGGGCTATTTGAAATGATAAAATAATGGGTATTTCAAGTTATTTAAAAATGAATTTTAATATATGAAAGACCACGTTATTAATTACATTATTTTTCAAAAATTGTAGAATTCATGGCTTTACCAAGTAATAACCGCTTCAGTTTGCGTTCCATTTTGGAAAGGGAACGAATGAACGGAAATAATTTTCTCGACTGGCAGAGGAATCTGGGATTCGTTCTGAAACAGGAAGGAAAGGCACATGTCTTGGAGACGCCTATCCCTCCTGTGCCAGGGGATAAAGCAACTGAGGATGAGACATTCGAATATACGACCATGATGGACGATTCGAATGATGTCACATGCCTCATGTTGGCTACTATGACTCCTGAATATCAAATCCAGTTTGAGAAACAGGATGCATACGAGATTATGAAACAGCTCAGGGAGATGTTTCAGGTTCAAGCAAGGGTGGAGAAGTACCAAGCTCTTGGCAATGCGACGCAATGCAAGATGCAAGATGGTACGCCTGTTAGCTCGCACCTTCTCAAGATGAAAGGATATTTCGATCATCTTGAGAGGCTTGGCATAAAATTCGAGGTGGAGTTACAAACTGATTTGATCATGTTGTCGCTACCACCGAGTTTCGATTCGTTCATTTCGCATTTCCACATGTCAGACATGAAAAGGACCATTCCCCAGCTTATCGGAATGCTCAGAACATTCGAAGCTGACATGAAACCACGGTACATGAAGTCTAGGACTTCGGAAGTATTGGTGGTTGAAGGGAAGAGTCCAAGCAAAGGGAACAAAAACAAGAAGAGGAAGGCAAAGGGCAACAAGGTTGCGCCTAAGTCTGTGGGCAAGAAAGCCAAGGATGACAAGAAGTGTTTCCACTACCTCAAGGAGGGGCATTGGAAGCGTGATTGCGAGATCTTCCTGAGGGAGAGCAAGCAAAAGACCGCTTCCTTGGACACACCGGCATCAGGTATTTTTGTTATCGAATCTTATTTCTTTACTTCATCATCATGGGTGTTGGACACTGGATGTGGAACTCATATTTGTAATAATATGCAGGGCCTAAGAAGTAGAAGATCATTGATTCGTGGCGAAGTTGATTTACGCGTCGGGAATGGAGCTAGAGTAGCAGCATTAGCCGAAGGGACGTATGATTTAACTTTGCCAAATGGACTTATTTTAGTTTTGGATAATTGTTGTTATGTACCTACTTTGAGTAGGAGTATTATTTCTGTTTCTAGACTTATTGCGGATGGATATGAATTAGTTATTGGTACTAATGATTGTTTTATTTGCAAGAATGGCATTTTCTTTAGTAATGTTCTAGTTGAAAATGGTCTATATGTCCTGGATTTAGATAATAACAACAATAATCAGTCCATTTATAACATAAATACTACTCAAACTAATGAAACATACTCATGGCATTGTCGTCTCGGACACATAAACGAGAAACGCATTGCTAGACTCCAAAAGGATGGAGTGCTAGATTCTTTTGACTTAGAGTCAATAGAAAATTGCGAATCTTGTTTGATGGGTAAGATGACAAAGACATCTTTCTCCAAGAAAGGAGAAAGATCGAAAGATGTGTTGGCCCTCATACATTCTGATGTATGTGGACCGATGAGTGTCGAGGCTAGAAATGGGTATCGCTACTTCGTGACTTTTACTGACGATTATAGTAGATATGGATATCTATACTTAATGCGTCATAAAAGTGAAACTTTTGAGAAATTCAAAGAGTTTCAACACGAAGTAGAACTTCAACTGGGCAAGAAAGTAAAAGCCATTCGATCGGATCGAGGTGGCGAATACTTGAGCTATGAGTTTGAGGACTATCTTCGAGATTGTGGTATAGTATCACAATGGACTCCACCTGGTACACCCCAATGGAATGGAGTGTCCGAGAGGAGGAATAGGACCTTGTTAGACATGGTTCGCTCGATGATGAGTCGAACGGATTTGCCAAAGTCATTTTGGGGTTTCGCGCTTCAAACGGCCGCTCATATACTGAATAGAGTTCCGACCAAATCAGTTGACAAGACACCATATGAGATATGGCATGGCAAGGTTCCATCATTGTCTTATCTAAAGATTTGGGGTTGCGAGGCATACGTCAAAAGGTTATTGACGGAAAAACTCGAGCCAAGATCAGACAAGTGTTTATTTGTGGGGTATCCTCAAGAAACAAAAGGATACTACTTTTACTTACCTAGCGAAAACAAGGTTTTCGTGGCTCGACGAGGACACTTCTTAGAGAAGGAATTCCTAGATCGTCAAGCCAGTGGGAGTAAAATTGATCTCGAAGAAATTCGAGAACCACAAAGTGAACAAGTTGATCTGGAACAAGATTCTGAGTTACCATTGGATGGTGAACCAGAATCTAGTACACAAGCTATACGTAGATCTAGTAGGAATCGTCAAGAACCTGAGAGATATGGATTTCTCATTAGTAATGACGATAATGAGTTGACTCTAGATGACGAGCCAACTTCCTACAAAGGTGCTATGTCTAGCCTGGATTCCTCGAAATGGCATGACGCCATGAAAACCGAGATCCAGTCCATGTATGATAATAAGGTTTGGAATCTTATTAATCTACCTAATGGTGCTAAGACCGTTGGGTGCAAATGGGTTTTCAAGAAGAAAACCGACATGGATGGTAATGTACACACTTTTAAAGCAAGACTGGTGGCGAAAGGTTTCAAGCAAATTCATGGTATAGACTATGATGAAACGTTTTCTCCAGTAGCCATGTTTAAAAGTATTCGCATTCTTCTAGCAATAGCTGCATATCACGATTACGAGATATGGCAGATGGATGTCAAAACCGCTTTCCTTAACGGGAACCTTTCCGAGGATGTGTATATGACACAACCCGAGGGTTTTGTCGATCCAAAGAATACGAATAAAGTGTGCAAGCTTGTGAGATCCATTTATGGATTAAAACAAGCATCTCGTGCGTGGAACATACGATTCGATGAGGTCATCGCAAAGTATGGTTTCATTCAAAATATCGAGGAACCTTGTGTATACAAGAAATTCAGTGGGAGTTCGGTCGTATTCCTCATCTTGTACGTGGACGACATCTTACTCATTGGAAATGACATCCCAATGCTTAACCAGGTTAAGACATATTTGGGAAGTCAATTCGCAATGAAGGACTTAGGAGAAGCCGCCTATATTTTAGGCGTGAAGATCTATAGAGATAGATCGAGGAGACTTCTCGGACTAAGTCAAAGTACATATATTGACAAAGTGATAACTAGGTTTCACATGGAGCAATCCAAGAAAGGATTTCTGCCAATGTCACATGGCATCGCTCTCACTAAGGCTCAGTGTCCTTCAACGGATGCTGAACGTGAGCGAATGAGTCGGATCCCATACGCTTCGGCTATAGGATCGATCATGTATGCCATGATATGTACTAGACCAGATGTCGCATATGCGTTGAGTGTGACTTCCCGCTATCAGTCTGATCCCGGGGAAGTTCACTGGTCCGCAGTCAAGAGCATTCTTAAGTATCTCAGGAATACTAAAGATATGTTTCTTGTCTATGGTGGTTCGGAAAGAGATCTGATTATCCAAGGATATACAGATGCTAGTTTCCAAACTTGCCCGGACGATTTCCAATCTCAAAGTGGTTATGTCTTCACGCTTAATGGCGGAGCTGTTGTTTGGAAAAGCTCCAAGCAGAAGACAGTGGCTGATTCTACAACTGAAGCGGAATACATCGCGGCTTCGGAAGCCGCAAAGGAGGCTGTCTGGCTACGACAGTTCGTGATGGAACTTGGCGTTGTGCCAAGCATCTCGGGTCCCATGGATGTATATTGTGACAATAACGGAGCGATAGCACAATCCAAGGAACCGCGAGCGCATCACAGGTCCAAGCATGTACTCCGGCGTTACCACTTGATTCGTGAGATTACGAAGAGAGGTGACGTGAGAATAATGAAGATACCTACTGATGATAACGTGGCCGATCCATTTACGAAGCCACTATCACGTGCCAAGCATGAGCAGCATGCTAGGGCGATAGGATTGGGATATCTATCGCAGTGTTAGAATGGGTGTTTTATTTATGTTTCTTATTGTATAAGGGGATTCGATCTGCCTAGTGCAAGTGGGAGAACATTTATTATGCCCTAGACGTGTGATTTGGATTGTATTTGTTTATGAGACAGATATTTATATTATTATTCTTCATATGACCTAAACCTTCTTATTTCAAAAATTTTAAATAACAAGAAAGTGTGTGAGGTTATTCGATTATAATAATCGGATAGACCTTGAATTTTATTCTAGTTTAGTGCATCGAGTCAGTTGAGAATAATATGTTGCATGGCCATAGTCTGGCATATTGATTCGTCAATTGAATGATAGTAAAACCACTAAACGGAATGAATATAATTCTAAAACGTCCCTGGTGTATAAAGTTGTTCATAGGTTTGAACCAGGTAGTCCATTCACTGAATGGAGACTTTTACATACACTGGCATATTCGTAGATGAGATGATCAGGTTTTACTGATCTGGGACGGTAGCGTCGATTCTAGAATATGGATATACGCGGCGTCGTATATTGGACTGACCACTATATGAGTTTGTGACATGGTCAGAGTCATTGGAGACGAACTCATATCCAGATAGTGCGTTTTAGTTCTTCATACTTGAGTGATCTCACGGATACCTAGTATGTGAAAAGATAATGCTTTGATATAATTAACCCTACGCGTAATTGTGTAGCAGAGATTACTATTGGGTATTGTTTTTAGCATAGGCAAAGGACGTGAGGTTGCAAGATAGGAATTGTTCCTTTCTAACCTTGGAAAAGGATAGAGGGAGATATCTCTCGGGCCCCTCGATTGAATTGAAATTGATGAAATGCTTGGCCAAGCTCGATGGAACTCAGTAGAGTTCGCATTGTTATAATCAATCTAATTCTTATCGAGAAAGAGTATATCTGATCAAAAAGAAAAGATAATGACTTGAAGTCTTAGGCTTCACCGTGACTCTTTTGATCAGAAGATATCGCGAACAAGAGGACTAGTAACATTTATCTGAGCTAGGTATGAAGATGTACTGCATCTTCATAAAGGTGTTCTCCACCTTTTTCGTGCTAATTCTGGGTAGGTATTAACGGCAGTCTAGTGCTCACAATACCTTGTGGATTGCTGCCATATCCACTGCCAGTCTTAAACGAACCTACAAGGTCACACCAAGATTTCGTAACATATCGGATTCTCAAGATAATGCTCACCAATACGTTTGTTGGACAAACAAAATGGAATCACGTGAGATTAGATCTCACGACATATGTTGGACATATGGCCAAGTTGATTAAGTCTTAATCCAAGAGGGAGTTTGAAATAAAATATGGCTTAAGAATTAACTTGGAAGAATTTATATAAATAGGCAATTCTGCAGTCAGAATAAGGTTCGTTCGAACTAACTATATCAGTGCGTTCGAACGGACTTATTCGTGATAAACAGAAGTGGGTTCGTTCGAATGAACATTTAGGTGCGTTCGAACGAACTGAGTTCGTTCGAACGAACTATGTTAAGTTCGTTCGAACTGACCTGTTTCCTATATATATAAAGTTCTGATTCCGGAATTTGACCTAAGTTTTTTCTAGGGTTTTGAGCCGTCGTTTCTCTTTCCTCTTCCACAGAATTCCAGATCAGATCTGGTGAGATTGAGAGGGAGATTCGAGCAAGGATCTTGAGAGATTGATCGTGACGGCGACTAGAACGGCGTTGGCGATTTCCGATCGGACGAAATCGAGGTGGACACGAGTAGAGGGATTGCACGAGCGATTCTTGGAGAAGGTTCACGGATTTGGAGAAGTAATCGACACGTACTAACTTGTACGAGGTAATTATTTCCAACTCTTCCTTTTTCGTTGGTTTTAGGGCGTGATCCAGGGTAGAATTAGGTTACGCATGAGTGAATAATTCCGCTGCACACTATGATAATCGTGTGCGTAACCCTACACTAGGAACTCAATTTCAAATTTCACGTACGTTCGAACGAACTAATTGATCAGTTCGAACGAACCCATCATGTGTATGAGTAATACATATAAGGGGCAATTTCTTGTGTATCCCTACTAAACACATCAATAACATATTTATCCCTGTTAATTCACTAATATCATATATATCCCTCTTAAATATGGTTTATACCAAATAAAGGCACAAATAACATTCTGTCAAACTTAACAGAAAAAATAGTTAAATTACCACTTTACCCTCCACATCTTCTCTCTCTCCACCCCTCTCCCTCTCTCTCCCACTCCCACTCCCACTCCCACTCCCACTCTCGATCAGGCCCGGTCCTGAGTTTTTGGAGGCCTGTGACATGATAATTCAAAATTACGAAATTATATAATTTAAAAATGAAATATATTTCTTGAGTATCAAACCAAAATAAGTATTAATAAAATAAGTTCAAAAATTTTACAAAACGTGTAACTAACATATTACAAAAAAATGTAACTACCTACAATTACAAATAACTAATCTTAAAAAATTACAACAAATTAACTGAAAATTCGATGTACCAGTCGATAGTCATGATTTATCAAATATATTTTTTTCAGAGAATTTTTAAAATTGACTCGAAATATTATGGGACTCGAAAATTAAAGAGGTGCCAAAGCCATGTATAAAAATGAAAAGAGCTTAATGGCTTGACAGAGAATTATTTATGTCTAGGTATTACAAAGTTATGGGACTCAACTCGAGAATTCTCCTATATGGGGGTAACAGAATTGTACCAGCATTAATTTGGTAGTGTACTCGAATATTTTGTATCCATGGCGATTCAAATATTTTCAATTGAACTGCGAGTTTGGAAATTAAAACAATTCATGTCTAGGATATTTTAGCCATTGGAGAAATTAGATGTAACATAATTGAATTGAAGAAAAATGACAGAATTGAATTGAACTGAAGAAAATTCGAAAATTGAATGTAACATAATTGAAGAAAAATTACAAAATTGACTCGAAAATTACAAAGAAATTACAAAATTGGCGAAATTAGGTACACATTATCACTGTAACAGAACAGAATTGAAGAAAAATTGAAGAAAAATTACAAGAAAATTGACTGTTTCGAAATTACAAGAAAATTGAAGAGAAATTACAAGAATTTGAAGAGAACTTCGAAGTGAGACTGGAGACCCTGCCAATTGAGTGAAGACTCGAAGTGGAGGTGAAGAAAAATTGGCGAAAAAATGCTGAAATGGACTGCCGCAGCGAAAAATTGACGAAATGGATGAAACTTGCGACTCCTCAGTGTGAATTCGAAGAGGAAAACACTCTTCCTGGCCCTGTCATCGTCGCCCGGATGCTATATCGCGTCGCTGTCGCGTCACGGTCGCAACATACGAGCGTGCTGCTGAGCACAGCAATCGCTAGGATCCTAGGGTTTGCTAGGGGCGTGTGAGGGTGATGCTGAGTGCTCAGTTGTGGATCTGGATCGATACGTTAACGGGTCCGGTGCATATAAGAGAGTGGGTCGGGTTAGTATTAGTATGTATAATTGATTTGTATGTAAAATATGGAGGCCTATTGAATAATGGAGGCCTGTGACATGTGCCAACTGGGCCAATGCCCAGGGCCGGGCCTGATCAGATGCTAGAGCTTCACCAATGATGCAATCCCTCATGAAGAACACTTCAGATCAAGAACTCCCTATTCCTCTCTTTGTTTACTCTAAATTTGTAATTTGTAATATTTTGTACCAAGTTTTGTAATATTATCTCTAAAGAATTGAAGGGCTTAACTTTTCTCAACGAAAAGTCTATATACCCTTTTCCTTCTTTAGAGATTCAACACTGAAATCGTCTTAAAATTCTCCTTGATACACTTGTTATTCTTGAGTTCACCAGCTTGGTACCGGCTAGGAACCGGCTTAGATAATTCTCTTTGATAGTTTTGAGTTCTTGAGTTCACCTTGAGTCCAAGAGATGCAATCTGTGCCGTGTAGTCACCGGAGATCACTAGAGGAATACCGGAGATTCACCGGAGAGATAGCGGAGAGACACCGAAGAGTTACCAACCGGAGAAGTCACCAAGAGAGATTCACCGGAGAATCTTGATCTTCTTGGAGCAAAAAGCTTTCAGTTAATCCTCTTCGCATTAAAGAATCAACTCGAAGCCACTATCAACCAACCATGCAAGACCACAAATTGGGGTAGAAGAAAACTCCAACAGGTAAAATACTGCAAATCTGGGATAAACAACATATAAATTAAAAAAATAAAAGAAGCAACATCAAATACAAAAAGAGCAAATAAGAGGAAAAAACGAAAAATTGAGGAAAAGTTATCGTACATGTATCAGTTTCGAGTTCCAATAAAAAACCCGCCTGTATCGTCGAGCTAGGATTTCGCCAGCGTTCTACTATCGCTTGCTAGGGTTTCGTGGCCGCTCGCTTTTTGACGTGTTTTATGTGTGAAGAGCTTGGATTTGCTCGCAGTTTCGCCATGGCTAGGGTTTGTTCGCCCTTTTTTTTCTTGGTCGGCCGCTCATGAGAGGAAATGAAAGAGGGGGGGGGGGGGGGGGGGAGCAGGAGCAGGATTCGAGTTGGGTTAAATTTTTTTGGCTAGACTCGGTCTAGAAGGACCATGCAATGTTTACTTATTTTGGTCTATGTAACCCAAACTCATTCAAAGCAAGACCGTCCGATCTAGATTAATGATGATCGAACGGCTCAAAATGAAGGGATGACGTGGCTGAATAGCATGGCAGCTAGAAGTATAAAAATATACTAATTATTATAATATATTTGGTCTATGTAAACCAAATTTATTTAAAATAAGGCCGCCCTATTGAGATCAATGATAATCGAACGGCTCAAAATGAAGGGATGATGTGGCTCAATGACATGACAGCTAGAGGTGTAAAAAATATCCTAATTATAATGTCATTATTTTAAATGTTTATATTGGTAAATTAAAAATTTATTTTGAAGGCTGAGTTTGTAGGATTTATGTAATTATTTATCCATTTCTTTATTTCTGAATTTTATGAATTGTGTGATATGTCCTTTAGATTTGAATTACTGTTTCGAAATTTCAATTTTGGAGTTTCTCACTTTTTGAATATCTAATTGTGTATGCTATTTTTTTTTTTTTAGAATTTTTTTTTTTTTTCAATTGCTCTATATTTTAAGGACAATTATAGCATGCCCGTCAACTTTCTCCATATTTCGAATTAATTTTGATCGGCGGTAAATTAGGGACAGGCAAGTTGGAAAAGATAGTAAGCTGAGACCGCTTTACAAAATCGAGATTACCACTGGCAGACTCTTAATATAGCGTAACCAATATTTTGAATTTATCTCATTTTTCTCCCATCCGCATCTGTCATTTCAAGAATGAAGTTCCGTTTTAAGTGATTTGGAAGGCGATTTATTTTCTCTAATTCTTAAAAATCAAACTCTTTTTCTTGGAGCTTCATTTTAAGGTAATATCTTAGCATATAATAAGTTATTTATAGAGTTATTTACTTCTTGTGTTATTTATAGATTTATTTAAACTCGGATAAGTGATAAACATGCATATATATAGACAAGGCCATTCAGTATACAGACGAAATTCCTATGAGAGGAAAATGGTCGATCACACCGTCATTTTTCTCCAACAATTCAGTATTATGGAATTAAAATTTACGTATGTTGGTGATTTCATGAAATTTTTTCATATTATTTTCGGTTTTGATTATATTTTGGTCCTCCAATAAATTAAGACTGCCACTGAATAAGATGTCTCAGCGTAAATTACAATAACTATATGAACCAAATAAAAACAACAAATATCTTTCTGCTGACATGGAAACCAAGTTGGAAGTGACGTGGGAGGTGACATGGCAGACAAATCAGACATACAGATCTATCTGTGGGAACCGAGTTGGAAGTGGTAACACACGTGGCATGCCATACAGATCTTTCTGCTGACATGTCGGACAAATCAGACCCACCTAGGAGTGACGTGGGAGGTGAGCTGGTCGTTCCGGATACGAAGGCACACAAAGCACGAAAAAGGCGAGAGCTGGGGGGCTGAGCCGAAGTGCCGAACCCTATACTGTACGTTTCACAGGAAGAAATCGTACATCTAGCATCCTTGCAACCCACGCCTCAAATAGAAATGGAAGCTGCCATTGTCGAAGACCAAAACTTTAGAGAATGAAAGAGCTTCTGCTGAAGAGACAGGTGCATTAAATGATGGGTCCCCACTTGAAAGTAAAAAATCAACTTCCTCTTTGTCTCATCTGAGGGCTGGCAATTTATCGAGCCGAGCCGAACACTCGACAGCTCGAGCTCGGCTCGAGGCTCGTTCGAGCCAGCTCGGCTCGACTCGTAAGAGGGGTTCGAGCTCGAATGTCCAGCTCGAGATCGGCTCGAAAAAATCTCGAGCTATCTCGGCTCGGTTCGAGATAGCTCGAATTTGTTTGAAAAAAATAATGAGAAAATAAAAAAAAATTACACATGAAAATATAAAAAATCCTAACATGTTTATTACAAAAAAAATACAAACAAATCACAACCAATTTTCCCAACAAAGTTCAAAGTTTAATTACCACAAATTTTACAAACATATTTCTGAATAAAAAATTAGCATGGATGACCTAAATTAATTACAAACAACAAACACTATTTACAAACAACAAATTACAAACCAATTCCCTCCACCTTTGCAGCAATCTGAGAAAAAAAGATAATTCAAATTTTATCACTCTGCAACAACCTGGTACAAGTGATTTAAATAATACGTACCAAATTCAGTATGTACCAGCGCAATACAAGGAGCAAAAAAATAGTAATCCCTGATATAAAGAGAAAAAGAAAACATTAATTATGTTTATTGATTTAAAGAGAAAAAGAATGTACCAGTGATTTAAACATAAAATTAGTAACCAAATTTTTGATAATGAAATGTACCTGTTGCTCTCCAAGCGAGATAAAAATCAATGTTGTAAATTATGCAAATTCCAGCATTTCTATAACCTTGGAAAAAGAAAAATGAAGGCTTAAACACACAAAATATCAAGTACAGTAAAACGAGAATCAGTCCAGATCTGAAAATAAGTACATAAAGATTTGAAAATACCTTCAACAAGGAGGGCAATATGGATCTGAAAGAGTCAAGATGGAGAGAAACGATAAGAAGAATCAAGATGGATCTGATAACACAAGAAAAAAAATTTGAGTTTGCAACTGCAGTGAGATTCGAAAAAGGAGGAGGAGGTGTACCTGACAGATCGAGCGACAAGACGAAGGCAGAAGAGAAGAAGCATGCAGTTCACCGTCGGTTGCGGCTCATCTCTGGAGGCGCCGCGGCCGAAAGAGAGAAGAAGCATGCAGTCAAGAATAAAAGTCAGATTCGAAGAGAAGAAGCATGCAGTTTACTAGTTATAATTATTACATTTAATAATACTAATTACAATAATAATGATGATGAAGAAGAGGAGGATTCTTGTGTTTTTTCATAATTTTGGTGCGACAACACTTGATGGAAAATAAGCATGAGAGACAAGCATGCAAGACTTCATATTCGATCTCAATCTTTCTTATCAACACAAAAAATCACAATTGTTCCTGACATGACTTTCTTTTTCCTCTAAATCCTGTATATTCTCACACATCAAAAGGCCCCGTAATGTCCACGACCAAATAATTATAAATCTAGCACGGAGTACCTCTCCGAATTTAAATAAGACAGGCTCATCAAAAAATGCTCGGCCTAGAAATTCTTCGTGGCATAAGAAAAATGTGGTACTTATTGAAGGATCCACTCCACTACATTAGATAAAAAAATCAAGGCCCAAAGTTCCAATGAAAACAAAGATATAAGCGGGCTAAACGGGCCGATTTGATGGGACTATTAAAAGCTGAATCTTTAAATCCTTCTCCTTTTTTTTTGGACTCGATCCAACAAATGAAATTTCTTTGTGGTACAAGGCCAAGTTTCGGCCAGTAACAAAAATTTGAATGCTGAAAAAAAATGATGAATCTCTAACTAACTATGTTGTACGGATACGGATACGGATACGGATAGCGTATCCGATACGATAAGGATATGGCGATACGGTATTTTTCAAAAAATCACGGATACGAATACGGCTACATAATTATTAATTTAATATATTTATATTATATATAATTAATAAATAAGTAATAAATTAAATAATAAATTAATAATATTTTTAAATTAAATATCATGACAATAAATAATATCAATCAAACAATATAAATATCATAAAATTATCATAAACTTGTTCTAAAAATATTTTAGAACTAATCTAGAAGTATCCTAGAAGTATCTATATACATTATTTAAAAATATAATGGGCCAAAATATATAATAGGCCGAAGTATCATAAATGGAGTATCCCAGCCGTATCCTGGACGTATCCCAGCCGTATCCTGCCGTATCCACGCCGTATCCGGAAAAAATAAATATTAAAATATTCGAATACGCTACGTGGCGTATCTAATACGTATCCGAGCCGTATCGCACCCGTATCCGTATCGGATACGCGTATCCTCATGATACTTTTGCATTTTTGAAGTATCCGCGTAACATAGCTGACTAATGATCCTCCCGTTTCTAATCAACCAATGTATTGTGAAATATATCATAAAGTATCATTAAAATAATAACACCAAATTTTATGAGGAGTTCTATGATATACCTATTTTATTTTATGATATATCATCTTTTGTTGGATGGATGAAATTAAATGATTTTCTTAATCCAACGATATCAATTAAATTCGTTACCATAAATTATTTTGATAAGATTATGTTAGACCTCAATTAAAAGGACAAAAATATATTCATTTGTAATTTTATCTCTCCTACTAAAACATCTTTATTTGACAGGTATTAATTACTTAATGAATAAATTATCTTTCTCCTTATCAAACATCATAATTTGTTTTTTGACAAGGTCATGTAGACTTTAGCCTCTATGTTCACCCATACAAACATATCTTCCTTAACTTCTGACAAATGTATGTTCCAATTATCCTAAAACCTATTGCTTGCTTCTTTATTTGACATTAAAAAATAAAAAAAATTCTCGATCAACATAAATAGGTTTTGATTGGACAAAAAAAATACTATGTTAGTGCACATTTAGACACGACAAATCCTTTAAAATTGAGAACCATCACAAAATCACTTAAAGTTTGTTAAAAATAATGAAGTATATTACTATGAGGGATATATATATGTAAAATCTTCTTCTTCAAAATTGAAAAGTATATTACTATGAGAAATATATATTTGTTAAATGCTCTTGTTCAAAATTGAAGAGTCGAGTTATTAGAATCGAGTTGTGAAGAGAGCGTGGAGAAAAAAAAAGACGCTCGCGAGAGGAAAATGTCCGTAAATTGGGAAGGAGAGGAAGAGAGGAAAAAAATAAAATAATAGAGAACATCAATAATGAATTAAATGAAAAGATAAAAAATAAATTTACTAATACGTAAAACGTTTTTTGAATTATGTTTGATATTGAATAAAAATAAATACGAAAATAATTAAATGATGAGTTTTTTTGTTAAAAAATTATCATCCGATGGAAAATGTTAACTTTAACTTCTTAGGGATAAGGGTAAAAAGGTCCAACTCACTTTCTAGGGTTTATCAACTAATTTAAAAGTGAGGTGGTTTTTCATAATTTCCAAAAATATCAAGTAAGTTTTCGAAGAATTCCGCCCTTCATTTAAATAAATGTTCCTAAATAACCGAATACTTACTATCGTAATTGATGGATACAACCCTTTATCAAACAACGAAAAATACAAATGACCAGAATTATCATTCAGCATAGACCAGCAACACGCTTCATAGACTCGAGAGATGGCCACACTACCTTCGCCAAGTTCGGCCTTTTCATTTTCAATGGATGACTACACCTCATGCCCAATAATGCAAATTCTTGGGCCTCTTTTATTGGCCAGTTGCCTTTTGAATCAACAACTAACTTATCCAATTTGCAATTATCCGGATCTTCCCCAACAAAATTCTTTATCCCTAGAGGATCTTTGCCGGTGACAAGTTGCAATAATATAATACCAAATGAATAAATATCACATAGTGGAGTCAATTCATTGCTCGAAAAAAACTCTGGGGCACAGTAGGCTGCCGTAAATTTCAGGATTTTTGTAAGATGTAGAGGAGTGAATGTCTCATCTCATTGCTTTGATACAATTTGCGAGAGATTCCAAAGTCGCAGAGTTTGCTTACATAATTAGAGTCTAGTAGAATATTCTGAGGTTTCAGGTCACCGTGAGCAATTCCATGCGGCGGCACTGAGTGGAGGAAGATGAGGGCAGAACATATTTCAGAAGCAATGCGAATTCGATCTCGCCAAGTGAGTTTGGAGTTTTTTCCTCCGGTTAGGAAGGTGTCAAGGCTATTTGGTACGAACTCGAAGATAAGAGCCCGTGCATTAGGATTCACTCCAATGAGTGAGACGAGATTCGGGTGCCTTACCTTCGTCAAGATTTCTACCTAAAATTGTCAATACATGCTTGATTAGTTGTTTTTTTTCTCATCTAGTAACATCCTCTATTATAATTGATAGTTAACAAATGCTACGATGAAAACTATTTTTGCTCTTCAATTATCAACTTTGGCATTTACGTCCTCATCCAATTATTTAGTTTAAGTGTGAATAACCTCAACATCTCATTATAATCATCTTATTATCGATTTTTATCTATAAAACATTGTTGCCATCATATACCTTACATAATTATTTCTCTCTTACATTAGTCATTCAAAATGCTAAAGAGATGTGACATAAAACTGCTCAATGCTTAGGAAAATGTTGGACATACCCCAATCTTTCCTCCAAAATTTTTGATGATGTGAATATAATTTAAGATCTTAAGAACTAACATTTTAATTCATGATTGAACATCTTAATTATATGTTCAATCATAAATTAAAATAATCAAACCATAAATTAAGATATTAAATCATGTATTTATTTATTAATTTTAAGATGTTAACTCATATCCACGTCATCAAAAAAATCTTTGAATAGAATACTAGGAGATGTACACCACTACTCATATATTTATTATAAGTATTGGCTGATGAGCAATTCTTCGATACATCATTTTAAAAAGGATATTTTGAATATTCTTACATTAATTAGATTTAATTTGATTATGTGAATGATGATTTATTTTTTATTTGAACGTATCATTAATAAGTAACTGAAAGAATTCCCAAAATATCATTTTTAATTTACATATGATTTTATGGAAAATGGATTATCATAGAACGGAAAATGGATTATCAAAGAACCAGCCTTTACATATTTTTGTTGGTTCTTGGTTCAACAGTCAGAAAAAATATAGAAAAGCTACGACAAAATTAAAAGAATATTTTTTATTTGTAAGTGAAAATTACTCATGGTTATTCATCTAATTATGAGATTTACCTCTTGATGAAACTCGGTATCTCCTTCGGAGCTTTCGGATTTCAACATTTTAATAGCTACATTTGTGTGCCGTAGAAAGCCCTTAAAAACGATACCAAATGCTCCTTCTCCAATCTTGCAAGAGTTATCGAAGTTATTGGTTGCTTCTTCAAGCTCTGCTCGACTAAATTCGTTCTCCACACTCATACGGGGAATTTCCTTGACATTCTTTAATGTGTTATCTCTCTCGATTTGTAATTGTTCGACTTGACGCTCAAGTGCAGCCTTGGAATCTAGCAATTTTTGTTGTTCGATTCTCACATCTTCAAGGTTTTTCTTGAGCTATATGAAGAAGACAAACATCCCAAAAAATCATGAACAATGTTAGTTTAAATTATCCTTATATATAATAAGTGATAATATGTTGTCATGTTACATATTAGAAAGGCAACTATAATATGCACTTCCAATCCACCCAACATCTTTGATGCGAACTTTTAAAATAATTAAGAAAAAAGTTAACAACTGATTTTTTGTATTAACCAATTAATAACACAGTTAACATAGAGGTCATATATCATGCCCCTCAAATTATCCCACAATTTATCCACAATAGTAATTCATGATTAATCCAATAATTAGTGCATTGGATTATTGATTAATTCATAATTATTATTTTTAAATATTTAGAATTAATCATTAATTAGTATGGATTTTAATTTCATATTAAATTTTTAGTAATCATGTATTAATTGTCAATTCATTTTGCTAATTATGAAATTAATTAGTGCGGAGGAATGGTTGGGAAAATGAAGGGGAAAAGTATAATTGACAATGTCGCAGTGAATTAATGCATGTTAATTCATTATTATATGTTGATTATGCATGTTGTTCATTACCCCCAATTCATCATTTTTTAGTTTCGCATCAAAAATATTGGGGGTGCTTTTGGAGGGCACACCATGATATCGATGTCATCTTTCGCAACTAACATTCTAATTAACAAGGTGAATTAACGATTAATAAAAGAAATGTAATTAATCTTCATCAATTAATATTTAATTATAAATATTCAAAAAAAAAAAATTATGAATTAATCCTTATTTCACCTTGTTAATTAAAATGTTAAATATTAAAAAATGTGATGTCATCAGATGCATCTATTCACGTGTGCGTGGGTGTGTGTGTGTGCGCCTCTAGATGCATCTATTCATACCTTTGCAGATTTAAGAACTTTATATTGGAAGGTAGTACGAAGTTCTTCATGCTGTTTTCTGGTTGTTTCTAGGAGAGCCTTGTAATTCACTAGTTGAAGCTCAATTGCAGTCTTGGATTCCTCTAGTTTTTGCTGGTCAATTCTTTCTTTTTCCAGGGTTTTCTCTATTTCAGTCCTCCTTTGAGTTTCTATATCAAGAGAACTCTTGAGCTGCAGGAAAAATGAATCACGATTGTTATGATGAATTGCAGCAAAAAAGATACTTGATGTCCAAAAAATAAAAAAGATAAAAGCAATGCTATGTATGGATAACTAGTCAAGATATGATCTGGGCCAGGTGTTCAAATTAATAAAAAACTAGGATTTTAACAGCCAAAAGAAAAAATTATGTGAATTAAAACCTTTTTTTTATGTTGTTTGAGCATCTAGTAGATAGGTTCTACCAGCGGATCTATTAAAATGGGTTAGGGGACTACAGATGCAACCGTCTCCATAGAGTTTTGAGCGTTAATATATATAAAATTAGAAAAGAGATCGGGCTCTACCCTACCAAATCCTCCCCTCCTCCCACCCAAAAAAAAAAAAAATTGAAATATTTTTCACCTCCTCCTAAAATACTATTTCAACATTGGTACAGATAGGGATGTCAACGGTTCGGATCCGGTTCGGATAGTGGTCATACCAGATCCATATCCACACCATTGACATCCCTAGGTACAGAGCAAAATCTGTCATTGGACTTTACCGTACGGTGGTTTTTAAAAAAAAAATGATTTGTTAATTATGTGAGTTAATTAGGAAACTGGAGATTTGGAATCAAATGACAAAATATAATTAACCTTAAAAAAAGACAACAAAGAATGGACTATGAGAAAACATACTTGCAAAGAAATATCCATTAATTCTTTTCTGGCTGCCTCAAATTCTTTTCTGGTTTTATAAAGATAAGAGTCAACCACGATTATGATGACAATTTGCAACAAGATAATAATTTTTATCGTCTAAAAAGTAAAAAATCTATAATAAAATATATAAAGATAAGACCAATGTTTAGTGGCAGGTAACGTTTGGATTTTTGTTTACACGTGACAGATGTTATTCCGCAATTATAGTAGATTGTAATATTATTTTTTTTGAAAATATTTATTGCTATTCAAATCATGGCACAATTTTAAGGGTACCCTATAAAATATAATAATTTTACATACATCTTTCAATAGTGTGAAAGTGAAACCTTACGAGTACCCCCTCAAACCGTTCGAATATCATTGATATCCCTTTAAACCCCTTTAAATATCATGGTTACCCTATATAATTCTTAAGATGTCATATATGCCGCTAGTGTCTCATCAAAAACCATCAAAGCACTTCTCGTTAGTAATCTATCAAATTACCTGATTTTTTGTATAATTTATGAAATTTTTCTTCTTAAATAATATTTAGAACCATAAAATAATCGATATTTGTCAAATCCATCTCGTGATATCTTTTCAAAAACGATTATTCAAATCAATATTATGCTCAAAATTGTAAGTTGCTACTATATTTGTATAGGTACAAAACGGAAAAATATTACGATCGAGAAAATTAGCAAATGTTTAACTACAAGTTCATTTTAAGGACATCCATGATATTTGAAAGAACTTATAGTATTTATGAAATCTCACGTTTTTAGGAAAATACGAGAAACTATGATATTTTACACTGGCACATATAAAATTTTACCTTGAATCATTAGGTAAGGAGGCCTTCTACTAGTATGACACCCCACGTTCCCCACCATTTCATGATAAATCATCGATTATAAATTAAGTCATTAATTATCTCTATGAATTAATTAACAAGTAGTCTATACACTACTACAAAAAGTTCTATTAGCTACGAAAATCTTAGCGACAAAGTAAATTTTGTCACAGTATGACATTATTAGCAACTGATTTATGTTTGTCCCAAAAGAAAAATTTTATTGGGACAAATATTTTTTTTTTGCTACTAAATTTGTCACAAAACAAGATTAATTCTACATGTCAGTATATTTTGTGACCAAAATATTGTCCCAGAATGATTAACATATAAATTGTCAAATAATTGGGACCAAATTTGGTCGTTGATTACAGACAAATATATTGAATGTATAACATGTTATAAGTACACATTTTTTTTACAAATGTTACAATTAATTTAGACATATTTTACAGTTTTAATTTGATAAATATATTAGTTTGTATTATTCAAATTTTTTCCTCTTTATTTTTAATTTTCAAATTAACTAATTTGTAATGAAAATTAGGAGAAACATTTTATCTCTATTTTTTTTATTTTATACTTTGTAAAATATTGGAGGGAACTTTCCCTCTCTATTTTTCATCAAAATATTGGTGAAATTTTTCACACATCAAACTTTCCCGCATTAAACTTCCTATCTGGGCCATTGATCTAATTGATCTGATGAGAGATTGACCAAACTAAAAAACACTACCGGTGAATCCTTTTCCTCTTCAACCCTAATCTAGTTGGTCTCTCTCTCTCTCTCTCCTCTCTCTCTCTCTCTCTCTCTCTCTTCGCTACCTTCTCTCTAGCGATTCGAATGGTGACTCAAGGAGAAGACTGCAGTACGTCTCCCTGGGGTGGCGACAACTTTCTCTCTTCAGCGACGTCTCGAATCCACGATTCCCCTAGGACACGAACTAACCTCACTGTGATCTGCGGCGCCCCATGCATTCACGTGGTGACTCCTAAACCCTAGCATCTGTCCTTGACTCGACCCGAATTTCTCCTATTGAGGATGTGCGCACACTCGAGGTATATTTGGGTAAAACTGAAACACAGTTTAGTATAATTTAAGTATAAATTAAGATTAATTGGGTAATTTAGATATTTAGGATTGTCTAATTGAGGTCTTTTGTACTAATTGATATTATTATTTACTAATTTAGTCTATTTGAGATTTTGGGATTGGCTGCTTCGACCTTTCAAATTCAATGGATGTAGCCAAGTTGTTCGATAAAATGCCTAATATGAGATGCATGGTATCATTACCTGAAGATGCATAAGAACTTGTAGATTTTGTTCGATAAACTACCACTACATTTTGTACTTTCTCGAATTAGGTACTTATTATTTGTGAACACGTCAGAAAATTTTCAAACATAGTTGTTTTCGATTTCAGAACAAGGCAATTATAATTTCAGATTTAGACCGTACTTCTCTTACTCTTGTAACTCATCAAACAATTTCAACTAATTTACAAATTTAGGATATTTTCTGAAATTTCGAATTAATCATTGCTAATGTTGACAGATTGATATGCTTGCGAATTGAAGCTTGTGGAGGTTTGAAGTTTCTATCAAGAGCAATATGTCTTTGCCAATAAGAGGTCAAGCCGAAACATGTCGAAGATTAGGTATTCGATTAAATTCCTCTAAAAAACATCCACTATATTTTGTTCATTATTAAATCAAGCATTTATATTGTGTACTCGTCAGAAATTTCTGAAATATAGTTGATAAAGTTTCATATATAGTTGTTTCCAATTTTAGAATTAGGCAATAATAATTTATGCCTTGTGAAGCTTAGGTGTTCGATGAAATTCCTCTTAAGAAGTATCTTCAGATTTCGATATTCACTTAAAAAACTCATTTCATTGGTACCTGAACCATATCTCTTGTATTTCTTTTTAATTTATGATTTATGGTTTATAACATCTATGTTTTTATTTTGTAGACATTGTGCATCATTCTACATCAAAAATTTAATTTAATTCTTGTTAATAAATATAATGCAGGGAATAAGTTCTGAATTATGCTTGAGAACTGAACCAAAACAAAAAAAAGTTAGCAAATCCATAGCACTCAAGGGAAGAGAAACTTCTGAAAATCCAGGGGGTTAATTGGAAAAATGTCCATGTTGGTTTAATCGACCAAATTCCTATTTTGTGCAATCTGGTCCAAGAGAGACGGCTGTTAAGTATTAAACAAAAGATTCATTTTTTAATTGGCCAAATTCATATTAAGCAATTTCCCATTAAAATTTTGTCTTTTTAAATTCTCATATTTTTTAGAGGGGGATTTTTTATATTTTTTATATTTTCAGATTATATAAGTCCGTTTTTGAAATTTTCATATTTTAAAGGTATATTTGATTTTTTGTAATTTGTGCAAAGGTATTTATGAAATTGTAGGGCTGTTTTTCAGATTTTGAACTATTTTTCTAATTTGAAAACTAAGTTTATCTTTTTTATGAGATTTCCTTGTAAATAAAGGTTATTATTTTTGGTTATTTCTTATATTGATTTTGAATGTCATATGTGACTAATGTTATTCCTTGCAAATCTTTTTTATATTTTTATACAATCATGTTTTTAAAGTTTGATTAAGTTTTTCTTATTATTGGTGTAAATAATGATTGTGTAGTTAATGGTCATTATTTCTTCTTAATGCTAAATAAATTGTAATAATGTATTTACCAAATCTAAACTTTCAATATTTCCTTTTTTAATATATATTTATGTTGATTAATGCAAACCTGTTTTTTCAGGTACTCAGAGAGGAAGTTCTGATGCGCATATTTTTTGTTATACATTTATGTTTATTAACGTACATCCTGATTTTTTGGAAATATGATGTTAATAATTCAGCTTTTGAATTGTAATAGAAATAATGAATGATTATATTGTTATTTTTATTATATATAAACACTTAAAACAACTCATAATTTTTCGATTCACATGTACAAAAAATATGATATTATTATTAGGAGCATTTTTACATGTAACCCATTCTATAATCAAAATTCAAAAAATAATTGTTTTCTGAAATATATTCCAAAAAAGGATTATTTTTGGTTTTAAAAAAAAAGCATAAATTATTATTTATTTTTCGAAAATAAATTTATGAATCAATACATTTTTTCCTAATTTAAATATTTTATTTTATTATAAATAAAAAATTCATAATAAAAAATTTGAAATGTCATATGCATATATTTTTTAATATGTGTTCATGTGATATGATGATGTCATCTTTATTTGAATGTCATTGAATATCAATTGGGATATATATGATAATATTTACATTCTAAACTTAATGAAAAAAAAATTTAGATGTCCCCTGCAAAAAAAAAGTTAAAAAAAATGTATTTAATTCTATTCTTCAAAAATAATGGATTAATTTTTTTTTTTTCAAAAATGGATTATTTTTTGTTTCTAAATGAATGCATTAATTATTATTTATTTTTCGAATTTTTTTTTTTGAATCAATACATTTTTTTCCTAATTTCAATATTTTATGTTTACTATAAATAAAAATTTCATAATTAAAAATTTGAAATGTCATATGTATGCATTTTTTAATATGTGTCCATGTGATATGATGATGTCATCTTTATTTGAATGGCATTAAATATCAATTGGGATATATCATATATGTGATAATATTTCCATTCTAAATTTAATGAATAAATAATTACATGCCCCATGCAAAAAAAAAAAAACAAAAAAATGCATTTAATTCTATTTTTAAAAAATAATGGATTGATTTTTGTTTTTTTTTAAATGGATTATTTTTGGTTTTTAAAAAAATGAATTAATTATTATTTATTTGTCGAAAATAATTTTTTTTTAATCAATACATTTTTTCCTAATCTAAATATTTTATGTTTATTATAAATAAAATTTTCATAATTAAAAATTTGAAATGTCATATGTATATTTTTTTTAATATGTGTCCATGTGATATGATGATGTCATCTTTATTTGAATAAGATTGAATATCAATTGGGATATATGTGATAATATTTACATTCTTAATTTAATGAAAAAATAATTAGATGTCCCATGCAAAAAAAAAAAAATTAAAAGAAAATGCATTTAATTCTATTTTTAAAAAATTATGGATTGATTTTTGCTTTTTTTAAAATGGATTATTTTTGGTTTTTAAAAAAAAAATGAATTAATTATTATTTATTTGTCGAAAATAATTTTTTTTTATCAATACATTTTTTCCTAATTTAAATATTTTATGTTTATTATAAATAAAATTTTCATAATTAAAAATTTGAAATGTCATATGTATATTTTTTTTAATATGTGTCCATGTGATATGATGATGTCCTATTTATTTGAATAAGATTGAATATCAATTGGGATATATGTGATAATATTTACATTCTTAATGTAATGAAAAAATAATTAGATGTCCAATGCAAAAAAAAGAAAATTAAAAAATGAATTTAATTCTATTCTTCAAAAATAATGGATTAATTTTTTTTTTTTTTAAAATGGATTATTTTTGGTTTTTTGAAAATGCATTAAACATTATTTATTTTTCGAAAATAATTTTTTTGAATCAATACATTTTTTCCTAATTTCAATATTTTATGTTTACTATCAATAAAAATTTCATAATTAAAAATTTGAAATGCCATATATATATATTTTTTTAATATGTGTTCATGTGATATGATGATGTCATTTTTATTTGAATGACATTGAATATCAATTGGGATATATGTGATAATATTTATATTCTAAATTTAATGAAAAAATAATTAGATGTCCCATGCAATAAAAAAGAAAATAAAAAAATGCATTTAATTCTATTTTTCGAAAATAATGGATTATTTTTTTTTTTAAAATGGATTACTTTTGGTTTTAAAAAAAAATGCATTAATTATTATTTATTTTTCGAAAATTATTTTTTTGAATCAATACATTTTATGTTTGTTATAAATAAAGATTTCATAATTAAAATTTTGAAATGTCAATATGTATTCCTCTACATTTTTTACTTCTTCTATATCAAATGTTGGAGGGAACTTTCCCGCTCTCAATAATTGAAACCAAAATCCTGACTCTAGCTAGTAACCAGGATTTACATTCCTAAATTGAATGGTATAAAAATAAATTTCCCCCCTGAGAGAAACCCTAGCCTCATTTGCTTCCTTCTTCTTCCTCCCCTTGCCTCCTTAGCAAAGCTGCAGCGAAACCCTAGCCACCACCATTTTCAATCTCAAAACCTACTGCTCTTTACTCGAATAGCGATAATTTCTCCTCTTGTCTCTATATCTAATTTTAATATGTGTCCTCTTAGCATATTTCTTCTCCATCCAGCCCTTTAGCTTCGATCTGGGCTCGTTCACAATATGGCGTGGCTTATCCTCACCCGAGAGCTTCTCTCATCGAGAATCTGGTTCGTCGACTTCTTTTTTCTGGTTTGCTCCATTTTTTTTTCCTTGTCTCGCCTTGCTCTATATGATGTTTTCTGTCTCTCAATAATTGGTAGCTAAAAAACATGTGAATTATATATCTCTAAATTAGTATCTAAAAATATTTCAGTGTTAATTTAGGATGCCTTGTTGAGATTACTCTCCTAGGGTTTTGAGCTCAATCCCATTCTATCTCTAAATTAGTATCAACGATTCACTTCTCGTATGCGAGCGAATTATTTTGAGGTACCAATTTCGATTCTTTGAATTATTTATGAGTTAAAATTAAACTGAATTTTAGTCTCACATGGTGGAGTTCTATTCAAGGTGTTCAATTTTGGCAAGCCGCTGGTCTCTCTGTAACCGCGAGTACGCCAAGCCGACTGCATGTATTGGAATTCTATTCAAGGTGCTCAAAATTGAACTGAATTTTAGTCTCTTTGTAGTCCAGAGCCACAAGACTTCACTGAAAATTGTAGAGGAAATAAATACAGGTATTGGAGACTTAGCAAGAATTGAGAAGACATAGTACACCAACAAATTGGAGAGCGAGATATCCTACACGAAATGGTGACGATCGTCAAGAAAAAGGTGAAACAACTTAAGTATCATTTATCTTTTTTATCGCACATTTTTCCTAATAACATATAATTTGTTCATTTTCATTTTGTTTTGTTAGTCTTGACTTGGCAGTGAGAGAATTCTGTAGCCCCTTTAATTCGTTGTCTCGATCATAAACTCTATCATACAAGTGGTGACAGTTTTGTAATGTACGATCATGATCTCGAAAGGTAGATTTCTAATTTGAGTCCCAAATGAATTATTTTTTCTACAAAATTAATTTGACATTACATTACATTACATTAATTTTCATTTCTTTTTTTGTAATTATGCTTTATATGACACATCAACGTGTGCGCAATATTTTCTTGTTTTATGAGATTTTTCTTTAATTTTCATATTTCAGTATCTCGTCTCGTGTTGAATGTAATCGTCAACGGTTATTTATATGATGAAGCAGTAATCGAGCCCTCCTTGGTAAGGTAATTGCAGCTATATTAAATTTATAAGTTATGGGTTTGTACAACTAAATTTAATTACAGGAATATATTTGCAAAAAAGTAGTGGTTAATTTTCGTTAGTTATGCTATTGATTTTGTATTGCTTAGACGTTGCAGGGGGATATATACACTCTTTCACAATTTACACCATGTATTTGATTATTGTTTTATTTTAAAATTTTATTTCTTTCCAGTACTAGAAGGAGCATATGAAGCTTCACATGGCTATAATTCCACTGTCCAATACCCGAACCAGATGGATGTCCGTCCTCTAAAAACAATCAAGGATTCTCAAATATTGTTACGAAGCTTCGTTTATCCGGTTTAAAAGACAATCAAGACCTTTCTCTAAAATGATTATTCGATTACAAGGATTTCTAATATTATTATCTTGTATCTTCGTAAGGATCTTGCTTTTTTGAGATGTTGTATGTTGTTTTGTTGTACTAGAATTAACATTGTAACAACGAAATGATAGTGTTTTTAGTAATATTTTTATTTAATATAAATGGAACCATATTATTGTCATATTTTATTAATATAATATTTATGTTGTGACTAATGTTAGTTTTGTCACAAAATGCAGTCTCATATCAACATATTCAGGCACTAATATCATTCCCAAAAATAGTACAAATAAGATATTCAGAGACTAAAATTTGTCACATAAAAAAATTATTTAGAGGCAACAATTAGTCACAATTAGTCACAGAAGAACATAGTCCGGGACAAAATTTAGTCAAATAAAATATATATTTAGATACTAAAATTCGTCACGTAAAAGAAATATTCAGAGACAAATTCTAGTCATAGAACAACCATAGTTGGGGATGAAAGTTAGTCACATAAAGCATATTTTTCACGACGATAACTCGTCACAGAAAATTCATTTTCAAGGACTACCTAAGAAAATGAATGAAAAAATCGGAAATTAGTCTTGTCGCAAGAAATGCGATTATCAGGGACCAAAATCAAAAAAACTTTTGTCACCCTGATTTGCTGCGTCGGGCCTGTTATGACAAAATCTTAGGGACTATATATAGTCCCTAAAGATCTACAGCGACTCCAAACCGTGTTTTAGGGACTAAACACGTTTGTCCCTAACTGTATTTTTTGTAGTAGTATTAAATTTGTAATAATTATGAATTAATTATTTGTTAGGGACTATATATATTTGTTAATTTTTGAATATTCATATATTCCTTAACTGGTAGAGATTTAATTATATATTAAATTTGTAATAATTATGAATTAATTATTAGTTAACTCTGCTAATTGAGGTATTGATCATTATTTGATGACGGGAGAATGGGGAAGTGTAATTTTCCTTAGATAAGAGTGGATCATACGATGACTTACAATCTCCTCAATCAATTGATGAAATGCCTTTAGTGTGAATGCGATGTTAAATGAGTAGTAGATGATAAATGACTAAATATTTTAACTTTAACACATCTCGTTTTATTTGTTTCATTTAGCTTTAATTGTAAGCACATCAATTATCGTGAGCAATTTAAGAATAAATATATATTTCCAAAAAATAAAAGAGTCACAACTATGAGAAGGATTTTTACTTACTTGCTTATCAGCAAAATTCTTCATAGACTCGATCTCCTTCCAGACAGTCGCTAGATCTGGTCTTTTAGTTTTTCTGCTTACTTGAGGGCTGCAACGAAGGCCCATTATAATCAGCTTTTTTGCCTCTTCAAATGGCCACTTACCGGCAGAACTATCTATTATTTTGTCCACTCTCTCACCGTGGACTGCTCGTTGTACATAGTCCACTAATCCTCGTGGATCTCTCCTAGTAACTAATTGTAGTATTAAGATGCCCAGGGCTTGCACATCATATTCCACCGTCATAGCACTACTCATGCCGAACAAACTGTTCATATACCACCTTTTGCCACTGGGGTATCCCACTTCGAGTAATGGATATACATCTTCTACGCATATTGCGCCAAATCCGCTTAGCTTAATTGAATAGTTTGAGTCGAGAAGGATATTTGTAGGTTTGATGTCACCATGAGCTGTCCCATGAGGTTTAGGGACAGAACTAAGAAATTTGAGAACCGAACTAAGCTCAAAGGCAATTCTGATGCGGGTTTGCCAACAGAGTGCTCCTGTACTATTATTTTTGTTTAGATAGGCGTCGAGACTGCCATTTGTTGCGTACTCAAAAATAAGAGCATGAGCCTCCCAACATATTCCTATGAGTGTGATTATGTTTGGGTGTCTTACCCTGCTAAGGACTTCTGCCTGCAAAAAAGCAAAAATAAAAAATATTAAATTACTGCTTTAACTTATAATTCAATTTGATTTGGTATACTGGTTGCAGACATATCTTTATGATTGTACTGGTTTCGGATGTAGTTCCATTTTTTTTTTTTTCTTTATTAAGTTTATTTTGTTCAATTTTTTTAGAGTGAAGGTTATTAATCCTGATTAAATGGCATTCATAGTAGAAATTACCTCTTCATTAAATTCGGCCTCTCCGAAAAGGCCTTTCATTTTGTATATCTTTATGGCAACTGTTGTGTGTTTAAGAAAACCTTCATAAACATTACCAAATGTCCCCTCTCCAATCTTGAGTGATTTATCAAGATTGTTTGTAGCTTCTTTAATCTCCGAGAAGCTAAACTTTGTCACGTACCTCAGCTGCTCGCTAGCCTCGGACTTCTTCATTTTTGTTCTGCTTCAGTTATTCAGATAGTTTCTACGTCAAGAGAATTTTCAAGCTGCAAGAAAAAAAATCATCCTTAATATGTCGAAGATCTAACTTCAACAAAGAAACTACTCAAAGAGAATCTTCAGTCCTTCATTATATAATAAACCATAACATATTAAAGAAATAATGATTTGCAGTAGTTAAATAAAACAAGATCAAACACTAAAAACTAAAAGAACCCCAACATCCGGCATGCAATGAAAAAGATCCTCGCAAAAATTTGTTAAAAAGGAGATCTAATATCAACAAATCATTTCTCTTGAATAATCAGATGCACCTTGATTTCTTTTAGCTGAAATTAGAAGCATGCTCATCTTTTTTTGAAAACTTAGAATCCCCACAACCAACTAGTAAAGCTCGTTCATTACCTTTGTATCTCTCTTGGGGGAGAGGTGGGGGTATGTGCAACATTTTCCAGACTTTATTGAGCTCGATTATCAGATCACTTCAAGAAATATTGAGAAAACCAGTTGTATTCGTTTCATATATTAGGGGTTATTAAAGTGAAGGGCTCATTTGATTATAAAGTCAATGAGTTAAACTGGCAAAATACAATTTACAAACACTTTTCTCTAATATTTCGGTGCCACGTCATTTTTTCTACCCAACCATATTATATCGGATTCCAAATACTAGCTAAACTCAAATTAAATTTTCCATGGAAGAAGACGTCCCATTTCTTTCTTTCTTTCTTTTTTTTGAACACTTTTAGTTTTCTCTAATATTTCGGTGCCACGTCATTTTTTCTACCCAACCATATTATATCGGATTCCAAATACTAGCTAAACTCAAATTAAATTTTCCATGGAAGAAGACGTCCCATTTCTTTCTTTCTTTCTTTTTTTTGAACACTTTTAGTTTTCTCTAATATTTCGGTGCCACGTCATTTTTTCTACCCAACCATATTATATCGGATTCCAAATACTAGCTAAACTCAAATTAAATTTTCCATGGAAAAAGACGTCCCATTTTTTTTTTTTTTTTTTGAACACTTTTAGTTTTCTCTAATATTTCAGTGCCACGTCATTTTTTCTACCCAACCATATTATATCGGATTCCAAATACTAGCTAAACTCAAATTAAATTTTCCATGGAAGAAGACGTCCCATTTATTTATTATTTTTTTTTTGAACACTTTTAGTTTTCTCTAATATTTCAGTGCCACGTCATTTTTTCTACCCAACCATATTATATCGGATTCCAAATACTAGCTAAACTCAAATTAAATTTTTCATGGAAGAAGACGTCCCATTTATTTATTATTATTTTTTTGAACACTTTTAGTTTTCTCTAATATTTCAGTGCCACGTCATTTTTTCTACCCAATCATATTATATCAAATTCCAAATACTAGCTAAACTCAAATTAAATTTTCCATGGAAGAAGACGTCCCATTTATTTATTTATTTATTATTTTTTTTTTGAACACTTTTAGTTTTCTCTAATATTTCAGTGTCACGTCATTTTTTCTACCCAATCATATTATATCGGATTCCAAATACTAGCTAAACTCAAATTAAATTTTCCATGGAAGAAGACGTCCCATTTATTTATTATTTTTTTTTTTGAACACTTTTAGTTTTTTCTAATATTTCAGTGCCACGTCATTTTTTCTACCCAACCATATTATATCGGATTTCAAATACTAGCTAAACTCAAATTAAATTTTCCATGAAGGAAGACGTCCCATTTCTTTCTTTGTTTTTTTGAACACTTTTAGTTTTTTCTTAATATTTTGATGCCACGTCATTTTTTTCTCAAAAAAGAAAAAGAATTCTTCCCATCTCGTACGGACACAAAGAAAAGAAAGACATGCGAAGACACAAGACATAAGAGCAGCGCTTAGACTTTCTCATCGCCGTTCTCCTCACAGGGTTTCTCATTGCCGTTCTTCTCATCTAGACTTCCTCAACCTCGTCCAATTAGACATGGGTTTCTCATCGCGTCGGCGATTCTTCATAGGGTTTCTCATCGCTGTATTCCTCCCCGCCTCCCCCAATCAGACATGGTAATTTACGATTTTCTTACTCTATTTTTTGGTGAAATTTGGATAGTAATTCTCGGTTTCGAATGGTTTTCTAATTCTTTCTTAAACCAACTTTTTTTCGATTATTCTCATAGATTTCGTGTTATTCTGGAAATTTCATGTTATTGACTGTTTAGTTTGCTGATTTTTCTTGAATTTCGTGTTTTTGCTGATTAAGAAGTTGCCAATTAATTGTTGCTGATTTGCGGTTTTTTTGTGCACATATAATCTATTTTTAGTTGGTGATTTCACTGTTAATTTTAGTAAACAATAATCAATTGATCGGTTAATTTAGGGGCTTTTGCACTTTCCATTTATTAATTGATTTCATTCTTTTTTACTTCACAATTAATTGCTTATCTCACTCTTTTTACCATGGTTTGTAATATCGGCCCAGTATATCGGACTCGGTTACAAGATGAGTCTCCCCCGATAATATCGGACCCGAGCAACCGATTTTTTTTGTTTTGTTTTGTTTTGTTAAGTTCATGCGTTGAGATGATAAGATCTTGGTCTGAGGTCGCAAAATAATGGAGATAATTGATCAAATTTTTTTCTTGTATTTTGGGTATGGAAAAAGAGTGTAACAATGGAGAAACGTGTTTGAAAGAGAAGAAAATGACTAATGTAATGTCCTCTCAGAAAAAGAAAGTACAACAAAACTCTAGGAGACTATTAGCATCTTTTTATAAAAAGTACATTGAACATTAATTATTTCTGTACACGTACGGTTTGTATTGAAGTTAAAAGCCACGTCGTAAGGATACGGGTACGAATATCGTATCCGTATCGGATACGGTGATACGATATTTCTTTAAAATTCTAGCATACGATACGTTATATACTTATATATGTATATGTATATTATTTAATATTATTTTAATGTAATAAATACATATATTTAAATAGTTTTATTAAATTATTATAAAAATAATATCGATTTGGATATTTTACGAATAAATAAATTAAAAAATATGTGATGTAAAATCCTATTGAATAGTAAAAGTATTGGGTATTTTTAAATTGGACAAAAAAATAAAAATAATGGGTCAGCTGTATCGGAACCGTATCCCGCCGTATCGGAACCGTATCCAGCCGTATCGGAAACGTATCGTGCCGTATCGGAAACGTATCGGTTCAAATTTATATACTAAAATAGTCGGATACGTCACGTGACGTATCGGATACGTATCGGTGTCGTATCGGTGGCGTATCCATATCCGATACGGGTATGGTTCGTTTTTTGAAGTATCCGCACAACATATGTTAAAAATTCTCTCATATTACTATTTATTATTTTTCTTATTGAAGGGTTTTATTTAAAAAGAACAGAAAATACATTTAACATTTATAAAACTAAGAACTTAATAAAGTTAAGTATATATTATATTAATATAGCAAATTATAATTATAGTTAGATGACATTTTTTTAGTTATTACAATTACTATAATGAGGATATTTTTAGATGACATTTTTTTCTCAATATATTTTAGTTATAATATAAAAGTGTTAAAAATAATAGACTTTTATCACTAAAAGATCCGTCGCTACAGTGAAGGTATTATTAGTCTTCATTTTTTATTTTAATTTTGTAACAGTTATATTACTCACATTTTTATTCCATTTCTTTAATGGAGGCATAATAACCAATTCTCTGAAGAAAAAAAGTTTTGAATTAGAGAATAGAAACATTCTATGCAATCCTCAAAATTGGTACAGAAAAGAACACGCGTTGGTACGACTGGTACGAAATCCAAAATAAGGTATTGGGGAATTTTTCGTATTTACCCCTGCAAAATCTCAAAATTACTGATTTCTTTTTTTGGTTATTTAGGATGTGATATTTCGAGTTATAGCTGCAATTCTTCACAGAGGGAAGTGATAACATCGGTACCAAAATGTGAGAAATCTCGATAATATCTTCATACCGCAGCCGAGCTTTCCATGTACATTCCCTAACTTTTTCTAAATCTTTTTCTGTTTTTTTATGCACTGGTTTTTATGCAAAGAGATCCATGAAGTTTTGTAATTAAATTGTTTTTATGCAAAGAGATCCATGATGTTTTGTAATTAAATCTCGATACTATCTTCATACCGCAGCCGAGCTTTCCATGTACATTCCCTAACTTTTTCTGAATCTTTTTCTGTTTTTTATGAACTGGTTTTTATGCAAAGAGATCCATGAAGTTTTGTAATTAAATTGTTTGTTTGTGTAGGTGTGATGCTTAAGAACTCGAGGGTCACTATGCAAATGAGTCTCGAGGAGATAAGTTCATCAAAAAATTATTTTTTAAATATATTTTATGTATACTCACGATTATTTTCTTTTGTGTAAATTTTACGGGCTAGCATAGGGATAATATGATATTTAAATTTTTGAGAAGGGTAAATACAATACTTCTGAGAGGGTTAATTTGACATTTCGGACATTTGAAAGGGTAAACTCGATATTTTAGTATTATACAAGGACATATATGATATTTGCAGATTTTTAAAAGGATAAATAAGATATTTCAGATTTCGAAGAAGATGCATATGATATTTCAGATTTTTACAAGGATATATGTGATATTTTCAGATTTGGAAGGGCATATATCATATTTTGTATTTTTAGAGTGTAAATATGGTGATTTTGAGTTTTTAATGTTAAAATATGATATTTTGAACCTTTGAGAAGGGTAAAGATGATATTTAAAATTTTGAAACATCATCTCCTTCTCCCAGGTTAATAAAATCACAAACAAATATGTTATTCATACACAAACAAATAGTACGTTGCATGTGTATATAATTCTTCTATTTTTCTGTACAAATATATTATTCAGTTTTGTAGGCATGAATATCTTAAAATTTAATATAATCTCACATAAAAGAGTCTCAACGTTTTAGTGATTATTGGGCTTGGTCTCAAATTGATATAAATGTTTCAATCTAAATCAATCTATTAAGGCTCTTGGACTACAACATGGAAAATATTATAAAGAAAATGACTAGTGAATTTGGGTTCAAAATTATTACCCACTCATTCTAGGCTTTTTCTATGCTCCGGTTTATGTGCTCTATTCTGTTTCGGGCTGGTGTACGGTTCATGTCATATGGTCCATTTTTTATGGTCTAAATTTATGTCGTTGTATTGGTATATACCAATTACCATGTACAAAATGAATGAATATATGAGACTATTCTTAGTCTAATTATGATTTGTTTAACGTCTGAATTCATCTAATTATATATTATTCACGGCCCAAATTGATGCAAATGTATTCTATTTTAGCATGTGCACAAACCCAAAATAGGAAAAGTTATTATTAGCCCGTAATGCATACAAAAATCAACTTCAAATTGTTTGTACATATTAGGACAATTAGCCATCGTAAATGTAATTCTGCATTAATAAAAAATACGTCTATATGGCAAAAAAAAGTACATTTGATTACGAAAATACTTAGAAATTTATTTTTCTGAAGTTTTGTTCTAATCCGTGTCATGCTTCGCTCATTTCATGTAACTATGTGATAACAAGTTGTTTTTACACTTAGAGAAACAATAAAGAACAACAATAATATTCATCATGTATTATATTATTATAATTAATTATGTACTAAAGTGATTTTATCAGCAATATAGTCTTGACAAACAATTTGTTTGTAATCACCTTTGACCATCAAACATTGAACACATAGCAACTCTCTCCTTTGACTTCAAATATATCCGAACACGCATTTAACAGGTCAAAATAAGAAACAAGTTGAGTCGTATATATAGTTAGTTGATCAATTAGGCGCTACTAATATTGATATATCTATTATGATCATATTGTAATACAATATAAATCAATAGATTGACAAATATGGTAATATATATATTTACACGTCAAATCATTTTCTTGCCAATGTTGACCCGATGGTAATGATGGAGATGTAGACTGAAGGCCAATATTGAACCTTGCATATCAATAATCAAAGTCTTCTGAATATATAAAACAGATTAATCAAGTTAAAGCACATTTTATTTGTTTCATTTGGAATTCTAAAAACCGCCTTTATATATTATTAATTACACTTAGACGACTTGATCACGCTTCTTCTCTACTCAATAATTGTATTACTAGTGAAAAACTACCCAATATAAATACAACTTCATCCTTGCTGGTTCCACAATAAAACCTAACTAGAAAGAGAGAGAGAGAAAGAAAGGAAGTAGCCATGAAAAATCTCCAAATTTTAGTCTTAGTCTCCCTTCTAGTAATTGTAAACATCTCGACAAAATCGGGGGCACAATCTACATTGAGCGAGAATTACTATGCAAATATATGTCCGAATCTCGAGAGTCTCGTTCAAGGTGCAGTAAAACAAATGATGTCAACGTCGAATATAGCCCCGGCAGCTACTCTGCGCCTCTTCTTCCACGATTGTATGGTTCAGGTATTCAATTGTCTTCTCCATTTGTTTTCATTTAGATAATCGATTCGAATAAGCTTCTGTTAGAGAGAACTATATTTTGTATTTTTTCATTGGTGAAGGGTTGTGACGCTTCGATCATGATAACAAATGCGAATGGAGACGATGAACGACACAACTTTGAAAATCAATTTCTCAGAGTAGATGGATATAACACGATAATCGCGGCAAAAGCTGCAGTGGACGCAGATCCACAGTGCACCAACAAAGTCTCTTGTGCTGACATCATAGCCCTTGCCGCCCGTGATTCTGTTTTCTTGGTAACTTTTGATTTTCTGAACTTGCTACTCTCTCGAAAGAAAAAAGTTCCAATTTTTTTTAATCTAATTGGAGTTAAAAAAAATCATGCTAGACCGGCGGTCCAACATGGAACGTGGAGCTCGGAAGATATGACGGGACTATTTCAACCACAAACAGCGTTGATGTTCCTCATCCGACCGATAACTTGGATCAACTCAATACAAGGTTTTCAGCTCAGGGTCTAACTCAAACTGACATGATTGCTCTTTCAGGTTCGCCTTGATAATTAATTATCCAATAACTTATTTACTTCATGAAATATCTACACATGAAGATAAAAAAAATGACTAACTAGGAAGATATTTTTATGATCAGGGGCCCATACACTTGGTGCAGTAAGTTGTTTCTTCGTCAATCCGCGTCTCTATCCAACGGTAGACTCAACCATGGATTCAGGGTTTGCGAGCCAGCTTATGAACACTTGCCCTGCATCGTTAGATGCCAATTCTTTCGTCTTCTTGGACGGGACTGTGAACACATTCGACAATAACTACTTTTTAATGTTGCAACAGAAAAAGGGAGTGTTTTCTTCTGACGAAGTTTTGTATGTCGATTCAAGGTCTCAGAGTACAGTAGACCAGTTTGCGGCGAACCAAAATGCATTTTTTACTGCATTTTCCAGTGCAATGTTAAAGCTGGGAAGGATTGGGATTAAGACAGCCGCAAATGGTGAGATACGGAAGGATTGTCAATTCACGAACTAATTGCGTATCGTTGTTTGTTTTATTTGTTCTTTCGAGAATCAATCCATGTAATAAAGCTTGGTTTCATCAATTAAGTCAATTGTTTTGTTTATATAAAGTAAATAAAAGGAATTGTATATTCCATGTTTTATTCAACAAATGGCAAATATTGTTATGGTTATGTTGAATTATAATAAAAGTATTGAAGGATGTTGACTGTTCTCTCTATATTTTAATTTTATGTAAATGTGACATCAAGAATATTACTAATTGTTCATATGACATGAGTTAGGGGTGTTCATTCGGCCCGTTCGGTTAAAACCGAATCGAAAAAAATCAAACCGAACTAAATTCAAACCGAACCGAACCGTTTTAATTTTCGAACCAATTAAAAACCGAACCGAATAAACCAAATTCGGTTTATCCGGTTAAACCGAATAAGAAACATTATAATTTTAAAATAAAAATAAATTTATCCAAAAAAAATATATTTTATTTATCCAAACATATAAATACATATTATAAAACATAATTATATTATTGTATAGATTATTATATTTATTTTTTATAATTTAACATTAACATATTAAAAAATTTACGAAAGATGGATGTTATTCGGTCGGTTCGGTTTAACCGGTTTTCAAAACATTAAAACCGAACCGAACCGAACAAACCGGACAATACCATTTTTTGAACCGAACGATTAACCGAATTCGACCGGTTCGGTTCGGTATCCGAATAAACCGAACCGTTTGAACACCCCTAGCATGATTAGAACAAAGAAAAATTCAAATCACGTGACTGCTCGTGAGGTTGGAATGATAATATGGCATATAAATATAACAATACAACTAAAATTAACTAATTAAGTAATTGAGAAATATACAAAACCATGAATAACGTTTGAGATTTTGTGTTGAGTTTATAGTGACTAGTTTATTTTCCCGAGCAATTGCGCGAGATTCTTCGAGTTTGTTATGATTTAATTTTTCCGAATGTGTAATTGGATTCCACATTTTTTGGTTTGATTGTTCATACATCTTTGATTTGGTTTGATTGTTTATAGTGACTAGTTTATTTTCCCGAGCAATTGCGCGAGATTCTTCGAGTTTGTTATGATTTAATTTTTTCGAATGTGTAATTGGATTCCACATTTTTTGGTTTGATTGTTCATACATCTTTGATTTGGTGTATTTTTAACTACCTAACTTTGTTGGATATTGTAAAAATAATTCTTCTTTTTATAAACTTCAAAATAAATCCTCTAGCAAACTTTCATTTCCAAATATCGCATACAGATGATATAAAAAAAAAGTTTTACCAAAATACTCTTCAATTTTCATACGTAATGATTAATTTTTTTTATTTCTTATTAGTTTTAAGAAAATTCATAAGCATTTGTTAACACGTAGTGATTTAAAAAAATCAAATTATTACGCAATGTGCTTATATAATTTTAATATTGTATTTATTATTCATGAAAAACTAACATTACATAATAATAAAATAATAAATAATAAATAACACATTGAAAATATATTTATAGAAGAATATATATTTATATAATTTTAGATTTTTTAAAAATTAATGGTAAGTAAGAAAATCCAAGGGCTAAAATTCAATCAATCAAAGATGATGATCAAGGCCACATGATCTTCAAAAAAAAAGATGATCAAGGCCACATGGCCAAAAAAAATGATAAATTAATAATGAATAAGCAAGTCAAATGATTGAAATTGAATCAATCAAAGATAAGGATTAAGATCACATGGCAAAAAAAATTGATGATTGAGAGGTATAACGTGTTTATGGTTATTTCATTTATTATTCATGAAAAACTAATATCATATAACAATAAAATAAACAATAATAAATAAATACACTGAGAATATATTGTTAGAAAAATATTTGTTTAAACACCTAGTTTTTTTATTTTCATTCTCTTTTTGTGTGTTGTTTTAATAGTTTCATGATATTTTATTTTTTAAATATTTGCAAGGTGTTTAAATATTGTGTTCATCTAAAAAATATATATAAGTCATTTGAAAAAAAATATTAAAGTCAAATATTTATAATGTATGAGATATTAAAACTATATAAATATAATATGTGATTATTATTTTTTTAAATTACTATTTTTTAAAATTATTATATGGTACAAAACTTTAGATTTTTTTTTTAAAATTAATAATAAATAAGCAAATTCAAGGACTAAAATTCAATCAATCAAAGATGATTATCAAGGTCACATAACCAAAAAAATAATAAATTAATAATGAATAAAGCAAATGAAAGTTAAAATTGAATCCATCAAAAATAATGATTAATATTACATGACCAAAAAATAGCAAAGAGGAAAGAGAGTTTTCCTTAATTTTATATTAATAAAATAATAATAATAATAATATATAAATATACATATTAATAATTTACTCAAGAAAAACATAACACACACTCAGAAACGGAGAACAAACACACACACTTAATAAGTAAAAACGAGTGTTATAATGGGGGTATTTTCGTCATAAAGATTGAGGGTTCGAGAAATATTAATTTGGCATATACTGAGGGTTTGATGGGGGTATTTTTTTCACCTAAAAGAAGATTGGAGTCGGAGATGATTTATTCATTCTTTTTAAACTACAACTGAGCCCACTCAGCCTTGTAAATTGAAAAAACAAATGTTTAATATAATTATAATTGGATTCACTCGGTCCATTATGATCTTTATTGCAACCGTGTACAGAAATGATGGATGCCTTGCAAAACACGTCCCATGGAATCAAAAAAATCAAATTTTATTTGTTGTTGTTGGTTTGTACGATATTCGTTAAAAATTGCGAGTAATAATAGGGACCACCAAATTGCAAAGACACAAATGATGAATATGTACAACAAATATGTGCAATAGAACGGAAATACTAAACTTTGCTTTGCTGGAGTTTGTTGGTTTGTACACAATGAATTGTCTCATCTTAGGCAAATACTGATATGGAAACAAATAGAGGCAATTTCATTTGTATCCCTACTTAACATTAAACTAACATATTTATTCCTCTAAAATAAGTAACGTATTTATCCTTTCTAAATTCAATTTGTATCAAATTTATCCACTTACAATTTGTAAAATATCAATTTTATCCAAACCGTTAAATTGCCGTCAAATAACTATGATATCAAAATTTGAAATCTAATTAAATCAACTTATATAAAATGAAATTACCAAACTACCCTTTTCACTCGAATCTTCTCTCTAACCACAAAATTTGAAATCTATTACTGGTTGGAGGTGGGGTTTTGAGAAATATTAATTTGGCCTATATTGAGGGTTTGATGGGGGTATTTTTTCACCTAAAAGAAGAATGGAGATGATTTATTCATTTTTTAAATCTACAACTGAGACCACTCGGCCTTGTACATTCAAAAACAATTTTTTAATAGAATTATAGTTTAGTTGGGTTCACTCGGTCCATTATGATCTTATTGTATTATTACTAGGCAACAATATAATATAATATAATACTATATAATATAATATTATATAGTATTATATAATATAATATAATATATTATATTATAATTAATTCATTTAATATTGTAAATTATGGGCTTCTATATTAAAGATCAAACAAGGTATTTTTTGTTTGCAGGTTTTTGAAAGCATATAATCAAATAACTCAAATATATCCTCAAACATATAAATATCAAATACTTGTATTTAAATTTATTAACCTCCAATTAAATATTCAATATAAATAAATGTCTTGGGCTCTGTCCATTCTTGAAAATTCTCAATTTCAATCAATGACTCAACAATAAGCCTATATTTTGTTTGGCCAAACATTTTGTTGGGCCAAGTAGACTTGATACTTTTTAGTGTGTCAAATACACTTTAAGTGAAATATAACCTTTTAGAAAAAGAAAAAAAATTTAATTAGAAACATAAATCTCTTATAATTTTTTATATTACATATTTATTTATTAAAGACATGACACGTTTATAAACTATATTACATAGTAGCAAATATTAATGAAATTCAATAGATGAAACATAACAATAAAATTTCATTTTAATATACAATTACGCCGAAACAAAGCGGGAGTACTGTCATATTTGATCTTGACCGTAAGTCTCGATCCAACTCACTCTTGATTTTTTGAATTATGATACTCGATCTTGGCACTCCTGGACCGTCACCGTCAATTGTGCGGGCTTCCCCAAGATTGGAACAACCGCCTCGACGATCGGCTGAGCCACAAAAACAAGCTCAGCTTATTCTTGAGTGGCTATTAGCCCATGAAAATCATAGCCGAGCCATATTTCAATTATATAAATCCAACATTTAATTTCCTCCGGTGTCCTATGAAAAAGTTAAAATCAAATCTTATAATCTTTCGAGTTAATCATATGTATATGTAGATGGAGACACTGAACTGGATATATTAATATGCATATATAAGTATTTATATTATCACATATTAGCAGTTCATTGGGTTTAGTTTCATGTTGATGGTGTTGGCTAACTATCAATGATTCATGTGGATAATTTGCACGACATAAGCATGTGAGCTAGCATGAACAAATCATGACTCAAACTCAAATGAATCAAACTTGAACTCGGTTAACTCGAAACCTAATAAGTAGTAGGGTGATCATATGCACTGTGCGCATCATAATTTATTTATATCTTTATTTTGTATTATTTATATATGTTTTATTTAATATTTCTTTTTCTTTTGTTTATATATTGTACTTTTCTATATGATTTATTACAATTTCAAATTATGTAATTATATATTGTGATATTTTCAGATTTTATTTACATTTTACCCCATATGAAATTATATAAATGTGTCACATCAAAAAATATCTTTTAAATGTAATTGTATATGGTATTTGAAGTTGCTATATGTCATCAAACAATCTTGTAAGAGATGTTATCTATCTATCTATACTATATACTAAAGTTGCCACTTTTCCTGCCTCCTGGTTGAGCCACGTCACCAGGGGCCTTTTTGTAAATTTTTTTTTTCTTCACATTTTGGTCCTTTTATATTTACAATTTGGTCCTTTTTATTTGAAAAAATTACATTTTGGTCCTTTTTTATTCATATTTTGGTCCTTTTTATTGACATTTGGGTCCTTCAAGTTTAAAGAATTACATTAGGGTCCAGGGGCCTCTTTGTAAAAAAATTTAATTTAATTTACATTTTGGTCCTTTCTTAATTACATTTTGATCCTTTTTAGTTGAAAAAACTATATTTTGGTCCTTTTTATTTACATTTTGGCCCTTTTAAGTTTAAAAACTTACATTTTGGTACTTCATATTTACATCTTGATCCTCTTTTATTTACATGTCGGTCCTTTTTCACATTTCCAAATTTATATTTTGGTCCTTTTTATTTATATTTCGGTCCTTTTAAACATTTGAATTTATATTTTTGTCCTTTTTATTTATATGTTGGTCCTTTTTAGTTCTAATTTACATTTTTTTATATTTATAAAGTTAAGAAAATTGCTCTTCTATGTTTGCTCCATGTCATCCTTTACAAAAAAATTTAATTTACATTTTGGCCCTTTCTTAATTACATTTTGACCCTTTTTAGTTGAAAAAACTATATTTTGGTCCTTTTTATTTACATTTTGGCCATTTTAAGCTTAAAAACTTACATTTTGGTCCTTCATATTTACATCTTGATCCTCTTTTATTTACATGTCGGTCCTTTTTTACATTTCCGAATTTATATTTTGGTCCTTTTTATTTATATTTTGGTATTTTTTAGTTTTAGTTTACACTTTGGTCTTTTTTTTTGAACATTTAGGTCCTTTTTAATTTAAATTTCGGTCCTTTTAAACATTTGAATTTGTATTTTTGTCCTTTTTATTTATATGTTGGTCCTTTTTAGTTCTAATTTACATTTTTTGATATTTATAAAGTTAAGAAAATTGCTCTTCTATGTTTGCTCCACGTCATCCTTTACCTATTCACTTTTTTATATTTGAATTTCTCACTTTAATTATGATTGATTTCTTATCATTATCATAGATATCAACTATATACAATTAATATTATTAGTAATTAATGATATCATTTAGAATACAATAACATATTAGGAAAAATTGCATCATAACAAACTCGAAGACTCCCGCGCAATCGCGCGGGAGAAAAGCTAGTACGTGTTATTGTATCAAGATTTTATTTACATTGACTGTTGTCATCAAATACTAATATTGAAAAGAGAAGGATAACAATGCTAGAGACAAAATGTCCAAAATTTCAAAAAAATTCAATGCCCAAAATACCTTTTTTACAAAAAGTTGTACCATAACCCATTATTACTAGGATGTTTCCTATGAAAATGTAAATCATATTTATCAATAAACTAAGCATGGTTGATATTAAAAGAAGACGTTTAATTAATATATACGTATAGTTATATCTAATATGTATTATCAAATAATTTAGCACAAGTTAATTGTTGTTTAATTCTAATCTAGACGGGGTGAATAGATTATACTTATGGTCAATTTTTGGTAATGGTATAAAATTTTTGGAATTATGCGGAAGCGTAAATAATTTAGATAAATAACATAATACCAAAACAAATAGCACACGATAATTGTTTACGGAGTTCGATAGGCGGTTGTTTTGTAGCTTTAACTCACCGTCTACTTGCTCAATCGACTGACTCGATTGATTGCACGTACCTCTCCGGAGTTGCCTTGTTCCTTTTCGGATTTCGATTGAATACCCAAATCAACGCGTAAAAGGTTTGCCTAGATCGATTTACACGCTTCTATAGATCTATGAAGGACTTTACACAAGAGTAAGTAGCCTATTACAAACTACTTTACACGCTTCTATAGATATAATATACAAAAGAAAATTAAAAGAAAATACAAGTGAAAAATCACGAAGACTATTCAAGATTAAAGAAAACATAGATCAACAAGGAATGAAAGACGTCAAGACGAGTGAAGAATCGAAGATATCGAAGCTTTCCGTAAGTTGGGATCACCAAAATAAAAACCTAGGTATTCCAAGAAACATCTCATATTTATCAAGATCAAAAGAAATATTTAAAACATGATGAAATGGAAGATGGTGAGTCCCCAAATCAGGATATGGTTCGTTCGAACAAACTACACACTGTGTTCGAACGAACCTACTCCTGGCGATGTGAGTAAATAAACACTCAATCAAAAACAAACACTCGTTCGAACGAACAAGTAATACGTTCAAACGAACCTCACCATAATTGTTTGAACGAACCATCTCAACGTTCGAACGCACACTATTGACTTGACTATTATCAAGCAGTTCGTTCGAACATAGAAAACAATTCGTTCGAACCCACATTCTCAGTTCGTTCAAAACGAACCTCAAAAACAGCTGAACGAACTAGGTGAAAGAAAATATGGCTTAAGAATTAACTTGGAAGAATTTATATAAATAGGCAATTCTGCAGTCAGAATAAGGTTCGTTCGAACTAACTATATCAGTGCGTTCGAACAGACTTATTCGTGATAAACAGAAGTGGGTTCGTTCGAATGAACATTTAGGTGCGAACGAACTGAGTTCGTTCGAACGAACTATGTTAAGTTCGTTCGAACTGACCTGTTTCCTATATATATAAAGTTCTGATTCCGGAATTTGACCTAAGTTTTTTCTAGGGTTTTGAGCCGTCGTTTCTCTTTCCTCTTCCACAGAATTCCAGATCAGATCTGGTGAGATTGAGAGGGAGATTCGAGCAAGGATCTTGAGAGATTGATCGTGACGGCGACTAGAACGGAAATCCCTCTACTCGTATAGCATATAGCCTAAAACGGGGATGATTGTTTATGTTGCTTGTAATGTGTGTTGTGTGGGGGCCGGTGAGCTTTCCAAATTGTATTTTATTTAATTATGTGGGGACCGGTGAGTCTTCCAAAGTTGTAATAAAATAAAATAGGTTTAGTTTTGAAGAAGGACCTTCAAGGCAAGACGACACGAAGACGACACGACACGAAGATTGGATCTTCACATGAAGCAATGAATCATCTTGGGTTTTAGGGTTGGGAATTTTAGGGTTTTATGATTGCTCATAAAACTAAAAGGCCTATATGCTATACCATACTTTTATTTGTTATTGTGAATGAATAAAATAAATGATTTTAATAAAAAGTAAAATCCTCCCACGTAATTATCAAGTCTTATGTCTCCCTAAATGGAACCTTCTAAACTAGTGTTTGTTTATCTGTGTTGCATGGCCATAGTCTGGCACAGATTTACACGTGCGTAGCAAGGAAGGCATGCATTGATTAGGAATTGACGTGTTGCATGGCCATAGTCTGGCATGTCAATTCGCTGATTGAATGATATTCCATTTGTGGTTTGGACTTGACCAATTCACTAGCTAGGCTAGGGTTTGGGGCAAGGAGTGAGGTACACACACTCTGGTTTTGAGTTGGACTCAATACCGGACCTCACGAATAAAGCAAGAATCGTCTTGGAGATGATTGGACACCGTCCTACCCGACGTGATGTAATTTTAAGTGGTTGGCCATAGTCACCTTAGAAATACGTTAAATAGGGATCTTGTCCATTATGAGATTTAAGGTATCAAATCTCCGTTTCAATAGTGGGGGCTATTTGAAATGATAAAATAATGGGTATTTCAAGTTATTTAAAAATGAATTTTAATATATGAAAGACCACGTTATTAATTACATTATTTTTCAAAAATTGTAGAATTCATGGCTTTACCAAGTAATAACCGCTTCAGTTTGCGTTCCATTTTGGAAAGGGAACGAATGAACGGAAAGAATTTTCTCGACTGGCAGAGGAATCTGGGATTCGTTCTGAAACAGGAAGGAAAGGCACATGTCTTGGAGACGCCTATCCCTCCTGTGCCAGGGGATAAAGCAACTGAGGATGAGACATTCGAATATACGACCATGATGGACGATTCGAATGATGTCACATGCCTCATGTTGGCTACTATGACTCCTGAATATCAAATCCAGTTTGAGAAACAGGATGCATACGAGATTATGAAACAGCTCAGGGAGATGTTTCAGGTTCAAGCAAGGGTGGAGAAGTACCAAGCTCTTGGCAATGCGACGCAATGCAAGATGCAAGATGGTACGCCTGTTAGCTCGCACCTTCTCAAGATGAAAGGATATTTCGATCATCTTGAGAGGCTTGGCATAAAATTCGAGGTGGAGTTACAAACTGATTTGATCATGTTGTCGCTACCACCGAGTTTCGATTCGTTCATTTCGCATTTCCACATGTCAGACATGAAAAGGACCATTCCCCAGCTTATCGGAATGCTCAGAACATTCGAAGCTGACATGAAACCACGGTACATGAAGTCTAGGACTTCGGAAGTATTGGTGGTTGAAGGGAAGAGTCCAAGCAAAGGGAACAAAAACAAGAAGAGGAAGGCAAAGGGCAACAAGGTTGCGCCTAAGTCTGTGGGCAAGAAAGCCAAGGATGACAAGAAGTGTTTCCACTGCCTCAAGGAGGGGCATTGGAAGCGTGATTGCGAGATCTTCCTGAGGGAGAGCAAGCAAAAGACCGCTTCCTTGGACACACCGGCATCAGGTATTTTTGTTATCGAATCTTATTTCTTTACTTCATCATCATGGGTGTTGGACACTGGATGTGGAACTCATATTTGTAATAATATGCAGGGCCTAAGAAGTAGAAGATCATTGATTCGTGGCGAAGTTGATTTACGCGTCGGGAATGGAGCTAGAGTAGCAGCATTAGCCGAAGGGACGTATGATTTAACTTTGCCAAATGGACTTATTTTAGTTTTGGATAATTGTTGTTATGTACCTACTTTGAGTAGGAGTATTATTTCTGTTTCTAGACTTATTGCGGATGGATATGAATTAGTTATTGGTACTAATGATTGTTTTATTTGCAAGAATGGCATTTTCTTTAGTAATGTTCTAGTTGAAAATGGTCTATATGTCCTGGATTTAGATAATAACAACAATAATCAGTCCATTTATAACATAAATACTACTCAAACTAATGAAACATACTCATGGCATTGTCGTCTCGGACACATAAACGAGAAACGCATTGCTAGACTCCAAAAGGATGGAGTGCTAGATTCTTTTGACTTAGAGTCAATAGAAAATTGCGAATCTTGTTTGATGGGTAAGATGACAAAGACACCTTTCTCCAAGAAAGGAGAAATATCGAAAGATGTGTTGGCCCTCATACATTCTGATGTATGTGGACCGATGAGTGTCGAGGCTAGAAATGGGTATCGCTACTTCGTGACTTTTACTGACGATTATAGTAGATATGGATATCTATACTTAATGCGTCATAAAAGTGAAACTTTTGAGAAATTCAAAGAGTTTCAACACGAAGTAGAACTTCAACTGGGCAAGAAAGTAAAAGCCATTCGATCGGATCGAGGTGGCGAATACTTGAGCTATGAGTTTGAGGACTATCTTCGAGATTGTGGTATAGTATCACAATGGACTCCACCTGGTACACCCCAATGGAATGGAGTGTCCGAGAGGAGGAATAGGACCTTGTTAGACATGGTTCGCTCGATGATGAGTCGAACGAATTTGCCAAAGTCATTTTGGGGTTTCGCGCTTCAAATGGCCGCTCATATACTGAATAGAGTTCCGACCAAATCAGTTGACAAGACACCATATGAGATATGGCATGGCAAGGTTCCATCATTGTCTTATCTAAAGATTTGGGGTTGCGAGGCATACGTCAAAAGGTTATTGACGGAAAAACTCGAGCCAAGATCAGACAAGTGTTTATTTGTGGGGTATCCTCAAGAAACAAAAGGATACTACTTTTACTTACCTAGCGAAAACAAGGTTTTCGTGGCTCGACGAGGACACTTCTTAGAGAAGGAATTCCTAGATCGTCAAGCCAGTGGGAGTAAAATTGATCTCGAAGAAATTCGAGAACCACAAAGTGAACAAGTTGATCTGGAACAAGATTCTGAGTTACCATTGGATGGTGAACCAGAATCTAGTACACAAGCTATACGTAGATCTAGTAGGAATCGTCAAGAACCTGAGAGATATGGATTTCTCATTAGTAATGACGATAATGAGTTGACTCTAGATGACGAGCCAACTTCCTACAAAGGTGCTATGTCTAGCCTGGATTCCTCGAAATGGCATGACGCCATGAAAACCGAGATCCAGTCCATGTATGATAATAAGGTTTGGAATCTTATTAATCTACCTAATGGTGCTAAGACCGTTGGGTGCAAATGGGTTTTCAAGAAGAAAACCGACATGGATGGTAATGTACACACTTTTAAAGCAAGACTGGTGGCGAAAGGTTTCAAGCAAATTCATGGTATAGACTATGATGAAACGTTTTCTCCAGTAGCCATGTTTAAAAGTATTCGCATTCTTCTAGCAATAGCTGCATATCACGATTACGAGATATGGCAGATGGATGTCAAAACCGCTTTCCTTAACGGGAACCTTTCCGAGGATGTGTATATGACACAACCCGAGGGTTTTGTCGATCCAAAGAATACGAATAAAGTGTGCAAGCTTGTGAGATCCATTTATGGATTAAAACAAGCATCTCGTGCGTGGAACATACGATTCGATGAGGTCATCGCAAAGTATGGTTTCATTCAAAATATCGAGGAACCTTGTGTATACAAGAAATTCAGTGGGAGTTCGGTCGTATTCCTCATCTTGTACGTGGACGACATCTTACTCATTGGAAATGACATCCCAATGCTTAACCAGGTTAAGACATATTTGGGAAGTCAATTCGCAATGAAGGACTTAGGAGAAGCCGCCTATATTTTAGGCGTGAAGATCTATAGAGATAGATCGAGGAGACTTCTCGGACTAAGTCAAAGTACATATATTGACAAAGTGATAACTAGGTTTCACATGGAGCAATCCAAGAAAGGATTTCTGCCAATGTCACATGGCATCGCTCTCACTAAGGCTCAGTGTCCTTCAACGGATGCTGAACGTGAGCGAATGAGTCGGATCCCATACGCTTCGGCTATAGGATCGATCATGTATGCCATGATATGTACTAGACCAGATGTCGCATATGCGTTGAGTGTGACTTCCCGCTATCAGTCTGATCCCGGGGAAGTTCACTGGTCCGCAGTCAAGAGCATTCTTAAGTATCTCAGGAATACTAAAGATATGTTTCTTGTCTATGGTGGTTCGGAAAGAGATCTGATTATCCAAGGATATACAGATGCTAGTTTCCAAACTTGCCCGGACGATTTCCAATCTCAAAGTGGTTATGTCTTCACGCTTAATGGCGGAGCTGTTGTTTGGAAAAGCTCCAAGCAGAAGACAGTGGCTGATTCTACAACTGAAGCGGAATACATCGCGGCTTCGGAAGCCGCAAAGGAGGCTGTCTGGCTACGACAGTTCGTGATGGAACTTGGCGTTGTGCCAAGCATCTCGGGTCCCATGGATGTATATTGTGACAATAACGGAGCGATAGCACAATCCAAGGAACCGCGAGCGCATCACAGGTCCAAGCATGTACTCCGGCGTTACCACTTGATTCGTGAGATTACGAAGAGAGGTGACGTGAGAATAATGAAGATACCTACTGATGATAACGTGGCCGATCCATTTACGAAGCCACTATCACGTGCCAAGCATGAGCAGCATGCTAGGGCGATAGGATTGGGATATCTATCGCAGTGTTAGAATGGGTGTTTTATTTATGTTTCTTATTGTATAAGGGGATTCGATCTGCCTAGTGCAAGTGGGAGAACATTTATTATGCCCTAGACGTGTGATTTGGATTGTATTTGTTTATGAGACAGATATTTATATTATTATTCTTCATATGACCTAAACCTTCTTATTTCAAAAATTTTAAATAACAAGAAAGTGTGTGAGGTTATTCGATTATAATAATCGGATAGACCTTGAATTTTATTCTAGTTTAGTGCATCGAGTCAGTTGAGAATAATATGTTGCATGGCCATAGTCTGGCATATTGATTCGTCAATTGAATGATAGTAAAACCACTAAACGGAATGAATATAATTCTAAAACGTCCCTGGTGTATAAAGTTGTTCATAGGTTTGAACCAGGTAGTCCATTCACTGAATGGAGACTTTTACATACACTGGCATATTCGTAGATGAGATGATCAGGTTTTACTGATCTGGGACGGTAGCGTCGATTCTAGAATATGGATATACGCGGCGTCGTATATTGGACTGACCACTATATGAGTTTGTGACATGGTCAGAGTCATTGGAGACGAACTCATATCCAGATAGTGCGTTTTAGTTCTTCATACTTGAGTGATCTCACGGATACCTAGTATGTGAAAAGATAATGCTTTGATATAATTAACCCTACGCGTAATTGTGTAGCAGAGATTACTATTGGGTATTGTTTTTAGCATAGGCAAAGGACGTGAGGTTGCAAGATAGGAATTGTTCCTTTCTAACCTTGGAAAAGGATAGAGGGAGATATCTCTCGGGCCCCTCGATTGAATTGAAATTGATGAAATGCTTGGCCAAGCTCGATGGAACTCAGTAGAGTTCGCATTGTTATAATCAATCTAATTCTTATCGAGAAAGAGTATATCTGATCAAAAAGAAAAGATAATGACTTGAAGTCTTAGGCTTCACCGTGACTCTTTTGATCAGAAGATATCGCGAACAAGAGGACTAGTAACATTTATCTGAGCTAGGTATGAAGATGTACTGCATCTTCATAAAGGTGTTCTCCACCTTTTTCGTGCTAATTCTGGGTAGGTATTAACGGCAGTCTAGTGCTCACAATACCTTGTGGATTGCTGCCATATCCACTGCCAGTCTTAAACGAACCTACAAGGTCACACCAAGATTTCGTAACATATCGGATTCTCAAGATAATGCTCACCAATACGTTTGTTGGACAAACAAAATGGAATCACGTGAGATTTAGATCTCACGACATATGTTGGACATATGGCCAAGTTGATTAAGTCTTAATCCAAGAGGGAGTTTGAAAGAAAATATGGCTTAAGAATTAACTTGGAAGAATTTATATAAATAGGCAATTCTGCAGTCAGAATAAGGTTCGTTCGAACTAACTATATCAGTGCGTTCGAACGGACTTATTCGTGATAAACAGAAGTGGGTTCGTTCGAATGAACATTTAGGTGCGAACGAACGTTCGAACGAACTATGTTAAGTTCGTTCGAACTGACCTGTTTCCTATATATATAAAGTTCTGATTCCGGAATTTGACCTAAGTTTTTTCTAGGGTTTTGAGCCGTCGTTTCTCTTTCCTCTTCCACAGAATTCCAGATCAGATCTGGTGAGATTGAGAGGGAGATTCGAGCAAGGATCTTGAGAGATTGATCGTGACGGCGACTAGAACGGCGTTGGCGATTTCCGATCGGACGAAATCGAGGTGGACACGAGTAGAGGGATTGCACGAGCGATTCTTGGAGAAGGTTCACGGATTTGGAGAAGTAATCGACACGTACTAACTTGTACGAGGTAATTATTTCCAACTCTTCCTTTTTCGTTGGTTTTAGGGCGTGATCCAGGGTAGAATTAGGTTACGCATGAGTGAATAATTCCGCTGCACACTATGATAATCGTGTGCGTAACCCTACACTAGGAACTCAATTTCAAATTTCACGTACGTTCGAACGAACTAATTGATCAGTTCGAACGAACCCATCATGTGTATGAGTAATACATATAAGGGGCAATTTCTTGTGTATCCCTACTAAACACATCAATAACATATTTATCCCTGTTAATTCACTAATATCATATATATCCCTCTTAAATATGGTTTATACCAAATAAAGGCACAAATAACATTCTGTCAAACTTAACAGAAAAAATAGTTAAATTACCACTTTACCCTCCACATCTTCTCTCTCTCCACCCCTCTCCCTCTCTCTCCCACTCCCACTCCCACTCCCACTCTCGATCAGGCCCGGTCCTGAGTTTTTGGAGGCCTGTGACATGATAATTCAAAATTACGAAATTATATAATTTAAAAATGAAATATATTTCTTGAGTATCAAACCAAAATAAGTATTAATAAAATAAGTTCAAAAATATTACAAAACGTGTAACTAACATATTACAAAAAAATGTAACTACCTACAATTACAAATAACTAATCTTAAAAAATTACAACAAATTAACTGAAAATTCGATGTACCAGTCGATAGTCATGATTTATCAAATATTTTTTTTTCAGAGAATTTTTAAAATTGACTCGAAATATTATGGGACTCGAAAATTAAAGAGGTGCCAAAGCCATGTATAAAAATGAAAAGAGCTTAATGGCTTGACAGAGAATTATTTATGTCTAGGTATTACAAAGTTATGGGACTCAACTCGAGAATTCTCCTATATGGGGGTAACAGAATTGTACCAGCATTAATTTGGTAGTGTACTCGAATATTTTGTATCCATGGCGATTCAAATATTTTCAATTGAACTGCGAGTTTGGAAATTAAAACAATTCATGTCTAGGATATTTTAGCCATTGGAGAAATTAGATGTAACATAATTGAATTGAAGAAAAATGACATAATTGAATTGAACTGAAGAAAATTCGAAAATTGAATGTAACATAATTGAAGAAAAATTACAAAATTGACGAAATTAGGTACACATTATCACTGTAACAGAACAGAATTGAAGAAAAATTGAAGAAAAATTACAAGAAAATTGACTGTTTCGAAATTACAAGAAAATTGAAGAGAAATTACAAGAATTTGAAGAGAACTTCGAAGTGAGACTGGAGACCCTACCAATTGAGTGAAGACTCGAAGTGGAGGTGAAGAAAAATTGGCGAAAAAATGCTGAAATGGACTGCCGCAGCGAAAAATTGACGAAATGGATGAAACTTGCGACTCCTCAGTGTGAATTCGAAGAGGAAAACACTCTTCCTGGCCCTGTCATCGTCGCCCGGATGCTATATCGCGTCGCTGTCGCGTCACGGTCGCAACATACGAGCGTGCTGCTGAGCACAGCAATCGCTAGGATCCTAGGGTTTGCTAGGGGCGTGTGAGGGTGATGCTGAGTGCTCAGTTGTGGATCCGGATCGATACGTTAACGGGTCCGGTGCATATAAGAGAGTGGGTCGGGTTAGTATTAGTATGTATAATTGATTTGTATGTAAAATATGGAGGCCTATTGAATAATGGAGGCCTGTGACATGTGCCAACTGGGCCAATGCCCAGGGCCGGGCCTGATCAGATGCTAGAGCTTCACCAATGATGCAATCCCTCATGAAGAACACTTCAGATCAAGAACTCCCTATTCCTCTCTTTGTTTACTCTAAATTTGTAATTTGTAATATTTTGTACCAAGTTTTGTAATATTATCTCTAAAGAATTGAAGGGCTTAACTTTTCTCAACGAAAAGTCTATATACCCTTTTCCTTCTTTAGAGATTCAACACTGAAATCGTCTTAAAATTCTCCTTGATACACTTGTTATTCTTGAGTTCACCAGCTTGGTACCGGCTAGGAACCGGCTTAGATAATTCTCTTTGATAGTTTTGAGTTCTTGAGTTCACCTTGAGTCCAAGAGATGCAATCTGTGCCGTGTAGTCACCGGAGATCACTAGAGGAATACCGGAGATTCACCGGAGAGATAGCGGAGAGACACCGAAGAGTTACCAACCGGAGAAGTCACCAAGAGAGATTCACCGGAGAATCTTGATCTTCTTGGAGCAAAAAGCTTTCAGTTAATCCTCTTCGCATTAAAGAATCAACTCGAAGCCACTATCAACCAACCATGCAAGACCACAAATTGGGGTAGAAGAAAACTCCAACAGGTAAAATACTGCAAATCTGGGATAAACAACATATAAATTAAAAAAATAAAAGAAGCAACATCAAATACAAAAAGAGCAAATAAGAGGAAAAAACGAAAAATTGAGGAAAAGTTATCGTACATGTATCAGTTTCGAGTTCCAATAAAAAACCCGCCTGTATCGTCGAGCTAGGATTTCGCCAGCGTTCTACTATCGCTTGCTAGGGTTTCGTGGCCGCTCGCTTTTTGACGTGTTTTATGTGTGAAGAGCTTGGATTTGCTCGCAGTTTCGCCATGGCTAGGGTTTGTTCGCCCTTTTTTTTCTTGGTCGGCCGCTCATGAGAGGAAATGAAAGAGGGGGGGGGGGGGGGGGGGGGGGGGGGGAGCAGGAGCAGGATTCGAGTTGGGTTAAATTTTTTTGGCTAGACTCGGTCTAGAAGGACCATGCAATGTTTACTTATTTTGGTCTATGTAACCCAAACTCATTCAAAGCAAGACCGTCCGATCTAGATTAATGATGATCGAACGGCTCAAAATGAAGGGATGACGTGGCTGAATACCATGTCAGCTAGAAGTATAAAAATATACTAATTATTATAATATATTTGGTCTATGTAAACCAAATTTATTTAAAATAAGGCCGCCCTATTGAGATCAATGATAATCGAACGGCTCAAAATGAAGGGATGATGTGGCTCAATGACATGACAGCTAGAGGTGTAAAAAATATCCTAATTATAATGTCATTATTTTAAATGTTTATATTGGTAAATTAAAAATTTATTTTGAAGGCTGAGTTTGTAGGATTTATGTAATTATTTATCCATTTCTTTATTTCTGAATTTTATGAATTGTGTGATATGTCCTTTAGATTTGAATTACTGTTTCGAAATTTCAATTTTGGAGTTTCTCACTTTTTGAATATCTAATTGTGTATGCTATTTTTTTTTTTTTAGAATTTTTTTTTTTTTTCAATTGCTCTATATTTTAAGGACAATTATAGCATGCCCGTCAACTTTCTCCATATTTCGAATTAATTTTGATCGGCGGTAAATTAGGGACAGGCAAGTTGGAAAAGATAGTAAGCTGAGACCGCTTTACAAAATCGAGATTACCACTGGCAGACTCTTAATATAGCGTAACCAATATTTTGAATTTATCTCATTTTTCTCCCATCCGCATCTGTCATTTCAAGAATGAAGTTCCGTTTTAAGTGATTTGGAAGGCGATTTATTTTCTCTAATTCTTAAAAATCAAACTCTTTTTCTTGGAGCTTCATTTTAAGGTAATATCTTAGCATATAATAAGTTATTTATAGAGTTATTTACTTCTTGTGTTATTTATAGATTTATTTAAACTCGGATAAGTGATAAACATGCATATATATAGACAAGGCCATTCAGTATACAGACGAAATTCCTATGAGAGGAAAATGGTCGATCACACCGTCATTTTTCTCCAACAATTCAGTATTATGGAATTAAAATTTACGTATGTTGGTGATTTCATGAAATTTTTTCATATTATTTTCGGTTTTGATTATATTTTGGTCCTCCAATAAATTAAGACTGCCACTGAATAAGATGTCTCAGCGTAAATTACAATAACTATATGAACCAAATAAAAACAACAAATATCTTTCTGCTGACATGGAAACCAAGTTGGAAGTGACGTGGGAGGTGACATGGCAGACAAATCAGACATACAGATCTATCTGTGGGAACCGAGTTGGAAGTGGTAACACACGTGGCATGCCATACAGATCTTTCTGCTGACATGTCGGACAAATCAGACCCACCTAGGAGTGACGTGGGAGGTGAGCTGGTCGTTCCGGATACGAAGGCACACAAAGCACGAAAAAGGCGAGAGCTGGGGGGCTGAGCCGAAGTGCCGAACCCTATACTGTACGTTTCACAGGAAGAAATCGTACATCTAGCATCCTTGCAACCCACGCCTCAAATAGAAATGGAAGCTGCCATTGTCGAAGACCAAAACTTTAGAGAATGAAAGAGCTTCTGCTGAAGAGACAGGTGCATTAAATGATGGGTCCCCACTTGAAAGTAAAAAATCAACTTCCTCTTTGTCTCATCTGAGGGCTGGCAATTTATCGAGCCGAGCCGAACACTCGACAGCTCGAGCTCGGCTCGAGGCTCGTTCGAGCCAGCTCGGCTCGACTCGTAAGAGGGGTTCGAGCTCGAATGTCCAGCTCGAGATCGGCTCGAAAAAATCTCGAGCTATCTCGGCTCGGTTCGAGATAGCTCGAATTTGTTTGAAAAAAATAATGAGAAAATAAAAAAAAATTACACATGAAAATATAAAAAATCCTAACATGTTTATTACAAAAAAAATACAAACAAATCACAACCAATTTTCCCAACAAAGTTCAAAGTTTAATTACCACAAATTTTACAAACATATTTCTGAATAAAAAATTAGCATGGATGACCTAAATTAATTACAAACAACAAACACTATTTACAAACAACAAATTACAAACCAATTCCCTCCACCTTTGCAGCAATCTGAGAAAAAAAGATAATTCAAATTTTATCACTCTGCAACAACCTGGTACAAGTGATTTAAATAATACGTACCAAATTCAGTATGTACCAGCGCAATACAAGGAGCAAAAAAATAGTAATCCCTGATATAAAGAGAAAAAGAAAACATTAATTATGTTTATTGATTTAAAGAGAAAAAGAATGTACCAGTGATTTAAACATAAAATTAGTAACCAAATTTTTGATAATGAAATGTACCTGTTGCTCTCCAAGCGAGATAAAAATCAATGTTGTAAATTATGCAAATTCCAGCATTTCTATAACCTTGGAAAAAGAAAAATGAAGGCTTAAACACACAAAATATCAAGTACAGTAAAACGAGAATCAGTCCAGATCTGAAAATAAGTACATAAAGATTTGAAAATACCTTCAACAAGGAGGGCAATATGGATCTGAAAGAGTCAAGATGGAGAGAAACGATAAGAAGAATCAAGATGGATCTGATAACACAAGAAAAAAAATTTGAGTTTGCAACTGCAGTGAGATTCGAAAAAGGAGGAGGAGGTGTACCTGACAGATCGAGCGACAAGACGAAGGCAGAAGAGAAGAAGCATGCAGTTCACCGTCGGTTGCGGCTCATCTCTGGAGGCGCCGCGGCCGAAAGAGAGAAGAAGCATGCAGTCAAGAATAAAAGTCAGATTCGAAGAGAAGAAGCATGCAGTTTACTAGTTATAATTATTACATTTAATAATACTAATTACAATAATAATGATGATGAAGAAGAGGAGGATTCTTGTGTTTTTTCATAATTTTGGTGCGACAACACTTGATGGAAAATAAGCATGAGAGACAAGCATGCAAGACTTCATATTCGATCTCAATCTTTCTTATCAACACAAAAAATCACAATTGTTCCTGACATGACTTTCTTTTTCCTCTAAATCCTGTATATTCTCACACATCAAAAGGCCCCGTAATGTCCACGACCAAATAATTATAAATCTAGCACGGAGTACCTCTCCGAATTTAAATAAGACAGGCTCATCAAAAAATGCTCGGCCTAGAAATTCTTCGTGGCATAAGAAAAATGTGGTACTTATTGAAGGATCCACTCCACTACATTAGATAAAAAAATCAAGGCCCAAAGTTCCAATGAAAACAAAGATATAAGCGGGCTAAACGGGCCGATTTGATGGGACTATTAAAAGCTGAATCTTTAAATCCTTCTCCTTTTTTTTTGGACTCGATCCAACAAATGAAATTTCTTTGTGGTACAAGGCCAAGTTTCGGCCAGTAACAAAAATTTGAATGCTGAAAAAAAATGATGAATCTCTAACTAACTATGTTGTACGGATACGGATACGGATACGGATAGCGTATCCGATACGATAAGGATATGGCGATACGGTATTTTTCAAAAAATCACGGATACGAATACGGCTACATAATTATTAATTTAATATATTTATATTATATATAATTAATAAATAAGTAATAAATTAAATAATAAATTAATAATATTTTTAAATTAAATATCATGACAATAAATAATATCAATCAAACAATATAAATATCATAAAATTATCATAAACTTGTTCTAAAAATATTTTAGAACTAATCTAGAAGTATCCTAGAAGTATCTATATACATTATTTAAAAATATAATGGGCCAAAATATATAATAGGCCGAAGTATCATAAATGGAGTATCCCAGCCGTATCCTGGACATATCCCAGCCGTATCCTGCCGTATCCACGCCGTATCCGGAAAAAATAAATATTAAAATATTCGAATACGCTACGTGGCGTATCTAATACGTATCCGAGCCGTATCGCACCCGTATCCGTATCGGATACGCGTATCCTCATGATACTTTTGCATTTTTGAAGTATCCGCGTAACATAGCTGACTAATGATCCTCCCGTTTCTAATCAACCAATGTATTGTGAAATATATCATAAAGTATCATTAAAATAATAACACCAAATTTTATGAGGAGTTCTATGATATACCTATTTTATTTTATGATATATCATCTTTTGTTGGATGGATGAAATTAAATGATTTTCTTAATCCAACGATATCAATTAAATTCGTTACCATAAATTATTTTGATAAGATTATGTTAGACCTCAATTAAAAGGACAAAAATATATTCATTTGTAATTTTATCTCTCCTACTAAAACATCTTTATTTGACAGGTATTAATTACTTAATGAATAAATTATCTTTCTCCTTATCAAACATCATAATTTGTTTTTTGACAAGGTCATGTAGACTTTAGCCTCTATGTTCACCCATACAAACATATCTTCCTTAACTTCTGACAAATGTATGTTCCAATTATCCTAAAACCTATTGCTTGCTTCTTTATTTGACATTAAAAAATAAAAAAAATTCTCGATCAACATAAATAGGTTTTGATTGGACAAAAAAAATACTATGTTAGTGCACATTTAGACACGACAAATCCTTTAAAATTGAGAACCATCACAAAATCACTTAAAGTTTGTTAAAAATAATGAAGTATATTACTATGAGGGATATATATATGTAAAATCTTCTTCTTCAAAATTGAAAAGTATATTACTATGAGAAATATATATTTGTTAAATGCTCTTGTTCAAAATTGAAGAGTCGAGTTATTAGAATCGAGTTGTGAAGAGAGCGTGGAGAAAAAAAAAGACGCTCGCGAGAGGAAAATGTCCGTAAATTGGGAAGGAGAGGAAGAGAGGAAAAAAATAAAATAATAGAGAACATCAATAATGAATTAAATGAAAAGATAAAAAATAAATTTACTAATACGTAAAACGTTTTTTGAATTATGTTTGATATTGAATAAAAATAAATACGAAAATAATTAAATGATGAGTTTTTTTGTTAAAAAATTATCATCCGATGGAAAATGTTAACTTTAACTTCTTAGGGATAAGGGTAAAAAGGTCCAACTCACTTTCTAGGGTTTATCAACTAATTTAAAAGTGAGGTGGTTTTTCATAATTTCCAAAAATATCAAGTAAGTTTTCGAAGAATTCCGCCCTTCATTTAAATAAATGTTCCTAAATAACCGAATACTTACTATCGTAATTGATGGATACAACCCTTTATCAAACAACGAAAAATACAAATGACCAGAATTATCATTCAGCATAGACCAGCAACACGCTTCATAGACTCGAGAGATGGCCACACTACCTTCGCCAAGTTCGGCCTTTTCATTTTCAATGGATGACTACACCTCATGCCCAATAATGCAAATTCTTGGGCCTCTTTTATTGGCCAGTTGCCTTTTGAATCAACAACTAACTTATCCAATTTGCAATTATCCGGATCTTCCCCAACAAAATTCTTTATCCCTAGAGGATCTTTGCCGGTGACAAGTTGCAATAATATAATACCAAATGAATAAATATCACATAGTGGAGTCAATTCATTGCTCGAAAAAAACTCTGGGGCACAGTAGGCTGCCGTAAATTTCAGGATTTTTGTAAGATGTAGAGGAGTGAATGTCTCATCTCATTGCTTTGATACAATTTGCGAGAGATTCCAAAGTCGCAGAGTTTGCTTACATAATTAGAGTCTAGTAGAATATTCTGAGGTTTCAGGTCACCGTGAGCAATTCCATGCGGCGGCACTGAGTGGAGGAAGATGAGGGCAGAACATATTTCAGAAGCAATGCGAATTCGATCTCGCCAAGTGAGTTTGGAGTTTTTTCCTCCGGTTAGGAAGGTGTCAAGGCTATTTGGTACGAACTCGAAGATAAGAGCCCGTGCATTAGGATTCACTCCAATGAGTGAGACGAGATTCGGGTGCCTTACCTTCGTCAAGATTTCTACCTAAAATTGTCAATACATGCTTGATTAGTTGTTTTTTTTCTCATCTAGTAACATCCTCTATTATAATTGATAGTTAACAAATGCTACGATGAAAACTATTTTTGCTCTTCAATTATCAACTTTGGCATTTACGTCCTCATCCAATTATTTAGTTTAAGTGTGAATAACCTCAACATCTCATTATAATCATCTTATTATCGATTTTTATCTATAAAACATTGTTGCCATCATATACCTTACATAATTATTTCTCTCTTACATTAGTCATTCAAAATGCTAAAGAGATGTGACATAAAACTGCTCAATGCTTAGGAAAATGTTGGACATACCCCAATCTTTCCTCCAAATTTTTTGATGATGTGAATATAATTTAAGATCTTAAGAACTAACATTTTAATTCATGATTGAACATCTTAATTATATGTTCAATCATAAATTAAAATAATCAAACCATAAATTAAGATATTAAATCATGTATTTATTTATTAATTTTAAGATGTTAACTCATATCCACGTCATCAAAAAAATCTTTGAATAGAATACTAGGAGATGTACACCACTACTCATATATTTATTATAAGTATTGGCTGATGAGCAATTCTTCGATACATCATTTTAAAAAGGATATTTTGAATATTCTTACATTAATTAGATTTAATTTGATTATGTGAATGATGATTTATTTTTTATTTGAACGTATCATTAATAAGTAACTGAAAGAATTCCCAAAATATCATTTTTAATTTACATATGATTTTATGGAAAATGGATTATCATAGAACGGAAAATGGATTATCAAAGAACCAGCCTTTACATATTTTTGTTGGTTCTTGGTTCAACAGTCAGAAAAAATATAGAAAAGCTACGACAAAATTAAAAGAATATTTTTTATTTGTAAGTGAAAATTACTCATGGTTATTCATCTAATTATGAGATTTACCTCTTGATGAAACTCGGTATCTCCTTCGGAGCTTTCGGATTTCAACATTTTAATAGCTACATTTGTGTGCCGTAGAAAGCCCTTAAAAACGATACCAAATGCTCCTTCTCCAATCTTGCAAGAGTTATCGAAGTTATTGGTTGCTTCTTCAAGCTCTGCTCGACTAAATTCGTTCTCCACACTCATACGGGGAATTTCCTTGACATTCTTTAATGTGTTATCTCTCTCGATTTGTAATTGTTCGACTTGACGCTCAAGTGCAGCCTTGGAATCTAGCAATTTTTGTTGTTCGATTCTCACATCTTCAAGGTTTTTCTTGAGCTATATGAAGAAGACAAACATCCCAAAAAATCATGAACAATGTTAGTTTAAATTATCCTTATATATAATAAGTGATAATATGTTGTCATGTTACATATTAGAAAGGCAACTATAATATGCACTTCCAATCCACCCAACATCTTTGATGCGAACTTTTAAAATAATTAAGAAAAAAGTTAACAACTGATTTTTTGTATTAACCAATTAATAACACAGTTAACATAGAGGTCATATATCATGCCCCTCAAATTATCCCACAATTTATCCACAATAGTAATTCATGATTAATCCAATAATTAGTGCATTGGATTATTGATTAATTCATAATTATTATTTTTAAATATTTAGAATTAATCATTAATTAGTATGGATTTTAATTTCATATTAAATTTTTAGTAATCATGTATTAATTGTCAATTCATTTTGCTAATTATGAAATTAATTAGTGCGGAGGAATGGTTGGGAAAATGAAGGGGAAAAGTATAATTGACAATGTCGCAGTGAATTAATGCATGTTAATTCATTATTATATGTTGATTATGCATGTTGTTCATTACCCCCAATTCATCATTTTTTAGTTTCGCATCAAAAATATTGGGGGTGCTTTTGGAGGGCACACCATGATATCGATGTCATCTTTCGCAACTAACATTCTAATTAACAAGGTGAATTAACGATTAATAAAAGAAATGTAATTAATCTTCATCAATTAATATTTAATTATAAATATTCAAAAAAAAAAAATTATGAATTAATCCTTATTTCACCTTGTTAATTAAAATGTTAAATATTAAAAAATGTGATGTCATCAGATGCATCTATTCACGTGTGCGTGGGTGTGTGTGTGTGCGCCTCTAGATGCATCTATTCATACCTTTGCAGATTTAAGAACTTTATATTGGAAGGTAGTACGAAGTTCTTCATGCTGTTTTCTGGTTGTTTCTAGGAGAGCCTTGTAATTCACTAGTTGAAGCTCAATTGCAGTCTTGGATTCCTCTAGTTTTTGCTGGTCAATTCTTTCTTTTTCCAGGGTTTTCTCTATTTCAGTCCTCCTTTGAGTTTCTATATCAAGAGAACTCTTGAGCTGCAGGAAAAATGAATCACGATTGTTATGATGAATTGCAGCAAAAAAGATACTTGATGTCCAAAAAATAAAAAAGATAAAAGCAATGCTATGTATGGATAACTAGTCAAGATATGATCTGGGCCAGGTGTTCAAATTAATAAAAAACTAGGATTTTAACAGCCAAAAGAAAAAATTATGTGAATTAAAACCTTTTTTTTATGTTGTTTGAGCATCTAGTAGATAGGTTCTACCAGCGGATCTATTAAAATGGGTTAGGGGACTACAGATGCAACCGTCTCCATAGAGTTTTGAGCGTTAATATATATAAAATTAGAAAAGAGATCGGGCTCTACCCTACCAAATCCTCCCCTCCTCCCACCCAAAAAAAAAAAAAATTGAAATATTTTTCACCTCCTCCTAAAATACTATTTCAACATTGGTACAGATAGGGATGTCAACGGTTCGGATCCGGTTCGGATAGTGGTCATACCAGATCCATATCCACACCATTGACATCCCTAGGTACAGAGCAAAATCTGTCATTGGACTTTACCGTACGGTGGTTTTTAAAAAAAAAATGATTTGTTAATTATGTGAGTTAATTAGGAAACTGGAGATTTGGAATCAAATGACAAAATATAATTAACCTTAAAAAAAGACAACAAAGAATGGACTATGAGAAAACATACTTGCAAAGAAATATCCATTAATTCTTTTCTGGCTGCCTCAAATTCTTTTCTGGTTTTATAAAGATAAGAGTCAACCACGATTATGATGACAATTTGCAACAAGATAATAATTTTTATCGTCTAAAAAGTAAAAAATCTATAATAAAATATATAAAGATAAGACCAATGTTTAGTGGCAGGTAACGTTTGGATTTTTGTTTACACGTGACAGATGTTATTCCGCAATTATAGTAGATTGTAATATTATTTTTTTTGAAAATATTTATTGCTATTCAAATCATGGCACAATTTTAAGGGTACCCTATAAAATATAATAATTTTACATACATCTTTCAATAGTGTGAAAGTGAAACCTTACGAGTACCCCCTCAAACCGTTCGAATATCATTGATATCCCTTTAAACCCCTTTAAATATCATGGTTACCCTATATAATTCTTAAGATGTCATATATGCCGCTAGTGTCTCATCAAAAACCATCAAAGCACTTCTCGTTAGTAATCTATCAAATTACCTGATTTTTTGTATAATTTATGAAATTTTTCTTCTTAAATAATATTTAGAACCATAAAATAATCGATATTTGTCAAATCCATCTCGTGATATCTTTTCAAAAACGATTATTCAAATCAATATTATGCTCAAAATTGTAAGTTGCTACTATATTTGTATAGGTACAAAACGGAAAAATATTACGATCGAGAAAATTAGCAAATGTTTAACTACAAGTTCATTTTAAGGACATCCATGATATTTGAAAGAACTTATAGTATTTATGAAATCTCACGTTTTTAGGAAAATACGAGAAACTATGATATTTTACACTGGCACATATAAAATTTTACCTTGAATCATTAGGTAAGGAGGCCTTCTACTAGTATGACACCCCACGTTCCCCACCATTTCATGATAAATCATCGATTATAAATTAAGTCATTAATTATCTCTATGAATTAATTAACAAGTAGTCTATACACTACTACAAAAAGTTCTATTAGCTACGAAAATCTTAGCGACAAAGTAAATTTTGTCACAGTATGACATTATTAGCAACTGATTTATGTTTGTCCCAAAAGAAAAATTTTATTGGGACAAATATTTTTTTTTTGCTACTAAATTTGTCACAAAACAAGATTAATTCTACATGTCAGTATATTTTGTGACCAAAATATTGTCCCAGAATGATTAACATATAAATTGTCAAATAATTGGGACCAAATTTGGTCGTTGATTACAGACAAATATATTGAATGTATAACATGTTATAAGTACACATTTTTTTTACAAATGTTACAATTAATTTAGACATATTTTACAGTTTTAATTTGATAAATATATTAGTTTGTATTATTCAAATTTTTTCCTCTTTATTTTTAATTTTCAAATTAACTAATTTGTAATGAAAATTAGGAGAAACATTTTATCTCTATTTTTTTTATTTTATACTTTGTAAAATATTGGAGGGAACTTTCCCTCTCTATTTTTCATCAAAATATTGGTGAAATTTTTCACACATCAAACTTTCCCGCATTAAACTTCCTATCTGGGCCATTGATCTAATTGATCTGATGAGAGATTGACCAAACTAAAAAACACTACCGGTGAATCCTTTTCCTCTTCAACCCTAATCTAGTTGGTCTCTCTCTCTCTCTCTCCTCTCTCTCTCTCTCTCTCTCTCTCTTCGCTACCTTCTCTCTAGCGATTCGAATGGTGACTCAAGGAGAAGACTGCAGTACGTCTCCCTGGGGTGGCGACAACTTTCTCTCTTCAGCGACGTCTCGAATCCACGATTCCCCTAGGACACGAACTAACCTCACTGTGATCTGCGGCGCCCCATGCATTCACGTGGTGACTCCTAAACCCTAGCATCTGTCCTTGACTCGACCCGAATTTCTCCTATTGAGGATGTGCGCACACTCGAGGTATATTTGGGTAAAACTGAAACACAGTTTAGTATAATTTAAGTATAAATTAAGATTAATTGGGTAATTTAGATATTTAGGATTGTCTAATTGAGGTCTTTTGTACTAATTGATATTATTATTTACTAATTTAGTCTATTTGAGATTTTGGGATTGGCTGCTTCGACCTTTCAAATTCAATGGATGTAGCCAAGTTGTTCGATAAAATGCCTAATATGAGATGCATGGTATCATTACCTGAAGATGCATAAGAACTTGTAGATTTTGTTCGATAAACTACCACTACATTTTGTACTTTCTCGAATTAGGTACTTATTATTTGTGAACACGTCAGAAAATTTTCAAACATAGTTGTTTTCGATTTCAGAACAAGGCAATTATAATTTCAGATTTAGACCGTACTTCTCTTACTCTTGTAACTCATCAAACAATTTCAACTAATTTACAAATTTAGGATATTTTCTGAAATTTCGAATTAATCATTGCTAATGTTGACAGATTGATATGCTTGCGAATTGAAGCTTGTGGAGGTTTGAAGTTTCTATCAAGAGCAATATGTCTTTGCCAATAAGAGGTCAAGCCGAAACATGTCGAAGATTAGGTATTCGATTAAATTCCTCTAAAAAACATCCACTATATTTTGTTCATTATTAAATCAAGCATTTATATTGTGTACTCGTCAGAAATTTCTGAAATATAGTTGATAAAGTTTCATATATAGTTGTTTCCAATTTTAGAATTAGGCAATAATAATTTATGCCTTGTGAAGCTTAGGTGTTCGATGAAATTCCTCTTAAGAAGTATCTTCAGATTTCGATATTCACTTAAAAAACTCATTTCATTGGTACCTGAACCATATCTCTTGTATTTCTTTTTAATTTATGATTTATGGTTTATAACATCTATGTTTTTATTTTGTAGACATTGTGCATCATTCTACATCAAAAATTTAATTTAATTCTTGTTAATAAATATAATGCAGGGAATAAGTTCTGAATTATGCTTGAGAACTGAACCAAAACAAAAAAAAGTTAGCAAATCCATAGCACTCAAGGGAAGAGAAACTTCTGAAAATCCAGGGGGTTAATTGGAAAAATGTCCATGTTGGTTTAATCGACCAAATTCCTATTTTGTGCAATCTGGTCCAAGAGAGACGGCTGTTAAGTATTAAACAAAAGATTCATTTTTTAATTGGCCAAATTCATATTAAGCAATTTCCCATTAAAATTTTGTCTTTTTAAATTCTCATATTTTTTAGAGGGGGATTTTTTATATTTTTTATATTTTCAGATTATATAAGTCCGTTTTTGAAATTTTCATATTTTAAAGGTATATTTGATTTTTTGTAATTTGTGCAAAGGTATTTATGAAATTGTAGGGCTGTTTTTCAGATTTTGAACTATTTTTCTAATTTGAAAACTAAGTTTATCTTTTTTATGAGATTTCCTTGTAAATAAAGGTTATTATTTTTGGTTATTTCTTATATTGATTTTGAATGTCATATGTGACTAATGTTATTCCTTGCAAATCTTTTTTATATTTTTATACAATCATGTTTTTAAAGTTTGATTAAGTTTTTCTTATTATTGGTGTAAATAATGATTGTGTAGTTAATGGTCATTATTTCTTCTTAATGCTAAATAAATTGTAATAATGTATTTACCAAATCTAAACTTTCAATATTTCCTTTTTTAATATATATTTATGTTGATTAATGCAAACCTGTTTTTTCAGGTACTCAGAGAGGAAGTTCTGATGCGCATATTTTTTGTTATACATTTATGTTTATTAACGTACATCCTGATTTTTTGGAAATATGATGTTAATAATTCAGCTTTTGAATTGTAATAGAAATAATGAATGATTATATTGTTATTTTTATTATATATAAACACTTAAAACAACTCATAATTTTTCGATTCACATGTACAAAAAATATGATATTATTATTAGGAGCATTTTTACATGTAACCCATTCTATAATCAAAATTCAAAAAATAATTGTTTTCTGAAATATATTCCAAAAAAGGATTATTTTTGGTTTTAAAAAAAAAGCATAAATTATTATTTATTTTTCGAAAATAAATTTATGAATCAATACATTTTTTCCTAATTTAAATATTTTATTTTATTATAAATAAAAAATTCATAATAAAAAATTTGAAATGTCATATGCATATATTTTTTAATATGTGTTCATGTGATATGATGATGTCATCTTTATTTGAATGTCATTGAATATCAATCGGGATATATATGATAATATTTACATTCTAAACTTAATGAAAAAAAAATTTAGATGTCCCCTGCAAAAAAAAAGTTAAAAAAAATGTATTTAATTCTATTCTTCAAAAATAATGGATTAATTTTTTTTTTTTCAAAAATGGATTATTTTTTGTTTCTAAATGAATGCATTAATTATTATTTATTTTTCGAATTTTTTTTTTTGAATCAATACATTTTTTTCCTAATTTCAATATTTTATGTTTACTATAAATAAAAATTTCATAATTAAAAATTTGAAATGTCATATGTATGCATTTTTTAATATGTGTCCATGTGATATGATGATGTCATCTTTATTTGAATGGCATTAAATATCAATTGGGATATATCATATATGTGATAATATTTCCATTCTAAATTTAATGAATAAATAATTACATGCCCCATGCAAAAAAAAAAAAACAAAAAAATGCATTTAATTCTATTTTTAAAAAATAATGGATTGATTTTTGTTTTTTTTTAAATGGATTATTTTTGGTTTTTAAAAAAATGAATTAATTATTATTTATTTGTCGAAAATAATTTTTTTTTAATCAATACATTTTTTCCTAATCTAAATATTTTATGTTTATTATAAATAAAATTTTCATAATTAAAAATTTGAAATGTCATATGTATATTTTTTTTAATATGTGTCCATGTGATATGATGATGTCATCTTTATTTGAATAAGATTGAATATCAATTGGGATATATGTGATAATATTTACATTCTTAATTTAATGAAAAAATAATTAGATGTCCCATGCAAAAAAAAAAAAATTAAAAGAAAATGCATTTAATTCTATTTTTAAAAAATTATGGATTGATTTTTGCTTTTTTTAAAATGGATTATTTTTGGTTTTTAAAAAAAAAATGAATTAATTATTATTTATTTGTCGAAAATAATTTTTTTTTATCAATACATTTTTTCCTAATTTAAATATTTTATGTTTATTATAAATAAAATTTTCATAATTAAAAATTTGAAATGTCATATGTATATTTTTTTTAATATGTGTCCATGTGATATGATGATGTCCTATTTATTTGAATAAGATTGAATATCAATTGGGATATATGTGATAATATTTACATTCTTAATGTAATGAAAAAATAATTAGATGTCCAATGCAAAAAAAAGAAAATTAAAAAATGAATTTAATTCTATTCTTCAAAAATAATGGATTAATTTTTTTTTTTTTTAAAATGGATTATTTTTGGTTTTTTGAAAATGCATTAAACATTATTTATTTTTCGAAAATAATTTTTTTGAATCAATACATTTTTTCCTAATTTCAATATTTTATGTTTACTATCAATAAAAATTTCATAATTAAAAATTTGAAATGCCATATATATATATTTTTTTAATATGTGTTCATGTGATATGATGATGTCATTTTTATTTGAATGACATTGAATATCAATTGGGATATATGTGATAATATTTATATTCTAAATTTAATGAAAAAATAATTAGATGTCCCATGCAATAAAAAAGAAAATAAAAAAATGCATTTAATTCTATTTTTCGAAAATAATGGATTATTTTTTTTTTTAAAATGGATTACTTTTGGTTTTAAAAAAAAATGCATTAATTATTATTTATTTTTCGAAAATTATTTTTTTGAATCAATACATTTTATGTTTGTTATAAATAAAGATTTCATAATTAAAATTTTGAAATGTCAATATGTATTCCTCTACATTTTTTACTTCTTCTATATCAAATGTTGGAGGGAACTTTCCCGCTCTCAATAATTGAAACCAAAATCCTGACTCTAGCTAGTAACCAGGATTTACATTCCTAAATTGAATGGTATAAAAATAAATTTCCCCCCTGAGAGAAACCCTAGCCTCATTTGCTTCCTTCTTCTTCCTCCCCTTGCCTCCTTAGCAAAGCTGCAGCGAAACCCTAGCCACCACCATTTTCAATCTCAAAACCTACTGCTCTTTACTCGAATAGCGATAATTTCTCCTCTTGTCTCTATATCTAATTTTAATATGTGTCCTCTTAGCATATTTCTTCTCCATCCAGCCCTTTAGCTTCGATCTGGGCTCGTTCACAATATGGCGTGGCTTATCCTCACCCGAGAGCTTCTCTCATCGAGAATCTGGTTCGTCGACTTCTTTTTTCTGGTTTGCTCCATTTTTTTTTCCTTGTCTCGCCTTGCTCTATATGATGTTTTCTGTCTCTCAATAATTGGTAGCTAAAAAACATGTGAATTATATATCTCTAAATTAGTATCTAAAAATATTTCAGTGTTAATTTAGGATGCCTTGTTGAGATTACTCTCCTAGGGTTTTGAGCTCAATCCCATTCTATCTCTAAATTAGTATCAACGATTCACTTCTCGTATGCGAGCGAATTATTTTGAGGTACCAATTTCGATTCTTTGAATTATTTATGAGTTAAAATTAAACTGAATTTTAGTCTCACATGGTGGAGTTCTATTCAAGGTGTTCAATTTTGGCAAGCCGCTGGTCTCTCTGTAACCGCGAGTACGCCAAGCCGACTGCATGTATTGGAATTCTATTCAAGGTGCTCAAAATTGAACTGAATTTTAGTCTCTTTGTAGTCCAGAGCCACAAGACTTCACTGAAAATTGTAGAGGAAATAAATACAGGTATTGGAGACTTAGCAAGAATTGAGAAGACATAGTACACCAACAAATTGGAGAGCGAGATATCCTACACGAAATGGTGACGATCGTCAAGAAAAAGGTGAAACAACTTAAGTATCATTTATCTTTTTTATCGCACATTTTTCCTAATAACATATAATTTGTTCATTTTCATTTTGTTTTGTTAGTCTTGACTTGGCAGTGAGAGAATTCTGTAGCCCCTTTAATTCGTTGTCTCGATCATAAACTCTATCATACAAGTGGTGACAGTTTTGTAATGTACGATCATGATCTCGAAAGGTAGATTTCTAATTTGAGTCCCAAATGAATTATTTTTTCTACAAAATTAATTTGACATTACATTACATTACATTAATTTTCATTTCTTTTTTTGTAATTATGCTTTATATGACACATCAACGTGTGCGCAATATTTTCTTGTTTTATGAGATTTTTCTTTAATTTTCATATTTCAGTATCTCGTCTCGTGTTGAATGTAATCGTCAACGGTTATTTATATGATGAAGCAGTAATCGAGCCCTCCTTGGTAAGGTAATTGCAGCTATATTAAATTTATAAGTTATGGGTTTGTACAACTAAATTTAATTACAGGAATATATTTGCAAAAAAGTAGTGGTTAATTTTCGTTAGTTATGCTATTGATTTTGTATTGCTTAGACGTTGCAGGGGGATATATACACTCTTTCACAATTTACACCATGTATTTGATTATTGTTTTATTTTAAAATTTTATTTCTTTCCAGTACTAGAAGGAGCATATGAAGCTTCACATGGCTATAATTCCACTGTCCAATACCCGAACCAGATGGATGTCCGTCCTCTAAAAACAATCAAGGATTCTCAAATATTGTTACGAAGCTTCGTTTATCCGGTTTAAAAGACAATCAAGACCTTTCTCTAAAATGATTATTCGATTACAAGGATTTCTAATATTATTATCTTGTATCTTCGTAAGGATCTTGCTTTTTTGAGATGTTGTATGTTGTTTTGTTGTACTAGAATTAACATTGTAACAACGAAATGATAGTGTTTTTAGTAATATTTTTATTTAATATAAATGGAACCATATTATTGTCATATTTTATTAATATAATATTTATGTTGTGACTAATGTTAGTTTTGTCACAAAATGCAGTCTCATATCAACATATTCAGGCACTAATATCATTCCCAAAAATAGTACAAATAAGATATTCAGAGACTAAAATTTGTCACATAAAAAAATTATTTAGAGGCAACAATTAGTCACAATTAGTCACAGAAGAACATAGTCCGGGACAAAATTTAGTCAAATAAAATATATATTTAGATACTAAAATTCGTCACGTAAAAGAAATATTCAGAGACAAATTCTAGTCATAGAACAACCATAGTTGGGGATGAAAGTTAGTCACATAAAGCATATTTTTCACGACGATAACTCGTCACAGAAAATTCATTTTCAAGGACTACCTAAGAAAATGAATGAAAAAATCGGAAATTAGTCTTGTCGCAAGAAATGCGATTATCAGGGACCAAAATCAAAAAAACTTTTGTCACCCTGATTTGCTGCGTCGGGCCTGTTATGACAAAATCTTAGGGACTATATATAGTCCCTAAAGATCTACAGCGACTCCAAACCGTGTTTTAGGGACTAAACACGTTTGTCCCTAACTGTATTTTTTGTAGTAGTATTAAATTTGTAATAATTATGAATTAATTATTTGTTAGGGACTATATATATTTGTTAATTTTTGAATATTCATATATTCCTTAACTGGTAGAGATTTAATTATATATTAAATTTGTAATAATTATGAATTAATTATTAGTTAACTCTGCTAATTGAGGTATTGATCATTATTTGATGACGGGAGAATGGGGAAGTGTAATTTTCCTTAGATAAGAGTGGATCATACGATGACTTACAATCTCCTCAATCAATTGATGAAATGCCTTTAGTGTGAATGCGATGTTAAATGAGTAGTAGATGATAAATGACTAAATATTTTAACTTTAACACATCTCGTTTTATTTGTTTCATTTAGCTTTAATTGTAAGCACATCAATTATCGTGAGCAATTTAAGAATAAATATATATTTCCAAAAAATAAAAGAGTCACAACTATGAGAAGGATTTTTACTTACTTGCTTATCAGCAAAATTCTTCATAGACTCGATCTCCTTCCAGACAGTCGCTAGATCTGGTCTTTTAGTTTTTCTGCTTACTTGAGGGCTGCAACGAAGGCCCATTATAATCAGCTTTTTTGCCTCTTCAAATGGCCACTTACCGGCAGAACTATCTATTATTTTGTCCACTCTCTCACCGTGGACTGCTCGTTGTACATAGTCCACTAATCCTCGTGGATCTCTCCTAGTAACTAATTGTAGTATTAAGATGCCCAGGGCTTGCACATCATATTCCACCGTCATAGCACTACTCATGCCGAACAAACTGTTCATATACCACCTTTTGCCACTGGGGTATCCCACTTCGAGTAATGGATATACATCTTCTACGCATATTGCGCCAAATCCGCTTAGCTTAATTGAATAGTTTGAGTCGAGAAGGATATTTGTAGGTTTGATGTCACCATGAGCTGTCCCATGAGGTTTAGGGACAGAACTAAGAAATTTGAGAACCGAACTAAGCTCAAAGGCAATTCTGATGCGGGTTTGCCAACAGAGTGCTCCTGTACTATTATTTTTGTTTAGATAGGCGTCGAGACTGCCATTTGTTGCGTACTCAAAAATAAGAGCATGAGCCTCCCAACATATTCCTATGAGTGTGATTATGTTTGGGTGTCTTACCCTGCTAAGGACTTCTGCCTGCAAAAAAGCAAAAATAAAAAATATTAAATTACTGCTTTAACTTATAATTCAATTTGATTTGGTATACTGGTTGCAGACATATCTTTATGATTGTACTGGTTTCGGATGTAGTTCCATTTTTTTTTTTTTCTTTATTAAGTTTATTTTGTTCAATTTTTTTAGAGTGAAGGTTATTAATCCTGATTAAATGGCATTCATAGTAGAAATTACCTCTTCATTAAATTCGGCCTCTCCGAAAAGGCCTTTCATTTTGTATATCTTTATGGCAACTGTTGTGTGTTTAAGAAAACCTTCATAAACATTACCAAATGTCCCCTCTCCAATCTTGAGTGATTTATCAAGATTGTTTGTAGCTTCTTTAATCTCCGAGAAGCTAAACTTTGTCACGTACCTCAGCTGCTCGCTAGCCTCGGACTTCTTCATTTTTGTTCTGCTTCAGTTATTCAGATAGTTTCTACGTCAAGAGAATTTTCAAGCTGCAAGAAAAAAAATCATCCTTAATATGTCGAAGATCTAACTTCAACAAAGAAACTACTCAAAGAGAATCTTCAGTCCTTCATTATATAATAAACCATAACATATTAAAGAAATAATGATTTGCAGTAGTTAAATAAAACAAGATCAAACACTAAAAACTAAAAGAACCCCAACATCCGGCATGCAATGAAAAAGATCCTCGCAAAAATTTGTTAAAAAGGAGATCTAATATCAACAAATCATTTCTCTTGAATAATCAGATGCACCTTGATTTCTTTTAGCTGAAATTAGAAGCATGCTCATCTTTTTTTGAAAACTTAGAATCCCCACAACCAACTAGTAAAGCTCGTTCATTACCTTTGTATCTCTCTTGGGGGAGAGGTGGGGGTATGTGCAACATTTTCCAGACTTTATTGAGCTCGATTATCAGATCACTTCAAGAAATATTGAGAAAACCAGTTGTATTCGTTTCATATATTAGGGGTTATTAAAGTGAAGGGCTCATTTGATTATAAAGTCAATGAGTTAAACTGGCAAAATACAATTTACAAACACTTTTCTCTAATATTTCGGTGCCACGTCATTTTTTCTACCCAACCATATTATATCGGATTCCAAATACTAGCTAAACTCAAATTAAATTTTCCATGGAAGAAGACGTCCCATTTCTTTCTTTCTTTCTTTTTTTTGAACACTTTTAGTTTTCTCTAATATTTCGGTGCCACGTCATTTTTTCTACCCAACCATATTATATCGGATTCCAAATACTAGCTAAACTCAAATTAAATTTTCCATGGAAGAAGACGTCCCATTTCTTTCTTTCTTTCTTTTTTTTTGAACACTTTTAGTTTTCTCTAATATTTCGGTGCCACGTCATTTTTTCTACCCAACCATATTATATCGTATTCCAAATACTAGCTAAACTCAAATTAAATTTTCCATGGAAAAAGACGTCCCATTTTTTTTTTTTTTTTTGAACACTTTTAGTTTTCTCTAATATTTCAGTGCCACGTCATTTTTTCTACCCAACCATATTATATCGGATTCCAAATACTAGCTAAACTCAAATTAAATTTTCCATGGAAGAAGACGTCCCATTTATTTATTATTTTTTTTTTGAACACTTTTAGTTTTCTCTAATATTTCAGTGCCACGTCATTTTTTCTACCCAACCATATTATATCGGATTCCAAATACTAGCTAAACTCAAATTAAATTTTCCATGGAAGAAGACGTCCCATTTATTTATTATTATTTTTTTGAACACTTTTAGTTTTCTCTAATATTTCAGTGCGACGTCATTTTTTCTACCCAATCATATTATATCAAATTCCAAATACTAGCTAAACTCAAATTAAATTTTCCATGGAAGAAGACGTCCCATTTATTTATTTATTTATTATTTTTTTTTTGAACACTTTTAGTTTTCTCTAATATTTCAGTGTCACGTCATTTTTTCTACCCAATCATATTATATCGGATTCCAAATACTAGCTAAACTCAAATTAAATTTTCCATGGAAGAAGACGTCCCATTTATTTATTATTTTTTTTTTTGAACACTTTTAGTTTTTTCTAATATTTCAGTGCCACGTCATTTTTTCTACCCAACCATATTATATCCGATTTCAAATACTAGCTAAACTCAAATTAAATTTTCCATGAAGGAAGACGTCCCATTTCTTTCTTTGTTTTTTTTGAACACTTTTAGTTTTTTCTTAATATTTTGATGCCACGTCATTTTTTTCTCAAAAAAGAAAAAGAATTCTTCCCATCTCGTACGGACACAAAGAAAAGAAAGACATGCGAAGACACAAGACATAAGAGCAGCGCTTAGACTTTCTCATCGCCGTTCTCCTCACAGGGTTTCTCATTGCCGTTCTTCTCATCTAGACTTCCTCAACCTCGTCCAATTAGACATGGGTTTCTCATCGCGTCGGCGATTCTTCATAGGGTTTCTCATCGCTGTATTCCTCCCCGCCTCCCCCAATCAGACATGGTAATTTACGATTTTCTTACTCTATTTTTTGGTGAAATTTGGATAGTAATTCTCGGTTTCGAATGGTTTTCTAATTCTTTCTTAAACCAACTTTTTTTCGATTATTCTCATAGATTTCGTGTTATTCTGGAAATTTCATGTTATTGACTGTTTAGTTTGCTGATTTTTCTTGAATTTCGTGTTTTTGCTGATTAAGAAGTTGCCAATTAATTGTTGCTGATTTGCGGTTTTTTTGTGCACATATAATCTATTTTTAGTTGGTGATTTCACTGTTAATTTTAGTAAACAATAATCAATTGATCGGTTAATTTAGGGGCTTTTGCACTTTCCATTTATTAATTGATTTCATTCTTTTTTACTTCACAATTAATTGCTTATCTCACTCTTTTTACCATGGTTTGTAATATCGGCCCAGTATATCGGACTCGGTTACAAGATGAGTCTCCCCCGATAATATCGGACCCGAGCAACCGATTTTTTTTGTTTTGTTTTGTTTTGTTAAGTTCATGCGTTGAGATGATAAGATCTTGGTCTGAGGTCGCAAAATAATGGAGATAATTGATCAAATTTTTTTCTTGTATTTTGGGTATGGAAAAAGAGTGTAACAATGGAGAAACGTGTTTGAAAGAGAAGAAAATGACTAATGTAATGTCCTCTCAGAAAAAGAAAGTACAACAAAACTCTAGGAGACTATTAGCATCTTTTTATAAAAAGTACATTGAACATTAATTATTTCTGTACACGTACGGTTTGTATTGAAGTTAAAAGCCACGTCGTAAGGATACGGGTACGAATATCGTATCCGTATCGGATACGGTGATACGATATTTCTTTAAAATTCTAGCATACGATACGTTATATACTTATATATGTATATGTATATTATTTAATATTATTTTAATGTAATAAATACATATATTTAAATAGTTTTATTAAATTATTATAAAAATAATATCGATTTGGATATTTTACGAATAAATAAATTAAAAAATATGTGATGTAAAATCCTATTGAATAGTAAAAGTATTGGGTATTTTTAAATTGGACAAAAAAATAAAAATAATGGGTCAGCTGTATCGGAACCGTATCCCGCCGTATCGGAACCGTATCCAGCCGTATCGGAAACGTATCGTGCCGTATCGGAAACGTATCGGTTCAAATTTATATACTAAAATAGTCTGATACGTCACGTGACGTATCAGATACGTATCGGTGTCGTATCGGTGGCGTATCCATATCCGATACGGGTATGGTTCGTTTTTTGAAGTATCCGCACAACATATGTTAAAAATTCTCTCATATTACTATTTATTATTTTTCTTATTGAAGGGTTTTATTTAAAAAGAACAGAAAATACATTTAACATTTATAAAACTAAGAACTTAATAAAGTTAAGTATATATTATATTAATATAGCAAATTATAATTATAGTTAGATGACATTTTTTTAGTTATTACAATTACTATAATGAGGATATTTTTAGATGACATTTTTTTCTCAATATATTTTAGTTATAATATAAAAGTGTTAAAAATAATAGACTTTTATCACTAAAAGATCCGTCGCTACAGTGAAGGTATTATTAGTCTTCATTTTTTATTTTAATTTTGTAACAGTTATATTACTCACATTTTTATTCCATTTCTTTAATGGAGGCATAATAACCAATTCTCTGAAGAAAAAAAGTTTTGAATTAGAGAATAGAAACATTCTATGCAATCCTCAAAATTGGTACAGAAAAGAACACGCGTTGGTACGACTGGTACAAAATCCAAAATAAGGTATTGGGGAATTTTTCGTATTTACCCCTGCAAAATCTCAAAATTACTGATTTCTTTTTTTGGTTATTTAGGATGTGATATTTCGAGTTATAGCTGCAATTCTTCACAGAGGGAAGTGATAACATCGGTACCAAAATGTGAGAAATCTCGATAATATCTTCATACCGCAGCCGAGCTTTCCATGTACATTCCCTAACTTTTTCTAAATCTTTTTCTGTTTTTTTATGCACTGGTTTTTATGCAAAGAGATCCATGAAGTTTTGTAATTAAATTGTTTTTATGCAAAGAGATCCATGATGTTTTGTAATTAAATCTCGATACTATCTTCATACCGCAGCCGAGCTTTCCATGTACATTCCCTAACTTTTTCTGAATCTTTTTCTGTTTTTTATGAACTGGTTTTTATGCAAAGAGATCCATGAAGTTTTGTAATTAAATTGTTTGTTTGTGTAGGTGTGATGCTTAAGAACTCGAGAGTCACTATGCAAATGAGTCTCGAGGAGATAAGTTCATCAAAAAATTATTTTTTAAATATATTTTATGTATACTCACGATTATTTTCTTTTGTGTAAATTTTACGGGCTAGCATAGGGATAATATGATATTTAAATTTTTGAGAAGGGTAAATACAATACTTCTGAGAGGGTTAATTTGACATTTCGGACATTTGAAAGGGTAAACTCGATATTTTAGTATTATACAAGGACATATATGATATTTGCAGATTTTTAAAAGGATAAATAAGATATTTCAGATTTCGAAGAAGATGCATATGATATTTCAGATTTTTACAAGGATATATGTGATATTTTCAGATTTGGAAGGGCATATATCATATTTTTGTATTTTTAGAGTGTAAATATGGTGATTTTGAGTTTTTAATGTTAAAATATGATATTTTGAACCTTTGAGAAGGGTAAAGATGATATTTAAAATTTTGAAACATCATCTCCTTCTCCCAGGTTAATAAAATCACAAACAAATATGTTATTCATACACAAACAAATAGTACGTTGCATGTGTATATAATTCTTCTATTTTTCTGTACAAATATATTATTCAGTTTTGTAGGCATGAATATCTTAAAATTTAATATAATCTCACATAAAAGAGTCTCAACGTTTTAGTGATTATTGGGCTTGGTCTCAAATTGATATAAATGTTTCAATCTAAATCAATCTATTAAGTTGCCAATGGGTCCATAGCCTAGTTGGTTGAGTGTGAGACACAAAATACCATACGTTGTGAGAGGTTGTGGGTTCGATCCACATTGGCATCAAAAATATTAGGTATCAGTAACGAAAGCGATCGCTTGTCGGATACCATTCAAAAAAAAATAAAAATCAATCTATTAAGGCTCTTGGACTACAACATGGAAAATATTATAAAGAAAATGACTAGTGAATTTGGGTTCAAAATTATTACCCACTCATTCTAGGCTTTTTCTATGCTCCGGTTTATGTGCTCTATTCTGTTTCGGGCTGGTGTACGGTTCATGTCATATGGTCCATTTTTTATGGTCTAAATTTATGTCGTTGTATTGGTATATACCAATTACCATGTACAAAATGAATGAATATATGAGACTATTCTTAGTCTAATTATGATTTGTTTAACGTCTGAATTCATCTAATTATATATTATTCACGGCCCAAATTGATGCAAATGTATTCTATTTTAGCATGTGCACAAACCCAAAATAGGAAAAGTTATTATTAGCCCGTAATGCATACAAAAATCAACTTCAAATTGTTTGTACATATTAGGACAATTAGCCATCGTAAATGTAATTCTGCATTAATAAAAAATACGTCTATATGGCAAAAAAAAGTACATTTGATTACGAAAATACTTAGAAATTTATTTTTCTGAAGTTTTGTTCTAATCCGTGTCATGCTTCGCTCATTTCATGTAACTATGTGATAACAAGTTGTTTTTACACTTAGAGAAACAATAAAGAACAACAATAATATTCATCATGTATTATATTATTATAATTAATTATGTACTAAAGTGATTTTATCAGCAATATAGTCTTGACAAACAATTTGTTTGTAATCACCTTTGACCATCAAACATTGAACACATAGCAACTCTCTCCTTTGACTTCAAATATATCCGAACATGCATTTAACAGGTCAAAATAAGAAACAAGTTGAGTCGTATATATATAGTTAGTTGATCAATTAGGCGCTACTAATATTGATATATCTATTATGATCATATTGTAATACAATATAAATCAATAGATTGACAAATATGGTAATATATATATTTACACGTCAAATCATTTTCTTGCCAATGTTGACCCGATGGTAATGATGGAGATGTAGACTGAAGGCCAATATTGAACCTTGCATATCAATAATCAAAGTCTTCTGAATATATAAAACAGATTAATCAAGTTAAAGCACATTTTATTTGTTTCATTTGGAATTCTAAAAACCGCCTTTATATATTATTAATTACACTTAGACGACTTGATCACGCTTCTTCTCTACTCAATAATTGTATTACTAGTGAAAAACTACCCAATATAAATACAACTTCATCCTTGCTGGTTCCACAATAAAACCTAACTAGAAAGAGAGAGAGAGAAAGAAAGGAAGTAGCCATGAAAAATCTCCAAATTTTAGTCTTAGTCTCCCTTCTAGTAATTGTAAACATCTCGACAAAATCGGGGGCACAATCTACATTGAGCGAGAATTACTATGCAAATATATGTCCGAATCTCGAGAGTCTCGTTCAAGGTGCAGTAAAACAAATGATGTCAACGTCGAATATAGCCCCGGCAGCTACTCTGCGCCTCTTCTTCCACGATTGTATGGTTCAGGTATTCAATTGTCTTCTCCATTTGTTTTCATTTAGATAATCGATTCGAATAAGCTTCTGTTAGAGAGAACTATATTTTGTATTTTTTCATTGGTGAAGGGTTGTGACGCTTCGATCATGATAACAAATGCGAATGGAGACGATGAACGACACAACTTTGAAAATCAATTTCTCAGAGTAGATGGATATAACACGATAATCGCGGCAAAAGCTGCAGTGGACGCAGATCCACAGTGCACCAACAAAGTCTCTTGTGCTGACATCATAGCCCTTGCCGCCCGTGATTCTGTTTTCTTGGTAACTTTTGATTTTCTGAACTTGCTACTCTCTCGAAAGAAAAAAGTTCCAATTTTTTTTAATCTAATTGGAGTTAAAAAAAATCATGCTAGACCGGCGGTCCAACATGGAACGTGGAGCTCGGAAGATATGACGGGACTATTTCAACCACAAACAGCGTTGATGTTCCTCATCCGACCGATAACTTGGATCAACTCAATACAAGGTTTTCAGCTCAGGGTCTAACTCAAACTGACATGATTGCTCTTTCAGGTTCGCCTTGATAATTAATTATCCAATAACTTATTTACTTCATGAAATATCTACACATGAAGATAAAAAAAATGACTAACTAGGAAGATATTTTTATGATCAGGGGCCCATACACTTGGTGCAGTAAGTTGTTTCTTCGTCAATCCGCGTCTCTATCCAACGGTAGACTCAACCATGGATTCAGGGTTTGCGAGCCAGCTTATGAACACTTGCCCTGCATCGTTAGATGCCAATTCTTTCGTCTTCTTGGACGGGACTGTGAACACATTCGACAATAACTACTTTTTAATGTTGCAACAGAAAAAGGGAGTGTTTTCTTCTGACGAAGTTTTGTATGTCGATTCAAGGTCTCAGAGTACAGTAGACCAGTTTGCGGCGAACCAAAATGCATTTTTTACTGCATTTTCCAGTGCAATGTTAAAGCTGGGAAGGATTGGGATTAAGACAGCCGCAAATGGTGAGATACGGAAGGATTGTCAATTCACGAACTAATTGCGTATCGTTGTTTGTTTTATTTGTTCTTTCGAGAATCAATCCATGTAATAAAGCTTGGTTTCATCAATTAAGTCAATTGTTTTGTTTATATAAAGTAAATAAAAGGAATTGTATATTCCATGTTTTATTCAACAAATGGCAAATATTGTTATGGTTATGTTGAATTATAATAAAAGTATTGAAGGATGTTGACTGTTCTCTCTATATTTTAATTTTATGTAAATGTGACATCAAGAATATTACTAATTGTTCATATGACATGAGTTAGGGGTGTTCATTCGGCCCGTTCGGTTAAAACCGAATCGAAAAAAATCAAACCGATTTAAATCAAACCGAACTAAATTCAAACCGAACCGAACCGTTTTAATTTTCGAACCAATTAAAAACCGAACCGAATAAACCAAATTCGGTTTATCCGGTTAAACCGAATAAGAAACATTATAATTTTAAAATAAAAATAAATTTATCCAAAAAAAATATATTTTATTTATCCAAACATATAAATACATATTATAAAACATAATTATATTATTGTATAGATTATTATATTTATTTTTTATAATTTAACATTAACATATTAAAAAATTTACGAAAGATGGATGTTATTCGGTCGGTTCGGTTTAACCGGTTTTCAAAACATTAAAACCGAACCGAACCGAACAAACCGGACAATACCATTTTTTGAACCGAACGATTAACCGAATTCGACCGGTTCGGTTCGGTATCCGAATAAACCGAACCGTTTGAACACCCCTAGCATGATTAGAACAAAGAAAAATTCAAATCACGTGACTGCTCGTGAGGTTGGAATGATAATATGGCATATAAATATAACAATACAACTAAAATGAACTAATTAAGTAATTGAGAAATATACAAAACCATGAATAACGTTTGAGATTTTGTGTTGAGTTTATAGTGACTAGTTTATTTTCCCGAGCAATTGCGCGAGATTCTTCGAGTTTGTTATGATTTAATTTTTCCGAATGTGTAATTGGATTCCACATTTTTTGGTTTGATTGTTCATACATCTTTGATTTGGTTTGATTGTTTATAGTGACTAGTTTATTTTCCCGAGCAATTGCGCGAGATTCTTCGAGTTTGTTATGATTTAATTTTTTCGAATGTGTAATTGGATTCCACATTTTTTGGTTTGATTGTTCATACATCTTTAATTTGGTGTATTTTTAACTACCTAACTTTGTTGGATATTGTAAAAATAATTCTTCTTTTTATAAACTTCAAAATAAATCCTCTAGCAAACTTTCATTTCCAAATATCGCATACAGATGATATAAAAAAAAAGTTTTACCAAAATACTCTTCAATTTTCATACGTAATGATTAATTTTTTTTATTTCTTATTAGTTTTAAGAAAATTCATAAGCATTTGTTAACACGTAGTGATTTAAAAAAATCAAATTATTACGCAATGTGCTTATATAATTTTAATATTGTATTTATTATTCATGAAAAACTAACATTACATAATAATAAAATAATAAATAATAAATAACACATTGAAAATATATTTATAGAAGAATATATATTTATATAATTTTAGATTTTTTAAAAATTAATGGTAAGTAAGAAAATCCAAGGGCTAAAATTCAATCAATCAAAGATGATGATCAAGGCCACATGATCTTCAAAAAAAAAGATGATCAAGGCCACATGGCCAAAAAAAATGATAAATTAATAATGAATAAGCAAGTCAAATGATTGAAATTGAATCAATCAAAGATAAGGATTAAGATCACATGGCAAAAAAAATTGATGATTGAGAGGTATAACGTGTTTATGGTTATTTCATTTATTATTCATGAAAAACTAATATCATATAACAATAAAATAAACAATAATAAATAAATACACTGAGAATATATTGTTAGAAAAATATTTGTTTAAACACCTAGTTTTTTATTTTCATTCTCTTTTTGTGTGTTGTTTTAATAGTTTCATGATATTTTATTTTTTAAATATTTGCAAGGTGTTTAAATATTGTGTTCATCTAAAAAAAATATATAAGTCATTTGAAAAAAAATATTAAAGTCAAATATTTATAATGTATGAGATATTAAAACTATATAAATATAATATGTGATTATTATTTTTTTAAATTACTATTTTTTAAAATTATTATATGGTACAAAACTTTAGATTTTTTTTTTTAAAATTAATAATAAATAAGCAAATTCAAGGACTAAAATTCAATCAATCAAAGATGATTATCAAGGTCACATAACCAAAAAAATAATAAATTAATAATGAATAAAGCAAATGAAAGTTAAAATTGAATCCATCAAAAATAATGATTAATATTACATGACCAAAAAATAGCAAAGAGGAAAGAGAGTTTTCCTTAATTTTATATTAATAAAATAATAATAATAATAATATATAAATATACATATTAATAATTTACTCAAGAAAAACATAACACACACTCAGAAACGGAGAACAAACACACACACTTAATAAGTAAAAACGAGTGTTATAATGGGGGTATTTTCGTCATAAAGATTGAGGGTTCGAGAAATATTAATTTGGCATATACTGAGGGTTTGATGGGGGTATTTTTTTCACCTAAAAGAAGATTGGAGTCGGAGATGATTTATTCATTCTTTTTAAACTACAACTGAGCCCACTCAGCCTTGTAAATTGAAAAAACAAATGTTTAATATAATTATAATTGGATTCACTCGGTCCATTATGATCTTTATTGCAACCGTGTACAGAAATGATGGATGCCTTGCAAAACACGTCCCATGGAATCAAAAAAATCAAATTTTATTTGTTGTTGTTGGTTTGTACGATATTCGTTAAAAATTGCGAGTAATAATAGGGACCACCAAATTGCAAAGACACAAATGATGAATATGTACAACAAATATGTGCAATAGAACGGAAATACTAAACTTTGCTTTGCTGGAGTTTGTTGGTTTGTACACAATGAATTGTCTCATCTTAGGCAAATACTGATATGAAAACAAATAGAGGCAATTTCATTTGTATCCCTACTTCACATTAAACTAACATATTTATTCCTCTAAAATAAGTAACGTATTTATCCTTTCTAAATTCAATTTGTATCAAATTTATCCACTTACAATTTGTAAAATATCAATTTTATCCGAACCGTTAAATTGCCGTCAAATAACTATGATATCAAAATTTGAAATCTAATTAAATCAACTTATATAAAATGAAATTACCAAACTACCCTTTTCACTCGAATCTTCTCTCTAACCACAAAATTTGAAATCTATTACTGGTTGGAGGTGGGGTTTTGAGAAATATTAATTTGGCCTATATTGAGGGTTTGATGGGGGTATTTTTTCACCTAAAAGAAGAATGGAGATGATTTATTCATTTTTTAAATCTACAACTGAGACCACTCGGCCTTGTACATTCAAAAACAATTTTTTAATAGAATTATAGTTTAGTTGGGTTCACTCGGTCCATTATGATCTTATTGTATTATTACTAGGCAACAATATAATATAATATAATACTATATAATATAGTATTATATAGTATTATATAATATAATATAATATATTATATTATAATTAATTCATTTAATATTGTAAATTATGGGCTTCTATATTAAAGATCAAACAAGGTATTTTTTGTTTGCAGGTTTTTGAAAGCATATAATCAAATAACTCAAATATATCCTCAAACATATAAATATCAAATACTTGTATTTAAATTTATTAACCTCCAATTAAATATTCAATATAAATAAATGTCTTGGGCTCTGTCCATTCTTGAAAATTCTCAATTTCAATCAATGACTCAACAATAAGCCTATATTTTGTTTGGCCAAACATTTTGTTGGGCCAAGTAGACTTGATACTTTTTAGTGTGTCAAATACACTTTAAGTGAAATATAACCTTTTAGAAAAAGAAAAAAAATTTAATTAGAAACATAAATCTCTTATAATTTTTTATATTACATATTTATTTATTAAAGACATGACACGTTTATAAACTATATTACATAGTAGCAAATATTAATGAAATTCAATAGATGAAACATAACAATAAAATTTCATTTTAATATACAATTACGCCGAAACAAAGCGGGAGTACTGTCATATTTGATCTTGACCGTAAGTCTCGATCCAACTCACTCTTGATTTTTTGAATTATGATACTCGATCTTGGCACTCCTGGACCGTCACCGTCAATTGTGCGGGCTTCCCCAAGATTGGAACAACCGCCTCGACGATCGGCTGAGCCACAAAAACAAGCTCAGCTTATTCTTGAGTGGCTATTAGCCCATGAAAATCATAGCCGAGCCATATTTCAATTATATAAATCCAACATTTAATTTCCTCCGGTGTCCTATGAAAAAGTTAAAATCAAATCTTATAATCTTTCGAGTTAATCATATGTATATGTAGATGGAGACACTGAACTGGATATATTAATATGCATATATAAGTATTTATATTATCACATATTAGCAGTTCATTGGGTTTAGTTTCATGTTGATGGTGTTGGCTAACTATCAATGATTCATGTGGATAATTTGCACGACATAAGCATGTGAGCTAGCATGAACAAATCATGACTCAAACTCAAATGAATCAAACTTGAACTCGGTTAACTCGAAACCTAATAAGTAGTAGGGTGATCATATGCACTGTGCGCATCATAATTTATTTATATCTTTATTTTGTATTATTTATATATGTTTTATTTAATATTTCTTTTTCTTTTGTTTATATATTGTACTTTTCTATATGATTTATTACAATTTCAAATTATGTAATTATATATTGTGATATTTTCAGATTTTATTTACATTTTACCCCATATGAAATTATATAAATGTGTCACATCAAAAAATATCTTTTAAATGTTATTGTATATGGTATTTGAAGTTGCTATATGTCATCAAACAATCTTGTAGGAGATGTTATCTATCTATCTATACTATATACTAAAGTTGCCACTTTTCCTGCCTCCTGGTTGAGCCACGTCACCAGGGGCCTTTTTGTAATTTTTTTTTTTCACATTTTGGTCCTTTTATATTTACAATTTGGTCCTTTTTATTTGAAAAAATTACATTTTGGTCCTTTTTTATTCATATTTTGGTCCTTTTTATTGACATTTTGGTCCTTCAAGTTTAAAGAATTACATTAGGGTCCAGGGGCCTCTTTGTAAAAAAATTTAATTTAATTTACATTTTGGTCCTTTCTTAATTACATTTTGATCCTTTTTAGTTGAAAAAACTATATTTTGGTCCTTTTTATTTACATTTTGGCCCTTTTAAGTTTAAAAACTTACATTTTGGTACTTCATATTTACATCTTGATCCTCTTTTATTTACATGTCGGTCCTTTTTCACATTTCCAAATTTATATTTTGGTCCTTTTTATTTATATTTCGGTCCTTTTAAACATTTGAATTTATATTTTTGTCCTTTTTATTTATATGTTGGTCCTTTTTAGTTCTAATTTACATTTTTTTATATTTATAAAGTTAAGAAAATTGCTCTTCTATGTTTGCTCCATGTCATCCTTTACAAAAAAATTTAATTTACATTTTGGTCCTTTCTTAATTACATTTTGACCCTTTTTAGTTGAAAAAACTATATTTTGGTCCTTTTTATTTACATTTTGGCCATTTTAAGCTTAAAAACTTACATTTTGGTCCTTCATATTTACATCTTGATCCTCTTTTATTTACATGTCGGTCCTTTTTCACATTTCCGAATTTATATTTTGGTCCTTTTTATTTATATTTTGGTATTTTTTAGTTTTAGTTTACACTTTGGTCTTTTTTTTTGAACATTTAGGTCCTTTTTAATTTAAATTTCGGTCCTTTTAAACATTTGAATTTGTATTTTTGTCCTTTTTATTTATATGTTGGTCCTTTTTAGTTCTAATTTACATTTTTTGATATTTATAAAGTTAAGAAAATTGCTCTTCTATGTTTGCTCCACGTCATCCTTTACCTATTCACTTTTTTATATTTGAATTTCTCACTTTAATTATGATTGATTTCTTATCATTATCATAGATATCAACTATATACAATTAATATTATTAGTAATTAATGATATCATTTAGAATACAATAACATATTAGGAAAAATTGCATCATAACAAACTCGAAGACTCCCGCGCAATCGCGCGGGAGAAAAGCTAGTACGTGTTATTGTATCAAGATTTTATTTACATTGACTGTTGTCATCAAATACTAATATTGAAAAGAGAAGGATAACAATGCTAGAGACAAAATGTCCAAAATTTCAAAAAAATTCAATGCCCAAAATACCTTTTTTACAAAAAGTTGTACCATAACCCATTATTACTAGGATGTTTCCTATGAAAATGTAAATCATATTTATCAATAAACTAAGCATGGTTGATATTAAAAGAAGACGTTTAATTAATATATACGTATAGTTATATCTAATATGTATTATCAAATAATTTAGCACAAGTTAATTGTTGTTTAATTCTAATCTAGACGGGGTGAATAGATTATACTTATGGTCAATTTTTGGTAATGGTATAAAATTTTTGGAATTATGCGGAAGCGTAAATAATTTAGATAAATAACATAATACCAAAACAAATAGCACACGATAATTGTTTACGAAGTTCGATAGGCGGTTGTTTTGTAGCTTTAACTCACCGTCTACTTGCTCAATCGACTGACTCGATTGATTGCACGTACCTCTCCGGAGTTGCCTTGTTCCTTTTCGGATTTCGATTGAATACCCAAATCAACGCGTAAAAGGTTTGCCTAGATCGATTTACACGCTTCTATAGATCTATGAAGGACTTTACACAAGAGTAAGTAGCCTATTACAAACTACTTTACACGCTTCTATAGATATAATATACAAAAGAAAATTAAAAGAAAACACAAGTGAAAAATCACGAAGACTATTCAAGATTAAAGAAAACATAGATCAACAAGGAATGAAAGACGTCAAGACGAGTGAAGAATCGAAGATATCGAAGCTTTTCGTAAGTTGGGATCACCAAAATAAAAACCTAGGTATTCCAAGAAACATCTCATATTTATCAAGATCAAAAGAAATATTCAAAACATGATGAAATGGAAGATGGTGAGTCCCCAAATCAGGATATGGTTCGTTCGAACAAACTACACACTGTGTTCGAACGAACCTACTCCTGGCGATGTGAGTAAATAAACACTCAATCAAAAACAAACACTCGTTCGAACGAACAAGTAATACGTTCAAACGAACCTCACCATAATTGTTTGAACGAACCATCTCAACGTTCGAACGCACACTATTGACTTGACTATTATCAAGCAGTTCGTTCGAACATAGAAAACAATTCGTTCGAACCCACATTCTCAGTTCGTTCAAAACGAACCTCAAAAACAGCTGAACGAACTAGGAACTCAATTTCAAATTTCACGTACGTTCGAACGAACTAATTGATCAGTTCGAACGAACCCATCATGTGTATGAGTAATACATATAAGGGGCAATTTCTTGTGTATCCCTACTAAACACATCAATAACATATTTATCCCTGTTAATTCACTAATATCATATATATCCCTCTTAAATATGGTTTATACCAAATAAAGGCACAAATAACATTCTGTCAAACTTAACAGAAAAAATAGTTAAATTACCACTTTACCCTCCACATCTTCTCTCTCTCCACCCCTCTCCCTCTCTCTCCCACTCCCACTCCCACTCCCACTCTCGATCAGGCCCGGTCCTGAGTTTTTGGAGGCATGTGACATGATAATTCAAAATTACGAAATTATATAATTTAAAAATGAAATATATTTCTTGAGTATCAAACCAAAATAAGTATTAATAAAATAAGTTCAAAAATATTACAAAACGTGTAACTAACATATTACAAAAAAATGTAACTACCTACAATTACAAATAACTAATCTTAAAAAATTACAACAAATTAACTGAAAATTCGATGTACCAGTCGATAGTCATGATTTATCAAATATTTTTTTTTCAGAGAATTTTTAAAATTGACTCGAAATATTATGGGACTCGAAAATTAAAGAGGTGCCAAAGCCATGTATAAAAATGAAAAGAGCTTAATGGCTTGACAGAGAATTATTTATGTCTAGGTATTACAAAGTTATGGGACTCAACTCGAGAATTCTCCTATATGGGGGTAACAGAATTGTACCAGCATTAATTTGGTAGTGTACTCGAATATTTTGTATCCATGGCGATTCAAATATTTTCAATTGAACTGCGAGTTTGGAAATTAAAACAATTCATGTCTAGGATATTTTAGCCATTGGAGAAATTAGATGTAACATAATTGAATTGAAGAAAAATGACATAATTGAATTGAACTGAAGAAAATTCGAAAATTGAATGTAACATAATTGAAGAAAAATTACAAAATTGACTCGAAAATTACAAAGAAATTACAAAATTGGCGAAATTAGGTACACATTATCACTGTAACAGAACAGAATTGAAGAAAAATTGAAGAAAAATTACAAGAAAATTGACTGTTTCGAAATTACAAGAAAATTGAAGAGAAATTACAAGAATTTGAAGAGAACTTCGAAGTGAGACTGGAGACCCTGCCAATTGAGTGAAGACTCGAAGTGGAGGTGAAGAAAAATTGGCGAAAAAATGCTGAAATGGACTGCCGCAGCGAAAAATTGACGAAATGGATGAAACTTGCGACTCCTCAGTGTGAATTCGAAGAGGAAAACACTCTTCCTGGCCCTGTCATCGTCGCCCGGATGCTATATCGCGTCGCTGTCGCGTCACGGTCGCAACATACGAGCGTGCTGCTGAGCACAGCAATCGCTAGGATCCTAGGGTTTGCTAGGGGCGTGTGAGGGTGATGCTGAGTGCTCAGTTGTGGATCCGGATCGATACGTTAACGGGTCCGGTGCATATAAGAGAGTGGGTCGGGTTAGTATTAGTATGTATAATTGATTTGTATGTAAAATATGGAGGCCTATTGAATAATGGAGGCCTGTGACATGTGCCAACTGGGCCAATGCCCAGGGCCGGGCCTGATCAGATGCTAGAGCTTCACCAATGATGCAATCCCTCATGAAGAACACTTCAGATCAAGAACTCCCTATTCCTCTCTTTGTTTACTCTAAATTTGTAATTTGTAATATTTTGTACCAAGTTTTGTAATATTATCTCTAAAGAATTGAAGGGCTTAACTTTTCTCAACGAAAAGTCTATATACCCTTTTCCTTCTTTAGAGATTCAACACTGAAATCGTCTTAAAATTCTCCTTGATACACTTGTTATTCTTGAGTTCACCAGCTTGGTACCGGCTAGGAACCGACTTAGATAATTCTCTTTGATAGTTTTGAGTTCTTGAGTTCACCTTGAGTCCAAGAGATGCAATCTGTGCCGTGTAGTCACCGGAGATCACTAGAGGAATACCGGAGATTCACCGGAGAGATAGCGGAGAGACACCGAAGAGTTACCAACCGGAGAAGTCACCAAGAGAGATTCACCGGAGAATCTTGATCTTCTTGGAGCAAAAAGCTTTCAGTTAATCCTCTTCGCATTAAAGAATCAACTCGAAGCCACTATCAACCAACCATGCAAGACCACAAATTGGGGTAGAAGAAAACTCCAACAGGTAAAATACTGCAAATCTGGGATAAACAACATATAAATTAAAAAAATAAAAGAAGCAACATCAAATACAAAAAGAGCAAATAAGAGGAAAAAACGAAAAATTGAGGAAAAGTTATCGTACATGTATCAGTTTCGAGTTCCAATAAAAAACCCGCCTGTATCGTCGAGCTAGGATTTCGCCAGCGTTCTACTATCGCTTGCTAGGGTTTCGTGGCCGCTCGCTTTTTGACGTGTTTTATGTGTGAAGAGCTTGGATTTGCTCGCAGTTTCGCCATGGCTAGGGTTTGTTCGCCCTTTTTTTTCTTGGTCGGCCGCTCATGAGAGGAAATGAAAGAGGGGGGGGGGGGGGGAGCAGGAGCAGGATTCGAGTTGGGTTAAATTTTTTTGGCTAGACTCGGTCTAGAAGGACCATGCAATGTTTACTTATTTTGGTCTATGTAACCCAAACTCTTTCAAAGCAAGACCGTCCGATCTAGATTAATGATGATCGAACGGCTCAAAATGAAGGGATGACGTGGCTGAATAGCATGGCAGCTAGAAGTATAAAAATATACTAATTATTATAATATATTTGGTCTATGTAAACCAAATTTATTTAAAATAAGGCCGCCCTATTGAGATCAATGATAATCGAACGGCTCAAAATGAAGGGATGATGTGGCTCAATGACATGACAGCTAGAGGTGTAAAAAATATCCTAATTATAATGTCATTATTTTAAATGTTTATATTGGTAAATTAAAAATTTATTTTGAAGGCTGAGTTTGTAGGATTTATGTAATTATTTATCCATTTCTTTATTTCTGAATTTTATGAATTGTGTGATATGTCCTTTAGATTTGAATTACTGTTTCGAAATTTCAATTTTGGAGTTTCTCACTTTTTGAATATCTAATTGTGTATGCTATTTTTTTTTTTTTAGAATTTTTTTTTTTTTTCAATTGCTCTATATTTTAAGGACAATTATAGCATGCCCGTCAACTTTCTCCATATTTCGAATTAATTTTGATCGGCGGTAAATTAGGGACAGGCAAGTTGGAAAAGATAGTAAGCTGAGACCGCTTTACAAAATCGAGATTACCACTGGCAGACTCTTAATATAGCGTAACCAATATTTTGAATTTATCTCATTTTTCTCCCATCCGCATCTGTCATTTCAAGAATGAAGTTCCGTTTTAAGTGATTTGGAAGGCGATTTATTTTCTCTAATTCTTAAAAATCAAACTCTTTTTCTTGGAGCTTCATTTTAAGGTAATATCTTAGCATATAATAAGTTATTTATAGAGTTATTTACTTCTTGTGTTATTTATAGATTTATTTAAACTCGGATAAGTGATAAACATGCATATATATAGACAAGGCCATTCAGTATACAGACGAAATTCCTATGAGAGGAAAATGGTCGATCACACCGTCATTTTTCTCCAACAATTCAGTATTATGGAATTAAAATTTACGTATGTTGGTGATTTCATGAAATTTTTTCATATTATTTTCGGTTTTGATTATATTTTGGTCCTCCAATAAATTAAGACTGCCACTGAATAAGATGTCTCAGCGTAAATTACAATAACTATATGAACCAAATAAAAACAACAAATATCTTTCTGCTGACATGGAAACCAAGTTGGAAGTGACGTGGGAGGTGACATGGCAGACAAATCAGACATACAGATCTATCTGTGGGAACCGAGTTGGAAGTGGTAACACACGTGGCATGCCATACAGATCTTTCTGCTGACATGTCGGACAAATCAGACATACAGATCTATCTGTGGGAACCGAGTTGGAAGTGGTAACACACGTGGCATGCCATACAGATCTTTCTGCTGACATGTCGGACAAATCAGACCCACCTAGGAGTGACGTGGGAGGTGAGCTGGTCGTTCCGGATACGAAGGCACACAAAGCACGAAAAAGGCGAGAGCTGGGGGGCTGAGCCGAAGTGCCGAACCCTATACTGTACGTTTCACAGGAAGAAATCGTACATCTAGCATCCTTGCAACCCACGCCTCAAATAGAAATGGAAGCTGCCATTGTCGAAGACCAAAACTTTAGAGAATGAAAGAGCTTCTGCTGAAGAGACAGGTGCATTAAATGATGGGTCCCCACTTGAAAGTAAAAAATCAACTTCCTCTTTGTCTCATCTGAGGGCTGGCAATTTATCGAGCCGAGCCGAACACTCGACAGCTCGAGCTCGGCTCGAGGCTCGTTCGAGCCAGCTCGGCTCGACTCGTAAGAGGGGTTCGAGCTCGAATGTCCAGCTCGAGATCGGCTCGAAAAAATCTCGAGCTATCTCGGCTCGGTTCGAGATAGCTCGAATTTGTTTGAAAAAAATAATGAGAAAATAAAAAAAAATTACACATGAAAATATAAAAAATCCTAACATGTTTATTACAAAAAAAATACAAACAAATCACAACCAATTTTCCCAACAAAGTTCAAAGTTTAATTACCACAAATTTTACAAACATATTTCTGAATAAAAAATTAGCATGGATGACCTAAATTAATTACAAACAACAAACACTATTTACAAACAACAAATTACAAACCAATTCCCTCCACCTTTGCAGCAATCTGAGAAAAAAAGATAATTCAAATTTTATCACTCTGCAACAACCTGGTACAAGTGATTTAAATAATACGTACCAAATTCAGTATGTACCAGCGCAATACAAGGAGCAAAAAAATAGTAATCCCTGATATAAAGAGAAAAAGAAAACATTAATTATGTTTATTGATTTAAAGAGAAAAAGAATGTACCAGTGATTTAAACATAAAATTAGTAACCAAATTTTTGATAATGAAATGTACCTGTTGCTCTCCAAGCGAGATAAAAATCAATGTTGTAAATTATGCAAATTCCAGCATTTCTATAACCTTGGAAAAAGAAAAATGAAGGCTTAAACACACAAAATATCAAGTACAGTAAAACGAGAATCAGTCCAGATCTGAAAATAAGTACATAAAGATTTGAAAATACCTTCAACAAGGAGGGCAATATGGATCTGAAAGAGTCAAGATGGAGAGAAACGATAAGAAGAATCAAGATGGATCTGATAACACAAGAAAAAAAATTTGAGTTTGCAACTGCAGTGAGATTCGAAAAAGGAGGAGGAGGTGTACCTGACAGATCGAGCGACAAGACGAAGGCAGAAGAGAAGAAGCATGCAGTTCACCGTCGGTTGCGGCTCATCTCTGGAGGCGCCGCGGCCGAAAGAGAGAAGAAGCATGCAGTCAAGAATAAAAGTCAGATTCGAAGAGAAGAAGCATGCAGTTTACTAGTTATAATTATTACATTTAATAATACTAATTACAATAATAATGATGATGAAGAAGAGGAGGATTCTTGTGTTTTTTCATAATTTTGGTGCGACAACACTTGATGGAAAATAAGCATGAGAGACAAGCATGCAAGACTTCATATTCGATCTCAATCTTTCTTATCAACACAAAAAATCACAATTGTTCCTGACATGACTTTCTTTTTCCTCTAAATCCTGTATATTCTCACACATCAAAAGGCCCCGTAATGTCCACGACCAAATAATTATAAATCTAGCACGGAGTACCTCTCCGAATTTAAAGAAGACAGGCTCATCAAAAAATGCTCGGCCTAGAAATTCTTCGTGGCATAAGAAAAATGTGGTACTTATTGAAGGATCCACTCCACTACATTAGATAAAAAAATCAAGGCCCAAAGTTCCAATGAAAACAAAGATATAAGCGGGCTAAACGGGCCGATTTGATGGGACTATTAAAAGCTGAATCTTTAAATCCTTCTCCTTTTTTTTTGGACTCGATCCAACAAATGAAATTTCTTTGTGGTACAAGGCCAAGTTTCGGCCAGTAACAAAAATTTGAATGCTGAAAAAAAATGATGAATCTCTAACTAACTATGTTGTACGGATACGGATACGGATACGGATACGGATAGCGTATCCGATACGATAAGGATATGGCGATACGGTATTTTTCAAAAAATCACGGATACGAATACGGCTACATAATTATTAATTTAATATATTTATATTATATATAATTAATAAATAAGTAATAAATTAAATAATAAATTAATAATATTTTTAAATTAAATATCATGACAATAAATAATATCAATCAAACAATATAAATATCATAAAATTATCATAAACTTGTTCTAAAAATATTTTAGAACTAATCTAGAAGTATCCTAGAAGTATCTATATACATTATTTAAAAATATAATGGGCCAAAATATATAATAGGCCGAAGTATCATAAATGGAGTATCCCAGCCGTATCCTGGACGTATCCCAGCCGTATCCTGCCGTATCCACGCCGTATCCGGAAAAAATAAATATTAAAATATTCGAATACGCTACGTGGCGTATCTAATACGTATCCGAGCCGTATCGCACCCGTATCCGTATCGGATACGCATATCCTCATGATACTTTTGCATTTTTGAAGTATCCGCGTAACATAGCTGACTAATGATCCTCCCGTTTCTAATCAACCAATGTATTGTGAAATATATCATAAAGTATCATTAAAATAATAACACCAAATTTTATGAGGAGTTCTATGATATACCTATTTTATTTTATGATATATCATCTTTTGTTGGATGGATGAAATTAAATGATTTTCTTAATCCAACGATATCAATTAAATTCGTTACCATAAATTATTTTGATAAGATTATGTTAGACCTCAATTAAAAGGACAAAAATATATTCATTTGTAATTTTATCTCTCCTACTAAAACATCTTTATTTGACAGGTATTAATTACTTAATGAATAAATTATCTTTCTCCTTATCAAACATCATAATTTGTTTTTTGACAAGGTCATGTAGACTTTAGCCTCTATGTTCACCCATACAAACATATCTTCGTTAACTTCTGACAAATGTATGTTCCAATTATCCTAAAACCTATTGCTTGCTTCTTTATTTGACATTAAAAAATAAAAAAAATTCTCGATCAACATAAATAGGTTTTGATTGGACAAAAAAAATACTATGTTAGTGCACATTTAGACACGACAAATCCTTTAAAATTGAGAACCATCACAAAATCACTTAAAGTTTGTTAAAAATAATGAAGTATATTACTATGAGGGATATATATATGTAAAATCTTCTTCTTCAAAATTGAAAAGTATATTACTATGAGAAATATATATTTGTTAAATGCTCTTGTTCAAAATTGAAGAGTCGAGTTATTAGAATCGAGTTGTGAAGAGAGCGTGGAGAAAAAAAAAGACGCTCGCGAGAGGAAAATGTCCGTAAATTGGGAAGGAGAGGAAGAGAGGAAAAAAATAAAATAATAGAGAACATCAATAATGAATTAAATGAAAAGATAAAAAATAAATTTACTAATACGTAAAACGTTTTTTGAATTATGTTTGATATTGAATAAAAATAAATACGAAAATAATTAAATGATGAGTTTTTTTGTTAAAAAATTATCATCCGATGGAAAATGTTAACTTTAACTTCTTAGGGATAAGGGTAAAAAGGTCCAACTCACTTTCTAGGGTTTATCAACTAATTTAAAAGTGAGGTGGTTTTTCATAATTTCCAAAAATATCAAGTAAGTTTTCGAAGAATTCCGCCCTTCATTTAAATAAATGTTCCTAAATAACCGAATACTTACTATCGTAATTGATGGATACAACCCTTTATCAAACAACGAAAAATACAAATGACCAGAATTATCATTCAGCATAGACCAGCAACACGCTTCATAGACTCGAGAGATGGCCACACTACCTTCGCCAAGTTCGGCCTTTTCATTTTCAATGGATGACTACACCTCATGCCCAATAATGCAAATTCTTGGGCCTCTTTTATTGGCCAGTTGCCTTTTGAATCAACAACTAACTTATCCAATTTGCAATTATCCGGATCTTCCCCAACAAAATTCTTTATCCCTAGAGGATCTTTGCCGGTGACAAGTTGCAATAATATAATACCAAATGAATAAATATCACATAGTGGAGTCAATTCATTGCTCGAAAAAAACTCTGGGGCACAGTAGGCTGCCGTAAATTTCAGGATTTTTGTAAGATGTAGAGGAGTGAATGTCTCATCTCATTGCTTTGATACAATTTGCGAGAGATTCCAAAGTCGCAGAGTTTGCTTACATAATTAGAGTCTAGTAGAATATTCTGAGGTTTCAGGTCACCGTGAGCAATTCCATGCGGCGGCACTGAGTGGAGGAAGATGAGGGCAGAACATATTTCAGAAGCAATGCGAATTCGATCTCGCCAAGTGAGTTTGGAGTTTTTTCCTCCGGTTAGGAAGGTGTCAAGGCTATTTGGTACGAACTCGAAGATAAGAGCCCGTGCATTAGGATTCACTCCAATGAGTGAGACGAGATTCGGGTGCCTTACCTTCGTCAAGATTTCTACCTAAAATTGTCAATACATGCTTGATTAGTTGTTTTTTTTCTCATCTAGTAACATCCTCTATTATAATTGATAGTTAACAAATGCTACGATGAAAACTATTTTTGCTCTTCAATTATCAACTTTGGCATTTACGTCCTCATCCAATTATTTAGTTTAAGTGTGAATAACCTCAACATCTCATTATAATCATCTTATTATCGATTTTTATCTATAAAACATTGTTGCCATCATATACCTTACATAATTATTTCTCTCTTACATTAGTCATTCAAAATGCTAAAGAGATGTGACATAAAACTGCTCAATGCTTAGGAAAATGTTGGACATACCCCAATCTTTCCTCCAAAATTTTTGATGATGTGAATATAATTTAAGATCTTAAGAACTAACATTTTAATTCATGATTGAACATCTTAATTATATGTTCAATCATAAATTAAAATAATCAAACCATAAATTAAGATATTAAATCATGTATTTATTTATTAATTTTAAGATGTTAACTCATATCCACGTCATCAAAAAAATCTTTGAATAGAATACTAGGAGATGTACACCACTACTCATATATTTATTATAAGTATTGGCTGATGAGCAATTCTTCGATACATCATTTTAAAAAGGATATTTTGAATATTCTTACATTAATTAGATTTAATTTGATTATGTGAATGATGATTTATTTTTTATTTGAACGTATCATTAATAAGTAACTGAAAGAATTCCCAAAATATCATTTTTAATTTACATATGATTTTATGGAAAATGGATTATCATAGAACGGAAAATGGATTATCAAAGAACCAGCCTTTACATATTTTTGTTGGTTCTTGGTTCAACAGTCAGAAAAAATATAGAAAAGCTACGACAAAATTAAAAGAATATTTTTTATTTGTAAGTGAAAATTACTCATGGTTATTCATCTAATTATGAGATTTACCTCTTGATGAAACTCGGTATCTCCTTCGGAGCTTTCGGATTTCAACATTTTAATAGCTACATTTGTGTGCCGTAGAAAGCCCTTAAAAACGATACCAAATGCTCCTTCTCCAATCTTGCAAGAGTTATCGAAGTTATTGGTTGCTTCTTCAAGCTCTGCTCGACTAAATTCGTTCTCCACACTCATACGGGGAATTTCCTTGACATTCTTTAATGTGTTATCTCTCTCGATTTGTAATTGTTCGACTTGACGCTCAAGTGCAGCCTTGGAATCTAGCAATTTTTGTTGTTCGATTCTCACATCTTCAAGGTTTTTCTTGAGCTATATGAAGAAGACAAACATCCCAAAAAATCATGAACAATGTTAGTTTAAATTATCCTTATATATAATAAGTGATAATATGTTGTCATGTTACATATTAGAAAGGCAACTATAATATGCACTTCCAATCCACCCAACATCTTTGATGCGAACTTTTAAAATAATTAAGAAAAAAGTTAACAACTGATTTTTTGTATTAACCAATTAATAACACAGTTAACATAGAGGTCATATATCATGCCCCTCAAATTATCCCACAATTTATCCACAATAGTAATTCATGATTAATCCAATAATTAGTGCATTGGATTATTGATTAATTCATAATTATTATTTTTAAATATTTAGAATTAATCATTAATTAGTATGGATTTTAATTTCATATTAAATTTTTAGTAATCATGTATTAATTGTCAATTCATTTTGCTAATTATGAAATTAATTAGTGCGGAGGAATGGTTGGGAAAATGAAGGGGAAAAGTATAATTGACAATGTCGCAGTGAATTAATGCATGTTAATTCATTATTATATGTTGATTATGCATGTTGTTCATTACCCCCAATTCATCATTTTTTAGTTTCGCATCAAAAATATTGGGGGTGCTTTTGGAGGGCACACCATGATATCGATGTCATCTTTCGCAACTAACATTCTAATTAACAAGGTGAATTAACGATTAATAAAAGAAATGTAATTAATCTTCATCAATTAATATTTAATTATAAATATTCAAAAAAAAAAAATTATGAATTAATCCTTATTTCACCTTGTTAATTAAAATGTTAAATATTAAAAAATGTGATGTCATCAGATGCATCTATTCACGTGTGCGTGGGTGTGTGTGTGTGCGCCTCTAGATGCATCTATTCATACCTTTGCAGATTTAAGAACTTTATATTGGAAGGTAGTACGAAGTTCTTCATGCTGTTTTCTGGTTGTTTCTAGGAGAGCCTTGTAATTCACTAGTTGAAGCTCAATTGCAGTCTTGGATTCCTCTAGTTTTTGCTGGTCAATTCTTTCTTTTTCCAGGGTTTTCTCTATTTCAGTCCTCCTTTGAGTTTCTATATCAAGAGAACTCTTGAGCTGCAGGAAAAATGAATCACGATTGTTATGATGAATTGCAGCAAAAAAGATACTTGATGTCCAAAAAATAAAAAAGATAAAAGCAATGCTATGTATGGATAACTAGTCAAGATATGATCTGGTCCAGGTGTTCAAATTAATAAAAAACTAGGATTTTAACAGCCAAAAGAAAAAATTATGTGAATTAAAACCTTTTTTTTATGTTGTTTGAGCATCTAGTAGATAGGTTCTACCAGCGGATCTATTAAAATGGGTTAGGGGACTACAGATGCAACCGTCTCCATAGAGTTTTGAGCGTTAATATATATAAAATTAGAAAAGAGATCGGGCTCTACCCTACCAAATCCTCCCCTCCTCCCACCCAAAAAAAAAAAAAATTGAAATATTTTTCACCTCCTCCTAAAATACTATTTCAACATTGGTACAGATAGGGATGTCAACGGTTCGGATCCGGTTCGGATAGTGGTCATACCAGATCCATATCCACACCATTGACATCCCTAGGTACAGAGCAAAATCTGTCATTGGACTTTACCGTACGGTGGTTTTTAAAAAAAAAATGATTTGTTAATTATGTGAGTTAATTAGGAAACTGGAGATTTGGAATCAAATGACAAAATATAATTAACCTTAAAAAAAGACAACAAAGAATGGACTATGAGAAAATATACTTGCAAAGAAATATCCATTAATTCTTTTCTGGCTGCCTCAAATTCTTTTCTGGTTTTATAAAGATAAGAGTCAACCACGATTATGATGACAATTTGCAACAAGATAATAATTTTTATCGTCTAAAAAGTAAAAAATCTATAATAAAATATATAAAGATAAGACCAATGTTTAGTGGCAGGTAACGTTTGGATTTTTGTTTACACGTGACAGATGTTATTCCGCAATTATAGTAGATTGTAATATTATTTTTTTTGAAAATATTTATTGCTATTCAAATCATGGCACAATTTTAAGGGTACCCTATAAAATATAATAATTTTACATACATCTTTCAATAGTGTGAAAGTGAAACCTTACGAGTACCCCCTCAAACCGTTCGAATATCATTGATATCCCTTTAAACCCCTTTAAATATCATGGTTACCCTATATAATTCTTAAGATGTCATATATGCCGCTAGTGTCTCATCAAAAACCATCAAAGCACTTCTCGTTAGTAATCTATCAAATTACCTGATTTTTTGTATAATTTATGAAATTTTTCTTCTTAAATAATATTTAGAACCATAAAATAATCGATATTTGTCAAATCCATCTCGTGATATCTTTTCAAAAACGATTATTCAAATCAATATTATGCTCAAAATTGTAAGTTGCTACTATATTTGTATAGGTACAAAACGGAAAAATATTACGATCGAGAAAATTAGCAAATGTTTAACTACAAGTTCATTTTAAGGACATCCATGATATTTGAAAGAACTTATAGTATTTATGAAATCTCACGTTTTTAGGAAAATACGAGAAACTATGATATTTTACACTGGCACATATAAAATTTTACCTTGAATCATTAGGTAAGGAGGCCTTCTACTAGTATGACACCCCACGTTCCCCACCATTTCATGATAAATCATCGATTATAAATTAAGTCATTAATTATCTCTATGAATTAATTAACAAGTAGTCTATATTTGTTAATTTTTGAATATTCATATATTCCTTAACTGGTAGAGATTTAATTATATATTAAATTTGTAATAATTATGAATTAATTATTAGTTAACTCTGCTAATTGAGGTATTGATCATTATTTGATGACGGGAGAATGGGGAAGTGTAATTTTCCTTAGATAAGAGTGGATCATACGATGACTTACAATCTCCTCAATCAATTGATGAAATGCCTTTAGTGTGAATGCGATGTTAAATGAGTAGTAGATGATAAATGACTAAATATTTTAACTTTAACACATCTCGTTTTATTTGTTTCATTTAGCTTTAATTGTAAGCACATCAATTATCGTGAGCAATTTAAGAATAAATATATATTTCCAAAAAATAAAAGAGTCACAACTATGAGAAGGATTTTTACTTACTTGCTTATCAGCAAAATTCTTCATAGACTCGATCTCCTTCCAGACAGTCGCTAGATCTGGTCTTTTAGTTTTTCTGCTTACTTGAGGGCTGCAACGAAGGCCCATTATAATCAGCTTTTTTGCCTCTTCAAATGGCCACTTACCGGCAGAACTATCTATTATTTTGTCCACTCTCTCACCGTGGACTGCTCGTTGTACATAGTCCACTAATCCTCGTGGATCTCTCCTAGTAACTAATTGTAGTATTAAGATGCCCAGGGCTTGCACATCATATTCCACCGTCATAGCACTACTCATGCCGAACAAACTGTTCATATACCACCTTTTGCCACTGGGGTATCCCACTTCGAGTAATGGATATACATCTTCTACGCATATTGCGCCAAATCCGCTTAGCTTAATTGAATAGTTTGAGTCGAGAAGGATATTTGTAGGTTTGATGTCACCATGAGCTGTCCCATGAGGTTTAGGGACAGAACTAAGAAATTTGAGAACCGAACTAAGCTCAAAGGCAATTCTGATGCGGGTTTGCCAACAGAGTGCTCCTGTACTATTATTTTTGTTTAGATAGGCGTCGAGACTGCCATTTGTTGCGTACTCAAAAATAAGAGCATGAGCCTCCCAACATATTCCTATGAGTGTGATTATGTTTGGGTGTCTTACCCTGCTAAGGACTTCTGCCTGCAAAAAAGCAAAAATAAAAAATATTAAATTACTGCTTTAACTTATAATTCAATTTGATTTGGTATACTGGTTGCAGACATATCTTTATGATTGTACTGGTTTCGGATGTAGTTCCATTTTTTTTTTCTTTATTAAGTTTATTTTGTTCAATTTTTTTAGAGTGAAGGTTATTAATCCTGATTAAATGGCATTCATAGTAGAAATTACCTCTTCATTAAATTCGGCCTCTCCTAAAAGGCCTTTCATTTTGTATATCTTTATGGCAACTGTTGTGTGTTTAAGAAAACCTTCATAAACATTACCAAATGTCCCCTCTCCAATCTTGAGTGATTTATCAAGATTGTTTGTAGCTTCTTTAATCTCCGAGAAGCTAAACTTTGTCACGTACCTCAGCTGCTCGCTAGCCTCGGACTTCTTCATTTTTGTTCTGCTTCAGTTATTCAGATAGTTTCTACGTCAAGAGAATTTTCAAGCTGCAAGAAAAAAAATCATCCTTAATATGTCGAAGATCTAACTTCAACAAAGAAACTACTCAAAGAGAATCTTCAGTCCTTCATTATATAATAAACCATAACATATTAAAGAAATAATGATTTGCAGTAGTTAAATAAAACAAGATCAAACACTAAAAACTAAAAAGAACCCCAACATCCGGCATGCAATGAAAAAGATCCTCGGAAAAATTTGTTAAAAAGGAGATCTAATATCAACAAATCATTTCTCTTGAATAATCAGATGCACCTTGATTTCTTTTAGCTGAAATTAGAAGCATGCTCATCTTTTTTTGAAAACTTAGAATCCCCACAACCAACTAGTAAAGCTCGTTCATTACCTTTGTATCTCTCTTGGGGGAGAGGTGGGGGTATGTGCAACATTTTCCAGACTTTATTGAGCTCGATTATCAGATCACTTCAAGAAATATTGAGAAAACCAGTTGTATTCGTTTCATATATTAGGGGTTATTAAAGTGAAGGGCTCATTTGATTATAAAGTCAATGAGTTAAACTGGCAAAATACAATTTACAAACACTTTTCTCTAATATTTCGGTGCCACGTCATTTTTTCTACCCAACCATATTATATCGGATTCCAAATACTAGCTAAACTCAAATTAAATTTTCCATGGAAGAAGACGTCCCATTTATTTATTATTTTTTTTTTTGAACACTTTTAGTTTTCTCTAATATTTCGGTGCCACGTCATTTTTTCTACCCAACCATATTATATCGGATTCCAAATACTAGCTAAACTCAAATTAAATTTTCCATGGAAGAAGACGTCCCATTTATTTATTTATTTTTTTTTGAACACTTTTAGTTTTCTCTAATATTTCGGTGCCACGTCATTTTTTCTACCCAACCATATTATATCGGATTCCAAATACTAGCTAAACTCAAATTAAATTTTCCATGGAAGAAAACGTCCCATTTATTTATTATTTTTTTTTTGAACACTTTTAGTTTTCTCTAAAATTTCGGTGCCACGCCATTTTTTCTACCCAACCATATTATATCGGATTCCAAATACTAGCTAAACTCAAATTAAATTTTCCATGGAAGAAGACGTCCCATTTATTTATTATTATTTTTTTGAACACTTTTAGTTTTCTCTAATATTTCGGTGCCACGTCATTTTTTCTACCCAACCATATTATATCGGATTCCAAATACTAGCTAAACTCAAATTAAATTTTCCATGGAAGAAGACGTCCCATTTCTTTCTTTCTTTCTTTTTTTTGAACACTTTTAGTTTTCTCTAATATTTCGGTGCCACGTAATTTTTTCTACCCAACCATATTATATCGGATTCCAAATACTAGCCAAACTCAAATTAAATTTCCATGGAAAAAGACGTCCCATTTTTTTTTTTTTTTTTTTTTTTTTGAACACTTTTAGTTTTCTCTAATAATTCAGTGCCACGTCATTTTTTCTACCCAACCATATTATATCGGATTCCAAATACTAGCTAAACTCAAATTAAATTTTCCATGGAAGAAGACGTCCCATTTCTTTCTTTCTTTCTTTTTTTTTAACACTTTTAGTTTTCTCTAATATTTCGGTGCCACGTCATTTTTTCTACCCAACCATATTATATCGGATTCCAAATACTAGCTAAACTCAAATTAAATTTTTCATGGAAAAAGACGTCCCATTTCTTTCTTTCTTTCTTTTTTTTGAACACTTTTAGTTTTCTCTAATATTTCGGTGCCACGTCATTTTTTTTACCCAACCATATTATATCGGATTCCAAATACTAGCTAAACTCAAATTAAATTTTCCATGGAAGAAGACGTCCCATTTATTTATTATTTTTTTTTTGAACACTTTTAGTTTTCTCTAATATTTCAGTGCCACGTCATTTTTTCTACCCAACCATATTATATCGGATTCCAAATACTAGCTAAACTCAAATTAAATTTTCCATGGAAGAAGACGTCCCATTTATTTATTATTATTTTTTTTGAACACTTTTAGTTTTCTCTAATATTTCAGTGCCACGTCATTTTTTCTACCCAATCATATTATATCGGATTCCAAATACCTAGCTAAACTCAAATTAAATTTTCCATGGAAGAAGACGTCCCATTTATTTATTTATTTATTATTTTTTTTTTGAACACTTTTAGTTTTCTCTAATATTTCAGTGTCACGTCATTTTTTCTACCCAACCATATTATATCGGATTCCAAATACTAGCTAAACTCAAATTAAATTTTCCATGGAAGAAGACGTCCCATTTATTTATTATTTTTTTTTTGAACACTTTTAGTTTTTTCTAATATTTCAGTGCCACGTCATTTTTTCTATCCAACCATATTATATCGGATTTCAAATACTAGCTAAACTCAAATTAAATTTTCCAAGAAAGAAGACGTCCCATTTCTTTCTTTCTTTTTTTTTGAACACTTTTAGTTTTCTCTTAATATTTTGATGCCACGTCATTTTTTTCTCAAAAAAGAAAAAGAATTCTTCCCATCTCGTACGGACACAAAGAAAAGAAAGACATGCGAAGACACAAGACATAAGAGCAGCGCTTAGACTTTCTCATCGCCGTTCTCCTCACAGGGTTTCTCATTGCCGTTCTTCTCATCTAGACTTCCTCAACCTCGTCCAATTAGACATGGGTTTCTCATCGCGTCGGCGATTCTTCATAGGGTTTCTCATCGCTGTATTCCTCCCCGCCTCCCCCAATCAGACATGGTAATTTACGATTTTCTTACTCTATTTTTTGGTGAAATTTGGATAGTAATTCTCGGTTTCGAATGGTTTTCTAATTCTTTCTTAAACCAACTTTTTTTCGATTATTCTCGTAGATTTCGTGTTATTCTGGAAATTTCATGTTATTGACTGTTTAGTTTGCTGATTTAGTGATTTTTCTTGAATTTCGTGTTTTTGCTGATTAAGAAGTTGCCAATTAATTGTTGCTGATTTGCGGTTTTTTTGTGCACATATAATCTATTTTTAGTTGGTGATTTCACTGTTAATTTTAGTAAACAATAATCAATTGATCGGTTAATTTAGGGGCTTTTGCACTTTCCATTTATTAATTGATTTCATTCTTTTTTACTTCACAATTAATTGCTTACCTCACTCTTTTTACCATGGTTTGTAATATCGGCCCAGTATATCGGACTCGGTGACAAGATGAGTCTCCCCTGATAATATCGGACCCGAGCAACCGATTTGTTTTGTTTTGTTTTGTTTTGTTAAGTTCATGCGTTGAGATGATAAGATCTTGGTCTGAGGTCGCAAAATAATGGAGATAATTGATCAAATTTTTTTCTTGTATTTTGGGTATGGAAACAAAGAGTGTAACAATGGAGAAACGTGTTTGAAAGAGAAGAAAATGACTAATGTAATGTCCTCTGAGAAAAAGAAAGTACAACAAAACTCTAGGAGACTATTAACATCTTTTTATAAAAAGTACATTGAACATTAATTATTTCTGTACATGTACGGTTTGTATTGAAGTTAAAAGCCACGTCGTAAGGATACGGGTACGAATATCGTATCCGATTCCGTATCAGATACGGTGATACGATATTTCTTTAAAATTCTAGCATACGATTACGTTATATACTTATATATGTATATGTATATTATTTAATATTATTTTAATATAATAAATACATATATTTAAATAGTTTTATTAAATTATTATAAAAATAATATCGATTTGGATATTTTACGAATAAATAAATTAAAAAATATGTGATGTAAAATCCTATTGAATAGTAAAAGTATTGGGTATTTTTAAATTGGACAAAAAAATAAAAATAATGGGTCAGCTGTATCGGAACCGTATCCCGCCGTATCGGAACCGTATCCAGCCGTATCGAAAACGTATCGTGCCGTATCAGAAACGTATCGGTTCAAATTTATATACTAAAATAGTCTGATACGCCACGTGACGTATCGGATACGTATCGGTGTCGTATCGGTGGCGTATCCATATCCGATACGGGTATGGTTCGTTTTTTGAAGTATCCGCACAACATATGTTAAAAATTCTCTCATATTACTATTTATTATTTTTCTTATTGAAGGGTTTTATTTAAAAAGAACAGAAAATACATTTAACATTTATAAAACTAAGAACTTAATAAAGTTAAGTATATATTATATTAATATAGCAAATCTTTAAATAGATATAATGCTGAACAATGGGCCGTAATTTCGACGGGACTGTGAACACATTCGACAATAACTACTTTTTAATGTTGCAACAGAAAAAGGGAGTGTTTTCTTCTGACGAAGTTTTGTATGTCGATTCAAGGTCTCAGAGTACAGTAGACCAGTTTGCGGCGAACCAAAATGCATTTTTTACTGCATTTTCCAGTGCAATGTTAAAGCTGGGAAGGATTGGGATTAAGACAGCCGCAAATGGTGAGATACGGAAGGATTGTCAATTCACGAACTAATTGCGTATCGTTGTTTGTTTTATTTGTTCTTTCGAGAATCAATCCATGTAATAAAGCTTGGTTTCATCAATTAAGTCAATTGTTTTGTTTATATAAAGTAAATAAAAGGAATTGTATATTCCATGTTTTATTCAACAAATGGCAAATATTGTTATGGTTATGTTGAATTATAATAAAAGTATTGAAGGATGTTGACTGTTCTCTCTATATTTTAATTTTATGTAAATGTGACATCAAGAATATTACTAATTGTTCATATGACATGAGTTAGGGGTGTTCATTCGGCCCGTTCGGTTAAAACCGAATCGAAAAAAATCAAACCGAACCGAACCGTTTTAATTTTCGAACCAATTAAAAACCGAACCGAATAAACCAAATTCGGTTTATCCGGTTAAACCGAATAAGAAACATTATAATTTTAAAATAAAAATAAATTTATCCAAAAAAAATATATTTTATTTATCCAAACATATAAATACATATTATAAAACATAATTATATTATTGTATAGATTATTATATTTATTTTTTATAATTTAACATTAACATATTAAAAAATTTACGAAAGATGGATGTTATTCGGTCGGTTCGGTTTAACCGGTTTTCAAAACATTAAAACCGAACCGAACCGAACAAACCGGACAATACCATTTTTTGAACCGAACGATTAACCGAATTCGACCGGTTCGGTTAGGTATCCGAATAAACCGAACCGTTTGAACACCCCTAGCATGATTCGAACAAAGAAAAATTCAAATCACGTGACTGCTCGTGAGGTTGGAATGATAATATGGCATATAAATATAACAATACAACTAAAATTAACTAATTAAGTAATTGAGAAATATACAAAACCATGAATAACGTTTGAGATTTTGTGTTGAGTTTATAGTGACTAGTTTATTTTCCCGAGCAATTGCGCGAGATTCTTCGAGTTTGTTATGATTTAATTTTTCCGAATGTGTAATTGGATTCCACATTTTTTGGTTTGATTGTTCATACATCTTTGATTTGGTTTGATTGTTTATAGTGACTAGTTTATTTTCCCGAGCAATTGCGCGAGATTCTTCGAGTTTGTTATGATTTAATTTTTTCGAATGTGTAATTGGATTCCACATTTTTTGGTTTGATTGTTCATACATCTTTGATTTGGTGTATTTTTAACTACCTAACTTTGTTGGATATTGTAAAAATAATTCTTCTTTTTATAAACTTCAAAATAAATCCTCTAGCAAACTTTCATTTCCAAATATCGCATACAGATGATATAAAAAAAAAGTTTTACCAAAATACTCTTCAATTTTCATACGTAATGATTAATTTTTTTTATTTCTTATTAGTTTTAAGAAAACTCATAAGCATTTGTTAACATGTAGTGATTTAAAAAAATCAAATTATTACGCAATGTGCTTATATAATTTTAATATTGTATTTATTATTCATGAAAAACTAACATTACATAATAATAAAATAATAAATAATAAATAACACATTGAAAATAAATATAGTTATAGAAGAATATATATTTATATAATTTTAGATTTTTTAAAAATTAATGGTAAGTAAGAAAATCCAAGGGCTAAAATTCAATCAATCAAAGATGATGATCAAGGCCACATGATCTTCAAAAAAAAAGATGATCAAGGCCACATGGCCAAAAAAAATGATAAATTAATAATGAATAAGCAAGTCAAATGATTGAAATTGAATCAATCAAAGATAATGATTAAGATCACATGGCAAAAAAAATTGATGATTGAGAGGTATAACGTGTTTATGGTTATTTCATTTATTATTCATGAAAAACTAATATCATATAACAATAAAATAAACAATAATAAATAAATACACTGAGAATATATTGTTAGAAAAATATTTGTTTAAACACCTAGTTTTTTATTTTCATTCTCTTTTTGTGTGTTGTTTTAATAGTTTCATGATATTTTATTTTTTAAATATTTGCAAGGTGTTTAAATATTGTGTTCATCTAAATGGGGGTATTTTCGTCAAACGGAGAACAAACACACACACGCAGAAACGGAGAACAAACACACACACTTAATAAGTAAAAACGAGTGTTATAATGGGGGTATTTTCGTCATAAAGATTGAGGGTTCGAGAAATATTAATTTGGCATATACTGAGGGTTTGATGGGGGTATTTTTTTCACCTAAAAGAAGATTGGAGTCGGAGATGATTTATTCATTCTTTTTAAACTACAACTGAGCCCACTCAGCCTTGTAAATTGAAAAAACAAATGTTTAATATAATTATAATTGGATTCACTCGGTCCATTATGATCTTTATTGCAACCGTGTACAGAAATGATGGATGCCTTGCAAAACACGTCCCATGGAATCAAAAAAATCAAATTTTATTTGTTGTTGTTTATTGGTTTGTACGATATTCGTTAAAAATTGCGAGTAATAATAGGGACCACCAAATTGGAAAGACACAAATGATGAATATGTACAACAAATATGTGCAATAGAACGGAAATACTAAACTTTGCTTTGCTGGAGTTTGTTGGTTTGTACACAATGAATTGTCTCATCTTAGGCAAATACTGATATGGAAACAAATAGAGGCAATTTCATTTGTATCCCTACTTAACATTAAACTAACATATTTATTCCTCTAAAATAAGTAACGTATTTATCCTTTCTAAATTCAATTTGTATCAAATTTATCCACTTACAATTTGTAAAATATCAATTTTATCCAAACCGTTAAATTGCCGTCAAATAACTATGATATCAAAATTTGAAATCTAATTAAATCAACTTATATAAAATGAAATTACCAAACTACCCTTTTCACTCGAATCTTCTCTCTAACCACAAAATTTGAAATCTATTACTGGTTGGAGGTGGGGTTTTGAGAAATATTAATTTGGCCTATATTGAGGGTTTGATGGGGGTATTTTTTCACCTAAAAGAAGAATGGAGATGATTTATTCATTTTTTAAATCTACAACTGAGACCACTCGGCCTTGTACATTCAAAAACAATTTTTTAATAGAATTATAGTTTAGTTGGGTTCACTCGGTCCATTATGATCTTATTGTATTATTACTAGGCAACAATATAATATAATATAATACTATATAATATAATATTATATAGTATTATATAATATAATATAATATATTATATTATAATTAATTCATTTAATATTGTAAATTATGGGCTTCTATATTAAAGATCAAACAAGGTATTTTTTGTTTGCAGGTTTTTGAAAGCATATAATCAAATAACTCAAATATATCCTCAAACATATAAATATCAAATACTTGTATTTAAATTTATTAACCTCCAATTAAATATTCAATATAAATAAATGTCTTGGGCTCTGTCCATTCTTGAAAATTCTCAATTTCAATCAATGACTCAACAATAAGCCTATATTTTGTTCGGCCAAACATTTTGTTGGGCCAAGTAGACTTGATACTTTTTAGTGTGTCAAATACACTTTAAGTGAAATATAACCTTTTAGAAAAAGAAAAATTTTTTAATTAGAAACATAAATCTCTTATAATTTTTTATATTACATATTTATTTATTAAAGACATGACACGTTTATAAACTATATTACATAGTAGCAAATATTAATGAAATTCAATAGATGAAACATAACAATAAAATTTCATTTTAATATACAATTACGCCGAAACAAAGCGGGAGTACTGTCATATTTGATCTTGACCGTAAGTCTCGATCCAACTCACTCTTGATTTTTTGAATTATGATACTCGATCTTGGCACTCCTGGACCGTCACCGTCAATTGTGCGGGCTTCCCCGAGATTGGAACAACCGCCTCGACGATCGGCTGAGCCACAAAAACAAGCTCAGCTTATTCTTGAGTGGCTATTAGCCCATGAAAATCATAGCCGAGCCATATTTCAATTATATAAATCCAACATTTAATTTCCTCCGGTGTCCTATGAAAAAGTTAAAATCAAATCTTATAATCTTTCGAGTTAATCATATGTATATGTAGATGGAGACACTGAACTGGATATATTAATATGCATATATAAGTATTTATATTATCACATATTAGCAGTTCATTGGGTTTAGTTTCATGTTGATGGTGTTGGCTAACTATCAATGATTCATGTGGATAATTTGCACAACATAAGCATGTGAGCTAGCATGAACAAATCATGAATCAAACTCAAATGAATCAAACTTGAACTCGGTTAACTCGAAACCTAATAAGTAGTAGGGTGATCATATGCACTGTGCGCATCATAATTTATTTATATCTTTATTTTGTATTATTTATATATGTTTTATTTAATATTTCTTTTTCTTTTGTTTATATATTGTACTTTTCTATATGATTTATTACAATTTCAAATTATGTAATTATATATTGTGATATTTTCAGATTTTATTTACATTTTACCCCATATGAAATTATATAAATGTGTCACATCAAAAAATATTCTCCCCTCCCATTAATTTTTGGATACTCGGCGTCTGCTGAGGCCACGTATCCTTTTTCTACAGTACACACCATCGTAATCTCTCTCTTTTCTTCTTTGTCCCCAAACCCATCCCAAGCCCTCTCTCTCCCGGACCATTTCACAGAACTCTCTCCACCTCCACTGCGAGCAGAGTGGGAAGCCACAGACGGCAACGGACGGCAACGGAGCTCCCTCCGCCACAGCTGCACATAGCTTCGCAGAGGCGAGAAGCCACAGACGGCACGCGAGGATGAAGCCGATTCTCGCTGGTATGGACGGCAACGGCGCTCCCTTCGCCACAGGATTGAAACTCGACGACCGCCGCTGCCGCGCCTCCTCCTTCCTCTTGAAGACAATCCACGCCGGATTCCTCTGCCTCCGCCGGGTTTCTCTGTAACCATCGCACAAATCGAAGCTAACCCTAGAAATTGGTACTTTTTTACTTTTTGTTCATAATTTAGTTGCGATTTGTTTAATTAATTTTCTTATAGGAATTAGATTTAGTTGAATCATCTTTAAAAAGCCTTTTATTTTGAACTTAGATTGAACCGAAATCTTTAATTAATTTTGAACCATGACTGATTTTGAACATAGTTGAATCGGCTTTGTTTAATTAATTTTGAACTGAAATCTTCAATGATTGAACTTTGATTGGATTTCCCAATTACCAGTGAAGTTCTAACTAAGACGTAACAATTACCAATTTGTGTAATTTTCAGATATGCAATTTGCGTTTTTTTTTTTAAAGTTAAAATTTGATTGCATTTATGTAATGATTGAATATAAAATTTGATTGGAAGGTAAGCCACAAGCATCGAGAAAGTATCGAGATATCCATTTTCAGTTTGGAAGGTCAGCCACAAGCATTGAGAAAGCATCGAGCTTGTTATAATAAATTGGCGAGCGGAAATTTATCTCTCTTATTAATTTTACAAGGTATATTATTATCCGATGAGTCATTCGTATGATTTCTCATTTTAATTTTAGTAATTTCTCTTTAATTCAGTAATTTCTCATTTTAATATCTGTAATTTCTCATTTGTGTGATTTTTTTAATTAAATTTAGTGATTTCTCATTTTAATTTATATTGTGTGCGATTCATTTGTGTTCCCTTTTAACAGGTTACGAGTGTGTTATATGATGATATATTGGACGATGTGGATAAAAGGCGCGGTATTGGATAAAGGGGTAATAGGGTATATATAAACCAAACCCTAGATTGGCTAGGGTTTTGGATAAACTATTCATTCTACACGCAGAACATAAAATGAACTGCTCCACTGCTACTGCTAGGCATCTCGCCTCAAGGTTAAATTTAATTATATCTTATTGGTAATTTGTAAATTTATGAGGACTAATTTGTAAATAATTTTCATGTTCCTACAGTGGACATGCCCAATTAAGTTAATTCTCTTACTCTTCACTGATTTTATCATTTCCCTTTTCAATTTTGTAAACTCACAGGGCATAAAAGCAAAATCTCCAAATCTAAAACCAAGTCATCTCTCTTTTGTTGGTTAATTCTAACCTAGAGGGGGGGTAAATTTGGCAATCTAACTTACACTTAGTTTAGATTTAAACCTAATTTACGGTGCGGAATAAATAATAATTTAGATGATAAAGATGATACCGTACAAACACTTTGACACAAGATGTTTGTTTACGAAGTTCGGTAGGTGGTTGCTTTGTAGCTTTAACTCACCCTTTACTCGCTTAATTGACCGACTCAATTATTTGCGAGTACCTACGTCTCCGGGAATGCCTTGTGCCTCTTTTTGGCTTTCGATTGAATTCCAACTCAACTCGATTACAAGGATTTGCCTAGATCGATTTACACGCTTCTATCGATCTATAGCTTAGGCTCTTTACAATTTGTTGCACTAGTCTATTACACTTTTTCACTAATCGAGCTACAACGTGATCGGTCACGTGAGTGGGATACGATTAGTGGAGAATATCGAAAGTAGATCAACGATCTAAAGAGGTTTCTCAAGCTATCAATGGATATAGATAATCACAGCTTAGGGTTTCTCTCTTTTTAGGTTTGAATGTTTGAAAATGAAGGAGTGGGAGAGAGAGACCCATGAAGGATTCTATTTATACTCTCTATAGAAATCCTTCAGAAAACTTGTAGTGCGTTCGAACGCATTAAAGTCCGTTCAGAACGCACTTGTAGTTTGTACTAGCCGTTTCAAAATAACGTGCAAGTACATCTTGGGTCCGTTCGAACGGACAATGTCCGTTCGTAACGGACTCAATTATACATAGCATTTTGCGTTCACAGGAACAAGAGTCCGTTCAACGCACTGAAAAGTGGGTGAACGGATTCCAGGTTGTCCGTTCGAACGCACATGTGTGTTCGTTCGAACGCACACATCCCTGTGACATTTTTCCGTTCACAGGAAGGATTGTCCGTTCAACGCACTCAGAAGGTGGGTGAACGGATTCTAATTATCCGTTCGAACGGACATGATTGTTCGTTCGAACGCACACATCCCTGTGACACGTTTGGTTCTAATCAAGGTTTAAAGTTTTGATATGTGGCAAGTCCGTTCTGAACGGACTTTGAGTTCGTTCAGAACGCACTTCCTGCTTGACTGAACTCTTTGTTATTTTGAACATGATTTTACTTGAGTTCTACTAGGTTTGTACCTATGGTTTATTTGTGGCGTATCCCACTCACGGAAGGCTTCAACATCTTGATTCTTGATGTATTCCAATGGCCTTCCTCGTGTTCTTCTTTTCTTGTTTATCTTGAGACTTCATGTCCTGATTCTTGATGTAATCCAATGAAGTCCTCCTTCACAAGTCCTCCTTCATCTTTGTATCGTACCTATGTTATCCTGCACTTTTCTGGATGTATACATTAGTAATGACAGTGTTTTGAAATAATCAAACTATCAGGAAATTTGAACCAACATCTTTCTCTACTGGTCATCTCACTAGAACCAACAACATAGGTTTATATATTTTAATCGATTTTCATTGAATCGAATTCTGTTAACTCAAATACTACAATCAAATTCATATCAGGTGTGATCGATAAAGTAGATTTCACAGTGTGACGCCTCTCATCCTCAATGCAAAACTTTTCAAGTTCATCTACAGGATTCTCAATCAACCAACCTTGGATCGCCCCTCTTGCCAAACAGGTTCTCCAGTAATTCCCAAACTCAAAACCAGGACTTTTACCAAAAAAACGCTTACATTTACAATTATTTGATTCAGTGCGATGCATACACGGCCCACCGTCGTCAGACCCAACATGTTTTCCTCAATTCATCAATAAAATTTGGTTCCTATTTGGTCAGTAATTGTATTTTCATATTTTATAGGATAAATGCATTATGCTCCGGTTGAAAATAGGGACATGCACATTTGATGCGAGGCGTAAAGACTCAATTTTCATTCGGAAAAATCACGCATTTTTGTCATGGAAAATATGTATAATGCTTGAAATCTTTTTGTGCAGACAGAAAATTTCTTCAGATTTGGTAATTTACTGATTTTGTTTGAAAAGAACAACTGTAGCTAATTTGAATTATATATTAATTATTTTATTTTTTTATTTTAACATTATTCATGTATAATTTGTTTTTTTTTTGTTTAGTAATTTGGAAGATGTGGATATTCTTCTATAATTCATTTTAATTATTACTTTTTATCATCCGTTAAATGCTGTCTAAATATTGTTCACTCAATTTATAAGTTTTTTTTGTTTGTTAAATATATATTTTTCAATTAACACTTTTTTTAACATCTTGAATAATCATTATAAATTTTTGAATGACATTGTAATTATTAGGTGTACACGGTACACCATTTTGTATACATTTGAGTTCCGTAATTGTTTCTATTGCTTTTTTTAAATGATTCATCGATAATTATAAACGAGCTTGTTTAGCTACAAAAATCGAAAATACCCGCAGCGAAGCGCGGGACTTGTCCTAGTCTTTTAAATGTTATTGTATATGGTATTTGAAGTTGCTATATGTCATCAAACAATCTTGTAAGAGATGTTATCTATCTATACTACATACTAAAGTTGCCACTTTTCCTGCCTCCTGGTTGAGCCACGTCACCAGGGGCCTTTTTGTAAAAAAAAAATATTTTTTTCACATTTTGGTCCTTTTATATTTACAATTTGGTCCTTTTTATTTGAAAAAATTATATTTTGGTCCTTTTTTATTCACATTTTGGTCTTTTTTATTGACATTTTGGTCCTTCAAGTTTAAAGAATTACATTAGGGTCCAGGGGCCTCTTTGTAAAAAAATTTAATTTAATTTACATTTTGGTCCTTTCTTAATTACATTTTGATCCTTTTTAGTTGAAAAACTATATTTTGGTCCTTTTTATTTACATTTTGGCCCTTTTAAGTTAAAAAACTTACATTTTGGTACTTCATATTTACATCTTGATCCTCTTTTATTTACATGTCGGTCCTTTTTCACATTTCCGAATTTATATTTTGGTCCTTTTTATTTATATTTCGGTCCTTTTAAACATTTGAATTTATATTTTTGTCCTTTTTATTTATATGTTGGTCCTTTTTAGTTCTAATTTACATTTTTTTATATTTATAAAGTTAAGAAAATTGTTCTTCTATGTTTGCTCCATGTCATCCTTTACAAAAAAATTTAATTTACATTTTGGTCCTTTCTTAATTACATTTTGACCCTTTTTAGTTGAAAAAACTATATTTTGGTCATTTTTATTTACATTTTGGCCCTTTTAAGCTTAAAAACTTACATTTTGGTCCTTCATATTTACATCTTGATCCTCTTTTATTTACATGTCGGTCCTTTTTCACATTTCCGAATTTATATTTTGGTCCTTTTTATTTATATTTTGGTATTTTTTAGTTTTAGTTTACACTTTGGTCTTTTTTTTTGAACATTTAGGTCCTTTTTAATTTAAATTTCGGTCCTTTTAAACATTTGAATTTGTATTTTTGTCATTTTTATTTATATGTTGGTCCTTTTTAGTTCTAATTTACATTTTTTGATATTTATAAAGTTAAGAAAATTGCTCTTCTATGTTTGCTCCACGTCATCCTTTACCTATTCACTTTTTTATATTTGAATTTCTCACTTTAATTATGATTGATTTCTTATCATTATCATAGATATCAACTATATACAATTAATATTATTAGTAATTAATGATATCATTTAGAATACAATAACATATTAGGAAAAATTGCATCATAACAAACTCGAAGACTCCCGCGCAATCGCGCGGGGGAAAAGCTAGTACGTGTTATTGTATCAAGATTTTATTTACATTGACTGTTGTCATCAAATACTAATATTGAAAAGAGAAGGATAACAATGCTAGAGACAAAATGTCCAAAATTTCAAAAAAATTCAATGCCCAAAATACCTTTTTTACAAAAAGTTGTACCATAACCCATTATTACTAGGATGTTTCCTATGAAAATGTAAATCATATTTATCAATAAACTAAGCATGGTTGATATTAAAAGAAGACGTTTAATTAATATATACGTATAGTTATATCTAATATGTATTATCAAATAATTTAGCACAAGTTAATTGTTGTTTACTTCTAATCTAGACGGGGTGAATAGATTATACTTATGGTCAATTTTTGGTAATGGTATAAAATTTTTGGAATTATGCGGAAGCGTAAATAATTTAGATAAATAACATAATACCAAAACAAATAGCACACGATAATTGTTTACGGAGTTCGATAGGCGGTTGTTTTGTAGCTTTAACTCACCGTCTACTTGCTCAATCGACTGACTCGATTGATTGCACGTACCTCTCCGGAGTTGCCTTGTTCCTTTTCGGATTTCGATTGAATACCCAAATCAACGCGTAAAAGGTTTGCCTAGATCGATTTACACGCTTCTATATATCTATGAAGGACTTTACACAAGAGTAAGTAGCCTATTACAAACTACTTTCGAACTAACGTGATATGCCACGTAAGTTGAGATCTCGAAGTAGAAGGATTCGAAAATAGATCTAGGATCTAGGATTTGTGATTTATCTCAACTTATCAAGGACTCACAAAATCAAGGCTTCGTTTCTTTCTCTCTTTTGGATCTAGATTTATCTCAAAAAGCTTGGAGAGAGAGAGAACTTGAGTGGAGTCTATTTATAGAACACATAGGGACCACTCAATCTTCAGCTTAAATGCACAATGCGTTCGAACGCACATAAATGTCTGATCGAACGTACAACAAATTTAACTAGTAGTTTTATATGTATTACTCATACACACGATGGGTTTTCAATTAGTTCGATCGAACGTACATGAAATTTGAAATTGAGTTCCTAGTTCGTTCAGCTGTTTTTGAGGTTCGTCTTGAACGAACTGAGAATGTGGGTTCGAACGAATTGTTTTCTATGTTCGAATGAACTGCTTGATACTAGTCAAGTCAATAGTGTGCGTTCGAACGTTGAGATGGTTCGTTCAAACCATTATGGTGAGGTTCGTTCGAACGTATTACTTGTTCGTTCGAACGAACTGTTTGTTTTTTATTGAGTGTTTATTTACTCCCATCGCCAGGAATAGGTCCGTTCGAACACAGTGTGTAGATTCGTTCGAACGAAAGGTTCGTTCGAACACAGCATGTAGTTCGTTCGAACGAACCATATCCTGGCTTGTGGACTCACCATTTTCCATTTCATCATGTTTTGAGTATTTCTTTTGATCTTGATAAATATTAGATGTTTCTTGGAATACCTAGGTTTTTATTTTGGTGATCCCAACTTACGGAAGGTTTCGATATCTTCGATTCTTCACTCGTCTTGACGTCTTTCCTTCCTTGTTGATTTATGTCTTCTTTAATCTCGAATAGTCTTCGTAATTTCCCACTTATGTTTTCTTTTGATCTTCTTTTGTATATTGTACATATATCTCCTACAAGTTTTTCTTAACACACATCGTTTAGTAATACCGACATTTGTTTTCATGTAATCAAACCTTAGGATATTTGGATCAACATTAATAACGACACTTTCATAAATTTCCTGAGTAGTGATTTAAAATATGAAAGAAAATATTAGAATTTACAGGCAGGGAAGATTTTTATCCTTTTCATCATTAACAATTGTCACTTAATTATATTTGTTATAACTTTGTAATTGAAATCCAATTGCTTTGTATTGTCATCTTATGATTAGGTTCATGTTGACATGCTTTTTTATATTAATTTTGTGGAGAATTTTTTTGTTAATTTGAGTGTACCTCAATTTTATTTTAAATATTGTCATTTTTATTTTTACTAGTAAAATACCCGTGAAATAGATGAATTTGACATGAAACAGATGTATTAGATGAATTATAATGTTATACACAAGTTGAATTAACAAGCTAAATATAAATCCACATGATGCACGAATTCAATAAACAATCCACACGTCCACACATTATTTTCTAGTAAAATCATCTTGAATAATCATTTCTATCAAATAATCGTTAGTTATTCATAAATATAATGTAATTAACAGATTTTTTTTGTTACAAAGGATTTTAATTAGGAAAAAATAATTCATTACCAAAATTAATTAGCTAAACTTATAACAATTAGTTTGGAGAAAATTATCATTACAATTAACACAATAAACAGATTTTGATCAACTTTAAACAATACAAAAATTTCTATAATCAATACACAATTCGAATTATCATAACTACCAAGTTATAATTAACAGAATATGACCAATACATTTAACAGATTTGTGTCAAATTCCAATACTATTAACAAAATAAATTAATCAATACATAAATAAAATTAGATGAACAAAATCTGCAAAATAAAATAAAATGATGAAACAAAATCAATTGACAATTTTGAATGAACAATAATGAATAATTTTGCATTAATAATTTTGAATTAACAAATAAACAATTTTGACTTGACAACTAAAATAACATTTCATATTATAAAGAAATTATTCCAAGAATCAATTCATATTAACAAAACAATTCAATTATGGTGTCAATAATGATGCCAAAAATATAAAAAAGCTAATAGTGAATTGCCAAATAAACAATTTTGAATGAACATTCTAAAATCTTTTTGCCAATTACCACCTCCAATATACCATATTTGGTCAACTACCAAGAGTTGTTTCTCTATTGATTATTACAAAAACACGTGGTAAATTTTTCGAAAATTCCAAATAACCAGAAAATTGATAGTTAATTAAATGGGAAAACTGGAATGCAATTTACCTTGTATTTTTTGTGAAATTGCCAATAAAAAGCCAAAAAGAATCAAGACAAATTATTAAAAAAATCAGGATGCTTTTTTGAAATTTGTAATTAATCTTCATTATGAATATTATAATTTTAATTAGTATAATTCTATACTTTTTCCTGGCTCCTGGTTGAGCCACGTCACCAGGGGCCTTTTTGTAAAAAAAAAAATTAATTTACATTTTGGTCCTTTTTTTTACATTTTGGTCCTTTTTATTTCGAAAAATTACACTTTGGTCCTTTTTTATTTACATTTTGGTCCTCCAAGTTTAAAAAAAATATATTTTGGTCCAGGAGCCTCTTTGTAAGAAAAAATTTAATTTACATATTGGTCCTTTTTTTATTACATTTTGGTCCTTTTTAGTTGAAAAAACTATATTTTGGTCCTTTTTATTTTTGTTTTGGTCCTTTCAAGTTTAAAATATTACATTTTGGTACTTCATATTTACATCTTGATCCTCTTTTATTTACACATTTTAATTCGAAAAAAAAATTTAATTCACATTTTGGTCCTTTTCAGTTTGAAAAATTACATTTCGGTCCTTCTCAGTTTGAAAATTCCACAACACCACACAAATCGAATCACTGGCCAATACAACGCTGTCGAAAAATAAATACAGAAAAAGCACAAATCATAAAAAAAAACAAATCAACGTGCCCAGCGCAATTGCGCGGGGTTATAGCTAGTTAAAGATAATTTTCGTCAAAACACCAAAATTTAAGTGCAAATCCCAAATCTAACAAAACCCTCATTTGTTTTACTAAACTACTAAATCAATTAACAAGTTAAAGTAATTAAATCGATTTTTTTATCACATTTAACTAATTAATACGAATATGAACAACAAATAAAGCACAATAAACAAACGAAGAACGAACTGCACGAACTTTTATTTATCCCAATCTACAAATATGGAGAGCAAGAACAACCAAAAATTTGTAAAAAGAACAAAAAAATCAAGCAAAAATGGATCAGAAAAAACTCAAATATGTACTCATCAATTGAGATGTAAAATTGTTGCCTATATAAGATGGGAAAATATACTTGCCCCTTCCCCCTGCTCCAAAAAAAAAAAAAAAAATCATCCCAAATCCTTGATGATGTGACAAAAATTGAATAAATGTGTTTATTAGTCTCTCTAAATTTAATCGATTTAATTAATTGTTAATTTACACGTTAAATTGATACGTCAATAAATTATAATAAATACATATTAATTGATATGTCAATTCAATTAAACGATCAATTAAATTACTAATCGAATTAATTAAGATGATTAATCAACCCATTTAGTCTTTATTTATCACTTCATCAAGAATATTTTTTTGACGTTACGGAGACTCAATATATATATATATATAAGTGATTAACAGGTAGAAAAAAAATATGGAGAGCAAGAATAACAAAAAATATATATATATGATATTCAATAATATTATTTTTCAAGGAAGTTATTATAGGTATTACTTGAACAAGCAATATATTATACTTTATACACAAATTAACAAAAGATAGAAAAACAAAAGAAATATTTTGGTCTTGTAGTGTAAGCGAGAGAATCCCGTTTATGAACAAGGTACGGAAGCAAAAGATATGATTACATTATATTAAACTAGCATTACCCCCGCGCAATTGCGCGGGGCTGTTCGGGTTTATAAGTAATGTAGTTGAAAAAAATTGTTGTTCATTTTGTGTATGTGACTTTCTTTTTGTAATCATTATTATATGTGTAATTTAGTGTGTTGTGTGCGAGTGAAATTTTGTAGCAAAAATCGTTTGAAAATTTTAAGAGCCGGATTTCTTGAATAATTCAAACGGTTATTGCTAAAAAAATTATCTATATTTTATACTTCATAAGTAAAATAAGGAAAAAGAACGAATGAGTCGTCATGAAATTTATTAAGAACATAATAGTTCAGAAAACATTGCTGAAAAAAAGAGTGTTTTTAATTTCACAAATCTTTAATTTCGCTACATATTTAGTACAAATATTTTTCGTCCTTTGTGTGGTCAGCCAACATTCAAATATAAAGGACCAAAATGTAAACAAAAATGACCAAAATATAATTTTTTTTTAAAAAAAAGGACCAATTTGTAAATCAAAAAGGACCAAAATGTAAAATAAAAGGACCAAAATGTAATTGTTTTTCGAAAAAAGGACCAAAATGCAAATATAAAGGACCGAAATGTGATAAAGAAGGACCAATTTGAGGCCCCTGGACCAAAATGTGAATATTAAAACTTCGAAGGACCAAAATGCAAATATAAAGGACCAAAATGTTAAAAAAAAAGGACCAAAAAGTAATTTTTTTTTTAAAAAGGACCAAAATGTAAAATAAAAGGATCAAAATGTAATTGTTTTTCGAAAAAAGGACCAAAATGCAAATATAAAGGACCGAAATGTGATAAAGAAGGACCAAAATGTAATTTTTTTTTAAAAACAGGACAAATTTGAGGCCCCTGGACCAAAATGTGAATATTAAAACTTCGAAGGACCAAAATGCAAATATAAAGGACCAAAATGTAAAAAAAAAGGACCAAAAACTAATTTTTTTTTTTAAAAAAGGACCACTTTGTAAATAAAAAAGGACCAAAATGTAATTGTTTTTCGAAAAAAGGACCAAAATGCAAATATAAAGGACCGAAATGTGATAAAGAAGGACCAAAATGTATTTTTTTTAAAAAAACAGGAACAATTTGAGGCCCCTGGACCAAAATGTGAATATTAAAACTTCGAAGGACCAAAATGCAAATATAAAGGACCAAAATGTAAAAAAAAGGACCAAAAACTAATTTTTTTTTTAAAAAAGGACCAATTTGTAAATAAAAAAGGACCAAAAAGTAATTGTTTTTCGAAAAAAGGACCAAAATGCAAATATAAAGGACCGAAATGTGATAAAGAAGGACTAAAATGTAATTTTTTTTAAAAAACAGGGCCAATTTGAGGCCCCTGGACCAAAATGTGAATATTAAAACTTCGAAGGACCAAAATGCAAATATGAAGGGCCAAAATGTAAAAAAAAAGGACCAAAATGTATTTTTTTTTTTTAAAAAGGACCCATTTATAAATAAAAAAGGACCAAAATGTAAAAAAAAATTTTTTTTTTTACAAATAAGCCCCTGGTGACGTGGCTGCACCAGGAGGCAGCAAATCCCCTTGCATTAGTATATAGATAGATTACATTACGTAACGGTTCAGTCCGTGTTAAATTTTCATGGGAAAAGGGAATATAATTGAATTGAATTGTGTTGATAACTGGACCCGTCCGGAGATCCAGGGATTAATGGTGTCCTGCAAAATCATCATTATCCATATTTGACTACTTCATAGGTTATCCTCTCGTACTCTAACTCTCTGAAGTGATTAGCAACATTTTCATTATTTAGCCCTGTTAAACCATGAAGTACTCAGAGTCAGGTCTCTCATCAACTAGATTTTGCAAAATTCACTGGTATTTAGTTATTTAGTTATTTACACATGGTTCTGAGTCCATCTCCATCCATACAGTATAGTTTCACGTGAGGGGTGGGATGATCAATGGTGTGTGTACATTAATCCCCCCACCCACACCACACACACCCACACATTCAATCCGGGCATCTTCATCGTTTCAATCCACGTCTAAATGATGCTCGTGCGATGCCCGCTCGTACGTTTTCATCGGGCCAATTAATGCCGTCTCATCGATCACTCGCACCACCATTCCTAGTAGTTAGTACATACGACCAGGATTTCCACCAATTTCAGGCACAAAAATGCTCTCTCTTCACACAAAAAAAGGTTTGAATTTTCAGTCTCTTTACTGTTTTTTCACTCGCTTTATACTGACTTTTAATCCAAATGACTGGTATCAGTTGTATCATAATGAATTCTTCATCCAAGTTAAGGCTATATACGTGCGGTTCACTGCTACAATTTGAAGCATAATCCATCAATTTCTTTAATTCGCAGTCCATTTCATCAAATTGATCATATTCAATTCATACTGCCAAATTGAAATCCATTTCATTTGCATTTCTAATTAGGGCTCCATTTGCTGATATTCATACTGTCAAATTGATTTCCAATTATAAGAAAATCTCAAATGCAATATCTGCAATATACTTTTCAAAGAAAATCAAAATTGAAAAAATAATATTTCAGATGGCGTTATGCTAGGACGACCCGATTATACAACCCGAGATTGGCATGACGATCTGTTAGGATCGTCGCCGCAAACAAACACACAAGAACCACACACGGACACAAGTATTTTTACGTGGAAACCCCGAAGGGAAAAAATCACGGCCGCCGACACTCAAACAATTTACTATACTGGAGAAAGAGATAATACAATTGTTTGTACTTGTTGGAATGAATAAAATTCTAGCATAGCCCTTTATTTATAGCTAAACTCCTACCCAATACAAGGAAATAATACAAGAAAGTAATATTTGCCTTAATTATCATTCAATCATGGCAATAACAATATATGAAGAATTTTATTATCTCTTCAAGATTTTCTTTTTCCAATTTCCTAATCCTCGGATTTCCAAAAATCTCCATACCATAACACGATCATCTCAAATGCTTCACCATTTTTCACTCAAACATTTGGTTATTTTTTCCCTTTAATATCTTGATTAATATTCGTTTCTTGTTTGATTTTTAGGTATCTTTTTCCTCGAAAAGTGATTTTTTTAACATTTGGATTTTCCCATAAAAAGCAATTATTTCCTGTTACTGGTACGTGTAGTAGTTTTTTCATAAGAAAAAGTTATTTCATGTTACTGGTACTTTTAATTTACTAGTACGATTGAAATTGTTTCATTCATTTTCACTCCAGGTTTTTTTAGGGTTAATTAGTTTACTAATACGATTGAAAATTGGTTCATTTATTAAGTTCATGTGAAATTTTTCGTTTCCATTAACGTGATTCAAATTTGATATTAAATGGTCTTGTAAAATTTACACTTTAATTCAACTAATTGTTAATTCATTTCGACGACTTGATGTCTTGTCAATTAATGTGATAATTGACTTAGTGTAAAATTTAGGTGTTAATTCAACTCATCATTAATTCATTCCGGCAAATTCATGTCTTGTTACTCAATGTGATAGTTGACGTAATGTAAAATTTACGCGTTAATCCAACTCATCGTTAAATTAATTTCGGTGAATTGATGTCTCGTTAATTCACGTAGTGTAAAATTAGCGCGTTAATCCAATAATAATCGTTAATAATTCATTACTTCTTTGCACTATCATCTGATTAAGACATATTCACCATTTATCCTCTATTTCCTTTTGTGTCACAAAGACTTCAAATTATCGTTAATTCATGTACTGTTTTTTCCAACTCTTTAGTTGTAGTATGCACTAAACATGTCATCAATTTCATTTTCTATTAAGAAATAGATCAACCATTTTGTACCTCAATCATTTTGTAGATCAATTTCAATTTCAAATTATCGTCAATTCCTTTTGGAGATCAATCATTTACTCACTAAACATGTCATCAATTTGAATTAACTTTGATATTATGTCATCAATTTACAAATAGATCAATCATTATTTACTCACTAAACATGTAAGCATTCAAATTGAAACATCAAACTGTTATATTATCAGCCTTAATTAATATCAAACACTAAATATATAAAATACAAAAATTATTAAAGAAACATCAAATTTACCATCCCTTCCAACCCATACTCGATGGTTAAATTATACAACAATTAACATGGTTTTTTGAAAATTAATATTGATTACCAAACATTTCTCCATTTATGGCAAAATATTACACAAAAATGAAAAAGGAAAACATCCAAAAGCATCATTTATGGAACCTGAAAAAACATTACATTTATCATGAAACAGTAAAAATTGAAAAATAAAATAATTTCAAATTTCAAAATATTACACAACTTATTTTACTTGTTCGTCAGCTTCCTCTTGGGTCGTCACATCTCCTTTCCCCGGAAATTTGCAAAAACAATTACAGATCAATTAAATTAATAATTTTGAAGAATAATGACCAAATCAATTACAAACTTCAAAACAAGCACAAAATCAATCAAAAAAATCAATAATAACAATCCAAATTGAAACATCAATTGAAGAATAATTTTGCATATGGCCAAAGTGCATTATTATGGACTTGAATGCCTAGGGATTAACATTTATTATGTACTTCCAAATGCATTTAAGAAGTTGAACATGAAAATATTTGAAATAACCAAGCGCATTTAGAGAAGTCACTGAAGATATTAAGCTCAGAGAGAAGAAAAGATCGTAACTTTTCTATTAGATTTTTCAGGTAATTATTATGATCTCTCCTAAACCCTAAAGTTAAACCCTAAACCCTAAACCATAATCGAAGCTTAACTCGTAGCAATAGCTAAAAATTACTAAGATCATAACGAAATCAATTGACCCCAAAAGTGAAATAAATTCATCCCAAAAACGAAATAAAAAAAGAACAATTACTTGAACATGTTGATGCCGTCAAGAAGATGACCCATAGAGCGGCACCAAAAGAGGTGGCAAATCATGTGCCAACTTGGCCGCTGTCACTGCCGCTGCAGACGCCGGCGATTGCGATCCATCCAATACGTCCTATGCAACCACAACCCCGTCGCCAAAAACGCAACAACACCCATGTCTTAGACATCGGTTCTTGGTCGGAGGCAATCAATTTCATAAATCAATCTTGCGTGGAGGCAATCAATTCTTGATCGGATCTTCGGATCTTAGCTGGGTTTTCCTTCATTGTGTGCCCTTTCGCCTTGATTAAATGGAGGCGCCGCGAAGGAGAACTATCCTCTGAGAAGCATCGACGCGGATAGCATAAGAGAGAAGCGCTGAGAGAGTAGGCCAAGGAATGTTAGTAAGTGAGAAGAAGAAGAGAAGTGCCTTATGCAATTAATGATTATTAATTATCAATAATTATTACAAACTAACAAATGTGACTGCGAGGGTATTTAAATATGTAATTATCAAGGATTTTTTTTTTTTAATCTCAGTTATCAAGGATTATTACAAATTCTTAAACGCGCTGTAAAATAGCCAGCAGCCTTATGCTTGAGCATGCTTTTTCTATGTTTACTTTTGTTATCGAGTGCAAACAGCCAAAAATTAAAAGGAAATTTAAAAAGAACTCTTGTTTTTAGGATATTCTAAAAAACCCATTATATTTTTGGAAACTCCAAAATTAATTTTTATCAAATTTTTATTTTTAAATATCCCTAGAAAATTAAAATTAATCATGAATGGTGATATTGGAGGGGAGAATCAATGTCCATATGTTGGTGATAAATATAAAATATTTATTGGTCTGTTTGTAATAGAATGTACAGATATATTGTCACATAATTTCCTCCTAGAAAGATTGGTGGTATTGGTATGGATTAATGTGTTATAAGGTGGTGTCAATGTATCATAATAAATCAAAGAATTAATTTTGGGCCTTCCTGACGAGAATATTCGGGCTGCTGGTTCCATTGAGTGGGATTTCGTTTTGTCTTTAATTTTAGTAAAGGCTTGTTTCAGTATTCCCTTTACATATTTTTTTTTGGTAATGGAACTTAAGTCGTAATATTAAATTCTTTTTTTTCTAGATACTGAACAAATAGGACAAAATGAGTTATCAAATAATGCTGAAAATATTAAATGTGACAAAACTTAAATATATTCCGGTTCCATATACCGATCCAATGTTAATAAGTTAATTAATAACCCAACAAAATATAAATAAAGGCCATAAATCAAAGTTAGTTTGTGGATTTTTGTTTTAGCAAATATGGAAAGAAGAGGTATACACTACACATGATTATTACGATTTATTACAATATTGTTGGATTGAAGGCTCGTCAAGTTTTCAATTATGCCAATTGGGCTAAAACAATTTATTACAATTTCTTCAAAGCCCAGAGAAGACATATATTTTTTTTTATCGTCTCCTTAATGAACATAAAAAACTAGAAAATCATTATGATTTGTTAGGTGGTGATAGTACATGGTCTTAATTATTGGCTCATTTATTGAGATTTAGAACTTCTCAAGATATGTTGGAATATATCAAAGTTTAGGACTTCAATAATTTTCAAGTGCAAAATTAAGCCAAGTTAATCAGGAGACAACCACACGAGAACATTGAAAATAAAAACGGTATGTATATATATTGTTTATTAGTGAGAAAATACCCAAATTCTAGCTATATTAATTTTTTTTTTCTAAAAGCATATGTATGCCTGATATTCATAATAAAAAATATTAAATAGTAAAATTGGCCAATGGTTTAGAGAAAAGAAAATTCAGTGATCATTTGATAAAATGCATATCTATCACCATAAGTGACACATTGTCTACTAAAAATATAAAGCCTTCAAAAAATAAATAAAATAGAGCATATTGATAGGGCCACATTGCCCACTGCATGATCAATACCATTTATCATCATTTGTTATATATCCAACTCACAGAAATAATTAACACAGAAATAATTAACTCATTTATTATATATCCAACTCACTCGTAACAATAACAATCAATACCATTTATCATTTCACATTCCTGATCAATTACATCAATGCAGTCGAATCCGGTTCGACAAATTCATCGACCCTCCCTGCCATGCCGATCAGGCCAGCCTGAAGCCGAGCGATCAATGCTTCCTTGGACGTTCCCTTTATCGGTTCGCCAACAAACGACCACTCGAGTTCACATCCTTTTCCTCCATCATCCAAATCAACTTTTTTCACATCTAAAACCCTAAACGTGGCGGTGAATTGCCCGAATCCCATATTGTTCTCCAACATCTCGTACCTACATTTCGGAAACCCGATCATTAATTTCTCTAGACTTAAAATAGAACTATATTAAAAAGGCCAAGTACCTGAAAACATGGTCGACGGGGTCGAAGGAGAGTAGCTCTTCGTAGGCCCAATCGGCCGGTAGCCCGTTCTCCCGGTCAGGACCTTGACAATACCGGACACATCCCGATATGCCGATTGTACCGCTTTCGTTGCGACATGCTTTAACGCCAGGGTGCCAGACATGAAAGTCACAGAATTTGGATAGCAATTGCCAAGCTTGTTGAGTGGTTGCCAATTGAATGATAGCATTCACCTTGCCCTCCCACTTCTCTATCTTCTCAATCTGTGCCTTATCCTCCTCCATGGTGCTTGTGTGAATTATCAAATATCAACAATCTATATTTTGGATGGATTTGTATTTGTATTTGATACTATGGGATTGTAGCTAGAGGGGTTATTTATAGAGTTGAAATTAAATTAAGGCTGAATTATTCAACTTTCAAGAGTCAAATTACCATGTTTTATATATGTGTGTGCACTTTTTATCATGGTTCTGAATATCGGACTCGGACTCGGACTCGGTCGGCCTCCGAGACTCGGGACTCGGTCGACTCGGACAAGACTCGGGCGAGTCAAAAAAAAAAATCGGACGGTTAATAAAAAAATCGGAAAAAATAGAAAAAAAAATAATTTAAAAAAAAAAAATATATATAAGCATTCATAAACATGATACACACTAATTGAACTCATAAAAAAAATATATTATATGACCTATAAAAAAATTAAATACTTGAATTAAAAAACAAGGCAATTGAAAAAATATGACATAATATGTTGGTTTGTATCTCAAGATTATAAATAATTTAGATAATTTTAGTATTTAATTAATTACCTCTATGTCGGTTTGTATCTCAAGATTATAAAAAATAAAGCAATTGAAAAAATATACCGAGTCTTCTCGGCCATAATATGACATGATACTGTACATTTTTTTTTTTCAAAGAGTCATTAAAATAGTGTGCATGTTTTTTCGAATAGGTACAAGTCTACAAAGTTAGAAAAGAGTGCAAAGAAATGTGAACATAGAGTAATAATATACAAATATTACAAAAGAGTGCAACTCTTTGTAATTTTTTCGAAGTTAAAAAAATGAGAATAACAAATAGAAACATACATCATAATATTCATAGATTCATATAGTGTATTCTTAAAAAAAAAAAAAAAAATTAAAAAAAAAAAAAAAAAAAAAAAAAAAAAAATTCGGATACTCGGATCCGATTTTATCGGCCCAAAATCGGCTCGGTGGCCACCGAGTCCGAGAATATCGGCCGAGTTTTTTTTATCTCGGCCGATATTACGAACCATGCTTTTTATTTTGTGTGCTACGTTGTATGTGAATGCGTTCATAAGTAACATTCCATGTGAATGTAAATATACTCAAAGTTACATTGAGTGAGTTTATAGGTATAAGCAACCCATTAAATTGTCCTTAATTATCGCGATAAATATAGGAGTAATTATTTATATTTACAACGAATGCAAGATATCACTACTTTTTTATTTTCTGATTTCCTGTTATCTTTTTCTTTACATAAAATTTTTTCGACTTAAACGTCCCTACTGAATTTCCCTTTTATTTACAGAATTTGTATATTTTTCTGAATCACTACCTTAAATATAATTAATCCAAATTTTTATTTGTAATATTCACTTGAACAATCTTCTTGTGATTTTACCACATCAGTGATATTATTCGGACCTTAGATTATAGGAGAGTTAAAATTTGAACGATTAATTAATCATTGATATTCTATGATTATTCTTTCTTTGAAGATAGTTTTGCGTTGATATTTTAATGTAAATTTTGAATATTTTTAGAAATTAACATCACCTTACATAAGTTACTTGCACTATTATTACCATTTATTAGATTTATCATTGAATTGATTCTATCCAATTAACCCAAACTTTTTTTCCACTCAAATTTGTGCAATTTTATAGTGCAACATCATCATAATTATTTCTATAGTTATGCTATCATATGTTGTGTTGCATGGGTACGACGACGCGTATCGGATACGGCGATACGACAATTAACATATGATTTATGATACGATATGGATACGGCGGTACGGATAAATTCGATATTTTGAAAACGTAAATTTAAATTGACATATGATATTAAATAATTTATAGTTATGATATGATGTTAAATAATTTATAGTTATGATTAGACTTAGATAAATTTCGATATATATATTTTTTGTTCAATAATATATATATATATCATTGTTTTGTATCAAATAAGAATTTGGTTAGTATTATATAATTTATAGTTATGATTAGACTTGAATTATTGAACATAAAAAATATATATTCTTGCAAAACAGTAGTCGTTGATGTCGACCTCTGTCCTCTGAAGGAGAAGATATTGTAAGTGGATGGTGTTGCTTCGTGAATGCAAAAGAGAGAGAGAGAGAGAGAGAGAGAGAGAGAGAGAAGCAAAATGCGTTTAGGGTACACCTCGTGTAGAAAAGACATCAACAATCTGGGCCGCGAATAAAAATGTTCTCTTTTTTCTTTTATTCTTCTTAGTGGGCCGCAATGTAAACAAATTGTGATTGTTTGTTTCTTCTTTCTTATATTTCTTAGTGGGTCTCAATGTAAAAATATGTAATAGTATAGAAAGAAATCTATCTATCTATACTATATACTAATTCAAGGGGATTTGCAGCCCCTGGTGCAGCCACGTCACCAGGGGCACATTCGTAAAAAAAAATATTTTTTTTATATTTTCGTCTTTTTTTATTTATAATTTGGTCCTTTTTTAAAAAAATAAATTACATTTTGGTCCTTTTTTTCTTACATTTTAGTCCTTTATATTTGCATTTTGGTCCTTTGAGTTTTAATATTCACATTTTGGTCCAGCGGCCTCAAATTGGTCCTGTTTTTTAAAAAAAATTTCATTTTGGTCCTTTTTTATCAAATTTCGGTCCTTTATATTTGCATTTTGGTCCTTCGAAGTTTTAAAATTTACATTTTGGTCCTTTATTATTTTTCTTGCCTGGTGCAGCCACGTCACCAGGGGCTTATTTGTAAAAAAAAAAAAAAATTTTACATTTTGGTCCTTTTTTATTTACAAATTGGTCCTTTTTTCGAAAAAAAATTACATTTTGGTCCTTTTTTTTACATTTTTGTCCTTTATATTTGCATTTTTGCCCTCGAAGTTTCGAAAAAATATTTATTTTACATTTTGGTCCTTTTTCATTTACAAATTGGTCCTTTTTTCGAAAAAACAATTACATTTTGGTTCTTTTTTTAAAATATTTATTTTACATTTTGGTCCTTTTTATTTACAAATTGGACCTTTTTTCGAAAAACAATTACATTTTGGTCCTTTTGTTTTACATTTTGGTCCTTTATATTTGCATTTTGGCCCTTCGAAGTTTTGAAATTTACTTTTTAGTCCAGGGGCCTCAAATTGGTCCTATTTTTTAAAAAAAATTATATTTTGGTCCTTTTTTCACATTTTGGTCCTTTATATTTGCATTTTGGTACTTCGAAGTTTTAAAATTTACATTTTGTTCCTTTATTATTTTTCTTGCCTGGTGCAGCCACGCCACCAGGGGCCTATTTGTAAAAAAAATATTTTTTTTACATTTTGGTCCTTTTTTATTTACAAATTGGTCTTTTTTTAAATATTAATAAAAGAACATCTTGCAAATATTTAAAAATAAAATATCACAAAACTATTAAAAAATACATAAAAAGAAAACTAACATAAAAAATAGATGTTTAAATAGATATTTTCTATGAATATATTTGCAAGATGTTTATTTATTATCATTTAATGTTAGTTTTTTTATGAATAAAGAATGTAATATTAAAATTATATAAACAAAATATGTAATAATTTAAATTTTTTTAAATCACTACGTGTTAAGAAGTGTTTATGAATTTTCTTAAAATTAATAAAAAATAACAAAAATAAGTTTTAATTATTACATATGAGATTTGGAGGGTATTTTGGGGAAAAAAAAATTAATATCATCCATAAGGAGTATTTTAAAATAAAAGTTTGGTAAAGAGTTTTGTTTTTTTTGGAGTTTACGAAAAGATAGAGAATTTTTCATAATATCCAAAAAAAATTAGGGGGTTAAAAATATACCAAATCATGGATGTGCGAATAATCATGACATAATTTAAATTAAAGGTTCGAACGAAACGGTTAGCGATGACATCGTCAAACTTTGTTGTTGGCTGACCACACAAAGGACGAAAAATATTTGTGCTAAATATGTAGCGAAATTAAGGATTTGTGAAATTAAAAACACTCTTTTTTTCTTTTTTTTGAAATTGAAAGGCGTAGCCTTTCTGTTGTTTGTAATTAAAGTAAAAGATAGGAGGTTACAGATTTGTGGCCTTTGTCAGTTACAATTTTTATCTAAATTACTGAAGATTAAAAATCCTAAGCCTAGTATAAATGGATGCCATCAGTTCTTGTATGTGCTCCAGATTCGGATATTCTTCGAGGCTCTTGCGGCCGTTAATGTCGGAGTAGATGTTTTATTAGTAAATATTAGCGCATTTCGTTGTTTCCATACTTCCCAATTAACCGCTGCCCACGATGTGTCCCATTCTTGTCTTTTTTCTTTCGTTAAGTTTGCTCTTTTTTTCAGCAATGTTTTCTGAACTATTATGTTCTTAAAAAATTTCATGACGACTCATTCGTTCTTTTTCCTTATTTTACTTATGAAGTATAAAATATAGATAATTTTTTTAGCAATAACCGTTTGAATTATTCAAGAAATCCGGCTCTTAAAATTTTCAAACGATTTTTGCTACAAAATTTCACTCGCACACAACACACTAAATTACACATATAATAATGATTACAAAAAGAAAGTCACACTAAATTACACAAAACGAACAACAATTTTTTTCAACTACATTACTTATAAACCCGAACAGCCCCGCGCAATTGCGCGGGGGTAATGCTAGTCTATATACTAATGCAAGGGGATTTGCTGCCTCCTGGTGCAGCCACGTCACCAGGGGCCTATTCGTAAATTTTTTTTTTTTTTTTACATTTTGGTCCTTTTTGATTTACAAATTGGTCCTTTTTTTAAAAAAAAAATTATATTTTGGTCCTTTTTTTTTACATTTTGATCCTTTATATTTTCATTTTGGTCCTTCGAAGTTTTAATATTCACATTTTGGTCCAGGGGCCTCAAATTGGTCCTTTTTTTTAAAAAAATTACATTTTGGTCCTTCTTTATCACATTTCGGTCCTTTATATTTGCATTTTGGTCCTTTTTCCGAAAAAAAATTACATTTTGGTCCTTTTTTTTACATTTTGGTCCTTTATATTTGCATTTTGGCCCTTCGAAGTTTTGAAATTTACATTTTAGTCCAGGCAGCCACGTCACCAGGGGTCTATTTGTAAAAAAAAAATATTTTATATACATTTTGGTCCTTTTTTTTACATTTTGGTCCTTTTTTATTTACAAATTGGTCCTTTTTCGAAAAAAATTTACATTTTGGTCCTTTTTTTCCATTTTGGTCCTTTTTTATTTACAAATTGGTCCTTTTTTCGAAAAAAATTTACATTTTGGTCCTTTTTTTTTCTCATTTTGGTCCTTTATATTTGCATTTTGGCCCTTCGAAGTTTTGAAATTTACATTTTAGTCCAGGGGCCTCAAATTGGTCATATTTTTTAAAAAAAATTATATTTTTGTCCTTTTTTCACATTTTGGTCCTTTATATTTGCATTTTTGTCCTCCGAAGTTTTAAAATTTACATTTTGGTCCTTTATTATTTCTCTTGAAAAACTAAAATAAAATTATAATAAATTGAACAATATTAATAAAAGAACATCTTGCAAATATTTAAAAATAAAATATCACAAAACTATTAAAAAATACATAAAAAGAAAACTAAAATAAAAAATAGATGTTTAAATAGATATTTTCTATGAATATATTTGCAAGGTGTTTATTTATTATCATTTAATGTTAGTTTTTTTATGAATAAAGAATGTAATATTAAAATTATATAAACAAAATATGTAATAATTTAAATTTTTTTAAATCACTACGTGTTAAGAAGTGTTTATGAATTTTCTTAAAATTAATAAAAAATAACAAAAATAAGTTTTAATTATTACATATGAGATTTGGAGGGTATTTTGGAAAAAAAAAATTAATATCATCCATAAGGAGTATTTTAAAATAAAAGTTTGGTAAAGAGTTTTTTTTTTGGGAGTTTACGAAAAGATAGAGAATTTTTTATAATATCCAAAAAAAATTAGGGGGTTAAAAATATACCAAATCATGGATGTGCGAATAATCATGACATAATTTAAATTAAAGATTCGAACGAAACGGTTAGCGATGACATCGTCAAACTTTGTTGTTGGCTGACCACACAAAGGACGAAAAATATTTGTACTAAATATGTAGCGAAATTAAAGATTTGTGAAATTAAAAACACTCTTTTTTTCAGCAATGTTTTCTGAACTATTATGTTCTTAATAAATTTCATGACGACTCATTCGTTCTTTTTCCTTATTTTACTTATGAAGTATAAAATATAGATAATTTTTTTAGCAATAACCGTTTGAATTATTCAAGAAATCCGGCTCTTAAAATTTTCAAACGATTTTTGCTACAAAATTTCACTCGCACACAACACATTAAATTACACATATAATAATGATTACAAAAAGAAAGTCACATACACAAAACGAACAACAATTTTTTTCAACTACATTACTTATAAACCCGAACAGCCCCGCGCAATTGCGCGGGGGTAATGCTAGTAATATAGATAGTTAGCTAGAATATAGTAAACTAGGAGTTTGAAATTGTAAACAATGTAAGAATTTTTTTTTTTTCAAATGGTACATGTAACTTTCAGAAGTGAGACACAGAACTCACTCTGAAATTTCTCAAAAAAAAAGAAGAAGATATATTCTTGATGTCAATATAATATATTGCTAGTTGGCATAAAAAAAATTGAGTTATTTGCTAGTATAACATAAAATAATTATGAATTATGAAATATACACATAATTATATTTAAAATAAATCAAACGTGAATACAAATAGTGGATACAAACAGAAAACGAAAAGATCACATATCAAATATTACATGGTATTAAGTAATTGAATATCATGTTTGTTTCTTAATGACTTTGATATTATTTTTTCAAAAAATAAAATAGAATTCACATACTAAAAAAAAAAGTAAATACAATAAAAATGAAGAGTTCGCGTATCAAAGCCCAAATTAACTTTTATTATTATAAAACCAATAAGAAATATTATTTATAATTTTACATTATAATTTTAAAAATACTATGTGATATTAAGTAATTTTATTGTACTTTTTTCTGAAAAACTTTGAAATTGTATTTTTTAAACATTGAAAATGGTATTATCGTATGCTACACTATGCCATCAAATCAAAGTGATATGATATGGTCAACAGTATTTTGATTTTCATGATGGTTACTCTCCTTGAATAAGTGATATATATGTTCGTAGTGATTGCTAATATTGGTAGCACATAAAAAATGTGCATTATATACATGACATGTTCTATTTTTCAAAAAAAAAAAATACACGACATGTTCTTTTTCGAGTTCATATGGGGTACTACACTACTTCACACTTATCAACTACGAACCGCAAATTATTATGACTTGATAGTTAATATCGAATTAGGTTTATATTGTCTCATTCAGTGATGGCAACACTCTTTATGCTCTATTGGTCTACTCGCCAATAATTATTATCAAATGAAAATGACTATAAACTATAAACTACAAAAAATGGAAGGATTTAGGAACTACATTTCAAAAATATTACAAATAAATGAACTCAAACCCTAATATGATAACACGTAAGATCTGCATAACTTCTATATACTGAAATAATGCAACTCCGAATGATCCAATTGATGTCATCCGAAAATCGAAAAGCGTCGTATATTTGATTTTGTGCGATGTATGTTATGGAAATACTAATTACTGTGAATTTTGTACAATATAAATTATGATGTTGTGTAATATAAGCGCCCTGAAATTTTTACTAGAAAAACAAAAATGAACGGTAACTCATATGATTGATTCGAAAATAACATGTACGAGTCGGGTTAGATGAGTTTTGAATGAAATTGGCATTTTTCGAATTAGTCAATCTCATCTTGTATGGATTGAATGGTTTGAACAGTTCCAACATGTTGGCCCGGATTTTTAGTTTTTTTTTGTTTACCAATATTGAGCAAATAAATCTTGTGATAAACACATCAATATGCAAAGAAATATAAAAAGATGAATTAAATAATTGAGATGTTTCTAACAAATAGTCAAATATTCAAGTCGCAATCAAATACTAAATAATCGGTAAACTATTCAAACAACTGATTTGAAATATAAAAGATAGAGGTGTAAATGGACTGTTGGGTGGATTTCAGCCCAAATTTATCCACTTAGAATTAAAATGGGTTTTGATTTTTCTCAACCGATAATGTATGGGTTGGAGGGTTTGGACGGTGAGACCAGTTTTTCTTTTTACTTTGATGGATCAATTAAATCTGGTGATACTTAATACATCAATACGTGATAAAAATATATATAATTAAACCATTAAGATGTTTCAACCGAATAATCAAATATTCAAATCACAAAAACAAAAAAAACAAAAAAAAATTATGGTACCACTACAAGGCCCACACTAAAGAATAATGGATGACTTGAGAATGGTCTTTGATAGAGAGTAGAGACCTAGAAACCTAGAATGGGCTTATCCACGAGAAAGATTGTTTGTTTTTGTTTTACCTAAAATTAATAATAACGATGTGTAATGTGCAATATTAAAGAAATCAATGGCGGAATTCTAATATATATATTTCTAATTCTTTTTCAGGATTAAGTGGAATAGAAATGGATTTGATTCGGCTAGAGGATTAGCTTATCGTCATGACCATGCAGATTCTCCAATTAAACATAGAGCTGTGAAATGAAATCTACAAATATTTTATTAGATGAGAATTAAACGGCTAAAGTTTCTGATTTGGGCCTCTCCCTTTTCGTTTCTGATACCGAGATTGGCCATGTCACGACTAATGTCAAAGGAATCCTAGTAAGTCATATAAATTTCATACTTCTGAATTATTACTATTGTTTTATTGAAAACCAATGATTGAATTTCTAATAAACAAAACTCTCTCTTATAATTCTAATAGTCTCTTACAAGTCTTTCTCTCTTTTCTAATTGATATTTGATATTTGATTTCAATGTGTTTAATCCCTAAACATCTAAGGCCTATTTATAGGCTCCATAAACTTGCATTACAAGGAATTAAACCTTGCCTTAAAACTTATTTCCTAAATTACTTTCCTATAATAAATCTTGCCCTATAATAATTTCCTAAATTACTTTCCTTAAAATAACTTTTCCTAAACTTATATGGGCTAATTAAACTTGATTTATTATTTTGGGCTTTGGCTTATCAACAAATTCCTCCCTTAAGCACAAGCCTCTTCATCATCCCGATCATCGTCTTCAAAAAATTTCTTTTTCTTGTACACCCGCTTGACTCCTATGGGCCTGCATCCTTTTGGTAACTCGACCAAGTCCCACGTCTTGTTTTTCTCGATAGCCCCAATCTCTTCATCCATCGCGAATTTCCATTTCTTGTTTCTCACGGCTTCTTCAAAGGAAATATTCTTCGCATCTGCCAAAAGACAAACAAGATGTACCTCACTGGTTGCATCGTATAGCTCTTGTAGGCTCCGTGTGCGCGTCTGTCTCGGTTCGTCTTCTTCATCAGGTATTGCGGGGCTAGTCGGTACAGTAGCTGCGGATTCTTCTTTCTCGGACTCGTCTGACTCGGCGTCCTCATCTTCCATCTCGCACTTCTTACTCCAGTCCCATGCACTCTTCTCATTCACATGGACATCTCGGCTCACCACAACTTTTCTTTCAATTGGGTCGTACAACTTGTATGCCTTCGTTTTCTCGTCATATCCAATGAACACAAACTTCTTGCTTTTATCATCGAGCTTCGTCCTCCTTTGATCTGGTACATGTGCATACGCCACACTTCCGAACACCTTGAAATGCGACACCGTCGGTTTCATGCCGCTCCACGCTTCTTGAGGTGTTTTCTCGCCTAATTTCGCATGAGGACATCGATTTTGTACATACACCGCACACTGTACCGCCTCGGCCCAAAATTCTTTTGGCACTTCTTTGCTCTTCAACATCGATCGAACCATGTCGAGAATGGTCCGGTTCTTCCTCTCGGCCACACCATTTTGCTGAGGCGAGTATGGCGCAGTCAAGAATCTCTTAATCCCTTGCTCCTCACAAAAGCTCGTAAATGCGGTTGACGTGTACTCACCACCTCTATCTGACCGCAAAGCTTTGATGTATCGCCCGGTCATCTTCTCGACAAGCACCTTGAACCTCTTGAACACTTCGAATGCCTCGGATTTTTCCTTCAAAAAATAAACCCAGGTCCTCCTAGTGTAATCATCAACGAATGTAATAAAATACCTTTTCTCACTGAACGATTTCGGTGTGATCGGACCACAAATGTCGGTGTGCACCAGCTCGAGAGGGTTTGCTGCTTCATATTTCGCCTTCTTCTGAAATGGGACTCTTGCATGTTTACCGAGTACGCAACCTTCGCAAAATCTGCTCGTGTAGTCCATATCTGGCAGACCGTGCACCATGTCCTTCTTGGCCAACTCTCGCAAGCCTCCATAGTGCAAGTGTCCAAACCGCAAATGCCAGAGCCAAGCTTTATCCTCCATGTCGACTCGTAAGCACATTCTCTGCACACTTCTCAGGTTGAGCTTGAACATTCGATTTTTCGCCATCTCAACACGCGCAACTAATTGACCTTGCTTGTCCTTCAGCTGCATCGTTCGATCTTTCATGAAGACCGAGTATCCTTTCTCCAATAGTTGCCTCATGCTGATTATGTTGCTCTTCATCTCAGGCACGTAATAGACATTTTCGATATGTCCTTCTTTACCATCCTTCTGATAGAATCGAATTTTACCTTTACCCTTCACTTGGACCTTTGACGCATCTCCAAATGACACGTGCCCATCGTCTAGCTCCTTCATCTCTACGAAAAGGTGTTTGTGCCCGCACATGTGGTTGCTTGCGCCGGTGTCGAGGTACCAAATCGTATCGCTCTCCGATGTGGTGTTTTTGTGAGCCATCATGAGAACACCATCATTTTCCTCCTTCTCTACTAGATTGGCATTTTCTTTTACCTTTTTCTCGGACCAGCACTCCTTCGCGTAGTGTCCGGGCTTGCCGCAGTTGTAACACTCGACACTTGCTCGACTCGACCAGCTTCCTCGTCCACGACCTCGTCCTCGGCCGCGCCAATTTTGCTGATTCGGTTGCTTCTTTTCTTCGGAATTATAGTTTCCGCCTCTGCCTCGACCACCAAATAGACCTCCACGGCCGCGTCCTCTTCCTCGATTGTTCTCAGCGTACATCGCCTTGTCTTCATCTATGGTCGTCTTGACTTGCAGAGCTTCTTGGTGTGCCTCGTTCTCCTTCTTTTTCTTTCGCTGCTCGTGTGCCTCGAGTGAACCTGCCAATTCATCAACGGTCATTTGATCTAAATCTTTCGACTCTTCAATAGCGCACACCACGTTTTCGAACTTCTCGGTCAGAGATCGTAGAATCTTCTCAACAACTCTTGCGTCGGTTAGAGCTTCTCCGTTGCCCTTTAACTGATTCGCCACTGCTTGTACACGCGAGATGTAGTCGGATACTCCCTCTGATTCCTTCATCTTCATGGACTCCAATTCGCCTCGCAAAGTCTGAAGCCTCACTTGCTTTACTCGGTCGGCACCTTTGAACACTCTCTCCAAAGTTTCCCATGCTTCCTTCGAAGTTTTCGCGCCGGCAATCTTCTGAAAACCCGACTCGTCTACGGCTTGGTACAACAAGTATAGGGCGGTCTTGTCCTTCACTCGTTTCTCTTTCATTGCTTTTAATTGGTTTACCGTCTGCTCCGTTTCGGCAACCGGTTCAACGTAGCCAGCTTCGACTATCTCCCAAACATCTTGCGCACCGAGTAACGCCCGCATCTGGATACTCCATACTTCGTAATTCGTCTTCGTCAATCGCGGTAGCGGTATATGGCCAAAAACACTCCCAGAACTCGCCATCGCTCTGATGCCAATTTGTTGGTAATACGGGATTCGAATATGGATTTCTAATAGGAATTTCTAATAAACAAAACTCTCTCTTATAATTCTAATAGTCTCTTACAAGTCTTGAATTTGTTGATAAGCCAAAGCCCAAAATAATAAATCAAGTTTAATTAGCCCATATAAGTTTAGGAAAAGTTATTTTAAGGAAAGTAATTTAGGAAATTATTATAGGGCAAGATTTATTATAGGAAAGTAATTTAGGAAATAAGTTTTAAGGCAAGGTTTAATTCCTTGTAATGCAAGTTTATGGAGCCTATAAATAGGCCTTAGATGTTTAGGGATTAAACACAGTGAAATCAAATATCAAATATCAATTAGAAAAGAGAGAAAGACTTGTAAGAGACTATTAGAATTATAAGAGAGAGTTTTGTTTATTAGAAATTCCTATTAGAAATCCATATTCGAATCCCGTATTACCAACATATAGTTCGTTAAACAAAAAGTACATTGTCCGTTAAAAAACAAAAAGGACATTGTTTTATTGGCCCTATATTGATGAATGAAAATCAACCCTTGTGGATTTCCGTCACATTTCAAGCTAGGCAGTTCATCATTTTTATTCGATGGAGTATTGATATTTGCACAAAAAATAGGTGAGTAGTTTTAACTTTTTTATAGTGAGTTTACTTTTGTATAGTTGAGAGCAAATTCAAATGGCCTTCATTAGACCTTATATTTGACAAATAAAGTAGATTTATATTTGTATAAAAAACGGATGGATTTGATATTCTTTAAAAAAAAATAATGAAAACTACAAAATATTAAAACCACCAAATAAACAAAACTTTTACTCTAATTGAACAACACAACCTCTTACAACATAAATAATGCTCAATTAATTCCCAATAACGAAAAAAATAAAATGAAGAGTCGACAATTCTCAATTAATTCTTCGGCAGTTACGTCGGACCTCACCCTGCCCTCCGGTGAGAACTCCATTGTTAGCCATCAAAATCTCGTGAAAATGCCGAAGGGTCGGTGCTATATTCTTGAACAAACGCATCCGTGTCCCCGACGTTAAATAGCTCCTGATCAGAGTGCAACAAACCGCGACGGGCCACCAGATTCTTGAAGAATTGATTGCTAAACCTATTATATCCATTATATAAAATATTATAATAACATATCTATTATATTCTAATATATTAATAATCCATACTTATTTGTTTGGCGATGTGAGAGCAGTGAGAATGGTATCTCCGCCATTGGCCGGGCAAGTTTGCCTGCTCGAGACTGCAAACGAAGTATTAATATTGAGGTCTCCACCCAGGGCCGGCCCGGCGTAATTGGAGGCTTTTGCCAAAAAAAATAGTGACACTAATTAAGTATTAATATTATGTGAAATTGAACATATTTTTTACAAATATGAAACTAATACCTGAGTGATGCGTATGCTTGGTCTTGTACTGTTTCCCCTTCACATGTAACATTGTTTAATAATTATTTCTTCTTTTTCTTCCTCGCATCCATTCCGTTCATCAATTAATTCTTCTTTTTCTATGATCATAAACCCTAATTATGCTGGTAATTATTAACTAGAATGACTCCTAAAGAAAAAGAACTCGTACCAGATGGGGAGAGAGAAAGAGATACGAGCTTCAGCTTCAATTTTCCAGTCACTTAACGAATTAAGAAGGGGCATTTCTACAAACACATCGAGTACATACTAAATTGATTTCATGCTTTTGCAACAACTAATTACATATAACAATATATAAAGTAATTACAAGGATAAATAAGATAAATGAACGAATAAATTCCTAATCTCCACCAAAATGAGCAATATAAATCAATGAAATTAGGAAAAATAAATTCAGACCTGAATCCGCAACAGCCAACCAAAGTTGGAATTGGAGAGAATTAGTACAATTATGGTCGAATTGAGGTTCCTCACTGCATGCACCATGCCAGATTCGAGAAATCCACGCATGTCAGAAAATTAAAGAGCAACCGAGACTAGGGTGAAGCCGAGAAATCCACTGCCGATGCACATTGAAATTAGTCGAATTTGAGTCGAATTTCAGTGGAATATGAGTCAAATTGAAGTCGAATTGTGCATAATTAGTAAAATCGGAGAGAAATTGCAGTCGAATTTGTGTTACTTAACTTCACTGCCTGCACCGCGCCAGGGTCGAAGAATCAAGAAATCGCGCACGTCGAAGAACTGACAGAGAACTCGAGGAATCCAAACACGGTGCCAGAGTCTAAGCAAAGAAGTCCACTGCCGCGCCTTATGCTTGGTGGATCCTGCTGCATGCACGGCTGTCCGCTTGGTGGGTCACTACCGCGCCGTGCTTGGTGCGTCCTCGTCGCGGTTGGCCGGGCAAGTTTGCCTGCTCGAAATTGCAAACGAAGTATTAATATTGAGGTCTCCACCCCATACACGGCTTTTGAACGCGCTACAAATGGCGAAGCCAACGGTATGGGCGCCGGAAAGGACGGTGAGATCCTGTGCATCCAATCCCTTTGCGGCAAAGCGTGATGTTAGTTTTGACAGGATCTCAAAGGGAGCCGGTAGATTGTTTGCCTCTGCGAGATTCGTTGTTTGCGAATCACGTTGACCAAGTGGCATGGCCCACTTTGGTCCTCCGAGCTACACAAAGTTATCTTAATGTTATACTCCATATTTTTTTAATAAAATTATAGGAATCAATTAGTCAAAATTAGTCAAACATGAATCAATTAACCTTAATTATGAAATAAATACTAACCAACGTAACGCTGTCACGAGAAGCGATAGCGAGAATATCAGCATTGGGTGGCATTGCAAGCTTTCTCAACCTCGACTTTAATGGCATCGCTCACTTCGAAACCTCGTGCCGAGTTTATGTTCCCAAATGCATTCTTCTCGCTTGCTATACTGGCCGCACTGTCCAGAAGAATCGAGGCATCGCAACCCTGTAATCAAAATTAAATCAAAATTAGTCAAAATTAGTCAAAATTAGAAGTTGTATAGTTGGGATTACTTGAACGAAACAATCATGGAAGAAGAGGCGAAGGATCGAGGCACCCATTCTGGGTTCCTTGGCCACAGCTCGAGCCATGACAGAGCGAACTTTTCTCTCCACAAATGGGCAACTCTTCACGTAAAATGTAGTAGAAAGTTGCCCTTGAGCATTAAATAGAAGGAAAGAGAGGATACCGAGTACAAATAGTAGTCTATCTCTATTCGAAGAAGCCATTGATTAATAAGCTCGAATTTCAGAGGTTTAAGGATGAGTTGAATTTGGAGAAGAGGGTTTATGGTTTATATATTGGGAACCCACACATGCTTAGGGCATGTTTGGATGAGTGTAATAAAGGAAGTTGGTAATATGAATTGCTGCAATTAGCCTAAATCTTATGTTTGGAATGATGTATTTGCTATATTACTGCAGTTCTAACTTCCATATATCATTCTATTACAGCATTCATGACTCTCACGAGAATTACCTGGGTGACAAAAGCGGGAATGAAAGAAATATGGCGGGAAAAATTAACGAAGCTGAAACAAGCACCACACTCGCCTCTTTGCCTTTTCTCCATAAAATCCCTTTTCAAGCCCTTTGATGCCCACTCCTCTCTCTATCAAGTCTCCTCTCTATCAGATCTGCTAGCTTTGGAAGTTTTTAGTTTTAATATATGGAGAAGCGTACTACCATGTGCCTTTTGTAAGAACTAGGAAATTTGTCCGCGCTTCGGTGGTGCGGATTTCTAATGTAATTGCTTGTATTAGATAAAAAATTATGTATTCACTTATTAATTGTTATTTGTTATGTTTACAGAAAAAATATCATAAAATCAATATGAAAATTATTAAATGTGTAATTTGATATAATATCATAAAATAAATTAATGAATATCACAAAAAAAATATGAAAATTATTAAATGTGTAAAGCATTATATAAATTAATGAAATCACAAAATAAATATGAAATCATATCATAAAATAAATTAATAAAATAAATTAATGAATAGCACAAAACAAATATGAAAAATTATTAAATGCGTAAAGCATGATATAAATTAACGAATATCAAATCACAAAATAAATATGAAATCATAAAATAAATATGAAAACATGATATAAATATTAATATAATTAAGGTAGAGCATGATATAAAGATCATAAAATAAATTATTAAATGGTTAAGTGGGTAAAACATGATATAAATTAATGGATATATGATATAAAGTAATGTATATAATCAAATCATAAAATAAATATGAAAATTATATAAATATTAATATGTGTGATAGAAAGTCAAAGATGAAGTGGCTCAATGTGGTCCATAGCATCAATCAATATCCAACATATTGAAGTATTTAATTTAACAATACTACAGTGAAAGTTTTTAATATAAATAATTTATTATTTAATTTTCCCCCAAAATCTTCAGAATTTTTAAATAGTTCTCTCTCTTCAACTTATAAAAAAATTTAAAAATTTAAAAATTTGAAAAATCTCCTCTCATTCTATGTTGCACGGATACAAATACGGATATCGTATCCGACACGATACGAATACGGAGATACGATAATTTAAAAAAAAAAACATAGAATATGATACGACAATTATATATAATATTTTATTAATTATTAATTATATTCTATATATTTAATATTTGTATATATTATGTATTTGACGTAACATCTATTAAAAGTTTGTTTTTACAAAGATAACTTCTTATTAAGTAAATGTTTATTATATTAGCTATTTACTTATATGTATTACTCATTTATTTCGATTTCAAATTTTATTTTTAGTTTTCAAGTATATTTATTTATACGTTATAAGTATTCGACAAGTATTCGGAACTATCCGAGATGTATCCGCTATTGTTTTGAAATAAAATATTCGAATACGTCACGTGGAGTATCCGATACGTATCCAACGAGTATCGGTATTCGATACGGTATCCGATACGATACGGCCTGATTTTTGAAGTATAGTTGTTGTTGTTGTTGTATAATAATGGAATATTATATATTTTTTTGTTTATTGAAAGATTTAATCAAGTTTGAATTTGTTCTTAAGTTTAAATTTGTATTATTTTGAGTATAATAATGTATTATTTTATGTTAAGAATGGAATATTTCATGTTGAGTATTATTTTATGCCGTAATTCCTTCTTAAGTTGAAATTTATATTTAATTTCGAAACAATTTTTTCAATAATAAATACAAAATTCAACTTAAGAAGGAATTGCGGCATAAAATAATACTCAACATGAAATATTCCATTCTTAGCATAAAATAATACATTATTATACTCAAAATAATACAAATTTAATCTTAAGAACAAATTCAAACTTGATTAAATCTTTCAATAAACAAAAAAATATATAATATTCCATTCTTATACAGCAACAACAACTATACTCACATAAAATATATTCAACATAAAATATCCTCAACATAAAATATAATATTCCATTCATCTACTAAATATACTCAAAAAAATACTGAAATAAAAATTTCCTGAATTTTGGCGAAATTACGGATTCCGCCAAATTTAGCAACGTAATTAATATGCACCGACATAACATTAACCTTTCACTTAACAATTAAATTATGGCGGAGTTACAAATTCCTCCAATTTTAATTTTGGCGGAGTTTCAAACTCTTTCAATGTGTATTTCCCAAATTAAGTTCAAAGCGTATGTATTTTGGAAATTTTCTTCAAACTTTTGTGTATATATGGGAATCCTTCTTAACTTAACTAGGAAAATAGCCCGCGCTTCGCTGCGAATTTAGCGCGGGTTTTATAATGATATAGCTCGATGTGTGTTATTATATATATATATATATATATATATATATATATATATATATATCTTTTTAAGATTTTCCGAGATTCGGTTTTTTTTGTTGGTAATCAAAATTAAAAGAACCATAACCATATCATATTACTCTGAACAGATATAAAAGTAGCAAAAGTTAAAAAGTTACTTGAAAATAGCATATAATATTCTCTGAATAGATAAAAATAATAAAAATTCATACTTAAAAAATTAACTAATATTATTTTCATTAATTAGTACAATTACAAACCAACATACTCAATAAACACAAAATAAAAAAATAGTTAATATACCTTACAATTAATAAGCCTTCTTACACTATAAGTTTACCTCTAAATTAATTTGAGGCCAATGTAATAAGAAACACTTTGAGAACTTGGAAGAATCATCCTACAAGTATTTGAAATGTAAGAATATCAAACGAAATATGAAAAAAAAATTAGAGAAAAAAGAGGGCGCAAATTCATTTGTATCCCTGCAAAACTTCAAAATATCATGTAGATCCCTCCAAAATGAGATATATCATAAATACCCCTGAGAAACATAGTATATATGCCATGTATACCTCTACTATACACAAGTGAAGCTTTGCATATTTCGTTTGCACCTTTTTTTACAAATCAGGGTTTTTTTTGCATTTTTTTTGTAATAAAGGTTCCTTTTGCAATTTTAGAATAATCCAGTGTTATTTTGCAAATTTATAAAAAATGAACTATCAAATTCAAGAACCTGTATAAAATTACTGACAAAAGAAAATCAATATTATCAAATTATTAAAATGTACTTTTTTGCAAAATTGTCCAAAACATTCTCCTGAAAATTAATTGAATGAATAAAGCACGAAAATGTATAATTTGCGTACCACTATGAGGTGCATAGTTGCAAGGAATTTGCGCTGCTAATCTCGACAACTGCAAAAAAAATCAGGTAAAAAAAATCGTTCAAAATTACTACTAAAATATAAATTTGCAAAAAGGTCCCTGCATTGTGCATAAATCGCAAAGAAGTCCCTGTATTATTAATTAAATTGCAAAAAAGAAAAAAAATATCTTTTGCAATCATCTAAATTTTAATCACCTAAATAGTAGGGGACTTTTCGCAGTTTTCAACAACGTATGTTTTTTACAAAAAATAGGTATAATGTTGGGGCATTTTGATAAATTCTCAAAATAAAATTATCATTTAAAAATGATTATACTTCTTATGGTTTGAAGAACGCAAAATATAAGTTGCACGGAAGCAAGATCCCATATATATTGCACTATACTATATATTGCACCGAACAAAAATAATATTAATAAATTAATAACCTTAAAAAATCAGAAATAAAATATATTTTCTGATTAAGGCAGAGCCGATGGAGATGTACATTTATATATTCTGATAAATGACAATATGACCCACCTGATAAAAATTTGGTACCAACCAAGAGTATCATAAAGTGGTACGGTAATATAAAAATACGAACCCGTGGCATTTTGCGATGAATAAAGCCAGAGCCGATGGCAGTGGCATGTACTCGCTTCTCCGTAAGTGAACGATATGTACTTATTTTAATTAGAAAATTAAAGATGAGAAGTAATTTGTAATAAAAGAAAACTTACAAAATTCATTGTGTTAATAGACGTTTACTTGATAAGTGTCAGATCCAATTCATACCCCTTTGCATCCCATGAAACAACAAACAAAATTGATCCGAATTTTATTCTACCATGACCTAATAGCACCAAAATTGAACAGACCAGAAGTGTAAAAAATGTAGACGCGTAATTTGTCTCCATACAAATATCATATGGTTCCATAAAAAGAAAAAACTGGTTTGTCTAAAACTAATGAAATGATAAGAATTTAGGATTTTGGATAGAACATGTTACCCTGAACATATTTTGTCAATGAACCGCCTTCGTCGAGCATGATTATGTTGTGACGGGGGCACCGATGACTGCTCAGAGCCTTGGCGAAACACCTCATCCAGATTTCTCGTTGATTCAAAACAAATTTGAGGCGAGAATACCCTGCAAAAATAATTAGACATTATAACAAACACCTTGTATGCACTATCTTTGATACTAAAATAAGTTTACTCAAATGAAGTATCACGTTGAGGCATTACAAAAAACACCTTGTATGCACCAGATTTCTTGTCGCCGCCGGGAAAAATGAGGTGGCCGCCGGAGACGCGTATCCAGTTATGATTCCTCTTATACTCCGCCAGTTTGGGACGAGGTACATTGTTAAACCATATATAAACAAATATATCATGGAATTGAGCACAAGAAATCTATTTTGCAAAATCAAAATTCGTGAAGCAAGATAAAAGAATGGAAAATTGGGAAACCGAGCATCCTTACCTACCATATCTCTACAACGTGGCCACGGTACAGATTCTTGTACCAGATTTCTTGTCGCCTTCTCGCTGCTCTGAAGTCGCTCGATTTTTTGTCGCCTCGTCGCTTCCGTGAAGTTGCTCGCAATGGAGGTCTCTCAGGAGGAGAAGTTGGTCGGAGTGAACGGAGAAAAGAGAGAGGGGGTGTCGTCTGTAGTGGAAAGAGAAGAGAGAGGGTGTGGTCGCCTCCTCGTTTCTTCTTCTAGGAGCAGGGATGGTATGGTGGTGGGTATGGTGGGCATGGCTGGCACGGCGAGAGGACATAAAGATGTAAGTAAGCTAGAGACTATCACGTGTGTATGGCAAAGAAACAACAACAATAAAAAATGAAAAAATAAATGTGATGACAATCAATGAAATTCGAACAGTAAAAACAGTAAAAAATTACTCAGTAAAAAATAACTACGTTGACTTCTTGTAAATTATGTAAAACTACAGTTAAGGAAGACGTGGCCCATTATTTTTGAGCCAAGTTGTAGTCAATTTAATGGGAGGGTAAATTGTCAAACTAAAATACATATAAAAGGGCTAAATTGTAAAAATCTACAAACTTCAAGGACTGATTTTCTGATCAAATATTTCTTATAAATATCTTGCGGCACATGACCCTGTTTCAAAACTTGTTTGTAATCCACTTTTCTCTAAAAAAATTAAAAAAAAATGTAATTAATTATATAAAAATTCCAAGAGGTTAAATTAATTAACTGAATTGCTTACTAATTTCCGTAGTAGGAAGAAGAGTGTATTTTTGCAAAGAGGTCGCTTAATCACTGAAATAAATTCTGCCAGTCGTGACTTTGAAACTTATCGAAAAATTATTTTTTTACAAAACCGCCCCTCGATATTTCTCCTACGACTCATACTCGACTCTGACGGGTTGTATGTTCCCATGTCTTTTTTCCTTCATAATATCACCTGTGAAATTCAATTATTTTGGTTTAATAAGCGATTACATTGATAATATCGGTACCCAGTTGAAAAAAGGTGATTGCGAGGTGAGAGGTTTGTACGGAGAGGTCTAATAAAGTGCGATTTTCTCAGGGATAAAGGGCGATTCAAAAAAACTTAACGGGTATGAGGTACTCACGGGTTACTGATAGTGATGGTTGGACCCGGTTTGTAAAAAAGACCAATCCGATAGGCTCTATGCCCTTTACCCCATACAAACAAAGGTCATCCCCCTCTTTCCCTCATTGGACCAATCAGCCTCAAAAAAACCAAACCCAAACTCGTTTTGCAAAGAGCACAAGGAAGGCATATCCGACAATGGCTTCCCAAGCAAGGCTAGTTGCAAACCGAAACAACGACAAGGCAGCGTATGTACCATGGAAACCCTTCTATCCTCACGGTCCTAACCCGACAAGTGTAACCTCCGTGTGGATAGAGAAGCGCCCTCCTTCGACGGAGCCCATAAGAGCTACTAGGAAGAACCCGAAAACCTTGTCACCATTCCTACCTCCTCAACCAACCAAGGAGGAACTAGCCAAAGAAGAAAAGAGGAAGGCGAACAAAGCTTCTTGGGGCCTTCGAGTAGAACCGGAGGATGTTCTCACATTTCCTCTACCAAAGGACCGCACTCACCCGCTTTGGTTTCGTCACTACAGCCCCTTCCGAAGGCCGAGAAGAAGTTGCTACTGGTGTCTTGAGATTGGTCACTGCTCAACCGAATGCAAAAACACACGTCGATGTGCGAATTGCGGGAAAAGAGGTCATATTGCGGTGGCTTGTCTTGTACCCGAAAAACCAACACCTCCATTCAATCATCTTCAACCGAGAGGTAAGATCGGGCCGAATTGCCTTCCTAAAGGTCGCCCAAAAACCGTGGCTTGTTTTCACACACCTACTCAACGCTTCAAGGAAATGTCGGCGTCCATGAAACAAGCTATAGTAATCGACGCAAGGCTTGTCGGTGGTCACTCACTACATGGCGTCCGTCAATACCTATTGGCACTACGAAAATGGACGTCACCGTTCCAATTGGCATTCTTGAGCGATAATCGCTACATAGTCAAGTTGCCGGAGTGCACGATTCGTGAGGAGTTCATTACAACCGAACTTCAACGCTTTCTCGATGACCATTATGTCATATACCCGTGGGAGACCTCTGTCGACGCATCCTCGGCAAAATATGGATCGAAAGCATGGCTTAGATTGAAGAATCTACCTCTCCATTGTTTATGCATCGAAGAAATTACTCGGATCACGTCTTCATTTGGTGAGGTACTATTCCATGGCTCATTTACTAATCTATCATACTTGGATAATTTTAATATATTAGTGGGTACGACAAATCTCGGTTTAATACCGGATGCAATCTCCTCGCTAGTCGTGGGTGGTAGGCAAGAAGTAGAAATACTTCCCCTAAGCTCTATCGATGAGCCACTCCCTTACCACCTACCCAAAGATCCAACCCCGAGCGATCAATTCTTCGAGACACAACTTAACAAAATCAGATTTGGAAAAAATTGGCTGAAAAATGACGAACAAACCGAGCCGGTAACAAGTGCCATGCTAGGGCACAAGCTTGCAACCACCACACCGGCCACATCATCCTCATCGAAGAGAGCCCGAAGAGACAGTCAAACACATCGCACCGCTGCAGAGATTGCAAAGCCGCAAATGCACGACTTGCGGGTCGAACAACCACCAACTCAGCATCAAACCCGAACCCACCATGAAACCAGGACCGGTTCTAAGATTTCGGAGGCCTATGACGAATAGTGTTAGGAGATTATGAAGTCAGAAAGATGTATTTTCTTACAAATTTTTGTGTTCGAATGAGTTGTAACATGCAAAAATACTCTCTATATTTATTAAAAAATTCTTGAAAACTTAGGAGTTGTTGAATTGTGCTTAATTTAATGAAATTTCACAAAATACAAAGATTTCAACTTTTAATCACAATTAGTTCAAACACGGTTTGGTACCAACCAAAGTTGGTACGATAAACACACAAAAATACAACAAATCTTACTTGTATTTGAAAAAAAAGGCTTTTTGTGCTCTAGTTGTTGACTCGCAAACATTGGCCACGTGAGCTCGTCGCGGCCACCGATTGAATCCGAACAAAAAAGTTTAAACTTTAATTATTAATACATAGAAGGCCAATAATTGCATAAACCTGAACAAAAATCTCTAATTAAATCCCAAATTACTAATTTAAGTTTCAATTGAGCACAAAGAAGTTAATAATTCTTATTGAGGCTTACGCGGGCTGCACCAGCTTAGGCAAAGAAGATTTAATTAGGATACCCTGAAATTCAATTTGAAATTAAGAAAAAACCTGAAACATAAATTATCATTATTCATCAAGTAGAATTCTGAAAATGAGTGAAATTGAATTCTAAATAGGATTATACCTTTAATTATCGAACTCCCAAACTGATTTTTAGCCGAAATTGATGGAAAAACCTTGAAGAACTGCTTAAATTAGCGATTGGAGATGTATTATCTGTTGAAATGGGAACAATTCTCTGAAATTCTCTTAATATTGGAGAAATTGATAGGATAAATTAACTGGAGATTGGGAGAAATTCGCTGAAAATACATAATTCTTTCGTCCTGTCCGTCGCATCATGCATGCAGTGCCGTCGTTTGTCATTAGGTAGCGTAGGGAAGAGTCTCAGAGAGTAGAAGAGCTACGAGTCGAGCTAGTGCTTGAGCGTCGTTGCAGAGAGAGAGAGAGAGAGAGAGAGAGAGAGAGAGAGAGAGAGAGAGAGACGGGCGCATCTAGTGCTTGAGCTAACGGGTCTGGCTACTGGATTGAATGGGTTGTGGGTTTAAATCATATTGGTATAGTGGTATTATATGTATAGTAGGGTAAATATGAATTATTGGAGGCCTTTTGGTTTTGGGAGGCATGTGGCCTGGGCCAACTGGGCCAAAGCCCAGGCCGGCCCTGCATGAAACACAACCCGAACCTGTTAAGGGAACCGGACAAAGAAGTGAGGAGGTCAATGGTTCTAATGACTCCGAGCTAATATTACCAAAAGGTTCTTATCACAAGGTTAAAGATCTATTTAAGGCATTTACTGAAAAAAAAAAGACCAAAGATAAAAGTGGGACTAGGAGCATTTTCATGCAAGAAGCATGCAAAGAGAAAGGTAATATGGGCTCGGTTTCAAATACTGCATGCCTTGGTAATATGGATGCATTAACTGCACCTTTCTCTCCGCTCACATTAATAACACCCTCTCATGTACACCCATTCAAAGAAGGCTCCATTGCACCAAAATCCACCAAAATAATTACCACTGGGCCTTTAAAGAAAAGAAGCCCACTACCGAAAATAAATAAACCTAGCCCCATTACCGAAAATTCAAAACTAGATGGACAATTAATTAATTCAGATGGACCCAAAGCACATTATACATTCACCTCCTCTTCCAACTCAGTAACTAATGAGACTCAAAAAAAGGAATCGCAAGGTGAGAAAGTCGCCACATAGCCTTCATTCCCTCTTCCAGTCGCGACAGTAAACGATGGCAGCATTAAGCTCTGCCAATGCCAGTCGAGAGTCCAAGAGCAAGTACTAGAGAAGAAGAAGAAGGTAGTAGTGTTCAAAAATGGCCCGGTGACAGCCCCCGAGAAGGAGCCGGTGTCACTGAAAGAGATACCACCAGCGAGGAAGGAAGACGAACTACTCGGGAAGATGAATGGCGACTCACATCGACCGGTGGGAAACTTGACGGATGAGGTGATGGAGGCAAATGAAACCGCGGAGGAAACACTCACTGTCATGGACGGAAGGATGGAGGCAATGGTCGAATCGGAAGGCGAGGAGATGGATCCGACACAATACATCAAGGATTTCGAAGCGGTGTTCGGACCAATAGATGATCTCCCCGAGCCCTCTAGTGAGGATATGGATATGGAAATGTTTGAGTCAACTGGTGGGGACAAGTAGGAGCATCAAGAGGATGCTAAAGTGAATCGCTCACTCCAATTTCTTGTTTAAGTAGGGAGTTGAGGATTTTTTGAATGTTAAATTATTATGTTATTTAAGAATTTATCCGTACTTTGTTGGAATGTGAGAGGCCTAGGCTCACGAGAAAAATGTAACCTAATTAAAGATTTGGTGCGAGACTCATTATGTGATGTCGTTTGCCTTCAAGAGACAAAATGGCAATCGCCTACTCGCTTTAATATTAGATTTGTTTGTTCTTCCAAATTTAAAAATGCGTGTTTTTTAAGTGCTAACGGCACAAAAGGAGGCTTAATGACATCTTGGTCCGATAGATTAACATTGATAGAGTGCAAGGAGGGCACATACTCACTAACGTGTACCTTTACAAACGGAAACGATAATCGCTTTAGAATATGTAATGTCTATGGTCCATCCGAAGGAGAAGACTCAAAAATGGATTTCATAGATGAGATAACAACAATCATGCACTCTAACTTACCGACCATAGTTTTAGGGGACTTTAATTTAATTCGGGATAGAAGTGACTCGACAAGTGATAGTCACTCGGCTAGCTCCATTCGTGCTTTTAACCACTTTATAGAATCAAGCGAACTAATAGAGATTGCACTAACAAATCGTAGATATACATGGTCAAACCATCGACAAATACCCACACTATCAAAATTAGATAGAGCTCTAGTTACGCCTATTTTTATAACGCAACAATATGAACTTACCATAGAAGATCTATCAAACACAACTTCCGATCATACACCCCTTAAGCTAACTATCAAACAAAGACATCGACCACCTTACCACTTCAAATTCGAACGATTTTGGCTACGCTATGATGACATACTACAAGTGATTAACGAAGGTTGGCAACAACACGAACATTCGGCTAACGATCAAATCTCGCAGTTCCTTGATAAACTAAACGCTACCAGAAAAGCATTAACAAAATGGGCTAAGAACAAATTTAACACTCCAAATTTTGTTCTCGACTCTTGCAAAAAAGTTTTAAAAACTCTAGATAAAGTAGAGGAAGATAGAGTACTAAAGGAGATGGAATTCTTACTAAGAATAAAGATTAGAGAGAAATTAAGAGAGCTAATTAACGTCAACGAGATCAAATGGCAACAACGATCCTCGGTTAATTGGCTCAAACTTGGCGATAACAATACATCTTACTTCCACGTGTTTGTCTCTAGCCGCAAGCAACAAAATATCATCTCCAAAATAACAATTCAAGAAAGAGAGATCACAAACGATAAAGAAATAAACGTAGCATTTACGAATTTTTTCCAACAATCACTTGGGTCCCAATCCGCGACCTCTAGAGCGGTCAATGTATCTCTACTTTACAACCAACATAATTCGCCCCTTCCACTAGATATCATTGCGTCCACATTTCTTGAAGAAGAAATAAAATCCTCCCTTGACTCTCTTAAAAAAAGAAAAAGTTGTGGACCGGACGGGTTTCCGAGCGAATTTTACCAACAATTTTGGCCAATTGTAAAAGAGGATCTCCTAAAATTGATAAACCAATTTTTTAACAATACCCTACCACTCCAAAAAATAAATAAAACATCCATTGTATTGCTTCGGAAAAAGGAGGGTGCCTCTAACTTGACCGACTATAGACCAATTAGTATAATTACCACACCAATCAAAATAATAACGAAAATATTGGCCATGCGGCTACAACCATTCATGCCATTATTAATACACCGATGCCAAACCGCATTTATCAAAGGACGCACCATTAATGAATTATACCTAGCTTCACGAGAGATGCTACATGTCTATCACAGAACAAAGGTCCCAACGATCATGTTAAAACTAGATTTTAAGAAGGCGTTCGATAACGTATCGTGGTCTTTCCTTGAAAATACCCTAACGGCCCGAAATTTCCCAGTACGATGGATCCAATGGATTCACACTTTACTTACCTCCTCGAGTTCGTCGGTTCACACTAACGGGATTAGAGGCGAATACATTAATCACAAAAGAGGGCTTCGGCAAGGAGATCCCTTATCGCCACTTTTATTCACATTAGTAGTGGATGCACTACAAGTGATGCTAACAAAAATTAACCCATTACTATCCACACCAATAATATTTTCACCAACCACTCTACAATATGCGGATGATACACTAATGTTCATCGAAGCGGACCACAAAATTTAAAAATTATTATGCACACAATTTCGCTCTTTTCCGAGGTGTCGGGGTTGGAGATAAATTGGGACAAAAGCGGCTACGTGCCAATCGCAATTCCCGAATCTTACCATAACAATCTATCGTCAATTATGAGATGCTCCAAAATGTCTTTGCCAATTAAATACCTCGGCCTACCACTCACGTTCAAAAAACCAACAAAAATTGTCTTTCAACCCCTTCTAAACAAAATGAGAGCGAAAATTACAAATTGGAAAAATAAGTCTCTTACTATAGGGGGTCGCTTGACACTAATTAAGTCCGTGTTAGGCTTGATCCCGAACTTTACAATGCAAACATACCTTCTACCTATAGGAATTGTGGATGAGATGAATCAAATTATGAAGGCGTTCTTTTGGAAAGGCACGGACAAGGTATCGGGAGGGCATTGTCTCGCTAATTGGAAAAAACATTGTTTACCAAACATCCATGGAGGAATGGGAATCCTAGACTTACAACGCCAAAACCAAGCATTGCTCATCAAATGGTTGTTTAAAATTGAATTCGATATTGAGTCGTTTTGGTCATCGACCGTTAGAGCCATTTACAATGTTAACAACATAACGGATCTTGCGAATGTCGCACAAGGAACATCCGCATTCTTCATTCGTGACTTACAACGACTAATTCCGCTATACAATGCACTAAAAGGCGGGCTCCAATCACAAAACCCGAGGCCGGCCCCCCTAATTATACCTCAACCCCCTCAATACTCCACGGCAAAGGCCTATGCAATCATCTCACATACGGGGGTGGAGTGTTATTGTACCAAAACACTCTTTAGCATTAAAATACCAAAAAAGATTATTATATTCGGTTGGCTAGCACTCAATAACCGAATATTAACTGCTAATTGTCAGTGTTAAACTTAAACCTTACGCTGTCAGATGTTGTCAGTGTTAACTGCTAATTGCGGTCATTGTGCATTAATGGCAGATTCCTTCATTTATTGCTCATGGTGCAGATTATCATTTAACACCTGTTGGAGGGAAAATGATTGTGAGTTTGAATTTTGAATTTTGCAAAGTTCTATAAATAGAGCCATAAATTAGAAATTAGAAAAAAAATTCTCTCTCCTGAAATTGTGATTCACTGTTATGATATGATTTTCTCTCTTTTGAATTGTGTGAGTTTGAATGTTTGAGTTCTTGTTAATTAGTAATTTATGTTGTTAAACGTTAATTGCTAATTATAATGTTATTGTATTTTGATTTCATTGTCCGTTAGTTTTATAATCTTTTGGTGTTCAATAATTTTTCTTTTTGGGTTGATTTGCTTGATTTTAATTCCAGCATAAAATTCTTTTAAAATAATTTAATTTTGTGGTTAACGGATTTCATTCTTACCGGGTCTGTTAAATAACATTTTTTTGGTTTAATCTCTTATTTCATCCATAAACAATTTTAGTGATGATTTCAAACTTTGTTTTTTTTAAACGTAATCTCATCCTTGATTTAATTTCAGCACAAAATTCTTTTAAAACAATTATATTTTGTGGTTAACGGATTTCATTCTTATCGGGTCTGTTAAATAACCATATTATTTGTCTAATCTCTTATTTCAACCATAAATAGTTTTAGTAATGATTTCAAAATTTGTTTTTCTAAACGATTTTTTTTATGGTTTAATCAGGGGGAAAAAATAATATATTTAAGGTTTTATATTATTTATGGTTTGAATTTTTTTTTATAGTGTTTATGGCTTAATCAGTGGAAAAAAAACATTCTTTTTCCAAATAATCTTACTACAAAATTCATTTTCATCCATATTTTTTTTTTGAACTAATAATCTTTTTCCAAATAAAATATTTAAGGTTTTATATTATTTTTTTGAACTACTTAACACTGGTATTTTCTTTATTTACAGTTAACCCCCTCAATTTTACTGGTATTTGTCAATGTTAATGGTTTTTTTACAATTAACCCCGTGAATTTTTACTGGTATGATTTTTTTTACAGTTAAGCCCCTGAATTTTCAAAGAACTAATTGATTTCCAACCATAGAAAAACATACAATAAACAAACACTAATTAAGCGTAAGGTTTAGTGTTAATTCATATTGAAAAACATAGTTATTAACGTTTTGCATTTTCAACGTTTTTTCTCTTGATTTGTTTTTATTAAGTGAAGTTAATTTAATTTGGAACAATTTTCAAGCCATAACCATTGAGAACGATTTATTAACAATTGTCAAGCCATAGCCATAATTATTTTGTACCTTTTTAGCCATAACAATGTTTTAACGAGTGTTTGAAAAGCATTTTTTGCATCGAATTATTTGATGTAGTGTCAAGCCATAAACCATTGAGTTATTTGATGTAGTGTCAAGCCATAAACCATATTAATTTATCAATTCAATTCAATGGCGGGTGTTTGAACTTCATTTAAATAATCTTTTTTTCCAAATCAATTCAAATAAAATTATCAATTCCAGTGAATCTCAACAATATCAAATCTTTAATTACAATTCTTTAATTGACATGAAACAAAATAAAAATACAAATCTCAGCAATAATTACAAAATCACAGTCAATTAAAAATCACAACTAGACATGAAACAAAATCCAAATTACAAATAAAATATACAACACAATTTACACACATTAACACACATTTTCTATCCCAAATTAACAACAACGTCTTCATTACACAGTTAAATAATTCTAAACAAATGTGTAAATAAATTAACAATATAGGTACAAATCATAATCATGCAATTCTTATATAAAAATAGATTGCCTCTGATTGAACAAATGGCAAAGGGACAAACAAGTCCTGCATATGAACATCAGGAATATAAAAAATCGCTTTCACTAGATCTAAGGGAGATTAACTAATAGGCCATGAATGAAACAATGAATTTGCCAATTTATACTTAATTCCACTAGCATTAATAAACAATGAATGAAACCTTAAACCACTTGCACATTAGATGTACAATTTTACAAGAAATTAATCAATCCACAAATAACAATGCATTTGTCAAAGCAAATGAACAGAAAAATGAACAAATAGAGATCAAGAGTCACCTCTCTGCCTGGGTGGAAGGGAACAACAGGTCCACCGGTTAGATAAACGGCCTCCACTCCAACAAGCTGTAATCACACGATTAAAGAATAAATATCCAAAATATAAAGGAATAATAGGATTTCACTACTGATAGAAGATCTCGTATTACCTGATAGAAGTCGGCATAGGAGAGGATGGGGAACTGCTCCTTGATCGGCTCCAGAAGTCTAACAGCGATCACCAGACCATTGTTTGCACCGTGAGCCAGCTCAGCTTCGTGCTTCATCGTACCGAAAGGACCTCCAGTCTTGGATGACACATCGTAAGTTCCAGCTGAGTAACACATCCACAATAGATTCTTTTTTACTTCTTCCTTCTTCGCCTGGAGAGGGGGATGTAGATTTTGATGAAAGAAGAAGAAAAGTGAGGAGATGCAGATTTCAAGATGGAGAGGAGATGCAGATTTCAAGATCTGCCATTGATGAAAGAAGAAGAAAAGTGAGAAGGGGATGTAGATTTTGAATGGGGAAGGAATTGTGGAGAGAAGAAAGGAATTGACAGGCATGCGGGGAGTTGTCGGGAGTGAAGCCTTGATTTGATGTATGTCATCATTAAGGTTGAACACAGGAATATCTCCATGCACATGGTTTAACATCTGTTCGATGGTTGAACACTCATGCCAGCACATCAAGAGTGCTGGGGAAAACAGGGGTATGTACAACATTTTTCATTTCCTTATTTCATTCCAAATTTGACAAAGAAAATGATTTAACAGGGGATAACGGAGGGCAATATTTATCATGATGAAAATCCAATCATGATCTAATCGGACGGCCCACGGTGTGTTTGGACATATTTTCTGCCCAAAGGGTTTTGGTGTTGGGAAATATCCTCGACCCCGGGCCCGCGCAGCGGAATGAAGGCCCGGTCCGATTCCCTGATTCCCGAGATCACGTCATGACTTCGAGGGTACGATGCAATAGAAGGATAGATTCATACCGGTGCAAAATTGATTGCACTCGAAGGGTTGATCGCTGTCTTCTATCTTCTGTTACGTTGGTGACAATCCGCGCGTCCCACACCACGCGTATTCCACCGTTCGTTGACTTCGCCGATTCGTTTGATTTCGTCTCCGTCACAATCTACTCGTCCGAATCGATCACAACCGTGAGAGCCTCAGATGTTGCTCCTCTACGTGTATCCACCTTGATTCGTAAGACGCCGTTCGCGAGTACAACTGCCTAGACGATGTACGGCGAACTTGCTCGATCGAATTGATTTTCTATCTTTCGAGAAACTCTTTTCTCGATTTCTCTCTCTTCACACCTTTTCACTATCGAAAGATTAAATCTGAATTCTCTCTTTCTTTTAGTGTCTTTGGCAGAATGAATTGCTCAATTACTTAGTTTGGATGAGAGAGAAAATATCCTATTTATATCAAATAGGATTAGGATTAGCCAAGAGGCATGTATATCCAATATACACCCTTTTACACAGAAAAAGTGCATGAACCTGTTCAGTATTCTGTCCAGACGAAATTGATAAATTTCTCTGACAGAAAATCAACCAACTTGAAAGTTGTAGATAATCTTATTATCTACACAACCCAATTTGTCCCAGCCCAATTTGAGTTCGTATGCAAAAGTTATGACTGTTTTACTAAATGTATGTCATACTGTTGCACCCTTTCGGTATTTCACCTAAACGACACTTATACTTCGTTCATATGAAATATATTTCTACATGAAGGTTATAGATAATCTCATTATCTATCTAACCCAATTTGAACCATTCAAATCGTATTTTCCCACTGAACGTTATGGCTACAAATGTACGCTTACATTCGTTCATCCTTGTGTACACTTTTACGGTTGATCCGAAACTGTATTTCTTTCAGTCTCCCACTCAATTTCCGATCTACCTAAAAGGTACTCATGCATATCCAATACGCACGATTTTAGAGAATATAGCTCGCGTATCAAATACCAAGCTATGCACATCCTATGTGCCAATTTTATGATCAAGCCCGACTTAGTACGACTCGTTGTGTGACCATGTAGGTTCGATTAACGATGGCAGTAGGTTGTTTCCAATGCCTACAAGCTCATGAGCAGGATCTAGTCACTCCATCATAGTTACCCATGTTAAACGAATAATGATTGTGATCATCGTGCCTATCTCGAATAGCGGTTATTAGTTCTCTTTTTGTCGATATCCGTTAATCAAAAGGCATGGTGATAGTCATCCTTATAATTTGATTAACTACACTTATTCCCCGATTCCGAGTTGAGTTAACAAATTTCAATCGATATTAACCGTTAATATCATTGACTGCGGCCGCAGATTTCGTTAATCGACTCATCGAGCGGCGCCTAAGAGATATCTCTTCCTTTCGGAATAAACAATTCCTATCTTGGAGACTCACATTGAATTCCGTATTTCGGACAATACCCAATGATGACCCTTTTAACTCCCTGTTACGGTGAGCGTAAGATCATATCAAAGCATTGTGTTACGCACGTAACGCAATCAATGATCTCCTCAAGTTTGAAGAACCTAATACCCTACTCGTTGCGAGTTCATCCATAATGACTAAACCATGTCATGATCTCGCGGCTTCGGTCATATCCAATATATGTCACCTAGCATATATCTACGTTCCCGATTCGACAAACACCTTTGTCCCATGATTAGCAAAACATAATCATCTCCTCGGCTAACGTACTAGTGTACGCGTTCAGTCTATTATCTGATAATAGAAATGCTTCTCTCTTAAGCAAGCTGATCCGCGACTAGGGATGTTTAGAAATGACACTTTAAGTGTGACGGTTTCGCTGCACATAGTCCTTAACCATGTTGACGTCCACACAAGTTCAAATCAAGGTTCATGTAATCATATTACACAACCCTGCACACAGTTTTCATATAAGATAGATGCAAAAATGAAAAATTTTAAAATTCTGAAATTGCATTACTATAAGATAAGTTTGGGGTGATACAACGTTTACTAATCTATTAGACTAATCTCGTCCTACGAAACTATCGTTTTAGATAACTAACTACTCTCTTCCTCGTCTAGGTATCTCAAACCTATAGCTTTCGCATGATAATCGTGCTTAGCTTGCGAGAGTGGCTTAGTAAACGGGTCCGCAACATTCCTGTCAGTATCAATCTTTTCAATGATCACATCCTTTCTTTGCAAAATCTCACGGATCAAGTGAAATTTTCTGAGTATGTGCTTGGAGCGGTGATGTGCCCTCGGTTCCTTGGACTGTGCTATTGCGCCCGTATTGTCGCAATACACAACTACAGGTTCCGAGATACTCGGGACTACTCCAAGTTCGGTCACAAACTTCTTGATCCATACCGCCTCCTATGCCGCTTCGGAAGCCGCAATATACTCCGATTCAGTTGTAGAGTCTGCTATTGTGGGTTGTTTGGAACTCTTCCAAACTACCGCTCCACCATTTAGACTAAACACGTATCCCCTTTGTGATCGAAAGTCATCGACACATGCTTGGAAACTGGCGTCGGTATATCCATTGATGACCAACCCGGATGTCTTTCCACCATAAATTAGAAATTGATCCTTAGTTCTTCGTAAGTACTTAAGGATGTTCTTAACCGCGATCCAATGCATATCCCCTGGATTAGATTGGTAACGCGAAACGACGCTCAATGCATACGACACATCGGGGCGCGTACAAATCATGGCATACATAATTGATCCAACCGCCGAAGCATACGGAACAATACTCATCGCATTCTTATCTTCGCTCGATGTCGGACATTGAGCTTTAGAATACGATATGCCACTCGACATTGGAAGAAGTCCTTTCTTCGAATTTTGCATTGAAAACCGTTTCAACACTTTGTCGATGTACGTGCTTTGACTCAAACCGAGTAACTTCTTGGATCTATCTCTATAAATCCTCACGCCTAATATATAAGCGGCCTCGCCCAAATCTTTCATAGCGAAACGAGTATTTAAATACTTCTTAACATCCGTAAGCATCGGAATGTCGTTTCCTATGATCAAGATGTCGTCTACATATAGTACAAGAAATACTACACGGCTCCCACTAACCTTCTTGTATACACAAGGTTCTTCTACGTTTTTCACGAAATTATATTCTCGTATAACTTCATCGAAACGTATGTTCCAACTCCGAGAAGCTTGCTTCAATCCATAAATGGATCGTTGCAACTTACACACTTTATCCGGACTCTTTGAATCGACAAAACCCTCGGGCTGTGTCATGTACACATCCTCTTCTAAGTTCCCGTTAAGGAATGCGGTTTTGACATCCATTTGCCAAATCTCGTAGTTATAATACGCAGAGATAGCAAGTAAGATCCGTATGGATTTAAGCATTGCTACGGGTGAAAACGTTTCTTCATAGTCTATACCATGAATTTGTTTGAAACCTTTCGCCACAAGCCGTGCCTTATAAGTGTTCACATTCCCATCCATGTCGGTCTTCTTCTTGAAGACCCACTTACATCCCACTGGATTAACCCCGGGAGGTGGATCAACCAAGTTCCAAACTTGATTATCGTACATGGATTGAATCTCGAATTTCATGGCAGTTTGCCATTTATTGGAATCCTCGCTTTTCATAGCCTCGCGATAGGATGTCGGTTCATCATCTATGAATTCGACTTCATCGTCATTTGCCACAATAAAACCATGTCGTACAGGCTCTTGACGAATCCTACCCGATCTACGAATTGCGCCTTGTGCACTTGACTCCGGATCCTCAACATTTGAGGAAACCGGATCAACGTTCATCGGTTCAACATTCGTTTGCGGGTCTCGAATTTCTTCGAGATCTATTTCAGTCCCATTCACTCGCCTAGAGATAAAGTCCTCCTCAAGGAAGACTCCTCTGCGAGCTACGAAAACTTTATTTTCGATTGGAAGATAGAAATAATATCCTTTTGTTTCCTTAGGATACCCGACAAATAAACATTTTTCAGATTTGGGTTCGAGCTTATCCGAAATCAATTTTCGAACATATGCTTCACAACCCCAAATCTTTACAAAAGACAACTTTGGAGATTTTCCAAACCACATCTCATATGGCGTTTTTTGTACCGATTTAGAAGGTATGCGGTTCAATAAGAAAGCCGCTGTCTCTAGGGCATATCCCCAAAACGATTTTGGAAGGGATGTTTGACTCATCATGGATCGAACCATGTCCAACAAGGTCCGATTCCTCCTCTCGGACACGCCATTCCATTGTGGCGTTCCTGCCGGAGTCCATTGTGGAACTATTCCACAATCTTTTAGATGATCTTCAAACTTATAGCTCAAATATTCGCCACCTCGATCCGATCGAATGGCTTTAATTTTCTTGCCAAGCTGATTTTCAACTTCGTTTTGAAACTCTTTGAACCTTTCAAAGGTCTCCGCTTTAGTACGCATCAAATATATATATCCATATCTACTATGATCGTCCGTAAACGTAACAAAGTATCGATAGCCTCCTCTTGCCTCGATGCTCATCGGTCCACACACATCGGAATGTATGAGTTCCAATAGATCGTTGGACCGCTCTCCGACCTTGGAGAACGGCGCCTTAGTCATCTTGCCAAGCAAACAAGATTCACAATTCCCAAATGAATCGAATTCAAATGAGTCTAGCATTCCATCTTTATGGAGTCTAGCAATGCGTATCTCATTCACGTGACCTAGACGACAATGCCAAAAGAAAGTCCGATTATCAACTTTAGGTTTAATCCTTTTCGCATTAACGTTATACATGGACTCATTATTTCCGTGATCGAAATTCAACACATAAAGACCATTTTCTAACAGAACATTTCCATAGATAATAGAATCCTTACATATCGAAAACTCATTATTCCTAATAACGAATTCATAACCATCATTGGCTAGTTTCGACACACTTATTATGTTCTTACATAATGTTGGTACATAATAACAATTATTTAGTACTAATATAAGTCCACTAGGCAAAGTCAAATTAACTACTCCTACGGCAAACGCAGCAACTCTTGCTCCATTCCCGACGCGTAGATCGACTTCACCCTTTTCCAACCTTCGACTATTTTGTAGAACCTGCATATTTCGACAAATATGAGTCCCACATCCGGTATCCAATACCCAATTAGTCATAGTTGAAATATTAACTTCAATAACGTTAATACCTGAGAGGCCGGTTGCTGAAACCGCCTTGCCCTTCTTCACCTCCTCGAGGTAAGACTTGCAATCACGCTTCCAATGTCCAGCCTTGTGACAATGGTAGCATGTCTCATCTTTGGATTTCTTCTTTCCCTTTTTATTCGGCTTCGAACGTTTCTTAGCCGAATCGCCCTTGGACTTTGATCTCTTACGATCCTTATTCTGAATTGTGAGAACATTCCCGGCAACTCTTGCCCTGTTCTCTCCGGACGACTTCAACGTCTCCGATACAAAATTCTTGAGCATTCCGTGAAGCTCAGGGATCGTCTTATCCATCAAATGCATGTGATAGTTAGTCACGAACGGAGAAAACATTGGAGGAAGTGCACACAAGATCAAATCTTGTTGCATAATCTTCGACAATTTCTCTCCTAGCCTCTCTAGACGGTCTATGAGAGCTTGCACCTTCAAAACGTGAGTGCTTACCGAAGACCCTGAAGGCATCTTGCAGTTTACCAACTCTTTGAGCGTACTGAACCTATCAATACGCTCCTGCTCTTGGAACATTTCCTTGAGCACAACGTTTATCGAGTATGCATCCGAGTCCTCAAACTGCTTTTGAAGACTAGCGTCCATACATGCCAACATGAGGCACGTAACGTCATTTGAGTCCTTCTTAAGTTTCTCAAATGCGGCCTTTTCATCGGCCGTAGCATCGGGGCCCGGTTCTACTAATTTCGTATCCAATACGTGACTCTTGCCCTCTTGCCTGAGAACTATTCACTACAACATAGCAGTTAATTTGGGTCGGTTAAAACCGTCCCTAAATAGCCTAAAAACCGTCCCTAATCAATTTGGGGTCGGTTAACCGTCCCTGATGTACCGCCCCTGAAGCCTCCGACCCTGACAGGGTCGGGCCGTCCCTAAATGTCTTTTGGGTCGGTGTGTTTTGTGTCGGGCCATCCCTAAGGTCAATAGTACACTGACATATGCAGAAAAAAGGACAGCGCAGAATTAGGGACGGGCCGTCCCAATAGGGCTTGTAGGGTCGGTCAGATTTAGGGACGGGCAGTCCCTAACCCTGAAAAGTACATGACATATGACAGAAAGGACAATGCAGGTTTAGGGACGGCCAGTCCCAATAGGGCTTTTAGGGACGGTTTTAATAGGGACGGCCAGTCCCTAATTGTATTATATTATATATTATATATTAATATTATATATTATTTATTAATTAAATTATTATAAATTATATAATAATTAAAATTATTTATTAATATATTATATATTATATAATAATATTAATTATTTTATTTATATTATACAATTTATATATTATATATTAATATAATAATATTAATTATTAAATTAATATTATTTATTTCGAATTAATTTTTTGCATATATATTTTATAAAAAACCTATTAGAAAACCTGCAATACAAAATAAGTCCCACGACAATTCAACGATACATAAGTCCCACGACAATTCAACGATACACAATAACACAAATAATTCACTCGACATAAACATAACACAAATAAATCGCACGACATAAACAAAACACAAATAAGTCTCATTACATAATCCTAAACAAATAAATTCTACTACATAGTCAAACAAACACAAATAGAACTAAAAATTCGTCGGATCATCAGGGCAAAATTTACATAAGCAAAGAATCCCAAAAAATAGTGAACAAAAAAATAAAATCTGCCAAAAATTAAAATTATAAATGAATGAATAAAAACAGGAAAGAAAAAGAAAAAAACTTAATACGAAATAAGAAGAAAAACAGAGTTCAAAAAGTCAAAAAAAATTGTGTATAAAAAAAAGAAAAAACCAACAGTAAATAAAAAAAAAACAAGCCAAAAATTCAAAATAAAAATGCTTCCAGAATATAAAAAAATTTCAGTGTATCAAAAAGAACAAAAAAAATGCTTCCAGAATATAGAAAAATTTCAGTGTATATAAAAGAACAAAAAAAATTGATAAAAGTCAGAAAAAACGATTAATCAACAGTTATTAAATGATAAATATATTTTCGAAATAGGAAAAAAAATAGTTAGGAAATGTCAAAAAAAAAACAGGGAAATATGATTAAAATTTCGAATTGATTAAAATTTCGAAAAAGGGATTTGAAAAAATGAAACAAGAGAGCAATAAAATGGAGGTTTTTGGTTAAAATTCCCCTTAATCAACAATATAATAATCATGAATAATATAATTTAAACAAAAATCTATAAAATTCTCAATAAAAAAAATTAGTATTTAAATAATAATAAATAATATTTACAAAAATATTAACTAGTACACCACTAAATGAATTAAAGACAGATTATAAAAAACAGCTAGGGAAATTATATTGAAGAAAAAAAAAACAGAAATATGTAAGTATACTAAATATATTTAATCATATTTAGTATTATATTAAATACTTAATATACTAAAATTATACTAATAATTAGTAAACCTAAAATTCTAAAAAGAAAAATCAGTAGAAAAATTGATAGAACAAAATTCATAAAGAAAAAAAAATAGTACGAAACATTAAAGAAAACCTAAAATAAAGTATACACTAAATAAATTTTAATTTTTTATAATAATAATTTATCAAAATTAATTTAAAAATCGAAATAATACACTAAAAACAGTAAAAACATGCAATTTGGACCTTGGCTACGAGTTGATTTGTGATGGTTTAGAATGCGAGAAAATCAGCTCCGGATTCGGTAGCCCTCCAGATTCCCCAGCCCTCCCTGGAAACCTCCTCTTCGATCTTTCGACACAGCAATAAATTCCTTGACTCATTCCTCCAAGATTTCGAGCTTTCCGGCCTACATCAAAAAGTAAAAAAAATGTACTTTCAAATTGATTAATGCAATATATAAAAAAACAGTTAAAAAATATGAACAGTAAAAGAAAAAAATAGTTTAAAAAAAACAGTAAAAGAAATACAAAAACATTAAAATAAATATTTAAAAACAGTACAAAAAAGAAAAAAAAAATTAAAAACAAAAACAGTGAAATAGATAAGTTATTTATTTATATGAAGTAAGTTTCATTTTAAAAAAATTGCATAAATACCTTGTAAAAAAATTACTGTTTAAGTTATTTATTTATTTGAAATTAATTTTTTTAGGGCATAAATAAAAAAAATTAACCCTAAATCGAAAAACATGTGAAAAATTAACCTAATTAAAACAGCAACTAGCCAGCAAAAATCTGAAAAATTGATTAATTAATAACAAACTATTTTCTGAAAAATTGAATAATATAAAAAAAACCAGCAATCAGCCAATTATAAGTCTCAATCGTATCAGTTCAAATGGAAAATTATATTGGTACCCTCTAAATTCCCTGAAACCCTAACTAGCTAATTATTTGTTTCGAAAAGAGAAAATTGAATAACAGCAAATATTTCGAGTAAAAAAAAATGAATAACAGTGAAAATTTTGAAAATAAAATTTGAATAACAGTGAATAACAGAAAAAAGAAAGAATAAAAACTAATTAAAAGAAGAAACCATACCAGATCTGGTGAAAATAGGAAAAAAGAACGCCTCCGGCGAGCTCCAAGCACCAAGCTCCGGTACTCCTCTGAAATAGTAAGAAAATAGAACACAAATTAGCAAAGAAAAAGAATGAGAGAGAGAGTGTGAGAGAGAGAAAACGAAAGGGAGAGGTATGATCTTAGCTTTGAATGGCTGTCGCGGGATCTTCACGGCGCCAATCGACTTGCTTCACAACGAGGCAACGAGAACGAGAGAGAGACGAACTTGCTTCACAGGGAGGCAACGAGAAGGAGAGAGCGACGAGATGTAAAGAACGAACATAAGAGAGAAAGAGCGAGAGAGAGAGAGAGGTGTAAATTTTGTGAAAAAAGGGGGGAAATACAGGCTGTCGATCGAGAGAGAGAGAGAGAGAGAGAGAGAGAGAGAGAGAGAGAGAGAGAGAGAGAGAGAGGGGGAGGGGGGGTTTATGATGTAGGTGATGGGGCGGCCAGTCCCTAACTAGTTTGGGTCGGTTCAGGGATAGGGACGGGCAGTCCCTAATTAGTTTGGGTCGGTTCAGGGATAGGGACGGGCAGTCCCTAATTAGTTTGGGTCGGTCACGTGTGTAGGGACGGGCGGTCCCTAACTAGTTTGGGTCGGTCACGTGTGTAGGGACGGGCGGTCCCTAATTTTTGGGTCGGTCTCATGTCTTGGGTCGGGCAGACACTAGGTACTTAGGGACGGTATTGGGGCTAGGGACGGGCGGTCCCTAATTGTTTGGGACGGTTTTGGAGCTTGGGTCGGGCTGACACAAAATATAGGGACGGGCCAACCCAAACAAACCGACCCTAACTTTATTTTGGGTCGGGCAGTCCCTGTTTCTGTGTGTTTTTAGGGACGGCCAGTCCCAATAAGACTGATATGTTGTAGTGATTCTCATGTTTCGATGCCAGTCTAAGTAGTTCCGACCCACTAGCTTTTTCTTTTCTAATACCTATCTAATCGATAAGGTGTTGGTGTTACTAGAAGACATGTTCTACAAATGAATTAAAAGATTGATTACTAACGTTGCGTACTTATCTTATAGGCTTATATGATGATTATATGATAGTGTTATTTTATCGAATCGATAACCCTCATACCGATACGGGACTCCAAGTCCATAACACTCGAGACCCATATTTTACGATCCTCCCATAAGTGACTATGGCCGACAAATGAGATTTCGATATTTTAGGTAGGATTAAATCCAATCGTATCCAATACGACTCTCGTTCCTTTATAGAATTTCGGTGACGAATCGTATCCAATACAATCCATTGTCCGTGTGTGCATTCTATCTATGCCCCGAACTCCAATCAGATTGGCTTGGACGGTTAAGTCACAACCATATCCAACGTATCGTTCAATCGAACTACTCACGTGCCCGACTATGGCCTGAAACCACGTGAGTCCCCAATTAACGCTTACCACCCGCACCAATACATACAATAGTATGTGCCCGACTATGGCCTGAAACCACGCACTATGTCATATCAATCTCGATGGTTGTGGATATGGAAGACATTTCCATGACTTAAATATTATGAGGGATCATGCCATTGCATGTTTCTAAATTCGTGACATAATTATATGATATCACTATCACAAGATTTTCGATATGCATATGATTTTATTTGGAAGTCTAATTATTCTAAATAATTATCTAATTATATGCTAGTATGATTGATGCCGATCAAATCGATATAAAGAACTCAAAATTCCAAGTTTTGTAGCCAAAGTTATCACGAAAACAAAATCAGCAACCAGAAACCAGTCCGTTATAACGCACCATAGTCCATTACAACGGACCTCCAGTTTCCTTGGCACTCCATTACAACGGAACTCCAGTCCGTTACAACGCCATTTAATCGGGTGATTGTCCAAAAATTGCCAGAAACATGTCCGTTATAACGCAACCTAGGTCCGTTACAACGCTATTTTCTACAAACCTTTGTCCAAATTTCCAGTAACTATTCCGTTATAACGCAACATAATGTCCGTTATAACGCAACATAATGTCCGTTACAACGGACCAACTGCGAATGCTTCCGTTACAACGGACTATGTCCGTTACAACGGACTCGAAAAGACATCATAGGCATCCCCACATCCTTGTATCGTATACAGGGTCCGTTACAACGGAACTCCAAGTCCGTTGCAACGGACTATGTGATACTGGCAAATTTTCCCCAATTCCTGTATCCTATACAGTGTCCGTTACAACGGACAAACCAGTCCGTTATAACGGACTATGCGATTTTTGCGCTGTTCAGCCTGTTTTCGCTCGTTTCCAAAACAATCAATCATGAAACATTTTCACGATCATTCCTAGATACTCTCAATCAACTTTTGATCGATCTCTAGCGAATTTCACTTGTGATTTTAATGGAATTTGACGTTCTCTACATGTAACATCATGCAAACGGGTACGAACTTTGATAACCCGTGCGTATATCGAATATACGACTATGATTCGACCCTCGAATCGATGGCGATTGCTCTGATACCATTGTTGTGAAATATCCTCGACCCCGGGCCCGCGCAGCGGAATGAAGGCCCGGTCCGATTCCCCGATTCCCGAGATCACGCCATGACTTCGAGGGTACGATGCAATAGAAGGATAGATTCATACCGGTGCAAAATTGATTGCACTCGAAGGGTTGATCGCTGCCTTCTATCTTTTGTCACGTTGGTGACTATCCGCGCGTCCCACACCACGCGTATTCCACCGTTCGTTGACTTCGCCGATTCGCTTGATTTCGTCTCCGAAACAATCTACTCGTCCGAATCGATCACAACCGTGAGAGCCTCAGATGTTGCTCCTCTACGTGTATCCACCTTGATTCGTAAGACGCCGGTCGCGAGTACAACTGCCTAGACGATGTACGGCGAACTTGCTCGATCGAATTGATTCTCTATCTTTCGAGAAACTATTTTCTCGATTTCTCTCTCTTCGCACCTTTTCACTATCGAAAGATTAAATCTGAATTCTCTCTTTCTTTTAGTGTCTTTGGCAGAATGAATTGCTCAATTACTTAGTTTGGATGAGAGAGAAAGTATCCTATTTATATCAAATAGGATTAGGATTAGCCAAGAGGCATGTATATCCAATATACACCCTTTCACACAGAAAAGTGCATGAACCTGTTCAGTATTCTGTCCAGACGAAATTGATAAATTTTTCTGACAGAAAATCAACCAACATGAAAGTTGTAGATAATCTTATTATCTACACAACCCAATTTGGCCCAGCCCAATTGAAGTTCGTATGCAAAAGGTATGACTGTTTTACTAACTGTATATCATACTGTTGCACCCTTTCGGTATTTCACATAAACGACACTTATACTTCGTTCATATGAAATATATTTCTACATGACGGTTATAGATAATCTCATTATCTATCTAACCCAATTTGAACCATTCAAATCGGATTTTCCCACTGAAAGTTATGGCTACAAATGTACGCTTACATTCGTTCATCCTTGTGTACACTTTTACGGTTGATCCGAAACTGTATTTCTTTCATTTGGACCCTTAATTGACATAGCCATCAATTTCTTCTTCGCGCCACGAGGAATAACAAAAAGATTTTTTTTTTTTTTTTAATTTTTTTATTTATTACCCGTAGGCACCCATCCCTCCCCTACTCCTACCCTCTACTCCTACTAAGCTACCCAAATTAAACCCCCTTTTTTGCTCCAACGGGGTCTCGAGCCCAGGTTGTGTGTAAGGTAACCCATGGTACCATCCAGCTGACCCAAGCTGACCCAACAGCTGGTGGTAATAACAAAAAGATTGAATTCATGAAATAATCCTTTTAACTTATTCACAATTTATTGCTGTTTAACATTCTGTAATTTGGATTTTGTTCGGGTTTTAGTTTCCCTCAACTCATTACGATTGGGGATTAGTGTTTTAATGTCGCTTTCGTGGAATTATCACATGCTCATTCAAGCCCTTTTGTCTCGAGGGCCCTTGATTGAGGAGGAATTTCACGAGATTTTCACCGGTGTTAGTGGAAAAAATCCAGGAATGCTCTCTATTTCTTCAATTTGCACCCAATTTTGTTCTACTAAATTGGTTTTTTTTTTTATTTTCTGTGATTAATTTGTTACCAACTCACTCAGAAAAGCAATTAACCCCAAATCAAGCAGCCTTTATAAACCCTCGATTAAACCCAATTAGCTCAATTTCTAAAACCGTCTCTTGTTTCCTGCAGTTACCCATCAGAAATTATTCAATGAAGTTCTTCTGAAGATAAACAACGAATTGTCTTAGGTGCAATTCGAGCTGAGCGCTCGTAAAAATCAATACGATGAAAAAGTTTATTATGGTATAGTCAACAACGTAGCCCACGAGCAATCGAAACTCGGTACCAAATATTCGCTTTCTCAAATCGCCTACAAGGGCGTGGTACGTAATTTTCCTTCTTTTCAATATCATTCAATAATATAACATAAAATGTATATACTTGTTATAAAATCTTTCTAATTTGTAGATCGAAGCAATAATCAACGAAGCTGGAACTGAAGGATGTATAAATAATATCGATGCACTCAACATACGCCTCGATAACCAGGTACTTTAATAAGGGAAGGGCATTTTTGCAATTTCATAATTTTCTTTATTTTTTTTAAGATGGCAGTTAGAAATTGGTCGCAAGACAGCGAAGCGCGTATGCCAACTTCATTCAAAACCTTTTCCATGTCTCAAAAAGAGAAACTTTGAAGGAATTCATAAGCGACAAGTGGCTGACTCTGATTGGCTCTGACAAGATTGGTCTCGGCGTCAGATCCTTTCTCGATCTGCGGAGCTGGTTTCGCGCCAACGATGTCCCACAACAAAGCTGGTGTCAAAGTAAGATCATTAGAAAAATAAACTTTAATTAATCAATCATACATTTTTTTGCATAATTTCATGTGTACCCTGCAAAACATCATAATTTCATGTATACCCCTCAAAACCGTGAAATTTCATAAATAACCCTAGAAAACATTTCAAATATCATGGATACCCCTAATTAAACTTTTGTTTAATAATTTGTTCATTTTTGTTCAAAATATTTTTCGTTTTACCTTTATATAAAATATAATAATTACTTAAAATTTTGAGAATAGTATTGATTTCGACAATGATTTTTTGGAAAGAAATTATGAGATAGAATTGACAATATTTGATTTTTTATAGTTTCAAATTTTATTTTAGAGAAAAAATTATTCATTATCATATAAAAATAAAATTAGGTAATTGACATATACCAACGAGAAATACATTGATGGTTTTTAAATGATATAATAGGAGTATATGTGATATATTAAGAATTATATAGGGGTAATAATGATATTTGAAGGATTTTGAAGGGTTATCCATGATATTTTGACACGTTTACAAGGTTATTTGTGAAATTTCGGATTATTGAGGGGTTTATGTGAAATTTGATGTTTTCCACGGTTACACTTGAAATTGTGCCTACATTTTTTAATTGGATATTTATTTATTTGTTATAATTTAAAATAGGCTTCTATTTGTCCAAAAGAAGAGTGCATGATGAGGATTCATGATTATTGTGTCAAGAAGAAATTCTCTAGGCGCAAGGTAGGCTTTTTCATTAATGATATAATATATTATAATATTCAATTTGCATAATTACATTTTTTTTTTTCAAATAATAGAATTCGAGAGCTTGTCCTGGTTGCGGAACTGAATGGCCCGAATTAGATTTCGAATCGGAAGAAGAAATGGAACAAGCTATGTTACGCGGATACTCCAAAAACGCCGAAGTATCCTGAGGATACGGGTATCCGATACGGATACGGGTGCGATACGGCTGCGATACGTATCGGATACGCCACGTGGAGTATCCGAATTTTTTAATATTATTTTTTTTCGGATACGGCGGGGATACGGCGGGGATACGGCAGGATACGGCTGGGATACTCCATTTATGATACTTCGGCCCAATATATGTTTTGGCCCATAATATTTTTAAATAATTTGTATATTATACTTCTAGGATACTTCTAGGATACTTCTAAAACTAGTTTTAGGATACTTCTAAAATAATTTAAGATAATTTTATGATACTTGTATTGTTATGTTGATTTTTTTTATTGTCATAATATTTAATTTAAAAATATTATTTAATTTATTATTTATTTATTTATTATATATAATATAAATATATTAAAATAATAACTATATAGCCGTATCCGTATCCGTGTTTTTTCAAAAATTGTCGTATCGCCGTATCCGTATCGTATCGGATACGATACCCGTATCCGTATCCGTGCAACATAGGGAACAAGAAAATGAAGAACTAGAGAAAGAAACTAATTCGAGGACGCTAAGAAGGGCGAAAACCGCACCAGTTGACCAAAGTCAAAGGAAAAGGACGAGAAAGTACAAAACGGAGGCTCCTGATTTGCCACGGGAAATTGCTGATTCATCGCAAAAAATTCTAGAAGAGGGCGAACACGCTCCCGCAGAATATAATTCGGGCGTGCTTGTATGAATTATTAAGTTTAGGAAATGATATGATATTTTGAGGTGGATGGTGAAGTGACTACAATTATACAAGTATAATATTCAACATGCATTCTCGAACACACAAATAAAATCCGAAATAAAATAAAACCATCCTTTCAAACATTCAACAATTAATTTAACCAGTTAATTATAAAATATTCCCCAAAAATAAAACCCCACCTATTTTTCCCGCCAAAACCCTCTCATTCCCGAGATTCCAATGTTAAATTTGTCCTGGACTTCAATTCCCCTTTCCTATGCATCCTTGGAAGCTTGATCCTGGTTCTAGAAAACCTTGACTTGCTTATCTCATATGTTGAAAACCATGCTTCTATTTCCTTCATCTCTCTCAGAAACCCTAGCATATAAAAAAGCTTTTTCTTTCGGTAGACGCCAAGCATTCTTTCACCGTTCTTCTCTCTCTTCTTCTTCTCCATCTTCACGCCCAACGCTCTCCTTTCTAGCTTAGATGTATAGCTCTTTTACACCGTGATCTCGAACCGAGTCACTCCACTCATGGCACCATTCTCTAGGTTCTGTTTCAGGCCTCTTATTATTCTTAATCCTCTTCAAAAACTCGCACCTCGTATAGGTTTGAAGTATATTTGAGTATACTATGAAGATTCCTCTCCACTTCAGCAGGAATTGATTTATTGGCTTGCAGCACAATACAGGTTTCAGATCTATTTCTTCATTGGCGCTTGTTGAACTTGAATTTTCGGATCTGTTAATCTCAGTCGATAATTTTCAGATCTATTTCTTCTCCTTTTTTTTGGTTGATTTCTTTGCTGATTTCTTTTGGATTGATGTATGACTTCTTCTCTGAATGTTCATGATTTTTGAATTATTGATATGCAGATTCGTTTTTTCCCTGCCCCCAAATTAATGTTTTAGAAACTCCACCTCGTATAGGTTCATGATCTTTGAGTTATTTGAATCTGTTTTACTGGCATGATTAATATTTGTTTTGTAGAAAATAAAATTTGGCCCAAATTAATGTTGCTCTTTTGAAATCACTACAAAGAAAAAGTATGTTATTTTTCGATTATTTGTATTTTATGCCTGATTTCATTTTAGTTTCCTCAATGTTTTTTTGCTGTTTTTATGCCTGCTCAATTAGCCAAAAAAGAAGAACTTCAGAATACTTGATTATTTTTACAATCAATATTCAATCTTTGTTAAGGTATTTTTTTGGGTTAAATTTTTAAATTCGAGAATATTTAGCACGAAATTATATAAAATATTTAAAATTGGGTACTTACTTTTACACCATTTGAAGAGAGTTAATTCTTCAAAATAATTTGGGCTTTAAATTTTAGAAACAATTAACATAGTTCTTTTTATTTTTTGGTTTGTTTGCACACAATTTTGATCACCATTTTTTTCTTTTCAGCCATTTAACTGTAGAGACCAATTGGTCATTGATTTGGTACTGAAATAAGAAATGTACGAGATTTTGGTTTGTAATGTTTGTTTAATTTTTGAACATTTTGGATGGAGTTTGTAAGGTTGGAATTGTTGGACGTTGTTTATAATGTGGGCTTTTTAGTAATTTTTAAACATTTCGATGGACTTTTAAGTATTTTTTTATCACATCTGAACTCATCTGATTCTCGCTGAATCTCAGCAAAGATTATCGTCATCAGGATCATAATCCCGATCCTCCATCATCGCGATCCCGATCCCGATCCGCCCCGATCCCGATCCGCCATCATCGCGATCCCGATCCCGATCCGCCATCATCGCGATCCCGCTCCCGATCCCGATCCGCCACGATCCCGATCCGCCACGATCCCGATCCTCCATCATCGCGATCCCGATCCCGATCGGCCATCATCGCGATCCCGATCCCGATCCGCCATCATCGCGATCCCGATCCCGATCCGCCATCATCGCGATCCCGATCGCGATCCGCCATCATCGCGATCCTCCATCATCGCGATCTCGATCCCGATCCGCCATCATCGCGATCCCGATCCCGATCCGCCATCATCGCGATCCCGATCACGATCCCGATCCGCCATCATCGCGATCCCGATCCCGATCCGCCACGATCCCGATCCTCCATCATCGCGATCCCGATCCGCCACGATCCCGATTCTCCATCGCGATCCCGATCCGCCATCATCGCGATCCCGATCCCGATCCGCCGTCATCGCGATCACGATCCGCCATCACGATCCGCCATCATCACTATTCCGATCCGCCATCATCACGATTCCGATTTGTCATCGGCCCAGTCGAGGTGATCTGTCATCGGCCCAATCGAGGTGATCTGTCATCGGCCCAATCGAGGTGATCTGTCATCGGCCCAGTCGAGGTTATCTGTCCTCGGCCCAATCGAGGTGATCTGTCATCGGCCCAGTCGAGGTTATCTGTCCTCGGCCCAATCGAGGTGATCTGTCATCGGCCCAGTCGAGGTGATCTGTCCTCGGCCCAATCGAGGTGATCTGTGCTCGGCCCAGTCGAGGTGATCTGTCATCGGCCCAGTCGAGGTGATCTGTCATCCGCCCTATCATGGTGATCTGTCATCCGTCCTATCATGGTGATCTGTCATCTCCCTATCATGATGATATGTCAATCGTCCTATCATGATGATAAGTCAAAAACCATATCACGTGGTCTGACGTTCATCTTATCAGGTGATCTGTCAACCCGGGTATCACAGGATCTGTCATTGACCCTTTCATCGAGATTGGTCATTGTCCCTATCAGCGTCATTAGTCATCGTCCCTATCACGTGATCTGTCCACGACCTTATGACAGGATCTGTCAACGTTCTTACCAGCTATCCGCCCTTATCATGATAATGTTTTTTTTCTTCTTATCATCATGACCTCTCCTCGTCATGAGCATCATGATAAGATTATCACGAGTGTCTGATTAGATTATCCTGATCTGGTTATTATGGGCATCATAATCCTTCAACATCCTGATCGTCATCATGATCGGATTATCATGGAAATCTTGATCCGTTAACATACTGATCGTTTTGATTATCAAGATCGACATCCTGATCTGTCACTATCGATCTGATCATCATGATCACAATCCGAAAATCATGATCATCATGATCATGATTACTCAACAACTCCCAAGTTCACATGGAATCTTGTAAATTTGCCGAGGAATCTGTCAGAATCTCCAATCGAATATTTTAAAATCCGACGGAATCTTTAAATCTCTCAATGAATTTTTTAGAATCGGACGGAATCATATTACTCACCAAATGAATTTTATAGAATCTGTGAGAATCTTTTTAAATCTCCGAAAATGATCTGACGGAATCATTAATTTTAATCTCTAAATGAATCTTTTTAGAATCTGATGGAATCTTATTAATTCCCGATGAAATTGAAGTTGTTCGGGGGAATCTTTTTAGATTGGAGGGAATCTTTCTGATATTTGTTAATTTTACGATAGAATCTTATGTTTCCCGCGGAATCTTTTCGGAATCTTTGAGAATTTTGTTAATCCACAATAGATTATTATGGTTCCCGTGGAATCTTTTCAGAATCTTGACGGAATTTCATTAATTTGCGATCGAAACTATTTTTCACGCTGAATCTTTCAGGAATCTTTTTTAATTCGCAGAGAATCTTTTCGAAATGATGGCCGAATCTTTTTTGATTCGCAGAGAATGTTTTCGGATTTTGTTCCATATTTACGATGGGGTCTCCCATGGAATCTTTTGTAAGGACGATTGAATCTTCTAGAATCAATCGGATGATAACAGATAAAAGTAGATGATGAATCTTCCAGACGGCTAAATCTTTTGAATCAAACGGTTCAATATACCAAAATGAGATCAGATTTATCCGATTTATATTAAGAAATTAATTCAAATAAAATCCATAAATATTTATAAAACCAAAATAATTAAACAAATATTAATCAAACAAACACGAATAATCTCATCAACAACAAATAAAACATTAATCGAGCCAACACGAATAATCTCATCAACAACAAATATTAATCAAACCAACACGAATTATCATAACAACAAATTGAATCGAAATTCAACAATTGAGTTAAAAGTGCTTTGAGACAGATCCGTACCAGAGACGATTGAAATTCAACAGATCACAAGGAGAAGATCCCATGAAACAAAAAGAAAAACGACATTAAAAACCGAAGATTAAGATAAGTGGACTCAAAACGTACCATGAAAAAGGAGAATTAAGAGCCTGTACCGGGGAGAACGAGGAAGAAGCTCTTTGCCATTAGAGATCGCGAGGAAACAGTGAGCCAGAAAGGAGAAGCGGAGAAAAGTCTTGCAGAAAACCTTTTTCAAAAAGAAGAATCAAATGTAACTACCGAAAGCCAAAAAAAATTTAACAAAGCGAGAACTGTGAAAAGAAAAAGATGCAAAGAGAAGAGAAAACACACCATTGGTGAAGGAGATCTTCTCTTGCGTTGAAGAAGAGATTGCCACCATTGGAGGAAAAAAGGATCCCATGAAACAAAAAGAAAAACGACATAACCGACGATTAAGAGAAGTGAACTCAAAACGTACCATGAAAAAGGACAATAGAGAGCCTGTACAGTAAAGATCGAGGAAGAAACTCTTCGCCATTACAGATCGCGAGGAACCATTGAGTCATAAAGGACAGCCGGAGAGAAGTCTTGAAGAAAACCCACGAAAATGAAGAATCAATTGTAATAACCGAAAGCAAAAGACAAAGCAAGATCTGTGAAAAGAAATAGAAGCAAAGAGGAGAAAACGCACCATTAAAAAGCGTGACAGAGAAAAGAAAGAACTTCTCTTGCGATGAAGAAGAAATTTTCACCATTGGTGAAGGAGAGCGGAGAGACAGAGGTGGAAGAGAGAATAGGATGAGAGTAACTAGAGGCGGCAATATAATGAAGCTGCATCTTGATTCATGGTGAGGCAATATTAGGGTATGAACCTGTACTAAGTATTTTGGGCCTTGATTATTTTTGGACTTTATAGTTAAATTTTAATAATCCACAAAAAGGCTTTATTAAATGATGCAGTAGCAGGCCTTAAGAATTGTTGCATTTTAACCAAGATTAGTTTATAAAAAATCTCGTATATTAAAAAGAAAACAAAGTTTTGATTACAAGCATTTCTCCTCCAGTAACCAATAACCACTACCTAAATAACTTAATTTTGGTATTATCTATATATAGTTCAAATCTTTTTAAATATGAATAAAAATATAGAATGATTTTATGGTAGGATTTGTATAAGAATTATAAAAATACCAAAATAACCTCGTTTATTTGTATAAGAATTGAAAAAAAAAGTTTTATTACAGAATCACCCTTCATATTATATGTCCCGCCAAATAGTTCAATAGAATAAACATAACTGGATACCGGTTTTCATTTGACTTCAAATTCCTGCATAAATAATAGTAGGGGTTATATATTCAGCTTTCATAACATCAAAAAGTAATATTGATGGATGGCAAATGATGGATAAGTAGGTTGATTAGCCTTCTAATTGATTCGATTAGCGATTTAATAGATCGTTTAATTTAATTAACCCGATAATTAATATATACTGACATAATTTATTGACGTGTCAATTAACAATTAATTAAGTCAATTAGAGAAACTAATTAACTCACATATTTAATTTTTGCCAATTCATCAAGGATCTTGGGTTGAGTTTGGAGAGCCAAATATTTTTGTCCACATAATTAATTAAGTCAATTAGGGCATGTTTGATTTGAGGGATTGGGGTGGAGATGTATTTCAAAATACGGGATAAGCTCAAAATTCTTTGTTTGATTTGTTGTATTTTGTTGAAATCATGGATTTGAGGGTGGATGGTGAAATACATCAAAAAAGTTGGTGTTCCAAAATACATGGATAAGCTATATCCATATATTTCATTATAAAATTATTTTTCCAAAATATAGAAATAAATAATGATTATATTATATTATATACTATTATATAATGTAATATTATTTAATATAATATAATATATTATAAAAATAATATAATATAAAATATTATATAATAATATAATACAAAATAATATAATATAAAATAATACAATGTAATATAAAACAATACTATATAATAATATAATATCATGTAATATAAAACAATATAATATAATATAATATAATATAATATAATATCGTACAATATCACATAATATAATAATAATATAATATCAATTTGATATAATATAATATAATATAATATGATATGATACAATATAATATGATACAACAATAACATGATATATAATATAATATAAAATAATATAACATATTATAAAACAATATAATATAATATAAAACAGTATAACATAAACCAATATAACATTTAGAAAAAATATATCGGTCTCCTCAAACTTATTCCAACTTTCTTGATGAGTGGGCACAAAATGATTAGATTAATTGATTAATCTTTATTAACTTAATTAAATATTAATTTATACATTTAACTGACACGTAAATAATTTATAACACATTAATATTAATACATGATAATTGACGAATTAATTATAACTAAACGATCAATTAAATCGTTAATTAAATTAATTAATAATACTTATCAACTCACTTACGACTTCTTTGCCACCTCATCAAGATAATTTTTTTTAATTCGTGAGACTGAATATATAACTTCTAACTTTTTTTTTGAATGGTATCCGACAAGCGATCGTTTTCGTTACTGATATCTAATATTTTTGATGCCACTGGGGATCGAACCCACAACCTCTCACAACGTATGGTATTTTGTGTCTCACACTCAACCAACTAGGCTATGGACCCATTGCATATAATATATAACTTCTAACTTAAATACTACTTTTCCCCTAACTTAAATACTACTTTTTCCTTAAAATAAAAAAAATACTACTTTTCCCCAAAGAGAAAGAAATAGATGGGCTTTTGTCAGGGTTTATTGCCTGTCCTGAGAGTATCCCATAGAGATGGAATATTCGTTTTATATTATATACCTCATCCACATATAGGATTTACATCGTCTGCATAAAGCGAGTGTGTAAAGTTCCTGGCCGATGATCCGAGGGAAATACCTTTAATACTTCCTATCTGTTGGTTGTGATGGAAGAGCCTAGATAGGAGTTCCGTGAAGAGGATGAAGAGGAATGGCGACATTGGACATCCTTGACGAAGATCTCTTTCCGGATTGAAAAAGCTAGTTGATTTATGTCCAATTTGTATGTTCACCTTTGCTGATGATACACAAGTCATAACCCAGTTTATGGCGACATTGTTCACCTTTGAAAAAGCCAGTTGATTTAGGTCTAATTTTTTTAATATTAATGAGCATTTGGGGAGGCACCACTAAATGGAGATTATTAGGGTTTGAAGAAGTAAATAATCTCTTATACCTTTATACCTGTTCACAAATTCCTTCCGTATTTCTAATAGTATCCGTGATCCAATTTCCTTGATCATTTTTAATTGCCTCTATTTTATTCGATCATGAAAAAAAATCATTTTATTTTTGCTGGTTGGCCCTAGAAAGAATGTTGATAAAGAAGGCATTGGACATGATTAGTTTCCAATTCCTTAAAATCCAGGTTCAAAGTATATATATATATATATATATATATATATATATATTTTTTTTTTTGTGTGGAAACCCGTAGGCTTTTCGCGTTAAAAAAGAACTAAGAAATACAACAGTCTGATATATTACAAAACTTAAGCATAAAAAAGTTCAGAAAACAAAACATAACACTGCCACTATGGCTCTAACCTACTACAATCACTAAACCTACCAAATAACTCGTACTAAAGTAAAAGCCCTAACAGAAAGATAAACTTACTCTTCCAATTATCTTCGTAGGATTTCATACTCCTAAATCATTCTTGGGTATGCTGAGTCCTCATACTCTAATTGACATAACCTCGCCATATTGGCTAAGTTATCCGTTTCACTGTTTAACTCCCTCGGTATCCAAATGAAAGTAGGATCTTTGAGTCTCCTTTTCCATAAGATACAATCTCTGGCTTGTTGTGTAGCTCTCCAATTGGGTGGTTCAAACGTATCCTGAATTCCGCTATTCTGCATAAAATTAACCAACTCCATACAATCCGAAAAAAACAAGCATTTACTTTCCGCATAAATCCTGTGGCAGCAGGCCATTGCCAAATGGAGAGCCTGAAATTCTCCTTCTAAGGGGCACAGATTCCCTCTGAAACCTTTAACCTTAACATGATCAATATGACCCCTGTTATTTTTGAAAATGACAGCTATACCTTGATTGCCCTCGTCATCTCCTGAAAAATTGGTATAGTATAGGCCATATTCTCCTTCGTCATATCGTATGTTGGGTTCTGGGCCACACTAAGCATGAGGTCATTTTGGGCCGATTGAGATATAGCGCCCATCCTGACAGTCTTACGTGCTTGTGAAATCAGAAACCCAGTATAAGGTATCACATTTCTGAACACCCAGTTGTTCCTGGCAAGCCACCATTGCCATAGCAGTGCGAGAAATAAAGATAATTGAGTCTGTGAAAAAACTCGGAACCCGCAAGCAATAATCGATGCTGATAACACGTAAAACCGGTCGTTTAAATGTGTAAATTCAATTTCACGAGTTAATCAAAATAATTTATAAGTTATAACAAATACTAATCAAAGTGATAAGTATAGGTTCGTTCCAAGGAAATTTTGCGTATCATCGAGTGTTTCAATTCTAGAATTATTTCTACTGATCCAGAGACTATAATATTTTGTCATAATCAAGATATAAACTTTATAAAGCTCCGGTAAAAATTTCACTTTCACACACACAATTTACGAAATTATGAAATTTATAGATCACAAGGGTATTTTAGGCATTAAATGTTTTTCACAAAATTATAGATCACAAATTAAGATCTCAAATTTGGCACAAAGATTCACAATTTGATACTGAGAGAGAGGACAGAAGAATTTAACAGTTTTGATATTTCAGTAAAAAGTAATGATCTAATTACAAATAGGTCCTTGGAAAATCACAGAAAAGTCCAGAAAGTTTTTATGTCTAAATAGCAGTTTTCAACAAATCATATCAAATCGAAAATCAATCCACAAATGTTCAATCAAGTTTCTAATTACAGTTTGAATCTAGATCTACAAGCACATGTAAGAATTGTATTTTTAACAGATCTACAAATTCATGAATAATCAAGGACAAAAAGGTCCAGAACTGGATTTATACTAATTTTACAGTTTAGTTCCTAACAAGCTGATTTCGTAAAATCCATATCAAATAAGAAATTTCAGAGAATTGATTGATTCAAAATGTTTATTAAACTACAGATCCAGATCTAAACAGTGATATTGAGAAATGACTATTTTTCTATTTTTTTTCTATTTTAAACTGAATTAACAAAACAGCACAGAGATTTGAGTATTTCACGAGGTAAAAATAGGAAGAATGCAAGGAAAATTCCACAAAAATTCTACAAACTATATATCACAGTATAGAACAAGTTCACAAAGAGAATTGGATAAAATCTACTTAATTTCTAATCTAAAAACCAATGTTTCAAATTGCGATATTGCGGTCCATTGCGCTTGAACAATAATTTACACATGATTTCCGATATTGCGTCATATTGCGCCATATTGCGGCGATATTGCGGCGCTATATAGCAGGTTGCGGTGTTGCGTTTTATGGATATTTATTGCGAATTGCGCTATTGCGGCGCAATTGCGCCGCAATTTAAATCTTTGCTAAAAACTAAAAGTAGAGAAAGAAATACCGAAAAAAGGGGAAATCGAGTCCAAGATCGGATCTTGACGAAGTCCTCAAGCCTTCACGCCTTGAGAGGAGGTGAGAGGAAGAGGAGAACAACTTTTCTTGAGTCCCGTAGCGGGCAATGGAGAGAGAGAGAGAGGAAAAGATCCTCGGAGCGGCCTCGAAAACCGTGCGGAGACACGATCTTCTCGGCAAAATGGCTCGACGACGAGCGAGAGGAGCTTCTTAACAATGGAGGGGGAAGAGGCTAAGACCTTACCCTCCCCAAGAATGGAGTGGTTGACCCAAGAGGTCCAAGGGTGAGTTGAGAGAGGGGTTTTGAGTGTCTTTTATAGGGGAAAAGAGGGGGAAACAATTTGCAAATTTCAGATCTGATGTTGCAACTTGCATGGTTAGGTAGAGAAAGTTTCAACGAATCCAACGCTTGAAACCGCATCCAATTTGAACATCGGACGGCCGAAAAAACTTGAAAATACAATCACGAAGATGCTCCACGGATCCAGATTAATTCTCTTTTAATTCATCCAAAAATAGCAGAATTTTCTGACTTAGCCTCCATTTGGAACAACACTGGAGAGATCTGGGCCTTTATTTTATTCCTTAATCCTTCTTATGGGCCTTTAATGGAGAGTACGGTTCGCATAGAATGGAGAGGATTTTAGGCTGCATGGCTCCAAATGAAGAGGTTTGAACTGCCTGGGTTGATCTTTTGTGGCACGGACTATGTGATTGATCGTGTAAAGTACAAATGGTGATAGTGGCAGAAGAGTACCAGCATGGGATGCACAGGATCCTGGTCACAGAGGGTCTGTTACAGTTATAAGGTTGACTGGTCAGACGTTGGGATTTGGTGTAAGGGTTTGTTTGTGGCTTTTCGTGTGGCAAGTCAAACAAGATGGGCTTTTGGGCTCATTTCAGAGAATATAAATCATTTGCTGCCACAGAATATCCAGGAATATATGGTATGCTGACTTTGTTTTTGTCGGTGGAATGAGTCAGTTTCGATCCATTTGCGTCCATTCGTGTAACGGGTCACGTGCTTGACCCGTTTGAAGTAAAAACTCGATTTCTCTCTCATGTTTCCATCAAATATCATCATATTATATATCAAATCGACCGGCACGACGAGGGGAATCCACCTACACCATTGGTTCCGCGAGATTTTACACTTTTTACCTGACATTAACACAAAAACACAATTTAAAGTATTTAATCTCAATAAATTGGAATTATGAATATTTGGTATACTTTAATCATATTTAGGTATTTAAATTCTATATTTTGTGTATGTAAAATGTGATGAAAAATCCTCTTATCAGATGCCATAGGCTGTTGGAGATCAATTAGATGCAATGGTATCTCTATTGAGCCCCATAGACCCATAACTCTGGGACAGAAGAAAAATAAATGTTTATTAGTATCTCTATCCATTCCACACATCGGACAAACTGGATTAATATGATTGATTCTTGCATTAAGCCGATCTCTGGTTGGTACCCCATTCAGCACTAATCTCCATACAAACAGCTGCACTTTAGGAATTATACCTTTTGTTTTCCAGATATTTCTCCAAAAAATCTCCTGTTGCTCAGTAACCCTAGAATTTGAAATTCTCTTATTGGACCAAAGAATGTTATATAATTCTTTAACCTTGATATCTCCATTTTTGCCCCGGGTCCAGACTAATCTATCTTCCCGTTCATTATAGAGAGTAGGGTTGAATGATATAGACTACAACAGATCTGCACATCAGCGACGGTAAAAACCGTCGCTGATACTCCCAAAAACCGTCGCTGACAGTTTTACCGACGGCCTCCCGTCGCTGATTTCCCGTCGTTGAAAGGGGCGTCGCTAATGTCACTTTTTCCGACGGGCCGTCGCTGATGTCACTTTTTCCGACGGTTGTTCTTTCTCCGGCGGGCCGTCGCAGAACCCTTCTCCGGCGGGCCGTCGCAGAAACCTTCTCTGGCGGGCCGTCGTAGAACTCTTCTCCGGCGGGCCGTCGCAGAATCCTTCTCCGGCAGGTTCTATTATTTATTTAAATAATTAAATAATATTAAATTTATATTAATAATATAAAAAATAATAATAAATTTATTTTAATAAATAATTAAATTATACTAAATTTATATTAATAATATAAAAATAAATAATTAAATAATAATAAATTTATTTTAATAAATAATTAAATTATATTAATAATATAAATAAATAATTAAATAATAATAAATTTATTTTAATAAATAATTATAATATTAATAAATTTATTTTAATAATTATAATATTAATAAATAATTAAATAATATTAAATTTGTATTATTAATATTTTAATATTTATAATATTAATAATTAAATAATAATAAATTTATTTTAATAATATAAATAAATAAATAAATAATAATAAATTTATATTAATAATATAAAAATAAATAATTAAATAATAATAAATTTATTTTAATAAATAATTAAATTATACTAAATTTATATTAATAATATAAAATTAAATAATTAAATAATAATAAATTTATTTTAATAAATAATTAAATTATATTAATAATATAAATAAATAATTAAATAATAATAAATTTATTTTAATAAATAATTATAATATTAATAAATATATTTTAATAATTATAATATTAATAAATAATTAAATAATATTAAATTTGTATTATTAATATTTTAATATTTATAATATTAATAATTAAATAATAATAAATTTATTTTAATAATATAAATAAATAATTAAATAATATTAAATTTATATTAATAATATAAAAATAAATAATTAAATAATAATAAATTTATTTTAATAAATAATTAAATAATATTAAATTTATATTAATAATATAAAAATAAATAATTAAATAATAATAAATTTATTTTAATAAATAATTAAATTATATTAATAATATAAATAAATAATTAAATAATAATAAATTTATTTTAATAATTATAATATTAATAAATAATTAAATAATATTAAATTTATATTAATAATATAAATATTAAATAATATTAAATTAAAGCCACGACAATTAAACAAATACAAACAATCCAAATAAGCAACGCCAAACCACAAATACAACAATCCAGCAAATTAAACCACGACAATTCAAATAAATAAGCCACGACAACCCAACCACAATCCACAAATACAACAATCCGAATACGACAATCCACAAATACAACAGTCAAATAAACACTCTCTAATTCTCATTCAAATTATCACCATCTAAACCTCCAAGAAAATCATTTGCCGGACCAAAATTCGACGGTCGGGTCGATGTCTCCTGAATTTAATGAATTGTTATATGAAACTATACTACTAGAATAATTATATATTTTTTATTTAACATATACATACATTCGATGGTCGGATCGATGTGTCCTGATTCTGCTGCGACATATTGGCCATGAACATCTGTGGGAAAGGAGACCGCAGTACATTCTGAAAATCCGAACTTGAATTATGGAGGGGAGGAGACGATAACATGCCGGGATTCTGAAAACCATCGTAACCTCCTTGTCCTCCTGGAAGGGGGTGGAGATTAATTGTATGAAATATTATTAACTAAATATTTGTTTGGATGGAGTACAAATTTGTAATACAAAATAATAACATAATATATTTCAAAAAACTGTCTTAATTCTGTTTATATAGCATCCAATAATACATATTTTTGTTTTAATATCATACGTGACAAAATTTGTTAATTTACTAAGATATAAGATCATATTATATTATTTTTTAATTCATAATTTTAAATTAAGTACATTTTTTTGTTACATAAAATTAATTAAATTTTGAAATAATCATATTAGAAATATTTTTAAATATATGTTGGAAAATTCATAAACATATTAGAGATATATTTAATTTAATTTAATACCTATTATTTTTATATTTTTTGGTAATAAAAAATATATTAAAAATTTCATAACTCAACAATATATAACCATAAATTATACTCGCAACAAATAAAGTACTACATCCAAACAACAATTAAAACCTAATCTAAACCTAATATTTTTCTACTACATCCAAATAACTCTAAAATCCTAAATCCAAACTAAGATATAAACTACGCATTTTTCACACATACAATATCATCAAATAAATTATAAAAATTGAACTATTATTAACCTTGGTCCAGAGTTGATTAATTAATTGCCAAGTTTCCTAAAATAATCCAAGTCCAAAATCCAAGTTTCCTAAAATAATAATAACATTAAACAGATTTCAAAAAACATAATTAACAAATTTAAAAATAATAGATGTAAAAATTAATTTAGAACAGATTTTAAAAAAATAAGATTAAAAAAAAATCCAGATTTAAAATACTCAAAACAGATTCAAATTCCATATTTTAAGCCTACAAACACTAAAAATCCATATTTAAAATAACAAAAACAAATATAAAACAGATTCAAAATTCCTAAATTTTTTTTTTTATTTAAGCCTAAAAATCCAATTTAAAATCCATATGTAAAATCAAGATTCAAAAATTTTAAACCTAATTAAACCTAAATTTAAATTTAAATATAACTTAAGTAAACATAGAGAGATAGACATGCCTTCAACCAAGAGAGAGAAGGAGAGTTAGTCGGCCTTTCCCTACACCAGACCCGAGAGAAGAGACAGCAGCCGAGATTTAGGCCTTCCACCTAAAAAAACAAATTCAATCCTAAATTTAAAAAACAAGTTCAAAAAAACATCTAAACCAGATTTATGCCTTCAAAACAGATTCAAAACAGATTTAAACCTAAAAATATTTCAAAAACATATTTAAAACTGATTTAAAAAAAAAAATCAGACCTCTAAATTAAGCAGATTCAAAAATAGTTTTAAAACAGATTTAAAAAAAATCAGACCTAAATTAATCACATTTAAAACTGATTTAAAACAGATTTACAAAAACATATTTAAAAAAAAACATCCAAAAATTAGACCTAAAAAACAGATTTAGAAAAATCAATTCAAAAATAAATGAGGAACCAATTTGTTCAAAAAAAGATAGTTTAAAAAAATCGAGATACGAGCGAGCTAATTAAGCCTAAAAATAAACACATGATTCAAAAGAAAATTCAATGGATTGTAAACCTAATTAAGCCTAAAAATTCAAAAATAAACCTAATTAAGCCTAAATCTAAAAGAAATAAGACATACCTTCAACCAAAGAGACGAACAACTAGAAGAGAAACGAGCAAGCCTTCCATCCACCAAAAACGAGAAAGTCTTCCACCAACCAGAAACGAGCAACTAGCCGAGAAGGGGGATATACTAGCAGAGAGGGGGAGGAGGAGACGGAGAGGGAGGGGGGCTGTGAGGGCGACTGCAGGCAGGGGGCCGTGAGGGCGTCTGCAGAGTGGGGCTTAAGAGGGCGAAGGGGGAAGGGGAGAAGGAGGGGGGGCTGTGAGAATGAATGGATGAGGGAAAAGAGAAGGTTCTCGCTGGCAGGGGTTATATATATGGATACTAAATCCTATCACCGACGGGCCGTCGGAACATATTAGCAACGGGTTGTGTCATCTGCGACGGGCCGCGAGAGGTATCTGCGACGGGCCAGCGGGCCAACGGAGATTGTTTCGAGCGCTGACGTTTTTTTGAATTCTTCTGCGACGGGCCACTATTCACCGAGGGGCCGACGTTGGGCTTCACCGGCGGGCCATATATCACCGACGGGCCGACGTAATACATCTGCGACGGGCAAATTTGCACCGACGGGCCGACGTTGGGCTTCACCGACGGGCCAGAGATCACCGACGGGCCGACGTAATTTATCTGCGACGGGCTTTTAATTACCGACGGGCCGACGGCGGGCTTTCCCGACGGTTTTCTTTTCTTCGACGGGCCGACGGAAAAGAGTACAGTTCAGCGACGGGCCGTGCCTAATTTTGCCGTCGGTGATAATCTTCAGCGACGGGCCAACGCAGAAAATCCAACTTATTAGCGACGGGCAGTCGCTGAAGTCAGACACCCGTCGCTGATACTCCAATCTGTTGTAGTGATATGAGCAATCTGGATCATATCCATATGTAAGAAAATATTATTAATTAAGGACCAATCCCATTCATTATTATCTGCATCATAGAGATCTCTTACTCTCAAACTCCTTTCCTGAGCATTATTAGGCTTATTGTCCATATTACCCCTAAACCATGGTTGCCCTTTTGCAGCACATCTCTCGCCATTTCCTAGAATCCACATACAATCCTCCTTAATCTCTGATCTTAGATTGAGAAAAGATCTCCACATGGGGAAAATATCGGTTGTTCTCTTCGAGTTCCAAAAATCCGATCTAGGGAGATATTTCATTTCAACTTGGTGTACCCAAGTAGCATTCTTTTTGTTTAGAAACCACCATAGTTGTTTGATCAATAATGCCTGGTTAAAGATTTCTAAATCCTTAATATCTAAACCACCAAGAGTCTTGGGTGCAGTGATCTTTTCCCATGATACCCATGCCATATAAGTATTCGATTCGTGAGATGCACCCCAAAAGAATTTCCTAACTATCGCAGTAATTCTTTTAATCACTGTTTTGGGGATTTCATTTATAATCATGTGAAAAAGAGGAATAGATTGCAATACAGATTGTATCAGAACCAACCTTCCAGCCTGGGATAATAGCCGTTGCTTCCATCCAGCCAATATGTTCTGGATTTTGGAGATAATAAATTCATAGTCCGTAACCAGCTTTCGTCCAATTTGGACATATACTCCTAAATAAAGCTCAGTTCTATTTGCTTGATTAGCCTCAAAGATTCCAGAAATTTGGTGGTTACATTCGACAGAGACGGATCTATTGTACCAAATTCTAGTTTTAACCGGGTTGATTTTTAGACCCGATATCCATCCGAATCTATCAAAGACACCCTTTAAGCACAGAGCTTCATCAGTGGAAGCTTGACCATAAATCATCAAATCATCAGCAAACATAGCATGGGCAAAAGCTCGTCCATTCCTTCCTAACGATATTCCCTTCAACCTACCCTGATTTACTTCGATGGATAACATTTGTGAAAGAATTTCGGTGGCTATAATAAACAAGAATGGAGAGAGTGGACAACCTTGTCTAATACCTCTAGACGGCTTGAAAAAACCAGATTTGCTTCCACCTAGATTAAAAGTGTACTTTGGAGAGTGTACACATTTCATTATCCATTCTATGAATTTTTCAGGAAACTTCATAGCTCGCAGGGTAGATTGCACGAAAGACCACTCTAAACAATCATAGGCTTTTTTCAAGTCTATTTTCATCGCAAAAGAGGGGACCATACTGTGGTTAGTTCTGAAAGAGTGGAGCACTTCATGTTGAAGAATTATATTATCTTGAATAGCTCGATTTGCCACAAACCCCGTCTGATTGGGAGAGATAAGTTTAGGGAGATGCGGCTTGATCCTTTCAGCCAAAATTTTAGCGATAATTTTATATAGGAAATTACACACACTAATTGGCCTATATTCATTGATCGTTTTAGGGTTATCGGTTTTAGGAATCAAGGTAATCCGTGTGTCACCAAAGGATTTCGGGATAAAGCCATTTTCGAAGAAGTTCTTAACAGAAGATCCGATCATATTATTTATAGAAGACCAGTTATTTTGGAAGAAGCTAGCATTTAAACCCTCAGGCCCCGGAGATTTATGGGGGCCCATTTTCCTCACCACATTTTCTATTTCAATGTCTGATGGTATGACCACCAACATTTGACGCCGATTAGTTGGTACATGAATTATATTACCAACCACCTCAGAATTGAGAGTATTCTCCATCAACAACGGGTTAGAAGAGGTGAACAGAGTCTTGTAGGCCTTAACAAATTCTGTCCTTATTTCTCTTATATCTGTAATCCATTTACCAGATTCAGATTGCAGGGATTCTATTTTATTATTTCTCCTCCTATTTAGAGCATACGCATGAAAATACCTAGTATTTAGGTCCCCATTTACAGCCCAAGTTATATTAGCTCTTTGGGCCCAGAACAATTCTTGATACTTAAGGCATTGGGAGTTGTCTTCAAGAGCTTTCATGCGTGGCCCAAAAAAAGAAGGATTTAAGGGGATATTATTTTGGGCCTCTAAGATATCACCTTCTAGTTGCAACAAAGTTGTATTCGGGTCAAAGCTGTATTGTCTGGCCCAGTGATTAATATCTCTTTTAATCCCATTAATTGCTTCATCCCAATTGGTTGTTTTATATTTCTCGCATGAAGTAGCAGCTGTGCTTCTAAAGCTTTGCATTTGAAACCACCAATTTTCTAAGCGAAAAGATCTCTGTTGTTTGACCTCCTTAGAAGTTAAAATGACTAGAATAGGGTCGTGATCACTTGTGAGTTGTGGAAGATGGAGGACCTGGCATTCGGAAATCGGTTTATCCATGCTTGTGTGGCCATTGCTCTATCGAGTCTCTTCATAATGAGATCCGGTCCAGCACGTCTATTAGTCCAGGTATACGCAGGCCCCTTAAATCCTAAATCAATCAAACCGGCGTTATGAATCATATCATTAAAACCTCTAGTATTACTCCTTTGAGAATTGAAACTTCCACCCCATTTTTCTGAGTGATTTGATATAGCATTAAAGTCCCCAATTACTACTAGTTGTGATCCAATAACATTTCCATATGCTGTGATCTCCTCCCAAATACCCGGGTTATTTACATGTTGCGGGTCACCATAGACCGCAAATAAGACCCAAGGATTAACCTCATGTTGCCATTGAACTTCAGCCACAATAAAATATCTAGTGTGTTGCAGAATGTTCACTTTGAGAGAACCTTTCCATAACAGCCATAAACCCCCGGAATTTCCAACCGAGGGTACTATAAACGAGTGATCCAAAGAAATAGTGCGTAAGAGATGGTGTGATTTCGAAACGGAACATCTTGTATTGAATATAAAGGCTAGATCGATACAAGCACTGTGGAGGTAGCGTTTAATGGAACGAATAGCCGCCGGGCCTCCACATCCCCTGCCGTTCCAAGAGAAAAGATGCATTAATGCAGCGGCGGTTCCATCGTGGAACCCGCCGCCTTGATCCATTTGGATGAATTCTGCTGTGGTGGATTAATCTGAGCTGATTTAGGCGGATGAGATATGTTCTCTTCCATCTCATAGTCAAATGATTGTTGACTGCCACCGACTTCACATCTATTATGCTTCTTGCTGCCCCCTAATTCTTGTGTTGCTTCTTGCTGTTTTTTAAGGGTTATGCGAGGTACTAAGATTGGCTCGGTAATCCATTTACCGAGTCTTTTAGTAATGAGCTGCTGAATCTTGTCAGAAGAGGAATTAGGTTTATTGCACATATCAAGCAAACGCTTATGGTCTTTGCAGTTGGTCACTTCATGCCCCAGTAGACCACAGAAGTTACATATTTTATTGAGTTTCTCGTAAGCCATATATACTATAAACTTCTCTCCTGTTCTTAGCTCAGCTTCTAAACGATCCTTAAGAGCTATAGTAATTGTTAGCTTAACTCTGACCTTGAAGAATTTTCGCCCATTAATGAAACCCTGAATTGGTTCTGACATAACCAGTCCAACCCTACCAGCTAGTTCCTTGATACCAGTAGTAGTAAGAGTTTCGAACTTTGCACAATGGAGCTGGACCCAACATTCCATTTCTTTGAAGTCTTCAATCTCTACTTCATTCTCATTACTCACTCGTTTGGTAAGAACTATGTCCTGCCGGTATGACCATGGACTCTTATCCAAGATGCGATCTCTCTCCTCTTCATCCTTCAGTTCCGCTAAGAACCGATTAGCACCCATATCCACAAAAACACAGTCCGGATCAACATTCCATGATCTTATCATCGTAGCACAAAAAGTATCCTCAAAAACCGGGTTTTCCGTGATTATTTTAACTAATATGGTGTTGTGCCAATTTCTTTTGGTAACCCCTTCTTCAGAAAGTCGAACTGTGTTTGAAATATTGGCACCTGGCATATGGATCTGTGCCAATCGATTTATCAATTCCTCTTCTGTATTCAGAATCTTTTCTTTACCGTTAGGGTTCGCCATCTGGGTCTGGTAATGAGGAGATAAGAATTGTTGTGGGTGTGAGAAGAAAGTGGGGGGGGGGGGGGGGGGGGGGGGGGGGGGGGGGGGGGGGCGGAGAGTGGGCTGTGTTTCTGAGTTTGAAATCATAAGGTGACGAGTCCAGGTTCAAAGTTAAGATAGTGTTTGGCTTGAATCAATTGACTTTCTATTTGTGTTAGCATTTTGTTTGGATTAAAACTACAAAGACTTGGTCCATTTTGTAATATTCAGCCATTGAGTGCAATATCCTATCCCATGGTTTGATTTGATTAATTTCACACGATTCAGAGGAAAGATTGCTTTGAAACCCCGACTCAACTCGGGTGTTCACAATTTTTCGCTAATAATCATATTAATCAATGGCAATTTCCGTAATAATAAATCTAATGTTTCACAATGTTTGATTAATCACACATAATCAATACGTCCTAGAATTTTGAATGTCGATCACATGTACCTCAACAAAAAATATAAATCTTTAATTATTTGAATTTATTTCATTAATTTATTATAAAATAACATTATCAACAAGTTTTAACTTCTAGATGCAAATCAAAGCTCCAAGAATAGTCATATAAATAAAAAAAAAAAAAATTCTATATAATTATGAAAACCAAATAATCAAAAAAAAAAAAAAAATTCTTTTCTACTAGTCATGGCAATATAATGCATTGGTACCATCTCATTTTTTTTTATCATTGAGATTTCCTTATAAAAATTGACATGTCAATAATCAATATTAATATATATGTACCATCATTAATGCATTCGTATCGTCTCACATTATTATTCTTATATAGAAAGTTAGAAAAATTTGGATGATAATATGCTTCCACGTCACCACAACATTATTACACTATTTTTATTTGGATGTAATATAAACACATGATCATGATAGTCACCACAACATTATAACAATATTTTTATTTGGAAGTAATATAAACACATGATCATGATAAAAAGTATGAACTATTAATCATTGAAGTAATTACAATATCTTTAATTGGAAATGAGAAAGAAAAATTTGGATGATAATATGCTTCCACGTCACCACAACATTATTACACTATTTTTATTTGGATGTAATATAAACACATGATCATGATAGTCACCACAACATGATAACAATATTTTTATTTGGAAGTAATATAAACACATCATCATGATAAAAAGTATGAACTATTAATCATTGAAGTAATTACAATATCTTTAATTGGAAATGAGAAATACTTTTATAAACCAAATTATAGCGGTGCTATATTAATTTGTTAATTAATTAATATATATAATTTTAAGGAAATTCTTACATTTATAGATGGCCACATCATCACTTTAATATGAGCCATTTGATCTTGATCAAAGGGTCCAAAATATTTGCATTTTCATTTGAACATGTTATATATAAACCAAGTAATCTAAAAGTTACATGAACCCTGGTCCATCGTGGACCAAGTTCATTCATATTTTTTGTCTCAATTAAATAAGAATTTTTTTCAAAAAACACCTTAAATTTTTGGATATTGTAAAAAACCCTAAAAATTACATATGTAATAATTGAAAAACAATATTTATTTTTATTAATTTAAAAAAATTATAATTGTTTTGCAGCATATAATCATTAAAAAACAATATTTATTATATGTCATATTTATATAATTTTAATATTTCATAAATTATATATATTTGACTTTTATATTTTTTCCTCAAAAAATTACACAAAATTATTATAAGATGAACAATAATATTAAAATGACACCTTGCAAATATTTAAAAAATAAAAAATCATGAAACTATTGAAAAATAAAATGAGAACGAAAATAAAATACTTGATGTTTAAATATATATTCTTTAAATATATTTTCGATGTGTTTATTTATTATTGTTTATTTTATTAGTATCTGATGTTAGTTTTTCATGAATAATAAATGAAATATTAAAATTATATAAACACAATACGTAATAATTTCATTTTTTTTAAATCACTACATGCTAAAAAATATTTATGATTTTTTCTTAAATTTAATGAGAAATAAAATAAAATTAATCATTACATATGAAAATTGAAGGATATTTTGGTCAAATTTTTTTTTAATATCATCCATAGAGGGTATTTGGAAATAAAAATTTGCTAGATATGTTTTTTGGAGTTTACAAAAAGATTAGATTTATTTTTACAATATCCAAACAAGTTAGGAAGTTAAAAATATAGCAAAACACAAATGTGTGAACAACCAGACAAAAAAAAACGGAGAATCCAATAGCACATTAGGAAAAATTAAATCATGACAAACTCGAAGACTCACGCGCAATTGCGCGTGGAAAAAGCTAGTAAATTATGATTCTTGGTAAATTATGCCATATATTAACAAGATTCATGACGCTAAACATTATAAAATTAAATATTAATATTAAATAAATTTTATCATATACTTTTTTAAGAAATTAAAAAGCAACATTTAACATAATAAACTTATCAAGTATTTATTCATGGCAAATTGCCAAATTTAGAAACAAAATATATACCTTAATCATAATCACGAAACTTCATATTCTCCACGAATTTCATAATTATTTTTTCCTCCTTAATTATATTTAACATAATGTTTTTATGAATTAATATATAATTATGTTCTGACTCGTGAGCCCGAATATTGTGTGTCAACTTAATGTTGCATGTTACATATATAATATGCGCATAGAAAAAAAAAATATTGTACAAAAAATATGAGAGAATTTTGTATTATAAGTTTTTTCTTCCAATCTTGAAAAAATTAAAATCTTGCTTATGGTATGAAATTAAAAATAAAAAATGTGAGTTATTTCTCATTTTGTACACATTTGAGAATATGGTTTGCATGATATCTAAATTTCAAGTTCACCTTTGAGTATATCGTTTGCCGTATTCGTATTCAAAATTGGAAATCGGTTATATTTCGGATACGAATGTCGTGTTCGGATACGTATATGAATACGATATTCGGTATCCGATTTCGAATACGAATATGTATTGATTTAAATTCATAAATTTAAATCAATATTAATTGATTATTAATGAAATATTTTTTAAATATCTTAATTCAAAAAATGGGAAAATTTTAGGAAGAACTACAATTTCTTTTTTTAATAACAAAAAATAAAGGGAAAAGTTTATTGAGGGTTGCTAACACGCACCGCTCTGAACACACGCCACGGCCGTGATATATCTTTCACCTTCACATTTATACCTTTTTACAATGACTCATAAATAAAAACACTAGTATTTATACATTTTTTTCTACAACAAATATTACAAAATATATAAATAATAATAAACAAGGTATAAGTATCACCGATATTCATCCACGCTAAAAAAAAGTATAAATAAGAACAAAATTTGTATTTATAGTATAAAAAGATATAAATATGAAGGTAAAATGTATATGACGGTCTGACGTGAGTTAAGAGCGGAGTGCAGAATCTTTTCTCAAGTTTATTTTCCGCGAGATTTTCCGGCCGAAGTCTCCATATTTGAACTAGCACGCATAATTAACAAGATACTTAAAAAAAATATCATTAATAATTAATTAATATTAATTTAAATTTATGAATTCGAATAAATATTAATTATACATTAATTAATTGTTAATTATATGATACATATTAGTTACCGAGTTAATTAAATAAATGTATTTATTAAATTATAAAAAACTTGATTTCAAATTTGCGGACATTTTTTTTAGAAAATTAAATAGTCCACCGGTTTATAAAACCGGATTGTTATTTGCTCAAAAAATTGCACATGTTTAATCAAGATTAGTTTTAGTTAATCAACCGGATTTTCTGGTGCCAACTAATTTTTCAAATCAGTTTTGTATTAGATTTGAAATATTTAAAAAATCAAAGGTTTTTTTTTTAATTTTATTTCTATTTTAAGTCAAATGCAGATTATATCATGATATTTGTTTTTCTATACATGGAATAGTGACACTATTCATGTATTTTATAATCCATGTGAATTGTTTGATTTGTTGTATTATTTTATACAAAATTCATGATTTTAATATTTTAATGTTTAATATCTTATTATATTATATTATATTAAATTATATTATATTATATTATTTCATAATATATTGTTTTATATTATATTATATTGTATGATGTGTAGGGAATTCACCCGACCCCGGGCCCGCGCAACGGGTATGAAGGCCCGGTCCGGTTTCCAAAATCCAAGATCACGTCATGACTTCGAGGGTACGATGCATAAGAAGGATAGATTCATACCGGTGCAAAATTAATTGCACTCGAAGGGTTGATCGCCAGCATCCTTCTCTTCTCCGGTGTCACGTTGGTGACTAGCCCGTGCGTCCCATACCGCACATCTCCCACCGTTTGGACTCCATGAACGCCTCCGGTTTGATCACAATCGAAGAGCCACAGATGTCGCTCCTCTACTCGTATCCACCTTGAGCCGTAGATGTCGGTCGCGGGTGCAACTGCCTAGACGAAACACCGGCGAACTTGCTCGATTTAGATTGATCCTCTACACCGAGAAAAATTCCTTTTTCTCGGTTTTCTCACTTCGCACTATTTCGCTCTAAGAAAGATGGCTCTCAATATTCTGTATAATTATCTAGATAGAATTAATTGGACTTAATTGACTGAATAGAGGAGAGAAAAATATCCTATTTATATCACATATGATTAGGATGGGCCAAAATGCATGTATATCCCATATACACCCTTTCACACAGAAAACTACATGAACCCTTTCAGTATTTTGTAAAAACGAAATTGTTAAATTCCTTTAACAGAAAATCAACCTTCACGAACGTTGTAGATAATCTCATTATCTTTCCATCCCAATTTGGCCCAGCCCAATTGGAGTTCGTATGCAAAGGTTATGACAGTTTTACTAATTGTATGTCATACTGTTGCACCATTTCGGTATTTCATTGAAACGACACTGATACTTCGTTCACATGAAATATATTTCTACATGAAGGTTATAGATAATCTCATTATCTATCTAACCCAATTTGAACCATTCAAATTGGAGTTTTCTACTGAAAGTTATGACCACGAACCAATGTTGCAGATAACGTTTAACGGAACGTAACGGTCAGACACTGTTAAAGTGAATTACCGATTATCAGTGATATAACGGTAATATAACGGTAATATAACGGTCATCATAATTGATAATAATATATCATATATAATTGTTTTTAAAAATTATCATAATTATAATTCGAACTCAACGATAAAATAAATTAATATCGTAATTTAAAGTCTAAACAAGCATAACGTTATAACATATAAAGTTTAAACCGATACAACACAATACATCAAAGTCTAAACAAACATAACATATCAAGTTCAAATAAAACATAACAAATAATCGTCCAAAATAACGACATAAATATATCATCCAAATTAAAACATACACTAAATCATAAAATCATTATAATCATGCGATGCTAATTATGTCGAAATTGATCTTTTATTAATGTTGAAATCAACATCATCTTCCCCTACTGCTGTATAATAATCCAAATACTTCGAATTAACTAATTATTATAAATAATCTAATTAAATAATAATAAAAATTAAAACATTTTTTTAGTATAATTGACTGTCCAGTGTCCAGTAATAAGTGAATAAAATTAAAACATTTAATAAATAATCGAAGTTTGGACACTGGCTTGACTCAATAATCAACATGCATTGCAAATGCATTGCAAATTGCAATACTATACTACTCAACAATCAAGATAATAAACAATAATTAAATTGTTGCAGAGTGGTTTGACTAAATATACTACAAGCCCAATTCCATATTATAAGTGAATAAAATTGGAGATAGTAACTTCAAAATTAGGATAATTAAATATATAAATTCGGTAGGTACACCATCGGCTCTCTCTGTAAAGTAAACAACAAAATTAAATTCGAAGATTTCAGAACTGAATTTAGTACCCACGTAATTGAGGAAATAGAAATTAACATTTTGAAGAAAATCGTACCAGTAAAACAAAGAGGTGAAAGAAAGAGGAGACTTTGAACAAAGCCCGCTGCCACCGTTGTCTCTGCCACAGTCTCAACTCTCACTCGGTCGTCGTTTTTGGAGGATGAAAGAAAAGAGCAAACCTAAAATCTACGACTAAACTTGGAAAGAAAGAAATGAAGTAAGTATAAATTCATGGTCTAAATTATAATTTTTCTCAACCCAAAAAAATATGTTTGATGTAAAAAACGGCCCACTTAACACTGTTAAACCGTTAAATCGTTCAAAAAACGGTCAAACACGGTCAAATAACGTTTGACCGTTTTTTCAAAACGTTATGAAAATAACGTAACGTTATTCCACCGTTAAGCGTTATTTGGACCGTTAAGAACCGTTATGTACCGTTATTTACAACACTGCCACGAACGCGTACGTTCGTTTATCCTTGTGTACACTTTTACGGTTGATCCGAAACTATATTTCCTTTCATGATGGTATATAATATAATATATTATATTATTTGATATTATGTGGTATTATATTATATGATATGATATGATACTGTTTCATGTTATATTATATTATATTATATTATATTATATTATAGGGTTCCTATATTATATTATATTATATTATTTGGTATTATATAAAATTGTATTATATTGGTTTATATTATATTATATTATACAATATGATATGATATGATATGATATGATATGGTTATATATTGTTTTATATTATGTTATGTTATGTTATATTATATGATTTTAGATTATATTATATAATTTTATATTATATAATATTATAATATATTATATTAAAATTAAATTAAATTAAATTAAATTAAATTACATTACATTATATGATAATATGTAATATATTATTATTATTATTATTATTATTATTGTATAATATAATATGATATAATATAATTATTATTTAGGCATATAATTTGGAGAATGATTTTGTAATAAAATACATGGATAAGCTTATCCATGTATTTGTAATACTAATTTTTTTGTGTATTCCGGATCCACCTTCAAAATCATGATTTTACCAAAATACATCAAATCAATCAAGAAATTTCTATGTTATCCCGGATATTGAAATAAATATTCATGTTAATCCCTCAAATCAAACATGTCCGTTCATCTTGTAAAATGTCTATTGCATAATTTGCATTGTGATAGTAAATCATATATAAATACAATGGCATCCTAGTAAAAGGCGTAGAGAAACCGTGAAATTATTTGTAATACAAGCAAACATTATTGTCTTATTTCAAAATTATCACAAATATATAAATCATATATAAAAGATAAGGAGTATAAATTTCGTAACCCCACAAAATCCACACCAGTGACCGTCTCTTCCGTGTTGAATTAAAAATAAACATTATACAATATAATAACAAACTTGTGTTAGGAATTAAAAATAAACATAATATAATAATAAAAATCTCATCCAACCTTGCACAGCGATTAATTGTTTTGATGCAATTCCAATTCTTCCTTTTATTATTATACAAAAATGTGTATAATTATCATCCAACCTTGCACAGCAACTTGCACATATGGAGCCCAAATCCATCAATTTATTTGGAGTCAAACTTACAAATACAAAAATATATCTTACACACATGCAATGTCCTCTTTTTCATATGATACAAAAATGTGTATAATTATCATGCGATCCATAGGTTAAAAATAATATGAAATACATACTGATATTATCAAATTGATAATACAAATCATCATGATACAAACAATTTTTTTTTTTTGCCGGAGATTTGTATTATCTCCTAAAAAATCTCTGATTTCAGTATGTAATTCTAAAATTTGCAGTTTTGCTCGTCCGGCGTATGATTCTGAAGCTATCGGTTTCCTACTCAGATAGATACAATTCAGCTCGTACAGATCGAAAGGAGAAAGCTGAGAAGCAGGCCAAGGAGTTCCCTTTTCAGCTCGATCCTTTCCAATCCGAAGCTATCAGTTGCCTTGAAATTGGCGTATCGGTCATGGTACGAATAAATTCAATTGAATTCGAATTATTCATTGTAATTGAGTACATACGATTGTTTGTTCAGGTTTCGGCACATACATCGGCAGGAAAAACAGCGGTGGCTCTATACGCCATTGACATGTGTTTGCGCGACGGACAGAGAGTCATATACACATCCCCAATCAAAGCACTGAGCAATCAAAAATACCGAGAATTCAAAGAAGAATTCGGCGACGTCGGTGTCATGACTGGTGATGTCACCATCGAGCCCAACACCTCTTGTCTCCAAAATACCCCTCTCCCGAATAATTATTATTATTTTGCCCATCGCAGTGTTTATTTGCGGCGAAAACGTTCAGCATAGGACTGAACCGAACATGCCGGCAAAGATGTGCGTGTTCCCAAACGCGGCGTTTGCATCTTCATGCTCGACGAGAAACTTGAGCCCTCCCGTGCCAATACCATTCAAAAGGGTTCCGCGGGATAGTTTGAACTCCACTTTTCATTTTGAGTTACAACATGCTGTTGAACCAATCGAGATGCGAAGACGGCAATCCCGAGAAATTGTTGCGCTTTTCTTTTTATCAGTTTCAAGCCGATCGCTCCCTCCCCGATCTCGAGGTATGTAAAACTAAAAATAGCATATTTACCCTTTATAAATCTAAAATATCATATTTACCCTTTTTATTTTTTTTAATATTGAAAATTTTGACCCTATAAAAGATATTAAATATCAGAAATGCCCCTGTTGTTTTGTGTAGAAACAAGCGAAGGAACTGGAAGCGGGGAGGGATTCGATGGTTATAGAGGAGGAAGAGAGTTTGAAAGAATATTATAATTTATTTCGACAATATTAAAGTTTGAAGAGCGATGTGAGTGTTTTTTCGCTGAAATATTGTTTGCCGTTTTTACAGCCTGGCAGATTGGCGAGAGTGCGATGCGTTTCGACCAATCTGAACGATTCGGTTGGGAAGATTAAACGTGATATCGTCTTCGCCGCCTCCTTGTATTTGCAATGTATTTTAGTTTTTTTTTAACGAATGTATTTGAGTTATTTTTTTTTATTGGGTATTTGAAATGTACGAGTAGTGAGATGGATGTATTCATTATTTATTTTTGTATTCCACGAGCTTTTTTAGTCTTTTGGTATTCATGTGCTTCACTCGGTAGTGCTCCGAGTTCAGATCTCAGATGCAACATTTTTTTCTTTCAAGAATTGTAGTAACTTTGAATTATACTATTAGGATTAGGATTGAAGCATGGTGTGATTAATTAATTTGAGGTATTAAACATTCACCAATTATCCAACTTTACGATATCAAATTAATTATAGAAAATTGACATCAAATTTTATAGAATTTTTTTGTTTTACGAACTTCTTCAAAACTATCAACACTTTGAAAAATATAAAGTATTGACCCTCATATTTTTTGAAAAAATAATATTATATTTCTTATGTTTTATTTGGGAATTGATTGATACATATTTTGGAGGGTGGTTTTTTTAGATTTCTTATGTTCATTCTTGAATACAAAAATCAATTTTATCAATAATCTTAACTCTTACATTAGTTTAATAAAAAAATATAACCGCATTATGTATGCTGGTTTTAACAAATATCATATATATATATCCTATATAAAAAAACTCAAACACATCAAACTCGTGTCTGTTCATACATTAAATGTATTTTTATGTTTTTTAGAATAACTGGTGTTCACACACAACTCCTTTCGGAATATTATTTTTATGTTGTGTAATTCATGATATTTTCAGATAACAAAATATTATTTTAAAATTATTCACCATATTTCCATGTCAAAGTGGTGTATTAAGTTTGATATTTTTCAAGGCTCTACATGCAATTTTCATTTATAAAAGTATATCACGAACGTGACATTTTATGGTTTTGTAGATAAACGGAAAATACATAATTTTCAATTTTGCATGTGTAATATGAGAATATTTCTTTTTATAGGAACTATCATACATAATCCTGGTATAATTCATACTATTAATAGGCTGAAATTGAAAAAACAAATCAAATTTCTGAATAATATTTGGGCCGTTAGTCAATATTAAAATTTCTGTTTTTAGTTAACCTTAAAATATACATAACATGGGTATTCTTGGTAAATTTTCAAAATGCATCAAATATTTTGCAATCGTAAATTAAATCAATCTTTGTTTGTATTATAATTTTATTTATTCTTTGTAAATGCAATTTGTGTGAACAACTTCGTTCATTTATTAAAAACCTTCGCTTGGAAGATGGCGAGGGAATTGGTGCCCACACATAACTTCTTGAGATTCAAGGGGATAAATTATACAATCGAGATGCCCTCTATGCGAGGTACCCGAAGAATACCAGCAACACATCTTCTAGGAGTGTGAATTTACTGCCTACTGCGCGAGCATGGCTAATTTGGAATACGAGGGCTGAATTGAAGGAAAAAAGAGACTCATACGGGGTGCAATTTGAACCGGAAAAGGAAAAGGGGAGATCGATGTTCTTCTTTTTCCATATCTGGAAGGAAAGATGTGGCAGGATATTTAAGGAATCAAAAAACACACCGGCACAAGTGGTAAAAACGGCTTAAATTGTGCCGGTGTGAAGGGAATGATACATGGAGACTGGAGGGCCGAGGAGGGGAATGGATGAATACTGAAGGGAGGGGGCGGTACAACGTGCTAATTATGAGAGTGAAGGGAATGCTTGTAAATATATTTAAAAACTAAGTAAACGTTTTATTTGTTTAAATACAAAAAAGGATGTGGGTTTAGCCACCCCATAAAAACTCAAAAGAAAAAGGAAAAATAAAATAAAAACATATTTCAAAAAATATTTAACAAAAAAACATTTTGTCGCAAAAGTCTAAACTTGCTAGTGATGTTTTTGAGTTTAATATTAATCATCATACATTTAAGATATTGGAGAAAACTAGGCTATTATTTTTTTGATTAAGTAAAACTATGTTATTATATATAGAACTTTAATGTGATTCCTACTATTAACTATTATTAAACTTTAATACGATTCCTGTACTTGTAGTGTTTGATTAGCCGTTTTCAGATTTTCTTGATTGATATTATAACAAATATGAAATGATTTGAATTAGGAATGTTGATGTTTAATCAGTTTTACTTTTTGCTAATTAAAAAGTTGTAATTGAATCATTATGTATGGTCTTTTTTCGAAACTATAGAATTTTAAACTTTAATATTATATCTTTTATGTTAATTCAATGCAATTAGATAGACTTCAAAAAATTTATGCTTTGATGTAATTCATAAGTGGAGCGGGTCTTGCCAAAGGACTTTGGACATGAATCCGTCTAAAGTCCTTTCATATTCCTATGATTTTTAATCCGATGGTTAGTAATTTTTACTATACAAATATACATTTAAATCCTTATAATATTTTAAAATTATAAAAAAAATATTTATATTAATAAAAACTATATTAAATTGTACATTTTTTTTTATAAAATGTACATAATCCATGTAAGTTTGTTTTGTGTATTACAAATATGATAAAAAAAACGATTAAAACACATAAAAATATGATATTATGAATGACTTTGGACATATTTTTGTTGCAAGATTTGAACGTAGGTTCCTTCTCAATCATATTGAAAAATTAAGAAATTTGTGTCCTTTCATGTGATGATGCGAGAGGTCCTATAAGCAAAAGTAGGTATTTTCTAAGATTATTTTCTCTGTTTGATTTTGTGCATTCAATATTTGATATTCTTTTCTCCACTATTTGCTAATTCTTTGTCTTTTTGAACTGAATCGATTTGTTGATATGTTTTTTTTATTATCAATTTTGTTTGTCCTTTAAAAAAAAGAAGAAGATCAATGCCTTGAGTTCAAAGAATGAAATTGAGATATCTTTACTATAGAATCAGATACTTATGAAAATAATTTGTACTTTTGGACTGCATGTAATATAATTATTTGTGCAAATATTATTTTTATTTGAACAAGCAAGAGTCTGATGGCGTAATGGCATCTTCACTGTGAAGGAAGAATAGTGAAAACCTAAAATCCCTACAAGAAAAATCATAAAATAAAAAAAAAATATTATACTCGATCGTCTATGTGAAAGATATTGAATCGCATATTTTTTAAACTATGAATCGATATTTTTATGGGTAATTACTTTCTATCGAAACAAAAAAAAATCTAAGAAATCCTTATTTTATTCCAAAATTTGAAACACCGCACTTACTTCAAAAGAAGAAACCTATAAAATACATCTTGTCCGTAGTACTTAATCCCTATAAAATACATTTTCTTTAGTCGAGACAAAAAATTTGAACCAAAGGTGTCACTCTACTTTATAATTTTTATTTTCCAAGTTCAATAAAGTTTCAACAAAGATAAGTGCACATTTCGTGCAAATTATTATGAAATGCATACTTATTGAAATATTATTTTATGCATAAATGTTCCATGTATGTTGATTATTTAGTCTGCAAGAAATTTAATTACTATATTTCAATTGAGTTAATAAGTTCATCCATATAACTCTTCATTAAATTGTTATATATGTGTTATCTTTTTCCAGAACCATGCAAATAATAAAATTTTCAAAACCCAAAATATCATATTTTTTTTTTTAGAAAAATACAAAATATAAAAAATAACTCAAATTTATAAATGGTATAAAATGTGGTAAGGTAATTATGTTTTAATTAAGAGATCCTAACTTTTTTATTACACAGAATGCAATATTTGCAATATTTTTTTTTCATGTACATAGTTATATAACTTATATTAATGGTCCTATAAGTATCACATGTAAGTTCAAAATAAATTATATAAAGTAAACTAGTTAAAATTTGCTTGAAACGAAGAAAACAGTGTACAAATTGTATTTAAACAACTTTATTTGAGGAGTTGAGGGCCAATCAAATCATCAGATTCTTACATAATCCCGCCTTTCGATAATTATTTGAGGGAATTTCGTATGTATCAAGTATCCATGTAAGAATAAAAATATTAAATTTATCTTGCATAAAGTAAAAATATCATATTTAACCTCTTAAAATAAATGTTAAAAAACGTATCAAATTTGTATCAAATTTGTCCATCGGTAATTTTGGTCTCATCTTTGGAAAGGATATATGTTCTCTAAGCCTTCTCCTCTCCGGAAAGAACGGAAAGAAAATGACCTCTTTTGAAGGATAACTCAAAGAGTGAGGAATTAACGATTTGGAGAAATTTCGTTATTTTGTAAGTTTATAGGGATTAAATTTAATGCAATTTGATATTTGAAAAGGTAAATACGGTATTTGCACTTTCAAAAGGATGAATTTGATATTTTCGTTCTTAGCAAGGACGCATAAATTGAAAGGGTAAATATGGCGTTTCATCTATTTGAATAATAATGATCATTTTTTTTGGAAATTATATACTTGAAATTATGAGCTACGCCATAAAACAGAGCTATTTCATCTCTTGATAAAATAGCATATACTTTTAATAATATATGCATAATTTGTCATGCTAATAATTAATCAAAAAAATGGTGATGTTAATAATATATTATTATATTTAAACGCATTTTATGATTGTGAGATAAAATCATTGATTTATTTATATTTTTCACGAAATGTTAAATATGACATAAAAATAGATTAAATATCATGATTTTGGGTCATACAAAAAAATCAAGTACCGGATTCGGATCCGGATAAATTTTTTTAACCGAGTATTTTTGGAATAAAGTTAGATTTAGTTCGCACAATATCCAACTCGTCGACCCGTCGACGTCCCTATTTGTACTTCAAAAAATATACATATAAAAAAGGAACAACACCATGTTAGGACGGCGACGATCCGGCACCGCCCTGAATAAATTATTACCAATTGTTGGGGCGGCAACGATCCGGCACCGTCCCGCAAATAAAATAATAAATTAATTTTGCCCGTACAAACGGACCGTACTAACTATGTGAATTCAACCGAATTATCTCAAAATAAAACCATACCTTAACCATATGCGGAAGCGTATGAAATTCGTCCGAATTGATGCCGCGTCATCATTGTCGTTGCGTCCATGAAGCCTTAGTTGCAAGAATGGAATTCCAAGTACTTTATGATGTCCAATTTAGAGTCCTTTTGTTTTTTTTCTCTAATTGATCTCTCTCTCTAATCTTAATGGGGCAGATTTAAGAATGGATTTTCATCATCATATGTACTTGGGACCAAATTGCTTATATAGCCACAAGACATCTTTTCACAAAGACGTACCTTTTGGGCTCCCTAATGTGGATTTTCTAATTCAGCCCATCATAGAAAATAGAAGCACCACCCACAATATTCTACACATCAAAGGCCCACAACTTAATTGACACATTTAATGCTTAATTTTATAAGTAAAATTCATTTCTATATTATAAGCATATAAATGACAATATTACAACACATAATATTTTACATATAAGTCCAATGTTGGAATAATGTTCCAACAATCTCCCACTTGGACTATATGTAATTCCTTATAATTACGTATTGAACATAAACCGAAATACGCGTAATTGTTTGTCATGAAACTTTATGTGTCCCTAACCAATTCCGTCCATCAATAATATCAACGTAGGATCAAAGCGGCTTTCGTCACATTTTAACGCAACTAAACCTTCAATGGTCACATACACTAATACAACTGAATGACATGAATCATGATGTGGATGTGTAGCATGGAAATTTCATGTAATGTGATCTTAACATGCCTATTTCCAACTTGGTCCTCCTAAAAAATAAATTTAGTGAGATCCTTAAAATCGTCTCCTTTAATAACTTAATGAGACAAACCGTCTCCTTTAAAACCGCATTGAGACAACATGTCTCCTTTAATAACTTAATGAGACAAACCGTCTCCTTCAAAACTGCATTGAGACAACCCTTATCTAAATCAGAGTAAAGTGATAAATGTAACTTTAATTCTGCAGAATAACCATAATACCAAATAAACTTGAAAAACTTTATAACCGTATCATATGTCCATGACATATGTTTATATCACGTGTCTATATCATAACAATTGTACAAATATTTACTCCCACTATAACCGAATATCCTTAACCGAAATTACACACATATAAGCAACGTCTTGCTTATATAACCTATTGGGTAATTATACCTTATTGGAGTTTGTACCAAAATATATGATAGACAAATATTACTCTGAATTTATTTACTTTCTCTCACGTAAGTAATGGTATATTTAATAATTAACAAAATCCATCTCAAAACCAAACAAGATGATTTTGTTATAAAACTAAAAATATCTATACCAATATCAATGTTCTTGAGATATCTACGTTTGTCTTTTCGGCTAAACAAAAAAATGTAGCCGTATTTCCCCCCGCAAACAAGACATCTTTAAAGAATCATAAATCGCATAAATGCAAGAACCGAATTAACGTTAAATAGAAAATTATAATCAAGCATTGTATTGCTCACCAAAATAACCGAATAATAATAATAAATTTAATTAAAGGTTATCCCCATCATCAAGATATCCCTTTTCCGTTAATATTTTGACTTTGGCCAATCATATTAACTTCTTATTGATATCTTGGCGTAGTAATCAAGAATTGATAATAAATTAACGTATCAACAAATTAACCTTCCTTTGGGCCGATTAAATAAGTCACACGTAAAAATCAAATAATTATCACACACTTATTACCACAGATGCATATGAAATTATATTAAATATTGCCTTTCTTTGGGCCGATCAATATTTAAATAATATCAAACACATATCTTTTTATATTCTAAAATATAATTAATTTCAACAAGAGAGGTCACTTTGGCGACATGTTGCTGACTTTAATTAATCTTAAAACACATATACCTTCAACCTTTTAATTAATCTTAAAATTATACCGTAATATGGATAATTTCCTTAATTTGAATATTCAAAATTTGAATATTTTGAACTTTAATATCCATCATTTTCAAATTTCGGATTTTTTTTTTTTTTTTTTTTTTTTTTTTTCTTTCTAATATTAATATCCAGGATTTTGAAAGTCCGGATTTTAATATTTAGCTTTTAACATTCAGAATTTAAAAATCCAGAACTGAAAATCCCGAAATTCAAAATCCAGAACTGAAAATCCATGTACTAGATTTAAATTCTCTGAATTTAAATTGCTTTAAAAACTGGGAAACTGTATCCAAAATATAAATCCCAGTTTTCCTTTTCCTGAATTTATGAATACCGGATTTTAAATACCTTTAGAATAACCAGAATATCAAATCCTAAATCTAATTCCCGATTTTTCTTTCCAAATTTTCATAAAATCCAAACTTTAAAATCCGGGAGTTGATATCCCAATTTAAAAAATCCAAACTTTAAAATCCGGGATTGTATATCCTAATTTTATATTTAAAATTTGTAATTCCGGATTTTAATAACCTTTAAAAACCGAGAAAACAAATCCAAATTTTCAATCAACATAAAAACTAGGAAATAAATTCCTGTCTCTTCCAAAGAGTATCACGACCAGAGATGGAAAAATTCAAAGAAAATGGAAGCAAACAATGGCGTCCCCTCTCTGGTCACGTTTCGGGTCGGCGGGCCACTGTGCCACCGGCGTCCGTTGACAAAACGGAGATCACAGATGTGTCCGGAATTACCCACTGGGTATAGAGAGATAGTACAAATTTTCTATAACCTTTTCTTTCTCTCTAATTTTGCGACCCGTTTGTGACCCATTTCGATAAAAAATGAAATTATACGAAATTAACAGAAATTGGACGAGAGAAATCGTTTTAAACACTTTATACTTCATTTCTCTTCCATTTAAACCGTGATTCACCATAGTTTCGCTCTGATACCAATTGTTATAAAACTAAAAAACATATATCATACCTAAACAAGATATGAGAATATATAACAAGAAAATGTATTGCAACAAAATGTATTGTATTTCAAAAGTTATTGCACCCATAAAATCTATATTTAAAAACACACACACACACACATATGTGGGCTGCTTCAACATGAAAACTTATGATTTGTGAACTTGGCAAGCAAAATTGATGAAAATTTAGGTTTCCAAAAACTTTGGAAAAGTCAAGACTCGTTAGCCAAGTGAAAAGTTCATATGTAACACACAAATCAAAATTTTAATTAACACTTATTTTTCCTAAAATTAGGTAAACCCTTTGTTTTATTTTATTTTATTTTTATTTTTTTTTTTGAGTAAATTTGGGGAGAGATCAAAGGCTCCCACCCAAAGAATAATTAGAAAAAAAAAAACAATAAACCTTACATCAAGGCATGAGCCAGGTTCATTCAAAAGAAACTAAACAAAAAGCAGTAAACATAAATATTTACATGTAAACCCCCAAGAGAAAAAATAATAATATTTAAAAGCCCCCTGTCAGGACTAATTTGCATAAATCCCTATATTTGTCTTCTCCAGTCAAAACTACTTCTTTCCTCTACCGCTCTTCATTATCCCTTTCAACCCCTGATCTTCATCAATTGTATCGCAAACTTTGACTCAAATTCACCCTCGATCATCTTCTTCCTCACCACAGCGCTTTCTGATTCTACTCAAATCCTCCATAACCTCGTCCAACAGTGGTGATCCTTCTCTCTTGTTCTCGGTAAATGCCCTACGGCATCTTTCTCTCCATACGCAATAGAAAAAAGCGGCGAATACCTGATTCCGATTTGTTTTTGAATTTTTACAGGTTAGGTTCTTCATCATCTCAGACACTGAGAGATTTAATTCCATCGATGGTAATTTTTCGCCGAGTAGTTGCCAGTGGAGTTCAATGAAGCCACATTCCTCTACCAAATGAATTGTTGACTCACACTGAAATTTGCACAGGTAACAGCGATTTACTATCAACATCCCTCTTTTCTGTAGATTATCTTGGGTTAGGATTTTGTTTTGCTTTAATAACCAGTAGAAAATTATCATTTTAGCTGGTAATTTACTTTTCCATAATTCCCCCAAGTCAGAGAAAGAGTACACACCTTGCATAATTGTATTATAGGCATTTTTGGTAGTATACTTTTTTGATAAATCCCAATTCCAACTAACTGAGTCATCATTTAGAATTAGGGTTATGTTATTTAACTTCCTCTTCAGCCATTGATATTCCTTGGCTGCCTCCTTATTCAATATTTCCTTAAATGTCCTTCTCATGTTTTCCATATTTTTGAAATCCTTGGCTTGTTTGGATGGTGGGATTTTGGAGTGGAATGGGAAATTTTTTTCCATCAAACCTAAAATTCCTTGTTTGGATGATGGAATTAGTGGAATTAGCAAATGCGGTAATCTTTTCTTTGCATGTAATACCCTCAAAATATAATTCCTCAAAAATCTAGAGCCCCAATTTGATGGAAAAGTTATGATGCTTAATTTTATGATTTGAAGATTAACCCTTCTCTCTCTTATAATAAAAAATTAATAATAACAATTTTTATTATATGATAATTATTAAATTTATATAATTAAATATAATTATATGTATTATTGTAATAATAATAATAATAATAATAATAATAATAATAATAATAATAATAATATAATAATAATAACAATAATAATCATCATATAATAATAATATAATAATATAATAATATAATTATAATAATATAATAATAATAATAATATAATAATATAATAATAATATATAATATATAATATATAATATACAATAATAATAATAATAATAATAATAATAATAATAATAATAAATAATAATAATAATGTATTAATATATAATAATAATAATAATATATAATAATATATAATAATAATATATAATAACAATATATAATAAATAATATATAATAAATAATAATAATAATGTATTAATATATAATAATAATAATATATTATAATAATAATATATTATAATAACAATATATAACAATATATAATATATAATAATATATTAATATAATAATATATAATATATAATAATAGTATATAATAATTATATTATGATAATATTATATTATATTATATATAATTATAATAATATTATAATTGGATAAAATGTAATATTATAATAATAATGAAAAGATATATTTAATATTATTTGATTATTTAAGAGAGATACTTGATATTTATTATCAATTTTAATTAAGCATTCTATGTAGATTGTCATTAACAAAATTTCAGATTTTTTCTAAACAACCAAACAAAGAATTATACTTTCCAGCATTTTATAATTTGGACATCCAAACAAACTATGGAGTTATTAATTCCAGAATTTTTTTCTCCTCCACCTTATAATCCAATTCCACTCTACTAATTCCGCTTGCCAAACGGCCCCTAACTGAACCATATTGCTTTTTTAGAATTTATTTCTTTTAAATGGAGAACCACTTCATGTTTCCACAAGAAAAAAATATCACTTGTTAAAAAAAAATCATATTTTTTCTTTGCTTCCTTTAAATATATAGGGCCCACACTTAATTTACGTGCACCCAAAATTTCATGATTTTTCTTTCCAACCTATGTTTCATGTATCATTTGTCTTCATTACTGAGAAAAGATGTTTGTTATATTTTTCTTTCCAATATCATTGTACTCGTTAATTACTTCGTCTCTTTTTTCTTTCCACAAGGAAGCAATCAGGTTGTATTCGACAAAAACAAGCTTCGAAGACGGTGTTGACTCGTGCATGCGTGGGACACACATGTTACCGAGGATCAGAGCAAGCAGCAGCAACTACAAGCGTCAATCCTTCTCCGTGATCAATTTCACTTGATATGATACTATATAAGTAAGAGTTATATATTCGTAGTTGCATTTAAGTTTTGTACCTTCGGATCGGAGAAGTGTTCCTCGAGATCGGATCGGACTGGGCCCCTCAATCCGTTACGGGAGGCTCGATAATGATGTTGATACCCAACACTATCATCTTCACAACATATAAAGGAGGAATCGAGATCTGGACAAGTGGCATCATCATTTGATAAGAATCCGAAGCTTCTTCGTAATATATATATTCAATCGATAAAACATATATTAAACATATATTAAACATAAAATCTTAATTAGAAAACTATGATAAATAAAAAAATATATATCTCTATACAATTCTCATATTGGCGCATTGTAGGGATGTCAATGGGTCGGGTTCGGGTCGGGTATAGGCTCACCCATACCCTTACCCATCTTAATCGGGTAATACCCATACCCGACCCGTCAACTAAACGGGTAATTTTACCCGCCCCGTTTATTACCCGCGGATTTTCGGATTACCCACGGGGATTTTTACCCATACTTAAATATATACAAAATATTAAAATATACTAACGAAAAATATATTTTTTCAAATTAAAATATCAACACATAACATAATAATATCATAAAATACACAACAAATATTTTTAACAAATATTTGTAAGTAGAAATTATTGTATGAAACTAAAATTGGTAGAAACGTGAAATAGTTGTAAATAAATAAATAAATAAACATGAATCTAGAAATTTATTTATTTTTGTTTTATTTACTAAACAAATATAAAAAATAAAAATAAATTGTATAATAAAGAACAGTAGAAAAAATAGATTAAACTCATTTGAAAAACAACAAAAATAATAAAATATATATTAAAATATTAATATAACTATGATTATTAAGGACCGGGTTCGGGTCGGGTACGACCTCACCCATACCCTACCCGTACCCGTGCCGGGTATTTTTTAATCGGGTAATACCCGACCCGCGGGTAGGCTTAATCGGGTATTACCCGACCCGCCCGGGTCGGATACCCGTCGGGCACGGGTATTACCCAACCCATTGACATCCCTAGCGCATTGGGGTGTTTAACTATGATAAATTACATTTTAAAGATGGTGGATGTTAAGAAAAAGCACGTTTTCCACAAAGCCCTGAACACATCATTAAGCAATAAAAAAAAAACTTAAGCTAATTACATTATACGAAATTATGTTTGGATTCGTTAAATTATGTAAAAACTCAAAAATAAAACGTACTATTTTCTCAATATTTATATCGATATATACATGATCAGGCCTTGTAAGATATAAGCCGGATATTAGGACCTCATGTGTTATATTATTGGGCCTTCTATTCACCAATATTCTTCACCAATTCATCTCAAATTTTATAAAATAATTTTTAATATATTATTGGGCCTTGTAAGATCAGGCCTTGCAAGAGTCAAATATAACATATGTTTTATTTTCGCCATTCAAATTATTTTTTTTTTTTTTTTTTTTTTTTTTTTTTTTTTTTTTGCAAAAAAGCCCTTAGGCAGCCATTCAAATTATGATTCTCATCTTTTTAGTACATAAAGGCATATTTGTTTTTCATTATATATAGTTGTGCAATATACAAGTATTGTCATTAATTTAATTACCTAACTTGTGGTTTTCACGCAAAAAATTGTTTTGATAATTTCATCGAGCATGTTTGATTTGAGACGATGGCATATTTGGAGGGTTTCACAAAACATGCATTGGACATGATAGCAAGTCTTTTGGTATTGTCCTATCTATATAATCATTGTTTTGTATTTCTTGAATCATTATATCAAGTCTTATCGTTCTTAACATATAAAAGAAAGACACGCGATACTAGATTGTTTACTAAATGCTTTCCGAAACAAAGAAAGGTAAGATTTGAGAGTGGTTCATTGCAAGAAGTTTGCGGGTTTGACTAGGACTTAATGGCCAACTCCGAGAGAACGATATTCAAGGTAGATACGTGGGGAGATTTTTTTTTTGTTTGGAAGAATTCTCACGTGATCAAACCAACAAATAATTATTTTTTATTAAATACAAAAGACTATTTATCCTCCACCAATTGTTTGGTGCCAACGCAAATTGAAAAACACGATCTATAAGATATTTTGAGCTCGTGAATCAACAAATTGTTGTGAATTATTGATATCAACAATGTCAAGAAGGGACCGGAGCTTTCTCTGTTTCTCTCTTGAAGAAGGCGATTGACAAGCCATCTTGTGCCTCCACCCTTCGTTTCGGTTGCAACTAACTTCTCTCCGCCATTCTATACCTCTCTTTGCTACTTACGAGAGTTTAGGGTTTCGCTATCTACCCCTCTATTCTATGCTAATGTTTCGTTGATTATTGAGCTCTGTTACTAGAGATGTTTACTGAGCTATTTAAGCGACCTAATTGAGCTCTACTATTGAGTTTAGGGTTCTCTATTTACCCCTCTTTGTTACTGTTTCGCTGATTATTGAGTTCTATTACAATAGATGGTTCTCTATTTAATCAACTCTACTACTGAGCGCTCGCTGATTATTGGGGCCTATTACTGTTTCACTGATTATCGATTTACTGAGCTCAGGGTTTACAGATTTAGCTATTTACTGAGCTATTTAAGCTAGGTCATTATGTGTAATAGTATTCCATACTTATAATAATAATAATATAAGCGTGTTGCTTAGGATATTTGGCAAGTCTATTCAATGCACCTATCAAGACAAGATATAAAAAAGGAAAAAGTTGGACCTCCCCACTTACCCTCTCCCACACTTCTTGATGTGTTGGCATAAGGATTAACACCTTCAAATTTAACATCTTAATTATGATTTAACACCTTAATTTGTAGTTTAACATCTTCATTATGATGTTAAACTATAAATTAAGGTGTTAAATCATAATTCAGATGTTAAATTATAGTGGTGTTAAGCGTTACAATGACACATCAAGAGGTGTGGGGGAGAGTTGGGGGAAGTGCATCACTGCCCAAAATTATTCATCATATTTCCATGTCAAAGTTTATTCATCATATTTCCATGTCAAAGTAGTGTATTTACTATTTTTATATTTTTAAAAAATGTACATGCAATTTTCACTTATGAAAGTATAGCACCAACGTGACATTTTTTTTTGGATACGGAAAATACATTAATTTCAATTTTGCAAGGGTGATATGAAAATTTATTTTTACCAGAACTATACTACATATATCCTGGTATAATATTAATCATCATCAGTGTTTTAAATAGAGGCGCTTCAGCGGCGCTATAGCGCTATAGCGGATTTTATGAGGTAAACGTTGTATCGCTTCGGAATTTAGTTCTGTAGCGTTTTGTTCCGCTGCAACGCTATAGCAGACTGCATTCATCGTATTTTATCCTTAAATAACTTTTATCCTTAAATTATACGCCTGAAATTCACTTAAGGCGACCTCTCCTCCTTCATTTCTTCTCGTAAAATAGGTCGTTTTCAACTCGCAAAATCATGCCATAATCATCGTATTTCATAATTCATGACTAACTTACAATAAACTGTATTTTATGTTAATTCGGGTTAAAAAGACCAAATCTCCCAAATCCAAACGCGAGGCTGCATTCATCTCGTCGAGGCGGGCGATTTTGATATAAAAATCGTGCCATTTGGTGAAAAAAATATGACAAAGTTACGAGGGTTTTGACATAACGGCATTACCATTTTCTCTAGTTTATTGTTATCTACATTTTACAATTAATTGGTTAAATAACGAATAACTTTTATCCTTATATTATACGCCTGAAATTCACTGGAGGCGGCCTCTCCTCCTTCATTTCTTCTAGTAAAATAGGTCGTTTTCAACTTGCAAAATCATGTCATAATCATCGTATTTCATAATTCATGACTAAATTACATTAAACTGTATTTTCTGTTAATTCAGGTTAAAAAGATAAAATCTCCCAAATCCAGTCGCGTGGCTGTATTTCTCTCGTCGAGAGGAGCGATTTTCATATAAAGATCGTGCCATTTGGTTAAAAAAAGGATGAGAAATTTACGAGGGTTTTAACATAACGACATTACCATTTTCTCTAGTTTATTGTTATCTGCATTGTACAATTAATTGGTTAAATAAAGAATGACTTTTATCCGTAAATTTTATGCCTGAAATTCACTGGAGGCTGCCTCTCCTCCTTCATTTCTTCTCGCAAAATAGGTCGTTTTCAACTCGCAAAATCATGCCATAATCATAGTATTTCATAATTCATGACTAAATTACATTAAACTGTATTTTCTGTTAATTCGGGTTAAAAAGGTAAAATCTCCCAAATCCAGTCGGGGCTGCATTTCTCTCATCGAGACGAGCGATTTTGATATAAAAATCGGGTCATTTGGTGAAAAAAAGTATGAGAAAATTACGAGGGTTTTAACATAACGGCATTACCATTTTCTCTAGTTTATTGTTATCTCCATTTTACAATTAATTGGTCAAATAACGAATAACTTTTATCCTCAAATTATACACCTGAAATTCACTGGAGGCCGCCTCTTCACCTTTATTTCTTATAGTAAAATAGGTCGTTTTCAACTCGCAAAACCATACCATAATCATTATTCATGACTAAATTACATTAAACTGTATTTTCTATTAATTCGGGTTAAAAATACTAAATTTCCCAAATCCAGTCGCGTGACTTTATTTCTCTCGTCGAGACGAGCGATTTTGATATAAAGATCTTGCCATTTGGTGAAAAAAGTATGAGAAAGTTTTGAGGGTTTTAACATAACAGCATTACCATTTTCTCTAGTTTATTGTTATTTGCATTTTACAATTAATTGGTTAAATAAAGAATAATTTTTATCCTTAAATTATGAGCCTGGAATTCACTGGAGGCGGTCTCTGCTACTTCATTTCTTCTCGCAAAATAGGTCGTTTTCAACACGCAAAATCATGCCATAATTATCGTATTTCATAATTCATGACTTAATTACATTAAACTGTATTTTCTGTTAATTCGGGTTAAAAAGACAAATTCTCCCAAATAAAGTAACGTGGCTGCATTTCTCTCGTCGAGGTGAGCGATTTTGATATAAACATCGCGCCATTTGGTGAAAAAAAGTACGACAAAGTTAAGAGGGTTTTAACATAACGACATTACCATTTTTTCTAGTTTATTAATATCTGCATTTTACAATTAATTGGTTAAATATCGAATAACTTTATCCTTAAATTGTATGCCTGAAATTCACTCGAGGCGGCCTATCCTTTTTCATTTCTTGTAGTAAAATTGATCGTTTTCACCTCGGAAAATCATGCCATAATCATCGTATTTCATAATTCATGGCTAAATTACATTAAACTGTATTTTTTGTTAATTTGGGTTAAAAAGACAAAAATATCCAAAATCCAGTCGCGTGGCTGCATTTCTCTCATCGAGACGAGCGATTTTGATATACAGATTGTGCCATTTGGTGAAAAAAAGTATGAGAAAGTTACGAGTGTTTTAACATAACGGCATTACCATTTTCTATAGTTTATTGTTATCTGCATTTTACAATTAATTGGTTATATAAAGAATAATTTTTATCCTTAAATTATACGCCTGAAATTCACTAGAGGCGGCCTCTCCTCCTTCATTTCTTCTCGTAAAATAGGTCGATTTCAACTCGCAAAATCATGCCATAATCATCGTATTCCATAATTCATGACTAAATTACATTAAACTGTATTTTCTCTTAATTCGTGTTGAAAAGACAAAATCTCCAAAATCCAGTCGCGTGGCTGCATTTCTCTCGTCGAGGCGAGCGATTTTGATATAAACATCGCGCCATTTGGTGCAAACAAGTACGACAAAGTTACGAGGGTTTTAAAATAACAACATTACCATTTTCTCTAGTTTATTGTTATTTGCATTTTACAATTAATTGGTTAAATAACGAATAACTTTTATCCTTAAATTATACGCCTGGAATTCACTGGAGGCGGCCTCTCCTCCTTCATTTCTTCTAGTAAAATAGGTCGTTTTCAACTCGCAAAATCATGCCATAATCATCGTAGTTCATAATTCATTACTAAATTACACTAAACTGTATTTTTTGTTAATTCGGGTTAAAAAGACAAAATCTCACAAATCCAGTCGCGTGGCTGTATTTCTCTCGTCGAGACGAACGATTTTGATATAAAGATCGTGCCATTTGGTGAAAAAAAGTATGAGAAAGTTACGAGGGTTTTAACATAAGGGCATTACCATTTTCTCTAGTTTATTATTATCTGCATTTTACAATTAATTGGTTAAATAAAGAATAACTTTTATACGTAAATTATACGACTGAAATTCACTGGAGTTGCGTCTCCTCGTTCATTTCTTCTAGTAAAATAGGTCGTATTCAACTCGCAAAATCATTCCATAAAAATCGTATTTCATAATTCAAGACTAAATTACATTAAACTGTATTTTCTGTTAATTCGTGTTAAAAGGACAAAATCTCCCAAATCCAGTCGCGTGGCTGTATTTCTCTCGTCGAGACGAGCGATTTTGATACAAAGATCGTGCCATTTGGTGGAAAAAAGTATGAGAAAGTTACGAGGGTTTTAACATAACAGCATTACCATTTTCTCTAGTTTATTATTGTCTGCATTTTACAATTAATTGGTTAAATAAAGAATAATTTTTATCCGTAAATAATACGCCCGAAATTCACTGGAGGAGGTCTCTGCTCCTTCATTTCTTCTCGCAAAATAGGTCGTTTTCAACTCGCAAAATAATGCCATCATCACCGTATTTCATAATTCATGACCAAATTACATTAAACTTTATTTTTCTGTTAATTCGGGTTAAAAAGACAAAATCTCCCAGATCCAGTCGTGTGGCTGTATTTCTCTCGTCGAGAAGAGCGATTTTGATATAAAGATCGTGCCATTTGGTGAAAGTATGAGAAAGTTACGAGGGTTTTAACATAACGGCATTACCATTTTCTCTAATTTATTGTTATCTGCATATTACAATTAATTGGTTAAACAACGAATAACTTTTATCCTTAAATTATACGCCTGAAATTCACGGGAGGCGGCCTCTCCTCCTTCATTTCTTTTAGTAAAATAGGTCGTTTTCAACTCGCAAAATCATGCCATAATCATGGTATTTCATAATTCATGACTAAATTACATTAAACTGAATTTTTGTTAACTCGGGTTAAAAAGACAAAATCTCCCAAATACAGTCGCGTGGCTGCATTTCTCTCGTCGAGACGAGCGATTTTGATATAAAAATCGTGCCATTTGGTGAAAGTATGAGAAAGTTACGAGGGTTTTATCATAACGGCATTGCCATTTGCTCTAGTTTATTGTTATCTGCATTTTACAATTAATTTGTTAAATAACGAATAACTTTTATCCTTAAATTATACGCCTGAAATTCACTGGAGGCGGTCTCTGCTCCTACTTTTCTTCTCGCAAAATCATGCCATAATCAAGGTATTTCATAATTCATGACTAAATTACATTAAACTGTATTTTCTGTTAATTCGGGTTAAAAAGACAAAATCTCCCAAATACAGTCGCGTGGCTGCATTTCTCTCGTCGAGACGAGCGGTTTTGATATAAAAATCGTGCCATTTGGTGAAAGTATGAGAAAGTTACGAGGGTTTTAACATGAGGGCATTACCATTTTCTCTAGTTTATTGTTATCTGAATTTTACAATTAATTGGTTAAATAATGAATAACTTTTATCCTTAAATTATACGCCTGAAATTCACTGGAGGCGGTCTATGCTCCTACTTTTCTTCTCGCAAAATTGGTGGTTTTCTACTCGCAAAATCATGCCAAAATCATCGTATTTCATAATTCATGACTAAATTACATTAAACTGTATTTTCTGTTAATTAGGGTTAAAAAGACAAAATCTCCCAAATCCAGTCACGTAGCTGCATTTCTCTCGTCGAGACGAGCGGTTTTGACATAAAGATCGTGCCATTTGGTGAAAAAAAGTATGAGAAATTTACGAGGGTTTTAACATAACGGCATTACCATTTTCTCTAGTTTACTGTTATCTGCATTTTACAATTAATTGGTCAAATAACGAATAACTTGTATCCTTAAATTATACGCCTGAAATTCACTGGAGATGGTCTCTCCTCTTTCATTTCTTCTAGTAAAATAGGTGGTTTTCAACTCGCAAAATCATGCCATAATCATGGTATTTCATAATTCATGACTAAATTACATTAAACTATATTTTCTGTTAATTCGGGTTAAAAAGACAAAATATCCCAAATACCGTCGCGTGGCTGCATTTCTGTCGTCGAGATGAGCGATTTTGATATAAATATCGTGCCATTTGGTGAAAGTATGAGAAAGTTACGAGGGTTATAACATAACGGCATTACCATTTTCTCTAGTTTATTGTTATCTGCATTTTACAATTAATTGGTTAAATAATGAATAACTTTTATCCTTAAATTATACGCCTGAAATTCACTTGAGGCGATCTCTGCTCCTTCATTTCTTCTAATAAAATAGGTCGTTTTAAACTCGCAAAATCATGTCATAATCATCGTATTTCATAATTCATTGCCAAATTACATTAAACTGTATTTTCTGTTAATTCGGGTTAAAAAGACAAAATCTCCCCAATCCAGTCGAGTGGTTGTATTTCTCTCGTCGAGACGAGCGATTTTGATATAAAGATCGTGCCATTTGGTGAAAAAAAGTATGAAAAAGTTACGAGAGTTTTAACATAACGGCATTACCATTTTCTCTAGTTTATTGTTATCTGCATTTTAGAATTAATTGGTCAAATAAAGAATAACTTTTATACGTAAATTATACGCCTGAAATTCACTTGAGGCGATCTCTGCTCCTTCATTTCTTCTCGCAAAATAAGAAATTTTCAACTCACAAAATAATGCCATAATCATCGTATTTCATAATTCATGACTAAATTACATTAAACTGTATTTTCTGTTAATTCGGGTTAAAAAGACTAAATTTCCCAAATCTAGCCGCGCGGTTGTATTTCTCTCGCCGAGACGAGCGATTTTGATATAAAGATCGTACCATTTGGTGAAAAAAAGTATGAGAAAGTTACGAGGGTTTTAACATAAGGGCATTACCATTTTCTTTAGTTTATTGTTATCTGCATTTTACAATTAATTGGTTAAATAAAGAATAACTTTTATACGTAAATTATACGACTGAAATTCACTGGAGGCGCCTCTCCTCGTTCATTTCTTCTAGTAAAATAGGTCGTATTCAACTCGCAAAATCATTCCATAAAAATCGTATTTCATAATTCAAGACTAAATTACATTAAACTGTATTTTCTGTTATTTCGTGTTAAAAAGACAAAATCTCCCTAATCCAGTCGCGTGGCTGTATTTCTCTCGTCGAGACGAGCGATTTTGATATAAAGATCGTGTCATTTGGTGAAAACAAGTATGAGAAAGTTACGAGGGTTTTAACATAACGGCATTACCATTTTCTCTAGTTTATTGTTATCTGCATTTAACAATTAATTGGTTAAATAAAGAATAACTTTTATACGTAAATTATACGCCTAAAATTCACTGGAGGCGGTCTCTGCTCCTTCATTTCTTCTCGCAAAATAGGTCGTTTTCAACTCGCAAAATCATGCCATAATCATCGTATTTCATAATTCATGACCAAATTACATTAAACTGTATTTTTGTTAACTCGGGTCAAAAAGACAAAATCTCCCAGATCCAGTCGTGTGGCTGTATTTCGCTCGTCGAGACGAGCGATTTTGATATAAAGATCGTGCCATTTGGTGAAAGTATGAGAAAGTTACGAGTGTTTTAACATAACGGCATTACCATTTTCTCTAATTTATTGTTATCTGCATTTTACAATTAATTGGTTAAACAACGAATAACTTTTATCCTTAAATTATACGCCTGAAATTCACTGGAGGCGGCCTCTCCTCCATCATTTCTTCTAGTAAAATAGGTCGTTTTCAACTCGCAAAATCATGCCATATTCATGGTATTTCATAATTCATGACTAAATTACATTAAACTGAATTTTTGTTAACTCGGGTTAAAAAGACAAAATCTCCCAGATCCAGTCGTGTGGCTGTATTTCTCTCGTCGAGACGAGCGATTTTGATATAAAAATCATGCCATTTGGTGAAAGTATGAGAAATTTACGAGAGTTTTATCATAACGGCATTACCATTTTCTCTAGTTTATTGTTATCTGCATTTTACAATTAATTTGTTAAATAACGAATAACTTTTATCCTTAAATTATACGCCTGAAATTCACTGGAGGCGGTCTCTCCACCTTCATTTCTTCTAGTAAAATGGGTCGTTTTCAACTCGCAAAATTATGCCATAATCATGGTATTTCATAATTCAAGACTAAATTACATTAAACTGAATTTTTGTTAACTCGGGTTAAAAAGACAAAATCTCCCAGATCCAGTCGTGTGGCTGTATTTCTCTTGTCGAGACGAGCGATTTTGATATAAAGATCGTGCAATTTGGTGAAAGTATTAGAAAGTTACGAGGGTTTTAACATAACGGCATTACAATTTTCTGTAATTTATTGTTATCTGCATTTTACAATTAATTGGTTAAATAACGAATAACTTTTATCCTTAAATTATACGCCTGAAATTCACTGGAGGCGGTCTCTGCTCCTTCATTTTTTCTTGCAAAATAGGTGGTTTTCAACTCGCAAAATCATGCCATAAAAATCGTATTTCATAGTTCATGACTAAATTACATTCAACTGTATTTTCTGATAATTCGGGTTAAAAAGACAAAATCTCCCAAATCCAGTCACGTGGCTACATTTCTCTCGTCGAGACGAGCGATTTTAATATAAAGATCGTGCCATTTGGTGAAAAAAAGTATGAGAAAGTTACGAGGGTTTTAACATGAGGGCATTACCATTTTCTCTAGTTTGTTGTTATCTGAATTTTACAATTAATTGGTTAAATAACGAATAACTTTTATCCTTAAATTATACGCCTGAAATTCACTGGAGGCGGCCTCCGCTCCTACTTTTCTTCTCGCAAAATAGGTGGTTTTCTACTCGCAAAATCATCGTATTTCATTATTCATGACTAAATTACATTAAACTGTATTTTCTGTTAATTCGGGTTAAAAAGACAAAATCTCCCAAATCCAGTCACGTAGCTGCATTTCTCTCGTCGAGACGAGCGATTTTGATGTAAAGATCGTGCCATTTGGTGAAAAAAAGTATGAGAAATTTACGAGGGTTTTAACATAACAGCATTACCATTTTCTCTAGTTTATTGTTATCTGCATTTTACAATTAATTGGTCAAATAACGAATAACTTGTATCCTTAAATTATACGCCTGAAATTCACTGGAGGCGGTCTCTCCTCTTTCATTTCTTCTAGTAAAATAGGTGGTTTTCAACTCGCAAAATCATGCCATAATCATGGTATTTCATAATTCATGACTAAATTACATTAAACTATATTTTCTGTTAATTCGGGTTAAAAAGACAAAATCTCCCAGATCCAGTCGGGTGGCTGTATTTCTCTTGTCGAGACGAGCGATTTTGATATAAAAATCGTGTCATTTGGTGAAAAAATATGAGAAATTTACGAGTGTTTTAACATAACGGCATTACCATTTTCTCTAGTTTATTGTTATCTGCATTTTACAATTAATTGGTTAAATAAAGAATAACTTTTATACGTAAATTATACGCCTGAAATTCACTGGAGGCGGTCTCTGCTCCTTCATTTCTTCTCGCAAAATAGGCCGTTTTCAATTCGCAAAATCATGCCATAATCATCGTATTTCATAATTCATGACTAAATTACATTAAACTATATTTTCTGTTAATTCGGGTTAAAAAGATAAAATCTCCCAAATCCAGTAGCGTGGCTGTATTTCTCTCGTCGAGACGAGCGATTCTGATATAAAGATCGTGCCAATTGGTGAAAAAAAGTAAGAGAAAGTTATGAGGGTTTTGACATAACAGCATTACCATTTTCTCTAGTTTATTGTTATCTGCATTTTACAATTAATTGGTTAAATAAAGAATAATTTTTATCCGTAAATAATACGCCTGAAATTCACTGGAGACGGTCTCTGCTCCTTCATTTCTTCTCGCAAAATATGTCGTTTTCAACTCGCAAAATAATGCCATCATCATCGTATTTCATAATTCAGTCGGTTGCAGTCGGTTGCATGTGGACGAAGAGTTATTACGACGAGTCCGTTCGAACGCAGTTCTCAAGTGAGTTGGAACGCATTCATGTCTGAGAAAAGGCGCTATTTTGGGTTTTAAGTTGTATCTGGGAAGTTGTTAAGTCTGTTCGAACGGACTCCTATGTGCGTTAGAACGCACACACAACTGAGAAGAGGCGCCAGAATATGAAACGGCGCGAGTGTAAGGGTTTGAAGTAGGTTCGCTGAATGAGGCATGTGCGTTCGAACGCATTAATTGTTCGTTCGAACGCACTGAACACTGGTGACACTAAGAGTCGGCGCCAAAGTATGAACCGGCGCCATAATCCTGTAATTCATTTTTCCGTTCGGAACGCATTCAGTTGTACGTTCGAACGCACTTGATCCTGGTAGGAAAATTAGATGGCGCCATAATTTAACTGTGACTTTGGATCGTATAGTCCAGTTGTTCGTTTCGAACGCATTTTAGTCCGTTCGACCGGACTTGAGGCTGTTAAGAGGGTATTTGGTGACTTCATTTGTCCGTTCCGAACGCACATGTTTTTCGTTCGAACGGACTGGTTCCTGAGATGTGATCACTGGACTGAAATCGTGATTTATTTATCGAGACAAGTGTTCTAATGTATTCTTCTATTAACACTTGAGATGTATCTACATAAGATTCGACCAATTTGGCTAGAATTTAATTTATCCCATTTCCTATACTCCCCTTACATATTTGGTTTAAGGTGTGGGATACTAAGGAGTATAGTGTTTCAAGTTAGGGCTGAAGCCCTAGGAGGTCCTATACCGAAAGACGTAGAGGGGCCCATCGAGTGACGATCTTTACGCATCCAAGTTGAGTTTGATTTTAATTTTGGATTGCGAAGATCACAACCGTTTGAGATATGACCAATTTTGCAACAATAGTTACAAAATGCTATGGTGGGCTTATTTGTGGGTGTGGTACTCTTCACAAAATAGTCCGAGAGTTGATTCGGATTACTTCTCTTAGGGGCCGTTTGGCAAGCGGAATTAGTAGAGTGGAATTGGATTATAAGGTGGAGGAGAAAAAAGTTCTGGAATTAGTAATTCCACAGTTTGTTTGGATGTCCGAATTATAAGATGCTGGAAAGTATAATTCTTTGTTTGGTTGGTTAGAAAAATTCTGGAATTTCATTATTGAAAATATAGAACAAATGTTTGATTAAAATTAACACAATATAATAGTATTTTCATATAATATTAAATTATTATAATATTATTATTATAATATTATTATTATTATGTTATTATATTCTTCTTCTTCTTCTTATTATTATTATAGTAATAATAATTCTTATTATTATTATTATTATTATTATTATTATTATTATTATTATTATTATGGAATTATAATATTATAATATTATAATGTTATAATATGATTATGATTAATTGTAATTATTATTATTATTATTATTATTATTATTATTGTTGTTGTTGTTGTTGTTGTTGTTTTTATTATTATATTATATTATTACAATATTATTATTGTAATCAAATTAGTATAAATAAATAAATAATATGATTATAATATAACATTATTAAAATATAAAATCATCATAATATTATTAATTGTAGTAATTTTATTGTACTAATTTTAATATTATAATATTAATTATAATAATAATATAATATTAATTATAATTATAATATATATTCATAATACTTATATTAATATTAATATTAAAATATTGTAAATAATACTAATATATTAATAGTTTTATATTAATGCTATTATATTAGCATATTCAAATAATATACTATTATAATATTAATATACTAATATTATTAATATTGTTAATATATTAATATTATTTATATTAATAATACATTTATATTAATAATAATATAATATATTAATATTACATAAATATATTAAAATAATATAAACATATTAATATTAATATTAATAAATTATTGTATTATTAACTAATAATATATTAATATTAATAATATACTCTAATATTAATATTTTTATTTAGTATATTAATATTAATATTTATATAAATATATTGAAATAATATTAACATATTGCTATTAATATATTATAATAATTATTATTATAATATTAATTTAATATTAATTAATAGTATATTATTAATAATAATAATATTAATTATTAATATTAATATATTAATATTGATATTGGTATTATTATTATTATTATTATTATTTCCCTATTAAATATCCATGTAATACATTATTGTAGTATATAGTACTAATATTATATTCATATAATACACTATTATAATAATACTAAATGTATTGCTATATTATAATAATGTTTTATTGATATAATAATATTTTTTATAGTAATAAATATAAATATATTATTGATTAAATGTTTTCCTCCACTTTGGCACTCCTCAAATTTGTGGAATCAAAATTTGCTAGAATAATGGAATTAGAAGATTCAAGAATTATATATTTCCATTTTTTTTACACCCACCAAACAAAGAATTTAACTTTGCATCATTTTAAAATACTAATTCCATTCAAAATTCCACCATCCAAACACCCCCTTAGGAGTTATCGATTTTGGCATTTGATAAAGGTTATTTGATTTAAATTTATTTTGCTTAAAATTATTATGTTTAAATTGTTTATGTGTGTTGGTGAAATGTTTGGGAGGCCCTTGTTGATATGAAGCTTCGGTGTAATTTGTCACTTCATAGAAATACCCATTTGGTCCCCTTTTGAACAAACAATCGGTTCTTCCCAAATTAGTATGTCTAGGTTGTGAATTTTGTGTATAATGATTTCTCTTATAATTATTATTGACACGTTTAGGTTGTTCATTTTTAGCATATTTACCTTTGTTGTAGTCATGGTACATGAAAGCATTTCCATGACTACTTAATTTATTGTTTTCCCATTTAGATTTTTGATTTTGAGATATTGAAAAATCGGGTTTATTACCGTTATTTTTCTTATATCCTAAACCGGATTTGTCATTTGGCTTTTGTCCTATCAATGACAATCTTAAAACATCATCCAATGAAGGAGGACTCAATGCAATATTTGCACAAGCCTTCTTCAGGGATTCATTTTCAACTTTAAGAATTTGAATTTCGACTTTTAGATGAGAAATCTCACCTTTTAGGGTTTGACACTCACACTTTGAAAAACCTTTAAATTCATTTATTTGAGTTTTATATGCCAAAATGGATAGCTCAAGAGAGGCTACCTTATCCTTGAGAGCTTGTGTTGGGCTCTCAAGTTTACCCTCATTTAGTTGAGAGTTCCCTTCATCTCTAAGAAACTCGTCACAAGATTCGAGTTCTAGTTTGAATGCGGGAGAAAATTTAGATTTATGTATTGATTCTATGTCAAGCAGAGAGTATGTACGTACCTCATGACATTGGTCATGTGTTGAGCTGGTATTGGGAGTGGATGGTTCCGAGTCCACATCCATGGGCGTGTGATGTGTAGTAGTTAGACCTCGTTCCATACGAAGAGATTTAATGGCCGCTTCCACTGCGCTCATTAGTGGAGGATCGATCCTTACCATGAGTGCACGGTTTGCGGTGTATCGACTTGACGGACCATCCGGGTCGGATGATGAGCTTGACCCGTCCGTTTCTCCCCATCTACAATCGATTTTCTTGTTTAATTCGGGTTAAAAAGACTAAATCTCCCAAATCCAGTCACGTAGCTGCATTTCTCTCGTCGAAACGAGCGATTTTGATGTAAAGATCGTGCCATTTGGTGAAAAAAAGTATGAGAAATTTACGAGGGTTTTAACATAACAGCATTACCATTTTCTCTGGTTTATTGTTATCTGCATTTTACAATTAATTGGTCAAATATCGAATAACATGTATCCTTAAATTATACGCCTGAAATTCACTGGAGGCGGTCTCTCCTCTTTAATTTCTTCTAGTAAAATAGGTGGTTTTCAACTCGCAAAATCATGCCATAATCATGGTATTTCATAATTCATGACTAAATTACATTAAACTGTATTTTCTGTTAATTCGGGTTAAAAAGACAAAATCTCCCAGATCCGGTCGGGTGGCTGTATTTCTCTTGTCGAGACGAGAGATTTTGATATAAAAATCGTATCATTTGGTGAAAAAAGTATGAGAAATTTACGAGGATTTTAACATAACGGCATTACCATTTTCTCTAGTTTATTGTTATCTGCATTTTACAATTAATTGGTTAAATAAAGAATAACTTTTATACGTAAATTATACGCCTGAAATTCACTGGAGGCGGTCTCTGCTCCTTCAGTTCTTCTCGCAAAATAGGTCGTTTTCAATTCGCAAAATCATTCCATAAAAATCGTATTTCATAATTCAAGACTAAATTACATTAAAATGTATTTTCTGTTAATTCGTGTTAAAAAGACAAAATCTCCCAAATCCAGTCGCGTGGCTGTATTTCTCTCGTCGAGACGAGCGATTTTGATATAAAGATCGTGCCATTTGGTGAAAAAAAGTATGAGAAAGTTACGAGGGTTTTGACATAACAGCATTACCATTTTCTCTAGTCTATTGTTATCTGTATTTTACAATTTATTGGTTAAATAAAGAATAATTTTTATCCGTAAATAATACGCCTGAAATTCACTGGAGGCGGTCTCTGCTCCTTCATTTCTTCTCGCAAAATAGGTCGTTTTCAACTCGCAAAATAATGCCATCATCATCGTATTTCATAATTCATGACCAAATTACATTAAACTGTATTTTTCTGTTAATTCGGGTTAAAAAGACAAAATCTCCCAAATCCAGTCGCGTGGCTGTATTTCTATCGTCGAGACGAGCGATTTTGATATAAAGATCGTGTCATTTGGTGAAAACAAGTATGAGAAAGTACAAGGGTTTTAACATAACGGCATTAACATTTTCTCTAGTTTATTGTTATCTGCATTTAACAATTAATTGGTTTAATAAAGAATAACTTTTATTCGTAAATTATACGCCTGAAATTCACTGGAGGCGGTCTCTGCTCCTTCATTTCTTCTCGCAAAATAGGTCGTTTTCGACTCGCAAAATCATGCCATAATCATCGTATTTCATGATTCATGACCAAATTACGTTAAACTGTATTTTCTGTTAATTGGGGTTAAAAAGACAAAATCTCCAAAATCCAGTCGCGTGGCTGAATTTTTCTCGTCGAGACGAGCGATTTTGATATAAAGATCGTGCCATTTGGTGAAAAAAAGTATGAAAAAGTTACGAGGGTTTTAACATAACGGCATTACCATTTTCTCAAGTTTATTGTTATCTGCATTTTACAATTAATTGGTCAAATAAAGAATAACTTTCATACGTAAATTATACGCCTAAAATTCACTTGAGGCGATCTCTGCTCCTTCATTTCTTCTCGCAAAATAGGAAATTTTCAACTCGCAAAATAATGCCATAATCATCGTATTTCATAATTCATGACTAAATTACATTAAACTGTATTTTCTGTTAATTCGAGTTAAAAAGACAAAATTTCCCAAATCCAGTCGCGTGGTTGAATTTCTCTCGCCGAGACGAGCAATTTTGATATAAAGATCGTGCCATTTGGTGAAAAAAAGTATGACAAAGTTACGAGGGTTTTAACATAAGGGCAGTACCATTTTCTCTAGTTTATTGTTATCTGCATTTTACAATTAATTGGTTAAATAAATAATAACTTTTATACGTAAATTATACGACTGAAATTCACTGGAGGGGCCTCTCCTCGTTCATTTCTTCTAGTAAAATAGGTCGTATTCAACTCGCAAAATCATGCCATAAAAATCGTATTTCATAGTTCATGACTAAATTACATTCAACTGTATTTTCTGTTAATTCGGATTAAAAAGACAAAATCTCCCAAATCCAGTCGCGTGGCTGCATTTCTCTCGTCGAGACGAGCTATTTTTGATATAAATATCGTGCCATTTGGTGAAAAAAAGTATGAGAAAGTTACGAGGGTTTTAACATAAGGGCATTACCATTTTCTCTAGTTTATTGTTATCTGAATTTTACAATTAATTGGTTAAATAACGAATAACTTTTATCCTTAAATTATACGCTTGAAATTCACTGGAGGCGGTCCCTGCTCCTTATTTTCTTCTCGCAAAATAGGTGGTTTTGTACTCGCAAAATCATGCCAAAACCATCGTATTTCATAATTCATGACTAAATTACATTAAGCTGTATTTTCTGTTAATTCGGGTTAAAAAGACAAAATCTCCCAAATCTAGTCACGTAGCTGAATTTCTCTCGTCGAGACGAGCGATTTTGATATAAAAATCGTGCCATTTGGTGAAAGAATGAGAAAGTTACGAGGGTTTTATCATAACGGCATTACCATTTGCTCTAGTTTATTGTTATCTGCATTTTACAATTAATTTGTTAATTAACGAATAACTTTTATCCTTAAATTATACGCCTGAAATTCACTGGAGGCGGCCTCTCCTCCTTCATTTCTTCTAGTAAAATGGGTCGTTTTCAACTCGCAAAATCATGGTATTTCATAATTCATGACAAAATTACATTAAACTGAATTTTTGTTAACTCGGGTTAAAAAGACAAAATTTCCCAGATCCAGTCGTGTGGCTGTATTTCTCTCGTCGAGACGAGCGATTTTGATATAAAGATCGTGCCATTTGGTGAAAGTATGAGAAAGTTACGAGGGTTTTAACATAACGGCATTACCATTTTCTCTAATTTATTGTTATCTGCATTTTACAATTAATTGGTTAAATAACGAATAACTTTTATCCTTAAATTATACGCCTGATATTCACTGGAGGCGGTCTCTGCTCCTTTATTTATTCTTGCTAAATAGGTGGTTTTCAACTCGCAAAATCATGCTATAAAAATCGTATTTCATAGTTCATGACTAAATTACATTCAACTGTATTTTCTGATAATTCGGGTTAAAAAGACAAAATCTCACAAATCCAGTCGCGTGGCTGCATTTCTCTCGTCGAGACGAGCGATTTTGATATAAAGATCGTGCCATTTGGTGAAAAAAAGTATGAGAAAAGTTACGAGGGTTTTAACATGAGGGCATTACCATTTTCTCTAGTTTATTGTTATCTGAATTTTACAATTAATTGGTTTAATAACTAATAACTTTTATCCTTAAATTATACGCCTGAAATTCACTGGAGGCGGTCTCTGCTCCTACTTTTCTTCTCGCAAAATAGGTGGTTTTCTACTCGCAAAATCATGCCAAAATCATCGTATTTCATAATTCATGACTAAATTACATTAAACTGTATTTTCTGTTAATTCGGGTTAAAAAGACAAAATTTCCCAAATCCAGTCGCGTGGTTGTATTTCTCTCGCCGAGACGAGCGATTTTGATATAAAGATCGTGCCATTTGGTGAAAAAAAAATATGAGAAAGTTACGAGGGTTTTAACATAACGGCATTACCATTTTCTCTAATTTATTGTTATCTGCATTTTACAATTAATGGGTTAAATAACGAATAACTTTTATCCTTAAATTATACGCCCGAAATTCACTGGAGGCGGTCTCTGCTCCTTCATTTATTCTTGCAAAATAGGTGGTTTTCAACTCGCAAAATCATGCCATAAAAATCGTATTTCATAGTTCATGACTAAATTACATTCAACTGTATTTTCCGATAATTCGGGTTAAAAATACAAAATCTCCCAAATCCAGTCGCGTGGCTGCATTTCTCTCGTCGAAACGAGCGATTTTGATATAAAGATCGTGCCATTTGGTGAAAAAAAGTATGAGAAATTTACGAGGGTTTTAACATGAGGGCAGTACCATTTTCTCTAGTTTATTGTTATCTGAATTTTACAATTAATTGGTTAAATAATGAATAACTTTTATCCTTAAATTATACGCCTGAAATTCACTGGAGGCGGTCTCTGCTCCTACTTTTCTTCTCGCAAAATAGGTGGTTTTCTACTCGCAAAATCATGCCAAAATCATCGTATTTCATAATTCATGACTAAATTACATTAAACTGTATTTTCTGTTAATTCGGGTTAAAAAGAGAAAATCTCCCAAATCCAGTCGCGTAGCTGCATTTCTCTCGTCGAGATGAGCGATTTTGATATAAAGATCGTGCCATTTGGTGAAAAAAAGTATGAGAAATTTATGAGGGTTTTAACATAACAGCATTACCATTTTCTGTAGTTTATTGTTATCTGCATTTTACAATTAATTGGTCAAATAACGAATAACTTTTATCCTTAAATTATACGCCTGAAATTCACTGGAGGCGGTCTCTCCTCTTTCATTTCTTCTAGTAAAATAGGTGGTTTTCCACTCGCAAAATCATGCCATAATCATGGTATTTCATAATTCATGACTAAATTACATTAAACTGTATTTTCTGTTAATTCGGGTTAAAAAGACAAAATCTCCCAGATCCGGTCGGGTGGCTGTATTTCTCTTGTCGAGACGAGTGATTTTGATATAAAAATCGTGTCATTTGGTGAAAAATGTATGAGAAATTTACGAGGATTTTAACATAACGGCATTAACATTTTCTCTAGTTTATTGTTATCTGCATTTTACAATTAATTGGTTCAATAAAGAATAACTTTTATACGTAAATTATACGCCTGAAATTCACTGGAGGCGGTCTCTGCTCCTTCAGTTCTTCTCGCAAAATAGGTCGTTTTCAATTCGCAAAATCATTCCATAAAAATCGTATTTCATAATTCAAGACTAAATTACATTAAACTGTATTTTCTGTTAATTCGTGTTAAAAAGACAAAATCTCCCAAATCCAGTCGCGTGGCTGTATTTCTCTCGTCGAGACGAGCGATTTTGATATAAAGATCGTGCCATTTGGTGAAAAAAAGTAAGAGAAAGTTACGAGGGTTTTGACATAACAGCATTACCATTTTCTCTAGTCTATTGTTATCTGTATTTTACAATTTATTGGTTAAATAAAGAATAATTTTTATCCGTAAATAATACGCCTGAAATTCACTGGAGGCGGTCTCTGCTCCTTCATTTCTTCTCGCAAAATAGGTCGTTTTCAACTCGCAAAATAATGCCATCATCATCGTATTTCATAATTCATGACCAAATTACATTAAACTGTATTTTTCTGTTAATTCGGGTTAAAAAGACAAAATCTCCCAAATCCAGTCGCGTGGCTGTATTTCTATCGTCGAGACGAGCGATTTTGATATAAAGATCGTGTCATTTGGTGAAAACAAGTATGAGAAAGTTACGAGGGTTTTAACATAACGGCATTAACATTTTCTCTAGTTTATTGTTATCTGCATTTAACAATTAATTGGTTTAATAAAGAATAACTTTTATTCGTAAATTATACGCCTGAAATTCACTGGAGGCGGTCTCTGCTCCTTCATTTCTTCTCGCAAAATAGGTCGTTTTCAACTCGCAAAATCATGCCATAATCATCGTATTTCATTATTCATGACCAAATTACGTTAAACTGTATTTTTTGTTAATTCGGGTTAAAAAGACAAAATCTCCAAAATCCAGTCGCGTGGCTGAATTTTTCTCGTCGAGACGAGCGATTTTGATATAAAGATCGTGCCATTTGGTGAAAAAAAGTATGAAAAAGTTACGAGGGTTTTAACATAACGGCTTTACCATTTTCTCAAGTTTATTGTTATCTGCATTTTACAATTAATTGGTCAAATAAAGAATAACTTTCATACGTAAATTATACGCCTGAAATTCACTTGAGGCAATCTTTGCTCCTTCATTTCTTCTCGCAAAATAGGAAATTTTCAACTCGCAAAATAATGCCATAATCATCGTATTTCATAATTCATGACTAAATTACATTAAACTGTATTTTCTGTTAATTCGAGTTAAAAAGACAAAATTTCCCAAATCCAGTCGCGTGGTTGTATTTCTCTCGCCGAGACGAGCAATTTTGATATAAAGATCGTGCCATTTGGTGAAAAAAAGTATGACAAAGTTACGAGGGTTTTAACATAAGGGCAGTACCATTTTCTCTAGTTTATTGTTATCTGCATTTTACAATTAATTGGTTAAATAAATAATAACTTTTATACGTAAATTATACGACTGAAATTCACGGGAGGGGCCTCTCCTCGTTCATTTCTTCTAGTAAAATAGGTCGTATTCAACTCGCAAAATCATGCCATAAAAATCGTATTTCATAGTTCATGACTAAATTACATTCAACTGTATTTTCTGTTAATTCGGATTAAAAAGACAAAATCTCCCAAATCCTGTCGCGTGGCTGCATTTCTCTCGTCGAGACGAGCTATTTTGATATAAATATCGTGCCATTTGGTGAAAAAAAGTATGAGAAAATTACGAGGGTTTTAACATAAGGGCATTACCATTTTCTCTAGTTTATTGTTATCTGAATTTTACAATTAATTGGTTAAATAACGAATAACTTTTATCCTTAAATTATACGCTTGAAATTCACTGGAGGCGGTCCCTGCTCCTTATTTTCTTCTCGCAAAATAGGTGGTTTTGTACTCGCAAAATCATGCCAAAACCATCGTATTTCATAATTCATGACTAAATTACATTAAGCTGTATTTTCTGTTAATTCGGGTTAAAAAGACAAAATCTCCCAAATCTAGTCACGTAGCTGAATTTCTCTCGTCGAGACGAGCGATTTTGATATAAAAATCGTGCCATTTGGTGAAAGAATGAGAAAGTTACGTGGGTTTTATCATAACGGCATTATCATTTGCTCTAGTTTATTGTTATCTGCATTTTACAATTAATTTGTTAAATAACGAATAACTTTTATCCTTAAATTATACGCCTGAAATTCACTGGAGGCGGCCTCTCCTCCTTCATTTCTTCTAGTAAAATAGGTCGTTTTCAACTCGCAAAATCATGGCATAATCATGGTATTTCATAATTCATGACTAAATTACATTAAACTGAATTTTTGTTAACTCGGGTTAAAAAGACAAAATTTCCCAGATCCAGTCGTGTGGCTGTATTTCTCTCGTCGAGACGAGCGATTTTGATATAAAGATCGTGCCATTTGGTGAAAGTATGAGAAAGTTACGAGGGTTTTAACATAACGGCATTACCATTTTCTCTAATTTATTGTTATCTGCATTTTACAATTAATTGGTTAAATAACGAATAACTTTTATCCTTAAATTATACGCCTGATATTCACTGGAGGCGGTCTCTGCTCCTTTATTTATTCTTGCAAAATAGGTGGTTTTCAACTCGCAAAATCATGCCATAAAAATCGTATTTCATAGTTCATGACTAAATTACATTCAACTGTATTTTCTGATAATTCGGGTTAAAAAGACAAAATCTCCCAAATCCAGTCGCGTGGCTGCATTTCTCTCGTCGAGACGAGCGATTTTGATATAAAGATCGTGCCATTTGGTGAAAAAAAGTATGTGAAAAGTTACGAGGGTTTTAACATGAGGGCATTACCATTTTCTCTAGTTTATTGTTATCTGAATTTTACAATTAATTGGTTAAATAACGAATAACTTTTATCCTTAAATTATACGCCTGAAATTCACTGGAGGCGGTCTCTGCTCCTACTTTTCTTCTCGCAAAATAGGTGGTTTTCTACTCGCAAAATCATGCCAAAATGATCGTATTTCATAATTCATGACTAAATTACATGAAACTGTATTTTCTGTTAATTCGGGTTAAAAAGACAAAATCTCCCAAATCCAGTCGCGTAGCTGCATTTCTCTCGTCGAGACGAGCGATTTTGATATAAAGATCGTGCCATTTGGTGAAAAAAAGTATGAGAAATTTACGAGGGTTTTAACATAACAGCATTACCATTTTCTCTAGTTTATTGTTATCTGCATTTTACAATTAATTGGTCAAATAACGAATAACTTTTATCCTTAAATTATACGCCTGAAATTCACTGGAGGCGGTCTCTCCTCATTCATTTCTTCTAGTAAAATAGGTCGTTTTCAACTCGCAAAATCATGCCATAATCATGGTATTTCATAATTCATGACTAAATTACATTAAACTATATTTTCTGTTAATTCGGGTTAAAAAGACAAAATCTCCCAGATCCAGTCGCGTGGTTGTATTTCTCTCGTCGAGATGAGCGATTTTGATATAAAGATCGTGCTATTTGGTGAAAAAAAGTATGAAAAAGTTACGAGGGTTTTAACATAACGGCATTACCATTTTCTCTAGTTTATTGTTATCTGCATTTTACAATTAATTGGTCAAATAAAGAATAACTTTTATACGTAAATTATACGCCTGAAATTCACTTGAGGCGATCTCTGCTCCTTCATTTCTTCTCGCAAAATAGGAAATTTTCAACTCGCAAAATCATGCCATAATCATCGTATTTCATAATTCATGACTAAATTACATTAAACTGTATTTTCTGTTAATTCGGGTTAAAAAGACAAAATTTCCCAAATCCAGTCGCGTGGTTGTATTTCTCTCGCCGAGACGAGCGATTTTGATATAAAGATCGTGCCATTTGGTGAAAAAAAAAGTATGAGAAAGTTACGAGGGTTTTAACATAACGGCATTACCATTTTCTCTAATTTATTGTTATCTGAATTTTACAATTAATTGGTTAAATAACAAATAATTTTTATCCCTAAATTATACGCCTGAAATTCACTGGAGGCGTTCTCTGCTCCTTCATTTCTTCTAGTAAAATAGGTGATTTTCAACTCGCAAAATCATGCCATAATCATGGTATTTCATAATTCATGACTAAATTACATTAAACTATATTTTCTGTTAATTCGGGTTAAAAAGACAAAATCTCCCAGATCCGGTCGGGTGGCTGTATTTCTCTTGTCGAGACGAGCGATTTTGATATAAAAATCGTGTCATTTGGTGAAAAAAGTATGAGAAATTTACGAGGGTTTTAACATAACGGCATTTCCATTTTCTCTAGTTTATTGTTATCTGCATTTTACAATTAATTGGTTAAATAAAAAATAACTTTTATACGTAAAGTATACGCCTGAAATTCACTGGAGGCGGTCTCTGCTCCTTCATTTCTTCTCGTAAAATAGGTCGTTTTCAATTCGCAAAATCATGCCATAATCATCGTATTTCATTATTCATGACTAAATTACACTAAACTGTATTTTCTGTTAATTCGGGTTAAAAAGATAAAATCTCCCAAATCGAGTCGCGTGGATGTATTTCTATCGTCGAGACGAGCGATTTTGATATAAAAATCGTGCCATTTGGTGAAAAAAAGTATGAGAAAGTTACGAGGGTTTTAACATAAAGGCATTACCATTTTCTCTAGTTTATTGTTATCTGAATTTTACAATTAATTGGTTAAATAACAAATAATTTTTATCCCCAAATTATACGCCTGAAATTCACTGGAGGCGTTCTCTGCTCCTTCATTTCTTCTCGCAAAATAGGTGGTTTTCTACTCGCAAAATCATGCCAAAATCATCGTATTTCATAATTCATGACTAAATTACATTAAACTATATTTTCTGTTAATTCGGTTTAAAAAGACAAAATCTCCCAGATCCGGTCGGGTGGCTGCATTTCTCTCGTCGAGACGAGCGATTTTGATATAAAAATCGTGCCATTTGGTGAAAGTATGACAAAGTTACGAGGGTTATAACATAACGGCATTACCATTTTCTCTAGTTTATTGTTATCTGCATTTTACAATTAATTGGTTAAATAATGAATAACTTTTATCCTTAAATTATACGCCTGAAATTCACTGGAGGCGGCCTCGCCTCCTTCATTTCTTCTAGTAAAATAGGTCGTTTTAAACTCGCAAAATCATGCCATAATCATCGTATTTCATAATTCATTGCCAAATTACATTAAACCGTATTTTCTGTTAATTCGGGTTAAAAAGACAAAATCTCCCAAATCCAGTCGCGTGGTTGTATTTCTCTCGTCGAGATGAGCGATTTTGATATAAAGATCGTGCTATTTAGTGAAAAAAAGTATGAAAAAGTTACGAGGGTTTTAACATAACGGCATTACCATTTTCTCTAGTTTATTGTTATCTGCATTTTACAATTAATTGGTCAAATAAAGAATAACTTTTATACGTAAATGAAACGCCAGAAATTCACTTGAGGCGATCTCTGCTCCTTCATTTCTTCTCGCAAAATAGGAAATTTTCAACTCGCAAAATAATGCCATAATCATCGTATTTCATAATTCATGACTAAATTACATTAAAATGTATTTTCTGTTAATTCGGGTTAAAAAGACAAAATTTCCCAAATCCAGTCGCGTGGTTGTATTTCTCTCGCCGAGACGAGCGATTTTGATATAAAGATCGTGCCATTTGGTCAAAAAAAAAGTATGAGAAAGTTACGAGGGTTTTAACATAACGGCATTACCATTTTCTCTAATTTATTGTTATCTGCATTTTATAATTAATGGGTTAAATAAAGAATAACTTTTATCCTTAAATTATACGCCCGAAATTCACTGGAGGCGGTCTCTGCTCCTTCATTTATTCTTGCAAAATAGGTGGTTTTCAACTCGCAAAATCATGCCATAAAAATCGTATTTCATAGTTCATGACTAAATTACATTCAACTGTATTTTCCGATAATTCGGGTTAAAAATACAAAATCTCCCAAATCCAGTCGCGTGGCTGCATTTCTCTCGTCGAAACGAGCGATTTTGATATAAAGATCGTGCCATTTGGTGAAAAAAAGTATGAGAAAGTTACGAGGGTTTTAACATGAGGGCATTACCATTTTCTCTAGTTTATTGTTATCTGAATTTTACAATTAATTGGTTAAATAACGAATAACTTTTATCCTTAAATTATACGCCTGAAATTCACTGGAGGCGGTCTCTGCTCCTACTTTTCTTCTCGCAAAATAGGTGGTTTTCTACTCGCAAAATCATGCCACAATCATCGTATTTCATAATTCATGACTAAATTACATTAAACTGTATTTTCTGTTAATTCGGGTTAAAAAGAGAAAATCTCCCAAATCCAGTCACGTAGCTGCATTTCTCTCGTCGAGATGAGCGATTTTGATATAAAGATCGTGCCATTTGGTGAAAAAAAGTATGAGAAATTTACGAGGGTTTTAACATAACAGCATTACCATTTTCTCTAGTTTATTGTTATCTGCATTTTACAATTAATTGGTCAAATAACGAATAACTTTTATCCTTAAATTATACGCCTGAAATTCACTGGAGGCGGTCTCTCCTCTTTCATTTCTTCTAGTAAAATAGGTGGTTTTCAAATCGCAAAATCATGCCATAATCATGGTATTTCATAATTCATGACTAAATTACATTAAACTATATTTTCTGTTAATTCGGGTTAAAAAGACAAAATCTCCCAGATCCAGTCGGGTGGCTGTATTTCTCTTGTCGAGACGAGCGATTTTGATATAAAAATCGTGTCATTTGGTGAAAAAAGTATGAGAAATTTACGAGGGTTTTAACATAACGGCATTTCCATTTTCTCTAGTTTATTGTTATCTGCATTTTACAATTAATTGGTTAAATAAAGAATAACTTTTATACGTAAAGTATACGCCTGAAATTCACTGGAGGCGGTCTCTGCTCCTTCATTTCTTCTCGCAAAATAGGTCGTTTTCAATTTGTAAAATCATGCCATAATCATCGTATTTCATTATTCATGACTAAATTACCCTAAACTGTATTTTCTGTTAATTCGGGTTAAAAAGATAAAATCTCCCAAATCGAGTCGCGTGGATGTATTTCTATCGTCGAGACGAGCGATTTTGATATAAAAATCGTGCCATTTGGTGAAAAAAAGTATGAGAAAGTTACGAGGGTTTTAACATAAAGGCATTACCATTTTCTCTAGTTTATTGTTATCTGAATTTTACAATTAATTGGTTAAATAACAAATAACTTTTATCCCTAAATTATACGCCTGAAATTCACTGGAGGCGGTCTCTGCTCCTTCATTTCTTCTCGCAAAATAGGTGGTTTTCTACTCGCAAAATCATGCCAAAATCATCGTATTTCATAATTCATGACTAAATTACATTAAACTGTATTTTCTGTTAATTCGGGTTAAAAAGACAAAATCTCCCAAATACAATCGCGTGGCTGCATTTCTCTCGTCGAGACGAGCGATTTTGATATAAAAATCGTGCCATTTGGTGAAAGTATGAGAAAGTTACGAGGGTTATAACATAACGGCATTACCATTTTCTCTAGTTTATTGTTATCTGAATTTTACAATTAATTGGTTAAATAATGAATAACTTTTATCCTTAAATTATACGCCTGAAATTCACTGGAGGCGGCCTCGCCTCCTTCATTTCTTCTAGTAAAATAGGTCGTTTTAAACTCGCAAAATCATGCCATAATCATCGTATTTCATAATTCATTGCCAAATTACATTAAACTGTATTTTCTGTTAATTCGGGTTAAAAAGACAAAATCTCCCAAATCCAGTCGCGTGGTTGTATTTCTCTCGTCGAGATGAGCGATTTTGATATAAAGATCGTGCTATTTCGTGAAAAAAAGTATGAAAAAGTTACGAGGGTTTTAACATAACGGCATTACCATTTTCTCTAGTTTATTGTTATCTGCATTTTACAATTAATTGGTCAAATAAAGAATAACTTTTATACGTAAATTATACGCCTGAAATTCACTTGAGGCGATCTCTGCTCCTTCATTTCTTCTCGCAAAATAGGAAATTTTCAACTCGCACAATAATGCCATAATCATCGTATTTCATAATTCATGACTAAATTACATTAAACTGTATTTTCTGTTAATTCGGGTTAAAAAGACAAAATTTCCCAAATCCAGTCGCGTGGTTGTATTTCTCTCGCCGAGACGAGCGATTTTGATATAAAGATCGTGCCATTTGGTGAAAAAAAAAGTATGAGAAAGTTACGAGTGTTTTAACATAACGGCATTACCATTTTCTCTAATTTATTGTTATCTGCATTTTACAATTAATGGGTTAAATAATGAATAACTTTTATCCTTAAATTATACGCCCGAAATTCACTGGAGGCGGTCTCTGCTCCTTCATTTATTCTTGCAAAATAGGTGGTTTTCAACTCGCAAAATCATGCCATAAAAATCGTATTTCATAGTTCATGACTAAATTACATTCAACTGTATTTTCCGATAATTCGGGTTAAAAATACAAAATCTCCCAAATCCAGTCGCGTGGCTGCATTTCTCTCGTCGAAACGAGCGATTTTGATATAAAGATCGTGCCATTTGGTGAAAAAAAGTATGAGAAAGTTACGAGGGTTTTAACATGAGGGCATTACCATTTTCTCTAGTTTATTGTTATCTGAATTTTACAATTAATTGGTTAAATAACGAATAACTTTTATCCTTAAATTATACGCCTGAAATTCACTGGAGGCGGTCTCTGCTCCTACTTTTCTTCTCGCAAAATAGGTGGTTTTCTACTCGCAAAATCATGCCAAAATCATCGTATTTCATAATTCATGACTAAATTACATTAAACTGTATTTTCTGTTAATTCGGGTTAAAAAGACTAAATTTCCCAAATCCAGTCGCGTGGTTGTATTTCTCTCGCCGAGACGAGCGATTTTGATATAAAGATCGTGCCATTTGGTGAAAACAAAAGTATGAGAAAGTTACGAGGGTTTTAACATAACGGCATTACCATTTTCTCTAATTTATTGTTATCTGTATTTTACAATTAATGGGTTAAATAACGAATAACTTTTATCCTTAAATTATACGCCCGAAATTCACTGGAGGCGGTCTCTGCTCCTTCATTTATTCTTGCAAAATAGGTGGTTTTCAACTCGCAAAATCATGCCATAAAAATCGTATTTCATAGTTCATGACTAAATTACATTCAACTGTATTTTCCGATAATTCGGGTTAAAAATACAAAATCTCCCAAATCCAGTCGCGTGGCTGCATTTCTCTCGTCGAAACGAGCGATTTTGATATAAAGATCGTGCCATTTGGTGAAAAAAAGTATGAGAAAGTTACGAGGGTTTTAACATGAGGGCATTACCATTTTCTCTAGTTTATTGTTATCTGAATTTTACAATTAATTGGTTAAATAACGAATAACTTTTATCCTTAAATTATACGCCTGAAATTCACTGGAGGCGGTCTCTGCTCCTACTTTTCTTCTCGCAAAATAGGTGGTTTTCTACTCGCAAAATCATGCCAAAATCATCGTATTTCATAATTCATGACTAACTTACATTAAACTGTATTTTCTGTTAATTCGGGTTAAATAGACAAAATCTCCCAAATCCAGTCGCGTAGCTGCATTTCTCTCGTCGAGTTGAGCGATTTTGATATAAAGATCGTGCCATTTGGTGAAAAAAAGTATGAGAAATTTACGAGGGTTTTAACATAACAGTATTACCATTTTCTCTAGTTTATTGTTATCTGCATTTTACAATTAATTGGACAAATAACGAATAACTTTTATCCTTAAATTATACGCCTGAAATTCATTGGAGGCGGTCTCTCCTCTTTCATTTCTTCAAGTAAAATAGGTGGTTTTCAACTCGCAAAATCATGCCATAATCATGGTATTTCATAATTCATGACTAAATTACATTAAACTATATTTTCTGTTAATTCGGGTTAAAAAGACAAAATCTCCCAGATCCAGTCGGGTGGCTGTATTTCTCTTGTCGAGACGAGCGATTTTGATATAAAAATCGTGTCATTTGGTGAAACAAGTATGAGAAATTTACGAGGGTTTTAACATAACGGCATTACCATTTTCTCTAGTTTATTGTTATCTGCATTTTATAATTAATTGGTTAAATAAAGAATTACTTTTATACGTAAAGTATACGCCTGAAATTCACTGGAGGCGGTCTCTGCTCCTTCATTTCTTCTCGCAAAATAGGTCGTTTTCAATTCGCAAAATCATGCCATAATCATCGTATTTCATTATTTATGACTAAATTACATTAAACTGTATTTTCTGTTAATTTGGGTTAAAAAGATAAAATCTCCCAAATCCAGTCACGTGGTTGTATTTCTCTCGTCGAGACGAGCGATTTTGATATAAAAATCGTGCCATTTGGTGAAAAAAAGTATGAGAAAGTTACGAGGGTTTTAACATAAAGGCATTACCATTTTCTCTAGTTTATTGTTATCTGAATTTTACAATTAATTGATTAAATAACAAATAACTTTTATCCTTAAATTATACGCCTGAAATTCACTGGAGGCGGTCTCTGCTCCTTCATTTCTTCTCGCGAAATAGGTGGTTTTCTACTCGCAAAATCATGCCAAAATCATCGTATTTCATAATTCATGACTAAATTACATTAAACTGTATTTTCTGTTAATTCGGGTTAAAAAGACAAAATCTCCTAAATACAATCGCGTGGCTGCATTTCTCTCGTCGAGACGAGCGATTTTGATATAAAAATCGTGCCATTTGGTGAAAGTATGAGAAAGTTACGAGGGTTATAACATAACGGCATTACCATTTTCTCTAGTTTATTGTTATCTGCATTTTACAATTAATTGGTTAAATAATGAATAACTTTTATCCTTAAATTATACGCCTGAAATTCACTGGAGGCGGCCTCGCCTCCTTCATTTCTTCTAGTAAAATAGGTCGTTTTAAACTCGCAAAATCATGCCATAATCATCGTATTTCATAATTCATTGCCAAATTACATTAAACTGTATTTTCTGTTAATTCGTGTTAAAAAGACAAAATCTCCCAAATCCAGTCGCGTGGTTGTATTTCTCTCGTCGAGATGAGCGATTTTGATATAAAGATCGTGCCATTTGGTGAAAAAAAGTATGAGAAAGTTACGAGGGTTTTAACATACGGGCATTACCATTTTCTCTAATTTATTGTTATCTGAATTTTACAATTAATTGGTTAAATAACAAATAACTTTTATCCTTAAATTATACGCCTGAAATTCAATGGAGGCGGTCTCTGCTCCTTCATTTCTTCTCGCAAAATAGGTGGTTTTCTACTCGCAAAATCATGCCAAAATCATCGTATTTTATAATTCGTGACTAAATTACATTAAACTGTATTTTCTGTTAATTCGGGTTAAAAAGACAAAATCTCCCAAATACAGTCGCGTGGCTGCATTTCTCTCGTCGAGACGAGCGATTTTGATATAAAAATCGTGTCATTTGGTGAAAGTATGAGAAAGTTACGAGGGTTATAACATAACGGCATTACCATTTTCTCTAGTTTATTGTTATCTGCATTTTACAATTAATTGGTTAAATAATGAATAACTTTTATCCTTAAATTATACGCCTGAAATTCACTGGAGGCGGCCTCGCCTCCTTCATTTCTTCTAGTAAAATAGGTCGTTTTAAACTCGCAAAATCATGCCATAATCATCGTATTTCATTATTCATTGCCAAATTACATTAAACTTTATTTTCTGTTAATTTGTGTTAAAAAGACAAAATCTCCCAAATCCAGTCGCGTGGCTGTATTTCTCTCGTCGAGACGAGCGATTTTGATATAAAGATCGTGCCATTTGGTGAAAAAAAGTATGAAAAAGTTACGAGGGTTTTAACATAACGGCTTTACCATTTTCTCTAGTTTATTGTTATCTGCATTTTACAATTAATTGGTCAAATAAAGAATAACTTTTATACGTAAATTATACGCCCGAAATTCACTTGAGGCGATCTCTGCTCCTTCATTTCTTCTCTCAAAATAGGTCGTTTTCAACTCGCAAAATAATGCCATCAACATCGTATTTCATAATTCATGACCAAATTACATTAAACTGTATTTTTCTGTTAATTCGGGTTAAAAAGACAAAATCTCGCAAATCCAGTGGCGTGGCTGCATTTCTCTCGTCGAGACGAGCGATTTTGATATAAAAATCGTGCCATTTGTTGAAAGTATGAGAAAGTTACGAGGGTTTTAACATAACGGCCTTACCATTTTCTCTAGTTTATTGTTATCTGCATTTTACAATTAATTGGTTAAATAACGAATAACTTTTATCCTTAAATTATACGCCTGAAATTCACTAGAGGCGGTCTCTGCTCCTTCATTTATTCTCGCAAAATAGGTCGTTTTCAACTCGCAAAATCATGCCATAAAAATCATATTTCATAATTCATGACTAAATTACATTCAACTGTATTTTCTGTTAATTCGGGTTAAAAAGACAAAATCTCCCAAATCCAGTTGCGTGGCTGCATTTCTCTCGTCGAGACGAGCGATTTTGATATAAAGATCGTGCCATTTGGTGAAAAAAAGTATGAGAAAGTTACGAGGGTTTTAACACGGTCAACACGGGAACCGGCAAAATCCGCATCCGTGTACCCTACTAGGTTTAGATTTCCACTATGCCCATATCATATCCCAAGTTCGATTGTACCTTTCAAGTAACGGAATATACGTTTCACGGCATTATAATGTGATACCTTGGGGTTTGCTTGAAAACGAGCGCACAAGCATACGGCGAACATAATGTCGGGTCGACTAGCAGTGAGATAGAGAAGGCTTCCGATCATTCCTCGATAAGCCGTGATATCGAAAGACTCACCATCTTCGTCCGCATCCAATTTCGATTCCTTGGCCATTGGAGTATCACTCGTTTTGGTTTGATCCAACTCGAATCTCTTGAGTAGTTCGCGAGTATACTTGGATTGATTTACGAAGATCCCTTCGGACGATTGTTTGACTTGAAGGCCTAGGAAGAATTTTAGTTCTCCCATCATGCTCATGGCAAACTCACTTTTCATAAGAATAGAAAATTCTTCGGCAAGTGCCGAGTCACTAGATCCAAAAATAATATCATCTACGTAAATTTGAACAAGTAGAATAGATACTCCCTTTTTACGTGTGAAGAGTGTGGTGTCGATTATCCCTCGAACGAATCCATTCGTGGTGAGAAACGAGGAGAGGCGATCGTAGCATGCTCGAGGGGCTTGTTTTAATCCGTATAGAGCTTTGGACAGTTTGCACACGTAATCAGGGAATTTTGGATCCTTGAATCCAAGTGGTTGTTTGACGTAGACTTCTTCTTCGATTTCACCGTTGAGAAATGCACTCTTAACGTCCATTTGGAAAAGCGTAAACCCCTCGATAGCGGCGTAAGCTAGAAGGAGTCGTATTGCTTCTAAGCGGGCAACTGGGGCAAAGGTTTCTTCGAAATCGATTCCTTCTTGTTGTTTGAATCCTTGAGGGACGAGTCTTGCCTTATTTCCTACCACATTTCCGTGTTCATCGAGTTTATTTCGATAAATCCATCGAGTCCCTATGATCGATCGAGTTATAGGTCTAGGAACCAATGTCCAAACTTGATTTCTCTCGAATTGCTCCAATTCTTCTTGCATTGCGATAATCCAATTTTCGTCTAGATTTGCTTCCTTGAATGATTTTGGCTCGATATGAGAGATATATGCGCAATGAGCGACATAGTTGTGGACACGAGACCGAGTTTGCACACCGTCTCGGGGATTTCCAACGACGTTGGTGAGAGGATGAGCCGCTACTTCTCGAAGAACCTCGGGAATTTGGTAGGAAGCTTCGATCTCTTCTTCTTCTTCTTCCTCTTCTCTTGAGGGTCCTTATTGTCTACTCGAGGTTCATCAAGTGTGATATCAAGGTATTGATACTCGACTTCGGTTTGTTCTTTTGGTGATTTAGCGATCGTTTCCTTGACTTCACCTACACTTGTGCTACCTTTCTCGGTCTCTTTATTAGTTTCATCAAAATGCACGTGAACGGATTCACATACGACTCGAGTAGATCGTATGAAAACCCGGTATGCTTTACTTGTACTTGAGTAACCGACAAAAATTCCTTCAATGGATTTTGGATCGAGTTTGTCTCGATTACTCAATTCGTCCATGATAAAGCATTTGCATCCAAACACTCTCATATATGAGACGTTTGGATTTCCCCCATACCATAGCTCATATGGCGTCTTCTTCAAAATAGGCCTTAAGCTAAGTCGATTAACCACGTGACATGCGGTGTTAACGGCTTCAGCCCACATGTATTTTGGAGAAGGGTGCTCATTTAGCTTGGTACGAGCAAGTTCAATTAACGTTCGATTTTCACGTTCAACTACACCATTTTGTTGAGGTGTGCAAGGAGCGGAAAATTCGCATATATATCCTTTTTTATGACAAAATTCATCAAATTTCGCATTTCTAAATTCATCTCCATTGTCACTTCGAACGGTGACAATTGAGGTGCCTTTTCATTTTCAACAAGTGTGCAGAATTTGATGAAGTTGTCACACGTTTCACTTTTATGGAGTAAATAATATACCCATGTGAAACGTGAATAATCATCCACAATTACAAACATATACCTTTTATTACCTATGCTCGAGACGCTTAGTGGACCGCAAAGATCGAGATGGATGAGTTGGAGAGGTTGGATTGTGGTGACCATGTTCTTCGATTTGAACCCGGATGACCTCGTGTGCTTACCCTTTTCACACGCATCGCATAACCCTTCTAATTCAAGTTTATGAGATGGTAATCCTCTAACTAATTCCTTTTTGGATAACCTATAGATAGTTTTCATACAAATGTGGCCTAATCATCTATGCCATAATCGAGATACCGATTCTGATACGGTGAGACAATGAATTCCCGGCACGAAAGATTCAAAATCGAAGTAGTATAGATTTTCGTGTCGGGTTCCTTTGCATACCGTGGTATTATCTTTCATTCGATCAATCAAACATTAGATTTGATCGAATTTTACACAATATCCGGCATCACATAGTTGGCTTATGCTAATTAAGTTATGTTAAAGTCAATTACAAGATAGACATTTTCTAGGGTCCAATTTGAGGTACATATGGAACCGATACCGACAATTTTACCTTTTTGATTTCCTCCGAAGGTAACGTCTCCTCCCTTGAATGGTTCGAGAGATTTAAACATCTCTCGATCCCAAGTCATGTGTCTAGAACAACCACTATCTAGACACCACTTCGATGACTTGGTTTTGGAGGTTAAGCCCATCTATAAGAAATTCATATTAGTTAAACTCTATATTGAAATTAAACTAATACGAATTCTTATTTACTATACTCCCCCTCAATATTTGGCTTATGGTATGGTATTTGAGTGAGTATAGTGTCACATTTGGGCTTAAGTCCTAGGGGGTCCAATACCGTATGAGGTAGAAGGACCCATTGTGTTACGATCTTTGCGCATCCAAACGACGTTAGATGTCAATTTTGGATTGCGGAGATCACAACTAGTTGAGATGTGACCAATTTTGCAACAATAATTACAAAATGCCACGGTTGAACTATTTGTGGTTGTGGAACTCTTAACAAAATAGTTGGAGAGTTGATTTGAGTCACTTCTTCAAGGAATTATCGATTTTGGCATTTGATGAAATTGATTTGATTGAAATTGGTTTGATTTAAATCTGGCCGGTTGAAAATGTTTTTATGTGTTGGTGTAATGTTTGGGAGCACCTTTTTTATATGAAGCCTCGGTGTAGTTAGTCACTTCATAGAAATAACCATTTGATCCCCGTTTGAATAAACAATCGGTTCTTCCCAAATTGGTTCGTCTAGGTTGTGAATTTTGTGTGAAGTGATTATTCCTATAATTATGATTAACACGTTTAGGTTGTTCCTTTTTTACATTTTTACCTTTGTTGTAATCATGGTACATGAACGCATTTCTATGACTACTAACTCGATTGTTCTCCCATTTTGATTTTTGATTTTTGGATTTGGAAGAATCGGGTTTATTACCGTTATTCTTCTTATATCCTAAACCAGATTTGTCATTGGGCTTTTGTCCCATGAATGACGATTTCAAAATTTCGTCCAATGAAGGAGGACTCAATGCAATGGATGCACAAGCCTTCTTCAAGGAATCATTTTCAATTTTAGAATTTTGAAGTTCGACTTTTAAGTGAGAAATCTCGTCTTTTAAAGCTTGACACTCACATTTTAGAATTAGGTAATTAGAGAAGTGTCGAGCTCTCACGTTTACCCCTATTTCGTTGATAGTTCCCATCATCCCTCAAGAACTCGTCACATGACTCAATTTCTAATTTTAATGAGGGTGAATATTGAAATCGATGTAATGATTCTATGTTAAGTATAGAGTCGATACGTACCTCATGACCTTGGTCATGTGTCGACTTTGGAGTACGAGTAGAGGGTTCGATGTTGACGGCCACGGGTGTGTGAGATGTCTGGATTGGACCTCGTTCAATTCGGAGAGTTTGAATTGCTGCTTCCACCGCGCTCATTGATGGAGAGTCGATCCTTACCATGAGGGCTAGGTTTGCGTTGTGTGGGTTCGATGGACTATCCGAGTCGGATGATGAGCTTGATCCGTCCGTTTCTCCCCACCTATAATCAACCTTTGATTTGTAAGTTTTTTCTTTTTGTATTCCTTACCTTTATATTTTTGGCGATCTTCTTGCCCCTTGTCCTTGTGCCTCTTTTCGTGTCGAGGTTCTCGACTTTCCCGATCCGTTTGGTCATCATCTCTTTTGGACCAACGGGAATTTTCGGGATGGAGCGTCCAACATGATTTGTTGATGAAGTTTGAGATGTTTGATTTGGGGACGGTATTTATCGGATTTGTAGATGAATTTTGTACGATTGGGTTAAGTTTGGCCATTTGATCGTTAAGTACACGTTATCCCTAATACTCTAAGAGATGGTTAGTACCTTGCTCTGATACCAATTGATGGTTAATTCTAACCTAGAGGGGGGTAAATTTGGTAATCTACCGTACAATTACTTTCTCTAATTACCTAATTTACTATGCGTAATTAATGATAATTTAAAAGAAATAGATGATACCGTAAACACTTGAACACAAGATGTTTTTTAACGAAGTTCGGTAGGTGGTTGCTAAGTAGCTTTAACTCACCCTTTACTCGCTTAATTGACCGATTCAATTAGTTGCGAGTACCTACGTCTCCGGGAATGCATTGTGCCTCTTTTTGACTTTCGATTGAATTCCAACTCACTCGATTACAAGGTTTTGCCTAGATCGATTTACACGCTTTCTATCGATCTATAGCTAGGTCTCTTACAAGTTTCTTGCACTAGCCTAATACACTTTTCACTAATCAAGCTACAACGTGATCGGTCACGTGAATGGGAAACGATTAGTGGAGGGATATCGAAATTAGATCAATGATCTAGAAAGGTTTCTCCAAGCAATCAATGGATATAGCTTATCTCGGCTTTTAGGGTTTTCTCTCACGTGTATTGAATGTGTGATGTTTCTGAAAATATGAATCGGTGAGAGAAAACTCCTTGAAGGTTTCTATTTATACTCTCTATAGAAATCCTTCAGAAAATCACAGTTCGTTCGAACGCACAACTTTTCGTTCTGAACGAACTGATAATTTGAACTAGCCGTTTCAAATAACGCAATTGTACTTTTGACTGTTCGTTCGAACCCACATATTGTTCGTTCGAACGAACTCAATTATACATTGTTTTGGGCCCAATTACAGTATTGATATTTGTTCAACGCACTTAACTTGTGAGTGAACGAACTGAAGGTTCGTTCGAACGAATACTTTGTTCGTTCGAACGCACACACTATTGTAATAAGATTGGTTCAATCAACTGATAGGTTTTTATATTTGTACCAAGTTCGTTCACAACGAACTTTAAGTTCGTTCAGAACGAACTTGCAGTTCGTTCAGAACGAACTTGACTCTGGATTGAACTCTTCGTTATTTGAACATGATTGTACTCTACTCGGTTTTTACCTATGGTTTATTTGTGGCGAATCCCACTCACGGAAGGCTTCAACATCTTGATTCTTGATGTGCTTCAAGATCCTTCCTTCTAATCTTCTTTTCTTGTGCTTCTTGTGACTCCGAAGCTCTTCATCATCTTCGTGTCGTACCTGTGTTATCCTACACACTTTCTCGATGTATACGTTAGTAGTGACAGTGTTTTGAAATAATCAAACTATTAGGAAATTTGAACCAACGAGAGAGAGAGAGAGAGAGAGAGAGAGAGAGAGAGAGAGAGAGAGAGAGAGAGAGAGAGAGAGAGAGAGAGAGAGAGAGAGAGAGAGAGGCCGTGTGTGTGTGTGTGTGAGAGAGAGAGAGAGAGAGAGAGAGAGAGAGAGAGAGAGAGAGGCCGTGTGTGTGTGTGTGTGTGTGTGTGTGTGTGTGAGAGAGAGAGAGAGAGAGAGAGAGAGAGAGAGAGAGAGAGAGAGATGATGGTAAACAATGACTGTTCTACCCTTTCTAACAAAGGATCTATCATTATAGAATTGAATCACAATCATTAGATTAAATTGTATGTTCTAATCTTAGCCATTATAGAATTGAATCACAACCATTAGATTAAATTGTATGTTCTAATCTTAGCCATTATAGAATTGAATCACAACCATTAGATTAAATTGTATGTTCTAATCTTTTCCATCCGATCAAGCAAAGGATGTACTATAGAATGGCGCCGACCCAACACGCCATATTTATGAAAAACTATTGGTTTGTGTACTCATCAATTCTAGTAATTGTATTTGACAAATATATTAATATTACTATAAGAATTGTTCGCGTTTCGCGACGAGTTTAATATATAAATAGTCAAATTATATATAATTATTAGATCAGTAATAATATTATTTTTTGATATAGCTAAATAAATTAATGAATATTAGATACGATATAATTATTATATCAAAAATGATAAATTTTTTGATATTATTTTCGAAATAGTTAAATAAATTATTGTGCGTTAAATACGCATACTTAAATAAGTGGTTGATACACATATTTGAAAAATAAATAGCATACACAAGAACATAGACATACTTGAAAAATAAATAATAAATATAATTATAATCATACAACAAATATGAAAATAATTAAATGTGTAATATAAAAATAGTTAAAATGTGTAATATAATGAAACGTGTAATTAATATAAAATAATGAAATGTCTAATATAAATTATTGCATTGCGAAATATATCATCAAACAAATATGAAAATTATATGTTGAAAATTATTTTAATCAAAAAATAAAACAAATATAATTCTAAAAAAGAAAAGGAAAATAAGAGAGTTAATTAAATTAATACAGTGTGAAATATGTCATCAAACAAATATCAAAATAATTAATGTGTAATATAAAAATAATAAAATGTGAGAATATAAATTTGTAAAATTAATTTAATTTTTTTGTATAATTAAATGTGTAATATTTTTTATAAACAAGTATGAAAATAATTATATGTGCAATTTTTTTTTATTGATGAATAGAACTATTTGGCATCCATCTCAAACAAATATCAAAATAATTAAATGTGTAATATAAAAAGAATTAAATGTGAGAATATAAATGTGTAAAATTAATTTAATTTTTTTGTATAATTAAATGTGTAATATTTTTTGTTGAAGAATATTGAATAAAAAAGTATGAAAATAATTATATGTTTAATATTTTTTGTTGATGAATAGAACTATTTGGCATCCATATTTTCACTATTCATTAGTAATGATGTGTTTTTTGTAAGAGCACCAAACCATTCTTTTTCTAAAATGAGATAAATTAGTGATGAGGTGTTCTTTTGTGGGAGCATCAAATCATTCTCCTTCCAAAGAGAGATAAATTATTATTTTAAATTTTAATTACCATCGTAATGTTTAGGTCCAAGTACATTGGTCCCTGTTATATCGCTATATGTCTCCGATTAAAATACCCTGCGTGTAATTGAACTCAAAAATTATTGATGTATGAAACTTCTCCAATTGTTGTAGTCATTAGGGTTTTATCCTGTTTTGATTATTCTTTTCGACTCCATGTTAATATTTTGAACAACGCATTCATTTTTCGAAGGCATTATAGCCATCATTTTTTGCAATTTTAGAATTCTTTGAAAAAAAAAATGAAAAATGAAAAAGTGTTAGTCTTCAAATAAATATTTTTTATAAAAAACATGAAAATCTAACTAATTTTTTTGTTCTAAACATCAATTTTGACATTTTTATTAATTAATCTTTTTAAGAGATTAGACTTCGACTATTATATCCTCGTAAGGGACTCAAATTTGCCATGCATTACTAATACAAAATTTTACACAAAAATACTAATTATCACCAATATTGCGGATTTTTACTATAAATTGGGGGATATAGACTGTAACATTAAATTATCGGATGGTTAAATTTATCCAGTCACAATTTTTGAGTTTTAACTACTATTCTAGAGTAAGGGACTCCTTCGATGTCGGAAAAGTATTTCAGGGGAATGAATAATTTCTCTAAAAAAAGGTCATTTTTTTATGCGAAAAACAATCATTTCTATAGGGTGTATTCATATTGTCACAATAACACCAATATCTCAATTTGCTCACCAAAGACATGTGAATTTAGTTTATCGTATATTCTTATCAATTTGTATCAATTTCTTTTTGCGACTAATTCATATCTCAATTTGAGCCCAAATAAGATGAAATATTTGAAGTTTAACGTTTTTAAAAAATAAATTATCATATTTTTTAAAAAATATTAAAATTAAAGTATAACACGAACTAAATATTTAATTTTCATGATGTTTTGAAAATACTCTAAAATAAATAAATAAAAGTTATTTTATTTATTTTTTTGAGAAAAATAAAGAAGGCTCACAAGTCCCTCGTCTATTGAATTTTCATTAATAATAATAGTACAATTACGATAAGATTAAAATTCCAAAATTGGAATCCTAAATCTTAATAAGTTTGCCTCGTGCTAATATTTCACAAATTATAACATAACCATCTAAAAACAAGAATATTAATACTGGATATAATTCCAATCTAGAAACATAAACCTTGAAAATAAACCTAGATTGTAGATTCCAGAATTGATATTCTGGATTTTCACACTTTGTAAACTGCGAGTATAAAAACTTTATTTCTTCAGACCAACATTCTCTCTCTTTGAGACCTAGGGTTTGAGAGATAGCCTCCTCAATTTGATGACTGAAATCGTAATAATCAAGAGAGAGCCAATGAAGAACCACCTGAGAATCAATGGAGAACCAACAAAAAGCCGCCACAACTCGATCCACTATCTCCAGTCCTCCTGAGAGCCGACAAAGAGCCACCCGTCTGAATTCCACCTGATAGTAAGCAAAGCCTTCACCTGTAGTTATTTTATTTTTAAAAATGTAATTGGTGTAATCTAACTTAGGAAATGACATATTGTACCGAACTAGGATCTAAATTATTTGGTATTCATAAATTGAGATAGTGGGACAGGCACAATTAAATGGGCATATTGGTATACCATATACTGATATACCTAATTCACCGTGAATTTACTTTGTTGATATTAGGCCCATTAATTTTACCCCAACGGCCGACTATCAGTTACTGTGTCTGCAGATATATTGGGGTAAAGTAAGTTCATAATTGTGTTCCCATATTTATAGCTTAAATTATCAAAATTGTTATGAATTTACTTTTGTCAATTTTCGACCCGTGCATTGTGTTCCCATATTTCTCATAGATACTCGGACAAATCGGTGGTGTTATGCACCCCGCAACAAAAACCCCCAATCATCCCGCACTCACTAATTCACTATTCAATTTTCATATTAGATATTAATAATCATTATTAACCTATTAATTGCTTTCCTTTTTTCTTTGTGTGTGTCATTTGCGTGGTAATTATAGCGGGGTGCAGAACATTATTCCTCGGACAAATATCACATATTAGTGGGGTCAAAAATATTAGTCTCATAATTTTGAAAAAAATTAGCGCGTGCGCGTGTGCGTGTGCGTGTTATATATATATATATATGACAAAAATTAACTTAAATCGTGTAAGTGAAATCATCTATCTGATATGTATAAAAATACATGCAATATAATTCTCATAATTTTACCAAAATCTAAATTAAGTTTGTTTTGCCCAAAAGAAAAAAAAAATTGCACCGCATCTTCTCAAATAATTGCCTCTAAATCTGGATTCGTGAGTTTATCATGAGTTTAAAAAAATACATGTATGTCGTGTGTTTTCAATTATATTATGAATGATCACAACATCAATTACATGATTTTATAATGAGTTTCGTATATTTCTAAGTTAAAAAATAACATGAACAAATGAAAAAACAATATAATATAATATCATGATCAGATATCTGGATTTGAAAGAATTCAACATAACATGTCATCATAAGTTATCAGAGAAAATCAAAATAATATCACGATAAATATAATCTAAACAATACCTCTATATACCTCATCATAAGTTATTATGTCGAACATTTTTTTATCTTTCCATATAATATTTTTTTCGTACAGTGAAAAATTCGTACAAATATTTCATACAAACATAAGGTTTGCAATAGAAAATGCAGATAGTATTAATTTTTGGCATAACAATTGGTTTGAGTCCTGGCGATCAAGAGGTGATGTATAGGCGGTTAGAGAAAAGGCGGAGAGAGGGGAAAAGTACTGGAGAGAACATGATGAAGTGGTGGAAGCTTAGGTTTTATACCTAGGTTTGGAAGTTGCAAATCCGGTTTTGCTTTAACTCCGGAATAGAGTGTATGGTTTTAAATTTCTGGTTGTGATAGATTCCAGGATTTGAATTAATGGTTATTAGATCATATAGGATTAATTAGAAGGTATTTTGAAGTAGTTTTAATATTTTTTAGGGAAAATACCGTCTTATTTCGAACTATAGTAGTGAAAGCACAGAGACAGCTTGATAGCCTTGATAATCATTGCCAATATTTATCTCTCAACAGCTCCACGCTAGATAAGACATGCTGGAACATCTCAACTAATGGGATATATGGGATATATTAATATACCAGCCAAAGTACATATAAATTAATAAATGATGGGGTATTTATAAGATCAAATTTTGACTTAGTATGGAAACTAAAAATACCTTTAAAAATTAAAATATTTTTATGGTTATCAAAACATAATAAAATTTTAACACAAGATAATCTTAAAAAAAAAGGATGGGTTATTCCAAACAGATGTGTTGTATTATGTTATAAAAGTGAAGAAAGTGTTTTGTCACTTATTTAACAATTGTGAATTTACCATCAGTTTGATAAAAAAAAATTGGGGAATTTTGGGAGTTGACAGTACAAACCTAAGTGACCCATCAAATAACATAATTAATAATTCAATTGATTATAATTCTAGATTAACATCTTCGTTAATAACTTATCAATTGTGGTGTGAGAGATGTAGAAGAATATTTGATGATTCTTCCTTTAAAAGTGTATGGGGTGTTATAGGTGTTATATTAGATAGAAAAAAGGACATTGATAAAGCAATTTTTTACAAAACTACCAATAATACATTAACACAAATAAATTATAACTTTAATTTGCAGGAAGAAGAGGATCAAGTAAATTTATAATTATGGAGATCATACCCCAAAGAATGATGAAGTAGCCAGAGAATCACAAGATAAGAAACAAGCCAAAGAGTCAGAGGAGGTCTTCAAAGAAACATGCAAGCAAGAAAGGATTTATAAAGCTTATTAATAAACAAGGAGAAATTCGAAGAATAAAAGATAAAGTGAAAATGAGAGCTAAACGAGGTACCTTCGCCGTAGAGGAAGGGAGGGAGAATGAGGCTAATCCATATGGAGAGGCTTCAGATCCAGAAGATTCAGAGGTAGATTTCAAAAAAACTAGAGGCTCCAGATGCAGATTCGAATCGAGCAAATCTTCATGTTTTACTTTTAAGCTCAAACAACTTTCAAGTCGACAAAAAAGTGCACATTGAGCAATACAGATCAAGCAAAAAAAAGAACTATCAGAGATTTATCATAAGATCGAAGAAATTGTTTAAAAGTGAAATAATAAGAATAATGAGAGATTTGGAGAAGAGAAGGTCTGTACTGCGGGTGGAGGAGCAAGGCGGATATCTCGAAGGACAAGATGAGATCGTTAAGTTTGAATCACCAAATCGCCATCTGAGAGAGGACATAGAAGTGGTAAATCCAGTGGCGGATCTTGAACCATATTCTTGGGGGGGCGAAATATAAACACAAAAAATCAACACAAAATATTTTTCATTGCAATTGTTAACTAACACATAATACAAATATATTCTAACTATAGTAAAATTAATAACTATTTTAATTAATATCTAATCCATCTAAAGCCGAGCTCTTCGCTCTTTAAAATTTTTGAAGTCTTCAATTAATTCATCTAAAGTGAAATTTTCCGCAATTTCTCTTTCGATATGGACAACCAAACTATCCGCGAGAAATTCATCTTCCATCCTATTACGAAGTCTCGTATTTACTATTTTCATTGCCGAAAATGCACGTTCAGCCGATGCGGTAAAAACGGGAAGCGTTAGAAGCAACCGAATTAGTCTATCGACCAAACTAAAATTAGATTGTTTTTTGGTCTCTACAAGAACTCGACACAAATCAGAAATGGTTTCTAAATTATTGAACTTTGCATTTTGTGGGATCTCAACAACAAAATGATGTAATTGAAAGTTCAACGTAATTTTTTCTTGATTACTAAAATATGTGGGATAATACTTCTCAACCAAAGAACATATATCATCAATGTTCACATCAACATAACCGCTCTTCGGAACCAAAGAATTCGTAAGAAGAGTTCCATTGCGGATTCATTAAATCTATGGTTTAATTCTTGAATTTGAGCATCGAGAGTTACAAAGAAAATCTCTACCCGATAGTAATGCTCGGTGGTGAAAGAGTTTGGTTGGTGCCGAGCACGACCTCCACGTTGTTGCGAACGCTTCCACTCCATTACGCATACTAGGTTTAGAAAAAAGAAAACAAGGAAGGCAATATGCGGCATCCTTAATTTCTGAATATTCTAACCATGAAAATAATTTAAACCATGAATGTTGGAAGCGCCTAACATATTTTTTGCCCGATGAAGGATATTTCTTCAAGTGTTTTTGGAGAGGTCCCCACTTCAAATAAGCTATTCTAGCATCATCTCTTTGGTTCACGCGATAATCCCAAATTTGCGGTCGAGTTCCTGGATCACGCTCCAAAGTTTTATCATCGAACTCAATAGTTTGATACTTCGGTGTTGGAATGGGAGTATTTTCTTGTTTGCTCGGTTCAATTGTTAAATATTCGGAATTAAGAGGTGTTGAGCTTGATGGTTTTGAGCTCGATGCAATATTTGTTGCTTCCCCATTGGCCTCTCCTTTTTGGAAAAAGAATTTATAGTCTTGTAACTCTTGCATTTAACCATGATTCCTAATACAATCAAATAAATAAAATCATAAATAAGTTAGATACTTCAACAACATAAAAATAATAGTTTAATTTTCACTTAAACATTTCATCGAACACTTCATGGGATACTATTATTACACATATACATAATGGTGAAAAACAAAATATACTAGGACCAAAGAAGTGAAGAAGTAAATGAAGAAAGAAAGATAAGAATAAATCAAAACCTTATTTAAATGCAACTTTTTGTCTACAAATACATCTTGAACTTCAACAATGATATTTTTTTTTCTTTGTGCGTGGGAAAGAGGGACAGACAAACCACAAAGTGGTTCCAGTGATTTTGTTGAAGTAAACAAGAAGAAGGAGAAATACTACTTTTTATTTATGCATGGGCTTGATTTAAAGAGGTATGAGCTTCAATGTATAAAAAATCTTGAGAGATATAAGACTTGACATATGAGTTTTATTCAAAAACTTAATTTATTACTTCAATTTATAAATTTTACTTTGTGTTTCTTAAATCACAATTCACAATATATTTCATTGTTTTTTTGGTGCAGAAAATTAACATACATTTTTTATTTCGACATATCAAAACACATAACTATGAATAATATATACTACATGTTCAAAATTCTTGGGGGGGCAATCGCCCCCCGCGGCCCCTTATAAGATCCGTCCCTGGGTAAATCGTCCTCTGAAAGAAGAGTTTGAAGCATCGAGTAAGAAAATGAAGGATAGAGTGGATGGAGAAGTGTTTTATACTCTAGGGTTAACAAGAGTCAGGAAAGAGTTTCTGAAATATACACTGGAAACTAGTTCAAGGTTTTCCATTGTTAAAGCAAGAATTTTGATTCTAGGTTGGGAATACAAACTTAGGGTCATATGTAAGTTTAGTAATATTCTTAGGGGGGAATTAGTAATTATGTGAAAATATAACTTAGGGTGATATGTAAGTATAGTGATATTCTTATGGGAGAATTAGTAATTATGTAAAATATAACCCTATGAGAAAATAAAGTAGGGGTCTTTATTTAACAAGACCCTTATAAAATTGTAATATTCATCAATTAACGAAAAATGAAAGTAGGACATACAGCCTATTTCATTAGTTTTCAAAAATAATAATAATAATAATAATTCGTTCATCAACATACATTTTACTCTTTGATTCTATGAATCTATTTTCCACATGAACTTTTTGGTGGTTCGTAATAAAGAACTTGAAGTGGGGTATAGCATCAGAGCTTCTTGATCTGTTTTTCTTTGAGGCCTTCTATCGTGCTCCCTCATTTCTCTCACATTTTCATGATACAAATTCCAAGACAATTAATTCTTAATTATTTCTTTTTCAATTAACGGTTAATTTATATTTATTAATAATTGAATATTTCTAATTAATCTTTAATCTATAGCGATCTTAATTACGTATTAAATTTTTAATAATTAATAATTAATTGTTAATTAACTTTGATATTGATGGATTAATTGGGAGATCATGAAAGTGTGAGGAAATGGGTTGGTAAAATATTTCTTTTTCTTTCATAGATTCTTTTTACACATGTATGTTAGTGTGTTTTCAATTAAATTATGAATGATGCACAACACTGATTACATGATTTTATCATGAGTTTTTCATGTTTTTAAGTTATAAAATGACATGAAAAATTAAAGAAAATATAGTATTATGAGATATTAAATCTCAAAGAATTTAACATAACATATCATCATAAGCTATTAGAGAAAATCAAAATACTATCACTAAAAAAAAAATCGACATGATCTTGAATACTATGATGCGTCTTAAGAAGATAAATGTGAGTCGGTGAAGCTTCTCAAAAAAAAGAAGTCAAAATATTATAACGGCCAAGTACCACGGCTTCTGTTCTACGGCCCGCGAATTTATGTAATAATATTGTACTGATGTTTTTAATGTAAATTTGTGCATATAGTTGTGTCTACGTTTGTTTATAAATGTTTTTACTCTTGGATATATTTTTTTTGGATAGAAAATTACTCTTCATTCCTCTGCCTACAAACAAATTGTTAAATTACTGATACAAAATAAATATTTAATCCAATAGAAAGTTTTTAAATTACACAAAAGAAAATTCTTAAATTTCCTGAATTCGAAATACAAATCATTGTACGTTGCGAAAAGTGTGATACTAAATCATAGATTATAACCAACTCTAACAAAAACAATAATAAAATTGATAACACACATATAAACAATAATTCATGAAAAAACATCAAAATATAATCATCAAAGTTCTACAATCATAAAAATAATATAGATATAAATCTTTAATAAAACAAAAAAAATCATAGAATTAAATCCTAAATCACCATAGAAGACAAACATCTAAACCATTATCAACCCTAATCTTGTTATTTTATGTGGAAATTTGTTATTGTTACTTTGGCAAGGGATATACATAAAAAATTGTTATTTGGGACTTTAGTATGGGATATACTCTGGATCCAAGTGTTCAGTAAGAAAAAATTGTTATTTGGAAATTTAGTAAGGATACACGCACAATTTTTTTTTTTAATCATGGGATAAAAAATTGTTATTTGAATCCTTCAAAATTTCTCTGATTTTTTCGATGTTATTGAGTACTTTGTATTTGTGGATTTGGTTGATTTTTTTTTCCATGTCTAATTCATTTTGTTTTTATATTGTAATCAGTCACTATAAAATAAATTGTTTGATGCATATTATGTTTAATTTATTTTTCCATTTTGTAATGCTAAAAATTAGGGTTTACAAATCCCCTCCATTTGAAAACGCCAGCACCTGATCTAATCAAGTCTTGACACGTAATATTCTAATCAATTCAAGAGTAATTTCTTTTATGTCCCTCCGGAAACTAAAAAAATCAAATTTGTCCCTACAAGTAACCAAATTTGAAGAAATAGACCAAATTTGAATTCGAATTCATAATTAACAAGAACATACGATTAGTAATTAATAATATTTACCATAAATCTCAACAGTAATTTCTTTTTGACATAATTTGTGTGTTTCCATTTATTTGATTTAGTACGGTCGAGAAGTTCGGTTTTTGGATAATCAAATCGAAAAAGTTGTCACTCTATATCTCGATTCAGTTTTAAAACAAGCTATTGCAGCACAAATTACACAAATAATTAAATTCAAGAAAGATAGGATGTCTCTGACTAGGTAGATATAAAATGTAGAGGAATTCTTCAAAAACTCTCCAATTTTTTTGAAAATTCTGAAAAACTCTTGTAATTTAAAAAAAACGCCTATCTTTTTTACATTTCCTCAAAAACTCCCTATATTTTTGTCTTCTTCTAAAACCTCATTTATGAAATGATATATTTCTAAAAATATTTGGGATAGGATAACAAAAAACTAACATGAAAAAATAAGAAATAAGAGACATTGAAGAGGAAGAAAGAAAAATGAGCAAGCTCATGTCGAGAAATGAAGATAATAGAAAATAGATAAAAGAGAGGAAGAAGGAGAGAAGATGAGGAAGAAGATTAAAAAGATCAAGAACCAAGACAAATATCTGAATATCCGGTCACCTCCTTGAAATCCGGCCACCATGAAGTCCGACCACGAGAAGAAGATATGAAAAAACAACTTAGGGGGGGCGCCTTCATCTTCTAGGGTTTCAAACCAAACCCCCCCCCCCCCCCCCCCCCCCCCCCCCACACACACACACACACACACACACACCCCACCACCACCACACACACACACACACCCCAGATCTAGTGTTTTGCCTCTTTCACAGCCGCCTTTTTTTCTCTCAATTCTTTCTGGGTTCTTCCATCAATGTGAGTTATTATAATTGATGTATTATGATTTGCTTAGTAATTTGAATCTTGTGCGTGTATCAATTGGATGCACGATACTTTGAATTTTTGTTAGGCATATCCACGGAAACAAAAATACATGGCTATAACAAACACATACATACATACATGTCATGTCATATAATAACCCTACAAACATAAAATAATGTAAAAAATATACTACTACAATAAATTTAACGGAAATTTCGGTTCGTAAACCGAATAACTTTGGTATTACAACGATCAAGTTACAAAATTTGAAAAATAACACTCTCGACTTTTGAAATTTTTTGAAAATGATCGATCTTTGAAACGTTGAGTGATTTTAATCACACTTAATCATAATATACGTTAATTATCTTATTAGAATACACGAAAGAGGTTTCAACTTTTAACAAAAATGCTCAACATTTCAAATGTCGAGAATGTCAAAAATTATTTTTCCCGGATACACGACCCCATATTACACCAATATATGTATCCAAAAATTATTTTATTGAAGACAAATTATATATTAAAATAAATGTTATATTTTATTATTACATCTTATAAAAAGTATTTTTTTTATAAAATGAAATTTCTGAATGTTAAAAAATGTTTTGTATTTTATAAAATGATATATATCTAATAGTATTATATTTCGCAAATAAAAATCAGATTTTTCAAATAATTATTTTGTACAGAAGAAAATTACTTTTTAATACTTTTATATTTTCCAATCTAATTTATATCCTCCAATATAATAAAATATGACAAAAATAGTACAAATTATTTTTAAATAAATTTTTGAGAATAGTAAAATATAATATAATTTTTTGAATTAACACAATGAGTTGAATAATATATTTTAAATTATGAATTAAATTTTTATTGTGTTAATTAAAATAATTATATTTTAGTAAGAGCCCAATACAGTACTTTTAAGTTCACTTTTGTGCACTAAAAATAAGAACCATTAATGAGCCCGTGTCTTTTCTTTTTCAAATCACGTCACATCATTAATTTCACTATTGACTTTACAGTGTACTTGATTTTATTTTATTTTTGTTCATTTACTTTTACTGATTTAACATTATTAATTTCACTCCTCACTTTTATTGATTTATATCTAATGGTTATTATTTGTAGTACTAATATATTGTTTTGTGTTATTATATCAAATAGAGTGTTAATACATCGTTTACAATACTAATGCACGTTACTAATAATGACGTTAATATATTACTTTTTATTTTCATTATTCATTATCAATTATAATACATTGTTCTTTATATCAATAAAATTGTTTTAATGTTAACGTGACATATTATTACGTCAATATTGCATTATAACAATCATTAAATTATGAATGTAAAAAAAAAAAAAATTGTCAATTATGTCAATATTTGTTTTTGCTATAATCATTAAATTATATCAATAAACTTTTTTGAGTGTCAATTACCATATTTCTGATATATATATTGTTATATGCAAATTAATATTTGGGACGGTTATTATAATATATTTATGTACTAAAATATTGATCCTATATGTCTATTATTTTGCGCAAATATTAAATTTAAAATTAATATTTCTAATCTCATTACTTAAATGATTATATATTCTGATGTCACATAATAAAAATAATATTTTAGTATGCCATAATTAGCTTGTCATACCCGATAAAAAGTAAGTAGCACTAACAAGATCATGAGCTTCTTCCATAAAAAAGTAAGTAGCAGTGACAATATTTCTAAAGTTTATGGGAGTTAGTTTTGAGGGAAAGTTATGTTTTATGGGGATTGAAAAAATGAGTGTTCCGTCACCTCTTTTATGTCCTAGTTTTTGATTCCTAAATGAATAAAATGCTAGGATTACTGGATTAGGCTTAATTTATGAGCTTTTCAAAACTTACATCTTAGATAAGTTTTGACCAATTGATTGAATAGATATTAATAAATTAATACATCATACTATTTATCTATTAAAATGTCTATGTTTGTCCATGACATGCTTTATTATTATTTTGGGATAATTTCTGATATATCTCTCCAAAAACATAAAATATCAAATTTATCTCTCCAAATGTGCTAATATCAAATATGTCCCTTTAAACTTCAGATATTAACAAAAAAAAATTTTGAGTAAATTCGGAGAGGACTCAAAGTCCCCCATCCAAACACAATCTTTTTTTTTTTTCTTTTTTTATTACAAATCCGCAGGCCACACACTCAGTTCACAAATATTAACAAATTTATCCAAAATCAACTTAACTGTTAACTCTAACGGAAAACAAGTAGAAAGACTATTTTACCCTTCCATAGAATCTCACACGTTGCAATCCTTTTTGACTCCAACTTGTGCCACATCTCTTTCGCCCAGTCCATAGAATCTGCCTTCACTCTCGTTTCCCATCTCTCTCGCCCAGTCCAGCGAATCTGCCTTCATTCTCGTTCTTCTAACGATGATCCTCTCTAGAGTACTTTTGAATCGTGCTTGCTTTGTATACCCTAACCCTCCTCCATTCAATCATTCGCCAAATGCTGAATTGTTGAAGGTATCTTTATTATTTTTAATTTTAATCGATTTTGTGATTAATTTGTGTTTAATTGATGTATGATGCGGTCGATTTTTCTTAATTAGAGTTAACTGGGAAAATTAATGATGAGCTAAGAGTAATTTCGATTGGATTAGTGACATATATGACCTCATTATGTTGAATTACGATTTGTTAGTGCAGTTGTAGGTTCAATTGCCTTAATTTTATTAGTTGAGGATAAATTATAATGAACTAGGATTAATTATGGCTTGCTATATGACTGAATTCTGTTGATTAGGGTTGATTGGGGCTATGTTAGAGTCAATTGGCTGGATTAAGCTTAATTGTGGATACATATTCTGAAATATGTGTTATTTTTGTCAAGATTATAGTCATTTATCCCTGATATGGATGAATTAGACTTAATAAGTGTCAATAAATTATCGATATTGTTATATTTCAACATATTATTCTAATTTTATTTTCAATATTTGTATGTTCAGTTGTGTAACGTCGATTGTGTTCCTTCCAAATTCCTGAATTGACTATCATCCATAGGAGTTCAAGTTGCCTCGTTCGTCTTTATTAAGGGTCTCTGATAGACCAGACCCAACCTCGAAGAGGTGTTCCTGACCATGGAAGTACTTTGTACTATGATTCAAATGGTTTTTGTGAAAGAGCAATTATGGAATAGATGGTCTCTTGTCTCAAGCTCTCTTTTGCATTCGTGCAAAATCAACTTTAGAATGATACTATGGCTGCTGGTATACTCGGCTTTATGAGGGTTTAGGGATGGTTCTCTTGGAGTTTTATGTGGCGTGTGGTTATAAAAGTAGATTGCAACGAATTTTGTATTTTTTTCTAAGCTTTGAACAGATGTTTTATTTATCTTGCGCAAGTAATTATGTAAGAAATATGTCTTAATTGTGCATTTAGCATTGGTGATCTAATTATTAATGCTTTTAATTATTGATGCGATACAATTGACACTTTTATATGACATGTTTCTATAAAAGTAATCCAATAATAATACAAAATTTAAAACTACACATGACCAAAAATCTTTTAGCTTGTAGGAACTTTCATCCTAACGAATTATCAAATAAACTTAGAAGTATCATCCATAGATTCCATACTTCGTTCTTGATTTGTAATTCGAGGGACCTCGCCAAAAACAACAAAAAGTGAAGTTAAAATATTATAAAATTAATTAATAACGACAAAAACTAAAAGAAATAGTATTATAAGTTGTTAACCTCATTTCATTACAATAGTTGAACCCACTCTCTGAATCTCTGATACACTATTTTACATACTACACTTGCTAGAATTGTTTAATTTGAGGGATATACCTGAAATTGCCCCTTATATTTTTAACCAATTATATTCATCAATTTATATGATTAATATTTTTGATGATTAACTTATTTTGAAAATAATGTGATTATAAGTATACAACTGAAAATAATGTGATTATAAGTATACAACTGATTATTTAATAATAATAATAATAAAAAGAAAAAAATAAAATAAAATAATAATAATAATAATAATAATAATAATAATAATTATTATTATTATTATTATTATTATTATTATTATTATTATTCTTCTTCTTTTTTTTATTATTATTATTATTATTATTATTATATGACTAATTCACTTATTAGTGCAATTAAACATGATTTCGAAATTAATAATAATAATAATAATTGCAATAATGAAAAGTAATACATAATTAAAAATGTATTTTGAAATAATAATAATAATAATAATAATAATAATAATAATGAAATACATAATTAAAAATGTATTTACAAATTAATAATGATAATAATAATAAATTAATACAAAATTAAAGATATATCCAGAAATTAATAACAATAATAATAATAAATTAATACATAATTAAAGTATATTTATAAATTAATAATAATACTAATAATAAGTAAAAATTAAAAATTAAAAATGTATTTAGAAATTAATAATAATAATAATAAATTAAAAATGTATTTAGAAATTAATAATAATAATAATAATAATAATAATAATAATAATAATAATAATAATAATAATAATAATAATAATAATAAATTAATAAATGATTAAAATGTATTTAGAAATTAATAATAATAATAATAACAACATTAATAATAATAATAATATCAAATTAATACATAATTAAAAATGTAGTTAGAAAATATAATAATAATAATAATAATAATAATAATTATTATTATTATTATTATTATTATTATTATTATTATTATTATTATTAATGGAAATAATTAAAAATTAATACATAAATAAAATGTATTTGAAAAATATTTATAATAATAATAATAATAATGTAGTTAGGAATTAATAATATTTTGATATCATTAAGAAATAAATATGATAGTTATAAAATTTCATAAGAAATAATACAATTATGAAATATTTTATTCATTTCTACATCTAATCATGATTTTCATCAAACACCTTTTAAACATCCTACACTCATAATTTTTATATTTTCCTGCTATCATAGTTTCCTGATATTCATACATTGGTTTCCTGCAACTACTAGTTTCCTTCTACTATACAAAACTGCCCTAGCAAACACGCCCTAAATATCCGGTTGTGTTTTGAGTTCTTCCAAAATCACCCTTTACATACATGATCGTAGGGTTAGGATCGTATCTATTGAAAAAGTAACTAAATTTTTTTGGTGTATAAAAGAATTACTCATAAAAAAATTATATTAAAAAAAATTAAAATTATATAAACATCGGAAACCATAGTACTTATATATTGGAGATTTGTATGTAACATATCCTAATCATCGGAAAACCTTACAATCAGCAAATTAAATAAACAACTCCAAAAACAAAATCCAAATCAACCAAAGAGGCAAATAGTTGTATCCATTTTTTTCCTCAATGAATGAAAAAGGTTCAACTCAGCTAAGCAATAAGTTTGTTTCCCTCGACCTTATGCTAGAGATTGAATTGAATTGTAACCAAACAAATCAAAGAATTGAAAGTTCAGTTATTTGTACTAATTTAGTTATTTGTTTGGCCTTCTTTTGCACTTGAGAGTCTCTACAGATGGAGGAACAATTATCTAGATATTCATAATTCATCTCATATATTAAGTTTGATCTTATATAAGGGAGAATGAAAGTTTTTTTTTCAAGATAATTTCTCATTTTTATTTCCATTTTTTTAACTTTATATAGAGATTTTTTTGGTTACCAAGAATATTGTTGGACGGTCACAACGTAAATGAAGAAGAGAAATGTCGTAAAATATTGATGATGATACCACACATATCACACAGCAAAATGCAGATTATTTCTCTGTTATAACTCCATTTAATTATGAATGAGGCACAACAGAACACCATTCGTGGTAGTTCCTAGTTTAATTCCAGGCTTCGAAGAACCTTATATATTTGTTGCTCACAACATAATGTACCCATTGAATATTAACTCGCATGCGAGTCGATTAGGGTATTAGAAACTTAACGGTTCGTATCGATTTGCCAATTCAAACAACTAGAACTAAATGTCGTGATTATTCCATTGTTCATCTTGTTGTATTCAAATTGTCGAAGGTTATGCTAGCCGATTTCTCCGTTGTTGAGTTGGCGAAATTGCAAGGGTCGTACCGAACAAATGGAGCAAGCTGGATACAAAAAAAATGAGCAAGGAAAAATCACCATTTGTAGTGTCCGTCGCAGGCACCACAACCACTGCTGCCATCGTGACTGTCTTTTTGTATTTTGCAATCATCCTCGTCTCTTCAGATTTGTTTGTTTCCTTGGGAAAAAAGGGTTTATGGAAGAGAATAAGGTGAAGCTACACAACCACCATTCGAGTAAATATTTGTTCGAAAATCTTATATATGTTTCTAGAGATGACACAATTGGTTATAAATAATGCATTTTTCTCCTGACTCTTTAGAAAAAAATAGTGAATGTATATTTATTCATTCTGAATAATATTTTAGAGAATGAATCTTTAGTTCTAGCTTCTTCGATTAATTTGTACTATACATGAACTAGTACAATCGAGGCATGCTCCCTAGTAAACCTGAAGTTTCAAACGATTTTTTTTTTTGTATCATTTGACGTGATAAATTGGAATTGTTTTTTTTTATAACTTGTTATGTGAAAAGCCAAATTTATGAGAATAACTAAATTTTTTCCTAATTTGCAAAACTAGCACTTTCGCCGAGCAAAACTGTCGAAAGTGATAAAACATCAAATTTTCACCTTAAGATTTGATCGATTTAACAAATGTTTGAACAATTTAGCTGACGAGGCGGTACAATAATTTTTATTTAATGACGTGTCAGGTTAATAACTTTTTATATCTTGCATTAACTTTTCATACAACAATCTCGTTTGGCTTCTGGTTTTGTATGCTTTGCAAAACTGTTGAATCGAGACGTACAATAACGAAAAATATATTTTACATAAACTTTGATTAGTAATATTGGTAAAGTAATATTGTGGCGCTATTTAGTAAGTTATGACATTGTGTTTAATAAATATTTATTTCGATTTGCACTATGACGGCGTCATTGCGTCGTAATTTAAATCACTGGACTATCATGGCCTAGAGCCTCCAAAATAGGAACTCAAAACTTTATGTGTATATATGTGATTATAGAAAAAGAAACAAAAAAACTTTTTGTGTATGTGTGATTATAGAAAAAATAAGTAATAATAATAATATCACAATGCATAAACTCGTCTATGAAAACTGGATGCTAATAATAATAATAATAAGCATTTGAATTATGTGTTGTATTGTGATGAAAATTTCACATTTGTATGATAATATTAATAATATCATTTAAAAATAACGTTATTTTAATTTATTTATCTGTGATTATTCTTATATTTTGTAATTATTTTTCATTATGATAATAAAATACAAATTTTAATTTAATAAATAAGGATAAATACAAATTATTTTATGTCATATGATTTTTTTTTTTTGAAATTTGCATTTTTTAAAATAACAATACAATTTGATAGGTGTTTATAAATTAAAAAGTTATTTCGATGGATAAACTATTTTTAATTCTATTAATTTTTTGAAAAAAATGATATTAAATTTGTTTGCTTAAAAAAACACAAAATATAATATAATTAGTATTATATGATATTTTGTAGTTATATTTTTTTTAAAAATAAATAATAATAATACTAAAAATTCTTTTCAGCAATTTTTTTTTATTTTTAAAAAACTATTTTTTAAATATGTATTTTTTGCATTGTATTTTCTTACATAACATTTTTACAAATTGAAATTATGAAAAATATATGTATGAACTATACTTATATTGATGTCAAAATAAAAAGAAAATTAGAAGGAATATACTTGATGGGTTTTTAAGTATTTTTCTTTTTTGTATCAAATCATGAAGTGTGTCAAAAACATAGCTAAATAACATCTCATTATGAGTTTGTAGCGTAAGAAAATAATTATACAAATATCACTTGGTAACTAATTTGTTACTCTGTTTATAAAAAATTGTTACCATGTTGTGATCTTATTCTTTTGACTCATATTAATTATACAAATTCATTGGTCACATTATCATGATAAACGTACAAAAATACTTAACATGTATCAAATGAGATATCATGTTGTGGTATTTATTTAAATATTAATCACAATTCAAGGAAATATATTTTTTTTTTTGAAGACGGCAATTGCCGATTTTGGAATTTCATATATGAAATAGAGGTATTTACAAAGGATAATGAGTAAGTACTATCTTTACATAAAAAAAAAATAAGATTGACCTAGCTACTCTCTTAAGGGTCCTTCGTCTTCTTTAATTTTTCATTTTTCTCCATAGCGTTGCTTGATCGATAGCTATAATGGAATTCAAGGAAATATTATTTACACGATTTACCTTAAATAATATTTACCTTATAACAATTTAAGGAAATATTATTTACCGTATAATATTATTACCTTAAATAATATTATAGCAATAATTAACAATAATTATTACACATCAATTATAATTTTTATAATCACAATAACATGTTTTAATCATGAATGACAGAATGAGCTTTTGATTGGAGTCGAGCGAGGGGTAAAGGCTCTATTGACAATAGAGCTTTTAATCATGAATGACAGAATGAGCTTTTGACAAAAAACAAGTTCAAAAAACAAAATGAAATGAACAAATCTATATTAGGGTTAGATCAGACAAACTATTTGCTCACCAATCCCATGAACGATTTAATAGGCGAGATCAATTCGAGGGGGTCTTCAACATCGCGTTTGGCGAGGTGATTTGGAGGTCTCCTCTCAGAACTTTTCCCGTAGCATAGCGCAAATGCAGATTAGAGTCGAGCGAGGGGTAAAGGCTCTATTGTCTCAGATTTCTCCCGTCGCATCGCGTCTCAGGCCCTTCTCCCCCCGTCGCGTAGCTAACGGGTCCGGTCTTAACTTCATCGCTAGGGTTTAGAGCACTCTGGAAAAAAAAGACTTGGTTAAGGAAATATGATTATTGGCTGAAGTTAGGGCTGCAACTTTAGCTCGTGGCTCGTGACTCGCTCGAGCTCAACTCGATAATAGTTCGATAATAGCTCGCTCGATATTAACTCGAAATTAAACGAGCCGAGCCGAGCTAGCTCGAACGCTTATTGAGCCGAGCTTGAGCCAGACTCAGCTTGCTCGTATTAAGCTCGAAAAGAATTTGAGCTCGATTTAAAATATTAAATACTTGTATCATAATTAATTCATATTATATATATTATTATTATTAGAAAAATTTATAAAGAAAAACTTTATTTCCATAATAATTCCATGTCATATTACAACTTGGGTCCTAAAAAAGAATATTAACTAAGAGAGACAAATTAATAATACCACGTCCAAATTCTATTTTTTTTTATGTTTTGTGTTGTATGTTTGATTTATTATTGTTATGTTTTAAGATAGTTTGGTATTTAGAATATTTTTTGTTTATTCGCAATTATTATAATTTTTTTAATTAAAATTCAAGTTTTTTTTTAATTGAGCTACTATTGAGCCGAGCCGAGCTAGCTCGAATTAGAACGAGCCGAGCTTGAGCTTGATTTTTTAGCTCGAACCATAATTCTAAACGAGCCGAGCCAGCTCGAGTAAGTTCCGAGCCGAGCTTGAGCTTGACACAGCTCGCTCGAGCTCAGCTCGTTTGCAGCCCTAGCTGAAGAAATTTAAAAAAAATGTGGAGGCCTATCAAGGGTAGAGGTCTGTGGCGCCCGCTTATTAGGTCAATAATGGACATGGTCGGCCCTGTTTATGAAGAGGATATATTTATGGTTCTATGAATGATGTTAATAGGATAATATGAATTATACCTAAAATTTTAGTGTGATTTTCACTACACTTAATTTTGTATATGTTAATTAATAATTAATTCAAATATTGAGAAGAGAGTTTAGATAACACGAGGATGCATGGATGAAGATATACGCTTTTGTGTTAGTCCTATTAGATATACATGCAAATAATACCATTTTGATTTGAACTTACTAAACAAATGAGAGTTCCCTTTTGATTATCATGTAAACCCATGAGCTTGCGGGGTCATTAAACATGTTGATTGTATGCTAGTATAATTTTGTATTATATTCTAGTGGTGATACTCATAAATTGTTCCCTTTTGGTCATTATTTCAATTTATATGTTATGATTATATTGTTAAATTATAAAAGAAGTATTTATATTAAATAAGTCAATTGTGCATCTAGATGTGAAATGTTATATTCATACTACAAAGAATCATCCTCGTTTAGGGGAGAGTAATGTTCACAGAAAAATGTCTTAGATATTAGCGAGTATTTATTATGAGTATTAAATATGATGCACGCAATACGTGAATTATGTAGCTCATAAATATATATGTATTTTTGTGTCATTATTAATAGTACTAATCGACTTGATTGGGCTGGGCCGAGCATTCGTGCTTCCACGTCGTCCTCAGACCTCAATGTCTATTCCTTCTTCGCTCTTTCCTTCTTTCGGTCGCTCCGGCATACGATGGTTGTTTGACGATGGATCTTCGATCCATTTTCTTTGGCTCGATTGAACTCTCTTTGCATGACAAGTAATGGACACCTCATGCTTCTCCTTCTGCTTTCAGGAAGACTTTGGGTACTACCGTACTACCAGATTTTCTTTCTCTCTTTTGCTTGCCTTTTCTGCTTCTCCTCTTTGCTGCTGTGTTGCTTCTTCTGGTACCTTCTTATCTTTGTTTACTGTTTTGAGGGCCATGCCTTTTACTGTTCGTTTGCTTGGATTGTAGATTTATTGCCTTATTTTCATCCAATATGTGCTTTGTTAGCTAATTGAAGGGTGAGGTCACATTTTTTGTTAGGCTGAATCTTCGGTCCGCTCAAGTCGATTAGTACTACTACTGATATGTACTTTGCTCGCTAATTAGAGACTGATGTTACATTTTGGGTTAGGCTGTTCTGATGATTATGTCTTCTGCAGCCTTTTGGTGCCGTTTGTTAGATTAATCGGTTCTTTTGGTGCTTTCTTTGGATCCAATTTGTTAGATTAATTGGTTCTTTTGGTTCAAACTGATATTGCCTTCCTCATTTCCCCAGTTGATTTCGTTTCTGATTGTTTTGATTTGTGCTTATTTTCTTAATTTATTTGTGTTTATCTGTTTCGTTATATTTCAATTGCTTACTTATTTGTCGTTATTGTAAATTATTTGTGTTCATATGTTCTTATATTTCGATTGCTTACTTATTTGTCTTTATTTCTCCTTGTATTTCGCTATCTATTTGTGGTTATTTCCATTTTGTTTCTTTACCACTGATTTAGTTATATATTTTCAAAAAAAATTTTGATAATAAATGGAGAAGGCTTATATGTCCTCCATCCATTGATGTCAATGGAGATCGAACCCACAACCTCTCGCAACATATGGATTTTTGTGCATCACACAGCAACCAACTAGGCTATGGACCCATTGACTATATATTTTCAAATTACTCTTCTGAAAAGGTTCTCCAATAAAAACTGTTGTTAACGGCTGTTCTTCTCTGGAATTACTGTGAGAAACATATTGTTTTATGTTGCTTTGTAGTTTGTGATTTATGAGAGGATTGCTTCGAGGTGGTATGATTTGCTTAGAATGCATTCAGTTCAGGATTTGCTTAAACCAAAGCTGTTCTTCTTCATTGTGGAATTTATTTTTGGTGTTGTAGCCTTATTTTGATCCAATTCGTGCTTTCGACCGTTATTTCAGATACCAATTTGGGACAAATTGGATGATTATGTACGGTTATCTTTGGTTCGTTTTGCGATGGTTTCATTTCTATTATGTCTCATCTTTGTAATGTGTGGCACAGATTTGTATCGAACTGGTTTTTCTGCTATTTGCTACTGCCGTGACAAAATTTTGATTGTCTACTCTGCGCTATGCGAGCAACAAATTATTTTGTGTGGTTGAAAGTATGGAGCAGTATTTTTTCGCCTCGGTTCTGTGAATTCTATTAGTACTAATGATTATTTCGATGGATTTCATCGGTTCGTAGGTTCTCTGGTGGGATGTTTGATATTTTCATTTCTCTATATATGTTTTGTTTTCTTCTCTCTTCAAGTATATTTTCAGTGCTTCTATCTTCTTCTTCCTGTTAGCCTATGATGAATAAGATATTTTAATCCTTCAAATTTTTGGTCGGTTACTCCTACTCATTTTAAGAAACTAAATGGGGTACTCCTACTCATTTTAACATTCGTTTGGTGGCTACCGCTAAATGTAGAAATGGTTGTTTTCTTAATGCAAATGGCTCTAAAGGAGGTTTATTGACGGCTTGGTCGGATAAACTTATTCTAATTAACTATGAGGTTGGAACCTATAACTTAACATGTACTTTCAAAAGAGGCGCCTCACTAGTATTTCGAGTTTGCAATACATACGGCCCATCCGACGATGAGCAAAAAAAGTTAGATTACCTTGAGGAGTTACGATTAATTATGCAAGCCAATATACCAACCATTTTAGTGGGCGACTTTAACTTAATAAGAAACGTGAGCGACTCAACGGGCCTGAGTCATTCCATTAGCTCCATATTAGCATTTAATAACTTTCTAGATGAAAACTCTCTTGTGGAGATAATCTTAACAAATAGAAAGTTTACATGGTCAAGTCGTCGGCAATCGCCAACGCTTTCCAAATTAGATCGAATATTTGTCTCTCCTTGGTTCATTACCTCTAATAATAAATTGCGAGTCGAGGATCTCCCAAGTACTACATCCGACCATGTGCCCCTAAAATTGACTATACAACCACCAACTCGTAAACCAAGTAGTTTTAAATTCGAACGGTTTTGGCTACGCTCAAATGAGATTGATGAAGTGATAAACAATGGATGGAACTTACCGAACCTAACAAATGATGTGATTACCAATTTCACTAGGAAATTAATTAATACTAAACAAGCTCTGAGAGAGTGGTCTAAAGTGAAGTTTAAAAATCATGATGAGGTAATTAGTCGATGCAAAGAAGCCATTATAATGTTAGATCGGTGGGAGGAGATTAGACTCCTTAACAATTACGAATTTAATCTTAGAATTAAAATTAGAGAAAAACTATGTGAGCTAATTAACTCGAAGGAAATAGGATGGCAACAACGATCATCGGTTAATTGGCTCAAGCTAGGCGACAACAACACGGCCTACTTCCACGCATTTGCTTCCAATCGTAGACTACAAAATTCAATAACAAAAATTAACCACCAAGGGAGGGAAGTAACCGATGAGAAAGAAATAAATGAATTATTTACTTCATATTTTAAGAATTCATTAGGTACTAACTCCTCTGGTAGCATAGAGATAGATGTGAATGCCTTGTATGTCCCTACTATTACATCCTTGTATCTCAACCTTGACCCTTTGGCAAACGTGTTCGGGGAAGCCGAGGTGAAGGAAGCTTTGAATTCGCTCAAGAAAGGAAAGAGTTGTGGCCCGGACGGCTTCCCTAGCGAGTTTCTACAACAATTTTGGCCGATTGTCAAGGAGGATATGCTCCAAATTACGAGAGGTGTGTATGATAATAGCATAAATTTAGAGCGAATTAACAAAGCTTCAATTCAATTGTTACCAAAGAAAGATGTCTCAATTATGATGAGTGATTTTAGGCCTATTAGTATTATCTCTTCACCGATCAAATTAATCACAAAGATTTTAGCGATGAGACTCCAACCATTTATGTCATTACTAATACATCGATGTCAATCCGCATTTATCAAAGGACGCACACTTAATGAACTATTTATTACTTCGAGGGAAATTCTTAATTTTTATCACAAAACGAAGGTACCGATGGTGATGTTAAAGATCGATTTTAAAAAAGCTTTTGATAATATATCATGGTCGTTTCTCGAAAAAGTGTTACAAGCTCGTAACTTTCCACCGAAGTGGATTGAGTGGATGCAATCATTACTTTCATCTTCGAGTTCATCAATTAATACAAACGGTATGAGAGGGCAATATTTTAAACATAAGAGGGGCCTTCGGCAAGGCGATCCATTATCACCCCTCCTATTTACCTTAGTAGTCGATGCGTTGCAAACGATGAAGATCAAAGTGCGCCCTCTCCTAACTAACCCCATTATTTTTGCGCCAACAACACTTCAATATGCGGATGACACCTTATTCTTTATAGAAGCTCATCCGCAAAACATAAAGGTAGTCATGCAAACAATTTCTTTATTTTCACAAGTATCCGGATTAGACATAAATTGGGACAAAAGTGCCTTTGTCCCAATTGCCTTACCTGAGGAATTTCACAATCACCTTGCATCGTTGCTTAGGTGCAATAAGAAAAGCTTACCGATCAAGTACCTTGGCCTTCCTCTTTCTTACAAGAAACCGGGGAAATTTACATTTCAACCACTAGTAATGAAATTGAGAAGCAAAATTAACAATTGGAAAAATAAGTTCTTGACCATTGGCGGCCGCAATACGCTAGCCAAGTCGGTACTAGGAGCTATCCCAATTTTTTACATGCAAACACTAATGTTGCCAAGAGGAATAATTGATGAAATAAATAAACTATTGCGAGCCTTCTTTTGGAAGGGAGGTGATAAGATCTTAGGAGGTCATTGCCTAATTAATTGGAGTAAAGTTTGTTTACCAAAAAAACATGGAGGTTTGGGAATGTTGAATATTGAATGTCATAATAGAACTTTAATGCTTAAATGGCTATTTATGATTGACTTTAACGACGACTCCCAATGGTCCGCGACATTAAGGTCGCTTTACAATGTGCGATGTGCCAATGACATAGCATCGCTCCCACCTAACGTTACATCCTACTTCATGAAGGACTTACAAAAACTTTTACCGCTTTATGCATCCTTAAGAGGGTGTTTTCGGCAATCTCTACCACTACAACATACGGGTATGGCAAACCAACAACCCACGAATTTTGTAACGGCACAAATATACTCGAGAATCGCTAACCCGGGGGTCGAGTGTGAATGGACGCCAACATTACTAAGAATGAAGGCCCCACTAAAAACAAGAATTTTCGGATGGTTGGTACTAAACAATAGAGTTCTAACGGGAGAAAATCTAGCGAAGAGGAATTGGCCCCATGATACAACTTGCACATTGTGCGCCGATACTCCCGAATCCACTATGCATCTCTTCCTACGATGCCTATTCACAACTACAATTTGGAGTCAAATAGAACCGAGCGCAAATTTGAATTCGGCTTCACTCTTGTCATTTTGGTGGGATTACCGAAGAGACCGCAACTCGGTAGAAGCAAGGAGTTGGGATGGCAAATGGCTAGCAACGTTGTGGACGATTTGGAGAGAACGTAATAATCGAATTTTTCAAAGAAAGGGCCGAATGCATGATTTGATTATTAAGAACGTTGAATATTTAGCGGGTTTGTGGAAATCTCATTGTTAAATGAGTGATTTGAAGATTAGTTCAAAGGAAAATCGGTTAGGACCTAAAGGCTTAATACGTATACCATTGCCGGGGGACTAAGTTGCTTTACTTAACAATTGTAATTAATAAAACTATTTGTACCTTCTTTTCTTTTATATAAAAATTGATTGGATCGAGCGCGCATCGCGCTTGCCTTTCTCCTCAAAAAAAAAAATTTTTGGTCGGTTGAGGTGTATGTGGTTTCTTAATCATTGTTAATAAGTCTGCTCCTTGACTAATCTTTGCAAGTTGAAAACAACATATTGGCATTGCACAATTGGTCTACTTATAGCTTGATACGATAAAAAAAATTGTTATTACGCAACGAAACATGCACCACGATTCTCAATTACCAAAAAATAGATCCATAAATTTCATTATTCCTTCCCATATATTTGGGGAAACTTGATGAGACTTGGGCTTGCGTTGAGTTGACGTAGCTTCGGGTTCTATCTATAATATATGAAATTGAAGAGAATAAAATTAGAAATAATAATTGAAACCAAGTAAATATGTTTCTAGTACAAATTAAAAGTATATGACTATATGATAAAATAAAAGCAAATGTTACTGGCATCAAATAGGGGAAGAAAAAAATTTGGGGTTTAGGGTTACAACATGCAATCAAATAGTGATCAAATGAAGGCACATGTTTGTATTAGGATCACAAAAACACATAATTTATGGTTAATTTGCTTAAACAAAATATTGCTTACTGACACAATATGGGATTTAGAGTCAGGGATACATTTTCATCTGATCTATACATGCACATGGCTCAAATTACATTAAATAAGAAATGACTCTCCTGTAAACACAATTTTACCCAAAAAAGACAAATCACACACTAATGAACACACGCACACGCACACACGCTTTCTTAATGAATATAATCAAATCATAAAATAAATATGAAAATTATATAAATATTAATATGTGTGATAGAAAATCAAACAGATGAGGTGGCACAATGTGAGAACTCAAAAACATCCACTCTTTAAAATAAATTAATAAATATCACAAAAAAATATGAAAATTATTAAATGCGTAAAACATGATATAAATTAATGAAATCACAAAATAAATATGAAATCATATCATAAAATAAATTAATGAATATCGCAAAACAAATATGAAAAAAATATTAAATGCGTAAAGCATGATATAAATTAATTAATATGAAATCATAAAATAAATATGAAATCATAAAATAAATATAAAAACATGATATAAATTTTAATATAATTAAGGTAGAACATGATACAAAGATCATAAAATAAATTATTAAATGGTTAAATGGGTAAAACATGATATAAATTAATGGATATAATCAAATCATAAAATAAATATGAAAATTATATAAATATTAGGGAAAATTTCGTCCATATCCCTACTAAAATCTTAAATAACATATTTCTTCCCTATTAAATTGTTAATATCATATTTATCCATATTTAACATGAATAATATCAAATTTGTCCCTACTAAAACTTAGACAATATCAAATTTATCCAAATCTTACCAGAATACTAATGCAGCCGGTTTTGCTTGCTATATGTTTTGCCACGTTTCGGACTTTTCTGCCGTCTTATATTCATTTTGCTTTTTTTTTACCAGAATACTAATGTAGCCTGATATTCATTTTGCTTTCTTTTACCATAATACTAATGCATAGGGATGTCAATGGGCTGGGTAAAATCCGAGCCCGCGGGTACCTGACCCGAACGGGACGGGTAATACCCGCGGATCGAGTTTTACCCGAAAAAAATACCTGCTCCGGGTTCCAGGGTAATTTTTTACCCGCGGTATACCCGAACCCGAAAAAATACCCGAACCCGAACCCGAAAAATACCCGAGAAATACCCGAAAATATCCAATGATATGAAAATTTGTGATGTTTTATATATTAATTATTTGTAATATTTGTATTTTTAATGTATTTTGTACAAGTTTCTTGTTTTATGTATATAAAATTATAAGTGATTTTACGTATTTGTATAATAATTTTTAGATTTTTTTTTTTTTTAGATTTTATATAGGTAATTTTCGGATAACGGGTTTGGGTTCTGATATACTCGTTACCCGCGGGTTCGGGTTCGGGTTCGGATATGACTTTTTACCTGCGGGTACTTTGGTTTCGGATTCGGATAATATCCGAAAATTCAGGTTCGGATATGGAGGAGGCTTATCCGAACCCGACCCGTTCCGTTGACATACCTAGGTAATGCAGCCTGATATTCATTTTGCTTTCTTGCCCACGGGCCACGGCCGTCTGATATATTTGCTTTGATCTGATCATTAATTCCAACCGTCCGATTAAAATGTGTCCGCCTTCCTTTCAAACGTCTCACTTGGCCTTTTGTTCTAAGCCGTCCGATTGTGTTTATGTCTTCTGGTTCTGGACGTCTGATTACTTCGTGATCTCTTGGTGCGTGACAGCTTTTAGCTGCCATATTTTTGGTTCGGTGCACTGAGTTTACATACACCGTGTGGGCTCTTTTTTTGGGTTCATGCACGCTGGTAGAGCATTCCATGTAGTGTTTATGTTGTCTGCTCTTGGTTTTGATGGATCCTTTCCTTGGTTCATGCTTTGTGTTTGGTAAGCCGAGAGCAAGACTTTTTTTCTTCTTCTTCTTCAAGCCCTTTCTGCTTTGCTTTATTTGTTTTCCCTTCTTCTTTGGTATCTTCGTCGTGCTGCTGCTTTCGGTTGTTTCTCGCGCGATTTGGGTAGGTTTGATACGCGTTCTCTTTTTCGTTCTTATGTTATTTTCATTTGTTTCGTCGGTTGATTTTGACATGGCCATGCATGTACCTATTTGCAATGTTTACTTCGTGTTCTTTGTGTTGTTCATGATGTTGCCCTGGGCTGCAAAGGTTTTTGGTTCCTTTGTTGTCTCTTAGCAATTTAATTGCTTCGTCCGTGTTATCCAGTTCAGTTTGGTCAGTTCTTGCGGATTTTCAAAAAGGGTTCGAACCTAATAACTGCTATGAAATGGTCTGATGTTTGCAATGGATGTGTTTTTTTTTCTGGGTTGCGTGGCCTTCTTTTGTTCGCAGAATCATTTCTTGGTTGGTTGTTTCCATTTTTGTTTGTATGTTTTCATCAAGCGTTACTGTTTTGCTGTCTTTTTTGTTTGCCAATGTTCTTTAGTTTTTGTTTGTTGCTTTGCTTTTTAAATGTTCTTTGTTGTCTTTTTGTTTGCTCTCTTTTATTTTTAATGACTTTTAAGTTTTACTGCTTTCTGCTGCCATGCTGATGACATTCTTTTTTTCAGCATATAATTGACTCGATTGAGCCAAACCAGTTGCATTAGTATTCTTTCGGGATTTATAAACTATCATCTGGTCCAAAAATGTTTTGGGACAGTATATGCATAGTTTGTTTCGCATCTAAAAATTTCTGAACTCTTTTGGCTTTATTCTGGTTTATAACGGGCAAAATTTTACTGTTTTCTGCATTTATTTTGTGCTCGGTCGCGAATTGTGCTGACGCGATTTCCAATAAGTGTGTTCCGTGGTGTAAAAACTTCGGCAGTGGAACCTTATTAGGCTTCATGATTGGTTCGTTCTGTGTTCGAGGCAGCCATAAACGGGAAAAAAAAAGATTACAATAAGTTTTTTTGGATTGATTGCTGCATGTATTTCGATGTTTTCTCTTCTCTCTATTGCTTTTGTGCCTTTGTTTTCAATTTCTTAATTCCATTGATTCAAGTTTTCGCACAACGAATTTCGCAACAAAAGAAATTGTTCTTCGATTTTTTGTCTAATTTGTTTTGTGTATTTTGTTTCACGAAATTGTTTTGTTATATTGTTTTTTCTTCTGTATGATCGATGATGATCAAAACGAAATCCGCTTATATGCCCGTACTCTATCGACTTATCGACTTTTGTGTTGCATCCTTTGACGAGTGTGCTCTGTGTAATTCGAAACACGGTTGTTGAACCTTGTCAAAATGCAATATAAAGCAATATCGGATCGAGTGTTGCCTCCGAAAGCCATGATTATGTAAGGTTTAACCGATTTGAGACCGTCCTGTTAATATGTTTTTTATGTTTTGCTTCTTCTTTCTTCTCGCTTTTGTTTTTCGTGTTCCCATTTTCATCTGGCCTAGCATAGTGTGCTATTTGTCATCGTTGCGATTGATTTGTCATGTTTGCTTTAATCAGTGCAAAAGGTTGATTATGTTTACTATGGTCGGTACAAAATATTCGTGCTAGAAAAAGGATGTTTAATCTTAGCAGAACACTAATGAAGCCGGTTTTGCTTGCTATCTGTTCTTCCACGTTTGGGCCTTTTCTGCCATCTGCTATTCATTTTGCTTTCTTGCCCACGGACATCTGGTATTGGTTCTGATCTGATCGTTAATTCCAGCCGTCTGATTAAAATGTGTCCGCCTACCTTTCAGCCGTCTGATTGGGCCTTTTGGTCTAAGCCATCCGATTGTGTTTGTCTTCTTGCTTCTGGCTGTCTGATTACTTTGTGTTCTCTCGGTGCGTGACAGCTTTTGGCCGCCATATTTTTGGTTTGGTGCACTAGGTTTTCATGCGCCGTGTGCGCTCTTTTTTGGGGTTCATGCGCGCTGGCAGAGCGTACCATAAAGTGTGTGACAGCTTTTGGCCGCCATATTTTTGGTTTGGTGCACTGGGTTTTCAGCCGAAAGCATAGCATTCATTGTTTTCTTTTCTTTTTTTCACGAGTTTTCGTCTTCTGTTTGGTTTCTCGATAATGAATTGAAACAAATTAAATTGATTTGATTGCATCTTATTTTGTCTGCTTTTTTGTGATCGATGATGATAAAAACAAAAGACACCTGCATGTCCATTCTTTATCGTACCATCAACTTTTCTGTTGCATCCTATGATGAGTGTGCTCCGGGTCATTCAAAACACGGTAGCGGAACCTTGTCAGACTATGTCACCGGTTCAGTTGGTGCCCCGGTAAAACACGATTATCGAAAGCTTAATTGATCTGAGATCATTCTATCAACATGTTTTCAATCCTTTTTGGCTTCTCTTATTTCGCTTTTATTTTTGATGTTTTCGTTCTGCGTTGACTTGATGCGATGTTGTTTGCATATCCGTTGCGATTGATTATTGGTGCTCTTTGGCTTTTCTCAAAAAGCATAATATAGCTCTTTGGGCTCACTCACTGGCACTGTATGTTGGACAAAAACAAAATGAATAAAAACTAATTTGAACAAACAGGTCTGAATACACAAAAGAAAAAGCAACGCAAAACTTTTTCGGATAAAAAAGCTGCTCTTTGAGGCATCCATTTCGGAGCGTGAACAATTCATCAGCAGAAACGTCAAAAAAATCGGTCGATTCAATTGAGCTCATCTATCTGCAGAAACGTCAAAAAAATCTATGGATCAAAATCCTATTCGATTCATTGCATTCATTTACATAAATTACATGATGTTGGTGACCACATTTCAATATATGCATGACTTGGAAATACAAAAAAACTCTTAATCAAAATAATTGTCAAAACAAGACATAACAAACTGCTGCATGAAATTGGACGACAAAAAAAATGTTTGAATGCAATTTTCATTATTAAATTTTCGTGAATAACAATAAACCAAAAAAATAATTTCACGTTATTGCTGCTTCAATTAATGACTCAAAAAAAGAATAGATGATCAGACTAATATGCGACTTGTTCAGCTCCGAACAATTCAAAAGTTTATTGCTTTAAATTTTACAACGGTCATAATCTACTGAGGCAAGCTTGATAACTATTGCAGCAGTTGGTACCGTATACGATGATCAATTCAGGATTAACTAGAAAAAACTTTTCTATTGTAATTTTTGAACAATTTCCATTGCGTCTGGACACGAGTTGATCACTCAGCACCGAATAAACCACTATCTAATGAATTATTAGTAAAACTAACACAAAGCGCACGCACACGCAAAACTAGACCGCGCAATCGCACGGGCGAAGCGCTAGTTGTTAGTTAATGTTAAATTAAGCAGAATTGAAGTTATAAAATTAATTGAAATATTACATTTAAATTTTAATGACCATAATGCCCTTAAATACACATACCCAAACTCGCACATAAAAAACCATGCTCAAAACCTGCAAATCCTTAATCCCTTCACAGCGTGGCTCTGGTGAAGGGTGGCCCTGGTGAAACCCTACCTGCATGTTAACCCAACTCTTTGAATAAGGAAAGTTTGGCTCTGGCGACGAGTGGCGGTCTCCTTCAGGCGACAGGTGGCGGTCTCCTTCTGGCGACGGGTGGCAGTCTCCTTCTGGCGAAGGGTGGAGAGCGAAGGCTTCCTTGGCGATTGGTCGATTGCTTGCGGGGCTACTGGAGGGCCTAGCACGACTGCTACTAGATTGCTCAAAATACTGCTCAGCGAATGCGAAATAGAGTTAGTCGATTTTTTTCTTATCTATCCATTGTTTTGTTGAATAATTAAACTTAATTAGTAGTAATATAAATTAATTAGTAGTAATAGAATAATTAGAGTGACAAGTGTCCACATGCATGTAACTTGGGTCAATGAGTCAAAGTCATGACATGTGTTAGTATGCATGAAAGAGAGTGGACAAGTGTTAGATGCATGCAAAAGAGTGGACAAGTGTTATTAGGGTAGTGACAAGTGTTAGTATGCATGTGAGTTGTTCATGCTATATAAACACCTCCATGGTGTTCATTATTGAATCATTTTAAGTTAGTAAGCAAGTAAGAGAAATAAGAAAGAAAAGCTTGTAAGGTATCCCTTCCTCTTCTTCCTCTTCCCTCTTCTCCATAGAAATATAGCCATTATTATCCAACATGTTTTCCTTTTAAGTGTTTCATGTTTATATTCAAAATTGATCATAATTCGACTATTTTCCAGGCTTTGATTAATTGAGACTAAACATTGTTTCTAAATTGATGCTAATTTTGCTATGAATTTTGGTCATTATTGTGTCCTGACACAAATCTTCGTTTTTTATTATTATTTAAGAGTTATGAAATTGAATTTTAGTCAATTTAAAGGCTCAATATAATTCGAAATGAAATGAAATGAAATCGAAACACCAAAGCATATTCACTCGGAATTAATGAATTAAGGTCTACTTATTGGTGACATTCAAGGTTCCAGTAATTCGTTCGAGTCTAATGGCTCTTGAAAGGTATCTTCAGATTCCTTTCCTTTCTTTTATACATATCCTATAAACCCTGCTATTATGTTTTTTGCTCCTCGAATGATAATTTATAGGTTGGTGTGACTGGTTATTGCATGGGTGGCATATTATCAATAGCGATTGGATATTCTAATGCCACTGTTTGATTTTCAACATCATTCTTGTTTGATTTTTATCTTTATTTTTAACATATGTTTCAACAGGAAATTTGCGAAGACAAAGCAAGAGGTCGAGATATAAGAAAATGGGAGAAAATTAAGCTTGACATTATAGTTACAATTTTATATGCTTTGTTGTAATGTTTTGGAGGAGAATAATGTTAGGTTTCGATTGTCGAGTGTCTTGTATCTGTTCGGTGTATCGGACAGAAGGAATGTTAAGTTTTGAATTGTGAATTTATGTGTCTATGTAAATGTGTGTATGCGTGGTGTAAAATGTTAAGAGGTTATTATAATTTTGGGTATAACTTCTGTTAGTTTACCAACATATACACAAATTCTCGATGTATATATAGTTCATGCAAATTTTTGTGATTAATTTCATTTTTTTCTCGAGTACTAATCATGCCAAGATGCCAAGACTTGATCATATTCGTACTCATCAAACCAATAAAAAATTCAAATTTTTGTGATTAATTTCATTTTTTTCTCGAGTACTAATCAAACCAATAAATAATGTAAGACTGAATCAGTGGTGCTGGGCAAATCCAAGTTCAAGTGATACTCAAAATTCAAATTTCAAATCATAACACATCAATTATAATAACTTGATCATATTCGTACTCATTTATTAATAAAAAATAATACATGTTTTAAATTAGTACCAAATAATACGCATCTAATAAAATTCATCTAATCAAGTACCAGAACAATGATAAATCCAATTTGTATGATAAATCCAATTTGTATAATACATCCAATTAATACAAATCCAAAAATTAAATTAAAAATTCTAAAAACTGGAACATAATTCAATTCCAATAACCCAAATTCAAAAGAATTATCGATGCCCAAGCGACGCTAATTCAATTTCAGCTAACATAACAATTTTGTCTCGGTACCGACAAGATAAGTATCAGTACCACTGCACTAGCCACTCTCACATAACAGTCCTTGCATATGGAAAATTCGCACTCGGCAGTTTTGCCGGTTATTGATGAAAAGTATTTCCGTCACAGCCTCTCATTTCGCAAGAGAAATCATCGGATCTTATTATTTCGAACGAACAATCGAGCATGTGGTTTGCACCCGTGACACAATTGAGACCTGATCGAGCTAGAGATATACTCAGGATATTGTATTCAATTCTGTGGATATCAAAGCTTGTGCAGAGTTTCATTTGCAAATGGATAGTCACAGATAGGTCAATCGGAGTGGGTATGTGCTTGTGCATAGTTTCGTCGTGTCAGTCTCATAGGCAGGTCCGGTCCTGTGTTTTCGAAGGCCTTTGACGATTACTATAACAAAAATTTTACTTCTTTTTTTTAATTTGATCCTTGAATTACATTTGAGAAACTATAATCTGTTACTTAATGACTATCTATAGAAAAATAACCATTGTTTGAATCAATATGTATCAAATCATCATTTATAAAAAAATATGTTTGTTGTGTACATATATGACTATACAAAATACCATATTATTATGAAAAGATTAAACTCGATGCTTGTCTCATATGATAATACCATTTCATCGTTATATGACTTTGTTTATTTCTTTTTCATCTCACTTGATAATCTGTTATTTAATGTGTATATTATTATTATTATTATTATTCAAATATGGATCATGCCCTGCAAACTTAGGTAGGTATTTATAGATGCTCAACAAATTATCTTATTGTCTAGTATGTATTATTTCGGAGACACATAGCAACTCAAATAAAATATTTCATGAAATACCCTCGTGCATATGAAATATCTATTTGTCTTGTTCTTAGTTAACTTGCAGCAACTAAAAATATTACATAACAATTATAAATATTTAAATAAATGGATGAGGTGAAATAAGTGGAGGCCTTTCACTTGCTTGAGGCCTGTGGCGGCCATTGGCAGTGCATCAGGGCCGGCCCTGCTCATAGGAGATTGAGAAATCGAGAGAAAATTGGAGTGGGTTATGGTGAGGAAGCTAGGCTACTCCACTGGACAGAGACCCGAAGTGGGTTCTCAGAGTGAGAATAGAGCACAAACTGGATCAACAAAAAGAGAGAGAGAGAGAGAGAGAGAGAGAGAGAGAGATATGAGGGATAGATTGAGAAAGAGAAAGAGGGGGGGTTATCGTGTAAGGGGAGGGTACGGTGGTAATTTGAATTTGACCTATGTTAAGTTTAACAGAAAAGACAAGTTTTTGTTAATTTGATATTATTTATGTCTAGTGAAGATAAATATGATATCATCATTTTTATAGGGATAGATATGTTATTTGAGTTTTTAGTGAGGATATATTAGAAATTCTCCTTAAATATTAATGTGCGTGATAGGAAGTCAAATAGATGAGGTGACTCAATGTGAGAGTTCAAAAACATCTATTTTTTAAAGAAAAAATTATTAGCACGAAATAAATGATTTTATTGATGGTGAGATCGATGAGATGGAGATGTTTCGGGCGAGTGTTTCAGGTCTTACAAAAATATAACAATCTTTCAAAAATAAGCAATTTAAACAATCTTAAAAATATTTAGAATTTTAAACAATCTTAAAAAAAAGTAAGATTTTTTCATTAAATGAAAAATATCTCAATATATAATGGATATCGGCATGTCGTGCATATCTCAAAATTTTTTATTAAAATACAGGCATGTCATGTATATCCGATCGTATCCATTAAATTAAGCAATTTCATATGTATCCTTATAAGTTCTACTCTTATCTTAGGAACTATTTTACCTTCAAAAATTTCGGCAATGCTTATTCTTCTTTGTTTGTCATTTTTCATACACTACTAAAAGCCCTAAAAACTATTTACAAAATATTTAAAATGAAACTATAAAAAGTTCAATAGTTAAATCAATTATGCAATTTTTTTCTACATAAATTATCTTCTCCTCGTTCCTTTCTCCACACAAGTTTCGTTCTTGCATAATCTCTGTTATTAAGAATCTAAGATCATACCATTGATTGCTTGATCTAGCGGGAAAATGTTTAATTTGATCTAGTGGGAAAATCTTTAACACAAAATATCAAAGATCAAGAGTTTAAGTCTTATTGATATCACAAATAAAAAAATAAAACCAATAATATTTATATTTCATGAATTATGTTTTCATTAAAAAAAAAAAAATCATGAACACTTTTTTCTTCTTCGTAAAAATTCTGACATTATTTTGTAATATAATTCACATTTCGCTTGCCACACTATGAATAAGAATGATTTTTTAGAGTAATTTTATTTTGAAGGTAAATATGATATTTTGAGTTTTAAGGGTAGATAGTTTTGATAGTTTATCTCATGTGAATTGCAAAGAAACAGATAATAAATTCACCTTATCCTAGTATCGGTCAAGTGGAAGGGTTGTCCAAATATCATCCGAGTCATCGGATCTAAAAAAATATTATGAATCCTTCCGAATCAAGTTTAACGCCGTGTTAGTGTCTCCGTTAAAGCAAACACATTTCATTTGTCATCATCGATTGCAAACAATATAATGGTTTAGGTAATTTCAGGTATTTACTTATTACTACCTCAAATGTGCAAGTGCAACCAATCCAAAATCTAAAAAACAAGTACTGAAGGGAAATGTGCACCTTTTTCAAGTGGAATACCGATTTTTGTTTTCTTATATTTTGTTTGTAATTTCGAAGTCAGGTTTCTGAATAGGTAAATAAGAAATTAGATTGGCTAATTTATACATATTTATTAATGTTTTATTGTTATTGTAATAGTGCTTAGGGAAGCAATTCAGAATGATGATCCTATAGATGTAAAAAAAAAATCTTATTCAAAGGTTTGATCCATTTTATGCGACCCTGTTCTACATTTTGTGAATTTTTTTAATCTTTTTAAGTTCCGGAAAGATTTCGATTGTTGTGTGCCATGTACTTTTTATAAGTCATGCAAGTCAGGCAACCCAATCAACATATAAATAATAGTTATTATGATGATCATTAATAAATATATTGTGCTAAGAAATTTGGGGAAATAATAGTTTTGTAGGGCTATATAGCTATATAAACAAAATGGGTCACTCTTTGCGTGTGTATAAACTAATTATCCAGATAAATTAGTATAATTTCATGGTTTGGAAATGCTTTCGGATTGGTTGTGAATAAAGTCAATATTTGGTTAAGAGTTTTTTTGCTAATAATTAGTATAATCTCATCTTGAAATATTTTCTCTTGAGTAGCCAAATTTAGCATATACCTTTTTGTAAGATAAAGAGAAAACAATTTTACTGAAAACAATTTTGTTTCTATTCCATTGATTAATCGATTACATACTCAAGCTTATATTTATACTGAAAGATAAAGATACAAGAAGCATATTCTTTTCTAACTAATCCACTGAATGAGCGACACCTCACTACTGACTTTCCTACTTAAGACAAAATAAGGTAGTGATGAAGTCGTCTCCATTGCAACAACTTCTGGAGGTGTCCAGTGAGTATTAATGACTGGAGACGTCCAGTGACCATTAACATGCCCCTCAAGCGAGACTGAGGGAGAGACCACTGTGAGCTTGCTGCGAAGCTCCATAAACCGATTTGTAGGTAAACCCTTGGTGAAGACATCAGCAATTTGCGAAGAGGAGCTGATAAAGGAGACACGTAAATGCTTGAGATTGATTCTTTCACGCACAAAGTGAAAATCCACTTCAATGTGCTTAGTGCGGGAATGAAAAACCGGATTTGATGCCAAAAATGTAGCACCTAAGTTATCGCACCAGAGAATAGGGATCGAAAAGGAAGGTAACTGAAGCTCTTGAAGAAGAGATTGGATCCATAAGAGTTCCATTGTTGCCATAGCCATGCTCCGGTACTCAGCCTCAGTACTGGATTTAGCAACAGTAGGTTGCTTTTTAGAATTCCAGAAAATAATATTGGATCCGAGATATACACAAAAACCTGTTGTGGAACGCCGATTGTCAGGACAATTTGCCCAATCCGCATCGCAATAAGCATTAATGCTAAGATCTGAGAAGACCTTGGTCTCGAGTTCCTTTTAGATAGCGTAAAAGCCGCTTCACAGCACACCAATGAATCTCAGTAGGCGCTTGCATAAACTGAGCACATTTGTTAACCGCGTAGCTAATGTCTGGGCGAGTGATGGTTAAGTATTGCAGTTCACCAATAATACTTATGTACAAGAAAGGATCAGAGAGAGGAGTGCCTGAAGGAGTATTGGTGGTTTGTGCAGAAAATGGATCTGCCATGATAGAGGAATCGGAGGTAGCTGTTAAGCTTTAATGGCGTCTGATACCATGTAAGATAAAGAGAAAACAATTTTACTGAAAACAATTTTGTTTCTATTCCATTGATTAATCGATTACATACTCAAGCTTATATTTATACTGAAAGATAAAGATACAAGAAGCATATTCTTTTCTAACTAATCCACTGAATGAGCGACACTTCACTACTGACTTTCCTACTTAAGACAAAATAAGGTAGTGATGAAGTCGTCTCCATTGCAACAACTTCTGGAGGTGTCCAGTGAGTATTAATGACTGGAGACGTCCAGTGACCATTAACACTTTTAATAATTTTTGAGTTAATATACCTTTTAATAATTGCCATAAAAGATAATCGATTCACATTGAACATACACGTGTTATTTCTTAGAGATTTGAAAGTTGGGCTTCTGTACTGATGGCTTTTTTTTTTGGACTTCTGTAATTATGAGCCTTTTTACTTATTTTCTTTTGTATCGCACTTCTTCTTCGCCGAGGACTTACTACTCACTTTTTTGTATCTTTTTTGGGCCAAAAATGCAACAGTATTGTGTTTTTTTCGTACTGTTGGGCTGTGAGATATATATATATATATATATATATATATATATATATATATATATATATATATATATATATATATTTTTTTTTTTTTTTTTTTTTTTATTGAACAGAATGCTGCATTTTTTTTTCGAAATTGAAAATATATTGAATCTATACTGCTGGGTTTCTTTATATTTATTTACTTGTTTATTTTTTTTTTATTGGGATTAAAAAAAATGAAGGAGTAGTGTGGCTTTTTTGGACCGTTGGGCCTTGATATGAATGGTCTCGGATCTGCTTCGTGCAAGAATGAGATCCGCTCTTTGTTTTAATTCCCTCCATTCCTTTCCCCATTTGTCTCGGTTTCTCCGAGGTCTCAATTTTGAGTCTGACTAAACATAATTGCTCTTTGCTCCTCGTCTTTTTGCCTTTCTCAGCACATACGGTACCCAATTGCTTAGCAGCCTTGCCTCTACGTTGCCTCTCCCCCTCGAAACTAAATCTCCAATTTTTTCCAAAGTAGTTGAGTGAACTGTATTTTTATTTTTATTTTTTTGAAGGAAAAAAGGCCTCACGGCCTTAAATTTCATTTAATTGAAACATTTAATTACATGTACGGATTGCATTCATCGTGGATGGTGAATACACTATTTTTCACTCTACTACTTTTGTAAACTTCTAGTCTAACCTAATCTATTGTATTATTTTTCTCCACTGCGATTTGTATGCTAATATTTCTCTTTCTAAATTGCCTAGTCTCAATGATTCCTCTCTAAATATTATCTTATTTCTATTTGTCCAAATTCCCCAGCAATAACTCCACCATTTTAAGTCCCATTCTTGTATGCATTCTTTGCGCATTTTCAGCCTTCTTGCCCACCATCCATGCGTGCTTATGGATACCTGATTTGGTTGTGTTATTGTAATGTCGAATCCCATCTTGTTTCTTAGCGCTGTCGTAGCGGTGCATGTGAGGAATAGATGATTTGTCGTCTCGATCGTGTTGCTACACATTACACACCTCGTTCCTGCCGGCCAGTTTCGTTTAGCCATATTTTCCTGAGTGATTAGTTTGTCGTGGAGGAGAAGCCAAGCAAACGTTTTAATCTTCTCCGGTATCTTCATTTGCCACACTGTCTTGCCGTAATCCATTTTTATACCCAAGTTGGCCATTATTTTGTATGCGGAATTGGTTGAGAAAGAGCCATCCGCAGTCCATCGCCATTTTAGCACGTCGTCTTGTTGTTTGAGATCGATTGATTGCAGGTTGTTTTGGAGTTCTATTAGTTCTATCTCTGCCGAGAGGTCTCGGCCCCATGTTAATTCCCAAATATTCGCCTTCATTTGCTGCACCGTGGTCTCTGTATCTTGTATAAATGTGAAGAGGCTATGGTAAATATCTTTAAGGCATTGTGTATGCAACCATTTGGAGTTCCAAAAATACAGCTCCTCCCCATTGCCGAGTATGTGGTATGTGGACATCTTGAAGAAAGGTTCCATGTGGTGTATAGCCTTCCAAAAGAAGGATGGGTTAATTGGTTTTGTCGAATCTGCATATCCTTTTTGGTTGCCGTGGATTCTCCGTATGGTGTCTTTCCATATGGAGTCTTGTTCCGACTGATATTTCCATATCCATCTCGTTAAACATGCGTCGTTCATGGTTTTTAGTGATTTTACTCCCCACCCTCCATTATCCTTAGGTAGGCATATTGTTTGCCAATTCGTTGAACTGTATTTTTTAATTAATCCATTTTTTTGTTTTTCAGATCAGCCATGATATTAGAGAATTTAATACCCTTCTCTTTTGTTTTTCAGTTGAGTGAATCCTAATTGGTTAGATTCAAATTGTTTTGGAAAAATATCTTATGTTCTTCAATTTATCAATACAATGGGCTCGTGGCTCAGTAGTTGAGTATGAGGCATAAAAAATCATATGTTATGAGAGGTTGTGGATTCGATTTCCGTTGGCATCAATGGATGGAGGACCACCGAGCCTTCTCCATTTACTCGTTTATTTTCTCTAAAATTTTTTATCAATACAATGAAGTCTATTTTGTAATTTATCAAAAAAATCTTCATTTCAAATACAATGAAGTCCCTTCATTCTATATTTTTAGGCCATTGTTGCTAATTGCTCAAATACCCTTTATTCTATCAATGATTCAATATAGTGAAGTTTGTTTTGCAATTTAGGCAGATTGAAGGGGTCTTTTCACAATTTACCAATTCTGTAGAGGCTTTTTTGCATTCGCGTACATATATGTAGAATTTTAAATGAATATAATTTTAAGAGGGCATTTAATAATATATATTAAAAAGTTATTTTTCTTTTTGTTAGGTGCATTAATTTTCTAGCTTTTGGCATTTGTTATATAACAGTTGAATAAGAGTGTGAAGATCGCATTGGGAAGAGATTTTACATGAAGGTTTTTTTTATTAAACTATGTATGTTTGAGCTTTACACTTTTTATTTGGTCTTGTTGCAATTCTTGTATTAGATATTTTGGGTTCTGTCTATTTTTCTATGTACCATGTTGGTACTGATTTTCAATATTATACAAAAAATATCTCACTTGAATGGTCAATTGTATAACCAAATAAAACATTATATTAGAAAAATATATTCCTTCTAATTTGTACATCAAACAACACTTGTTCCAAATATAATCCTGCATCCAAATCAATTATAATATGTCCAATCTACACCAACCAAGAATAAGATGCACTTTTTATTTTGAGTTTCCATATAAGTGGACTATCTTCTATTTGTTTCTTGTTTATTTCTTTGGGGTTTTGAATTGAGACTTTATCAAAGATTATTTAATATCTTAATTTAGGGTTTAGGATTTAGGGTTTAGGGGAATGAATGATTATTCATTATTGATTATTGATTATTGATTATTCATTGTTGCTTTTATTATTTGATATTGTTTTTATTTGCATCATTAAACTAGTAATAATTCAAAACATACGGCAAAAAATACATGTGTTTTTACTTTGGTATTATTTTTGTCAATTTACACACATGCCATTCCTTAGAGATTTGAAAATTGGGCTTTTGTACTTATGACTTTTATTTATTTATTTGGACTTCTGTAATTATGGGTTAATTCTCTAACGTCATGAGATTAGAAGACGAAATCCTGCATGATATAACGAAATGTAGGATTCATTAATCAAGGAATATAAAATATGCTATATAGGTTTTATAAATTCCATTATTGAGATAAAGGATTGTAAAATTAGGCAATCATACCAGCAACGTCGACAAAGTGGTTGAGACTTGAGAAGTTCGAATCTGCAATTAAAGAAGATAAAAAAATAAATCCAATTTTAATACCACTATTGATAAGGTAATAATAATGATAAGCACGACCTTAATTTGGTATGACGAAGTAGTGGGATAAGTCTCGTCTTCCTCTGGTTGCATGACTCGTAATAAAATTCCATAGACTGGTATGCTCGCATCAGTTCAAATTTAACCTAAATTTGTGCAATTTTGTTTCATTGTAAGTACTATAATTGCTAGAAGTATGAATTTGTGGACTCGTAACAAAAAAATCTACTGAAAATAATGACGAATTGAGAAAATACCCTAAATTGGGAAACACTAATTGTAACCATACCCTAATTCTGATGAGAGAATCGAGAAACAAAATCAATTCAACTCATTCCGATCAAAAGTTCAGAATAACAAAAAATTAGCATAGTGAATCACTCAAATGATATGAATAGTTTAAAATCTAATTGATACCCAAAATGGAACAATGATTCGAGTGACTTTATGAGTGTACTGTAGTTGGCTCCTTGTATTATAAGATAGGACGAAAAGACTAAAATCTCGTACTATCCTTCAAAAGGTATGACATTCCAGGAAACTAGATTACAAACGAGGCATGTAATTTTAAAACGGAAATAAAATTAACAACAAAAATTAAAAGAAGTAGAAGGGAAAAATGAAACAAACCGGCTTCTAAGCTAGAAAGAGCAGCCTTTTTGTGCTCAACTTTCTAGAGATTACACAAAGAGAAAAGAGACAAGATAAAGCGAAATTGATGAAATTTACCAGATTTTACGAGGAAGAGAACGGAGAAGATCGACAATGTGTCGGGCCACATCGATAAACATGACAGATTGAGAGGGCTCACTCACCTCCAATTCCATGGCCACAAGGAGCCTAGGAGGATAGAGAGAGGGAGAAAGCAATTAACTTATAACGCCGTCTATCAAATGAAAGGGCACACACGAATCATAGAGCAGATCTGACGGTTAAAAAACCAATTACCTCAAAACCTTGGTAAAATCAATTTTAACACACAGACTCTCTCTCTCTCTCTCTCTCTCTCTCTCTCTCTCTCTATATATATATATATATATATATATATATATATATATATATATAAACTAACTTACTTAATTAAGTATCAAAGATTTGATATTTAATGTTTTTTTAACTACTGAATTTGCATTGAGATTTGTACATTTAATGATGTGCACAAAATTTCATGATCGTCACAGAAAAACACAAATCTCAATGCAAAATTCAATGCTTAAAAAACAATGTTACAGAAATCGCTATACGCTAGTCGGGCGGACGGGCACCGTCTAGCGCCTACAGGGATTAATCGGATCTACGCGAATTTGTAATTTTACATAGTTTTTGTCATATTTTTTAATTTTTATATATTATAACTTGTGCTATGATTTTTTATACTAAAAATAGTGTACATGGATTTTATTTAAGACAACGTCCAAACAAATCATAACATGAAATCTACAACATAACATTAACACCTGTGTTGCTCGGATACGCCGATACGGCGATACAGTTATGCGTATCGGATACGACGATACGGTAATATAACATATGATTTAGGATACGATACGCGTATCGGATACGGGTAGATTTTGATTTTTCGGAGTATCCTTGCAACATAAAATTTAACACAAATCCAAATAAAGAAGGGTGCAGGTCTTAAAAAAAAAAGTGAGCTGGGTCTAGGTGGAATTATTCGGCGCCTAGGCGATATCTAGGCTGGCCTAGGCGAAATTCCACCTAGACAGAAACGATTAGGCTAAACCTCGACATTTAGTCGCCGCCTATGCCGATTTTTAGAACTAAATCTTTGATACTTAATAAAGTAGGTTAGCCTCACTTTTATATATATATGAGGATGAATAAGATACTCAATTAAGTATTATGGATTTGGTATTTATGATTTTTTGATAATTAAATTTGTTTTGAGATTTATGTTTTTTAATGTTATATATATTCATCATTAATGATTGTCATATCAGTTTATACTAATTATTAAATACACAAATCTGAGAGCAAATCTAATGGTCAAAAAGTCTTAAGTACCAAACTCATGATACTTAATTAAGTATCTTAGTCATCATATATATATACACACACACACAAGTTGAAGGTTTGTTAAATATCTGGCATTTTCATATTTATTTTCTTTCCGGGACAGGACAAAAATTCAACAGTGTTGTGATTTTTTTTTTTTTGTCTATTGGGTGGTAATATCATTGGGGCTTTTATTTGGACTCAACATATTTATTTTTTTATATCCAAACTAAAAAATTGTTAAATGTACAGTGTTTTTTTTTTATTCAGGACATGTTTGGGTGACCGTGTTAGAAATTACCTGAAGTAAATTAACTTTCCGCAAGTCGACTTCCTGGAAATGCACTTCAAATTTAAATGTTTGGATTCACGAAAGTGAAACTACTGGATTTATAGTTTTTATGTTTGGGTTGATGTAATTGAATTATGAATTTCAAGATTTATATCTACTAAAATTTGCAAATAAATTTGGACAAAATTTTATAAGAAAACACAATATGTTTCAGATTTATTACAATAGACCAAAAAGTTTGAAAATTTGAAATATGACCCTCAGAGATGTAGAAATTGGTTTTTTCCTTGATATATTAACCCATATTGCATCCATATATATACCCATATTGTATCCATATATATGTATATCTAAAATCTATATTATTTGAAAAAAAAACATCAAAATAAAAATCGTAATTTTTTTTATCAAATCTTAATAAATTAAAATTATAAGTATTTTATATCGAGAATAATCATATTTTTCAAAGAAAATAATTTTGACATAAAAATTATTATGTTCAAGTATAAGTATGGATCATATTTTCATTTGATAACTAAAAAATTAATCAAACACAATAATTTAAATGAAATATATAAATATTAATTTTGTATACATCATGTTCTAATATTCTGAAATACTAGTAATGTTTTAAAATAATTTATAATATTTCTCAATATTTATAATTTTTGCAAATATTAATTATATTTTAAAATATAATTATTTTTGCAAATAATGTTTTAAAATATTTTAAAATATTTCCGTGTTTCTTTGAATTGGTAATGAGTATAGCGTTACAGTTCATTACTAATTATTAGAAAACACAAATATTTAAAATATAATTCATATTTATAAATATTAAGAAAATGACAAAATAATTACAAATATTTTAAAATAATTAGAAATATTTTAAAATAATATTTAAAATAAATTTAATTATTTTGAGATTATGGTGATTAATTATATTCTTATATTAACACAATGAAAATATAATTTATACTTATATTTAAATGTAATAATTTCTTGACTTAGATTTGTGTTTATTTATTTATTTAGATTATTGTGGGCAGTGTTTATTTATTTATTCAGATTATTGTGCTTGATTAATTTTTTAAATTAAAATAATGAAAATATAATCCCTATTTAAGGAGAGGTTATGTTGTGATGTATCTCCACTTCATGTAAATTTGAGGGGAGGTTGAGTTGCAGGAAAAGAGAGAGACAATGTAAGTCGACTTGCAGTAGTTTGGCAAATTACATCAAACCAAACAACAAAAAATAAATTAATGCAGTAGTTCGACTTACAATCTGACTAAGTTACTGCAAAACAAACATGCCCTCATTTGATTTTGTGTTTTCTTTAATGGAATGGGAAAATGAATGGCTTTTTTTCAACGTTGGGCCTTCAAATTTTTTTTACTCAATAAAATCGATGGGCCTTGAATTTTTTTTTTTTTTTTAACTCAACAAAATCCTTCTTTTTTCTTTTAGAAGTTGAAAATATGTCAAACATCAGGCATTTCTTCATTTTTGAAATGTTGAAGAAATTTTTGAAGTTCTATTTGAATTTGTACTATATGTAGAATTTGTTGTAATGGAAATATATGTGTCTATGTATAAAGAATGAATTAATAAAAGAGGCTGTGATATAAGTATTGCTATTGTTGAAACTGCATATATGTAAATGGTTGTATATGTGTCTTTTATGAGGTTACGAAACTAGATAAATACAGTTCTTAAATTACCTGGAAAATTCAATTGGATGTCGAATCAATGTGAAATAAATCAGTTGAATAAAATAAATTTGGTGTCCAATGAATATGAAATATATCAATGTACATCCTAAGTTGTTTAAACATTTAATTCAGTGTACAGTTAAACATGATTATTTATGAGTTCAACATTCCTAAATAAATTCAACTTGATGCTTTCTATAATAGGGGCCAAATTTATTTCGTTAAGTATGCTCAGGAACCTAATTGATTTTTTCCCCAAATTGACGGTTCTAGTCTTGTTATTGTAGCAAAACATACTGTCCATACTTGGGTGTTACAATTTCGTTTTGATAAAACGGTTCTCCTCCCAAAAGAATAAACTTGTATTAATTAACAATTGATAATTTATATAGATGTCTATTATATATCAATTAATTAATAATTAAATATTAATTAATTATTAAAATATAATATACTTTTCATTTCGTTTCGTTTTTGGTTATAGAGGATTCTATATTTTTTAAGAAGATGGGCAATATTCTTATTCTTATATTCATACTTTGGACATGAAAAACCCCAAAAAAAAGCACCCTACAAAATATAAGAATATCATGTGTAGTATTCTTTTTTATTTTTTAGAATTAAAATTATTCTGGATTCTTGCATTTTTATTTGTACATTACATGTATTAAGTAAAAGAAAAAATAATTTAGGCATCTTTTCAAAAATTTAAAAATGTTAACGATATTTATAGGGATATTATTGATAGTTTACATTTTATGTATTTTTTTGTCGCGAAAAGGACACCATCTCATGATAATATCCGATGTAATACAACATGTCGGTCTAGGGCAACAAAAACGACGGGACCGACCAAGAACCCACTATTTTTTTTCTTTTTTTTCCTACTTTTTGCGCTTTGGATATTTGAAGTATTTTTTGCCAAGATTTCTAGTTTGTTACTGTTGATTACTTGTGTGTATTTATCCTTGACCATAAGTGGTTCATTGTGAGGCATGATATCAATTTGGAGATTTTTTTGGTCATACTCTTAGGAGGCGTTTGGCAAACGGAATTAGTAGAGTGGAATTGGATTATAAGGTGGAGGAATAAAAAATTTTGGAATTTGTAATTCCACATTTTGTTTGGATGTCCGAATTATAAGATGCTGAAAAATATAATTTTTTGTTTGGTTGTTCACAAAATTTTGGAATTTTGTTATTGAAAATATTGAAATAGTGTTAATTAAATTGGTAAAAAATATCATTAATATAAGTATAATATAATATCATTATAAAATATATTTTAAATATTATTGCAATCATATATAATATTATATTAATTATATGAATATACTAATTATAATACGATAATTATATATATTAACATAATATATAATATAGTATTAATAATATGGATATAATTATCATAATATGATTATTATATATTATTATAATAATATATATAATATTATATTAATTATAATGGATTTAATTATTATGATATGATTATTGTATATTATTATAATAATATTATATTAAATATATGGATATAATAATAATAATTATTATAATAATAATAATAATAATAATAATAATAATAATAATAATTATTATTATTATTATTATTATTATTATTATTATTATTATTATAATTATTATATAATATTATATTAATACTATCATAATATATTGTATTATATTATTGATATAGATATGATATAATTATTACACATTATTAAAAGAATATATAATATTATATGGACATAATAATTATAATATAATTATTTATTATTATACAATAATAATATTATATTAAATATATGTATATAGTTATTTTGTTATTATAATATAATTACTATATAATTGTTATTATTATGATATGGATATTGAAATAACAATAATTTATTTATTTTGTTGTGAATCACTGAACCAAGCCATTTAATTAATTATGGTACGGATATTGAAATAATAATAATTATACAATAATATTATTTATTATTAATAATAATATTATATTAAATATATGCAATTGAAATTAGAGCATTTATTTATTTATTTTATTGTGAATCACTGAACCAAGCCATTTAATTAAATATTCACTAAAGTTAATAAAGTACTAACTAATCAATAACTAATTCAAGATACATATGGAAGAGAGAGAGATAATTCTCCTCCACCTTGGCACTCCAACTTTTGTTGGAGCCAAATTTATCCAAATTTTGGGTGTTACGAAATTCTTGAGTTTCAAGATTCCACTTTATTAGTTGAACCAAATAAAGAATTACATATTATGGGTATTTATAATATCTCAGACCTGCCTTCTTTTATAGGAATAGCTATTTTTCAATTCTAATACCTACGAATAAGATATTTTTTTTGGAGGGAGAATCATGAAAAGTGTCATTTTTTGATTTAATTTTTAGAGTGATGATATACATACCTTAAAATCTACTAGGATGATTGATGTATTGACACCAAATTAAATGTAATGGCAAACCAAGATGATTTAATTTTTGTCATCCTATATAAGAAAAGAAGGAGAAAAAATCTACCGTTTCACACATAATTAACTTATTTAATAGTTTTAATAAGTTTGTTTACCACTATCTATAATTAATCAAATTCAAGTATATAAATTTGAAAAATAATTTATTGGACTGAATTAATATACCATTTAACATGTGTTAAACGAATACACATGAATAAAACTATCATACAAAATAAACAAAATATAACAAAGAAAATAAAAATAATTATTTTGCAAAAATAAGTATAATAAAAATGAAAATATTTTACTTTTAAAAAAGATTGAAAATAAAATAATAAAAAAATGTTCAAATAAATATGATTTGCCATGTGTTAAATTAAATATAATAATAATGTTAAATAAAGCAAATCAGGTTTTAATAACTTGGTTTACCACATAATCAATGTGGCTTTTCATCTAATTAATACCTATGTTGCACGGATATGGGTACGAGTATCGTATTCGATACGATACGGATATGGCGATACAATAATTTTTGAAAACTTTAGGATACGACACGTTATATATGTATATAATTTAATATAATTTTAATATAATTAAATATAAATTTTTAAATTTTTTTATTAAATTATTATAAAAATCAAGATGTTGTACTATCGATTTGTATATTTTACGAATAAGTTAAATAAAAAAATATGTGACATAAAATACTATTGAATAGTAAAAGTATTGGATATTTTTATATTGTAGACAAAAAACAAAAAACAACGGGTTAGCCTATCGGAACCGTATCTTGCCGTATCGAAAAAGTATAGTTCCGTATCGGAATCGTATCGGTTCAAATTTATATACTAAAATAATATACGTATCGATGGCGTATCCGTATCCGATACGTATCAGATACGTATCAGATAGGGGTACGATTCAATTTTTTAAGTATCCGCACAACATAAATTAATACGGTTTGTCACCTAATTAATACGATTTGTCATCTGTTATGATTTATTATTTAAACTATTGAACATTCAATGTATTTATTAAATATAGCCAACACATCTCTATTTATTAAATATATTTAATAAATACATTGAACATTCAATGTATTTATTAAATATATTTATTAAATATAGCCAACACATCTCTATTTATTGAGGAATATTAGAGTGGACAAGCATATTTTTTCTAATTTTTATACGATACGAACAGGGGTGTCCCTACAAGAAGGCGGGTGAAGCCACCGCTTTGGGCCGTCATAAAAGTTAGGGCTTAGAATTTAGATAAGCTATTAACTTCTTACAAAGAAAAAACGATCACGGTATAAAAATTGATCGGGATACAACACACCGAGCACCTAGTGCACTCCACTGATAGATTCATCTCATACTTCTTTAAATACCTCAAAAAATTGATCCCGGTATATAACATGATATATGATCCTGAGACAACAAGGGTATGCGATAACCTTGCTTTAGATCCAAAAGTGCACCAATATTCCACTAAGAAACCTTATCATCTACTAAGCAATCCAGGAGTCTTAGTAGATTGGTCTTGCAATTTATTCTCTTCAAAAATACCAATGAAAATACAGCTATTTCTATGGCGGCCACAACCGCATCCTTACACAAGAGAATCCGACCAAACGTGGTTGGCCCCATGGAAATGCATGTGTATTATGCAACGAACACTTTGAAACCGTATCGCACATGTTCGTCGCGTGTTCCTTCACTACAAATTGTCTAAACCGCTGTGACATACACTACTAGAAAACGGTTTTTCAGCGGCGGGTCAAAACTATCACCGGCGGTACCCTCACTGATAATATTTTCAGTGGCGGTACCGCCCTTGAAAAAAACAACCCCCACTGAAAGTTCATTTTCACCGGCGGTACCGCCACTGAAAATTAATACCCCCACTGAATAATTAACTTTCACCGGCGGTACCACCCTTGAAAGTTCGAACTTGTCAGAATCGGTCACTTTTAGCGGCGGTACCGCCCTTGAAAAGAAAACCCCCACTGAAGATATTTACTATCAACGGCGGTACCGCCACTGAAAATTTATACCCCCACAGAATAATAAACTTTCACCGGCGGTACCGCCCTTGAAAGTACGAATATGTCCGTACGCTCAGTTTTAGCGGCGGTACCGCCCTTGAAAAGAAAACCCCCACTGAAGATTATCACATTCACCGGCGGTACCGTCCCTGAAAATAAACACCCCCACTGAAGATTACCACATTCACCGGCGGTACCGCCCCTGAAAATAAACACCCCCACTGAAGATTATCACATTCACCGGCGGTACCGCCCCTAAAAATAAAACACCCCCACTGAAACATTTATCGCCGGCGGTACCGCCACTAAAACCAAATCACCCCCACTGAACAAAGTTACTTTCACCGGCGGTACCGCCACTAAAACCAAAACACCCCCACTGAAAATCACAAAATAGTAAACAATAATATTAATAATCATAATAAAATTAATTCAAACCCGTAACTCCTCCTCACATTCGGGTCGCTTTGCGACTCATTTCGATTCCAATCTCGATGAATTGAATCTTCTTAAGAGACAATTAATATTAAAACCATAATCATCATCATATTTTGATAATAATAATTCCAATCATCATATTTTGATAATAATAATAGTAATAATCGTAAAAATAATATTAGTAATAATCGTAAAAATTATAATAGTAATTAATATTATTAAAAGATATTGATCTAACACTCGATTCTACATATTCACTTGAAGTCTTGTCTACCGTAATAATCATAATAAGAATCATAGTAAGGAAAATCATAATCATAATAATTATAATCATCATATTTTAATAATAATAATTAATATTAATCATAATAATGTAATATTATTATTATTGTTATTAGGCAATTTACTTGGTCGAATAATCGTTATTTTCGAACTTTCTCCAAATTTTTCAGATGTCTAAATCGTTATTAATCATATCGATATGATTATTATTAATAATAATAATAATCCTCATCATCATATTTTCATAATAATAATTAATACTAATCATAATATCGGTTCTACATTTTCGCTAGAAGCTTTGTCTAATAATAATAATAATGTTAATCTTAATAATTATACTAATGATATAACTATCACCGGCGGTTAGTACAATTACCGCCGCTGAAAGTCTTCAATGGCATGCAATAACGTTGATTATTTTATGTTTTTCACCGGCGGGGTCACTTATACCGCCGCTGATAGTTCGTTTTCACCGGCGGGGTCTCTTATACCGCCGCTGATAGTTAGTTGTTCACCGGCGGGGTCACTTAAACCGCCGCTGATAGTTAGTTTTCACCGGCGGGGTCACTTGTACCGCCGCTGATATTCTTACTAGTTTTAAGTTCTTGCAGCCGCTCACACGAACACAAAACCCTATCTCGCAGTCGAGTCGTCGTTCTGGCTCTCTCTCTCTCTCTCTCTGAAGCGAAGCGAGTCGTCCTTCTTCCTTCTTCTGCGAGTCGAGTCGTCCTTCTTCTTCTTCGCTGTAGCCAGGGACCGTTTTGCATCGCTTCTCTCTCAGGTGACCCCTCTCTCTCTCTAGCTCGCTCTGGCTCTCTCTCTCTCTCTCTCTCTCTCTCTCTCTCTCTCTCTTTCGATGCAGTAAAAAAACAAACGAGCACAAATCGATTAGGTTTTTTTTGTGTGCTGAAATTAGAGTTTTTTGTGCCGAAATTAGTGTTTATTTGCTGAAATTAGGGTTTATTTTGCTGAAATTAATGTTTATTTGCTGAAATTAGGGTTTTTTGTGCCGAAATTAGTGTTTATTTGCTGAAATTAGGGTTTATTTTGCTGAAATTAATGTTTATTTGCTGAAATTAGGGCTTTTACAAAATTAGGCAGAAATTAGGGTTTTTTTGTGCCAAAATTAGTGTTTATTTGCTGAAATTAGGGTTTATTTTGCTGAAATTAATGTTTATTTGCTGAAATTAGGGCTTTTACGAAATTAGGCAGAAATTAGGCAGAAATTAGGGTTTTTTTATTCTGATTTGCTGAAATTAGGGCTTTTACGAATTAGGCAGAAATTAGGCAGAAATCAGGGGCTATTTTGTAATTTGTAAAAACAGGGGATTTTTTTGTAATTTTAAAAATCAGGTGCATTTCGAAGAATAATTGATTCGGCACAAATTGAATTTATGCAGAAATTAGCGATTTTGATTTTACGAAATTAGGCAGAAATTGAATTAGGGATGAATAAATTAGGGTTTTTTTTCGAAAATTAGGGATGACTTAGGGTTTTCCAATCCGCGATATCTTGACTTAGGGTTATTTTTCTAAAATCAGGGGCTATTTTTGTAATTTTAAATTGTAGGAAGAATATTCGAGTCGGATGAGTGAGAAATATGGTGATAATTGGGAGGAGGATCCGGATCTTTCAGACGATAACAATGTGTTTGTCCAATCGTCCGGAAATAAACCGAACGGTCGATATTACGCCTTGGACTGCGTTCTGAAATCATCTGAGGTATATTTTTTTCAATCATAGTTGTGTAATTCATAAATTGTAATTTTGTAATTTTTTTCAGATGTGGCCACACGCATCGCATTCTTCTGTCGATGATTCTGTTGACGGAGGTAGTCGTCGTCGTATGTACTCCACAGAAGAGTTGCAACAAATTATGGAGCAGAATGTGCAGGAGAAGGTGGAGGAGAGAGTGGCGGGGATGAAAGCCGAGATGAGAGCCGAAATGGAAGTCTAAATGAGAAAGCAAATGATGGATATGTTTGCGTCGATGAGAGAATCTGGATCTGTAAGTTTTTTGTCAGATTATATTTTTTTAATTTATTCTATTAACAAATTTAGGGTTTAGGTTTTAGGATTTTAGGGTTAGGGTTTATGTGTTTAGGTATTAGGGTTTTCGGGTTTTAGGGTTTTCGGGTTTTAGGGTTTAGGGTTTAGGGTTTTAGGGCTTCTTAGGTAAGGGTTTTAGGGTTTAGAGTTTTCGGGTTTTAGGGTTTAGGGTTTTAGGGTTTAGGGTTTTAGGGTTTTAGGGTTTATAGTTTAGGGTTTTAGGGATTAGGGTTTTCGGGTTTTAGGGTTTCAGGGTTTTAGGGTTTTAGGGTTTTAGGGTTAGGGTTTTCGGGTTTTAGGGTTTTAGGGTTAGGGTTTTTAGGGTCTATTAATCAATTTTATATTTGTTTTATTATAGGCTTCTAATGCACCGACACCGCCACAAGTTGGTAATGGAAGCAATGCCGAAGTTTGATTTAATTGCTTTGTTATTTTTAGGGTTTCGCGTTTTGTTTAGGGTTTCGGATTATGCTACGATTTCGGATTATGTATGTTATTTAGGGTTTTGGTTTGTGTGTGTGATATTATCAGCGGTTTATCAGCGGCGGCTTATCATTGTATCTTATTTTAGCGGTGATGCTCTTTTTTAGCGGCGGCTTATCTGTGGCGGTTTATCAGCGGCGGTGCACCGCCGGTGATAGTATCAGCGGCGGTATTGGTGATTTTCAGCGGCGGTATACCACCGCCAGTGATAGTGCTGTTTCTAGTAGTGATAATAATGGACCCTACCGTATCGACCTTCCAACAATCATGGGGCTTCGTTCGAGCAAGTTTATCACACGACAATAAGAGACTCTGGGCAACATGCTTATGGGCAATCTGGAAATAAAGAAACAATCGAATCTTCAAGAAGAAAGCGAGAATGCCGATTTTAATTGAAGCAGAAGGCAAAAATTCACTGCACTCTTGGATTACGGCAAACTTATAGGGCAGTCTGTTAGGATTAATTTTCTATGGATAATTTAGGATTACAAATCTTATATGAATCTTGTAACTCGTATGTATTGACGACTTTTTAAAATTCAATCAAAATAGACCCGCAGGAGCACGTTTCGTGCTCTAGGATCTTTTCAAAAAAAAAATAAATAAGAAATCAAAGAAAATAAAAAGAAAATATTAGGAAATATTAGGAATAAAAAGGAAATATTAGATAAGCAATTAGACATGGCTTTCATATTAGATTTGATTACTAAATATTGTTAAATTGGAAGAACTTTATTATTTTGCAAAAAAATAAAACCTATAATTCATGTTACAGTTTTTTATTTACATTGTATCTTATTCAATTAAATAGTACAAGTTATTTTTCTTGATAGAAATTAATTATGCAATATTTCAAGAGCATTTCCAAATAAAAAGCATAAACTAATATTTAATAAAACAATAACATATTTTCATAACTTATAACTAAGAATTTTAATACCATTACTAATGATAATTATAATTTATGTCTGACTATAATCATAATTTTTTTGTTGTTTTTATAATTTATCAATAACTATATTAATATTATTTTTTTTTGTCTTTTAAGCCTCCAAATCTACCTGACCGGCTCCGGATACAAATGAGATATCTTACAATAAATTGTTTGCACATCCAAACAAGTCCTTACTAGCGGTTCGCCGCTTCGTCAGTTCTGGGTCCTTCATCTCCAGTGTTTTCACAATTGGCTTTAACAGTTAACACAGAACACTGAACACTAGATGGAATAATTACTTTTTCACTCACCTCACCCACTAATTAATAAAGAGGTCACTTACTATGCTTCCCATTTTCCTCCACTATTCATCGATTCATGGGGGCTAATTGGTCTCTCCAAAATTTCCCCAATCAATTAATTATATTAACTGTTAATTAAAATTATTAATTATGTTAATGACTAATATAATTGTATTAATTATTAATTATATTTGAATTAACTGTTAATTCAAAACACAATTAACGATTAATTGAAAATATATGTACAAATTGGAATCCCCAATTAATATCATACCCCATTATTCAATGCATAGTGAATAATGGGAGGAATCTCAGGGGCATAATATAATTTCCCATTAATAAAATAGAAGTAAACATTTATGACTACTAGGAAAAAAGATAGTAACATAGGTCATAATTAAGTAGGCCTAAGCACGCGCTTATTGTTCCGAGATTAATAGTTATGAAGCTTATATGGTTCCGAGATTAATAGTTCTGAATAATAAATACTCCAAGCAGTGGTTCTGTATGGACCGAAAATTGGGCCAATCGAAACACGCCACGCTTGCAAAAAAAAAAAATTATGGACTGTTGTGATTCGTTGGATTTCGTTGTGTTTTTTTGGATCGGACATACTAATTACTAACGGGGTTATATATTCAGCCCCAACATCAAAAAAGAACCTCGTGGGTTGTTTAACTTCTTTAATTGATTCGATTAAATATTAATTGACATGTTTAATTGACACGTAAATAATTTATAATATGTTAATATTGATACATGTTAATTGACGGATCAATTCAATTAAACGTATTAATTAATATTTAATGAAGTCAATTAGAAAGGCTAAACAACCCACTAACCCTCCTTATGCCACCTCATCAAGACTCTTTTTTTGATGTCGGGGGACAAAATATATTTTCCCATTACTATACGCTGTATGGTTTATTTTACATGGGTTGATCCGAACTAATTTGTCAAAATAAATTATATTTTTCTCACTCGTAGACTAATTATTTTTAATAATATGAATTTACAAGTGTTAATATTAATTGTCCGAAGCGTGGTGATCATTTTTTATAGCGATAACGATTATCGTGCGCTATAACGCATGGTGTAATTTGTAACACATAAATAATTAAATACCAATATATACTAAAAAATAATTTTAAAAATAACAAATATTCATATTAAACATCTCAAATAAAAATTAAAAAAAATAATGAACAAAGTATTTGAAAACGACCATCAATATAGAACATCTCAATTTGAATAGGAGGATTTTTTTTGTTTATTTATCGACCAAAACTATTTTAATTATTAAAAAATTTCATGAAATATTTTTTTAATTGAATTCATTTGATTTTTTCATAAATTCATCAAAAAAAAAATTATTTAGATATAGTGGGCTACAAATTGTTGTGCGCATCGTTTTGTCCATAAAATAAATTATATCGGTACATATATAACGTAACGTTTAGCGAATCCATTTACCATCATGGTTAATTCACACATTTTCTTATTTTGCACATATCTTAATCCCTCATATTAAGGCACGTCATAATGATTATTATCCATTAATTTGTGTGATGTATCATCATCCTATCCATTAATTTTATATTAAATCATTCAAGACATTTGAATTGTTAGATGTAATGATGCAGTTTGGTTTTATTCATCCATTTTTATTTGATTTTTTTAAGATCATATTCTATGTAGATATGTGCGTGTCATTATTTTATAAAAACTTTAAAGTCTTCTCTTTAAACCATGTCATTCTTGATGTTTTAAATTCAAACCATGCGATTAAAATCAGATCTTTGATAGTAAATCTTATGTTCACATGGCAAATATTTATGAAAATTTTTGTTAAAATTTTCTTTTGACATACACAAGTTATACAATTTTGTTATTTAAATTTTTTTGTTAGTATTTAATATTTACAAATGATCTATTTCTCTCTCTCATCCTATTAATAAATATATATATTTTGAAATGAAACAATATAATATTTTTTCTATAAGTTAAATTAATATTATTCTAAGAATTTTAGTTTAAAAAATTGGTCAAGCACATTCACTTGAATTTTCTTTACATTTTAACATCTATATTAATATAGTTCATACATGATATTTTTATATTTTGAATTTATGAAGAAATTAAGTAAGAAAATATAATACAAAATAACATATATAAATAATTAAATTTAAATAGTTACTACTTTTATGATAATTATAATAGTTAGAATCCTATATTACTAAGTATTGTTATATTTGTGTTTCCGTTTTTCACAACTTTAAAATATAAATAACTTCTTAAACTTATAAATACGATATGAATACTATTGTTATTTTTAAGTTGTAAATTTGAAAGTAGCATATGATGTGAAATAATTAATTATATTTTTCTAAATTAAATTTTAATATTATTTTCATTGTTTAATATAATGTTGTGTATAATTTTCATTGTTTTGTTTATCAACAAAAAAATTATCAGTATCTTATAATTGATTATGTGTCTTGAGTATATTGGTTGTATATTTCAATGTTTCTATTTATATTACGTGAATTATTGTGTGCAACAATAATATTATTTTTGTAGGTTGTTTTCGTAAAATTGTTTTATGCTTCAAATATTATTATTTGTTAAGTATATGTATTAAAATTTGATTAAAAAATAAGCTATTTTTCATCATAACATAATATAGTTGTAAAATATATTTTTAATTATAATTAGATTTGTTATATAGAATGAAATAATTTTCTTTATTATGATTTTATCATTTTCATCATAAAAATTATCATTCAGAATAAAAAAAAAATATGGTTTTCATGTTCGTGGCACTGCGCAATGTTGTCCTATATATACTTCAAAGCACTTAACATATTGTTCTAGATTTCACGAAAAAATGCCGTGTATTAATTTCACTATTGCATTCACATTTGATCATGTAAACTTATGTGAAATGATGAATAATTGAAAAAACTTAGTCTAACATGAACCTAACCAATAAAAATAGTCCACATCATTAATATATGATGATGTGGTTTTTTTAAAATTTTTAAAACATAGTGTAAAAATTAGGGACACTTAAATGACTACAAAGAAAAAATATTTATAAAAAATCAATGATTAATCAATTGTCCAAATTTTTGCCAAATATCATTATCAATGGTTCAAATGAAAGTGATGATGTTAAAAAAAAAATGATGACGTGGGTCAAGAAAATTGTACAAAATTGAGTCCAAAATAATGGTGTGGGTAAATTTTGTATGGAGGCTAATTTACTGTGCCCTCGTATTTCCCGTTACATCATTTATATCATATATTAACCATTAATAATCCAAATAATTAATAAATTGATATTTCATTAATAATTCATTAATATATAATTAAAATACATATAAATTAATAATTTTTAATCAATATATTATTTGCAACGGTTAATGAAATGTCTTTTTATAATCTTTTGTTTGTTTTTGAAACGGTCTTTTATTAATAATTAATTAATCGTCAATTAATTGTTAATAAGGACACCGTTAAATTTCCCTTTTGTATGCCATTATATCTTTGTTTGTTTGTGTTCGTCGTATATATAACTTTTTCCACCTAATTGTTTATCTTTGGCATACGAAACATTCGATAGAATCGTTTCATATTCGCAACGCCTCGTTCCCTGCAATTTAACACGTTCACAAGCCGTTCTTTTTTTGAAATTTCTAATATCATACGGAAGAGGAAAGGTTTCCAAATCTTTGAACTGGTAAATTGAAAAAAAAAGAAGCAAGGTATTATATTTATATTTATATATTTCCACTCATTCTTTCACATTGTCAGGAGAGAGAAGAGAAACAAAGAAAAGAAAGAAAGCATGAGCAGCTCCAAATCTGAGGACGTTAGCTTGGTTCCTATTATCTTCTCCTGGTCTCTGAAAGATATTTTTGACAGAGATTTTTTTAAAAGCAAGGTCTGCTTAATTAATTCTATGATCATAGTTTTGCTAATTATTGACTAGTTCAATTCAAGATTTCATTTAGGTTTTTGAATTTTGAATTAGTATTAAATATTAATATTAATAACCTTTTTATTTTCTCAATCTAAGGTCGAGAAGATACCGAGGACCTTCAATTCATACAAGGAATATGTAAAATATTTCTCGTACCCTCTGTTGGAAGAGACGAGGTCTGATATGTGCTCAGCACTAGAAGGTTTCTCTCACTTACCTTTCATTGAGATTCTAACCATGGAAGAATATAAGCCAGAGGAAGAAGACAATCTTCCGGCAGTGGAATCAAATACAAATTACCCATCCGACCTGACAAGGACAAAGCGCAATCGTAATCCGAAAGAACTTATGTACCGGATTACTGTGGCCGACCCGACAAAGGAAGAAAACTCGAGGGAAACTTATGTTCCAAAGGAGGAAGATATAGTTATTCTTTGTGAGCAAAAACCAAAAGATTTATCTGATTTGACGCGTAATGATTGGAGTTATATAATTGGATCAGTGAAATCATTCTACAAACCAGATGAAGAAGAAGGTCCTGAGCCCTATGATGGCAAAGCCATTATTAAGGCTTCACGTGAGGTTTCTTTCGACATGGATGAGGAGACAGTGAAGCTCAGAAAACCGCTTTTTGTGGTCTTTTTGGTTAACATGATTACGAACGATCGAGTTTGGAAAATGCTAGATCCGAAGTTAGAAGGTTCTGCTGTTATTGACAGGGCGTTAGATTTCAAATCGCCGGTACCTACTCAGACCCCGTATTTATTTCTGTTCTGATCTAATATTTTTTGAACTTTTACCAATTACAATATCATCATATTGTTAGCACCTAACCTTGATTACAAAGTTAATAAGTTCATTTTACTCAATAAATCATTTTTCTTTTCTGATAAAATTAACTTTTTTTTATGTCTTTTGACAGAGTGACATTAAAGATGACGAATTTCTTCTACCTTCAATCGAACATTTCAAAAATTTAAATGGCAAAGAATCTCTTGAAATTTTGCATGAAATGAATTTGAATGACTCTCAGTTAAATGCAGTTCTAGACAGCATTTTTTCATTAAAACACCGGCATAGGTCTTTGAAACTCATTTGGGGCCCACCGGGTACTGGAAAAACAAAAACGATTAGTGCAATTCTACTAGCCATGTTATTCAATAACCATAAGACCGTTACATGTGCACCGACTAATACGGCTGTTGTAGAGGTGGCATCTCGCTTCCTAAAATTGGTCGATGATTCGTCCGATTTCTTTTTGAATGATATTACCATATTTGGAAACAAGGAGAGAATGAAATTAAATGACAATCTCTCTGTAATTTTCTTGGAGAGCCGTGCTAAGGAGCTTCTGAAGTGCTTTAAGCCAAATACTGGCTTTACACACTGTATTAGGTCCTTAATGGATATTCTTGAAAACAGTAGCAAGCACTATGAAGAATATGTCAAAAAGGAGATGGGCTCAAAGGTGATGTTGTTTAGGGAGTTTATGAAAACTAAAGTTGGTGCAATTGCAGGAGATCTCAAAGAAAGAATCAATATTCTTTTTAGTCATTTTCCACGTGACTTAATCTCGCAAGAAGCGTATGGAAACATGCGTGACGTACTAGAATTGTCGCTGATCTTGAAGGATTTGTTTCCATTTTGTGGTATCTCTGATCAAATTTTGGAAATGGAACTGAAAATAGAAGTTCCAAGTGCACCTTCGATATCCCTTTTGGGCGATTTGTTGAAAATCATTGCGGAAAACAACTGCACCGTTTCACATGTGGTACTAGCTAGAGATCTTTGCGTCGAAAAATTGCGGTACTTGTCAGAGAACTTGAAGGTTCCTCAGTTCGATAGACGACGTTCCGTTGAAGATTTTGTGTTGAAATATGCGAAGAGCATATTGTGCACGGCAACGAGTTCATTCAGACTTCATAGAATCAAAATGGATGATGCAGTCAAAATGTTAGTAGTTGACGAGGCGGCACAATTGAAGGAATGTGAGTCTTTGATTCCTCTCCACCTCGGGATAAGGCATGCTGCTTTCATCGGCGACGAGTACCAACTCCCTGCTCTTGTGAAAAGCAAGGTTCTTATTTATTTCTTGATTTAGTTAAATATAAGAAATAAATCAATATAATTGTTGCAGAATTATATTACATCTTCAATTATGCATTTATTTGTACTTGTAGATTTCTGACGAGGCGGATTTTGGAAGAAGTCTTTTTGAGCGATTAAGCTTGCTAGGATATGAAAAACACCTTCTCGATGTTCAGTATCGCATGCATCCCGCGATAAGCAAATTTCCTATTTCAAGTTTCTACAATAATCGCATCTCAAATGGCCCCAACGTGACAAACCCCACATACGAGAGGAAATACCTGACGGGACCGATGTACGGTCCATATTCGTTTATCGATATCGAACAGGGAAAAGAATCAACTGACAAGTATGGAAGGAGCTTACAGAACCCAATAGAAGTTGCTGCCGTAGTACGCATTATAAAGTTGTTGTTCAAAGGTGCATGAGAGGCTCTTAGTGTGGGTTTTAGGTTTATGGTTTTAATTATTTTGCTCATGCATATACTTTTGTTATTGCAGAATCAGTAAATGGCAAAAAGGATATTAGAGTTGGCGTGGTTTCTCCATACAATGCTCAAGTGAAATTGATTCAGGAACGGCTTGGTAAAACATATGATTTACATCCTGGATTTAGCGTGAAGGTTAGATCGGTTGATGGATTTCAAGGTGCCGAGGAAGACGTGATTATAATTTCTACTGTTCGGAGCAACAAGACTGGATCGGTTGGGTTTTTATCGAATAAAAATCGTACCAATGTTGGACTTACAAGGGCAAAGTAATGCATTGTGTTTTTTGATCTTCTGTTTGTGACTAAACTCTAAACCATGAACCTTATTATTATTCATGATTTTATGTAGGTATTGTCTATGGATCATTGGGAATGCGACCACGTTATCAAAGAGTGAGTGTATTTGGCAGAATCTAGTTACTGATGCTAAAGATAGGGGCTGTTTTTTCAAAGCTGATAGTGACCAAAACCTTTCTGATGCTATAATTAGAGCCGTAATTGAACAAGATGATATCGATGATCTCAGTCATTTCAATTCTCTTCGTATAAGGCCAAATTTCAAGGTAATGATAATTTAATTCAATAAGAATTATGGAAATACAGCATGACGTGTAGTTATTATGAAATAATATCAATGTTTGGTTTAATGTATTATATTGCTGATATACATTGTTCAATCTTTTGTCTAGGCATTTCGCCATGGTTCAGGCTCTCGTGGTAAGAAGAAATGGATTAAAGACTAACAATCGAGAGCAATTTGTCTTGGTAGGAGAGTTCCAACGCTCGTAGTTGCAATTATAATTCTCAAATTTATGTATCTTGTTTAGTTCTTCTAGTTTACCAAAGAACTTTGCAACTTTTGCTTAGCTAATGTTTGACTTTTATGAATGCATTTTCTTTTACCTTTGCTACTGTACCGGTTTGGTACAGATACGGATAATGTTTTCTTTTTTTCGTAGATGACTGATTTTTCTTGACGCGTGTGATATATATATATATATATATTGCATTAAAAGCATCCAACTATTTACAAAGTGTCACTATTACATAAATTGTCATATGGTTGATCAGTGACAGAATAAACGGACGCTCTGAATCCCCACAATTTTCTAATTTCGTTTGTTTTTTCCAAACACAAAAAGCTCGGCCCATTGGCTTCATCGCTCAAGGCCTTTAAGATAGGATTCTTTATTTTTTTCAAATGCGTTTCTTTAATCCGGCTGGTCCCTTCTTATTTGCGGTTGTTTTCAATTTTTTTTTTTTTTTGTTAAAATAATATTGTTTTGTAGTTACTCAATTAGTAGACTAAATATGTATAAAGGATGCTAATTAATTATGTTATTATGTTGACTGAACTTGATTATAAAAAAAGATATTTTGGTCATTATAATTTATATATCATTTTATCAAGTATTATTATTCCATGAAGTTTTGCCGAATATACTTTGAATAAAATGGAATAGAGGGTTGTTTTCTTCCATTGTTCCACTATTCAGTTTATGGAAGCATTTCTTACATTTCTTGTTTTTTGTAATCTTGATTTTTATCTAGTTTCTTAATTTCACTTAAATAATATTTTTAATTTCTATGTTGGCAACGACTCATAAAAAATGTTCAAATTATATAATTATAATGTATTTCCATGCATTAACCGCTTCTAAGTATTTTAGTAATGACTATCGGTACGTCCAAATAATTTCCTCACACATAATTCATGATTCTTTTGAATGAGATATAAATGCATATTTATCTTGCCTTGACTACTTGTAGAACAGAAGAAATTATTATTATTAATTTGAATATTTTATATTGTTTTATTTACATTTTTAAATTAATAATATTTTAGAAGATATGGAAAAACAAATGATAACTCTAAACTTATATCACAAAAGTTTATGTGTGTCCTCACAAAACCTCAAGATTTAATCTACAAAAATTATTTCTATTACAAAAATCTCTAAAATACTACATATTAATTATCGTACATACTATAAATAATTTGTTAATTTGCATTGTATTTACAAGAAAAGGATGATTACTAATGCAAATAAACAAATATTCAATAATTCAATAATCGTATAAATCGTGAATATCTAATTTGGTTGAGGTAAAACTAGACCAACCTTTTTTGGTACCAGGAGTCTTCAACATGACTCTTGTCCAAATTAAAAAATCTATTAAGGCCGAAAAATTATTCAAGTTAAATCACAAAAAGAAATTTTCGAAAGCCCAACAAAATAGAGTAATGATACAAACCACACCTTTCTTCCCACGAATTAACCACACCTGTCACGTGGCAGCCAATCGTTTTCCACAACTTTTGCTGCAGCCAATCACTGGCTGCCACGTGACAGGTGTGGTTAATTCGTGGGAAGAAAGGTGTGATTTGTATCATTACTCATAGGCCATCTCTCTTGAATAAAAATAAAACTACTATCATTCCAAAACAAGGTGTCATTCATATAAAGCCCATGCTAAATCATAAAGAAGCTAGAGCCTAAATCATTAATTTATTGAAAATTGAAGCTAGTCATCGAGCCCATTTAGATAAATTTAAAAATGATAAATTGAGGGCTATTTGTGGGCTCGAGCCCATTGCATCAAATGATGGATGCATCTCACGAAGATATACCTGATCATAATTAATTAAACATGTCTATTTTGGAATCAAACCCTTGCAAGTTCAAGATGTATGGCTAATGGGCCTGGTGCCGAGCCTAAGATCCGAGAAAACGGACCCCAACAGATTGCTCTGACTATATTAAAAAGTTATTTTAGTAATATGAATGGCCTTGACAGTTGACACTAAATTCAAGAGCCACGATTCTGAGACAAATTCCCTGTAATAGAGGGTTGTGTTTGTAATAAATCATTAGGGGTATATTTGTAATTAAGTGAGATTAGGTGAGATTATGTGAGTGGATTAGATTGAATATCTAGGGGTCTCTTACTATAAATAGAGACCCTCTTCATTGTAATTAAATCAATATAAAACTAATACAATCTTTATTCTATTTAGATGATTGTCTCTCTCTCTCTCTCTTAATCATCTACAATCTCTCTCTCTCTAGTTTCAACATGGTATCAGTGGTAAATCTCTGATTTACTAGGAGATTTAGGATAAAAACAGTGACCTCAGAGATCTTGAGCAAGTCAGAGGATCATTGAAGCTAGCAAGAAGAAGCACAAGAAGTTACCAAGAATTGAATTCCTCCAGTCCAGATCAAATCAAAGACGAGCCTCTCCTCTTTCAAGAAGTCTCCTCGAGCTTCGAATTGGATCTTGGTGAGCTTCACAATTCTGGTATACCACTCTCTTTCCTTCTTGTCCAGCTTCTACCATTGCTCATCTTCATCATTGGCCCTCAATTTTGGTTAAAGAACTACTCTTTCTTGTTCTTTGACTGAAATCCATCCTGTGATCGAAATTTTCTACTGGCATATTGACAATTGAATCAGATCTTGTCTGAATCTGGTCAATTGAATCAATTTTGCATCAATTCCCTCACTTCTTCTTCCACAAACACATTCTTGCTCGAATCTGATCATGGCTGACAAGATCATCACCTTTTCCAATCATCTTACTGCCAAATTTGATGGTTCAAATTATCGTGTTTGGAGCACACAAATCAGAACCTTAATAGGGGGTTATGGTCTCTCACATCATCTCGAAGGCACTGATCAGCCATCTAAAACAATCTCAGAGGCGAATGTTCTCAAAGCCAATCCTGCCTATCTTCGATGGATTCAACAGGATCTCTTTCTTCTTGGATGGCTTCATTCAACCATGGTCGAGGCATGTGTTACTCAGATTCTTAACTGTGAGTCGACAGCACAGGCCTGGGATACACTTCGTACCCTTTACAACACCACCACTTCCGCTCAGGTAATCCAAACTTTCTCAAAATTGGTTACTACTCGTAAAGGATCGAAGTCGTGCAGTGAATTTTTCAGAGAAATCAAGGGGTTTGGTGACCAGTTAGCTCAGCTAGGGTTTGGATTACCCGATTTTGTGGCTCCGGTCGCTCTTCTTCGAGGACTCGGTCCAGATTTCAACAGCTTTGTCTCAGCAATGTCCACTCGACCCAACCTTCCATCTCTCACCGAGCTCCATGGCCAACTTCTTAACCACGAGCAGCACTTACTCGAGCAAACAGCCATGGAGATTCATCCTCCTGTTGCTCTCGTGGCGACCTCGAATGGAGAAGGAAGAGGAAATGGGGCTGTCCAGCAGTCTCTCTCCAATCCCTCGCCTAAAGGGATCCCTCCAGTTGGGCTCCATGATTTATTATCAGCATTGGGCCAGCTCTCTCAGCCCAATCCGAATTCCAATCCAACAAGCTCAACTAATTCTGCTGGGTCAGCCTCTTCACAAGGTATTTTGGGCCCTGTTTATTCTCAGGACAATTTGTATCGGCCCATTTGCGAAGCTTTTGCAGCCCAGTTATTCAAACATAATAACAATAAGGGTGGCAAAAATAAAAATTATAAAAATAATCGAGGCGACAAGACGAATTCAAGCAATGGCAAGACATGTCAATTTTGTGGGAAACCAAATCACGAGGCGAACGAATGTTACAAGTTACAAAAGCTACTCAAAGGAGGGCAAGCTAATCTTGTTGAGACCTCTACTCCATCATCATCGGATGGCTGGTACCTCGACTCGGGAGCCTCAAACCATCTCACTTCCAATCTCAACTCACTTTCCTCGTACATGCCGTACTTAGGTAAAGATCGAATTCGAGTAGGTAATGGTCAAGGTCTCGAAATCAAACACATTGGCGACACATTTCTTTCTTCTCAATAATCTCAACTCAAATTATTAAACGTCTTGCATGTTCCTCAAATAACCAAGAATTTAATTAGTATCTCTCAATTTTCGAAGGATAATAATATATTTCTTGAGTTTAATCCACTTTGTTGTCTTGTAAAGGACCGCCACACCAATAAAGTACTTCTTCGAGCGTTTCTTCATGACGGGCTTTATCGAGTTGGACCTCCCCTTTGCACTCCATCACTCTCGGCTTTTGTGGGTGAACGAGTTTCCGCATCACTTTGGCATCAACGTGTGTGTCATGTTAACTTTGATCTTGTTAAAAATCTTGTTCAACAAAATCTCTTGAGTTGTAATTCAAAGAAAGTTGATTTTTGTAATGCGTGTAAAATGGGAAAATCTTGCAAACTTCCTTTTCTTTTAAGTCCAAGTCGCTCTTCCCAACCACTTGAGTTAATTCATTCTGATGTGTGGGGTCCAACTCAAGTCGTGTCAAACTCGGGTTCCAAAAATTTTGTCCACTTTACTGATGATTTTTCTAGGTATACGTGGATTTACTTCATCCAATCCAAGGACCAAGTGGCGACTGTGTTCTCACTCTTTAAACGACAAGTTGAGAATCAACTCTCCACTTCAATCAAGACACTCCAAACCGATGGAGGTACCGAGTACTCACCTCTACATCGACTTTTTCCCGAGATTACGTTTCAACTCTCATGTCCACATACCCCGCAACAGAATGGCCTCGCCGAACGGAAGCATCGTCATATAGTCGAACTTTCTCTTTCGACAATGGCGCAAGCATCCATTCCTTCTCTCTATTGGGACGACATTTTTATAGTGTTGTCTATCTCATCAATCGAGTACCAAACAAGAACTCCAAAATTTCTCCATACCAAATTCTTTTTAACAAAGAACCCGACTACACCAATCTTCGAGTTCTTGGGTGCTTGTGCTTTCCATACACTCGGCCGTACAACACGCATAAACTTGAGGTACGCTCTATTCCTTGTGTTTTTCTTGGCTACACTCCCAATCACAAGGGGTATAAATGTCTTCATATACCAACTAACAAGATTTATACGAGCCGCCATGTGGTGTTTCATGAGACTCATTTTCCCTTTGAGTCATCTCCAACCAAGACAACCGAGCATTCCTCTCCGATCATTACGACCGAACTTCAAGTTTTTCAAGAACCACCTTCCACCGAAACCGCTTCAAATGCCAATCCACCTCACAATGAGGTACCATCTTCTCTCCATCCTATGGTTACTCGAACGAGAGATCATACACGCCGCCCACGTGTGTTTCCGGACCATGAGGTCTATACATCCACTAAGCATCCGGTTTCCACAACCCTTTGCTCAAGTGAACGTGAACCAACGTGCTTTTCTCAAGCACAAAAGGATCCCAAATGGCGAGTCGCGATGCAAGAGGAGATAAATGCTCTTCTTCAAAATAACACTTGGTCTCTCGTTCCATCCTCGAGTAATCAAAATGTGGTGGGGTGCAAATGGGTGTTTAAAATCAAACGCAATATTGATGGATCTATACAACGCTACAAAGCTCGACTTGTGGCAAAAGGGTATCATCAAGAGGAAGGAGTTGACTACACCGAGACGTTTAGTCCTGTAGTTAAACCCACGACCATTCGAGTTATCCTCTCGATCGCCCTCTCAAAAGGATGGTCCATTCGACAACTTGATGTAAACAACGCTTTTTTAAACGGTGACCTTGAAGAAGTGGTTCACATGCAACAACCCTCCGGTTTTGTTGATCCGGCTCAACCAACTCATGTGTGTCTTCTCTCTAAAGCGCTTTATGGTTTGAAGCAAGCGCCTCGTGCTTGGTTTACCAAACTTCGACGCACACTTCTCTCTCTCGGTTTTGAAGGCTCCAAAACGGATACATCGCTTTTTATTCGATATTCCAACCAAGAACTAATCTTACTTCTTGTTTATGTTGATGACATTCTCATTACAGGAAATAAACCAAGTGTGGTTGACAAGATTGTTCAAGAACTTCATCAAGAATTCTCGCTTAAAGATCTTGGTCCTCTTGGCTACTTTCTTGGAATCGAGGCAAAAACGGTTCAAGATGGCATTCACCTTTCGCAATCACAATACATTCTTGGACTTCTTGAAAGATCAAGAATGCAAGAAGCAAAACCTTGTTCATCTCCTATCATTGCCGGCGAACAACTTTCCAAACACAAAGGTGAGCCAATGAGTGATCCGAGCCTTTATCGAAGCATTGTTGGAGCTCTCCAATACGCGACCATTACGAGACCCGAAATCTCTTTTGCGGTTAATAAAGTATCGCAATTTATGCATACTCCCACCGAAGATCATTGGGTTTCGGTCAAGCGAATTCTTCGGTATCTCAAAGGGACTCTTGTTGGGTAATATCCCCGGCCCCGGGCCCGCGCAGCGGATATGTAGGCCCGGTCCGGTTCCCCGATTCCCGAGATCACGCCACGACTTCGAGGGTACGATGCAAATAGAAGGTTAGATCTTTACCGGTGCAAAATTGATTGCACACGAAGGGTTGATCGCTGCCTTCTTTCTCCTGTCACGTTGGTGACAATACGCGCGTCCCACACCACACGTCTTTCACCGCTCGTTGACTTCGCCGATTCGCTTGATTTCGTCTCCGACTCAATCTACTCGTCCGAATCGATCACAATCGTGAGAGCCTCAGTTGTTGCTCCTCTACGTGTATCCACCTTGAATCGCAAGACGTCGGTCACGGATGCACCTGCCTAGACGATGCACCGGTGAACTTGCTTAATCGAATTGATTCTCTAAACCGTAAAACACATTTTCACGGTTTCTCTCTTTTACACCTTTTCACTCTCTAGAAATTTGTCTCACAATTTTCTGGATAATTCTGAATGAATTGCTTAGTTAAGATGAGAGAGAAAATCCTATTTATATATAATAGGATCAGGATTAGCCAAAAGGCATGTATATCCAATATACACCCTCTCACACAGAAAACTGCATGAACCTGGTCAGTATTCTGTCCAGACGAAATTGATAAATTTCTCTGACAGAAAATCAACCAACACGAAAGTTGTAGATAATCTTATTATCTACACGACCCAATTTGGCCCAGACCAATTTGAGTTCGTATGCAAAAGTTATGACTGTTTTACTAACTGTATGTCATACTATTGCACCCTTTCGGTATTTCACAGAAACGACACTTATACTTCGTTCATATGAAATATATTTCTACATGAAGGTTATAGATAATCTAATTATCTATCTTACCCAATTTGAACCATTCAAATCGGATTTTCCTACTGAAAGATATGGCTACGAATGTACGACTACATTCGTTTATCCTTGTGTACACTTTTACGGTTGATCCTGAAACTGTATTTCCTTCAGTCTCCCACTCAATTTCAGATCTACCTAAAAGGTACTCATGCATATCCAATACGCACGATTTTAGAGAATATAGCTCGCGTATCAAATACCAAGCTATGCACATCCTATGTGCCAATTTTATGATCAAGCCCGACTTAGTACGACTCGTTGTGTGACCATGTAGGTTCGACTTAACGATGGCAGTAGGTTGTTTCCAATACCTACAAGCTCATGAGCGGGATCTAGTCACTCCATCATAGCTACCCATGTTAAACGAATAATGATTGTGATCATTGTGCCTATCTCGAATAGCGGTTACTAGTTCTCTTGTTAGCGATATCCGTTAATCAAAAGGCATGGTAATAGTCATCCTTATAATTTGATTAACTACACTTATTCCCCGATTCCGAGTTGAGTTAACAAATTTCAATCGATATTAACCATTAATATCATTGACTGCGGCCGCAGGTTTCGTTAATCGACTCATCGAGCGGCGCCTAAGAGATATCTCTTCCTTTCGGAATAAACAATTCCTATCTTGGAGACTCACATTGAATTCCGTGTTTCGGACAATACCCAATGATGACCCTTTTAACTCCCTGTTACGGTGAGCGTAAGATCATATCAAAGCATTGTGTTACGCACAAAACGCAATCAATGATCCCCTCAAGTTTGAAGAATCTAAAACCCCATCCGTCGCAAGTCCATATATAATGACTAAACCATGTCATGGTTTCGCGGCTTCGGTCATATCCAATACATGTAACCTAACATATATCTACGTTCCCGATTCGACAAACTCCTTTGTCCCATGATTAGCAAAACATAATCATCTCCTCGGCAAACGTACTAGTGTACGCGTTCAGTCTATCCAATAATAGAAATGCTTCTCTCTTAAGCAAGCTGATCCGCGACTAGGGATGTTTAGAAATGACACTTTAAGTGTGACGGTTTCGCTGCACATGGTCCTCAACCATGTCGACGTCCACACAAGTTCAAATCAAGGTTCATGTAACAATCATATTACACAACCCAGCACACTGTTTTCATATAAGGTGAATGCATATTTAATTTAAGTAAACAAAAATTTTAAAAGGAATGCATTCATATGGACTAAGTATTTGGGTGATACAACGTTTACCTATGGGTATCTCCATACCCATAACCTGCGAGGACTATCGTATTAGATAACTACACTCTACTCTCTTCTTCCTCCTCTAGGTATCTCCATACCCATAGTCATCGCATGACAGTCACGCGCGACTAGAGAGAGCGGTCTTGTAAACGGGTCCGCACGTTCCCGCTAGTGTTAATCATCATCAGGATTGGAACATTTCCAATACCTACGATCACATCTTTTCATAAAATTTCATGGATCAAATGAAATTTTCTGAGTATTGGCTAGAAGTGGTTGTGACCTCGGCATTTTTGGCATGTACTATTGCGTTCCACGCAATAAACAACCATAAATCCGATAACTCGTGGCTACGAGAGTTTGGTCATGTTTCCTTGATCCATACCACTTCCTTTTGCGATTAATAACCGCAATATACTCGCCTCCGTACATAGAATCATAAACTATTGGTCTTGTGGAACCATTCCACATAACCGTGTTTTCATTTAAGCAAAACATGTACACACTTTGTGATCGAAAGTCGTGCTACATATTTGGACGTGCTTAATCTTTGGAAACTGTTGTTGTTATAACTCTTTATAACCAACACGTCCTCCACACCATTATAGATAAAAATCCTGAATTCTTTCGCAAAGTATTCAAGGATAACATTCACCGCTATAAATACAGATTCTAATGGGTTTAAATATACATAACCATTATGTATATAAATGTGTAACCATTATACATTCACAAGAGTTAGTCTTATGTAATAGAATTACATTCAAACTCATGTGATTCCCATGAATTTATTGACGGTAAATTAGACGACTTATGTGTACGACGTATAGCCACATTCATATCATGACAGATATAATAGATCCTAACATCAAATGTAAGGCATCATATTATTACTTTTCGCGCTGCTTGATGTCTCACATGGAGCCTTTGAAAATTTCTGTCATTCGACATTTTGATTTAACTCCTCCAAGAAGTTAAATGTTGAAAACCATTTTCAACAATATGTCGATATATGTGTCATAACATAGAACGAGGAACTTCTTAGATCTATCCTATAGATCTTCACGCTTATTCATAAGCGGTGTAACGAGCATAATTAAGCACATTTTTAGGGTTTAAAATCATGAAAAATAATATTAAATAGACACAAAAACATATTATAATCTTTATATTTCATAATTCTTGAGGAAAATACTTTAATGATGAATTTGTGTTTATTTCAGGTAAAAAAGGCCAAATTTCCACAAATAAACCCCATGGCTGGATTCGTCTCGTCGAGACGAGCAATTTGGATATAAAGATCATGCCATTTGGTGGAAGGACGAGAAAGTCGCAAAATCTCTGATGAAACGGGTCACAAATCCTCTTCCATTGACCCGTTACACAATTGGCTACACAGAAACCTCTGCATCCAATCCTGCCAACCCTTAATACAGTTCACCACACGTAAGACCACATAGGGTCAGTATTGACTCGTTACAACTCAGTTCACAGCCCAAACCCTTTATCCATGCTTGATTCTCTGTGGCAGGCCCAATCTACAGCCCACACTAATTACTTTCTTTCTCTCTAAATAAACCAAGCTACATGAAAGGCCACATGAGAATATCACAGAATATCAATACACCCAGAAAACGTGAACCAATCAGAACTCACCAATTTCAGCCAATGAGAACAAGGCTTAACAAACTCCATAACCTCTCCATTTATTACGCACTGGACACCTCAGTTTTGCAATAACAGAAGAAAGTAACGAAGAAATATTAGCCTGCAATTTATTCTCTGAAATTCAATGGAGATGATGTCTCCTTCTCCAAATGACCTCGCCATGGCCGTTACGATGCAGAGCTCGTCGTACGAGCGACGTGGCTCGATTCTCTCTCTTCCAACAGCATCGTAACCAACCTGGGACCCACCAGTATCATCCCCTTCTCTCAATTTCGTGGACGAACAGGATTTCTCCAGTAGAATTCGGTTATAAAACTCACTGGTTGAGCAACGAAGAAGAAACCCATTCGAGTGGCCTTTTGGCCCTCTCTCTTCTCCTTCACCTTCGTACCCACTCTCTGATCATCACCACTCTCTCAATTCCCTTGATTCGAGCCAAAGTTTCGAGCTTTTCTCAGTTTTATCTCGGGTCAGAAACCTCCACAGCCATTAACGAACTCCAAGCTTCATCTCACCTCGCAGAGAGCTTCATTGGGGTGACAAAAGACCATAGGAGCTCTCCATATCCCTTTCCACCTCTTTCCTCCACCAGATTTGGTTCAAGCTTCGAGCTTTCTCAACTTGAACCCTGACCCGCCATTAGAGACCTTCAAGCTCCACTCCTCTCCCTCCTGGCAGCTTCATTGGGGTGACAACAGACCATAGGAGCTAGCCAGATCATCACCACATCCATCTCCACTCTCCATTCTCAGATTGGGTACTATCTCTCTTGTTAGGTTATTTTTGATATTTTCTTAGTTTCATGCTTGTTTAGATCCAGTTTTGTTTAGTTTTTAGAACTTGTTGAATCTGTTAAACCTTCTTTTACTTGTTATTTGTTGAATTGTGTGAATTGTTTGCTTGAATCAAGATTTAGTTCATCATTTCTGCCTTTATTCTGAACTGTTTTTAATAGTAGTTTATAAGCATTTATAGATCTGTTTGCATCTCATAAAAATATGTTTATTAATCTTGGATCTCTCTAGTTTATGTACAAATTTGTTTCACCTAATTTCATGCATTTTCCTAATTGTTCTGCATTTTCAAAGTTGAAGCATTTAATCTCTGATTTTCTGTTCTGTGTTAATTCGAAAATAGAAATAAAATAGTTTTAGATCTGATAAAAACTCATAAAAATAGTTTTCTGAATCCTTATGATTTCTAGTTTAATTAGTAATTTAGTTCATGTCATTTCATCAATTTTCCTATTTGTTTAGATCTAATCATTTCCTCTCTGTGTTTTCTGTCCAGTAATTAGTCTTGCATTTTTAGTTAATTGATTATTGCATATAAAAATCTATAAAAAATATTATGTCTTGTTTGTTTGATTATTGATCTGTGATAAAGGTTTCAAATAAATTGGAGTTTTAATTTGAGCTGTAAAAATTATTGAAGTTGAACTATTTCTGTGATCGAGTTTCTGAACACCCTTTGTTTGAGGAATTTTTATAATTAATTGGATTGATAAAAAGATCTGAAAATTGGAACATAGTCTCTCTCAGTGTTGAATTTGTTCTGTGCAATTTAGGAGAATTTTTGGGACTGTGAAAGTTGAATTAGAACATTAAACTCTAGAATTACCGTAATCTCCCTGTGGATCGATACCCTAACTTGCCATTTTGCTAAGTTTAGGAAGAAATTAAATATTGTTGAATTACTCAAATTAAGAAATAAACGACGCTTAAAAAATGAGTTTTCAAATGGCGCCGCTGCCGGGGAGATTTTTTTAGTGAATTTTTTTAGAGTTTCTTTTATTGCAATATTTGTTGAACTTTCGATATCTCACTTTCTCTTTCTCTTTTTGCATGTACACTCACGAAATCATGGAAACCAAGGAGCAACAAATCAAAGTGATGGGCGCATTAACCAAGGAAATATCGAAAATCGAAGGAGCAAGCCAAAGACTTCAACCGAAAATGGACAAACTTTTCGAAGACGCGTTCAATCACGGCTTAACCATAGATCTCGAAGAACTAATCGACACCACTCTCTCTCACTTGAAAGAAGAAATGATGAACATCGAGAAAACCCGTATCCTCGAAGAAATGAAGAAAATAAAACTCGAGATTCTGAACCAATTGATGACAAAGATAACTCAAATCGATGGAGCTCGAGAAAGGCTTCAAGAAAAATTCGACACATACTTCGAAGGGAAACCCGAGCCACACATACTCGAGGGTTTAATCGAAATAACCAAACTCCATTTAGAAGAAGAATTGTTGAGACTCGAGCAAAGTTCAAGTGTGGGGGAACATGAAGAAGATTCGAGCGATGAAGAAATTTTCGAATTCTCAAGCACGCATTTCGATGAACAAATCTCAAGCGATGACGAAGATCACGGAAGTCAATCTCATGACATCTCAAAAGGTGAATTCGTTTCAACTCCAAATTTAAATATAACAAACAAGAACTTTGATACTTCTAATGAAATTATTTCTCTCCCTTTTGTAGAAGTTTCAAAAAGGCGTACAAATTTCGATGAGCTCACGCCGCTCACAACACCGCTCCAACAAGACCCAATCTCACATGGCGGTTCACTCTCAAATGATCGTGACGTGACGGATCTATTTTCGAAGAACGACAAAACGACAATCACGCACGACAAACCAGAAGATTTTTCAACTTTTCTCGCATCTAAAACGAAATCTCCGCTCAAAGGTGGACGAAAATCCGCCATAAACGATAGCACGACGCACAATCCGGACTTCGGATAACCAAATGGCGTCGAGCTCGAGACGAAAAACGAGAGCGCTTGCGGGAGGCAACCCGACCAATTAGGTTTTTTCTTTCCTTACTCTTTTTCATTTTTTCGTTTTTTCTCGTTTTTCTTTCTTTTCTCTTTTGTCTCTTTTTTGTATAAATTTTTCTTGACGATTTTCATTTTTTTCTTTTTTCTCCTTTCACACGACAATTATGTGCATGATTAAAACAAGATAAGTTCACTGCTGTTATAACGGAATATGTGTTATAACGGACTATGCGATTTTTGCACTGCTGTTTTCGCTCGTTTCCAAAACGATCAATCATGAAACCTTTTCACGATTATTCCTAGATACTCTCAATCAACTATTGATCGATCTCTAGCGAATTTCACTTGTGATTTTAATGGAATTTGACATTCTAAATATGTAACATCATGCAAACGGGTACGAACTTTGATAACCCGTGCGTATATCTAATATACGACTATGATTCGACCCTCGAATCGATGGCGATCGCTCTGATACCACTGATGGGTAATATCCCCGGCCCCGGGCCCGCGCAGCGGATATGTAGGCCCGGTCCGGTTCCCCGATTCCCGAGATCACGCCACGACTTCGAGGGTACGATGCAAATAGAAGGTTAGATCTTTACCGGTGCAAAATTGATTGCACACGAAGGGTTGATCGCTGCCTTCTTTCTCCTGTCACGTTGGTGACAATACGCGCGTCCCACACCACACGTCTTTCACCGCTCGTTGACTTCGCCGATTCGCTTGATTTCGTCTCCGACTCAATCTACTCGTCCGAATCGATCACAATCGTGAGAGCCTCAGTTGTTGCTCCTCTACGTGTATCCACCTTGAATCGCAAGACGTCGGTCACGGATGCACCTGCCTAGACGATGCACCGGTGAACTTGCTTAATCGAATTGATTCTCTAAACCGTAAAACACCTTTTCACGGTTTCTCTCTTTTACACCTTTTCACTCTCTAGAAATTTGTCTCACAATTTTCTGGATAATTCTGAATGAATTGCTTAGTTAAGATGAGAGAGAAAATCCTATTTATATATAATAGGATCAGGATTAGCCAAAAGGCATGTATATCCAATATACACCCTCTCACACAGAAAACTGCATGAACCTGGTCAGTATTCTGTCCAGACGAAATTGATAAATTTCTCTGACAGAAAATCAACCAACACGAAAGTTGTAGATAATCTTATTATCTACACGACCCAATTTGGCCCAGCCCAATTTGAGTTCGTATGCAAAAGTTATGACTGTTTTACTAACTGTATGTCATACTATTGCACCCTTTCGGTATTTCACAGAAACTACACTTATACTTCATTCATATGAAATATATTTCTACATGAAGGTTATAGATAATCTAATTATCTATCTTACCCAATTTGAACCATTCAAATCGGATTTTCCTACTGAAAGATATGGCTACGAATGTACGACTACATTCGTTTATCCTTGTGTACACTTTTACGGTTGATCCTGAAACTGTATTTCCTTCAACTCTCACCCATGGATTGCTTTTTCGCTCATCGTGTGATCTTACTCTTCAAGCTTACACGGATGCGGATTGGGCGGGGTGTCCCGATGATCGAAAATCGACGACCGGTTATTGCATTTTTCTAGGACCGAACCTTGTTTCGTGGTCTTCCAAGAAGCAACCTACCGTGTCTCGATCGAGTACCGAGGCCGAATACCGTAGCTTAGCGATGGCTACTTCGGAGTTAATTTGGCTCCAATATCTTCTCCACGAACTTCATATTCCTCAATCCGTACCATCACTTTGGTGTGACAATGTTGGTGCAACCTATCTCACTCACAACCCGGTTTTTCATGCACGTACCAAGCATATTGAGATTGACTTTCATTTTGTTCGGGATTTAGTTGCCAACAAGAAATTACTTGTTAAATATATCCATACAAATGATCAAATTGCGGACGTGTTAACTAAAGGCCTATCATCTCCTCGGTTCAAACTTCTTCGAGACAAGTTAACGGTGTATCCTATACCCGTTACACTTGAGGGGGGGTAATAGAGGGTTGTGTTTGTAATAAACCATTAGGGGTATATTTGTAATTAAGTGAGATTAGGTGAGATTAGGTGAGTGGATTAGATTGAATATCTAGGGGTCTCTTACTATAAATAGAGACCCTCTTCATTGTAATTAAATCAATATAAAACTAATACAATCTTTATTCTATTTAGATGATTGTCTCTCTCTCTCTCTTAATCATCTACAATCTCTCTCTCTAGTTTCAACACCCTGGAACAAACTATGATCCCTAAAAGCTCTTTGAAAACAAAAAAAAAACACTAAGCAAAAAATAATAATAGGCAAAATTTCTCTTAATAACAATCAAAGAGACTCGGGTCCACAAGAAAATCCTGATCTTTGCTCTTTTTTAACAGCTCCACCGAGGGAGGAGGATGGACTTAAGCTTAAGTTTGACTTTGAAGTGAAGTATGAAGTTTTTTTTTTTTTTTAGCGAAAATTGTGTAGAAATCATGCAAGGTTTGAATTATGCTTGATTAATAATTGTGTGTCAATGTGAGTTATTATAATTAATGTATTATGATTTGTAATTTGAATCTTGAGCGTGTATCAATTGGATGTACAATACTATGAATTTTGTTGGGCATATCAATGAAAACACAAATGCATAGCTATAATACACACATACATGTCATCTCATATAATAACCCTACAAACATAAAATAATGTAAAAAATATACAACTACTATAAATTTATTGACTTACATTTCTTTTATTTACCAAGAAAATACGAAAGAAAAAGACAAAGTTGAATTATAGCATAATAATTACACAATTTAATTATTTAATTTTGAAAATACACGTCAGATTCAAATAATGTATTGCCATGCATAAACCGTTTCTAAGTATTTTAGTAATGACTATCGGTACGTCCAAATAATTTCCTCACACATTATTCATTATTCTTTTGAATGAGATACTAATGCATATTTATCTTGCCTTGACTACTTGTAGAACAGAAGAAATGATGATTATTAATTTGAATATTTTATGTTGCTTTATTTACATTTTTAAATTAATAATAGTTTAGAAGATATGGTAAAACAAAGGATAACTCAAAACTTATATCACAAAAGTTTGTGTGTCCTCACAAAACCTCAAGATTTCATCTACAATCATTATTTCTATTACAAAAATCTCTAGAATACTACATCTTAATTATCGTATATACTATAAATAATTTATTAATTTGCATTGTATTTACAAGAAAAAGATCATTACTAATGCAAATAAACAAATACTCAACAATGAGATAATCGTATAAATCATGAATAATATTCATTCATAGATTCATAATAAATTTCATTTTATTTTGGGAGGCCGGTTTAAGAAATATCGGAGTCACAAATTAATGAATTATTTGTTTAAAGTACATATTACAATTAAAGAGAATACTTTGGGAGTTTTGAAAAAGAAATATAAATTACTACATAGACATATTAGAGTAAAAATAATATCGTTCTATTCAAAATCAACTAGACTCGTCATTCAATATCTAACATAGTGAAAATATTAAAGAAATCCAATTAAAAACTCGTTAGTTTTTGCGTCTATATGAATTATGATAATCAACAATTAGTTTTTGCGTCATTCGATGAAATGTTTATGATATAACGTAAACATGATTCGGCAGAATTTGGTATACTCGTGAAAATATGGCATGCATAAATCGTGAGTGATTCTTGAGAATCTATAGGGTATTTGAAAATAAAATTTTGGTAGAGGTAATTTTTTGGAGTTTTCAAAAAGATAGAGATTTTTTTAGAATATCCAAAAAAGATAGGGGGTTTTTTGAAAATTTCCCTATAATAATAGAGTAATGATACAGACCACACCTTTTTCCCACGAATTGACCACGAATTGCCACGTGGCAGCCAGTTATTGGCTGCAGCTTTCCACCACTTTAGTTGCAGCCAATAGCTGGCTGCCACGTGGCAATTCGTGGTCAATTCTTGGGAAAAAGGTGTGGTCTGTATCATTTCTGATAATAATATACCTTTTGCGATATTATTTCGGCATTAATATACGATTTGTACTGTTACCAAAAATAATATAAATTAATAAAATTTCACAAACTCAAAAAAAATCATGAAACCCTGAAAGGGGTGAAGTTAACCCAAAAAAAAAAAAAAATCTTGGTGTTTTGACTTTTGAGTGGGTATATTATAAAACCAAAATAAGTTCAATAACACAGAAACGTAACGGGTTATAATACAGTATTGACTTGACCCGCTACATAGTTTTGCACTGGTTTGAAACAACAGAGAGTGAATGAAAATGCACGTGTAATAAATAAGCTCACTCACTTCTTCACTCTTCCCTTCCGACAACGCCGGACAACCCTAAATTCTTCTCTTCAGACAACTCAGGAAAAACCTAAGAACAGAAAGTATCCCCATCTTGTTTGTACACCATGGACGACACTCATTTCTTCCACGTCATTTCGATCTCTTTCTCTGCGAACTTGCGAAATTCGAGCTCTGAACAAGAACATCGATTATGGCGAGGTGTTTTCCGAGATTGTTTTGTTGGCGAAGGAAGAAGAAGGAAATTAAGGACAAGTCAGCAGAGAATGTTTCTGTAGCAGTTCGTGAGGTATTTGAATTTCTTATTTCTCTCTTTGTGTAAATTTAATTGGAATTCGGGGTTAATTGAGTCAGTTTGTGAATCAGGATAAACGTGAACCAGAAATCACAGTGATAATTTGGTGATAAACTCGTAACGGTTATTGAATCAATCAAATAAATAAATCAATTTGATAAGAACATTTGGGTTGGTACAATTTCAATTTCGACCCCAAAACCTAGTTAATTAAGTCGTGATAAATGTGATCCATAAATCAGTCATAATTTGGGGATATGATTTGATAAGAGCATTTGGGTACCATTATTCTGTCATTCAAGTAGATCAATTTGATAAGAACATTTGGGTATATTTTCAATTTCGACCCCAAAACCTAGTTAATTGTGAAATTCAAACACGGAAATGATTTCAGTTTGTAACTAAGTTGGTTGGAATCAAATTTAGTTTAAATTTAGTGCAGAAATTGTGAGGATCTAAATAATTTCTTTTGTTTCTGACAAATCCCGAATAAATTATTGTTTTTGATGTTGTGGAATCAGATTTCATCGGAGCAGGCCAAGAAGAAGAAGAACGTGTCCAATTCCGCTGGCGATACGGCAGTGGTAGGACCAACCAGAACCAGACCCTCCTCCAGCACGGTTCGTGAACGATTTATTAATTTTGTTGAGAAATCCCAAATCATTTATTTTTTGTTAATTTTGAATTGAAATTGAAATCAGCAAAACATTTATTTTGAGTTAATTTTGAATTGAAATTGAAATCAGGTTTCATCGGAGTGGGAGAAGACAGTGGTGGTGAGCGGAGACGGGAGAGCGAGAATGGAAGCAGAGATTCTTTTTGCTGGTTTCGACCAATTTGATGATAAAGTGCGAGGTGAAGGAGCATGCTCTGTCCTGTCTGTTACATTTGCCACTTGTATGGCCGTCCATGGAGATTCGATCTTCTCTGCAGAAACCTTCAACGACCTCATCATCCAAGGTACGATAGATACTCTTATGAATTCGTTTTGTTTATGTTTCTTTGATTAGATTTAGGACTCATCTCATTTTGTTTGTATGAAATTACTACTCTATTATATATATTAGCCCAGTAGAATAAAACCCTCGAGTTGTGTTGCAATTAATCTCTTTTAGGACTCGTCTCATTTGGTTTGCATGTATTACGATACTGTTATGTGAAATTAGGTTAGTATATTTATTGTAAATTACTAATTGAGTTTTTTTTTGTTGAATTCATGAATTAGGTGCAAGAGAGTGGCGGAGGATGCGCGACCACCCGCACTCGCGCTTCCATGATGGCCATTTTGATGTAGAGACGGCCCTAACGGCTCGTACCAGCCAGCTAGTGGCCAACCCGTCAAAGTCATTCATTGGCTTCATCAAATTGGATTACCAGGCGCAGAGATTCAGCACACAGACTTTGGGCATGTTGAGTTTTGACGAGATTTGGGCCGGAATTGGTGAAGTAGTGGAGAGGTCAAGCGGTCCCGTCTATTACGTGCTGACCTGGAACAACCATTTGTTCCTCCTCAGAGCTGACAAAACCGAATACCATTTAATAGAGACTCTTGGTAGTAGATTGAACGAAGAAAACAACCGAGCTCATATTATAAGATTTTCTGACGCCACCACTATAAAAGGAAATGGGGTGGGGATCATAACGGGTACAGCTTGCTGCCGGGTCTACCTCCAACAATTCATCGTGAACAGATTTTTGGGTGATCATGAAAAAGAGGTGGGGATGCTCGAACAGAACGACCATGCGGCATTCTTACTCTACCTCCAGAAGTACCAGGTCGAATGCACATTCATCGAGAGACCCGCGAAGCCGTCAACCCGATCCGGTATCCTTCTCGACAGAGCCGTCCCCGCAACCCGACCCGTCATCGTCCAAAAACAGACCTGCGGAGCAGGCAACCCGACCCGGTATCCGTATCGACAGAGTCGCGCCGGCAACCCGACCCGTCATCGTCGACAATAGACCCGCAACCCGACCCGGTATCCGTATCGACAGAGCCGCGCCGGCAACCCAACCCGTCATTGTCGACAAGAGACCCGCGGTGCCGGCAACCCGACCCGGTATCCGTATCGGCAGAGCTGCGCCGTCAACCCGACCCGTCATCATCGACAACAGACCCTCGGAGCCGGCAACCCGACCCGGTATCCGTATCGGCAGAGCTGCGCCGTCAATCCGACCCGTCATCGTCGACAACTCACCTGCTGCGCCAGCTCGTCACGTCCCCATTGAGGCAACAAGGAATGGAGATGTCCAGTTGGTCGCATTGTCCTCTGCTGCACTCTCTACTGGTATTATTTTGTTTTTCAACTCTTTCTTTTTCAACTAATCACTCTATTCTCTTTGATTTGAAGAGGGCCGCCCCGAAGAGCCTCATGCTACTGGTGGGAACAAAATCCTCTTCGTGCTGAAATCTGTAACTTTGCTCGTAAGTAATTGATGAGGGGATTCAATTCAATTCAAATACTAAAATGAAATTAGGTTAACTCGTTTGTTTCTTTTATTGTAGATCTTGTTTTTGGTGCTATGTCTTCTTGTGATGGCCAAATCGCCAAGCTTAATCAGGACACTTCATCAGTGTGGTATGCCTTTTTTTTCTTTTCGGTTTTGAAATTCTGAAAATATTAAAAAATCATTTACGCCTGACTTTTGAAAATCTTGATTTGTTTTATTTCCATACAGAAAGGCCATCACCAGAAGCGGACTCGGTCCACCATGGGGTACGCAAGGAGATACCGAGAGAGGATGAGAGAACTGGAGATCTACGTTTGACGGTTAATACCCGCGGCAAGGTCGCTAACAGGCTGGCCTTGCAAGGTGGGGCCCATTTGTGCAGGATTGAATGGGTACCAGGTGAGGAGGACGACGATGACGGTACGACTGACGGCAAATTCGACCGCGAAGGGAAGGAAGAATCCACTAGGGAGAAAGTCTGTACTTTCACCTCCAGCGGCAGCAAATTCACGGAGCATCGTGTGGTTTATTCTCGGTCTAGCCGGTTTTTCTTTGATTGCTGTGCTGGCGGGGCCCGCGGTACCAGTTGTCAATGCTCGAAACCTCGTAAATTCACCAGCCAAAGCCGATCCAGTTCGGTAGTCGTGCCTGGTACCGATACCGGGTTTCCGAGTTCGTTACGGTATGCAATTGAAGACGTTGATAGCAGTTCCGGTTTGGATGATGATGTGGCGAGCGATCAACGCAACTTTGAAGAATATAAGGTTAGATTTAAAAATGGGAATATTTCTATTTTTACAGTTTGGTCCTGAACTTTTGAATGTTAATTGTTTTTGCAGGAAATGTTCGAGCCAGTTCTCGAGAGAGACGGTTCTCATTTCGACAACTTTTCAAGGTAAATCTTTTCTCTACTGTTTTATATTCATGTATTTATTTTACTAATTTGTTAATGAAAATTTTAAAACTAATTAATTTTTTTTGGTGCGTGTGTGTTTAAAGAACAACAAAAGAATGGGCTGAGTTGTGTGACTGCATGAGGAGAACAGCTAATTGGACATGTCCTTGGGAATTTATAAGGTAATTTTTGTTTTATTTTGTGTTCTTTTGAAAACATTAATTAGCTATAAAAAATATTACTGATATTAATACTAAAATGCTGCATGCAGGGCAGAGACCAAGTACTGGAGAGCTCCAGTTTCTCAATGCAGCAGTGACTGGACGTGCTGTGCCGAGTTCTTCACAAGTCGGACATTTTAATGAAAGCTCTTTAGGTCCTTCCCACCTATACGATAAGTTTTTCATATCAAACCCCACTCCATTTCGTATTTTATTTAAGTAGTTTGAAATATCGATCTATCGTGGCGATCTCACACTAATGGCGATCTGACTCGAAATTCTAAAGTGGCATGTGAGAAATGTGGGATTTACCGTGGCGTTTTTTGTGGAGTTTTATCGTGGCGTTTTTTGTGGGGTTTTATCATGGCGTTTTTTTGTGGAGTTTTATCGTGGGGTTTTTTGTGGGTTTCAACTTGTTTTTATTTCTCACATGCCAATTTATGGTTTTGATTTCGTGAGCCATTAACCACTTTAAAAGCATCGTTGATCATTATTTCAATTAAATATCTTTTTAAAAAAATATGATTTGTTGGGGGGTTGTTTGAAAACTTTAAAATTTTGCGGGATGACGAAAAGATGACTTTTAACTGACTTTTGTGATTAGTTATAAATTTTATAATTTTTTTTGTTTATAATTTAATTGATTTTATTTTATTGCACAAGTGTGCATAGTTAAATTTTAAATGATAGTGTCGATTCATACGCTGTTTTAACTTGCTATTTTTGAAGCAAGATATGCATATTGTGGTTTATAAATGATTATGTTTTGCTTTTTAAGATCAATTAAGATGATAATGAATTCTAAAATTTATTCTTAGTTTTGGATATTGGTTAGCCTTATCATCATGATTATGTTCAATTTTAAATATTATTGGATACAAATTTGGTATCCATAAATTGAGATAGTGGGACATGAATTTACTCTATTGATATTAGGCCCAATTAAATGGTCATATTGGTATACCATATAACTAACTCACCATGAATTTACTTTATTGATATTAGGCCCATTAATTTTACCCCCAACTATCAGTCAATGGGTCTGTAGATATATTGGGCTAAAGTAAGTTCATATAATTTTACCCCCAACTATTTATAGCTTAAATTCTCAAAATTGTTATGAATTTACTTTTGTCAATTTTCGACCCATGAATTGTGTTCCCATATTTCCAATAGATACTGGGAAAAATATCACATATTAGTGGGGTCAAAAATATTAGTCTAGTTCAATTGCCAAATTTGTCATCAATAAAGACATTTGTTTGTGTTTATATTTTTTTATATCAATACACCTACAATATCTAGAATGTGAAGAAGTTAAATTCAAGATTTATTCAACAACTTACTTAAGGTGATGTACAATTTTTTTTTGGCAATCACAAACATATTTAGACTTAATTTTGATAAATTTTGATAAATTCTTGATTGATTATGAGTAAAATCACCAAAGAGTTCAGAAATGAGATCAATTAAAAAGGTTCATAAATAAATTAAAGAACAAGGCCTCTTCTTTCATGCACCAACTATTCTAATTTGTTTTATTGATCCAATCCTATTTTTTTTATTCACAAAAGGGTATATTTGGAAAGTACCTTCAACAACTCGTTTTACTAACTCATTTCTCTACTCGCAACATATCATTAAACATTATTTCTTCCTAATTAAAACCATTTTTTTTTACCCAATTTCATTTAATTTGTATCATGGATTAACGACTCAAAAGACAAAACCACCTTTTCTCCATTATCTTTTCTTCTTCTCTTCCCAATGGAAATTTTCTCATTTTCTAATTTGTTAAATATCTGTCATTTTCTCATTTTAGAAATGTTGTAGAAATTTTTGAAGTTGTATTCGAGTTTGTAATATATGTAGATTTTGTTCAAATGGAAATATATATGTTCATATATAGACAATGAATTAGTAAGAGAGGGTATGATCTAAGCATTCCCATTGTTAAAATTTCATATTTATTTTCTTTCTGGGACTGAACAAAAATTCAGCAGTGTTGTGATATTTTTGGTCTATTGGGCCGTAATATCACTGGGGCTTTTTTTTCTTTTTTTTGGACTCAACATATATATATATTTTTATTTCAAAACTAAAAAATCGTTAAATGTACAGTGTTTTTTTTTATTCATTTGCTTTTGTATTTTCTTTAATGGAATGGGAAAATGAAGGAGTATTGTGGCTTTTTTTTTCAATGTTGGGCCTTCAATTTTTTTTTACTCAATAAAATCTATGGGCCTTGAATTTTTTTTTTACTCAATAAAATCCTTCTTTTTTTTTAGAAGTTGAAAATTTGTCAAATATCAGGCATTTCTTCATTTTTCAAAATCCACCGGCCCAATTCAGCTCCAATTAAAGAGAATTATAGTGTTGAATTTATTCTAGAAAGAGGATCAAGGCTTTCAATACGTTTCGGTTACTCAAATTAGTAGACCTTAAATTCAATCGGAGGGCATATATGATGTCACAAAAGTGAGAAAAACTTCTTCGATGACATCATCATGTTAATTAAATTAATGGTTAATTGAGTTGAAAATTTAATTTTAATAAAATATAATAGGTACGGATCAATTAACAAGCATATAAATTAACAAATAATTAATTTTAATTAAGATTATGATAGGTACGGGCCGGGCCGGTTAACAAAAAATTAGCACACACTCGATGATGTCATCGAGGATATTTATCCCATTTTTGTGGGGACAAGTATAATTTTCCTTTCAATCGAGTACAATACTACATATTTCAAGTGTATGTTTGTGTTAGCTGGATTGTACAAATTACTCCATTTTGTCAGAAAATTTTTCCTGATTGCCTTGGTTGCTTTTTCTAAAGAATCTTGTAATAAGTTAATAACAGTCAACGATACAGGAAATTGTGATCTGAGATACAAGACCTCTTAAATTTATCCATTATTCTCTGAATAGTGTAGTTATGAATCGATTTCATTCAATTAAGTCTGAAATTACTATCAACGACAGTCGACAGACTAGTACAATGTGGTACGGCATCAATTCTCCAAAATGTTTAATGATTCTCAATTTTAGCGTGTAAATAACTGGTTTGAATTGTTCATTACAATTCTTTTAAATTTCATGTTTATTAATTATTAGGATTTAATCATGAAAATTTTACTTAGTTGTTCATTGCAACGAGCTTCAAGTTCATGCTCAGCATATTGAATGAAGGGTCAATGAAAAATGTTTTACTCAAGGATGTAATTTTTCTGTTAGCTTGTTTCTGGTGTTTATTTTTTCATTTTGATAAAAGATGTAATTATGAAGTTTTGTGACGTAAATTGAGATGATATAGTGGTTCTCATGATGTTTTTATTCCTAGTGTGGTTCTCTTTATGTGTTTAGTTGTGATATTTTTTCGGTTCAATTTTTTTGTCATGGAGATATAAACATCAACAAAATAAAATAGTACATCACATACTGATTGGTACATACATTCATAATACTAAAGAACGTCGAAAGAACAAAAGGATAAAGAACGAACTTCACTTGATTTTAAAAAGTTCATATTTGCAACTTTTCAAATGAACAAAGCAAAATATTACAAGACGTAAAATAATACAAGATAATATAAAGGGTCATTCTATGGTACCAACTTTTTTACAAAAGGGTATTTTGGGTATTGAAAAAAATTTGAATGTTACAAATATTTATTCTCTCCATTTTGAGATTATTTCTTTTGTCCATTCCAATTAATTTCCTAATTTTCCTTCTCTAATTAATAGCAGCACAATTTTTGTTTTATCCTCTAATTAATACTAGTTTCTCTCTCCTCCGAATTTTCTCTTTGTTTTCTCTCTTTTATTTTTCGATCAATTTATTTGCTTTCCTCGTCCAAATAATTCGACCACAATATAATTCAATTATTTTTTCATGTGATGATTATAGAAAATATAAGACGAGAAATATAAAGATAATTTTTTTTCACTAATTAATTTCTCTCTCCTCGGTTTCTCTTGTTCGTTTTTCACCTTCTCCTTCTTTGTCTCTAGCATTGTCTTTTTTTTTTTTTTTTTTTTTTTTGAAGGAGGATCGAAAATTTGTTGAGGCCTCGAATATATTGGATAATGAGGAGAGAGAGAAAATTTTATATTGATGCCGTCGGGACTCGAACCCACAACCACTACAACATGAGGATTTTATTATGTCATCCTTCTCTTTTCAATATTACTATTTGATCGACGACAATCAATGCCACTATCATAAAAAAAATAATAATGTGAGTATGATCTGTTATGTAGGAACATCGTCAATCTAGTTAAAAATGAATCAAAGAATTAAAAATCAAATGTGAATATACCGAACAAAGAAAAAACTTGATACAATAACACGTATGATAACATCTCTTACAAGACTGTTTGATGACATATAGCATCTTCAAATATCATATACAATAACAATTAAAAGATACTTTTTGATGCAACACATTCATATAATTTCATTCTCCATTAAACCAAATCATAATGTGCTATTATTCAAATCCAACCCTGTGAAATTAATTGATGTTGGCCTGCATCACATCGTAACGACTTGTATGAATCTTCAGATGAATCTCCATACCCAAAAGCAAGTTCCGTCGCCATCACAAATTAAGAAAAAAACATATAATGAAACCAAAATCATGAAAATTGGCTGGGATTAAATTTCAAATTTTATTACCAAATTGCGAAGAAACATGGAATTTTCTGCCTTCTCTCTTCCTCCTCGCAAAATCATGAGAATGGACTGAAAATTAGAAAGAAAAAAAGAACTTTTAATAAAATCAAAACCTAGGTGAAATTTCACGTTTAAACCTTCTTTCAGTATTTGTCTCATGTAGTCGCAAAATCCATGACCAGCATAGTCTCTTTGCGTAAGCACTCCATTATAGCCTTCTCTCTCGTTCTGTGTGATTGACCAGTAATCAGTATAGCCTCCTCGCAAAATCTGTGACCAGTATAGCCTTCTCTCTCCCTCCCTAAACCCTAAACCCTCAGTCCTCAGTCCTCAATATCAAGTAAATGACTAAGCACAAGCTCTCTATTTTCTCCGAATCGAAGTCCTTTCCCAACTCGAAATAGAAGATGAATATTCCAATCTTAAACTAGAAGAAGAGGAGGATCCTATCTTCTTTTATCTTAAGATTAGAATGAAAGACGGGAGAGGCAGATACAGGTCCAGGAAGGAAAGACAGAGAGAGATCCGAGAAGGACAGAAAGACAGATCGGATTATCGGAGACATGTTGGGGAAGGGGAGAGAGAGAGAGAGAGAGTGCCGGGGGGGTAAAAATTACAATTATACCCTTTTTCTTGCCGTACATCCAAATATCATGACCGATTGTGAGCCCTTGGATGAGTCTTCAACTTTAAATCCAGCCCATTCAAACAAAAATTGACCGTACTGTAGAATTACCCTAATATAAATACAAAATAGTACCAGCAAAGATCTATGATTTTGTTCAAATATGATACTTGGTACCAATACATGCCAGTCAATTCTAAAACAATTTCGATTGTTACAGAATAAGAAGAGTGAATGATTGATTCCACATATACCCTAAATATTGAAACCAAAAGACATCTCAATCATACAAAAAGGCGGATTTCGTATATGCCCCTAACAGAATTGAAAATCACTAAGAGCCCCTAAATAAAAACTAATAAACCTAACTCAAATTAGTGTCGAATTATTCAAAATTTCATTAAATTTACTATTAACTAGCCTCAATGATAAGCAAAAGTAACAAAAAGTAAATCAATTCAGACCAAATAAACAAAAAAATAAAAAACAATGAATGCAATAGAGAGGACAAACCCCTTATTCTTCGTTGTCCTGATTTTACCTGATTTTACCGAGGATTAAAAAGTTGCACAACTGGGTCTCTAGACTTTACTTTAGGTCCCATAACTCAGAAATGGCGAGAGGAGTAGCAACAAACAGCTATTTCGATCTGATTTCAGCGAGAGAAACGGTAAGAGAGGAGGGGACGAAAGAGCTCCTTGGAGAATAGAGACAGAGCCACTTGTACCAGATCTAAGGGTCAACAAGTCAAAGTAAAAAACTCATTATACTTGTACAAATATTTTAGTGGCACTGTATGTGTGTGTATTATGTATATATATATATATATTTTTTTTATATTTAGAAGTTGAAGGTTTCTTAAATATCTGGCATTTTATCATTTTAGAAGTGTTGTAGAAATTTTTGAAGTTGTATTCGAGTTTGTAATATGTAGATTTTGTTCTAATAAAAATATATATGTTCATATTTTATCTTATGAGTATTTCTAAACAAAAATTTCCTTCCAAAAAAAAGCCAAGTAAGCTGCTTTTTTTTTTTATTGTTGATTTATTGTGTTATTTTCATCTGTAAATTTGTGTTGCTTTAGCATCAAACGGACATAAATACCCGGACCTGAAAAGTCGTCAGGAGTCGTAAAAAAAGTTACAATTAAAAAGATGAGATGACATGAAATTGACGTGGAGAGCTTGAATTGCTCAAAATTCTCGGCAGTTCGATGTGTCCTTGAGTGGATATACGTGTGTGGTGAAGGATACATATGGTCGGTTTTGGCCATTATGGAGCTGTTCATGTTTGGTTCTTTTCGAGTTTTTTTTTATCTAGATCTTATTTTGTTATCGAAAAGGGGACAAATGACAGTTTTAGGAGGCCATATATCATGTTTGGTTTTTTTCGAGTTTTTTTACCTATTCATGATAATATAGTTTTTTACTTATTATTTAAGGAAGCCATATATCATGTCCCTCAAATTCTTTCACAATTTTTTCACAATAGTGATTCATGATTAATCCAATAATTAATGTTTTGGATTAACGATTAATTCGTAATTATTTATTTTTAATTATTTAGAATTAGGAAAGTTCTACGATAGATCCATTTTCTTATCATGGATCCATTTTCAAAAAATTATTTCAAAAATTTTAGTTATTTATTAATTAATTATACAAAATTTATGTTTTCGATAACATTAAATTATAAATATACACTAGAATCTTACAAAAAAAAAATCATTATTTAACAAATATTCGAAATATTATTTTTTTAAAATGGATCCATGATAAGAAATTGGGTCTATCGTAGAACTCTCCTAATTATTCTAAATAATTAAAAAAATCATCAATTGATATGGACATTAATTACATATTAAAATTTTAATAATCATGAATTAATCGTTAGGAAAATCTCAGTGGAAATGGAGGGAGGGGGGATATAATTTCCCTTTTTTAAGTATTCATGATGATACAGTTTCTTATTTCGAGTGTTCGCTGAAATTTCTATGGAAAAATGTCCTTCCTGTTAAGGATTAATTGGGGGACCGAGCTTGTCGAAAGCGCTTTGGCCAAGAAACATGTCCAAATATCCAAATATCTTATCAACGGTCCGATTTGAAAACTCATGATCTAAGAATTCGTGATTAACTTAACTCCGTTAACTTTTTCTAGGTCAAATGTTGACTGTTTTAGAAGTAAATGAGGAATAAAATATGTGGCTAAAATTGGAAAGATAATAAAAAAATCTTTAAAAAAAAAAAAAAATTGATGAAATCCTTCCTCTCTTCTCTCTTGTTTTTCATGTGTTTCTTTCCCTTATTTTCTCTTTCTTCCCATCTCGAAATTCAGCCTCCATTAATCTCAATGAGTGAGGTCTTGGACTCTTGTGTGACAAAGAATCAATTCTGTTTTTTTAATATGTATGTTGAAGTAATTTTATTTGCTTACTAATTGATTTTCTATAGCTAATTGATTTCATGTAGTCAGGCCCGATCCCAGAGTTCGGAGGTCCCGGAGCCAATTCTAAAAGGGGCAATTTCTTTTGTATCCCTATTAAACTCATAAATAACATATTTATCCCTTCAAAATTGAAAATATCATATTTGTCCTTACTAAATCATGTTAGTATCAAATTTATCCAAAATTTGCAATTTGGTCAAATTTAACAGAAAATTCATGATAATTGACTAATTTACCCCTTAACTAATCATCAATCCAATGAACTAGTTAAAATACAACCCAATAACATCATGACTCAAACCCATACCCGATAACATATGAACCCTAAACCAGTCTCTTATCTCCATACGATCTCCATTCTCCTATCTTTCATACGAAGAAGCATCTACGAAGAAGCTCCATATGAGACGATCTCTTCTGGCCAAGATGGCGCTCTAGCAAGGTGGTTTGGAGAGACGGAAGAGAGAAGTCCCCAGAAACCCTAGCCACCAGATCGACACGAAAACCCAACGAAATTCATACAAAACCAATAAGCAACTCTCAAAACCGTAAACTCAAGAAACGTCGGTCAAGAATCGAGCCCCAGATTGAATTAAACTTCACTTCGTTCGTCAAATTGACCTCAAGGAGCGAGCAATATCTTCATTAAGTAAGTCAATTTATTCATCAATTGATTATTCTTTCTACCATTTCACTAGCATTCGAATTGTGATAAATTGTTGAATGAGGATCGCAATCTGGTTCCCATTTTCTGATTTTTGCTGATTTTGACAATTTTTGCAATTAGGGATCCAATTGTTCTTTACTGTGTGAGTGTTTTTTTTCTATTTTTCAGTTTTTTTTACTGTTTTTTCAGCAGTTTTTGCAATTAGGTTCAAATTTACTGATTTTTGTTGATTTCGAGAGTTTTTGCAATTAGGGATCCAATTAGGGAACAAGCTCGTGTTAGCAACAGATGACGAGCATTTCGAAGTACCAGTCTGGATGCATCAGATGTAACTAATGTACTTGCATTGTTGGGAACAATGAAGGGTCCTGATTGTAATGAACAGGAACAGTATGCAACTAGAGAGTTTGAGAAGTTATGTTTGGTATGTTGCGTGAAACACGTTATGTGCAAGAAATAAAATCAGGGATCAAAGTTTAAAATTACTAAAAATGGTGAAGACGAGATTTCTCTGGTGCGGAAGGCAGAAGCGTAGATTGGTTGAAGAAAATTCAAAGAAAATGTTACATGAGTCTGGAACTATAGTGCTCAAGAGGTTATTTTACTTTTAGAGATTTGTTCAGGCTAATGGTAATTGTAATTCGATTATGGTCATGGTTTCTAATTTAGATTTGTGTATAATATTGTGAAGTTATATTCATATAAATTTATGAATGAAATTGTGTTGAATGATTTATGTTGCATTCTCGATACTAAAAAAATATTAAAAACTACTAATTAGTAACAATCAACTATAAGAAGTACCGGCAACAATCAACTATAACAATCACAACCATGCAAAATTGGTACAAGTTGTCCAGTAAACGAGTTGATCGTGCGTGAGGACTCGATCAAAGAGAATCAACAAAAGCTCGATCAGAAACTCATGTTGGGCTCAATCAGAGATTCGGACGCACAGGAGGATTGGGGCTCGAACACGTGGAGTTTGGATCATGCGAGATAAGACTCGGTCATACCATCAATTGCGTCTGAATTGCTCGAGACCTGTTTTTGCGTGGAAGGAAAAATTGTGATCTTTCGTGCAAAAAAATCTGAAAAATCAAAACAATTGTCAACCAGTGAAAATAAATCTCAAAAATCAAAATAATTGTCAAAAGAATTGTCAACAGTGAAAAGAAATCTCAAAAATCAAAATAATTGTCAAACAGTGACATTCATACCCGAAAGTAGATTCGCCATATCTTGCAATCACTTTTCTACATTCAACGAGATCACACATATTAACTACAATGAATACATTCATCAATTCATAACTTCACAATCTCGATTCAATGGTATCATATATATTATCTACGATGAATACAATCGAAACAATCAATTTATAACTTAAAACCTCAATTGAAGCTAAAATAAAGAAGAAAAATAGAGCAGGAGTGATTAGTACCGGTTGATGTAGATACCGGTTGGGTCGTACCAGCCAGCCTCGACTGGGAATCTCTCTCGTCATAAATAGATCCAAAACCGCTCCTATTTCACAATATATGCACGGTAGCACACAAGAAAAGGATGGGATCGATCGCACTAGAGGGAGTGTGGGTCTTGGTCGCCTCAGGAGACTCGTTGCTTATTGGTTTTGTATGGATTTCGTTGAGTTTCCGTGTCGATCTGGTGGCTAGGGTTTGCGGCGACTTCTCTCTTCCGCCTCTCCAAACCACCTTGCTAGAGCGCCATCTTCGCCAGGAGATCGTCTCATATGGAGCTTCTTCGTAGCTGCTTCTTCGTATGAAAGATAGGAGAATGGAGATAAGAAACTGGTCTAGGGTTCCTATGTTTTCGGGTATGGGTTTGAATCATGATGTTATCGGGTTTAGGATTTTAACTAGTTTATTGGATTGAGGATTAACTAAAGGGTAAATTAGTCAATTGTTATGAATTTCCCGTTAAATTTGACCAAATTGCAAATTTTGGATAAATTTGATACTAACATGATTTTGTAAGGACAAATATGATATTTTTAATTTTAGAGGGATAAATATGTTATTTAAGAGTTTAGTAGGGATACAAGAGAAATTCTCCCATTCTAAAAAAAAAGACCCTCTACAAGTTTTTTCTTGTCTTGTAAAATAGATTGGTGAATGGCAAATTTTTAAGACTGAAAAAATAATTAAAAAAGAAAAGAAAAGAAAAGCGCTAGAAGTTGCTAATTTATTTTGGGTAACGCTATTGCAAGAGCTATTATGACTAAATTGAGAGCGATTTCAATTTTGTTTTATCAAATGACCGTTATACCCCTATTTATGATGATTGATATTTATTATACTTATATACTATTATTTATATCTTCCATCATGAATAAAGCAAAAATATTTTTCGTAATATTATGAAAAAACCAAATCTAACCAATATATATTAATTTTCATATTTAAATATATATGACATGTTACAATTTAATTATTTTTTTATGATGAAAAAAATTAAAAATTAATTTTTTTCTATGTGTGAAAGATTTTATTTGCATGATTTATGAAAAATTATAAACTAATAGACAAATGTAAGAAACATCAATCATCAATTCATCATTAACATGGGTATAACGGTAATTTAATAAAATAAAATTGAAATCGCTCTCAATTTAGCCATGTTGGCTCTTGCAATAGCGTCATCCTTTATTTTTCATTTGGTTGGTTATATGGCACCGATAGAAATAGTAAAATCAAAAATTTGCATCAGCTAATGCATTATTCCTAAATTGTCTTTTGTGAAAAATTAAAATTAAAAAATTCAACTTACTAAAATTTGTCACAAATAAAATACTATCATAAATAATAAGAGGAAGTGTGGCATAGATTAATTCAGAGTTGAACTTGAAAGGCCCAATGAAATTTTTATCAATGTTTTTTCATAGGGGTGTAAACTATATTTATCATATGAACTTACAGTATATTCCTCTCAATATTACAGCAATTATAACAAAATTCGTAGCCCTAATAAAACGGACCCGAAGCCCGGGCCTTACCAGCCTATAGCTGGGGCCGGGTCTGCATGTAGTGCAAATATCACAAAGACAAAAGGCTTTGAAGTATTTGCTCCAAACTGCAAATGAGTTAAATGTTTTAAAGTCGAGAGTCGAGACGCTTACGCCAAAAGACTGCAGGGATAAAATTTCACGAGATTATACAATTGTTGAGGATGAAGGATAGCCGGATTCATTTTTTCCTCCAAGTAGGGTGAGAGCGAGCTAAAGTTGAATCTTCTTTTTAAGAGAGTATTGTAATTGGAATTTTCAGAGTTATATCAAATTAAAAAAAAAACGGGAAGTATAATAAGAATCTTGATAAACTTGTTGTCAGATGGATCATTTGATTTGCCATTTAATAATGTGTTTAAGATAGAAGTAAAACATGTTTGGATCTTATTCGGAAATGTAATATGTCACTCCAATATTTTATCAAAACTGTAAATGTTTGCTTGTACCGGATGCCGTATAACCATTGTACCAGTAATGAATACCATATTATATTTTTGTACCAAGAATTATTCATTCCAAAATACATAGAAATAAAATTACTTCTCATAAAATTACTTTAAATTAACACAAATATAAATTTCAAAGTACTTCAGACCATTTCAAATCTACACAAGTATAATTGCAAAATAATTCATACTTCCAAATCCACACATGTAACTACATATTACAAAATTATAATTGAAGTTACAAAAATATTATCCAAAATAATTACACGTCAAAGTTAGGTCAGCGGAAGCCATCTCAAGACGCAGAAACAAATAGTTCTTAGAATCGGCGATACAAGGTAGAAGTCGGCCGACTCGGGTCGGAGTCGGCCACCACCGACCCGATTCTACCCGATTCCGGTCGGAAAAACCGAGACTACTGATTTTGTCATCTGAAGTGGCTTTCAAAAGTTGTGGGGGGTAAGAGAGCTGAATAGAGCTAATTTTAGAGGATGAACTCGAGTAAAAAAAAGGAGAGAATACTTGGGAGTGGGATGAAGATTGAAACCGGAGCTGGAGCGCAAAAAGAAAAATGTTCTGAAGACTCTGAACGAAGATGAAGCGTTAAAAACAAGATGGAAATCTAAACATATTGATTGATTTTAAGTCTAGTAGGAATACGGAAGGGATAACAGGGGCAACGTGTTAGGGACTACAGTACTTTAATACATTCATTTACATTAGAAAAGAATGAGTACTGACAATTAATAAGGAGGAATTTTTAAAACCCCCCTAACTTTTTTCAATATTGTAGAAAAGCTTCTTATTTTTGAAAAACGCACTAACACGGTAATCTCTCCAATCCCAAATAGAAGAATGTTCATTCTGTGCAAATGATGAAAAATGGGGATGAAATGATTAAAATTTGAAGCTTTACACTATAAAATTTGAATGACAGTCAGAATTGAACACTTCTAGATTCAAGACCATAAGTAACCATAATTCATCATATAAAGTTGTATACCCTAATTTCAGATTTTACAAGGGTTGATGTGATAAATTTAATCCTAATGTCAGTTAAAAAAGGATTCAAGTGCATTGGGTAAGTGAGTGAGAAAATGAGCATACATTATAACAGAGAAGCTTCTTAGATAGAATGAACTCCAAAGTCCAAACATTGTATAATCCTATTTCTGATACTCCTCTTTACCACCGGTAAAATCAGTGGTGTTATACACCAGTGCCATATTTACCCGCTATCAACCACGCACTGCCATATATACATTATACACTATCATATATGCATTATATTGACTGGTCAATTGTATATGAGTTTCCAAAATTATTAACTGCGGGTCTTGTGCGGGTAGATTATTGTAGATCATTGCGTGTTGTTAAACATTTTTGCCGGTAAAATAAACTAACTTAAACAAAGTCCCTAAAAGATGCACAAACATCAAACAATAAAAAAAACTCGAAATCAGAATAAAAACAACACAAACACGAAAAATCACAAAAAAAATGCACAATTACCTCCAAAATTAATGGATTATATTCATAAGAAGCCTAGTTAGTGCGGTTTCTGCTCATCCCATTCGCGGCAGATCTCCACTATAGTTAGATCTAAAATGCAATTCATATATATCTAGATTAATTTTGATTAAAAACCCTCAAATTTCAGTATGAAACATCTAATTTCTGCGTGTGACTGGCAGGGTAGAATCAGAAAGAGGAAGAAATAGAAATCAAGGGAAAAAAAACATGAAAAACAAGAGGGGAGAGAGGAATGATTTCACCATTTTTTTTTCCTTGAAAAATTTCTTTTATTAGCTTTCCAGTTTTAGCCACAGATTATGTTCCCGATTTATTTCTAAAACAGCCATGATATGGCTTAACAAAAGTTAACGGGATTAAGTCAATCACGAATTCTTACTTATCATGATTCCTTAAATCGGACATATGATTGGTATTTGGATATGTTTCCTGCCGGAAGGACTTTGGACAAGCCCCATCCCGTTAATTGGAATAGAAATATGCATGCATTTATTTGAATTGTTCATTGAAATGAATGCACATGTACTTATTTACGTATTCATAATAAATATAGTCTCCGCTTATTAATGCTGATGGACTTATTTACATATTCATGACAATATAGACTATATAGTTTCTTACTTATGTTCATGATGATACAATTTCTTATTTAAAGTACTCATAGACATTGGTATGGATGAATTTTGTAAGGTATTCATAGTTTCCAATTGTTAGTTCAAATGAATGCTGATGGACTTTTTTTAAATATTCATGATCACACGCTTTCTTACATGTTGAGTATTCATGATGATAGAGTTTGTCATTAGACTGTTTATGAACATTGGTATGGATGAGTTAATGTACATGGAATTCTATATATTCATGATAATACATATTGTTATTTTAGTTCTTATTTAAGGTTTTCATGACAATTAATGTGCATGTAATTATTCCCAACTATTTACCATAACACAAACATGACATCACCGATGATATAAAAAAAAAATGGTTAATTGTCGTGTAAGAAATATGTTGATTAAATATGTTGATTGTTTAGGAAGACCGGATCCTCAAAAGATCCAACAATACTGCGGTGAGCCTAACCTCCAAAGAAGAGAGCTGTAAATCCTGCTCCTGACGTCAGAGCCTACAGAGATATTTCGATTGGTGAGATCAGGGGCGGATCCAGGATCCATATATAGGAGGGGCCGGATTTTATAGGGGGGCCGAAATAAAAAATAAATCAAAATATGTGTCTTGAGGGTCTTGAACTCAAGACCTCCTATCTCTCCAACAACACTTTTACCACTAGACTACACTAATCTTTGTGAAATACTTACAAATTTACAATATTTATCACTTTCAAAAAAAAAAAAATCACCTCATTTTATCGCTAATATATCGGTTTCCGATTTCATAGGGGAGGCCGGGCCTCCCGCTCACCCCCCCCTAGATCCGCCCCTGGGTGAGACTAACCATGAACCGAACAGGCACGCCTTCGCCTCTCACCGCAGAGAAAGTTCTGAACTGACAATGTCGGACGATAGCGCAGAAAGGAGTAGGAAACTTAAGGGGAAACAAAAAGTGACATACGACGGTCGACGAGGAAACATCTGACTCCTCCTCTGCATACCAATCTGACAATTGGATTTTGTAGGGAACTCTCTAATCCAAATACGATACGATTTTGCATACCAATCGGCAATCTCCCTACGGGACATAAAAACAAAAGGCAAATTTCTTTTTCTTTGCGCAAAAAGCCCAAAATCCAAAAGCCCACAAAAAATTATTACCCTAAAACAAATAAAATACTATTAAACCCCCCCCCCCCCCCCCCCCCCCCCCCCCCCCCCAAATAATACAAAGGAATTAGCTCATTCTAAAGCCCACAAGGAAAATCTATCAAAAGAAATGCTACGGTCCACTGTTAACAAAACCAAGAAACAAAAAATACACAAGATAGCAATCCTAAAAATATATTCTCGCAGGTCCAAAAGGAGAATGAAAATGTGAGCAAGTCCATTCCTTCAAAAAAAATCATGTGCCAATTTAAACGGGCCCAAATTTTGAAAAGTTTGACCAATGAGGAATTTATTCAACATCCTCTATCAAAGGATTACAATATCAAAAATTAATACTCTCTGTGGTTTATCTGACTCCCCTTCACAGGAAACCACCAAACCCGACTTTAGGGGTGGGCAAATGGTTCGATTTATTTGGGAACCGAACCGAATCGGTCGAATTCGGTTTAATCGGTTCAGTTTTTCTGTTTATTTGGTTCGGTTCGGTTCGGTTCAAAAATTAATATTGTTCGATTTATTCGGTTCGGTTCGATTTTGGTATTTTCAGAACCGATTAAACCGAACCGACCGAATTAATACTATTTTTCACTTTTTCTATTATATTCATTCAAAAAAATTAAAATTAAATATTGTAAAATTAGAAATAACGCAAGTATATTTTATAATATTTTTTTCTCTAAATAACATTTGAATTTTAACATTATAAAACTTCCAATTCGGTTCAACCGAATAAACCGAATAAGAAATTCGGTTTATTCGGTTCGATTTTAAATCGGTTCAAATTTTATTCGGTTCGGTTCGGTTTGAATCTAGTCCGGTTCGGTTTAATTCAGTTTGCTCTTATTCGGTTCGGTTCGGTTCGGTTCAACCGAATGCCCGCCCCTCCGACTCCTCTATCGATACTAACATGCCTATAATCTTTACTCAAAAGGAACATTTCTTCCAAAATTAATGCTTTTATCTAAAAACACAGGAGCTTTTCTTACGCCGGACCCCGATGACTTAAACTCCGAGGCCAAGGAATGCGCGGACTACGACTAATCCACAAGGATCTCCATTTTCTTGAAGGACATGGAATTTTTTTTATTTATTATGTTTAATCCAATATTTGTATGTTCTTGGAACGTCTGTGGTTTAGGTAGCTTAGAAAAATGTGACTCCATTAAAGACTCTATTAGGGATGCTTTTTGTAATATCGTTTGTTTGTCAGAGATCAAATGGACGTCTCCGATTTTGGATATCAAGACTATTTGTCCCTCTATTTTTGAAAATTTCTTTTTTAAAAACGCAAATGGAACAAAGAGAGGATTAATAACCTTATGGACAGCTAAATTCTTTCTTATCCACTCTTACAATTTGCAATTCACACTCAACACGGTTTTACAAGCTACAAACGGCTTCCGCTTCCTTCTCTCCAACATTTATGCCCCAACCGAGGAGGCTTTAAAACCGGCGTTCATGACGGAACTCAATCAACTAGGATCTCAAAATGAACTACCGTGGTTACTTGTTGGCGATTTCATGACGGAACTCAATCAACTAGGATCTCAAAATAAACTACCGTGGTTACTTGTTGGCGATTTCATGACGGAACTCAATCAACTAGGATCTCAAAATGAACTACCGTGGTTACTTGTTGGCGATTTCATGACGGAACTCAATCAACTAGGATCTCAAAATGAACTACCGTGGTTACTTGTTGGCGATTTCAACCAAATCCGCCGACGAAACAATCGGAAATAACTGTTGGTTAATTCTAACATAGAGGGGGGTGAATAGGTAACCTAGTGGGCAATTTTCGACTAGGTATACAAATTCTTCTTGCGGAAGCTAATTAATGAATTTTAAATAGAGTAGAAAATACCGAACACGTGAACACACGATGTTGATTACGGAGTTCGGTAGGTGGTTGCTCTGTAGCTTTAACTCACCCTTTACTTGCTTAATCGACCGATTCGATTAGTGGCAAGTACCTACTTCTCCGGGAATGCCTTGTGCCTCTTTTTGGCTTTCGATTGAATTCCAACTCAACTCGATTACAAGGATTTGCCTAGATCGATTTACACGCTTCTATCGATCTATAGCTAAGGCTCTTTACACTTTTTGTACTAGCCTATTACAATTTCTAAATACGAACTAAGACGTGATCGGTCACGCAAGTTGGGAATAGTATTTGAAGGGAGAAGAGGGAAATCTAATCTCTAAGAATGTTTTAGAAGATTATCTAACTCAATGGTATAGCAAGGATTCTCTCTTTGGAAGGTATAATTTGGATAGTTGAAGTGATGAGAGAGAATGAGGGAAGGGTTCTATTTATAGAACACATAGTTCCCTTCCCTCACTTGCTTATTCTGAATAGTCCGTTGCAACGGACATATGGTCCGTTGCAACGGAGTGATTCAAAAACTAGCCGTTGGAGGCTGTCGTACTTGAATTTATTACACAGTCCGTTGTAACGTAAGTAGTCCGTTGCAACGGAAGTCTGTGTTAGCTAGTCCGTTGCCACGGACTTGAGTCCGTTCCAACGGACATGCTACTGAGACAACACTTCAGCTTTGGTTTTAATTCCCGTTGCAACGGAGAGTTTTCCGTTACAACGTGGTGAGGGGTTCCGTTACAACGGATTGGTTAATCCGTTGCAACGGACTTATGTGGAAGTTTATACTGAAGTGAAGCCTTGATGTCCGTTACAACGGACATTAATGTCCGTTACAACGGACATTCTTCTGTGACAGGCTTCCTCATTGGAAATAAAATACCGTTGCAACGGAGATAGAGTTCCGTTACAACGTACATTTCCGTTACAACGTATTGGTGATTACGTTGCAACGGACTATACTGGTTTTTCCCATGTTGAATAAATCGAGTAGTTCCGTTACAACGGACTGGAATTCCGTTGCAACGGACATACTGATTTCAGCCTTTTTAATTGAATTCAAGTACTTTTTCATTGAGTTTAATCTTTTAAACAAGTTTAGAGATACCTATATATTGTATTGATGATTAGGTAGATATCCCAACTTGCGGAATCTTCTATGTCTTGATCTTCTTCGCAATTCTTCAATGTCTTGATTCATGTGCGTCTTGATTTTATCCGTGATTCTTTGACGTCTTTGATTGTTGTTATTCTTGATTGATCCTTTCATTTTGTACCTATCTCCTACACATTTATCTTGCTAGATTTCGTTAGTAGTATCGACATTGTATTTGAGATAATCAAACAATAGGAAATTTGAACCAACAATAACCATTCTCTGGACTCTATCTTAGAGTGCAACAACACAATCAATGAAATCAACATAGTGGAAATTCCTATAACTGGTAGGAAATATACATCGTCAAGCAAACGCATGCAACCAACACTCTCATTACTCGATTGAGTATTTATTTCTTCACATTTTCTCACACTCAATATCCAAACCAAGTTTGTTATTCGATTTCAAAACAAGATTTTAATGCTTTGAGGAGTTCAAATAACGTGTTTTTAGATCATTTGTATCGTATCTTTTACTACATAACTTTTCACCAAATTTCACAAACACTAATAAAATTTGTTTTTCGATTCAAAACAAGATTTTAACGCTTTGAGGAGCTCAAATAACGTGTTTTTAGATCATTTGTATCGTATCTTTTACTACATAACTTTTCACCAAATTTTACAAACACTAAGTCAGTTTGTTTTTCGATTCAAAACACACTTTTAACGATTTGATGAGTTCAAATAACGTGTTTTTAGATCATTTGTATCGTATCTTTTACAACATAACTTTTCACCAAATTTCACAAACACTAATAAAGTTTGTTTTTCGATTCAAAACAAGATTTTAACGCTTTGAGGTGCTCAAATAACGTGTTTTTATATCATTTGTATCGTATCTTTTACTACATAACTTTTCACCAAATTTCACAAACACTGAGAAAGTTTGTTTTTCGATTCAAAACAAGATTTTAACGCTTTGAGGAGTTCAAATAACGTGTTTTTAGATAAATTGTATCGTATCTTTTACTACATAACTTTTCACCAAATTTCACAAACACTAAGAAAGTTTGTTTTTCGATTCAAAACAAGATTTTAACGCTTAGAGGAGTTCAAATAACGTGTCTTTAGATCAATTGTATCGTATCTTTTACTACATAACTTTTCACCAAATTTCACAAACACTAAGAAAGTTTGTTTTTCGATTCAAAACAAGATTTTAACGCTTTGAGGAGTTCAAATAACGTGTTTTTAGAACATTTGTATCGTATCTTTCACTACATAACTTTTCACCAAATTTCACAAACACTAAGAAAGTTTGTTTTTCTATTCAAAACAAGTTTTTAACGCTTTGAGGAGCTCAAATAACGTGTTTTTAGATCATTTGTATCGTATCTTTTACTACATAATTTTTCACCAAATTTCACAAACACTAAGAAAGTTTGTTTTTCGATTCAAAAAAGATTTTAACGCTTTGAGGAGTTCAAATAACATGTTTTTAGATCATTTGTATCGTATCTTTCACTGCATAACTTTTCACCAAATTTCACAAACACTGAGAAAGTTTGTTTTTCGATTCAAAACAAGATTTTAACGCTTTGAGGAGTTCAAATAACGTGTTTTTAGATCATTTGTATCGTATCTTTTACTACATAACTTTTCACCAAATTTCACAAACACTAAGAAAGTTTGTTTTTCGATTCAAAACAAGATTTTAACGCTTTGAGGAGTTCAAATAACATGTTTTTAGATCATTTGTATCGTATCTTTCACTACTTAACTTTTCACCAAATTTCACAAACACTGAGAAAGTTTGTTTTTCGATTCAAAACAAGATTTTAACGCTTTGAGGAGTTCAAATAACGTGTTTTTAGATCATTTGTATCGTATCTTTTACTACATAACTTTTCACCAAATTTCACAAACACTAAGAAAGTTTGTTTTTCTATTCAAAACAAGTTTTTAACGCTTTGAGGAGCTCAAATAACGTGTTTTTAGATCATTTGTATCGTATCTTTTGCTACATAATTTTTCACCAAATTTCACAAACACTAAGAAAGTTTGTTTTTCGATTCAAAACAAGATTTTAACGCTTTGAGGAGTTCAAATAACGTGTTTTTAGATCATTTGTATCGTATCTTTTACTACATAACTTTTCACCAAATTTCACAAACACTAAGAAAGTTTGTTTTTCGATTCAAAACAAGATTTTAACGCTTTGAGGAGTTCAAATAACGCGATTTTAGATCATTTGTATCGTATCTTTTACTACATAACTTTTCACCAAATTTCACAAACACTAAGAAAGATTGTTTTTCGATTCAAAACAAGATTTTAACGCTTTCAGGAGTTCAAATAACGTGTTTTTAGATCATCTGTATCGTATCTTTTACTACATAACTTTTCACCAAATTTCACAAACACTAAGAAAGTTTGTTTTTCGATTCAAAACAAGATTTTAACGCTTTGAGGAGTCCAAATAACGTGTTTTTAGACCAATTGTATCGTATCTTATACTACATAACTTTTCACCAAATTTCACAAACACTAAGAAAGTTCGTTTTTCGATTCAAAACAAGATTTTGACGCTTTGAGGAGTTCAAATAACATGTTTTTAGATCATTTGTATCGTATCTTTCACTACATAACTTTTCACCAAATTTCACAAACACTAAGAAAGTTTGTTTTTCTATTGAAAACAAGTTTTTAACGCTTTGAGGAGTTCAAATAACGTGTTTTAAGATAATTTGTATCGTATCTTTTACTACATAACTTTTCACCAAATTTCACAAACACTAAGAAATTTTGTTTTTCGATTCAAAACAAGATTTTAACGCTTTGAGGAGTTCAAATAACGTGTTTTTAGATCATTTGTATCGTATCTTTTACTACATAACTTTTCACCAAATTTCACAAACACTAAGAAAGTTTGTTTTTCGATTCAAAACAAGATTTTAACGCTTTGAGGAGTTCAAATAACGTGTTTTTAGATCATTTGTATCGTATCTTTCACTACATAACTTTTCACCAAATTTCACAAACACTAAGAAAGATTGTTATTCGATTTCAAAACAAGATTTTAATGCTTTGAGGAGTACAAATAACGTGTTTTTAGATCATTTGTATCGTATCTCTTACTACAAAACTTTTCACCAAATTTCACAAACACTAAGAAAGTTTGTTTTTCGATTCAAAACAAGATTTTAACGCTTTGAGGAGTTCAAATAACCTGTTTTTAGATCATTTGTATCGTATCTCTTACTACATAACTTTTCACCAAATTTCACAAACACTAAGAAAGTTTGTTTTTCGATTCAAAACAAGATTTTAACGCTTTCAGGAGTTCAAATAACGTGTTTTTAGATCATTTGTATCGTATCTTTTACTACATAACTTTTCACCAAATTTCACAAAAACTAAGAAAGTTTGTTTTTCGATTCAAAACATGATTTTAACGCTTTGAGGAGTTCAAATAACATGTCTTTCGATCATTTGTATCGTATCTTTCACTACATAACTTTTCACCAAATTTCACAAACACTGAGAAAGTTTGTTTTTCGATTCAAAACAAGATTTTAACGCTTTGAGGAGTTCAAATAACGTGTTTTTAGATCATTTGTATCGTATCTTTTACTACATAACTTTTCACCAAATTTCACAAACACTAAGAAAGTTTGTTTTTCGATTCAAAACAAGATTTTAACGCTTTGAGGAGTTCAAATAACATGTTTTTAGATCATTTGTATCGTATCTTTCACTACTTAACTTTTCACCAAATTTCACAAACACTGAGAAAGTTTGTTTTTCGATTCAAAACAAGATTTTAACGCTTTGAGGAGTTCAAATAACGTGTTTTTAGATCATTTGTATCGTATCTTTTACTACATAACTTTTCACCAAATTTCACAAACACTAAGAAAGTTTGTTTTTCTATTCAAAACAAGTTTTTAACGCTTTGAGGAGCTCAAATAACGTGTTTTTAGATCATTTGTATCGTATCTTTTGGTACATAATTTTTCACCAAATTTTACAAACACTAAGAAAGTTTGTTTTTCGATTCAAAACAAGATTTTAACGCTTTGAGGAGTTCAAATAACGTGTTTTTAGATCATTTGTATCGTATCTTTTACTACATAACTTTTCACCAAATTTCACAAACACTGAGAAAGTTTGTTTTTCGATTCAAAACAAGATTTTAACGCATTGAGGAGTTCAAATAACGCGATTTTAGATCATTTGTATCGTATCTTTTACTACATAACTTTTCACCAAATTTCACAAACACTAAGAAAGATTGTTTTTCGATTCAAAACAAGATTTTAACGCTTTCAGGAGTTCAAATAACGTGTTTTTAGATCATCTGTATCGTATCTTTTACTACATAACTTTTCACCAAATTTCACAAACATTAAGAAAGTTTATTTTTCGATTCAAAACAAGATTTTAACGCTTTGAGGAGTTAAAATAACGTGTTTTTAGATCAATTGTATCGTATCTTTTACTACATAACTTTTCACCAAATTTCACAAACACTAAGAAAGTTTGTTTTTCGATTCAAAACAAGATTTTGACGCTTTGAGGAGTTCAAATAACATGTTTTTAGATCATTTGTATCGTATCTTTCACTACATAACTTTTCACCAAATTTCACAAACACTAAGAAAGTTTGTTTTTCTATTGAAAACAAGTTTTTAACGCTTTGAGGAGTTCAAATAACGTGTTTTAAGATCATTTGTATCGTATCTTTTACTACATAACTTTTCACCAAATTTCACAAACACTAAGAAATTTTGTTTTTCGATTCAAAACAAGATTTTAACGCTTTGAGGAGTTCAAATAACGTGTTTTTAGATCATTTGTATCGTATCTTTTACTACATAACTTTTCACCAAATTTCACAAACACTAAGAAAGTTTGTTCTTCGATTCAAAACAAGATTTTAACGCTTTGAGGAGTTCAAATAACGTGTTTTTAGATCATTTGTATCGTATCTTTCACTACATAACATTTAACCAAATTTCACAAACACTAAGAAAGATTGTTATTCGATTTCAAAACAAGATTTTAATGCTTTGAGGAGTACAAATAACGTGTTTTTAGATCATTTGTATCGTATCTCTTACTACAAAACTTTTCACCAAATTTCACAAACACTAAGAAAGTTTGTTTTTCGATTCAAAACAAGATTTTAACGCTTTCAGGAGTTCAAATAACGTGTTTTTAGATCATTTGTATCGTATCTTTCACTACATAACTTTTCACCAAATTTCACAAACACTAATAAAGTTTGTTATTCGATTTCAAAACAAGATTTTAATGCTTTGAGGAGTTAAAATAACTTGTTTTTAGATAAATTGTATCGTATCTTTTGCTACATAACTTTTCACCAAATTTCACAAACACTAAGAAATTTTGTTTTTCGATTCAAAACAAGATTTTAACGCTTTGAGGAGTTCAAATAACGTGTTTTTAGATCATTTGTATCGTATCTTTTACTACATAACTTTTCACCAAATTTCACAAACACTAAGAAAGTTTGTTTTTCGATTCAAAACAAGATTTTAACGCTTTGAGGAATTCAAATAACGTGTTTTTAGATCATTTGTATCGTATCTTTCACTACATAACTTTTCACCAAATTTCACAAACACTAAGAAAGATTGTTATTCGATTTCAAAACAAGATTTTAATGCTTTGAGGAGTACAAATAACGTGTTTTTAGATCATTTGTATCGTATCTCTTACTACAAAACTTTTCACCAAATTTCACAAACACTAAGAAAGTTTGTTTTTCGATTCAAAACAAGATTTTAACGCTTTGAGGGGTTCAAATAACGTGTTTTTAGATCATTTGTATCGTATCTCTTACTACATAACTTTTCACCAAATTTCACAAACACTAAGAAAGTTTGTTTTTCGATTCAAAACAAGATTTTAACGCTTTCAGGAGTTCAAATAACGTGTTTTTAGATCATTTGTATCGTATCTTTTACTACATAACTTTTCACCAAATTTCACAAACACTAAGAAATTTTGTTTTTCGATTCAAAACAAGATTTTAACGCTTTGAGGAGTTCAAATAACATGTTTTTAGATCATTTGTATCGTATCTTTCACTACATAACTTTTCACCAAATTTCACAAACACTGAGAAAGTTTGTTTTTCGATTCAAAACAAGATTTTAACGCTTTGAGGAGTTCAAATAACGTGTTTTTAGATCATTTGTATCGTATCTTTTACTACATAACTTTTCACCAAATTTCACAAACACTAAGAAAGTTTGTTTTTCGATTCAAAACAAGATTTTAACGCTTTGAGGAGTTCAAATAACATGTTTTTAGATCATTTGTATCGTATCTTTCACTACTTAACTTTTCACCAAATTTCACAAACACTGAGAAAGTTTGTTTTTCGATTCAAAAAAAGATTTTAACGCTTTGAGGAGTTCAAATAACGTGTTTTTAGATCATTTGTATCGTATCTTTTACTACATAACTTTTCACCAAATTTCACAAACACTAAGAAAGTTTGTTTTTCTATTCAAAACAAGTTTTTAACGCTTTGAGGAGCTCAAATAACGTGTTTTTAGATCATTTGTATCGTATCTTTTGGTACATAATTTTTCACCAAATTTCACAAACACTAAGAAAGTTTGTTTTTCGATTCAAAACAAGATTTTAACGCTTTGAGGAGTTCAAATAACGTGTTTTTAGATCATTTGTATCGTATCTTTTACTACATAACTTTTCACCAAATTTCACAAACACTGAGAAAGTTTGTTTTTCGATTCAAAACAAGATTTTAACGCTTTGAGGAGTTCAAATAACGCGATTTTAGATCATTTGTATCGTATCTTTTACTACATAACTTTTCACCAAATTTCACAAACACTAAGAAAGATTATTTTTCGATTCAAAACAAGATTTTAACGCTTTCAGGAGTTCAAATAACGTGTTTTTAGATCATCTGTATCGTATCTTTTACTACATAACTTTTCACCAAATTTCACAAACACTAAGAAAGTTTATTTTTCGATTCAAAACAAGATTTTAACGCTTTGAGGAGTCCAAATAACGTGTTTTTAGATCAATTGTATCGTATCTTTTACTACATAACTTTTCACCAAATTTCACAAACACTAAGAAAGTTCGTTTTTCGATTCAAAACAAGATTTTGACGCTTTGAGGAGTTCAAATAACATGTTTTTAGATCATTTGCATCGTATCTTTCACTACATAACTTTTCACCAAATTTCACAAACACTAAGAAAGTTTGTTTTTCTATTGAAAACAAGTTTTTAACGCTTTGAGGAGTTCAAATAACGTGTTTTAAGATCATTTGTATCGTATCTTTTACTACATAACTTTTCACCAAATTTCACAAACACTAAGAAATTTTGTTTTTCGATTCAAAACAAGATTTTAACGCTTTGAGGAGTTCAAATAACGTGTTTTTAGATCATTTGTATCGTATCTTTTACTACATAACTTTTCACCAAATTTCACAAACACTAAGAAAGTTTGTTCTTCGATTCAAAACAAGATTTTAACGCTTTGAGGAGTTCAAATAACGTGTTTTTAGATCATTTGTATCGTATCTTTCACTACATAACTTTTCACCAAATTTCACAAACACTAAGAAAGATTGTTATTCGATTTCAAAACAAGATTTTAATGCTTTGAGGAGTACAAATAACGTGTTTTTAGATCATTTGTATCGTATCTCTTACTACAAAACTTTTCACCAAATTTCACAAACACTAAGAAAGTTTGTTTTTCGATTCAAAACAAGATTTTAACGCTTTCAGGAGTTCAAATAACGTGTTTTTAGATCATTTGTATCGTATCTTTCACTACATAACTTTTCACCAAATTTCACAAACACTAAGAAAGTTTGTTATTCGATTTCAAAACAAGATTTTAATGCTTTGAGGAGTTAAAATAACTTGTTTTTAGATAAATTGTATCGTATCTTTTACTACATAACTTTTCACGAAATTTCACAAACACTAAGAAATTTTGTTTTTCGATTCAAAACAAGATTTTAACGCTTTGAGGAGTTCAAATAACGTGTTTTTAGATCATTTGGATCGTATCTCTTACTACATAACTTTTCACCAAATTTCACAAACACTGAGAAAGTTTGTTTTTCGATTCAAAACAAGATTTTAACGCTTTGAGGAGTTCAAATAACGTGTTTTTAGATCATTTGTATCGTATCTTTTACTACATAACTTTTCACCAAATTTCACAAACACTAAGAAAGTTTGTTCTTCGATTCAAAACAAGATTTTAACGCTTTGAGGAGTTCAAATAACGTGTTTTTAGATCATTTGTATCGTATCTTTCACTACATAACATTTCACCAAATTTCACAAACACTAAGAAAGATTGTTATTCGATTTCAAAACAAGATTTTAATGCTTTGAGGAGTACAAATAACGTGTTTTTAGATCATTTGTATCGTATCTCTTACTACAAAACTTTTCACCAAATTTCACTAACACTAAGAAAGTTTGTTTTTCGATTCAAAACAAGATTTTAACGCTTTCAGGAGTTCAAATAACGTGTTTTTAGATCATTTGTATCGTATCTTTCACTACATAACTTTTCACCAAATTTCACAAACACTAATAAAGTTTGTTATTCGATTTCAAAACAAGATTTTAATGCTTTGAGGAGTTAAAATAACTTGTTTTTAGATAAATTGTATCGTATCTTTTACTACATAACTTTTCACCAAATTTCACAAACACTAAGAAATTTTGTTTTTCGATTCAAAACAAGATTTTAACGCTTTGAGGAGTTCAAATAACGTGTTTTTAGATCATTTGTATCGTATCTTTTACTACATAACTTTTCACCAAATTTCACAAACACTAAGAAAGTTTGTTTTTCGATTCAAAACAAGATTTTAACGCTTTGAGGAGTTCAAATAACGTGTTTTTAGATCATTTGTATCGTATCTTTCACTACATAACTTTTCACCAAATTTCACAAACACTAAGAAAGATTGTTATTCGATTTCAAAACAAGATTTTAATGCTTTGAGGAGTACAAATAACGTGTTTTTAGATCATTTGTATCGTATCTCTTACTACAAAACTTTTCACCAAATTTCACAAACACTAAGAAAGTTTGTTTTTCGATTCAAAACAAGATTTTAACGCTTTGAGGGGTTCAAATAACGTGTTTTTAGATCATTTGTATCGTATCTCTTACTACATAACTTTTCACCAAATTTCACAAACACTAAGAAAGTTTGTTTTTCGATTCAAAACAAGATTTTAACGCTTTCAGGAGTTCAAATAACGTGTTTTTAGATCATTTGTATCGTATCTTTTACTACATAACTTTTCACCAAATTTCACAAACACTAAGAAATTTTGTTTTTCGATTCAAAACAAGATTTTAACGCTTTGAGGAGTTCAAATAACATGTTTTTAGATCATTTGTATCGTATCTTTCACTACATAACTTTTCACCAAATTTCACAAACACTGAGAAAGTTTGTTTTTCGAGTCAAAACAAGATTTTAACGTTTTGAGGAGTTCAAATAACGTGTTTTTAGATCATTTGTATCGTATCTTTTACTACATAACTTTTCACCAAATTTCACAAACACTAAGAAAGTTTGTTTTTCGATTCAAAACAAGATTTTAACGCTTTGAGGAGTTCAAATAACATGTTTTTAGATCATTTGTATCGTATCTTTCACTACTTAACTTTTCACCAAATTTCACAAACACTGAGAAAGTTTGTTTTTCGATTCAAAAAAAGATTTTAACGCTTTGAGGAGTTCAAATAACGTGTTTTTAGATCATTTGTATCGTATCTTTTACTACATAACTTTTCACCAAATTTCACAAACACTAAGAAAGTTTGTTTTTCTATTCAAAACAAGTTTTTAACGCTTTGAGGAGCTCAAATAACGTGTTTTTAGATCATTTGTATCGTATCTTTTGGTACATAATTTTTCACCAAATTCCACAAACACTAAGAAAGTTTGTTTTTCGATTCAAAACAAGATTTTAACGCTTTGAGGAGTTCAAATAACGTGTTTTTAGATCATTTGTATCGTATCTTTTACTACATAACTTTTCACCAAATTTCACAAACACTGAGAAAGTTTGTTTTTCGATTCAAAACAAGATTTTAACGCTTTGAGGAGTTCAAATAACGCGATTTTAGATCATTTGTATCGTATCTTTTACTACATAACTTTTCACCAAATTTCACAAACACTAAGAAAGATTATTTTTCGATTCAAAACAAGATTTTAACGCTTTCAGGAGTTCAAATAACGTGTTTTTAGATCATCTGTATCGTATCTTTTACTACATAACTTTTCACCAAATTTCACAAACACTAAGAAAGTTTATTTTTCGATTCAAAACAAGATTTTAACGCTTTGAGGAGTCCAAATAACGTGTTTTTAGATCAATTGTATCGTATCTTTTACTACATAACTTTTCACCAAATTTCACAAACACTAAGAAAGTTCGTTTTTCGATTCAAAACAAGATTTTGACGCTTTGAGGAGTTCAAATAACATGTTTTTAGATCATTTGTATCGTATCTTTCACTACATAACTTTTCACCAAATTTCACAAACACTAAGAAAGTTTGTTTTTCTATTGAAAACAAGTTTTTAACGCTTTGAGGAGTTCAAATAACGTGTTTTAAGATCATTTGTATCGTATCTTTTACTACATAACTTTTCACCAAATTTCACAAACACTAAGAAATTTTGTTTTTCGATTCAAAACAAGATTTTAACGCTTTGAGGAGTTCAAATAACGTGTTTTTAGATCATTTGTATCGTATCTTTTACTACATAACTTTTCACCAAATTTCACAAACACTAAGAAAGTTTGTTCTTCGATTCAAAACAAGATTTTAACGCTTTGAGGAGTTCAAATAACGTGTTTTTAGATCATTTGTATCGTATCTTTCACTACATAACTTTTCACCAAATTTCACAAACACTAAGAAAGATTGTTATTCGATTTCAAAACAAGATTTTAATGCTTTGAGGAGTACAAATAACGTGTTTTTAGATCATTTGTATCGTATCTCTTACTACAAAACTTTTCACCAAATTTCACAAACACTAAGAAAGTTTGTTTTTCGATTCAAAACAAGATTTTAACGCTTTCAGGAGTTCAAATAACGTGTTTTTAGATCATTTGTATCGTATCTTTCACTACATAACTTTTCACCAAATTTCACAAACACTAAGAAAGTTTGTTATTCGATTTCAAAACAAGATTTTAATGCTTTGAGGAGTTAAAATAACTTGTTTTTAGATAAATTGTATCGTATCTTTTACTACATAACTTTTCACCAAATTTCACAAACACTAAGAAATTTTGTTTTTCGATTCAAAACAAGATTTTAACGCTTTGAGGAGTTCAAATAACGTGTTTTTAGATCATTTGGATCGTATCTCTTACTACATAACTTTTCACCAAATTTCACAAACACTGAGAAAGTTTGTTTTTCGATTCAAAACAAGATTTTAACGCTTTGAGGAGTTCAAATAACGTGTTTTTAGATCATTTGTATCGTATCTTTCACTACATAACTTTTCACCAAATTTCACAAACACTAAGAAAGATTGTTATTCGATTTCAAAACAAGATTTTAATGCTTTGAGGAGTACAAATAACGTGTTTTTAGATCATTTGTATCGTATCTCTTACTACAAAACTTTTCACCAAATTTCACAAACACTAAGAAAGTTTGTTTTTCGATTCAAAACAAGATTTTAACGCTTTCAGGAGTTCAAATAACGTGTTTTTAGATCATTTGTATCGTATCTTTTACTACATAACTTTTCACCAAATTTCACAAACACTAAGAAATTTTGTTTTTCGATTCAAAACAAGATTTTAACGCTTTGAGGAGTTCAAATAACGTGTTTTTAGATCATTTGGATCGTATCTCTTACTACATAACTTTTCACCAAATTTCACAAACACTAAGAACTTTTGTTTTTCGATTCAAAACAAGATTTTAACGCTTTGAGGAGTTCAAATAACGTGTTTTTAGATCATTTGTATCGTATCTTTTACTACATAACTTTTCACCAAATTTCACAAACACTAAGAAAGTTTGTTTTTCGATTCAAAACAAGATTTTAACGCTTTGAGGAGTTCAAATAACGTGTTTTTAGATCATTTGTATCGTATCTTTCACTACATAACTTTTCACCAAATTTCACAAACACTAAGAAAGATTGTTATTCGATTTCAAAACAAGATTTTAATGCTTTGAGGAGTACAAATAACGTGTTTTTAGATCATTTGTATCGTATCTCTTACTACAAAACTTTTCACCAAATTTCACAAACACTAAGAAAGTTTGTTTTTCGATTCAAAACAAGATTTTAACGCTTTGAGGAGTTCAAATAACGTGTTTTTAGATCATTTGTATCGTATCTCTTACTACATAACTTTTCACCAAATTTCACAAACACTAAGAAAGTTTGTTTTTCGATTCAAAACAAGATTTTAACGCTTTCAGGAGTTCAAATAACGTGTTTTTAGATCATTTGTATCGTATCTTGTACTACATAACTTTTCACCAAATTTCACAAACACTAAGAAATTTTGTTTTTCGATTCAAAACAAGATTTTAACGCTTTGAGGAGTTCAAATAACATGTTTTTAGATCATTTGTATCGTATCTTTCACTACATAACTTTTCACCAAATTTCACAAACACTGAGAAAGTTTGTTTTTCGAGTCAAAACAAGATTTTAACGTTTTGAGGAGTTCAAATAACGTGTTTTTAGATCACTTGTATCGTATCTTTTACTACATAACTTTTCACCAAATTTCACAAACACTAAGAAAGTTTGTTTTTCGATTCAAAACAAGATTTTAACGCTTTGAGGAGTTCAAATAACATGTTTTTAGATCATTTGTATCGTATCTTTCACTACTTAACTTTTCACCAAATTTCACAAACACTGAGAAAGTTTGTTTTTCGATTCAAAAAAAGATTTTAACGCTTTGAGGAGTTCAAATAACGTGTTTTTAGATCATTTGTATCGTATCTTTTACTACATAACTTTTCACCAAATTTCACAAACACTAAGAAAGTTTGTTTTTCTATTCAAAACAAGTTTTTAACGCTTTGAGGAGCTCAAATAACGTGTTTTTAGATCATTTGTATCGTATCTTTTGGTACATAATTTTTCACCAAATTTCACAAACACTAAGAAAGTTTGTTTTTCGATTCAAAACAAGATTTTAACGCTTTGAGGAGTTCAAATAACGTGTTTTTAGATCATTTGTATCGTATCTTTTACTACATAACTTTTCACCAAATTTCACAAACACTGAGAAAGTTTGTTTTTCGATTCAAAACAAGATTTTAACGCTTTGAGGAGTTCAAATAACGTGTTTTTAGATCATTTGTATCGTATCTTTTACTACATAACTTTTCACCAAATTTCACAAACACTAAGAAAGTTTGTTTTTCTATTCAAAACAAGTTTTTAACGCTTTGAGGAGCTCAAATAACGTGTTTTTAGATCATTTGTATCGTATCTTTTGCTACATAATTTTTCACCAAATTTCACAAACACTAAGAAAGTTTGTTTTTCGATTCAAAACAAGATTTTAACGCTTTGAGGAGTTCAAATAACATGTTTTTAGATCATTTGTATCGTATCTTTCACTACATAACTTTTCACCAAATTTCACAAACACTGAGAAAGTTTGTTTTTCGAGTCAAAACAAGATTTTAACGTTTTGAGGAGTTCAAATAACGTGTTTTTAGATCACTTGTATCGTATCTTTTACTACATAACTTTTCACCAAATTTCACAAACACTAAGAAAGTTTGTTTTTCGATTCAAAACAAGATTTTAACGCTTTGAGGAGTTCAAATAACATGTTTTTAGATCATTTGTATCGTATCTTTCACTACTTAACTTTTCACCAAATTTCACAAACACTGAGAAAGTTTGTTTTTCGATTCAAAAAAAGATTTTAACGCTTTGAGGAGTTCAAATAACGTGTTTTTAGATCATTTGTATCGTATCTTTTACTACATAACTTTTCACCAAATTTCACAAACACTAAGAAAGTTTGTTTTTCTATTCAAAACAAGTTTTTAACGCTTTGAGGAGCTCAAATAACGTGTTTTTAGATCATTTGTATGGTATCTTTTGGTACATAATTTTTCACCAAATTTCACAAACACTAAGAAAGTTTGTTTTTCGATTCAAAACAAGATTTTAACGCTTTGAGGAGTTCAAATAACGTGTTTTTAGATCATTTGTATCGTATCTTTTACTACATAACTTTTCACCAAATTTCACAAACACTGAGAAAGTTTGTTTTTCGATTCAAAACAAGATTTTAACGCTTTGAGGAGTTCAAATAACGTGTTTTTAGATCATTTGTATCGTATCTTTTACTACATAACTTTTCACCAAATTTCACAAACACTAATAAAATTTGTTTTTCGATTCAAAACAAGATTTTAACGCTTTGAGGAGCTCAAATAACGTGTTTTTAGATCATTTGTATCGTATCTTTTACTACATAACTTTTCACCAAATTTTACAAACACTAAGTCAGTTTGTTTTTCGATTCAAAACACACTTTTAACGATTTGATGAGTTCAAATAACGTGTTTTTAGATCATTTGTATCGTATCTTTTACAACATAACTTTTCACCAAATTTCACAAACACTAATAAAGTTTGTTTTTCGATTCAAAACAAGATTTTAACGCTTTGAGGTGCTCAAATAACGTGTTTTTATATCATTTGTATCGTATCTTTTACTACATAACTTTTCACCAAATTTCACAAACACTGAGAAAGTTTGTTTTTCGATTCAAAACAAGATTTTAACGCTTTGAGGAGTTCAAATAACGTGTTTTTAGATAAATTGTATCGTATCTTTTACTACATAACTTTTCACCAAATTTCACAAACACTAAGAAAGTTTGTTTTTCGATTCAAAACAAGATTTTAACGCTTAGAGGAGTTCAAATAACGTGTCTTTAGATCAATTGTATCGTATCTTTTACTACATAACTTTTCACCAAATTTCACAAACACTAAGAAAGTTTGTTTTTCGATTCAAAACAAGATTTTAACGCTTTGAGGAGTTCAAATAACGTGTTTTTAGAACATTTGTATCGTATCTTTCACTACATAACTTTTCACCAAATTTCACAAACACTAAGAAAGTTTGTTTTTCTATTCAAAACAAGTTTTTAACGCTTTGAGGAGCTCAAATAACGTGTTTTTAGATCATTTGTATCGTATCTTTTACTACATAATTTTTCACCAAATTTCACAAACACTAAGAAAGTTTGTTTTTCGATTCAAAAAAGATTTTAACGCTTTGAGGAGTTCAAATAACATGTTTTTAGATCATTTGTATCGTATCTTTCACTGCATAACTTTTCACCAAATTTCACAAACACTGAGAAAGTTTGTTTTTCGATTCAAAACAAGATTTTAACGCTTTGAGGAGTTCAAATAACGTGTTTTTAGATCATTTGTATCGTATCTTTTACTACATAACTTTTCACCAAATTTCACAAACACTAAGAAAGTTTGTTTTTCGATTCAAAACAAGATTTTAACGCTTTGAGGAGTTCAAATAACATGTTTTTAGATCATTTGTATCGTATCTTTCACTACTTAACTTTTCACCAAATTTCACAAACACTGAGAAAGTTTGTTTTTCGATTCAAAACAAGATTTTAACGCTTTGAGGAGTTCAAATAACGTGTTTTTAGATCATTTGTATCGTATCTTTTACTACATAACTTTTCACCAAATTTCACAAACACTAAGAAAGTTTGTTTTTCTATTCAAAACAAGTTTTTAACGCTTTGAGGAGCTCAAATAACGTGTTTTTAGATCATTTGTATCGTATCTTTTGCTACATAATTTTTCACCAAATTTCACAAACACTAAGAAAGTTTGTTTTTCGATTCAAAACAAGATTTTAACGCTTTGAGGAGTTCAAATAACGTGTTTTTAGATCATTTGTATCGTATCTTTTACTACATAACTTTTCACCAAATTTCACAAACACTAAGAAAGTTTGTTTTTCGATTCAAAACAAGATTTTAACGCTTTGAGGAGTTCAAATAACGCGATTTTAGATCATTTGTATCGTATCTTTTACTACATAACTTTTCACCAAATTTCACAAACACTAAGAAAGATTGTTTTTCGATTCAAAACAAGATTTTAACGCTTTCAGGAGTTCAAATAACGTGTTTTTAGATCATCTGTATCGTATCTTTTACTACATAACTTTTCACCAAATTTCACAAACACTAAGAAAGTTTGTTTTTCGATTCAAAACAAGATTTTAACGCTTTGAGGAGTCCAAATAACGTGTTTTTAGACCAATTGTATCGTATCTTATACTACATAACTTTTCACCAAATTTCACAAACACTAAGAAAGTTCGTTTTTCGATTCAAAACAAGATTTTGACGCTTTGAGGAGTTCAAATAACATGTTTTTAGATCATTTGTATCGTATCTTTCACTACATAACTTTTCACCAAATTTCACAAACACTAAGAAAGTTTGTTTTTCTATTGAAAACAAGTTTTTAACGCTTTGAGGAGTTCAAATAACGTGTTTTAAGATAATTTGTATCGTATCTTTTACTACATAACTTTTCACCAAATTTCACAAACACTAAGAAATTTTGTTTTTCGATTCAAAACAAGATTTTAACGCTTTGAGGAGTTCAAATAACGTGTTTTTAGATCATTTGTATCGTATCTTTTACTACATAACTTTTCACCAAATTTCACAAACACTAAGAAAGTTTGTTTTTCGATTCAAAACAAGATTTTAACGCTTTGAGGAGTTCAAATAACGTGTTTTTAGATCATTTGTATCGTATCTTTCACTACATAACTTTTCACCAAATTTCACAAACACTAAGAAAGATTGTTATTCGATTTCAAAACAAGATTTTAATGCTTTGAGGAGTACAAATAACGTGTTTTTAGATCATTTGTATCGTATCTCTTACTACAAAACTTTTCACCAAATTTCACAAACACTAAGAAAGTTTGTTTTTCGATTCAAAACAAGATTTTAACGCTTTGAGGAGTTCAAATAACGTGTTTTTAGATCATTTGTATCGTATCTCTTACTACATAACTTTTCACCAAATTTCACAAACACTAAGAAAGTTTGTTTTTCGATTCAAAACAAGATTTTAACGCTTTCAGGAGTTCAAATAACGTGTTTTTAGATCATTTGTATCGTATCTTTTACTACATAACTTTTCACCAAATTTCACAAAAACTAAGAAAGTTTGTTTTTCGATTCAAAACATGATTTTAACGCTTTGAGGAGTTCAAATAACATGTCTTTCGATCATTTGTATCGTATCTTTCACTACATAACTTTTCACCAAATTTCACAAACACTGAGAAAGTTTGTTTTTCGATTCAAAACAAGATTTTAACGCTTTGAGGAGTTCAAATAACGTGTTTTTAGATCATTTGTATCGTATCTTTTACTACATAACTTTTCACCAAATTTCACAAACACTAAGAAAGTTTGTTTTTCGATTCAAAACAAGATTTTAACGCTTTGAGGAGTTCAAATAACATGTTTTTAGATCATTTGTATCGTATCTTTCACTACTTAACTTTTCACCAAATTTCACAAACACTGAGAAAGTTTGTTTTTCGATTCAAAACAAGATTTTAACGCTTTGAGGAGTTCAAATAACGTGTTTTTAGATCATTTGTATCGTATCTTTTACTACATAACTTTTCACCAAATTTCACAAACACTAAGAAAGTTTGTTTTTCTATTCAAAACAAGTTTTTAACGCTTTGAGGAGCTCAAATAACGTGTTTTTAGATCATTTGTATCGTATCTTTTGGTACATAATTTTTCACCAAATTTTACAAACACTAAGAAAGTTTGTTTTTCGATTCAAAACAAGATTTTAACGCTTTGAGGAGTTCAAATAACGTGTTTTTAGATCATTTGTATCGTATCTTTTACTGCATAACTTTTCACCAAATTTCACAAACACTGAGAAAGTTTGTTTTTCGATTCAAAACAAGATTTTAACGCATTGAGGAGTTCAAATAACGCGATTTTAGATCATTTGTATCGTATCTTTTACTACATAACTTTTCACCAAATTTCACAAACACTAAGAAAGATTGTTTTTCGATTCAAAACAAGATTTTAACGCTTTCAGGAGTTCAAATAACGTGTTTTTAGATCATCTGTATCGTATCTTTTACTACATAACTTTTCACCAAATTTCACAAACATTAAGAAAGTTTATTTTTCGATTCAAAACAAGATTTTAACGCTTTGAGGAGTTAAAATAACGTGTTTTTAGATCAATTGTATCGTATCTTTTACTACATAACTTTTCACCAAATTTCACAAACACTAAGAAAGTTTGTTTTTCGATTCAAAACAAGATTTTGACGCTTTGAGGAGTTCAAATAACATGTTTTTAGATCATTTGTATCGTATCTTTCACTACATAACTTTTCACCAAATTTCACAAACACTAAGAAAGTTTGTTTTTCTATTGAAAACAAGTTTTTAACGCTTTGAGGAGTTCAAATAACGTGTTTTAAGATCATTTGTATCGTATCTTTTACTACATAACTTTTCACCAAATTTCACAAACACTAAGAAATTTTGTTTTTCGATTCAAAACAAGATTTTAACGCTTTGAGGAGTTCAAATAACGTGTTTTTAGATCATTTGTATCGTATCTTTTACTACATAACTTTTCACCAAATTTCACAAACACTAAGAAAGTTTGTTCTTCGATTCAAAACAAGATTTTAACGCTTTGAGGAGTTCAAATAACGTGTTTTTAGATCATTTGTATCGTATCTTTCACTACATAACATTTAACCAAATTTCACAAACACTAAGAAAGATTGTTATTCGATTTCAAAACAAGATTTTAATGCTTTGAGGAGTACAAATAACGTGTTTTTAGATCATTTGTATCGTATCTCTTACTACAAAACTTTTCACCAAATTTCACAAACACTAAGAAAGTTTGTTTTTCGATTCAAAACAAGATTTTAACGCTTTCAGGAGTTCAAATAACGTGTTTTTAGATCATTTGTATCGTATCTTTCACTACATAACTTTTCACCAAATTTCACAAACACTAATAAAGTTTGTTATTCGATTTCAAAACAAGATTTTAATGCTTTGAGGAGTTAAAATAACTTGTTTTTAGATAAATTGTATCGTATCTTTTGCTACATAACTTTTCACCAAATTTCACAAACACTAAGAAATTTTGTTTTTCGATTCAAAACAAGATTTTAACGCTTTGAGGAGTTCAAATAACGTGTTTTTAGATCATTTGTATCGTATCTTTTACTACATAACTTTTCACCAAATTTCACAAACACTAAGAAAGTTTGTTTTTCGATTCAAAACAAGATTTTAACGCTTTGAGGAATTCAAATAACGTGTTTTTAGATCATTTGTATCGTATCTTTCACTACATAACTTTTCACCAAATTTCACAAACACTAAGAAAGATTGTTATTCGATTTCAAAACAAGATTTTAATGCTTTGAGGAGTACAAATAACGTGTTTTTAGATCATTTGTATCGTATCTCTTACTACAAAACTTTTCACCAAATTTCACAAACACTAAGAAAGTTTGTTTTTCGATTCAAAACAAGATTTTAACGCTTTGAGGGGTTCAAATAACGTGTTTTTAGATCATTTGTATCGTATCTCTTACTACATAACTTTTCACCAAATTTCACAAACACTAAGAAAGTTTGTTTTTCGATTCAAAACAAGATTTTAACGCTTTCAGGAGTTCAAATAACGTGTTTTTAGATCATTTGTATCGTATCTTTTACTACATAACTTTTCACCAAATTTCACAAACACTAAGAAATTTTGTTTTTCGATTCAAAACAAGATTTTAACGCTTTGAGGAGTTCAAATAACATGTTTTTAGATCATTTGTATCGTATCTTTCACTACATAACTTTTCACCAAATTTCACAAACACTGAGAAAGTTTGTTTTTCGATTCAAAACAAGATTTTAACGCTTTGAGGAGTTCAAATAACGTGTTTTTAGATCATTTGTATCGTATCTTTTACTACATAACTTTTCACCAAATTTCACAAACACTAAGAAAGTTTGTTTTTCGATTCAAAACAAGATTTTAACGCTTTGAGGAGTTCAAATAACATGTTTTTAGATCATTTGTATCGTATCTTTCACTACTTAACTTTTCACCAAATTTCACAAACACTGAGAAAGTTTGTTTTTCGATTCAAAAAAAGATTTTAACGCTTTGAGGAGTTCAAATAACGTGTTTTTAGATCATTTGTATCGTATCTTTTACTACATAACTTTTCACCAAATTTCACAAACACTAAGAAAGTTTGTTTTTCTATTCAAAACAAGTTTTTAACGCTTTGAGGAGCTCAAATAACGTGTTTTTAGATCATTTGTATCGTATCTTTTGGTACATAATTTTTCACCAAATTTCACAAACACTAAGAAAGTTTGTTTTTCGATTCAAAACAAGATTTTAACGCTTTGAGGAGTTCAAATAACGTGTTTTTAGATCATTTGTATCGTATCTTTTACTACATAACTTTTCACCAAATTTCACAAACACTGAGAAAGTTTGTTTTTCGATTCAAAACAAGATTTTAACGCTTTGAGGAGTTCAAATAACGCGATTTTAGATCATTTGTATCGTATCTTTTACTACATAACTTTTCACCAAATTTCACAAACACTAAGAAAGATTATTTTTCGATTCAAAACAAGATTTTAACGCTTTCAGGAGTTCAAATAACGTGTTTTTAGATCATCTGTATCGTATCTTTTACTACATAACTTTTCACCAAATTTCACAAACACTAAGAAAGTTTATTTTTCGATTCAAAACAAGATTTTAACGCTTTGAGGAGTCCAAATAACGTGTTTTTAGATCAATTGTATCGTATCTTTTACTACATAACTTTTCACCAAATTTCACAAACACTAAGAAAGTTCGTTTTTCGATTCAAAACAAGATTTTGACGCTTTGAGGAGTTCAAATAACATGTTTTTAGATCATTTGCATCGTATCTTTCACTACATAACTTTTCACCAAATTTCACAAACACTAAGAAAGTTTGTTTTTCTATTGAAAACAAGTTTTTAACGCTTTGAGGAGTTCAAATAACGTGTTTTAAGATCATTTGTATCGTATCTTTTACTACATAACTTTTCACCAAATTTCACAAACACTAAGAAATTTTGTTTTTCGATTCAAAACAAGATTTTAACGCTTTGAGGAGTTCAAATAACGTGTTTTTAGATCATTTGTATCGTATCTTTTACTACATAACTTTTCACCAAATTTCACAAACACTAAGAAAGTTTGTTCTTCGATTCAAAACAAGATTTTAACGCTTTGAGGAGTTCAAATAACGTGTTTTTAGATCATTTGTATCGTATCTTTCACTACATAACTTTTCACCAAATTTCACAAACACTAAGAAAGATTGTTATTCGATTTCAAAACAAGATTTTAATGCTTTGAGGAGTACAAATAACGTGTTTTTAGATCATTTGTATCGTATCTCTTACTACAAAACTTTTCACCAAATTTCACAAACACTAAGAAAGTTTGTTTTTCGATTCAAAACAAGATTTTAACGCTTTCAGGAGTTCAAATAACGTGTTTTTAGATCATTTGTATCGTATCTTTCACTACATAACTTTTCACCAAATTTCACAAACACTAAGAAAGTTTGTTATTCGATTTCAAAACAAGATTTTAATGCTTTGAGGAGTTAAAATAACTTGTTTTTAGATAAATTGTATCGTATCTTTTACTACATAACTTTTCACGAAATTTCACAAACACTAAGAAATTTTGTTTTTCGATTCAAAACAAGATTTTAACGCTTTGAGGAGTTCAAATAACGTGTTTTTAGATCATTTGGATCGTATCTCTTACTACATAACTTTTCACCAAATTTCACAAACACTGAGAAAGTTTGTTTTTCGATTCAAAACAAGATTTTAACGCTTTGAGGAGTTCAAATAACGTGTTTTTAGATCATTTGTATCGTATCTTTTACTACATAACTTTTCACCAAATTTCACAAACACTAAGAAAGTTTGTTCTTCGATTCAAAACAAGATTTTAACGCTTTGAGGAGTTCAAATAACGTGTTTTTAGATCATTTGTATCGTATCTTTCACTACATAACATTTCACCAAATTTCACAAACACTAAGAAAGATTGTTATTCGATTTCAAAACAAGATTTTAATGCTTTGAGGAGTACAAATAACGTGTTTTTAGATCATTTGTATCGTATCTCTTACTACAAAACTTTTCACCAAATTTCACTAACACTAAGAAAGTTTGTTTTTCGATTCAAAACAAGATTTTAACGCTTTCAGGAGTTCAAATAACGTGTTTTTAGATCATTTGTATCGTATCTTTCACTACATAACTTTTCACCAAATTTCACAAACACTAATAAAGTTTGTTATTCGATTTCAAAACAAGATTTTAATGCTTTGAGGAGTTAAAATAACTTGTTTTTAGATAAATTGTATCGTATCTTTTACTACATAACTTTTCACCAAATTTCACAAACACTAAGAAATTTTGTTTTTCGATTCAAAACAAGATTTTAACGCTTTGAGGAGTTCAAATAACGTGTTTTTAGATCATTTGTATCGTATCTTTTACTACATAACTTTTCACCAAATTTCACAAACACTAAGAAAGTTTGTTTTTCGATTCAAAACAAGATTTTAACGCTTTGAGGAGTTCAAATAACGTGTTTTTAGATCATTTGTATCGTATCTTTCACTACATAACTTTTCACCAAATTTCACAAACACTAAGAAAGATTGTTATTCGATTTCAAAACAAGATTTTAATGCTTTGAGGAGTACAAATAACGTGTTTTTAGATCATTTGTATCGTATCTCTTACTACAAAACTTTTCACCAAATTTCACAAACACTAAGAAAGTTTGTTTTTCGATTCAAAACAAGATTTTAACGCTTTGAGGGGTTCAAATAACGTGTTTTTAGATCATTTGTATCGTATCTCTTACTACATAACTTTTCACCAAATTTCACAAACACTAAGAAAGTTTGTTTTTCGATTCAAAACAAGATTTTAACGCTTTCAGGAGTTCAAATAACGTGTTTTTAGATCATTTGTATCGTATCTTTTACTACATAACTTTTCACCAAATTTCACAAACACTAAGAAATTTTGTTTTTCGATTCAAAACAAGATTTTAACGCTTTGAGGAGTTCAAATAACATGTTTTTAGATCATTTGTATCGTATCTTTCACTACATAACTTTTCACCAAATTTCACAAACACTGAGAAAGTTTGTTTTTCGAGTCAAAACAAGATTTTAACGTTTTGAGGAGTTCAAATAACGTGTTTTTAGATCATTTGTATCGTATCTTTTACTACATAACTTTTCACCAAATTTCACAAACACTAAGAAAGTTTGTTTTTCGATTCAAAACAAGATTTTAACGCTTTGAGGAGTTCAAATAACATGTTTTTAGATCATTTGTATCGTATCTTTCACTACTTAACTTTTCACCAAATTTCACAAACACTGAGAAAGTTTGTTTTTCGATTCAAAAAAAGATTTTAACGCTTTGAGGAGTTCAAATAACGTGTTTTTAGATCATTTGTATCGTATCTTTTACTACATAACTTTTCACCAAATTTCACAAACACTAAGAAAGTTTGTTTTTCTATTCAAAACAAGTTTTTAACGCTTTGAGGAGCTCAAATAACGTGTTTTTAGATCATTTGTATCGTATCTTTTGGTACATAATTTTTCACCAAATTCCACAAACACTAAGAAAGTTTGTTTTTCGATTCAAAACAAGATTTTAACGCTTTGAGGAGTTCAAATAACGTGTTTTTAGATCATTTGTATCGTATCTTTTACTACATAACTTTTCACCAAATTTCACAAACACTGAGAAAGTTTGTTTTTCGATTCAAAACAAGATTTTAACGCTTTGAGGAGTTCAAATAACGCGATTTTAGATCATTTGTATCGTATCTTTTACTACATAACTTTTCACCAAATTTCACAAACACTAAGAAAGATTATTTTTCGATTCAAAACAAGATTTTAACGCTTTCAGGAGTTCAAATAACGTGTTTTTAGATCATCTGTATCGTATCTTTTACTACATAACTTTTCACCAAATTTCACAAACACTAAGAAAGTTTATTTTTCGATTCAAAACAAGATTTTAACGCTTTGAGGAGTCCAAATAACGTGTTTTTAGATCAATTGTATCGTATCTTTTACTACATAACTTTTCACCAAATTTCACAAACACTAAGAAAGTTCGTTTTTCGATTCAAAACAAGATTTTGACGCTTTGAGGAGTTCAAATAACATGTTTTTAGATCATTTGTATCGTATCTTTCACTACATAACTTTTCACCAAATTTCACAAACACTAAGAAAGTTTGTTTTTCTATTGAAAACAAGTTTTTAACGCTTTGAGGAGTTCAAATAACGTGTTTTAAGATCATTTGTATCGTATCTTTTACTACATAACTTTTCACCAAATTTCACAAACACTAAGAAATTTTGTTTTTCGATTCAAAACAAGATTTTAACGCTTTGAGGAGTTCAAATAACGTGTTTTTAGATCATTTGTATCGTATCTTTTACTACATAACTTTTCACCAAATTTCACAAACACTAAGAAAGTTTGTTCTTCGATTCAAAACAAGATTTTAACGCTTTGAGGAGTTCAAATAACGTGTTTTTAGATCATTTGTATCGTATCTTTCACTACATAACTTTTCACCAAATTTCACAAACACTAAGAAAGATTGTTATTCGATTTCAAAACAAGATTTTAATGCTTTGAGGAGTACAAATAACGTGTTTTTAGATCATTTGTATCGTATCTCTTACTACAAAACTTTTCACCAAATTTCACAAACACTAAGAAAGTTTGTTTTTCGATTCAAAACAAGATTTTAACGCTTTCAGGAGTTCAAATAACGTGTTTTTAGATCATTTGTATCGTATCTTTCACTACATAACTTTTCACCAAATTTCACAAACACTAAGAAAGTTTGTTATTCGATTTCAAAACAAGATTTTAATGCTTTGAGGAGTTAAAATAACTTGTTTTTAGATAAATTGTATCGTATCTTTTACTACATAACTTTTCACCAAATTTCACAAACACTAAGAAATTTTGTTTTTCGATTCAAAACAAGATTTTAACGCTTTGAGGAGTTCAAATAACGTGTTTTTAGATCATTTGGATCGTATCTCTTACTACATAACTTTTCACCAAATTTCACAAACACTGAGAAAGTTTGTTTTTCGATTCAAAACAAGATTTTAACGCTTTGAGGAGTTCAAATAACGTGTTTTTAGATCATTTGTATCGTATCTTTCACTACATAACTTTTCACCAAATTTCACAAACACTAAGAAAGATTGTTATTCGATTTCAAAACAAGATTTTAATGCTTTGAGGAGTACAAATAACGTGTTTTTAGATCATTTGTATTGTATCTCTTACTACAAAACTTTTCACCAAATTTCACAAACACTAAGAAAGTTTGTTTTTCGATTCAAAACAAGATTTTAACGCTTTCAGGAGTTCAAATAACGTGTTTTTAGATCATTTGTATCGTATCTTTCACTACATAACTTTTCACCAAATTTCACAAACACTAAGAAAGTTTGTTATTCGATTTCAAAACAAGATTTTAATGCTTTGAGGAGTTAAAATAACTTGTTTTTAGATAAATTGTATCGTATCTTTTACTACATAACTTTTCACCAAATTTTACAAACACTAAGAAATTTTGTTTTTCGATTCAAAACAAGATTTTAACGCTTTGAGGAGTTCAAATAACGTGTTTTTAGATCATTTGGATCGTATCTCTTACTACATAACTTTTCACCAAATTTCACAAACACTAAGAACTTTTGTTTTTCGATTCAAAACAAGATTTTAACGCTTTGAGGAGTTCAAATAACGTGTTTTTAGATCATTTGTATCGTATCTTTTACTACATAACTTTTCACCAAATTTCACAAACACTAAGAAAGTTTGTTTTTCGATTCAAAACAAGATTTTAACGCTTTGAGGAGTTCAAATAACGTGTTTTTAGATCATTTGTATCGTATCTTTCACTACATAACTTTTCACCAAATTTCACAAACACTAAGAAAGATTGTTATTCGATTTCAAAACAAGATTTTAATGCTTTGAGGAGTACAAATAACGTGTTTTTAGATCATTTGTATCGTATCTCTTACTACAAAACTTTTCACCAAATTTCACAAACACTAAGAAAGTTTGTTTTTCGATTCAAAACAAGATTTTAACGCTTTGAGGAGTTCAAATAACGTGTTTTTAGATCATTTGTATCGTATCTCTTACTACATAACTTTTCACCAAATTTCACAAACACTAAGAAAGTTTGTTTTTCGATTCAAAACAAGATTTTAACGCTTTCAGGAGTTCAAATAACGTGTTTTTAGATCATTTGTATCGTATCTTTTACTACATAACTTTTCACCAAATTTCACAAACACTAAGAAATTTTGTTTTTCGATTCAAAACAAGATTTTAACGCTTTGAGGAGTTCAAATAACATGTTTTTAGATCATTTGTATCGTATCTTTCACTACATAACTTTTCACCAAATTTCACAAACACTGAGAAAGTTTGTTTTTCGAGTCAAAACAAGATTTTAACGTTTTGAGGAGTTCAAATAACGTGTTTTTAGATCACTTGTATCGTATCTTTTACTACATAACTTTTCACCAAATTTCACAAACACTAAGAAAGTTTGTTTTTCGATTCAAAACAAGATTTTAACGCTTTGAGGAGTTCAAATAACATGTTTTTAGATCATTTGTATCGTATCTTTCACTACTTAACTTTTCACCAAATTTCACAAACACTGAGAAAGTTTGTTTTTCGATTCAAAAAAAGATTTTAACGCTTTGAGGAGTTCAAATAACGTGTTTTTAGATCATTTGTATCGTATCTTTTACTACATAACTTTTCACCAAATTTCACAAACACTAAGAAAGTTTGTTTTTCTATTCAAAACAAGTTTTTAACGCTTTGAGGAGCACAAATAACGTGTTTTTAGATCATTTGTATCGTATCTTTTGGTACATAATTTTTCACCAAATTTCACAAACACTAAGAAAGTTTGTTTTTCGATTCAAAACAAGATTTTAACGCTTTGAGGAGTTCAAATAACGTGTTTTTAGATCATTTGTATCGTATCTTTTACTACATAACTTTTCACCAAATTTCACAAACACTGAGAAAGTTTGTTTTTCGATTCAAAACAAGATTTTAACGCTTTGAGGAGTTCAAATAACGCGATTTTAGATCATTTGTATCGTATCTTTTACTACATAACTTTTCACCAAATTTCACAAACACTAAGAAAGATTGTTTTTCGATTCAAAACAAGATTTTAACGCTTTCAGGAGTTCAAATAACGTGTTTTTAGATCATCTGTATCGTATCTTTTACTACATAACTTTTCACCAAATTTCACAAACACTAAGAAATTTTATTTTTCGATTCAAAACAAGATTTTAACGCTTTGAGGAGTCCAAATAACGTGTTTTTAGATCAATTGTATCGTATCTTTTACTACATAACTTTTCACCAAATTTCACAAACACTAAGAAAGTTTGTTTTTCGATTCAAAACAAGATTTTGACGCTTTGAGGAGTTCAAATAACATGTTTTTAGATCATTTGTATCGTATCTTTCACTACATAACTTTTCACCAAATTTCACAAACACTAAGAAAGTTTGTTTTTCTATTGAAAACAAGTTTTTAACGCTTTGAGGAGTTCAAATAACGTGTTTTAAGATCATTTGTATCGTATCTTTTACTACATAACTTTTCACCAAATTTCACAAACACTAAGAAAGTTTGTTCTTCGATTCAAAACAAGATTTTAACGCTTTGAGGAGTTCAAATAACGTGTTTTTAGATCATTTGTATCGTATCTTTCACTACATAACTTTTCACCAAATTTCACAAACACTAAGAAAGATTGTTATTCGATTTCAAAACAAGATTTTAATGCTTTGAGGAGTACAAATAACGTGTTTTTAGATCATTTGTATCATATCTCTTACTACAAAACTTTTCACCAAATTTCACAAACACTAAGAAAGTTTGTTTTTCGATTCAAAACAAGATTTTAACGCTTTCAGGAGTTCAAATAACGTGTTTTTAGATCATTTGTATCGTATCTTTCACTACATAACTTTTCACCAAATTTCACAAACACTAAGAAAGTTTGTTATTCGATTTCAAAACAAGATTTTAATGCTTTGAGGAGTTAAAATAACTTGTTTTTAGATAAATTGTATCGTATCTTTTACTACATAACTTTTCACGAAATTTCACAAACACTAAGAAATTTTGTTTTTCGATTCAAAACAAGATTTTAACGCTTTGAGGAGTTCAAATAACGTGTTTTTAGATCATTTGGATCGTATCTCTTACTACATAACTTTTCACCAAATTTCACAAACACTGAGAAAGTTTGTTTTTCGATTCAAAACAAGATTTTAACGCTTTGAGGAGTTCAAATAACGTGTTTTTAGATCATTTGTATCGTATCTTTTACTACATAACTTTTCACCAAATTTCACAAACACTAAGAAAGTTTGTTCTTCGATTCAAAACAAGATTTTAACGCTTTGAGGAGTTCAAATAACGTGTTTTTAGATCATTTGTATCGTATCTTTCACTACATAACATTTCACCAAATTTCACAAACACTAAGAAAGATTGTTATTCGATTTCAAAACAAGATTTTAATGCTTTGAGGAGTACAAATAACGTGTTTTTAGATCATTTGTATCGTATCTCTTACTACAAAACTTTTCACCAAATTTCACTAACACTAAGAAAGTTTGTTTTTCGATTCAAAACAAGATTTTAACTCTTTCAGGAGTTCAAATAACGTGTTTTTAGATCATTTGTATCGTATCTTTCACTACATAACTTTTCACCAAATTTCACAAACACTAATAAAGTTTGTTATTCGATTTCAAAACAAGATTTTAATGCTTTGAGGAGTTAAAATAACTTGTTTTTAGATAAATTGTATCGTATCTTTTACTACATAACTTTTCACCAAATTTCACAAACACTAAGAAATTTTGTTTTTCGATTCAAAACAAGATTTTAACGCTTTGAGGAGTTCAAATAACGTGTTTTTAGATCATTTGTATCGTATCTTTTACTACATAACTTTTCACCAAATTTCACAAACACTAAGAAAGTTTGTTTTTCGATTCAAAACAAGATTTTAACGCTTTGAGGAGTTCAAATAACGTGTTTTTAGATCATTTGTATCGTATCTTTCACTACATAACTTTTCACCAAATTTCACAAACACTAAGAAAGATTGTTATTCGATTTCAAAACAAGATTTTAATGCTTTGAGGAGTACAAATAACGTGTTTTTAGATCATTTGTATCGTATCTCTTACTACAAAACTTTTCACCAAATTTCACAAACACTAAGAAAGTTTGTTTTTCGATTCAAAACAAGATTTTAACGCTTTGAGGGGTTCAAATAACGTGTTTTTAGATCATTTGTATCGTATCTCTTACTACATAACTTTTCACCAAATTTCACAAACACTAAGAAAGTTTGTTTTTCGATTCAAAACAAGATTTTAACGCTTTCAGGAGTTCAAATAACGTGTTTTTAGATCATTTGTATCGTATCTTTTACTACATAACTTTTCACCAAATTTCACAAACACTAAGAAATTTTGTTTTTCGATTCAAAACAAGATTTTAACGCTTTGAGGAGTTCAAATAACATGTTTTTAGATCATTTGTATCGTATCTTTCACTACATAACTTTTCACCAAATTTCACAAACACTGAGAAAGTTTGTTTTTCGAGTCAAAACAAGATTTTAACGTTTTGAGGAGTTCAAATAACGTGTTTTTAGATCATTTGTATCGTATCTTTTACTACATAACTTTTCACCAAATTTCACAAACACTAAGAAAGTTTGTTTTTCGATTCAAAACAAGATTTTAACGCTTTGAGGAGTTCAAATAACATGTTTTTAGATCATTTGTATCGTATCTTTCACTACTTAACTTTTCACCAAATTTCACAAACACTGAGAAAGTTTGTTTTTCGATTCAAAAAAAGATTTTAACGCTTTGAGGAGTTCAAATAACGTGTTTTTAGATCATTTGTATCGTATCTTTTACTACATAACTTTTCACCAAATTTCACAAACACTAAGAAAGTTTGTTTTTCTATTCAAAACAAGTTTTTAACGCTTTGAGGAGCTCAAATAACGTGTTTTTAGATCATTTGTATCGTATCTTTTGGTACATAATTTTTCACCAAATTTCACAAACACTAAGAAAGTTTGTTTTTCGATTCAAAACAAGATTTTAACGCTTTGAGGAGTTCAAATAACGTGTTTTTAGATCATTTGTATTGTATCTTTTACTACATAACTTTTCACCAAATTTCACAAACACTGAGAAAGTTTGTTTTTCGATTCAAAACAAGATTTTAACGCTTTGAGGAGTTCAAATAACGCGATTTTAGATCATTTGTATCGTATCTTTTACTACATAACTTTTCACCAAATTTCACAAACACTAAGAAAGATTATTTTTCGATTCAAAACAAGATTTTAACGCTTTCAGGAGTTCAAATAACGTGTTTTTAGATCATCTGTATCGTATCTTTTACTACATAACTTTTCACCAAATTTCACAAACACTAAGAAAGTTTATTTTTCGATTCAAAACAAGATTTTAACGCTTTGAGGAGTCCAAATAACGTGTTTTTAGATCAATTGTATCGTATCTTTTACTACATAACTTTTCACCAAATTTCACAAACACTAAGAAAGTTCGTTTTTCGATTCAAAACAAGATTTTGACGCTTTGAGGAGTTCAAATAACATGTTTTTAGATCATTTGTATCGTATCTTTCACTACATAACTTTTCACCAAATTTCACAAACACTAAGAAAGTTTGTTTTTCTATTGAAAACAAGTTTTTAACGCTTTGAGGAGTTCAAATAACGTGTTTTAAGATCATTTGTATCGTATCTTTTACTACATAACTTTTCACCAAATTTCACAAACACTAAGAAATTTTGTTTTTCGATTCAAAACAAGATTTTAACGCTTTGAGGAGTTCAAATAACGTGTTTTTAGATCATTTGTATCGTATCTTTTACTACATAACTTTTCACCAAATTTCACAAACACTAAGAAAGTTTGTTCTTCGATTCAAAACAAGATTTTAACGCTTTGAGGAGTTCAAATAACGTGTTTTTAGATCATTTGTATCGTATCTTTCACTACATAACTTTTCACCAAATTTCACAAACACTAAGAAAGATTGTTATTCGATTTCAAAACAAGATTTTAATGCTTTGAGGAGTACAAATAACGTGTTTTTAGATCATTTGTATCGTATCTCTTACTACAAAACTTTTCACCAAATTTCACAAACACTAAGAAAGTTTGTTTTTCGATTCAAAACAAGATTTTAACGCTTTCAGGAGTTCAAATAACGTGTTTTTAGATCATTTGTATCGTATCTTTCACTACATAACTTTTCACCAAATTTCACAAACACTAAGAAAGTTTGTTATTCGATTTCAAAACAAGATTTTAATGCTTTGAGGAGTTAAAATAACTTGTTTTTAGATAAATTGTATCGTATCTTTTACTACATAACTTTTCACCAAATTTCACAAACACTAAGAAATTTTGTTTTTCGATTCAAAACAAGATTTTAACGCTTTGAGGAGTTCAAATAACGTGTTTTTAGATCATTTGGATCGTATCTCTTACTACATAACTTTTCACCAAATTTCACAAACACTGAGAAAGTTTGTTTTTCGATTCAAAACAAGATTTTAACGCTTTGAGGAGTTCAAATAACGTGTTTTTAGATCATTTGTATCGTATCTTTCACTACATAACTTTTCACCAAATTTCACAAACACTAAGAAAGATTGTTATTCGATTTCAAAACAAGATTTTAATGCTTTGAGGAGTACAAATAACGTGTTTTTAGATCATTTGTATCGTATCTTTCACTACATAACTTTTCACCAAATTTCACAAACACTAAGAAAGTTTGTTATTCGATTTCAAAACAAGATTTTAATGCTTTGAGGAGTTAAAATAACTTGTTTTTAGATAAATTGTATCGTATCTTTTACTACATAACTTTTCACCAAATTTTACAAACACTAAGAAATTTTGTTTTTCGATTCAAAACAAGATTTTAACGCTTTGAGGAGTTCAAATAACGTGTTTTTAGATCATTTGGATCGTATCTCTTACTACATAACTTTTCACCAAATTTCACAAACACTAAGAACTTTTGTTTTTCGATTCAAAACAAAATTTTAACGCTTTGAGGAGTTCAAATAACGTGTTTTTAGATCATTTGTATCGTATCTTTTACTACATAACTTTTCACCAAATTTCACAAACACTAAGAAAGTTTGTTTTTCGATTCAAAACAAGATTTTAACGCTTTGAGGAGTTCAAATAACGTGTTTTTAGATCATTTGGATCGTATCTCTTAATACATAACTTTTCACCAAATTTCACAAACACTAAGAACTTTTGTTTTTCGATTCAAAACAAGATTTTAACGCTTTGAGGAGTTCAAATAACGTGTTTTTAGATCATTTGTATCGTATCTTTTACTACATAACTTTTCACCAAATTTCACAAACACTAAGAAAGTTTGTTTTTCGATTCAAAACAAGATTTTAACGCTTTGAGGAGTTCAAATAACGTGTTTTTAGATCATTTGTATCGTATCTTTCACTACATAACTTTTCACCAAATTTCACAAACACTAAGAAAGATTGTTATTCGATTTCAAAACAAGATTTTAATGCTTTGAGGAGTACAAATAACGTGTTTTTAGATCATTTGTATCGTATCTCTTACTACAAAACTTTTCACCAAATTTCACAAACACTAAGAAAGTTTGTTTTTCGATTCAAAACAAGATTTTAACGCTTTGAGGAGTTCAAATAACGTGTTTTTAGATCATTTGTATCGTATCTCTTACTACATAACTTTTCACCAAATTTCACAAACACTAAGAAAGTTTGTTTTTCGATTCAAAACAAGATTTTAACGCTTTCAGGAGTTCAAATAACGTGTTTTTAGATCATTTGTATCGTATCTTTTACTACATAACTTTTCACCAAATTTCACAAACACTAAGAAAGTTTGTTTTTCGATTCAAAACAAGATTTTAACGCTTTGAGGAGTTCAAATAACATGTTTTTAGATCATTTGTATCGTATCTTTCACTACATAACTTTTCACCAAATTTCACAAACACTGAGAAAGTTTGTTTTTCGATTCAAAACAAGATTTTAACGCTTTGAGGAGTTCAAATAACGTGTTTTTAGATCATTTGTATCGTATCTTTTACTACATAACTTTTCACCAAATTTCACAAACACTAAGAAAGTTTGTTTTTCGATTCAAAACAAGATTTTAACGCTTTGAGGAGTTCAAATAACATGTTTTTAGATCATTTGTATCGTATCTTTCACTACTTAACTTTTCACCAAATTTCACAAACACTGAGAAAGTTTGTTTTTCGATTCAAAACAAGATTTTAACGCTTTGAGGAGTTCAAATAACGTGTTTTTAGATCATTTGTATCGTATCTTTTACTACATAACTTTTCACCAAATTTCACAAACACTAAGAAAGTTTGTTTTTCTATTCAAAACAAGTTTTTAACGCTTTGAGGAGCTCAAATAACGTGTTTTTAGATCATTTGTATCGTATCTTTTGGTACATAATTTTTCACCAAATTTCACAAACACTAAGAAAGTTTGTTTTTCGATTCAAAACAAGATTTTAACGCTTTGAGGAGTTCAAATAACGTGTTTTTAGATCATTTGTATCGTATCTTTTACTACATAACTTTTCACCAAATTTCACAAACACTAAGAAAGTTTGTTCTTCGATTCAAAACAAGATTTTAACGCTTTGAGGAGTTCAAATAACGTGTTTTTAGATCATTTGTATCGTATCTTTCACTACATAACTTTTCACCAAATTTCACAAACACTAAGAAAGATTGTTATTCGATTTCAAAACAAGATTTTAATGCTTTGAGGAGTACAAATAACGTGTTTTTAGATCATTTGTATCGTATCTCTTACTACAAAACTTTTCACCAAATTTCACAAACACTAAGAAAGTTTGTTTTTCGATTCAAAACAAGATTTTAACGCTTTCAGGAGTTCAAATAACGTGTTTTTAGATCATTTGTATCGTATCTTTCACTACATAACTTTTCACCAAATTTCACAAACACTAAGAAAGTTTGTTATTCGATTTCAAAACAAGATTTTAATGCTTTGAGGAGTTAAAATAACTTGTTTTTAGATAAATTGTATCGTATCTTTTACTACATAACTTTTCACCAAATTTCACAAACACTAAGAAATTTTGTTTTTCGATTCAAAACAAGATTTTAACGCTTTGAGGAGTTCAAATAACGTGTTTTTAGATCATTTGGATCGTATCTCTTACTACATAACTTTTCACCAAATTTCACAAACACTGAGAAAGTTTGTTTTTCGATTCAAAACAAGATTTTAACGCTTTGAGGAGTTCAAATAACGTGTTTTTAGATCATTTGTATCGTATCTTTCACTACATAACTTTTCACCAAATTTCACAAACACTAAGAAAGATTGTTATTCGATTTCAAAACAAGATTTTAACGCTTTGAGGAGTTCAAATAACATGTTTTTAGATCATTTGTATCGTATCTTTCACTACATAACTTTTCACCAAATTTCACAAACACTGAGAAAGTTTGTTTTTCGAGTCAAAACAAGATTTTAACGTTTTGAGGAGTTCAAATAACGTGTTTTTAGATCATTTGTATCGTAACTTTTACTACATAACTTTTCACCAAATTTCACAAACACTAAGAAAGTTTGTTTTTCGATTCAAAACAAGATTTTAACGCTTTGAGGAGTTCAAATAACATGTTTTTAGATCATTTGTATCGTATCTTTCACTACTTAACTTTTCACCAAATTTCACAAACACTGAGAAAGTTTGTTTTTCGATTCAAAAAAAGATTTTAACGCTTTGAGGAGTTCAAATAACGTGTTTTTAGATCATTTGTATCGTATCTTTTACTACATAACTTTTCACCAAATTTCACAAACACTAAGAAAGTTTGTTTTTCTATTCAAAACAAGTTTTTAACGCTTTGAGGAGCTCAAATAACGTGTTTTTAGATCATTTGTATCGTATCTTTTGGTACATAATTTTTCACCAAATTTCACAAACACTAAGAAAGTTTGTTTTTCGATTCAAAACAAGATTTTAACGCTTTGAGGAGTTCAAATAACGTGTTTTTAGATCATTTGTATTGTATCTTTTACTACATAACTTTTCACCAAATTTCACAAACACTGAGAAAGTTTGTTTTTCGATTCAAAACAAGATTTTAACGCTTTGAGGAGTTCAAATAACGCGATTTTAGATCATTTGTATCGTATCTTTTACTACATAACTTTTCACCAAATTTCACAAACACTAAGAAAGATTATTTTTCGATTCAAAACAAGATTTTAACGCTTTCAGGAGTTCAAATAACGTGTTTTTAGATCATCTGTATCGTATCTTTTACTACATAACTTTTCACCAAATTTCACAAACACTAAGAAAGTTTATTTTTCGATTCAAAACAAGATTTTAACGCTTTGAGGAGTCCAAATAACGTGTTTTTAGATCAATTGTATCGTATCTTTTACTACATAACTTTTCACCAAATTTCACAAACACTAAGAAAGTTCGTTTTTCGATTCAAAACAAGATTTTGACGCTTTGAGGAGTTCAAATAACATGTTTTTAGATCATTTGTATCGTATCTTTCACTACATAACTTTTCACCAAATTTCACAAACACTAAGAAAGTTTGTTTTTCTATTGAAAACAAGTTTTTAACGCTTTGAGGAGTTCAAATAACGTGTTTTAAGATCATTTGTATCGTATCTTTTACTACATAACTTTTCACCAAATTTCACAAACACTAAGAAATTTTGGTTTTCGATTCAAAACAAGATTTTAACGCTTTGAGGAGTTCAAATAACGTGTTTTTAGATCATTTGTATCGTATCTTTTACTACATAACTTTTCACCAAATTTCACAAACACTAAGAAAGTTTGTTCTTCGATTCAAAACAAGATTTTAACGCTTTGAGGAGTTCAAATAACGTGTTTTTAGATCATTTGTATCGTATCTTTCACTACATAACTTTTCACCAAATTTCACAAACACTAAGAAAGATTGTTATTCGATTTCAAAACAAGATTTTAATGCTTTGAGGAGTACAAATAACGTGTTTTTAGATCATTTGTATCGTATCTCTTACTACAAAACTTTTCACCAAATTTCACAAACACTAAGAAAGTTTGTTTTTCGATTCAAAACAAGATTTTAACGCTTTGAGGGGTTCAAATAACGTGTTTTTAGATCATTTGTATCGTATCTCTTACTACATAACTTTTCACCAAATTTCACAAACACTAAGAAAGTTTGTTTTTCGATTCAAAACAAGATTTTAACGCTTTCAGGAGTTCAAATAACGTGTTTTTAGATCATTTGTATCGTATCTTTTACTACATAACTTTTCACCAAATTTCACAAACACTAAGAAATTTTGTTTTTCGATTCAAAACAAGATTTTAACGCTTTGAGGAGTTCAAATAACGTGTTTTTAGATCATTTGGATCGTATCTCTTACTACAAAACTTTTCACCAAATTTCACAAACACTAAGAAAGTTTGTTTTTCGATTCAAAACAAGATTTTAACGCTTTCAGGAGTTCAAATAACGTGTTTTTAGATCATTTGTATCGTATCTTTCACTACATAACTTTTCACCAAATTTCACAAACACTAAGAAAGTTTGTTATTCGATTTCAAAACAAGATTTTAATGCTTTGAGGAGTTAAAATAACTTGTTTTTAGATAAATTGTATCGTATCTTTTACTACATAACTTTTCACCAAATTTTACAAACACTAAGAAATTTTGTTTTTCGATTCAAAACAAGATTTTAACGCTTTGAGGAGTTCAAATAACGTGTTTTTAGATCATTTGGATCGTATCTCTTACTACATAACTTTTCACCAAATTTCACAAACACTAAGAACTTTTGTTTTTCGATTCAAAACAAAATTTTAACGCTTTGAGGAGTTCAAATAACGTGTTTTTAGATCATTTGTATCGTATCTTTTACTACATAACTTTTCACCAAATTTCACAAACACTAAGAAAGTTTGTTTTTCGATTCAAAACAAGATTTTAACGCTTTGAGGAGTTCAAATAACGTGTTTTTAGATCATTTGTATCGTATCTTTCACTACATAACTTTTCACCAAATTTCACAAACACTAAGAAAGATTGTTATTCGATTTCAAAACAAGATTTTAATGCTTTGAGGAGTACAAATAACGTGTTTTTAGATCATTTGTATCGTATCTCTTACTACAAAACTTTTCACCAAATTTCACAAACACTAAGAAAGTTTGTTTTTCGATTCAAAACAAGATTTTAACGCTTTGAGGAGTTCAAATAACGTGTTTTTAGATCATTTGTATCGTATCTCTTACTACATAACTTTTCACCAAATTTCACAGACACTAAGAAAGTTTGTTTTTCGATTCAAAACAAGATTTTAACGCTTTCAGGAGTTCAAATAACGTGTTTTTAGATCATTTGTATCGTATCTTTTACTACATAACTTTTCACCAAATTTCACAAACACTAAGAAAGTTTGTTTTTCGATTCAAAACAAGATTTTAACGCTTTGAGGAGTTCAAATAACATGTTTTTAGATCATTTGTATCGTATCTTTCACTACATAACTTTTCACCAAATTTCACAAACACTGAGAAAGTTTGTTTTTCGATTCAAAACAAGATTTTAACGCTTTGAGGAGTTCAAATAACGTGTTTTTAGATCATTTGTATCGTATCTCTTACTACATAATTTTTCACCAAATTTCACAAACACTAAGAAAGTTTGTTTTTCGATTCAAAACAAGATTTTAACGCTTTGAGGAGTTCAAATAACATGTTTTTAGATCATTTGTATCGTATCTTTCACTACTTAACTTTTCACCAAATTTCACAAACACTGAGAAAGTTTGTTTTTCGATTCAAAACAAGATTTTAACGCTTTGAGGAGTTCAAATAACGTGTTTTTAGATCATTTGTATCGTATCTTTTACTACATAACTTTTCACCAAATTTCACAAACACTAAGAAAGTTTGTTTTTCTATTCAAAACAAGTTTTTAACGCTTTGAGGAGCTCAAATAACGTGTTTTTAGATCATTTGTATCGTATCTTTTGGTACATAATTTTTCACCAAATTTTACAAACACTAAGAAAGTTTTTTTTTCGATTCAAAACAAGATTTTAACGCTTTGAGGAGTTCAAATAACGTGTTTTTAGATCATTTGTATCGTATCTTTCACTACATAACTTTTCACCAAATTTCACAAACACTAAGAAAGATTGTTATTCGATTTCAAAACAAGATTTTAATGCTTTGAGGAGTAAAAATAACGTGTTTTTAGATCATTTGTATCGTATCTCTTACTACAAAACTTTTCACCAAATTTCACAAACACTAAGAAAGTTTGTTTTTCGATTCAAAACAAGATTTTAACGCTTTCAGGAGTTCAAATAACGTGTTTTAGATCATTTGTATCGTATCTTTCACTACATAACTTTTCACCAAATTTCACAAACACTAAGAAAGTTTGTTATTCGATTTCAAAACAAGATTTTAATGCTTTGAGGAGTTAAAATAACTTGTTTTTAGATAAATTGTATCGTATCTTTTACTACATAACTTTTCACCAAATTTTACAAACACTAAGAAATTTTGTTTTTCGATTCAAAACAAGTTTTTACGCTTTGAGGAGTTCAAATAACGTGTTTTTAGATCATTTGGATCGTATCTCTTACTACATAACTTTTCACCAAATTTCACAAACACTAAGAAAGTTTGTTTTTCGATTCAAAACAAGATTTTAACGCTTTGAGGAGTTCAAATAACGTGTTTTTAGATCATTTGTATTGTATATTTTACTACATAACTTTTCACCAAATTTCACAAACACTGAGAAAGTTTGTTTTTCGATTCAAAACAAGATTTTAACGCTTTGAGGAGTTCAAATAACGCGATTTTAGATCATTTGTATCGTATCTTTTACTACATAACTTTTCACCAAATTTCACAAACACTAAGAAAGATTATTTTTCGATTCAAAACAAGATTTTAACGCTTTCAGGAGTTCAAATAACGTGTTTTTAGATCATCTGTATCGTATCTTTTACTACATAACTTTTCACCAAATTTCACAAACACTAAGAAAGTTTATTTTTCGATTCAAAACAAGATTTTAACGCTTTGAGGAGTCCAAATAACGTGTTTTTAGATCAATTGTATCGTATCTTTTACTACATAACTTTTCACCAAATTTCACAAACACTAAGAAAGTTCGTTTTTCGATTCAAAACAAGATTTTGACGCTTTGAGGAGTTCAAATAACATGTTTTTAGATCATTTGTATCGTATCTTTCACTACATAACTTTTCACCAAATTTCACAAACACTAAGAAAGTTTGTTTTTCTATTGAAAACAAGTTTTTAACGCTTTGAGGAGTTCAAATAACGTGTTTTAAGATCATTTGTATCGTATCTTTTACTACATAACTTTTCACCAAATTTCACAAACACTAAGAAATTTTGTTTTTCGATTCAAAACAAGATTTTAACGCTTTGAGGAGTTCAAATAACGTGTTTTTAGATCATTTGTATCGTATCTTTTACTACATAACTTTTCACCAAATTTCACAAACACTAAGAAAGTTTGTTCTTCGATTCAAAACAAGATTTTAACGCTTTGAGGAGTTCAAATAACGTGTTTTTAGATCATTTGTATCGTATCTTTCACTACATAACTTTTCACCAAATTTCACAAACACTAAGAAAGATTGTTATTCGATTTCAAAACAAGATTTTAATGCTTTGAGGAGTACAAATAACGTGTTTTTAGATCATTTGTATCGTATCTCTTACTACAAAACTTTTCACCAAATTTCACAAACACTAAGAAAGTTTGTTTTTCGATTCAAAACAAGATTTTAACGCTTTGAGGGGTTCAAATAACGTGTTTTTAGATCATTTGTATCGTATCTCTTACTACATAACTTTTCACCAAATTTCACAAACACTAAGAAAGTTTGTTTTTCGATTCAAAACAAGATTTTAACGCTTTCAGGAGTTCAAATAACGTGTTTTTAGATCATTTGTATCGTATCTTTTACTACATAACTTTTCACCAAATTTCACAAACACTAAGAAATTTTGTTTTTCGATTCAAAACAAGATTTTAACGCTTTGAGGAGTTCAAATAACGTGTTTTTAGATCATTTGGATCGTATCTCTTACTACAAAACTTTTCACCAAATTTCACAAACACTAAGAAAGTTTGTTTTTCGATTCAAAACAAGATTTTAACGCTTTCAGGAGTTCAAATAACGTGTTTTTAGATCATTTGTATCGTATCTTTCACTACATAACTTTTCACCAAATTTCACAAACACTAAGAAAGTTTGTTATTCGATTTCAAAACAAGATTTTAATGCTTTGAGGAGTTAAAATAACTTGTTTTTAGATAAATTGTATCGTATCTTTTACTACATAACTTTTCACCAAATTTTACAAACACTAAGAAATTTTGTTTTTCGATTCAAAACAAGATTTTAACGCTTTGATGAGTTCAAATAACGTGTTTTTAGATCATTTGGATCGTATCTCTTACTACATAACTTTTCACCAAATTTCACAAACACTAAGAACTTTTGTTTTTCGATTCAAAACAAAATTTTAACGCTTTGAGGAGTTCAAATAACGTGTTTTTAGATCATTTGTATCGTATCTTTTACTACATAACTTTTCACCAAATTTCACAAACACTAAGAAAGTTTGTTTTTCGATTCAAAACAAGATTTTAACGCTTTGAGGAGTTCAAATAACGTGTTTTTAGATCATTTGTATCGTATCTTTCACTACATAACTTTTCACCAAATTTCACAAACACTAAGAAAGATTGTTATTCGATTTCAAAACAAGATTTTAATGCTTTGAGGAGTACAAATAACGTGTTTTTAGATCATTTGTATCGTATCTCTTACTACAAAACTTTTCACCAAATTTCACAAACACTAAGAAAGTTTGTTTTTCGATTCAAAACAAGATTTTAACGCTTTGAGGAGTTCAAATAACGTGTTTTTAGATCATTTGTATCGTATCTCTTACTACATAACTTTTCACCAAATTTCACAGACACTAAGAAAGTTTGTTTTTCGATTCAAAACAAGATTTTAACGCTTTCAGGAGTTCAAATAACGTGTTTTTAGATCATTTGTATCGTATCTTTTACTACATAACTTTTCACCAAATTTCACAAACACTAAGAAAGTTTGTTTTTCGATTCAAAACAAGATTTTAACGCTTTGAGGAGTTCAAATAACATGTTTTTAGATCATTTGTATCGTATCTTTCACTACATAACTTTTCACCAAATTTCACAAACACTGAGAAAGTTTGTTTTTCGATTCAAAACAAGATTTTAACGCTTTGAGGAGTTCAAATAACGTGTTTTTAGATCATTTGTATCGTATCTCTTACTACATAATTTTTCACCAAATTTCACAAACACTAAGAAAGTTTGTTTTTCGATTCAAAACAAGATTTTAACGCTTTGAGGAGTTCAAATAACATGTTTTTAGATCATTTGTATCGTATCTTTCACTACTTAACTTTTCACCAAATTTCACAAACACTGAGAAAGTTTGTTTTTCGATTCAAAACAAGATTTTAACGCTTTGAGGAGTTCAAATAACGTGTTTTTAGATCATTTGTATCGTATCTTTTACTACATAACTTTTCACCAAATTTCACAAACACTAAGAAAGTTTGTTTTTCTATTCAAAACAAGTTTTTAACGCTTTGAGGAGCTCAAATAACGTGTTTTTAGATCATTTGTATCGTATCTTTTGGTACATAATTTTTCACCAAATTTTACAAACACTAAGAAAGTTTTTTTTTCGATTCAAAACAAGATTTTAACGCTTTGAGGAGTTCAAATAACGTGTTTTTAGATCATTTGTATCGTATCTTTCACTACATAACTTTTCACCAAATTTCACAAACACTAAGAAAGATTGTTATTCGATTTCAAAACAAGATTTTAATGCTTTGAGGAGTAAAAATAACGTGTTTTTAGATCATTTGTATCGTATCTCTTACTACAAAACTTTTCACCAAATTTCACAAACACTAAGAAAGTTTGTTTTTCGATTCAAAACAAGATTTTAACGCTTTCAGGAGTTCAAATAACGTGTTTTAGATCATTTGTATCGTATCTTTCACTACATAACTTTTCACCAAATTTCACAAACACTAAGAAAGTTTGTTATTCGATTTCAAAACAAGATTTTAATGCTTTGAGGAGTTAAAATAACTTGTTTTTAGATAAATTGTATCGTATCTTTTACTACATAACTTTTCACCAAATTTTACAAACACTAAGAAATTTTGTTTTTCGATTCAAAACAAGTTTTTACGCTTTGAGGAGTTCAAATAACGTGTTTTTAGATCATTTGGATCGTATCTCTTACTACATAACTTTTCACCAAATTTCACAAACACTAAGAAAGTTTGTTTTTCGATTCAAAACAAGATTTTAACGCTTTGAGGAGTTCAAATAACGTGTTTTTAGATCATTTGTATTGTATCTTTTACTACATAACTTTTCACCAAATTTCACAAACACTGAGAAAGTTTGTTTTTCGATTCAAAACAAGATTTTAACGCTTTGAGGAGTTCAAATAACGCGATTTTAGATCATTTGTATCGTATCTTTTACTACATAACTTTTCACCAAATTTCACAAACACTAAGAAAGATTATTTTTCGATTCAAAACAAGATTTTAACGCTTTCAGGAGTTCAAATAACGTGTTTTTAGATCATCTGTATCGTATCTTTTACTACATAACTTTTCACCAAATTTCACAAACACTAAGAAAGTTTATTTTTCGATTCAAAACAAGATTTTAACGCTTTGAGGAGTCCAAATAACGTGTTTTTAGATCAATTGTATCGTATCTTTTACTACATAACTTTTCACCAAATTTCACAAACACTAAGAAAGTTCGTTTTTCGATTCAAAACAAGATTTTGACGCTTTGAGGAGTTCAAATAACATGTTTTTAGATCATTTGTATCGTATCTTTCACTACATAACTTTTCACCAAATTTCACAAACACTAAGAAAGTTTGTTTTTCTATTGAAAACAAGTTTTTAACGCTTTGAGGAGTTCAAATAACGTGTTTTAAGATCATTTGTATCGTATCTTTTACTACATAACTTTTCACCAAATTTCACAAACACTAAGAAATTTTGTTTTTCGATTCAAAACAAGATTTTAACGCTTTGAGGAGTTCAAATAACGTGTTTTTAGATCATTTGTATCGTATCTTTTACTACATAACTTTTCACCAAATTTCACAAACACTAAGAAAGTTTGTTCTTCGATTCAAAACAAGATTTTAACGCTTTGAGGAGTTCAAATAACGTGTTTTTAGATCATTTGTATCGTATCTTTCACTACATAACTTTTCACCAAATTTCACAAACACTAAGAAAGATTGTTATTCGATTTCAAAACAAGATTTTAATGCTTTGAGGAGTACAAATAACGTGTTTTTAGATCATTTGTATCGTATCTCTTACTACAAAACTTTTCACCAAATTTCACAAACACTAAGAAAGTTTGTTTTTCGATTCAAAACAAGATTTTAACGCTTTGAGGGGTTCAAATAACGTGTTTTTAGATCATTTGTATCGTATCTCTTACTACATAACTTTTCACCAAATTTCACAAACACTAAGAAAGTTTGTTTTTCGATTCAAAACAAGATTTTAACGCTTTCAGGAGTTCAAATAACGTGTTTTTAGATCATTTGTATCGTATCTTTTACTACATAACTTTTCACCAAATTTCACAAACTCTAAGAAATTTTGTTTTTCGATTCAAAACAAGATTTTAACGCTTTGAGGAGTTCAAATAACGTGTTTTTAGATCATTTGGATCGTATCTCTTACTACAAAACTTTTCACCAAATTTCACAAACACTAAGAAAGTTTGTTTTTCGATTCAAAACAAGATTTTAACGCTTTCAGGAGTTCAAATAACGTGTTTTTAGATCATTTGTATCGTATCTTTCACTACATAACTTTTCACCAAATTTCACAAACACTAAGAAAGTTTGTTATTCGATTTCAAAACAAGATTTTAATGCTTTGAGGAGTTAAAATAACTTGTTTTTAGATAAATTGTATCGTATCTTTTACTACATAACTTTTCACCAAATTTTACAAACACTAAGAAATTTTGTTTTTCGATTCAAAACAAGATTTTAACGCTTTGAGGAGTTCAAATAACGTGTTTTTAGATCATTTGGATCGTATCTCTTACTACATAACTTTTCACCAAATTTCACAAACACTAAGAACTTTTGTTTTTCGATTCAAAACAAAATTTTAACGCTTTGAGGAGTTCAAATAACGTGTTTTTAGATCATTTGTATCGTATCTTTTACTACATAACTTTTCACCAAATTTCACAAACACTAAGAAAGTTTGTTTTTCGATTCAAAACAAGATTTTAACGCTTTGAGGAGTTCAAATAACGTGTTTTTAGATCATTTGTATCGTATCTTTCACTACATAACTTTTCACCAAATTTCACAAACACTAAGAAAGATTGTTATTCGATTTCAAAACAAGATTTTAATGCTTTGAGGAGTACAAATAACGTGTTTTTAGATCATTTGTATCGTATCTCTTACTACAAAACTTTTCACCAAATTTCACAAACACTAAGAAAGTTTGTTTTTCGATTCAAAACAAGATTTTAACGCTTTGAGGAGTTCAAATAACGTGTTTTTAGATCATTTGTATCGTATCTCTTACTACATAACTTTTCACCAAATTTCACAGACACTAAGAAAGTTTGTTTTTCGATTCAAAACAAGATTTTAACGCTTTCAGGAGTTCAAATAACGTGTTTTTAGATCATTTGTATCGTATCTTTTACTACATAACTTTTCACCAAATTTCACAAACACTAAGAAAGTTTGTTTTTCGATTCAAAACAAGATTTTAACGCTTTGAGGAGTTCAAATAACATGTTTTTAGATCATTTGTATCGTATCTTTCACTACATAACTTTTCACCAAATTTCACAAACACTGAGAAAGTTTGTTTTTCGATTCAAAACAAGATTTTAACGCTTTGAGGAGTTCAAATAACGTGTTTTTAGATCATTTGTATCGTATCTCTTACTACATAATTTTTCACCAAATTTCACAAACACTAAGAAAGTTTGTTTTTCGATTCAAAACAAGATTTTAACGCTTTGAGGAGTTCAAATAACATGTTTTTAGATCATTTGTATCGTATCTTTCACTACTTAACTTTTCACCAAATTTCACAAACACTGAGAAAGTTTGTTTTTCGATTCAAAACAAGATTTTAACGCTTTGAGGAGTTCAAATAACGTGTTTTTAGATCATTTGTATCGTATCTTTTACTACATAACTTTTCACCAAATTTCACAAACACTAAGAAAGTTTGTTTTTCGATTCAAAACAAGTTTTTAACGCTTTGAGGAGCTCAAATAACGTGTTTTTAGATCATTTGTATCGTATCTTTTGGTACATAATTTTTCACCAAATTTTACAAACACTAAGAAAGTTTTTTTTTCGATTCAAAACAAGATTTTAACGCTTTGAGGAGTTCAAATAACGTGTTTTTAGATCATTTGTATCGTATCTTTCACTACATAACTTTTCACCAAATTTCACAAACACTAAGAAAGATTGTTATTCGATTTCAAAACAAGATTTTAATGCTTTGAGGAGTAAAAATAACGTGTTTTTAGATCATTTGTATCGTATCTCTTACTACAAAACTTTTCACCAAATTTCACAAACACTAAGAAAGTTTGTTTTTCGATTCAAAACAAGATTTTAACGCTTTCAGGAGTTCAAATAACGTGTTTTAGATCATTTGTATCGTATCTTTCACTACATAACTTTTCACCAAATTTCACAAACACTAAGAAAGTTTGTTATTCGATTTCAAAACAAGATTTTAATGCTTTGAGGAGTTAAAATAACTTGTTTTTAGATAAATTGTATCGTATCTTTTACTACATAACTTTTCACCAAATTTTACAAACACTAAGAAATTTTGTTTTTCGATTCAAAACAAGTTTTTACGCTTTGAGGAGTTCAAATAACGTGTTTTTAGATCATTTGGATCGTATCTCTTACTACATAACTTTTCACCAAATTTCACAAACACTAAGAAAGTTTGTTTTTCGATTCAAAACAAGATTTTAACGCTTTGAGGAGTTCAAATAACGTGTTTTTAGATCATTTGTATCGTATCTTTTACTACATAACTTTTCACCAAATTTCACAAACACTGAGAAAGTTTGTTTTTCGATTCAAAACAAGATTTTAACGCTTTGAGGAGTTCAAATAACGCGATTTTAGATCATTTGTATCGTATCTTTTACTACATAACTTTTCACCAAATTTCACAAACACTAAGAAAGATTATTTTTCGATTCAAAACAAGATTTTAACGCTTTCAGGAGTTCAAATAACGTGTTTTTAGATCATCTGTATCGTATCTTTTACTACATAACTTTTCACCAAATTTCACAAACACTAAGAAAGTTTGTTTTTCGATTCAAAACAAGATTTTAACGCTTTGAGGAGTTCAAATAACGTGTTTTTAGATCAATTGTATCGTATCTCTTACTACATAACTTTTCACCAAATTTCACAAACACTAAGAAAGTTCGTTTTTCGATTCAAAACAAGATTTTGACGCTTTGAGGAGTTCAAATAACATGTTTTTAGATCATTTGTATCGTATCTTTCACTACATAACTTTTCACCAAATTTCACAAACACTAAGAAAGTTTGTTTTTCTATTGAAAACAAGTTTTTAACGCTTTGAGGAGTTCAAATAACGTGTTTTAAGATCATTTGTATCGTATCTTTTACTACATAACTTTTCACCAAATTTCACAAACACTGAGAAAGTTTGTTTTTCGATTCAAAACAAGATTTTAACGCTTTGAGGAGTTCAAATAACGTGTTTTTAGATCATTTGTATCGTATCTTTTACTACATAATTTTTCACCAAATTTCACAAACACTAAGAAAGTTTGTTTTTCGATTCAAAACAAGATTTTAACGCTTTGAGGAGTTCAAATAACATGTTTTTAGATCATTTGTATCGTATCTTTCACTACTTAACTTTTCACCAAATTTCACAAACACTGAGAAAGTTTGTTTTTCGGTTCAAAACAAGATTTTAACGCTTTGAGGAGTTCAAATAACGTGTTTTTAGATCATTTGTATCGTATCTTTTACTACATAACTTTTCACCAAATTTCACAAACACTAAGAAAGTTTGTTTTTCTATTCAAAACAAGTTTTTAACGCTTTGAGGAGCTCAAATAACGTGTTTTTAGATCATTTGTATCGTATCTTTTGGTACATAATTTTTCACCAAATTTTACAAACACTAAGAAAGTTTTTTTTTCGATTCAAAACAAGATTTTAACGCTTTGAGGAGTTCAAATAACGTGTTTTTAGATCATTTGTATCGTATCTTTTACTACATAACTTTTCACCAAATTTCACAAACACTGAGAAAGTTTGTTTTTCGATTCAAAACAAGATTTTAACGCTTTGAGGAGTTCAAATAACGCGATTTTAGATCATTTGTATCGTATCTTTTACTACATAACTTTTCACCAAATTTCACAAACACTAAGAAAGATTGTTTTTCGATTCAAAACAAGATTTTAACGCTTTCAGGAGTTCAAATAACGTGTTTTTAGATCATCTGTATCGTATCTTTTACTACATAACTTTTCACCAAATTTCACAAACATTAAGAAAGTTTATTTTTCGATTCAAAACAAGATTTTAACGCTTTGAGGAGTTAAAATAACGTGTTTTTAGATCAATTGTATCGTATCTTTTACTACATAACTTTTCACCAAATTTCACAAACACTAAGAAAGATTGTTTTTCGATTCAAAACAAGATTTTAACGCTTTCAGGAGTTCAAATAACGTGTTTTTAGATCATCTGTATCGTATCTTTTACTACATAACTTTTCACCAAATTTCACAAACATTAAGAAAGTTTATTTTTCGATTCAAAACAAGATTTTAACGCTTTGAGGAGTTCAAATAACGTGTTTTTAGATCATTTGTATCGTATCTTTCACTACATAACATTTCACCAAATTTCACAAACACTAAGAAAGTTTTTTTTTCGATTCAAAACAAGATTTTAACGCTTTGAGGAGTTCAAATAACGTGTTTTTAGATCATTTGTATCGTATCTTTTACTACATAACTTTTCACCAAATTTCACAAACACTGAGAAAGTTTGTTTTTCGATTCAAAACAAGATTTTAACGCTTTGAGGAGTTCAAATAACGCGATTTTAGATCATTTGTATCGTATCTTTTACTACATAACTTTTCACCAAATTTCACAAACACTAAGAAAGATTGTTTTTCGATTCAAAACAAGATTTTAACGCTTTCAGGAGTTCAAATAACGTGTTTTTAGATCATCTGTATCGTATCTTTTACTACATAACTTTTCACCAAATTTCACAAACATTAAGAAAGTTTATTTTTCGATTCAAAACAAGATTTTAACGCTTTGAGGAGTTAAAATAACGTGTTTTTAGATCAATTGTATCGTATCTTTTACTACATAACTTTTCACCAAATTTCACAAACACTAAGAAAGTTTGTTTTTCGATTCAAAACAAGATTTTGACGCTTTGAGGAGTTCAAATAACATGTTTTTAGATCATTTGTATCGTATCTTTCACTACATAACTTTTCACCAAATTTCACAAACACTAAGAAAGTTTGTTTTTCTATTGAAAACAAGTTTTGAACGCTTTGAGGAGTTCAAATAACGTGTTTTAAGATCATTTGTATCGTATCTTTTACTACATAACTTTTCACCAAATTTCACAAACACTAAGAAATTTTGTTTTTCGATTCAAAACAAGATTTTAACGCTTTGAGGAGTTCAAATAACGTGTTTTTAGATCATTTGTATCGTATCTTTTACTACATAACTTTTCACCAAATTTCACAAACACTAAGAAAGTTTGTTCTTCGATTCAAAACAAGATTTTAACGCTTTGAGGAGTTCAAATAACGTGTTTTTAGATCATTTGTATCGTATCTTTCACTACATAACATTTCACCAAATTTCACAAACACTAAGAAAGATTTTTATTCGATTTCAAAACAAGATTTTAATGCTTTGAGGAGTACAAATAACGTGTTTTTAGATCATTTGTATCGTATCTCTTACTACAAAACTTTTCACCAAATTTCACAAACACTAAGAAAGTTTGTTTTTCGATTCAAAACAAGATTTTAACGCTTTCAGGAGTTCAAATAACGTGTTTTTAGATCATTTGTATCGTATCTTTCACTACATAACTTTTCACCAAATTTCACAAACACTAAGAAAGTTTGTTATTCGATTTCAAAACAAGATTTTAATGCTTTGAGGAGTTAAAATAACTTGTTTTTAGATAAATTGTATCGTATCTTTTACTACATAACTTTTCACCAAATTTTACAAACACTAAGAAATTTTGTTTTTCGATTCAAAACAAGATTTTAACGCTTTGAGGAGTTCAAATAACGTGTTTTTAGATCATTTGGATCGTATCTCTTACTACATAACTTTTCACCAAATTTCAAAAACACTAAGAACTTTTGTTTTTCGATTCAAAACAAGATTTTAACGCTTTGAGGAGTTCAAATAACGTGTTTTTAGATCATTTGTATCGTATCTTTTACTACATAACTTTTCACCAAATTTCACAAACACTAAGAAAGTTTGTTTTTCGATTCAAAACAAGATTTTAACGCTTTGAGGAGTTCAAATAACGTGTTTTTAGATCATTTGTATCGTATCTTTCACTACATAACTTTTCACCAAATTTCACAAACACTAAGAAAGATTGTTATTCGATTTCAAAACAAGATTTTAATGCTTTGAGGAGTACAAATAACGTGTTTTTAGATCATTTGTATCGTATCTCTTACTACAAAACTTTTCACCAAATTTCACAAACACTAAGAAAGTTTGTTTTTCGACTCAAAACAAGATTTTAACGCTTTGAGGAGTTCAAATAACGTGTTTTTAGATCATTTGTATCGTATCTCTTACTACATAACTTTTCACCAAATTTCACAAACACTAAGAAAGTTTGTTTTTCGATTCAAAACAAGATTTTAACGCTTTCAGGAGTTCAAATAACGTGTTTTTAGATCATTTGTATCGTATCTTTTACTACATAACTTTTCACCAAATTTCACAAACACTAAGAAAGTTTGTTTTTCGATTCAAAACAAGATTTTAACGCTTTGAGGAGTTCAAATAACATGTTTTTAGATCATTTGTATCGTATCTTTCACTACATAACTTTTCACCAAATTTCACAAACACTGAGAAAGTTTGTTTTTCGATTCAAAACAAGATTTTAACGCTTTGAGGAGTTCAAATAACGTGTTTTTAGATCATTTGTATCGTATCTTTTACTACATAATTTTTCACCAAATTTCACAAACACTAAGAAAGTTTGTTTTTCGATTCAAAACAAGATTTTAACGCTTTGAGGAGTTCAAATAACATGTTTTTAGATCATTTGTATCGTATCTTTCACTACTTAACTTTTCACCAAATTTCACAAACACTGAGAAAGTTTGTTTTTCGGTTCAAAACAAGATTTTAACGCTTTGAGGAGTTCAAATAACGTGTTTTTAGATCATTTGTATCGTATCTTTTACTACATAACTTTTCACCAAATTTCACAAACACTAAGAAAGTTTGTTTTTCTATTCAAAACAAGTTTTTAACGCTTTGAGGAGCTCAAATAACGTGTTTTTAGATCATTTGTATCGTATCTTTTGGTACATAATTTTTCACCAAATTTTACAAACACTAAGAAAGTTTTTTTTTCGATTCAAAACAAGATTTTAACGCTTTGAGGAGTTCAAATAACGTGTTTTTAGATCATTTGTATCGTATCTTTTACTACATAACTTTTCACCAAATTTCACAAACACTGAGAAAGTTTGTTTTTCGATTCAAAACAAGATTTTAACGCTTTGAGGAGTTCAAATAACGCGATTTTAGATCATTTGTATCGTATCTTTTACTACATAACTTTTCACCAAATTTCACAAACACTAAGAAAGATTGTTTTTCGATTCAAAACAAGATTTTAACGCTTTCAGGAGTTCAAATAACGTGTTTTTAGATCATCTGTATCGTATCTTTTACTACATAACTTTTCACCAAATTTCACAAACATTAAGAAAGTTTATTTTTCGATTCAAAACAAGATTTTAACGCTTTGAGGAGTTAAAATAACGTGTTTTTAGATCAATTGTATCGTATCTTTTACTACATAACTTTTCACCAAATTTCACAAACACTAAGAAAGTTTGTTTTTCGATTCAAAACAAGATTTTGACGCTTTGAGGAGTTCAAATAACATGTTTTTAGATCATTTGTATCGTATCTTTCACTACATAACTTTTCACCAAATTTCACAAACACTAAGAAAGTTTGTTTTTCTATTGAAAACAAGTTTTGAACGCTTTGAGGAGTTCAAATAACGTGTTTTAAGATCATTTGTATCGTATCTTTTACTACATAACTTTTCACCAAATTTCACAAACACTAAGAAATTTTGTTTTTCGATTCAAAACAAGATTTTAACGCTTTGAGGAGTTCAAATAACGTGTTTTTAGATCATTTGTATCGTATCTTTTACTACATAACTTTTCACCAAATTTCACAAACACTAAGAAAGTTTGTTCTTCGATTCAAAACAAGATTTTAACGCTTTGAGGAGTTCAAATAACGTGTTTTTAGATCATTTGTATCGTATCTTTCACTACATAACATTTCACCAAATTTCACAAACACTAAGAAAGATTGTTATTCGATTTCAAAACAAGATTTTAATGCTTTGAGGAGTACAAATAACGTGTTTTTAGATCATTTGTATCGTATCTCTTACTACAAAACTTTTCACCAAATTTCACAAACACTAAGAAAGTTTGTTTTTCGATTCAAAACAAGATTTTAACGCTTTCAGGAGTTCAAATAACGTGTTTTTAGATCATTTGTATCGTATCTTTCACTACATAACTTTTCACCAAATTTCACAAACACTAAGAAAGTTTGTTATTCGATTTCAAAACAAGATTTTAATGCTTTGAGGAGTTAAAATAACTTGTTTTTAGATAAATTGTATCGTATCTTTTACTACATAACTTTTCACCAAATTTTACAAACACTAAGAAATTTTGTTTTTCGATTCAAAACAAGATTTTAACGCTTTGAGGAGTTCAAATAACGTGTTTTTAGATCATTTGGATCGTATCTCTTACTACATAACTTTTCACCAAATTTCAAAAACACTAAGAACTTTTGTTTTTCGATTCAAAACAAGATTTTAACGCTTTGAGGAGTTCAAATAACGTGTTTTTAGATCATTTGTATCGTATCTTTTACTACATAACTTTTCACCAAATTTCACAAACACTAAGAAAGTTTGTTTTTCGATTCAAAACAAGATTTTAACGCTTTGAGGAGTTCAAATAACGTGTTTTTAGATCATTTGTATCGTATCTTTCACTACATAACTTTTCACCAAATTTCACAAACACTAAGAAAGATTGTTATTCGATTTCAAAACAAGATTTTAATGCTTTGAGGAGTACAAATAACGTGTTTTTAGATCATTTGTATCGTATCTCTTACTACAAAACTTTTCACCAAATTTCACAAACACTAAGAAAGTTTGTTTTTCGACTCAAAACAAGATTTTAACGCTTTGAGGAGTTCAAATAACGTGTTTTTAGATCATTTGTATCGTATCTCTTACTACATAACTTTTCACCAAATTTCACAAACACTAAGAAAGTTTGTTTTTCGATTCAAAACAAGATTTTAACGCTTTCAGGAGTTCAAATAACGTGTTTTTAGATCATTTGTATCGTATCTTTTACTACATAACTTTTCACCAAATTTCACAAACACTAAGAAAGTTTGTTTTTCGATTCAAAACAAGATTTTAACGCTTTGAGGAGTTCAAATAACATGTTTTTAGATCATTTGTATCGTATCTTTCACTACATAACTTTTCACCAAATTTCACAAACACTGAGAAAGTTTGTTTTTCGATTCAAAACAAGATTTTAACGCTTTGAGGAGTTCAAATAACGTCTTTTTAGATCATTTGTATCGTATCTTTTACTACATAATTTTTCACCAAATTTCACAAACACTAAGAAAGTTTGTTTTTCGATTCAAAACAAGATTTTAACGCTTTGAGGAGTTCAAATAACATGTTTTTAGATCATTTGTATCGTATCTTTCACTACTTAACTTTTCACCAAATTTCACAAACACTGAGAAAGTTTGTTTTTCGGTTCAAAACAAGATTTTAACGCTTTGAGGAGTTCAAATAACGTGTTTTTAGATCATTTGTATCGTATCTTTTACTACATAACTTTTCACCAAATTTCACAAACACTAAGAAAGTTTGTTTTTCTATTCAAAACAAGTTTTTAACGCTTTGAGGAGTTCAAATAACATGTTTTTAGATCATTTGTATCGTATCTTTCACTACTTAACTTTTCACCAAATTTCACAAACACTAAGAAAGTTTGTTTTTCGATTCAAAACAAGATTTTAACGCTTTGAGGAGTTCAAATAACGTGTTTTTAGATCATTTGTATCGTATCTTTCACTACATAACTTTTCACCAAATTTCACAAACACTAAGAAAGATTGTTATTCGATTTCAAAACAAGATTTTAATGCTTTGAGGAGTACAAATAACGTGTTTTTAGATCATTTGTATCGTATCTCTTACTACAAAACTTTTCACCAAATTTCACAAACACTAAGAAAGTTTGTTTTTCGATTCAAAACAAGATTTTAACGCTTTGAGGAGTTCAAATAACGTGTTTTTAGATCATTTGTATCGTATCTCTTACTACATAACTTTTCACCAAATTTCACAGACACTAAGAAAGTTTGTTTTTCGATTCAAAACAAGATTTTAACGCTTTCAGGAGTTCAAATAACGTGTTTTTAGATCATTTGTATCGTATCTTTTACTACATAACTTTTCACCAAATTTCACAAACACTAAGAAAGTTTGTTTTTCGATTCAAAACAAGATTTTAACGCTTTGAGGAGTTCAAATAACATGTTTTTAGATCATTTGTATCGTATCTTTCACTACATAACTTTTCACCAAATTTCACAAACACTGAGAAAGTTTGTTTTTCGATTCAAAACAAGATTTTAACGCTTTGAGGAGTTCAAATAACGTGTTTTTAGATCATTTGTATCGTATCTCTTACTACATAATTTTTCACCAAATTTCACAAACACTAAGAAAGTTTGTTTTTCGATTCAAAACAAGATTTTAACGCTTTGAGGAGTTCAAATAACATGTTTTTAGATCATTTGTATCGTATCTTTCACTACTTAACTTTTCACCAAATTTCACAAACACTGAGAAAGTTTGTTTTTCGATTCAAAACAAGATTTTAACGCTTTGAGGAGTTCAAATAACGTGTTTTTAGATCATTTGTATCGTATCTTTTACTACATAACTTTTCACCAAATTTCACAAACACTAAGAAAGTTTGTTTTTCTATTCAAAACAAGTTTTTAACGCTTTGAGGAGCTCAAATAACGTGTTTTTAGATCATTTGTATCGTATCTTTTGGTACATAATTTTTCACCAAATTTTACAAACACTAAGAAAGTTTTTTTTTCGATTCAAAACAAGATTTTAACGCTTTGAGGAGTTCAAATAACGTGTTTTTAGATCATTTGTATCGTATCTTTCACTACATAACTTTTCACCAAATTTCACAAACACTAAGAAAGATTGTTATTCGATTTCAAAACAAGATTTTAATGCTTTGAGGAGTAAAAATAACGTGTTTTTAGATCATTTGTATCGTATCTCTTACTACAAAACTTTTCACCAAATTTCACAAACACTAAGAAAGTTTGTTTTTCGATTCAAAACAAGATTTTAACGCTTTCAGGAGTTCAAATAACGTGTTTTAGATCATTTGTATCGTATCTTTCACTACATAACTTTTCACCAAATTTCACAAACACTAAGAAAGTTTGTTATTCGATTTCAAAACAAGATTTTAATGCTTTGAGGAGTTAAAATAACTTGTTTTTAGATAAATTGTATCGTATCTTTTACTACATAACTTTTCACCAAATTTTACAAACACTAAGAAATTTTGTTTTTCGATTCAAAACAAGTTTTTACGCTTTGAGGAGTTCAAATAACGTGTTTTTAGATCATTTGGATCGTATCTCTTACTACATAACTTTTCACCAAATTTCACAAACACTAAGAACTTTTGTTTTTCGATTCAAAACAAGATTTTAACGCTTTGAGGAGTTCAAATAACGTGTTTTTAGATCATTTGTATCGTATCTTTTACTACATAACTTTTCACCAAATTTCACAAACACTAAGAAAGTTTGTTTTTCGATTCAAAACAAGATTTTAACGCTTTGAGGAGTTCAAATAACGTGTTTTTAGATCATTTGTATCGTATCTTTCACTACATAACTTTTCACCAAATTTCACAAACACTAAGAAAGATTGTTATTCGATTTCAAAACAAGATTTTAATGCTTTGAGGAGTACAAATAACGTGTTTTTAGATCATTTGTATCGTATCTCTTACTACAAAACTTTTCACCAAATTTCACAAACACTGAGAAAGTTTGTTTTTCGATTCAAAACAAGATTTTAACGCTTTGAGGAGTTCAAATAACGCGATTTTAGATCATTTGTATCGTATCTTTTACTACATAACTTTTCACCAAATTTCACAAACACTAAGAAAGATTGTTTTTCGATTCAAAACAAGATTTTAACGCTTTCAGGAGTTCAAATAACGTGTTTTTAGATCATCTGTATCGTATCTTTTACTACATAACTTTTCACCAAATTTCACAAACATTAAGAAAGTTTATTTTTCGATTCAAAACAAGATTTTAACGCTTTGAGGAGTTAAAATAACGTGTTTTTAGATCAATTGTATCGTATCTTTTACTACATAACTTTTCACCAAATTTCACAAACACTAAGAAAGTTTGTTTTTCGATTCAAAACAAGATTTTGACGCTTTGAGGAGTTCAAATAACATGTTTTTAGATCATTTGTATCGTATCTTTCACTACATAACTTTTCACCAAATTTCACAAACACTAAGAAAGTTTGTTTTTCTATTGAAAACAAGTTTTGAACGCTTTGAGGAGTTCAAATAACGTGTTTTAAGATCATTTGTATCGTATCTTTTACTACATAACTTTTCACCAAATTTCACAAACACTAAGAAATTTTGTTTTTCGATTCAAAACAAGATTTTAACGCTTTGAGGAGTTCAAATAACGTGTTTTTAGATCATTTGTATCGTATCTTTTACTACATAACTTTTCACCAAATTTCACAAACACTAAGAAAGTTTGTTCTTCGATTCAAAACAAGATTTTAACGCTTTGAGGAGTTCAAATAACGTGTTTTTAGATCATTTGTATCATATCTTTCACTACATAACATTTCACCAAATTTCACAAACACTAAGAAAGATTGTTATTCGATTTCAAAACAAGATTTTAATGCTTTGAGGAGTACAAATAACGTGTTTTTAGATCATTTGTATCGTATCTCTTACTACAAAACTTTTCACCAAATTTCACAAACACTAAGAAAGTTTGTTTTTCGATTCAAAACAAGATTTTAACGCTTTCAGGAGTTCAAATAACGTGTTTTTAGATCATTTGTATCGTATCTTTCACTACATAACTTTTCACCAAATTTCACAAACACTAAGAAAGTTTGTTATTCGATTTCAAAACAAGATTTTAATGCTTTGAGGAGTTAAAATAACTTGTTTTTAGATAAATTGTATCGTATCTTTTACTACATAACTTTTCACCAAATTTTACAAACACTAAGAAATTTTGTTTTTCGATTCAAAACAAGATTTTAACGCTTTGAGGAGTTCAAATAACGTGTTTTTAGATCATTTGGATCGTATCTCTTACTACATAACTTTTCACCAAATTTCAAAAACACTAAGAACTTTTGTTTTTCGATTCAAAACAAGATTTTAACGCTTTGAGGAGTTCAAATAACGTGTTTTTAGATCATTTGTATCGTATCTTTTACTACATAACTTTTCACCAAATTTCACAAACACTAAGAAAGTTTGTTTTTCGATTCAAAACAAGATTTTAACGCTTTGAGGAGTTCAAATAACGTGTTTTTAGATCATTTGTATCGTATCTTTCACTACATAACTTTTCACCAAATTTCACAAACACTAAGAAAGATTGTTATTCGATTTCAAAACAAGATTTTAATGCTTTGAGGAGTACAAATAACGTGTTTTTAGATCATTTGTATCGTATCTCTTACTACAAAACTTTTCACCAAATTTCACAAACACTAAGAAAGTTTGTTTTTCGACTCAAAACAAGATTTTAACGCTTTGAGGAGTTCAAATAACGTGTTTTTAGATCATTTGTATCGTATCTCTTACTACATAACTTTTCACCAAATTTCACAAACACTAAGAAAGTTTGTTTTTCGATTCAAAACAAGATTTTAACGCTTTCAGGAGTTCAAATAACGTGTTTTTAGATCATTTGTATCGTATCTTTTACTACATAACTTTTCACCAAATTTCACAAACACTAAGAAAGTTTGTTTTTCGATTCAAAACAAGATTTTAACGCTTTGAGGAGTTCAAATAACATGTTTTTAGATCATTTGTATCGTATCTTTCACTACATAACTTTTCACCAAATTTCACAAACACTGAGAAAGTTTGTTTTTCGATTCAAAACAAGATTTTAACGCTTTGAGGAGTTCAAATAACGTCTTTTTAGATCATTTGTATCGTATCTTTTACTACATAATTTTTCACCAAATTTCACAAACACTAAGAAAGTTTGTTTTTCGATTCAAAACAAGATTTTAACGCTTTGAGGAGTTCAAATAACATGTTTTTAGATCATTTGTATCGTATCTTTCACTACTTAACTTTTCACCAAATTTCACAAACACTGAGAAAGTTTGTTTTTCGGTTCAAAACAAGATTTTAACGCTTTGAGGAGTTCAAATAACGTGTTTTTAGATCATTTGTATCGTATCTTTTACTACATAACTTTTCACCAAATTTCACAAACACTAAGAAAGTTTGTTTTTCTATTCAAAACAAGTTTTTAACGCTTTGAGGAGTTCAAATAACATGTTTTTAGATCATTTGTATCGTATCTTTCACTACTTAACTTTTCACCAAATTTCACAAACACTAAGAAAGTTTGTTTTTCGATTCAAAACAAGATTTTAACGCTTTGAGGAGTTCAAATAACGTGTTTTTAGATCATTTGTATCGTATCTTTCACTACATAACTTTTCACCAAATTTCACAAACACTAAGAAAGATTGTTATTCGATTTCAAAACAAGATTTTAATGCTTTGAGGAGTACAAATAACGTGTTTTTAGATCATTTGTATCGTATCTCTTACTACAAAACTTTTCACCAAATTTCACAAACACTAAGAAAGTTTGTTTTTCGATTCAAAACAAGATTTTAACGCTTTGAGGAGTTCAAATAACGTGTTTTTAGATCATTTGTATCGTATCTCTTACTACATAACTTTTCACCAAATTTCACAGACACTAAGAAAGTTTGTTTTTCGATTCAAAACAAGATTTTAACGCTTTCAGGAGTTCAAATACCGTGTTTTTAGATCATTTGTATCGTATCTTTTACTACATAACTTTTCACCAAATTTCACAAACACTAAGAAAGTTTGTTTTTCGATTCAAAACAAGATTTTAACGCTTTGAGGAGTTCAAATAACATGTTTTTAGATCATTTGTATCGTATCTTTCACTACATAACTTTTCACCAAATTTCACAAACACTGAGAAAGTTTGTTTTTCGATTCAAAACAAGATTTTAACGCTTTGAGGAGTTCAAATAACGTGTTTTTAGATCATTTGTATCGTATCTCTTACTACATAATTTTTCACCAAATTTCACAAACACTAAGAAAGTTTGTTTTTCGATTCAAAACAAGATTTTAACGCTTTGAGGAGTTCAAATAACATGTTTTTAGATCATTTGTATCGTATCTTTCACTACTTAACTTTTCACCAAATTTCACAAACACTGAGAAAGTTTGTTTTTCGATTCAAAACAAGATTTTAACGCTTTGAGGAGTTCAAATAACGTGTTTTTAGATCATTTGTATCGTATCTTTTACTACATAACTTTTCACCAAATTTCACAAACACTAAGAAAGTTTGTTTTTCTATTCAAAACAAGTTTTTAACGCTTTGAGGAGCTCAAATAACGTGTTTTTAGATCATTTGTATCGTATCTTTTGGTACATAATTTTTCACCAAATTTTACAAACACTAAGAAAGTTTTTTTTTCGATTCAAAACAAGATTTTAACGCTTTGAGGAGTTCAAATAACGTGTTTTTAGATCATTTGTATCGTATCTTTCACTACATAACTTTTCACCAAATTTCACAAACACTAAGAAAGATTGTTATTCGATTTCAAAACAAGATTTTAATGCTTTGAGGAGTAAAAATAACGTGTTTTTAGATCATTTGTATCGTATCTCTTACTACAAAACTTTTCACCAAATTTCACAAACACTAAGAAAGTTTGTTTTTCGATTCAAAACAAGATTTTAACGCTTTCAGGAGTTCAAATAACGTGTTTTAGATCATTTGTATCGTATCTTTCACTACATAACTTTTCACCAAATTTCACAAACACTAAGAAAGTTTGTTATTCGATTTCAAAACAAGATTTTAATGCTTTGAGGAGTTAAAATAACTTGTTTTTAGATAAATTGTATCGTATCTTTTACTACATAACTTTTCACCAAATTTTACAAACACTAAGAAATTTTGTTTTTCGATTCAAAACAAGTTTTTACGCTTTGAGGAGTTCAAATAACGTGTTTTTAGATCATTTGGATCGTATCTCTTACTACATAACTTTTCACCAAATTTCACAAACACTAAGAACTTTTGTTTTTCGATTCAAAACAAGATTTTAACGCTTTGAGGAGTTCAAATAACGTGTTTTTAGATCATTTGTATCGTATCTTTTACTACATAACTTTTCACCAAATTTCACAAACACTAAGAAAGTTTGTTTTTCGATTCAAAACAAGATTTTAACGCTTTGAGGAGTTCAAATAACGTGTTTTTAGATCATTTGTATCGTATCTTTCACTACATAACTTTTCACCAAATTTCACAAACACTAAGAAAGATTGTTATTCGATTTCAAAACAAGATTTTAATGCTTTGAGGAGTACAAATAACGTGTTTTTAGATCATTTGTATCGTATCTCTTACTACAAAACTTTTCACCAAATTTCACAAACACTAAGAAAGTTTGTTTTTCGATTCAAAACAAGATTTTAACGCTTTGAGGAGTTCAAATAACGTGTTTTTAGATCATTTGTATCGTATCTCTTACTACATAACTTTTCACCAAATTTCACAAACACTAAGAAAGTTTGTTTTTCGATTCAAAACAAGATTTTAACGCTTTCAGGAGTTCAAATAACGTGTTTTTAGATCATTTGTATCGTATCTTTTACTACATAACTTTTCACCAAATTTCACAAACACTAAGAAAGTTTGTTTTTCGATTCAAAACAAGATTTTAACGCTTTGAGGAGTTCAAATAACATGTTTTTAGATCATTTGTATCGTATCTTTCACTACATAACTTTTCACCAAATTTCACAAACACTGAGAAAGTTTGTTTTTCGATTCAAAACAAGATTTTAACGCATTGAGGAGTTCAAATAACGTGTTTTTAGATCATTTGTATCGTATCTTTTACTACATAATTTTTCACCAAATTTCACAAACACTAAGAAAGTTTGTTTTTCGATTCAAAACAAGATTTTAACGCTTTGAGGAGTTCAAATAACATGTTTTTAGATCATTTGTATCGTATCTTTCACTACTTAACTTTTCACCAAATTTCACAAACACTGAGAAAGTTTGTTTTTCGGTTCAAAACAAGATTTTAACGCTTTGAGGAGTTCAAATAACGTGTTTTTAGATCATTTGTATCGTATCTTTTACTACATAACTTTTCACCAAATTTCACAAACACTAAGAAAGTTTGTTTTTCTATTCAAAACAAGTTTTTAACGCTTTGAGGAGCTCAAATAACGTGTTTTTAGATCATTTGTATCGTATCTTTTGGTACATAATTTTTCACCAAATTTTACAAACACTAAGAAAGTTTTTTTTTCGATTCAAAACAAGATTTTAACGCTTTGAGGAGTTCAAATAACGTGTTTTTAGATCATTTGTATCGTATCTTTTACTACATAACTTTTCACCAAATTTCACAAACACTGAGAAAGTTTGTTTTTCGATTCAAAACAAGATTTTAACGCTTTGAGGAGTTCAAATAACGCGATTTTAGATCATTTGTATCGTATCTTTTACTACATAACTTTTCACCAAATTTCACAAACACTAAGAAAGATTGTTTTTCGATTCAAAACAAGATTTTAACGCTTTCAGGAGTTCAAATAACGTGTTTTTAGATCATCTGTATCGTATCTTTTACTACATAACTTTTCACCAAATTTCACAAACATTAAGAAAGTTTATTTTTCGATTCAAAACAAGATTTTAACGCTTTGAGGAGTTAAAATAACGTGTTTTTAGATCAATTGTATCGTATCTTTTACTACATAACTTTTCACCAAATTTCACAAACACTAAGAAAGTTTGTTTTTCGATTCAAAACAAGATTTTGACGCTTTGAGGAGTTCAAATAACATGTTTTTAGATCATTTGTATCGTATCTTTCACTACATAACTTTTCACCAAATTTCACAAACACTAAGAAAGTTTGTTTTTCTATTGAAAACAAGTTTTTAACGCTTTGAGGAGTTCAAATAACGTGTTTTAAGATCATTTGTATCGTATCTTTTACTACATAACTTTTCACCAAATTTCACAAACACTAAGAAATTTTGTTTTTCGATTCAAAACAAGATTTTAACGCTTTGAGGAGTTCAAATAACGTGTTTTTAGATCATTTGTATCGTATCTTTTACTACATAACTTTTCACCAAATTTCACAAACACTAAGAAAGTTTGTTCTTCGATTCAAAACAAGATTTTAACGCTTTGAGGAGTTCAAATAACGTGTTTTTAGATCATTTGTATCGTATCTTTCACTACATAACATTTCACCAAATTTCACAAACACTAAGAAAGATTGTTATTCGATTTCAAAACAAGATTTTAATGCTTTGAGGAGTAAAAATAACGTGTTTTTAGATCATTTGTATCGTATCTCTTACTACATAACTTTTCACCAAATTTCACAAACACTAAGAAAGTTTGTTTTTCGATTCAAAACAAGATTTTAACGCTTTGAGGAGCTCAAATAACGTGTTTTTAGATCATTTGTATCGTATCTTTCACTACATAACTTTTCACCAAATTTCACAAACACTAAGAAAGTTTGTTATTCGATTTCAAAACAAGATTTTAATGCTTTGAGGAGTTAAAATAACTTGTTTTTAGATAAATTGTATCGTATCTTTTACTACATAACTTTTCACCAAATTTTACAAACACTAAGAAATTTTGTTTTTCGATTCAAAACAAGATTTTAACGCTTTGAGGAGTTCAAATAACGTGTTTTTAGATCATTTGGATCGTATCTCTTACTACATAACTTTTCACCAAATTTCACAAACACTAAGAACTTTTGTTTTTCGATTCAAAACAAGATTTTAACGCTTTGAGGAGTTCAAATAACGTGTTTTTAGATCATTTGTATCGTATCTTTTACTACATAACTTTTCACCAAATTTCACAAACACTAAGAAAGTTTGTTTTTCGATTCAAAACAAGATTTTAACGCTTTGAGGAGTTCAAATAACGTGTTTTTAGATCATTTGTATCGTATCTTTCACTACATAACTTTTCACCAAATTTCACAAACACTAAGAAAGATTGTTATTCGATTTCAAAACAAGATTTTAATGCTTTGAGGAGTACAAATAACGTGTTTTTAGATCATTTGTATCGTATCTCTTACTACAAAACTTTTCACCAAATTTCACAAACACTAAGAAAGTTTGTTTTTCGATTCAAAACAAGATTTTAACGCTTTGAGGAGTTCAAATAACGTGTTTTTAGATCATTTGTATCGTATCTCTTACTACATAACTTTTCACCAAATTTCACAAACACTAAGAAAGTTTGTTTTTCGATTCAAAACAAGATTTTAACGCTTTCAGGAGTTCAAATAACGTGTTTTTAGATCATTTGTATCGTATCTTTTACTACATAACTTTTCACCAAATTTCACAAACACTAAGAAAGTTTGTTTTTCGATTCAAAACAAGATTTTAACGCTTTGAGGAGTTCAAATAACATGTTTTTAGATCATTTGTATCGTATCTTTCACTACATAACTTTTCACCAAATTTCACAAACACTGAGAAAGTTTGTTTTTCGATTCAAAACAAGATTTTAACGCTTTGAGGAGTTCAAATAACGTGTTTTTAGATCATTTGTATCGTATCTTTTACTACATAATTTTTCACCAAATTTCACAAACACTAAGAAAGTTTGTTTTTCGATTCAAAACAAGATTTTAACGCTTTGAGGAGTTCAAATAACATGTTTTTAGATCATTTGTATCGTATCTTTCACTACTTAACTTTTCACCAAATTTCACAAACACTGAGAAAGTTTGTTTTTCGGTTCAAAACAAGATTTTAACGCTTTGAGGAGTTCAAATAACGTGTTTTTAGATCATTTGTATCGTATCTTTTACTACATAACTTTTCACCAAATTTCACAAACACTAAGAAAGTTTGTTTTTCTATTCAAAACAAGTTTTTAACGCTTTGAGGAGCTCAAATAACGTGTTTTTAGATCATTTGTATCGTATCTTTTGGTACATAATTTTTCACCAAATTTTACAAACACTAAGAAAGTTTTTTTTTCGATTCAAAACAAGATTTTAACGCTTTGAGGAGTTCAAATAACGTGTTTTTAGATCATTTGTATCGTATCTTTTACTACATAACTTTTCACCAAATTTCACAAACACTGAGAAAGTTTGTTTTTCGATTCAAAACAAGATTTTAACGCTTTGAGGAGTTCAAATAACGCGATTTTAGATCATTTGTATCGTATCTTTTACTACATAACTTTTCACCAAATTTCACAAACACTAAGAAAGATTGTTTTTCGATTCAAAACAAGATTTTAACGCTTTCAGGAGTTCAAATAACGTGTTTTTAGATCATCTGTATCGTATCTTTTACTACATAACTTTTCACCAAATTTCACAAACATTAAGAAAGTTTATTTTTCGATTCAAAACAAGATTTTAACGCTTTGAGGAGTTAAAATAACGTGTTTTTAGATCAATTGTATCGTATCTTTTACTACATAACTTTTCACCAAATTTCACAAACACTAAGAAAGTTTGTTTTTCGATTCAAAACAAGATTTTGACGCTTTGAGGAGTTCAAATAACATGTTTTTAGATCATTTGTATCGTATCTTTCACTACATAACTTTTCACCAAATTTCACAAACACTAAGAAAGTTTGTTTTTCTATTGAAAACAAGTTTTGAACGCTTTGAGGAGTTCAAATAACGTGTTTTAAGATCATTTGTATCGTATCTTTTACTACATAACTTTTCACCAAATTTCACAAACACTAAGAAATTTTGTTTTTCGATTCAAAACAAGATTTTAACGCTTTGAGGAGTTCAAATAACGTGTTTTTAGATCATTTGTATCGTATCTTTTACTACATAACTTTTCACCAAATTTCACAAACACTAAGAAAGTTTGTTCTTCGATTCAAAACAAGATTTTAACGCTTTGAGGAGTTCAAATAACGTGTTTTTAGATCATTTGTATCGTATCTTTCACTACATAACATTTCACCAAATTTCACAAACACTAAGAAAGATTGTTATTCGATTTCAAAACAAGATTTTAATGCTTTGAGGAGTACAAATAACGTGTTTTTAGATCATTTGTATCGTATCTCTTACTACAAAACTTTTCACCAAATTTCACAAACACTAAGAAAGTTTGTTTTTCGATTCAAAACAAGATTTTAACGCTTTCAGGAGTTCAAATAACGTGTTTTTAGATCATTTGTATCGTATCTTTCACTACATAACTTTTCACCAAATTTCACAAACACTAAGAAAGATTGTTATTCGATTTCAAAACAAGATTTTAATGCTTTGAGGAGTACAAATAACGTGTTTTTAGATCATTTGTATCGTATCTCTTACTACAAAACTTTTCACCAAATTTCACAAACACTAAGAAAGTTTGTTTTTCGATTCAAAACAAGATTTTAACGCTTTCAGGAGTTCAAATAACGTGTTTTTAGATCATTTGTATCGTATCTTTCACTACATAACATTTCACCAAATTTCACAAACACTAAGAAAGATTGTTATTCGATTTCAAAACAAGATTTTAATGCTTTGAGGAGTAAAAATAACGTGTTTTTAGATCATTTGTATCGTATCTCTTACTACATAACTTTTCACCAAATTTCACAAACACTAAGAAAGTTTGTTTTTCGATTCAAAACAAGATTTTAACGCTTTGAGGAGCTCAAATAACGTGTTTTTAGATCATTTGTATCGTATCTTTCACTACATAACTTTTCACCAAATTTCACAAACACTAAGAAAGTTTGTTATTCGATTTCAAAACAAGATTTTAATGCTTTGAGGAGTTAAAATAACTTGTTTTTAGATAAATTGTATCGTATCTTTTACTACATAACTTTTCACCAAATTTTACAAACACTAAGAAATTTTGTTTTTCGATTCAAAACAAGATTTTAACGCTTTGAGGAGTTCAAATAACGTGTTTTTAGATCATTTGGATCGTATCTCTTACTACATAACTTTTCACCAAATTTCACAAACACTAAGAACTTTTGTTTTTCGATTCAAAACAAGATTTTAACGCTTTGAGGAGTTCAAATAACGTGTTTTTAGATCATTTGTATCGTATCTTTTACTACATAACTTTTCACCAAATTTCACAAACACTAAGAAAGTTTGTTTTTCGATTCAAAACAAGATTTTAACGCTTTGAGGAGTTCAAATAACGTGTTTTTAGATCATTTGTATCGTATCTTTCACTACATAACTTTTCACCAAATTTCACAAACACTAAGAAAGATTGTTATTCGATTTCAAAACAAGATTTTAATGCTTTGAGGAGTACAAATAACGTGTTTTTAGATCATTTGTATCGTATCTCTTACTACAAAACTTTTCACCAAATTTCACAAACACTAAGAAAGTTTGTTTTTCGATTCAAAACAAGATTTTAACGCTTTGAGGAGTTCAAATAACGTGTTTTTAGATCATTTGTATCGTATCTCTTACTACATAACTTTTCACCAAATTTCACAAACACTAAGAAAGTTTGTTTTTCGATTCAAAACAAGATTTTAACGCTTTCAGGAGTTCAAATAACGTGTTTTTAGATCATTTGTATCGTATCTTTTACTACATAACTTTTCACCAAATTTCACAAACACTAAGAAAGTTTGTTTTTCGATTCAAAACAAGATTTTAACGCTTTGAGGAGTTCAAATAACATGTTTTTAGATCATTTGTATCGTATCTTTCACTACATAACTTTTCACCAAATTTCACAAACACTGAGAAAGTTTGTTTTTCGATTCAAAACAAGATTTTAACGCTTTGAGGAGTTCAAATAACGTGTTTTTAGATCATTTGTATCGTATCTTTTACTACATAATTTTTCACCAAATTTCACAAACACTAAGAAAGTTTGTTTTTCGATTCAAAACAAGATTTTAACGCTTTGAGGAGTTCAAATAACATGTTTTTAGATCATTTGTATCGTATCTTTCACTACTTAACTTTTCACCAAATTTCACAAACACTGAGAAAGTTTGTTTTTCGGTTCAAAACAAGATTTTAACGCTTTGAGGAGTTCAAATAACGTGTTTTTAGATCATTTGTATCGTATCTTTTACTACATAACTTTTCACCAAATTTCACAAACACTAAGAAAGTTTGTTTTTCTATTCAAAACAAGTTTTTAACGCTTTGAGGAGCTCAAATAACGTGTTTTTAGATCATTTGTATCGTATCTTTTGGTACATAATTTTTCACCAAATTTTACAAACACTAAGAAAGTTTTTTTTTCGATTCAAAACAAGATTTTAACGCTTTGAGGAGTTCAAATAACGTGTTTTTAGATCATTTGTATCGTATCTTTTACTACATAACTTTTCACCAAATTTCACAAACACTGAGAAAGTTTGTTTTTCGATTCAAAACAAGATTTTAACGCTTTGAGGAGTTCAAATAACGCGATTTTAGATCATTTGTATCGTATCTTTTACTACATAACTTTTCACCAAATTTCACAAACACTAAGAAAGATTGTTTTTCGATTCAAAACAAGATTTTAACGCTTTCAGGAGTTCAAATAACGTGTTTTTAGATCATCTGTATCGTATCTTTTACTACATAACTTTTCACCAAATTTCACAAACATTAAGAAAGTTTATTTTTCGATTCAAAACAAGATTTTAACGCTTTGAGGAGTTAAAATAACGTGTTTTTAGATCAATTGTATCGTATCTTTTACTACATAACTTTTCACCAAATTTCACAAACACTAAGAAAGTTTGTTTTTCGATTCAAAACAAGATTTTGACGCTTTGAGGAGTTCAAATAACATGTTTTTAGATCATTTGTATCGTATCTTTCACTACATAACTTTTCACCAAATTTCACAAACACTAAGAAAGTTTGTTTTTCTATTGAAAACAAGTTTTGAACGCTTTGAGGAGTTCAAATAACGTGTTTTAAGATCATTTGTATCGTATCTTTTACTACATAACTTTTCACCAAATTTCACAAACACTAAGAAATTTTGTTTTTCGATTCAAAACAAGATTTTAACGCTTTGAGGAGTTCAAATAACGTGTTTTTAGATCATTTGTATCGTATCTTTTACTACATAACTTTTCACCAAATTTCACAAACACTAAGAAAGTTTGTTCTTCGATTCAAAACAAGATTTTAACGCTTTGAGGAGTTCAAATAACGTGTTTTTAGATCATTTGTATCGTATCTTTCACTACATAACATTTCACCAAATTTCACAAACACTAAGAAAGATTGTTATTCGATTTCAAAACAAGATTTTAATGCTTTGAGGAGTACAAATAACGTGTTTTTAGATCATTTGTGTCGTATCTCTTACTACAAAACTTTTCACCAAATTTCACAAACACTAAGAAAGTTTGTTTTTCGATTCAAAACAAGATTTTAACGCTTTCAGGAGTTCAAATAACGTGTTTTTAGATCATTTGTATCGTATCTTTCACTACATAACTTTTCACCAAATTTCACAAACACTAAGAAAGTTTGTTATTCGATTTCAAAACAAGATTTTAATGCTTTGAGGAGTTAAAATAACTTGTTTTTAGATAAATTGTATCGTATCTTTTACTACATAACTTTTCACCAAATTTTACAAACACTAAGAAATTTTGTTTTTCGATTCAAAACAAGATTTTAACGCTTTGAGGAGTTCAAATAACGTGTTTTTAGATCATTTGGATCGTATCTCTTACTACATAACTTTTCACCAAATTTCAAAAACACTAAGAACTTTTGTTTTTCGATTCAAAACAAGATTTTAACGCTTTGAGGAGTTCAAATAACGTGTTTTTAGATCATTTGTATCGTATCTTTTACTACATAACTTTTCACCAAATTTCACAAACACTAAGAAAGTTTGTTTTTCGATTCAAAACAAGATTTTAACGCTTTGAGGAGTTCAAATAACGTGTTTTTAGATCATTTGTATCGTATCTTTCACTACATAACTTTTCACCAAATTTCACAAACACTAAGAAAGATTGTTATTCGATTTCAAAACAAGATTTTAATGCTTTGAGGAGTACAAATAACGTGTTTTTAGATCATTTGTATCGTATCTCTTACTACAAAACTTTTCACCAAATTTCACAAACACTAAGAAAGTTTGTTTTTCGACTCAAAACAAGATTTTAACGCTTTGAGGAGTTCAAATAACGTGTTTTTAGATCATTTGTATCGTATCTCTTACTACATAACTTTTCACCAAATTTCACAAACACTAAGAAAGTTTGTTTTTCGATTCAAAACAAGATTTTAACGCTTTCAGGAGTTCAAATAACGTGTTTTTAGATCATTTGTATCGTATCTTTTACTACATAACTTTTCACCAAATTTCACAAACACTAAGAAAGTTTGTTTTTCGATTCAAAACAAGATTTTAACGCTTTGAGGAGTTCAAATAACATGTTTTTAGATCATTTGTATCGTATCTTTCACTACATAACTTTTCACCAAATTTCACAAACACTGAGAAAGTTTGTTTTTCGATTCAAAACAAGATTTTAACGCTTTGAGGAGTTCAAATAACGTCTTTTTAGATCATTTGTATCGTATCTTTTACTACATAATTTTTCACCAAATTTCACAAACACTAAGAAAGTTTGTTTTTCGATTCAAAACAAGATTTTAACGCTTTGAGGAGTTCAAATAACATGTTTTTAGATCATTTGTATCGTATCTTTCACTACTTAACTTTTCACCAAATTTCACAAACACTGAGAAAGTTTGTTTTTCGGTTCAAAACAAGATTTTAACGCTTTGAGGAGTTCAAATAACGTGTTTTTAGATCATTTGTATCGTATCTTTTACTACATAACTTTTCACCAAATTTCACAAACACTAAGAAAGTTTGTTTTTCTATTCAAAACAAGTTTTTAACGCTTTGAGGAGTTCAAATAACATGTTTTTAGATCATTTGTATCGTATCTTTCACTACTTAACTTTTCACCAAATTTCACAAACACTAAGAAAGTTTGTTTTTCGATTCAAAACAAGATTTTAACGCTTTGAGGAGTTCAAATAACGTGTTTTAAGATCATTTGTATCGTATCTTTTACTACATAACTTTTCACCAAATTTCACAAACACTAAGAAATTTTGTTTTTCGATTCAAAACAAGATTTTAACGCTTTGAGGAGTTCAAATAACGTGTTTTTAGATCATTTGTATCGTATCTTTTACTACATAACTTTTCACCAAATTTCACAAACACTAAGAAAGTTTGTTCTTCGATTCAAAACAAGATTTTAACGCTTTGAGGAGTTCAAATAACGTGTTTTTAGATCATTTGTATCGTATCTTTCACTACATAACATTTCACCAAATTTCACAAACACTAAGAAAGATTGTTATTCGATTTCAAAACAAGATTTTAATGCTTTGAGGAGTACAAATAACGTGTTTTTAGATCATTTGTGTCGTATCTCTTACTACAAAACTTTTCACCAAATTTCACAAACACTAAGAAAGTTTGTTTTTCGATTCAAAACAAGATTTTAACGCTTTCAGGAGTTCAAATAACGTGTTTTTAGATCATTTGTATCGTATCTTTCACTACATAACTTTTCACCAAATTTCACAAACACTAAGAAAGTTTGTTATTCGATTTCAAAACAAGATTTTAATGCTTTGAGGAGTTAAAATAACTTGTTTTTAGATAAATTGTATCGTATCTTTTACTACATAACTTTTCACCAAATTTTACAAACACTAAGAAATTTTGTTTTTCGATTCAAAACAAGATTTTAACGCTTTGAGGAGTTCAAATAACGTGTTTTTAGATCATTTGGATCGTATCTCTTACTACATAACTTTTCACCAAATTTCAAAAACACTAAGAACTTTTGTTTTTCGATTCAAAACAAGATTTTAACGCTTTGAGGAGTTCAAATAACGTGTTTTTAGATCATTTGTATCGTATCTTTTACTACATAACTTTTCACCAAATTTCACAAACACTAAGAAAGTTTGTTTTTCGATTCAAAACAAGATTTTAACGCTTTGAGGAGTTCAAATAACGTGTTTTTAGATCATTTGTATCGTATCTTTCACTACATAACTTTTCACCAAATTTCACAAACACTAAGAAAGATTGTTATTCGATTTCAAAACAAGATTTTAATGCTTTGAGGAGTACAAATAACGTGTTTTTAGATCATTTGTATCGTATCTCTTACTACAAAACTTTTCACCAAATTTCACAAACACTAAGAAAGTTTGTTTTTCGACTCAAAACAAGATTTTAACGCTTTGAGGAGTTCAAATAACGTGTTTTTAGATCATTTGTATCGTATCTCTTACTACATAACTTTTCACCAAATTTCACAAACACTAAGAAAGTTTGTTTTTCGATTCAAAACAAGATTTTAACGCTTTCAGGAGTTCAAATAACGTGTTTTTAGATCATTTGTATCGTATCTTTTACTACATAACTTTTCACCAAATTTCACAAACACTAAGAAAGTTTGTTTTTCGATTCAAAACAAGATTTTAACGCTTTGAGGAGTTCAAATAACATGTTTTTAGATCATTTGTATCGTATCTTTCACTACATAACTTTTCACCAAATTTCACAAACACTGAGAAAGTTTGTTTTTCGATTCAAAACAAGATTTTAACGCTTTGAGGAGTTCAAATAACGTCTTTTTAGATCATTTGTATCGTATCTTTTACTACATAATTTTTCACCAAATTTCACAAACACTAAGAAAGTTTGTTTTTCGATTCAAAACAAGATTTTAACGCTTTGAGGAGTTCAAATAACATGTTTTTAGATCATTTGTATCGTATCTTTCACTACTTAACTTTTCACCAAATTTCACAAACACTGAGAAAGTTTGTTTTTCGGTTCAAAACAAGATTTTAACGCTTTGAGGAGTTCAAATAACGTGTTTTTAGATCATTTGTATCGTATCTTTTACTACATAACTTTTCACCAAATTTCACAAACACTAAGAAAGTTTGTTTTTCTATTCAAAACAAGTTTTTAACGCTTTGAGGAGTTCAAATAACATGTTTTTAGATCATTTGTATCGTATCTTTCACTACTTAACTTTTCACCAAATTTCACAAACACTAAGAAAGTTTGTTTTTCGATTCAAAACAAGATTTTAACGCTTTGAGGAGTTCAAATAACGTGTTTTTAGATCATTTGTATCGTATCTTTCACTACATAACTTTTCACCAAATTTCACAAACACTAAGAAAGATTGTTATTCGATTTCAAAACAAGATTTTAATGCTTTGAGGAGTACAAATAACGTGTTTTTAGATCATTTGTATCGTATCTCTTACTACAAAACTTTTCACCAAATTTCACAAACACTAAGAAAGTTTGTTTTTCGATTCAAAACAAGATTTTAACGCTTTGAGGAGTTCAAATAACGTGTTTTTAGATCATTTGTATCGTATCTCTTACTACATAACTTTTCACCAAATTTCACAAACACTAAGAAAGTTTGTTTTTCGATTCAAAACAAGATTTTAACGCTTTCAGGAGTTCAAATAACGTGTTTTTAGATCATTTGTATCGTATCTTTTACTACATAACTTTTCACCAAATTTCACAAACACTAAGAAAGTTTGTTTTTCGATTCAAAACAAGATTTTAACGCTTTGAGGAGTTCAAATAACATGTTTTTAGATCATTTGTATCGTATCTTTCACTACATAACTTTTCACCAAATTTCACAAACACTGAGAAAGTTTGTTTTTCGATTCAAAACAAGATTTTAACGCATTGAGGAGTTCAAATAACGTGTTTTTAGATCATTTGTATCGTATCTTTTACTACATAATTTTTCACCAAATTTCACAAACACTAAGAAAGTTTGTTTTTCGATTCAAAACAAGATTTTAACGCTTTGAGGAGTTCAAATAACATGTTTTTAGATCATTTGTATCGTATCTTTCACTACTTAACTTTTCACCAAATTTCACAAACACTGAGAAAGTTTGTTTTTCGGTTCAAAACGAGATTTTAACGCTTTGAGGAGTTCAAATAACGTGTTTTTAGATCATTTGGATCGTATCTCTTACTACATAACTTTTCACCAAATTTCACAAACACTAAGAACTTTTGTTTTTCGATTCAAAACAAGATTTTAACGCTTTGAGGAGTTCAAATAACGTGTTTTTAGATCATTTGTATCGTATCTTTTACTACATAACTTTTCACCAAATTTCACAAACACTAAGAAAGTTTGTTTTTCGATTCAAAACAAGATTTTAACGCTTTGAGGAGTTCAAATAACGTGTTTTTAGATCATTTGTATCGTATCTTTCACTACATAACTTTTCACCAAATTTCACAAACACTAAGAAAGATTGTTATTCGATTTCAAAACAAGATTTTAATGCTTTGAGGAGTACAAATAACGTGTTTTTAGATCATTTGTATCGTATCTCTTACTACAAAACTTTTCACCAAATTTCACAAACACTAAGAAAGTTTGTTTTTCGATTCAAAACAAGATTTTAACGCTTTGAGGAGTTCAAATAACGTGTTTTTAGATCATTTGTATCGTATCTCTTACTACATAACTTTTCACCAAATTTCACAAACACTAAGAAAGTTTGTTTTTCGATTCAAAACAAGATTTTAACGCTTTCAGGAGTTCAAATAACGTGTTTTTAGATCATTTGTATCGTATCTTTTACTACATAACTTTTCACCAAATTTCACAAACACTAAGAAAGTTTGTTTTTCGATTCAAAACAAGATTTTAACGCTTTGAGGAGTTCAAATAACATGTTTTTAGATCATTTGTATCGTATCTTTCACTACATAACTTTTCACCAAATTTCACAAACACTGAGAAAGTTTGTTTTTCGATTCAAAACAAGATTTTAACGCTTTGAGGAGTTCAAATAACGTGTTTTTAGATCATTTGTATCGTATCTTTTACTACATAATTTTTCACCAAATTTCACAAACACTAAGAAAGTTTGTTTTTCGATTCAAAACAAGATTTTAACGCTTTGAGGAGTTCAAATAACATGTTTTTAGATCATTTGTATCGTATCTTTCACTACTTAACTTTTCACCAAATTTCACAAACACTGAGAAAGTCTGTTTTTCGGTTCAAAACAAGATTTTAACGCTTTGAGGAGTTCAAATAACGTGTTTTTAGATCATTTGTATCGTATCTTTTACTACATAACTTTTCACCAAATTTCACAAACACTAAGAAAGTTTGTTTTTCTATTCAAAACAAGTTTTTAACGCTTTGAGGAGCTCAAATAACGTGTTTTTAGATCATTTGTATCGTATCTTTTGGTACATAATTTTTCACCAAATTTTACAAACACTAAGAAAGTTTTTTTTTCGATTCAAAACAAGATTTTAACGCTTTGAGGAGTTCAAATAACGTGTTTTTAGATCATTTGTATCGTATCTTTTACTACATAACTTTTCACCAAATTTCACAAACACTGAGAAAGTTTGTTTTTCGATTCAAAACAAGATTTTAACGCTTTGAGGAGTTCAAATAACGCGATTTTAGATCATTTGTATCGTATCTTTTACTACATAACTTTTCACCAAATTTCACAAACACTAAGAAAGATTGTTTTTCGATTCAAAACAAGATTTTAACGCTTTCAGGAGTTCAAATAACGTGTTTTTAGATCATCTGTATCGTATCTTTTACTACATAACTTTTCACCAAATTTCACAAACATTAAGAAAGTTTATTTTTCGATTCAAAACAAGATTTTAACGCTTTGAGGAGTTAAAATAACGTGTTTTTAGATCAATTGTATCGTATCTTTTACTACATAACTTTTCACCAAATTTCACAAACACTAAGAAAGTTTGTTTTTCGATTCAAAACAAGATTTTGACGCTTTGAGGAGTTCAAATAACATGTTTTTAGATCATTTGTATCGTATCTTTCACTACATAACTTTTCACCAAATTTCACAAACACTAAGAAAGTTTGTTTTTCTATTGAAAACAAGTTTTGAACGCTTTGAGGAGTTCAAATAACGTGTTTTAAGATCATTTGTATCGTATCTTTTACTACATAACTTTTCACCAAATTTCACAAACACTAAGAAATTTTGTTTTTCGATTCAAAACAAGATTTTAACGCTTTGAGGAGTTCAAATAACGTGTTTTTAGATCATTTGTATCGTATCTTTTACTACATAACTTTTCACCAAATTTCACAAACACTAAGAAAGTTTGTTCTTCGATTCAAAACAAGATTTTAACGCTTTGAGGAGTTCAAATAACGTGTTTTTAGATCATTTGTATCATATCTTTCACTACATAACATTTCACCAAATTTCACAAACACTAAGAAAGATTGTTATTCGATTTCAAAACAAGATTTTAATGCTTTGAGGAGTACAAATAACGTGTTTTTAGATCATTTGTATCGTATCTCTTACTACAAAACTTTTCACCAAATTTCACAAACACTAAGAAAGTTTGTTTTTCGATTCAAAACAAGATTTTAACGCTTTCAGGAGTTCAAATAACGTGTTTTTAGATCATTTGTATCGTATCTTTCACTACATAACTTTTCACCAAATTTCACAAACACTAAGAAAGTTTGTTATTCGATTTCAAAACAAGATTTTAATGCTTTGAGGAGTTAAAATAACTTGTTTTTAGATAAATTGTATCGTATCTTTTACTACATAACTTTTCACCGAATTTTACAAACACTAAGAAATTTTGTTTTTGGATTCAAAACAAGATTTTAACGCTTTGAGGAGTTCAAATAACGTGTTTTTAGATCATTTGGATCGTATCTCTTACTACATAACTTTTCACCAAATTTCAAAAACACTAAGAACTTTTGTTTTTCGATTCAAAACAAGATTTTAACGCTTTGAGGAGTTCAAATAACGTGTTTTTAGATCATTTGTATCGTATCTTTTACTACATAACTTTTCACCAAATTTCACAAACACTAAGAAAGTTTGTTTTTCGATTCAAAACAAGATTTTAACGCTTTGAGGAGTTCAAATAACGTGTTTTTAGATCATTTGTATCGTATCTTTCACTACATAACTTTTCACCAAATTTCACAAACACTAAGAAAGATTGTTATTCGATTTCAAAACAAGATTTTAATGCTTTGAGGAGTACAAATAACGTGTTTTTAGATCATTTGTATCGTATCTCTTACTACAAAACTTTTCACCAAATTTCACAAACACTAAGAAAGTTTGTTTTTCGACTCAAAACAAGATTTTAACGCTTTGAGGAGTTCAAATAACGTGTTTTTAGATCATTTGTATCGTATCTCTTACTACATAACTTTTCACCAAATTTCACAAACACTAAGAAAGTTTGTTTTTCGATTCAAAACAAGATTTTAACGCTTTCAGGAGTTCAAATAACGTGTTTTTAGATCATTTGTATCGTATCTTTTACTACATAACTTTTCACCAAATTTCACAAACACTAAGAAAGTTTGTTTTTCGATTCAAAACAAGATTTTAACGCTTTGAGGAGTTCAAATAACATGTTTTTAGATCATTTGTATCGTATCTTTCACTACATAACTTTTCACCAAATTTCACAAACACTGAGAAAGTTTGTTTTTCGATTCAAAACAAGATTTTAACGCTTTGAGGAGTTCAAATAACGTCTTTTTAGATCATTTGTATCGTATCTTTTACTACATAATTTTTCACCAAATTTCACAAACACTAAGAAAGTTTGTTTTTCGATTCAAAACAAGATTTTAACGCTTTGAGGAGTTCAAATAACATGTTTTTAGATCATTTGTATCGTATCTTTCACTACTTAACTTTTCACCAAATTTCACAAACACTGAGAAAGTTTGTTTTTCGGTTCAAAACAAGATTTTAACGCTTTGAGGAGTTCAAATAACGTGTTTTTAGATCATTTGTATCGTATCTTTTACTACATAACTTTTCACCAAATTTCACAAACACTAAGAAAGTTTGTTTTTCTATTCAAAACAAGTTTTTAACGCTTTGAGGAGTTCAAATAACATGTTTTTAGATCATTTGTATCGTATCTTTCACTACTTAACTTTTCACCAAATTTCACAAACACTGAGAAAGTTTTTTTTTTCGGTTCAAAACAAGATTTTAACGCTTTCAGGAGTTCAAATAACGTGTTTTTAGATCATCTGTATCGTATCTTTTACTACATAACTTTTCACCAAATTTCACAAACATTAAGAAAGTTTATTTTTCGATTCAAAACAAGATTTTAACGCTTTGAGGAGTTAAAATAACGTGTTTTTAGATCAATTGTATCGTATCTTTTACTACATAACTTTTCACCAAATTTCGCAAACACTAAGAAAGTTTGTTTTTCGATTCAAAACAAGATTTTGACGCTTTGAGGAGTTCAAATAACATGTTTTTAGATCATTTGTATCGTATCTTTCACTACATAACTTTTCACCAAATTTCACAAACACTAAGAAAGTTTGTTTTTCTATTGAAAACAAGTTTTTAACGCTTTGAGGAGTTCAAATAACGTGTTTTAAGATCATTTGTATCGTATCTTTTACTACATAACTTTTCACCAAATTTCACAAACACTAAGAAATTTTGTTTTTCGATTCAAAACAAGATTTTAACGCTTTGAGGAGTTCAAATAACGTGTTTTTAGATCATTTGTATCGTATCTTTTACTACATAACTTTTCACCAAATTTCACAAACACTAAGAAAGTTTGTTCTTCGATTCAAAACAAGATTTTAACGCTTTGAGGAGTTCAAATAACGTGTTTTTAGATCATTTGTATCGTATCTTTCACTACATAACATTTCACCAAATTTCACAAACACTAAGAAAGATTGTTATTCGATTTCAAAACAAGATTTTAATGCTTTGAGGAGTACAAATAACGTGTTTTTAGATCATTTGTATCGTATCTCTTACTACAAAACTTTTCACCAAATTTCACAAACACTAAGAAAGTTTGTTTTTCGATTCAAAACAAGATTTTAACGCTTTCAGGAGTTCAAATAACGTGTTTTTAGATCATTTGTATCGTATCTTTCACTACATAACTTTTCACCAAATTTCACAAACACTAATAAAGTTTGTTATTCGATTTCAAAACAAGATTTTAATGCTTTGAGGAGTTAAAATAACTTGTTTTTAGATAAATTGTATCGTATCTTTTACTACATAACTTTTCACCAAATTTTACAAACACTAAGAAATTTTGTTTTTCGATTCAAAACAAGATTTTAACGCTTTGAGGAGTTCAAATAACGTGTTTTTAGATCATTTGGATCGTATCTCTTACTACATAACTTTTCACCAAATTTCACAAACACTAAGAACTTTTGTTTTTCGATTGAAAACAAGATTTTAACGCTTTGAGGAGTTCAAATAACGTGTTTTTAGATCATTTGTATCGTATCTTTTACTACATAACTTTTCACCAAATTTCACAAACACTAAGAAAGTTTGTTTTTCGATTCAAAACAAGATTTTAACGCTTTGAGGAGTTCAAATAACGTGTTTTTAGATCATTTGTATCGTATCTTTCACTACATAACTTTTCACCAAATTTCACAAACACTAAGAAAGATTGTTATTCGATTTCAAAACAAGATTTTAATGCTTTGAGGAGTACAAATAACGTGTTTTTAGATCATTTGTATCGTATCTCTTACTACAAAACTTTTCACCAAATTTCACAAACACTAAGAAAGTTTGTTTTTCGATTCAAAACAAGATTTTAACGCTTTGAGGAGTTCAAATAACGTGTTTTTAGATCATTTGTATCGTATCTCTTACTACATAACTTTTCACCAAATTTCACAAACACTAAGAAAGTTTGTTTTTCGATTCAAAACAAGATTTTAACGCTTTCAGGAGTTCAAATAACGTGTTTTTAGATCATTTGTATCGTATCTTTTACTACATAACTTTTCACCAAATTTCACAAACACTAAGAAAGTTTGTTTTTCGATTCAAAACAAGATTTTAACGCTTTGAGGAGTTCAAATAACATGTTTTTAGATCATTTGTATCGTATCTTTCACTACATAACTTTTCACCAAATTTCACAAACACTGAGAAAGTTTGTTTTTCGATTCAAAACAAGATTTTAACGCTTTGAGGAGTTCAAATAACGTGTTTTTAGATCATTTGTATCGTATCTTTTACTACATAATTTTTCACCAAATTTCACAAACACTAAGAAAGTTTGTTTTTCGATTCAAAACAAGATTTTAACGCTTTGAGGAGTTCAAATAACATGTTTTTAGATCATTTGTATTGTATCTTTCACTACTTAACTTTTCACCAAATTTCACAAACACTGAGAAAGTTTGTTTTTCGATTCAAAACAAGATTTTAACGCTTTGAGGAGTTCAAATAACGTGTTTTTAGATCATTTGTATCGTATCTTTTACTACATAACTTTTCACCAAATTTCACAAACACTAAGAAAGTTTGTTTTTCTATTCAAAACAAGTTTTTAACGCTTTGAGGAGCTCAAATAACGTGTTTTTAGATCATTTGTATCGTATCTTTTGGTACATAATTTTTCACCAAATTTTACAAACACTAAGAAAGTTTTTTTTTCGATTCAAAACAAGATTTTAACGCTTTGAGGAGTTCAAATAACGTGTTTTTAGATCATTTGTATCGTATCTTTTACTACATAACTTTTCACCAAATTTCACAAACACTGAGAAAGTTTGTTTTTCGATTCAAAACAAGATTTTAACGCTTTGAGGAGTTCAAATAACGCGATTTTAGATCATTTGTATCGTATCTTTTACTACATAACTTTTCACCAAATTTCACAAACACTAAGAAAGATTGTTTTTCGATTCAAAACAAGATTTTAACGCTTTCAGGAGTTCAAATAACGTGTTTTTAGATCATCTGTATCGTATCTTTTACTACATAACTTTTCACCAAATTTCACAAACATTAAGAAAGTTTATTTTTCGATTCAAAACAAGATTTTAACGCTTTGAGGAGTTAAAATAACGTGTTTTTAGATCAATTGTATCGTATCTTTTACTACATAACTTTTCACCAAATTTCACAAACACTAAGAAAGTTTGTTTTTCGATTCAAAACAAGATTTTGACGCTTTGAGGAGTTCAAATAACATGTTTTTAGATCATTTGTATCGTATCTTTCACTACATAACTTTTCACCAAATTTCACAAACACTAAGAAAGTTTGTTTTTCTATTGAAAACAAGTTTTTAACGCTTTGAGGAGTTCAAATAACGTGTTTTAAGATCATTTGTATCGTATCTTTTATACTACATAACTTTTCACCAAATTTCACAAACACTAAGAAATTTTGTTTTTCGATTCAAAACAAGATTTTAACGCTTTGAGGAGTTCAAATAACGTGTTTTTAGATCATTTGTATCGTATCTTTTACTACATAACTTTTCACCAAATTTCACAAACACTAAGAAAGTTTGTTCTTCGATTCAAAACAAGATTTTAACGCTTTGAGGAGTTCAAATAACGTGTTGTTAGATCATTTGTATCGTATCTTTCACTACATAACATTTCACCAAATTTCACAAACACTAAGAAAGATTGTTATTCGATTTCAAAACAAGATTTTAATGCTTTGAGGAGTACAAATAACGTGTTTTTAGATCATTTGTATCGTATCTCTTACTACAAAACTTTTCACCAAATTTCACAAACACTAAGAAAGTTTGTTTTTCGATTCAAAACAAGATTTTAACGCTTTCAGGAGTTCAAATAACGTGTTTTTAGATCATTTGTATCGTATCTTTCACTACATAACTTTTCACCAAATTTCACAAACACTAATAAAGTTTGTTATTCGATTTCAAAACAAGATTTTAATGCTTTGAGGAGTTAAAATAACTTGTTTTTAGATAAATTGTATCGTATCTTTTACTACATAACTTTTCACCAAATTTCACAAACACTAAGAAATTTTATTTTTCGATTCAAAACAAGATTTTAACGCTTTGAGGAGTTCAAATAACGTGTTTTTAGATCATTTGTATCGTATCTTTTACTACATAACTTTTCACCAAATTTCACAAACACTAAGAAAGTTTGTTTTTCGATTCAAAACAAGATTTTAACGCTTTGAGGAGTTCAAATAACGTGTTTTTAGATCATTTGTATCGTATCTTTCACTACATAACTTTTCACCAAATTTCACAAACACTAAGAAAGATTGTTATTCGATTTCAAAACAAGATTTTAATGCTTTGAGGAGTACAAATAACGTGTTTTTAGATCATTTGTATCGTATCTCTTACTACAAAACTTTTCACCAAATTTCACAAACACTAAGAAAGTTTGTTTTTCGATTCAAAACAAGATTTTAACGCTTTGAGGAGTTCAAATAACGTGTTTTTAGATCATTTGTATCGTATCTCTTACTACATAACTTTTCACCAAATTTCACAAACACTAAGAAAGTTTGTTTTTCGATTCAAAACAAGATTTTAACGCTTTCAGGAGTTCAAATAACGTGTTTTTAGATCATTTGTATCGTATCTTTTACTACATAACTTTTCACCAAATTTCACAAACACTAAGAAATTTTGTTTTTCGTTTCAAAACAAGATTTTAACGCTTTGAGGAGTTCAAATAACATGTTTTTAGATCATTTGTATCGTATCTTTCACTACATAACTTTTCACCAAATTTCACAAACACTGAGAAAGTTTGTTTTTCGATTCAAAACAAGATTTTAACGCTTTGAGGAGTTCAAATAACGTGTTTTTAGATCATTTGTATCGTATCTTTTACTACATAACTTTTCACCAAATTTCACAAACACTAAGAAAGTTTGTTTTTCGATTCAAAACAAGATTTTAACGGTTTGAGGAGTTCAAATAACATGTTTTTAGATCATTTGTATCGTATCTTTCACTACTTAACTTTTCACCAAATTTCACAAACACTGAGAAAGTTTGTTTTTCGATTCAAAAAAAGATTTTAACGCTTTGAGGAGTTCAAATAACGTGTTTTTAGATCATTTGTATCGTATCTTTTACTACATAACTTTTCACCAAATTTCACAAACACTAAGAAAGTTTGTTTTTCTATTCAAAACAAGTTTTTAACGCTTTGAGGAGCTCAAATAACTTGTTTTTAGATCATTTGTATCGTATCTTTTGATACATAATTTTTCACCAAATTTCACAAACACTAAGAAAGTTTGTTTTTCGATTCAAAACAAGATTTTAACGCTTTGAGGAGTTCAAATAACGTGTTTTTAGATCATTTGTACCGTATCTTTTACTACATAACTTTTCACCAAATTTCACAAATACTGAGAAAGTTTGTTTTTCGATTCAAAACAAGATTTTAACGCTTTGAGGAGTTCAAATAACGCGATTTTAGATCATTTGTATCGTATCTTTTACTACATAACTTTTCACCAAATTTCACAAACACTAAGAAAGATTATTTTTCGATTCAAAACAAGATTTTAACGCTTTCAGGAGTTCAAATAACGTGTTTTTAGATCATCTGTATCGTATCTTTTACTACATAACTTTTCACCAAATTTCACAAACACTAAGAAAGTTTATTTTTCGATTCAAAACAAGATTTTAACGCTTTGAGGAGTCCAAATAACGTGTTTTTAGATCAATTGTATCGTATCTTTTACTACATAACTTTTCACCAAATTTCACAAACACTAAGAAAGTTTGTTTTTCGATTCAAAACAAGATTTTGACGCTTTGAGGAGTTCAAATAACATGTTTTTAGATCATTTGTATCGTATCTTTCACTACATAACTTTTCACCAAATTTCACAAACACTAAGAAAGTTTGTTTTTCTATTGAAAACAAGTTTTTAACGCTTTGAGGAGTTCAAATAACGTGTTTTAAGATCATTTGTATCGTATCTTTTACTACATAACTTTTCACCAAATTTCACAAACACTAAGAAATTTTGTTTTTCGATTCAAAACAAGATTTTAACGCTTTGAGGAGTTCAAATAACGTGTTTTTAGATCATTTGTATCGTATCTTTTACTACATAACTTTTCACCAAATTTCACAAACACTAAGAAAGTTTGTTCTTCGATTCAAAACAAGATTTTAACGCTTTGAGGAGTTCAAATAACGTGTTTTTAGATCATTTGTATCGTATCTCTTACTACAAAACTTTTCACCAAATTTCACAAACACTAAGAAAGTTTGTTTTTCGATTCAAAACAAGATTTTAACGCTTTGAGGAGTTCAAATAACGTGTTTTTAGATCATTTGTATCGTATCTCTTACTACATAACTTTTCACCAAATTTCACAAACACTAAGAAAGTTTGTTTTTCGATTCAAAACAAGATTTTAACGCTTTCAGGAGTTCAAATAACGTGTTTTTAGATCATTTGTATCGTATCTTTTACTACATAACTTTTCACCAAATTTCACAAACACTAAGAAATTTTGTTTTTTCGTTTCAAAACAAGATTTTAACGCTTTGAGGAGTTCAAATAACATGTTTTTAGATCATTTGTATCGTATCTTTCACTACATAACTTTTCACCAAATTTCACAAACACTGAGAAAGTTTGTTTTTCGATTCAAAACAAGATTTTAACGCTTTGAGGAGTTCAAATAACGTGTTTTTAGATCATTTGTATCGTATCTTTTACTACATAACTTTTCACCAAATTTCACAAACACTAAGAAAGTTTGTTTTTCGATTCAAAACAAGATTTTAACGGTTTGAGGAGTTCAAATAACATGTTTTTAGATCATTTGTATCGTATCTTTCACTACTTAACTTTTCACCAAATTTCACAAACACTGAGAAAGTTTGTTTTTCGATTCAAAAAAAGATTTTAACGCTTTGAGGAGTTCAAATAACGTGTTTTTAGATCATTTGTATCGTATCTTTTACTACATAACTTTTCACCAAATTTCACAAACACTAAGAAAGTTTGTTTTTCTATTCAAAACAAGTTTTTAACGCTTTGAGGAGCTCAAATAACTTGTTTTTAGATCATTTGTATCGTATCTTTTGGTACATAATTTTTCACCAAATTTCACAAACACTAAGAAAGTTTGTTTTTCGATTCAAAACAAGATTTTAACGCTTTGAGGAGTTCAAATAACGTGTTTTTAGATCATTTGTATCGTATCTTTTACTACATAACTTTTCACCAAATTTCACAAACACTGAGAAAGTTTGTTTTTCGATTCAAAACAAGATTTTAACGCTTTGAGGAGTTCAAATAACGCGATTTTAGATCATTTGTATCGTATCTTTTACTACATAACTTTTCACCAAATTTCACAAACACTAAGAAAGATTATTTTTCGATTCAAAACAAGATTTTAACGCTTTCAGGAGTTCAAATAACGTGTTTTTAGATCATCTGTATCGTATCTTTTACTACATAACTTTTCACCAAATTTCACAAACACTAAGAAAGTTTATTTTTCGATTCAAAACAAGATTTTAACGCTTTGAGGAGTCCAAATAACGTGTTTTTAGATCAATTGTATCGTATCTTTTACTACATAACTTTTCACCAAATTTCACAAACACTAAGAAAGTTTGTTTTTCGATTCAAAACAAGATTTTGACGCTTTGAGGAGTTCAAATAATATGTTTTTAGATCATTTGTATCGTATCTTTCACTACATAACTTTTCACCAAATTTCACAAACACTAAGAAAGTTTGTTTTTCTATTGAAAACAAGTTTTTAACGCTTTGAGGAGTTCAAATAACGTGTTTTAAGATCATTTGTATCGTATCTTTTACTACATAACTTTTCACCAAATTTCACAAACACTAAGAAATTTTGTTTTTCGATTCAAAACAAGATTTTAACGCTTTGAGGAGTTCAAATAACGTGTTTTTAGATCATTTGTATCGTATCTTTTACTACATAACTTTTCACCAAATTTCACAAACACTAAGAAAGTTTGTTCTTCGATTCAAAACAAGATTTTAACGCTTTGAGGAGTTCAAATAACGTGTTTTTAGATCATTTGTATCGTATCTTTCAGTACATAACTTTTCACCAAATTTCACAAACACTAAGAAAGATTGTTATTCGATTTCAAAACAAGATTTTAATGCTTTGAGGAGTACAAATAACGTGTTTTTAGATCATTTGTATCGTATCTCTTACTACAAAACTTTTCACCAAATTTCACAAACACTAAGAAAGTTTGTTTTTCGATTCAAAACAAGATTTTAACGCTTTCAGGAGTTCAAATAACGTGTTTTTAGATCATTTGTATCGTATCTTTCACTACATAACTTTTCACCAAATTTCACAAACACTAAGAAAGTTTGTTATTCGATTTCAAAACAAGATTTTAATGCTTTGAGGAGTTAAAATAACTTGTTTTTAGATAAATTGTATCGTATCTTTTACTACATAACTTTTCACCAAATTTCACAAACACTAAGAATTTTTGTTTTTCGATTCAAAACAAGATTTTAACGCTTTGAGGAGTTCAAATAACGTGTTTTTAGATCATTTGGATCGTATCTCTTACTACATAACTTTTCACCAAATTTCACAAACACTGAGAAAGTTTGTTTTTCGATTCAAAACAAGATTTTAACGCTTTGATGAGTTCAAATAACGTGTTTTTAGATCATTTGTATCGTATCTTTCACGACATAACTTTTCACCAAATTTCACAAACACTAAGAAAGATTGTTATTCGATTTCAAAACAAGATTTTAATGCTTTGAGGAGTACAAATAACGTGTTTTTAGATCATTTGTATCGTATCTCTTACTACAAAACTTTTCACCAAATTTCACAAACACTAAGAAAGTTTGTTTTTCGATTCAAAACAAGATTTTAACGCTTTCAGGAGTTCAAATAACGTGTTTTTATATCATTTGTATCGTATCTTTCACTACATAACTTTTCACCAAATTTCACAAACACTAAGAAAGTTTGTTATTCGATTTCAAAACAAGATTTTAATGCTTTGAGGAGTTCAAATAACGTGTTTTTAGATCATTTGTATCGTATCTCTTACTACATAACTTTTCACCAAATTTCACAAACACTAAGAAAGTTTGTTTTTCGATTCAAAACAAGATTTTAACGCTTTCAGGAGTTCAAATAACGTGTTTTTAGATCATTTGTATCGTATCTTTTACTACATAACTTTTCACCAAATTTCACAAACACTAAGAAATTTTGTTTTTCGTTTCAAAACAAGATTTTAACGCTTTGAGGAGTTCAAATAACATGTTTTTAGATCATTTGTATCGTATCTTTCACTACATAACTTTTCACCAAATTTCACAAACACTGAGAAAGTTTGTTTTTCGATTCAAAACAAGATTTTAACGCTTTGAGGAGTTCAAATAACGTGTTTTTAGATCATTTGTATCGTATCTTTTACTACATAACTTTTCACCAAATTTCACAAACACTAAGAAAGTTTGTTTTTCGATTCAAAACAAGATTTTAACGGTTTGAGGAGTTCAAATAACATGTTTTTAGATCATTTGTATCGTATCTTTCACTACTTAACTTTTCACCAAATTTCACAAACACTGAGAAAGTTTGTTTTTCGATTCAAAAAAAGATTTTAACGCTTTGAGGAGTTCAAATAACGTGTTTTTAGATCATTTGTATCGTATCTTTTACTACATAACTTTTCACCAAATTTCACAAACACTAAGAAAGTTTGTTTTTCTATTCAAAACAAGTTTTTAACGCTTTGAGGAGCTCAAATAACTTGTTTTTAGATCATTTGTATCGTATCTTTTGGTACATAATTTTTCACCAAATTTCACAAACACTAAGAAAGTTTGTTTTTCGATTCAAAACAAGATTTTAACGCATTGAGGAGTTCAAATAACGTGTTTTTAGATCATTTGTATCGTATCTTTTACTACATAACTTTTCACCAAATTTCACAAACACTGAGAAAGTTTGTTTTTCGATTCAAAACAAGATTTTAACGCTTTGAGGAGTTCAAATAACGCGATTTTAGATCATTTGTATCGTATCTTTTACTACATAACTTTTCACCAAATTTCACAAACACTAAGAAAGATTATTTTTCAATTCAAAACAAGATTTTAACGCTTTCAGGAGTTCAAATAACGTGTTTTTAGATCATCTGTATCGTATCTTTTACTACATAACTTTTCACCAAATTTCACAAACACTAAGAAAGTTTATTTTTCGATTCAAAACAAGATTTTAACGCTTTGAGGAGTCCAAATAACGTGTTTTTAGATCAATTGTATCGTATCTTTTACTACATAACTTTTCACCAAATTTCACAAACACTAAGAAAGTTTGTTTTTCGATTCAAAACAAGATTTTGACGCTTTGAGGAGTTCAAATAACATGTTTTTAGATCATTTGTATCGTATCTTTCACTACATAACTTTTCACCAAATTTCACAAACACTAAGAAAGTTTGTTTTTCTATTGAAAACAAGTTTTTAACGCTTTGAGGAGTTCAAATAACGTGTTTTAAGATCATTTGTATCGTATCTTTTACTACATAACTTTTCACCAAATTTCACAAACACTAAGAAATTTTGTTTTTCGATTCAAAACAAGATTTTAACGCTTTGAGGAGTTCAAATAACGTGTTTTTAGATCATTTGTATCGTATCTTTTACTACATAACTTTTCACCAAATTTCACAAACACTAAGAAAGTTTGTTCTTCGATTCAAAACAAGATTTTAACGCTTTGAGGAGTTCAAATAACGTGTTTTTAGATCATTTGTATCGTATCTCTTACTACAAAACTTTTCACCAAATTTCACAAACACTAAGAAAGTTTGTTTTTCGATTCAAAACAAGATTTTAACGCTTTGAGGAGTTCAAATAACGTGTTTTTAGATCATTTGTATCGTATCTCTTACTACATAACTTTTCACCAAATTTCACAAACACTAAGAAAGTTTGTTTTTCGATTCAAAACAAGATTTTAACGCTTTCAGGAGTTCAAATAACGTGTTTTTAGATCATTTGTATCGTATCTTTTACTACATAACTTTTCACCAAATTTCACAAACACTAAGAAATTTTGTTTTTCGTTTCAAAACAAGATTTTAACGCTTTGAGGAGTTCAAATAACATGTTTTTAGATCATTTGTATCGTATCTTTCACTACATAACTTTTCACCAAATTTCACAAACACTGAGAAAGTTTGTTTTTCGATTCAAAACAAGATTTTAACGCTTTGAGGAGTTCAAATAACGTGTTTTTAGATCATTTGTATCGTATCTTTTACTACATAACTTTTCACCAAATTTCACAAACACTAAGAAAGTTTGTTTTTCGATTCAAAACAAGATTTTAACGGTTTGAGGAGTTCAAATAACATGTTTTTAGATCATTTGTATCGTATCTTTCACTACTTAACTTTTCACCAAATTTCACAAACACTGAGAAAGTTTGTTTTTCGATTCAAAAAAAGATTTTAACGCTTTGAGGAGTTCAAATAACGTGTTTTTAGATCATTTGTATCGTATCTTTTACTACATAACTTTTCACCAAATTTCACAAACACTAAGAAAGTTTGTTTTTCTATTCAAAACAAGTTTTTAACGCTTTGAGGAGCTCAAATAACTTGTTTTTAGATCATTTGTATCGTATCTTTTGGTACATAATTTTTCACCAAATTTCACAAACACTAAGAAAGTTTGTTTTTCGATTCAAAACAAGATTTTAACGCTTTGAGGAGTTCAAATAACGTGTTTTTAGATCATTTGTATCGTATCTTTTACTACATAACTTTTCACCAAATTTCACAAACACTGCGAAAGTTTGTTTTTCGATTCAAAACAAGATTTTAACGCTTTGAGGAGTTCAAATAACGCGATTTTAGATCATTTGTATCGTATCTTTTACTACATAACTTTTCACCAAATTTCACAAACACTAAGAAAGATTATTTTTCAATTCAAAACAAGATTTTAACGCTTTCAGGAGTTCAAATAACGTGTTTTTAGATCATCTGTATCGTATCTTTTACTACATAACTTTTCACCAAATTTCACAAACACTAAGAAAGTTTATTTTTCGATTCAAAACAAGATTTTAACGCTTTGAGGAGTCCAAATAACGTGTTTTTAGATCAATTGTATCGTATCTTTTACTACATAACTTTTCACCAAATTTCACAAACACTAAGAAAGTTTGTTTTTCGATTCAAAACAAGATTTTGACGCTTTGAGGAGTTCAAATAACATGTTTTTAGATCATTTGTATCGTATCTTTCACTACATAACTTTTCACCAAATTTCACAAACACTAAGAAAGTTTGTTTTTCTATTGAAAACAAGTTTTTAACGCTTTGAGGAGTTCAAATAACGTGTTTTAAGATCATTTGTATCGTATCTTTTACTACATAACTTTTCACCAAATTTCACAAACACTAAGAAATTTTGTTTTTCGATTCAAAACAAGATTTTAACGCTTTGAGGAGTTCAAATAACGTGTTTTTAGATCATTTGTATCGTATCTTTTACTACATAACTTTTCACCAAATTTCACAAACACTAAGAAAGTTTGTTCTTCGATTCAAAACAAGATTTTAACGCTTTGAGGAGTTCAAATAACGTGTTTTTAGATCATTTGTATCGTATCTCTTACTACAAAACTTTTCACCAAATTTCACAAACACTAAGAAAGTTTGTTTTTCGATTCAAAACAAGATTTTAACGCTTTGAGGAGTTCAAATAACGTGTTTTTAGATCATTTGTATCGTATCTCTTACTACATAACTTTTCACCAAATTTCACAAACACTAAGAAAGTTTGTTTTTCGATTCAAAACAAGATTTTAACGCTTTCAGGAGTTCAAATAACGTGTTTTTAGATCATTTGTATCGTATCTTTTACTACATAACTTTTCACCAAATTTCACAAACACTAAGAAATTTTGTTTTTCGTTTCAAAACAAGATTTTAACGCTTTGAGGAGTTCAAATAACATGTTTTTAGATCATTTGTATCGTATCTTTCACTACATAACTTTTCACCAAATTTCACAAACACTGAGAAAGTTTGTTTTTCGATTCAAAACAAGATTTTAACGCTTTGAGGAGTTCAAATAACGTGTTTTTAGATCATTTGTATCGTATCTTTTACTACATAACTTTTCACCAAATTTCACAAACACTAAGAAAGTTTGTTTTTCGATTCAAAACAAGATTTTAACGGTTTGAGGAGTTCAAATAACATGTTTTTAGATCATTTGTATCGTATCTTTCACTACTTAACTTTTCACCAAATTTCACAAACACTGAGAAAGTTTGTTTTTCGATTCAAAAAAAGATTTTAACGCTTTGAGGAGTTCAAATAACGTGTTTTTAGATCATTTGTATCGTATCTTTTACTACATAACTTTTCACCAAATTTCACAAACACTAAGAAAGTTTGTTTTTCTATTCAAAACAAGTTTTTAACGCTTTGAGGAGCTCAAATAACTTGTTTTTAGATCATTTGTATCGTATCTTTTGGTACATAATTTTTCACCAAATTTCACAAACACTAAGAAAGTTTGTTTTTCGATTCAAAACAAGATTTTAACGCTTTGAGGAGTTCAAATAACGTGTTTTTAGATCATTTGTATCGTATCTTTTACTACATAACTTTTCACCAAATTTCACAAACACTGAGAAAGTTTGTTTTTCGATTCAAAACAAGATTTTAACGCTTTGAGGAGTTCAAATAACGCGATTTTAGATCATTTGTATCGTATCTTTTACTACATAACTTTTCACCAAATTTCACAAACACTAAGAAAGATTATTTTTCAATTCAAAACAAGATTTTAACGCTTTCAGGAGTTCAAATAACGTGTTTTTAGATCATCTGTATCGTATCTTTTACTACATAACTTTTCACCAAATTTCACAAACACTAAGAAAGTTTATTTTTCGATTCAAAACAAGATTTTAACGCTTTGAGGAGTCCAAATAACGTGTTTTTAGATCAATTGTATCGTATCTTTTACTACATAACTTTTCACCAAATTTCACAAACACTAAGAAAGTTTGTTTTTCGATTCAAAACAAGATTTTGACGCTTTGAGGAGTTCAAATAACATGTTTTTAGATCATTTGTATCGTATCTTTCACTACATAACTTTTCACCAAATTTCACAAACACTAAGAAAGTTTGTTTTTCTATTGAAAACAAGTTTTTAACGCTTTGAGGAGTTCAAATAACGTGTTTTAAGATCATTTGTATCGTATCTTTTACTACATAACTTTTCACCAAATTTCACAAACACTAAGAAATTTTGTTTTTCGATTCAAAACAAGATTTTAACGCTTTGAGGAGTTCAAATAACGTGTTTTTAGATCATTTGTATCGTATCTTTTACTACATAACTTTTCACCAAATTTCACAAACACTAAGAAAGTTTGTTCTTCGATTCAAAACAAGATTTTAACGCTTTGAGGAGTTCAAATAACGTGTTTTTAGATCATTTGTATCGTATCTCTTACTACAAAACTTTTCACCAAATTTCACAAACACTAAGAAAGTTTGTTTTTCGATTCAAAACAAGATTTTAACGCTTTGAGGAGTTCAAATAACGTGTTTTTAGATCATTTGTATCGTATCTCTTACTACATAACTTTTCACCAAATTTCACAAACACTAAGAAAGTTTGTTTTTCGATTCAAAACAAGATTTTAACGCTTTCAGGAGTTCAAATAACGTGTTTTTAGATCATTTGTATCGTATCTTTTACTACATAACTTTTCACCAAATTTCACAAACACTAAGAAATTTTGTTTTTCGTTTCAAAACAAGATTTTAACGCTTTGAGGAGTTCAAATAACATGTTTTTAGATCATTTGTATCGTATCTTTCACTACATAACTTTTCACCAAATTTCACAAACACTGAGAAAGTTTGTTTTTCGATTCAAAACAAGATTTTAACGCTTTGAGGAGTTCAAATAACGTGTTTTTAGATCATTTGTATCGTATCTTTTACTACATAACTTTTCACCAAATTTCACAAACACTAAGAAAGTTTGTTTTTCGATTCAAAACAAGATTTTAACGGTTTGAGGAGTTCAAATAACATGTTTTTAGATCATTTGTATCGTATCTTTCACTACTTAACTTTTCACCAAATTTCACAAACACTGAGAAAGTTTGTTTTTCGATTCAAAAAAAGATTTTAACGCTTTGAGGAGTTCAAATAACGTGTTTTTAGATCATTTGTATCGTATCTTTTACTACATAACTTTTCACCAAATTTCACAAACACTAAGAAAGTTTGTTTTTCTATTCAAAACAAGTTTTTAACGCTTTGAGGAGCTCAAATAACTTGTTTTTAGATCATTTGTATCGTATCTTTTGGTACATAATTTTTCACCAAATTTCACAAACACTAAGAAAGTTTGTTTTTCGATTCAAAACAAGATTTTAACGCTTTGAGGAGTTCAAATAACGTGTTTTTAGATCATTTGTATCGTATCTTTTACTACATAACTTTTCACCAAATTTCACAAACACTGAGAAAGTTTGTTTTTCGATTCAAAACAAGATTTTAACGCTTTGAGGAGTTCAAATAACGCGATTTTAGATCATTTGTATCGTATCTTTTACTACATAACTTTTCACCAAATTTCACAAACACTAAGAAAGATTATTTTTCGATTCAAAACAAGATTTTAACGCTTTCAGGAGTTCAAATAACGTGTTTTTAGATCATCTGTATCGTATCTTTTACTACATAACTTTTCACCAAATTTCACAAACACTAAGAAAGTTTATTTTTCGATTCAAAACAAGATTTTAACGCTTTGAGGAGTCCAAATAACGTGTTTTTAGATCAATTGTATCGTATCTTTTACTACATAACTTTTCACCAAATTTCACAAACACTAAGAAAGTTTGTTTTTCGATTCAAAACAAGATTTTGACGCTTTGAGGAGTTCAAATAATATGTTTTTAGATCATTTGTATCGTATCTTTCACTACATAACTTTTCACCAAATTTCACAAACACTAAGAAAGTTTGTTTTTCTATTGAAAACAAGTTTTTAACGCTTTGAGGAGTTCAAATAACGTGTTTTAAGATCATTTGTATCGTATCTTTTACTACATAACTTTTCACCAAATTTCACAAACACTAAGAAATTTTGTTTTTCGATTCAAAACAAGATTTTAACGCTTTGAGGAGTTCAAATAACGTGTTTTTAGATCATTTGTATCGTATCTTTTACTACATAACTTTTCACCAAATTTCACAAACACTAAGAAAGTTTGTTCTTCGATTCAAAACAAGATTTTAACGCTTTGAGGAGTTCAAATAACGTGTTTTTAGATCATTTGTATCGTATCTTTCAGTACATAACTTTTCACCAAATTTCACAAACACTAAGAAAGATTGTTATTCGATTTCAAAACAAGATTTTAATGCTTTGAGGAGTACAAATAACGTGTTTTTAGATCATTTGTATCGTATCTCTTACTACAAAACTTTTCACCAAATTTCACAAACACTAAGAAAGTTTGTTTTTCGATTCAAAACAAGATTTTAACGCTTTCAGGAGTTCAAATAACGTGTTTTTAGATCATTTGTATCGTATCTTTCACTACATAACTTTTCACCAAATTTCACAAACACTAAGAAAGTTTGTTATTCGATTTCAAAACAAGATTTTAATGCTTTGAGGAGTTAAAATAACTTGTTTTTAGATAAATTGTATCGTATCTTTTACTACATAACTTTTCACCAAATTTCACAAACACTAAGAAATTTTGTTTTTCGATTCAAAACAAGATTTTAACGCTTTGAGGAGTTCAAATAACGTGTTTTTAGATCATTTGGATCGTATCTCTTACTACATAACTTTTCACCAAATTTCACAAACACTGAGAAAGTTTGTTTTTCGATTCAAAACAAGATTTTAACGCTTTGATGAGTTCAAATAACGTGTTTTTAGATCATTTGTATCGTATCTTTCACGACATAACTTTTCACCAAATTTCACAAACACTAAGAAAGATTGTTATTCGATTTCAAAACAAGATTTTAATGCTTTGAGGAGTACAAATAACGTGTTTTTAGATCATTTGTATCGTATCTCTTACTACAAAACTTTTCACCAAATTTCACAAACACTAAGAAAGTTTGTTTTTCGATTCAAAACAAGATTTTAACGCTTTCAGGAGTTCAAATAACGTGTTTTTATATCATTTGTATCGTATCTTTCACTACATAACTTTTCACCAAATTTCACAAACACTAAGAAAGTTTGTTATTCGATTTCAAAACAAGATTTTAATGCTTTGAGGAGTTCAAATAACGTGTTTTTAGATCATTTGTATCGTATCTCTTACTACATAACTTTTCACAAAATTTCACAAACACTAAGAAAGTTTGTTTTTCGATTCAAAACAAGATTTTAACGCTTTCAGGAGTTCAAATAACGTGTTTTTAGATCATTTGTATCGTATCTTTTACTACATAACTTTTCACCAAATTTCACAAACACTAAGAAATTTTGTTTTTCGTTTCAAAACAAGATTTTAACGCTTTGAGGAGTTCAAATAACATGTTTTTAGATCATTTGTATCGTATCTTTCACTACATAACTTTTCACCAAATTTCACAAACACTGAGAAAGTTTGTTTTTCGATTCAAAACAAGATTTTAACGCTTTGAGGAGTTCAAATAACGTGTTTTTAGATCATTTGTATCGTATCTTTTACTACATAACTTTTCACCAAATTTCACAAACACTAAGAAAGTTTGTTTTTCGATTCAAAACAAGATTTTAACGGTTTGAGGAGTTCAAATAACATGTTTTTAGATCATTTGTATCGTATCTTTCACTACTTAACTTTTCACCAAATTTCACAAACACTGAGAAAGTTTGTTTTTCGATTCAAAAAAAGATTTTAACGCTTTGAGGAGTTCAAATAACGTGTTTTTAGATCATTTGTATCGTATCTTTTACTACATAACTTTTCACCAAATTTCACAAACACTAAGAAAGTTTGTTTTTCTATTCAAAACAAGTTTTTAACGCTTTGAGGAGCTCAAATAACTTGTTTTTAGATCATTTGTATCGTATCTTTTGGTACATAATTTTTCACCAAATTTCACAAACACTAAGAAAGTTTGTTTTTCGATTCAAAACAAGATTTTAACGCTTTGAGGAGTTCAAATAACGTGTTTTTAGATCATTTGTATCGTATCTTTTACTACATAACTTTTCACCAAATTTCACAAACACTGAGAAAGTTTGTTTTTCGATTCAAAACAAGATTTTAACGCTTTGAGGAGTTCAAATAACGCGATTTTAGATCATTTGTATCGTATCTTTTACTACATAACTTTTCACCAAATTTCACAAACACTAAGAAAGATTATTTTTCGATTCAAAACAAGATTTTAACGCTTTCAGGAGTTCAAATAACGTGTTTTTAGATCATCTGTATCGTATCTTTTACTACATAACTTTTCACCAAATTTCACAAACACTAAGAAAGTTTATTTTTCGATTCAAAACAAGATTTTAACGCTTTGAGGAGTCCAAATAACGTGTTTTTAGATCAATTGTATCGTATCTTTTACTACATAACTTTTCACCAAATTTCACAAACACTAAGAAAGTTTGTTTTTCGATTCAAAACAAGATTTTGACGCTTTGAGGAGTTCAAATAACATGTTTTTAGATCATTTGTATCGTATCTTTCACTACATAACTTTTCACCAAATTTCACAAACACTAAGAAAGTTTGTTTTTCTATTGAAAACAAGTTTTTAACGCTTTGAGGAGTTCAAATAACGTGTTTTAAGATCATTTGTATCGTATCTTTTACTACATAACTTTTCACCAAATTTCACAAACACTAAGAAATTTTGTTTTTCGATTCAAAACAAGATTTTAACGCTTTGAGGAGTTCAAATAACGTGTTTTTAGATCATTTGTATCGTATCTTTTACTACATAACTTTTCACCAAATTTCACAAACACTAAGAAAGTTTGTTCTTCGATTCAAAACAAGATTTTAACGCTTTGAGGAGTTCAAATAACGTGTTTTTAGATCATTTGTATCGTATCTTTCAGTACATAACTTTTCACCAAATTTCACAAACACTAAGAAAGATTGTTATTCGATTTCAAAACAAGATTTTAATGCTTTGAGGAGTACAAATAACGTGTTTTTAGATCATTTGTATCGTATCTCTTACTACAAAACTTTTCACCAAATTTCACAAACACTAAGAAAGTTTGTTTTTCGATTCAAAACAAGATTTTAACGCTTTCAGGAGTTCAAATAACGTGTTTTTAGATCATTTGTATCGTATCTTTCACTACATAACTTTTCACCAAATTTCACAAACACTAAGAAAGTTTGTTATTCGATTTCAAAACAAGATTTTAATGCTTTGAGGAGTTAAAATAACTTGTTTTTAGATAAATTGTATCGTATCTTTTACTACATAACTTTTCACCAAATTTCACAAACACTAAGAAATTTTGTTTTTCGATTCAAAACAAGATTTTAACGCTTTGAGGAGTTCAAATAACGTGTTTTTAGATCATTTGGATCGTATCTCTTACTACATAACTTTTCACCAAATTTCACAAACACTGAGAAAGTTTGTTTTTCGATTCAAAACAAGATTTTAACGCTTTGATGAGTTCAAATAACGTGTTTTTAGATCATTTGTATCGTATCTTTCACGACATAACTTTTCACCAAATTTCACAAACACTAAGAAAGATTGTTATTCGATTTCAAAACAAGATTTTAATGCTTTGAGGAGTACAAATAACGTGTTTTTAGATCATTTGTATCGTATCTCTTACTACAAAACTTTTCACCAAATTTCACAAACACTAAGAAAGTTTGTTTTTCGATTCAAAACAAGATTTTAACGCTTTCAGGAGTTCAAATAACGTGTTTTTATATCATTTGTATCGTATCTTTCACTACATAACTTTTCACCAAATTTCACAAACACTAAGAAAGTTTGTTATTCGATTTCAAAACAAGATTTTAATGCTTTGAGGAGTTAAAATAACTTGTTTTTAGATAAATTGTATCGTATCTTTTACTACATAACTTTTCACCAAATTTTACAAACACTAAGAAATTTTGTTTTTCGATTCAAAACAAGATTTTAACGCTTTGAGGAGTTCAAATAACGTGTTTTTAGATCATTTGGATCGTATCTCTTACTACATAACTTTTCACCAAATTTCACAAACACTAAGAACTTTTGTTTTTCGATTCAAAACAAGATTTTAACGCTTTGAGGAGTTCAAATAACGTGTTTTTAGATCATTTGTATCGTATCTTTTACTACATAACTTTTCACCAAATTTCACAAACACTAAGAAAGTTTCTTTTTCGATTCAAAACAAGATTTTAACGCTTTGAGGAGTTCAAATAACGTGTTTTTAGATCATTTGTATCGTATCTTTCACTACATAACTTTTCACCAAATTTCACAAACACTAAGAAAGATTGTTATTCGATTTCAAAACAAGATTTTAATGCTTTCAGGAGTACAAATAACGTGTTTTTATATCATTTGTATCGTATCTCTTACTACAAAACTTTTCACCAAATTTCACAAACACTAAGAAAGTTTGTTTTTCGATTCAAAACAAGATTTTAACGCTTTGAGGAGTTCAAATAACGTGTTTTTAGATCATTTGTATCGTATCTCTTACTACATAACTTTTCACCAAATTTCACAAACACTAAGAAAGTTTGTTTTTCGATTCAAAACAAGATTTTAACGCTTTCAGGAGTTCAAATAACGTGTTTTTAGATCATTTGTATCGTATCTTTTACTACATAACTTTTCACCAAATTTCACAAACACTAAGAAAGTTTGTTTTTCGATTCAAAACAAGATTTTAACGCTTTGAGGAGTTCAAATAACATGTTTTTAGATCATTTGTATCGTATCTTTCACTACATAACTTTTCACCAAATTTCACAAACACTGAGAAAGTTTGTTTTTCGATTCAAAACAAGATTTTAACGCTTTGAGGAGTTCAAATAACGTGTTTTTAGATCATTTGTATCGTATCTTTTACTACATAACTTTTCACCAAATTTCACAAACACTAAGAAAGTTTGTTTTTCGATTCAAAACAAGATTTTAACGCTTTGAGGAGTTCAAATAACATGTTTTTAGATCATTTGTATCGTATCTTTCACTACTTAACTTTTCACCAAATTTCACAAACACTGAGAAATTTTGTTTTTCGATTCAAAACAAGATTTTAACGCTTTGAGGAGTTCAAATAACGTGTTTTTAGATCATTTGTATCGTATCTTTTACTACATAACTTTTCACCAAATTTCACAAACACTAAGAAAGTTTGTTTTTCTATTCAAAACAAGTTTTTAACGCTTTGAGGAGCTCAAATAACGTGTTTTTAGATCATTTGTATCGTATCTTTTGGTACATAATTTTTCACCAAATTTCACAAACAGTAAGAAAGTGTGTTTTTCGATTCAAAACAAGATTTTAACGCTTTGAGGAGTTCAAATAACGTGTTTTTAGATCATTTGTATCGTATCTTTTACTACATAACTTTTCACCAAATTTCACAAACACTGAGAAAGTTTGTTTTTCGATTCAAAACAAGATTTTAACGCTTTGAGGAGTTCAAATAACGCGATTTTAGATCATTTGTATCGTATCTTTTACTACATAACTTTTCACCAAATTTCACAAACACTAAGAAAGATTGTTTTTCGATTCAAAACAAGATTTTAACGCTTTCAGGAGTTCAAATAACGTGTTTTTAGATCATCTGTATCGTATCTTTTACTACATAACTTTTCACCAAATTTCACAAACACTAAGAAATTTTATTTTTCGATTCAAAACAAGATTTTAACGCTTTGAGGAGTCCAAATAACGTGTTTTTAGATCAAATGTATCGTATCTTTTACTACATAACTTTTCACCAAATTTCACAAACACTAAGAAAGTTTGTTTTTCGATTCAAAACAAGATTTTGACGCTTTGAGGAGTTCAAATAACATGTTTTTAGATCATTTGTATCGTATCTTTCACTACATAACTTTTCACCAAATTTCACAAACACTAAGAAAGTTTGTTTTTCTATTGAAAACAAGTTTTTAACGCTTTGAGGAGTTCAAATAACGTGTTTTAAGATCATTTGTATCGTATCTTTTACTACATAACTTTTCACCAAATTTCACAAACACTAAGAAAGTTTGTTCTTCGATTCAAAACAAGATTTTAACGCTTTGAGGAGTTCAAATAACGTGTTTTTAGATCATTTGTATCGTATCTTTCACTACATAACTTTTCACCAAATTTCACAAACACTAAGAAAGATTGTTATTCGATTTCAAAACAAGATTTTAATGCTTTGTGGAGTACAAATAATGTGTTTTTGGATCATTTGTATCGTATCTCTTACTACAAAACTTTTCACCAAATTTCACAAACACTAAGAAAGTTTGTTTTTCGATTCAAAACAAGATTTTAACGCTTTGAGGAGTTCAAATAACATGTTTTTAGATCATTTGTATCGTATCTTTCAGTACATAACTTTTCACCAAATTTCACAAACACTGAGAAAGTTTGTTTTTCGATTCAAAACAAGATTTTAACGCTTTGAGGAGTTCAAATAACGTGTTTTTAGATCATTTGTATCGTATCTTTTACTACATAACTTTTCACCAAATTTCACAAACACTAAGAAAGTTTGTTTTTCGATTCAAAACAAGATTTTAACGCTTTGAGGAGTTCAAATAACATGTTTTTAGATCATTTGTATCGTATCTTTCACTACTTAACTTTTCACCAAATTTCACAAACACTGAGAAAGTTTGTTTTTCGATTCAAAACAACATTTTAACGCTTTGAGGAGTTCAAATAACGTGTTTTTAGATCATTTGTATCGTATCATTTACTACATAACTTTTCACCAAATTTCACAAACACTAAGAAAGTTTGTTTTTCTATTCAAAACAAGTTTTTAACGCTTTGAGGAGCTCAAATAACGTGTTTTTAGATCATTTGTATCGTATCTTTTGGTACATAATTTTTCACCAAATTTCACAAACACTAAGAAAGTTTGTTTTTCGATTCAAAACAAGATTGTAACGCTTTGAGGAGTTCAAATAACGTGTTTTTAGATCATTTGTATCGTATCTTTTACTACATAACTTTTCACCAAATTTCACAAACACTGAGAAAGTTTGTTTTTCGATTCAAAACAAGATTTTAACGCTTTGAGGAGTTCAAATAACGTGTTTTTAGATCATTTGTATCGTATCTTTTACTACATAACTTTTCACCAAATTTCACAAACACTGAGAAATTTTTTTTTCGATTCAAAACAAGATTTTAACGCTTTGAGGAGTTCAAATAACGTGTTTTTAGATCATTTGTATCGTATCATTTACTACATAACTTTTCACCAAATTTCACAAACACTAAGAAAGTTTGTTTTTCTATTCAAAACAAGTTTTTAACGCTTTGAGGAGCTCAAATAACGTGTTTTTAGATCATTTGTATCGTATCTTTTGGTACATAATTTTTCACCAAATTTCACAAACACTAAGAAAGTTTGTTTTTCGATTCAAAACAAGATTTTAACGCTTTGAGGAGTTCAAATAACGTGTTTTTAGATCATTTGTATCGTATCTTTTACTACATAACTTTTCACCAAATTTCACAAACACTGAGAAAGTTTGTTTTTCGATTCAAAACAAGATTTTAACGCTTTGAGGAGTTCAAATAACGCGATTTTAGATCATTTGTATCGTATCTTTTACTACATAACTTTTCACCAAATTTCACAAACACTAAGAAAGATTGTTTTTCGATTCAAAACAAGATTTTAACGCTTTCAGGAGTTCAAATAACGTGTTTTTAGATCATCTGTATCGTATATTTTACTACATAACTTTTCACCAAATTTCACAAACACTAAGAAATTTTATTTTTCGATTCAAAACAAGATTTTAACGCTTTGAGGAGTCCAAATAACGTGTTTTTAGATCAATTGTATCGTATCTTTTACTACATAACTTTTCACCAAATTTCACAAACACTAAGAAAGTTTGTTTTTCGATTCAAAACAAGATTTTGACGCTTTGAGGAGTTCAAATAACATGTTTTTAGATCATTTGTATCGTATCTTTCACTACATAACTTTTCACCAAATTTCACAAACACTAAGAAAGTTTGTTTTTCTATTGAAAACAAGTTTTTAACGCTTTGAGGAGTTCAAATAACGTGTTTTAAGATCATTTGTATCGTATCTTTTACTACATAACTTTTCACCAAATTTCACAAACACTAAGAAAGTTTGTTCTTCGATTCAAAACAAGATTTTAACGCTTTGAGGAGTTCAAATAACGTGTTTTTAGATCATTTGTATCGTATCTCTTACTACATAACTTTTCACCAAATTTCACAAACACTGAGAAAGTTTGTTTTTCGATTCAAAACAAGATTTTAACGCTTTGAGGAGTTCAAATAACGTGTTTTTAGATCATTTGTATCGTATCTTTCACTACATAACTTTTCACCAAATTTCACAAACACTAAGAAAGTTTGTTTTTCGATTCAAAACAAGATTTTAACGCTTTGAGGAGTTCAAATAACGTGTTTTTAGATCATTTGTATCGTATCTTTTACTACATAACTTTTCACCAAATTTCACAAACATTGAGAAAGTTTGTTTTTCGATTCAAAACAAGATTTTAACGCTTTGAGGAGTTCAAATAACGTGTTTTTAGATCATTTGGATCGTATCTCTTACTACATAACTTTTCACCAAATTTCACAAACACTGAGAAAGTTTGTTTTTCGATTCAAAACAAGATTTTAACGCTTTGAGGAGTTCAAATAACGTGTTTTTAGATCATTTGTATCGTATCTTTCACTACATAACTTTTCACCAAATTTCACAAACACTAAGAAAGATTGTTATTCGATTTCAAAACAAGATTTTAATGCTTTGAGGAGTACAAATAACGTGTTTTTAGATCATTTGTATCGTATCTCTTACTACAAAACTTTTCACCAAATTTCACAAACACTAAGAAAGTTTGTTTTTCGATTCAAAACAAGATTTTAACGCTTTCAGGAGTTCAAATAACGTGTTTTTAGATCATTTGTATCGTATCTTTCACTACATAACTTTTCACCAAATTTCACAAACACTAAGAAAGTTTGTTATTCGATTTCAAAACAAGATTTTAATGCTTTGAGGAGTTAAAATAACTTGTTTTTAGATAAATTGTATCGTATCTTTTACTACATAACTTTTCACCAAATTTTACAAACACTAAGAAATTTTGTTTTTCGATTCAAAACAAGATTTTAACGCTTTGAGGAGTTCAAATAACGTGTTTTTAGATCATTTGGATCGTATCTCTTACTACATAACTTTTCACCAAATTTCACAAACACTAAGAACTTTTGTTTTTCGATTCAAAACAAGATTTTAACGCTTTGAGGAGTTCAAATAACGTGTTTTTAGATCATTTGTATCGTATCTTTTACTACATAACTTTTCACCAAATTTCACAAACACTAAGAAAGTTTGTTTTTCGATTCAAAACAAGATTTTAACGCTTTGAGGAGTTCAAATAACGTGTTTTTAGATCATTTGTATCGTATCTTTCACTACATAACTTTTCACCAAATTTCACAAACACTAAGAAAGATTGTTATTCGATTTCAAAACAAGATTTTAATGCTTTGAGGAGTACAAATAACGTGTTTTTAGATCATTTGTATCGTATCTCTTACTACAAAACTTTTCACCAAATTTCACAAACACTAAGAAAGTTTGTTTTTCGATTCAAAACAAGATTTTAACGCTTTCAGGAGTTCAAATAACGTGTTTTTAGATCATTTGTATCGTATCTTTCACTACATAACTTTTCACCAAATTTCACAAACACTAAGAAAGTTTGTTATTCGATTTCAAAACAAGATTTTAATGCTTTGAGGAGTTAAAATAACTTGTTTTTAGATAAATTGTATCGTATCTTTTACTACATAACTTTTCACCAAATTTTACAAACACTAAGAAATTTTGTTTTTCGATTCAAAACAAGATTTTAACGCTTTGAGGAGTTCAAATAACGTGTTTTTAGATCATTTGGATCGTATCTCTTACTACATAACTTTTCACCAAATTTCACAAACACTAAGAACTTTTGTTTTTCGATTCAAAACAAGATTTTAACGCTTTGAGGAGTTCAAATAACGTGTTTTTAGATCATTTGTATCGTATCTTTTACTACAAAACTTTTCACCAAATTTCACAAACACTAAGAAAGTTTGTTTTTCGATTCAAAACAAGATTTTAACGCTTTGAGGAGTTCAAATAACGTGTTTTTAGATCATTTGTATCGTATCTTTCACTACATAACTTTTCACCAAATTTCACAAACACTAAGAAAGATTGTTATTCGATTTCAAAACAAGATTTTAATGCTTTGAGGAGTACAAATAACGTGTTTTTAGATCATTTGTATCGTATCTCTTACTACAAAACTTTTCACCAAATTTCACAAACACTAAGAAAGTTTGTTTTTCGATTCAAAACAAGATTTTAACGCTTTGAGGAGTTCAAATAACGTGTTTTTAGATCATTTGTATCGTATCTCTTACTACATAACTTTTCACCAAATTTCACAAACACTAAGAAAGTTTGTTTTTCGATTCAAAACAAGATTTTAACGCTTTCAGGAGTTCAAATAACGTGTTTTTAGATCATTTGTATCGTATCTTTTACTACATAACTTTTCACCAAATTTCACAAACACTAAGAAAGTTTGTTTTTCGATTCAAAACAAGATTTTAACGCTTTGAGGAGTTCAAATAACATGTTTTTAGATCATTTGTATCGTATCTTTCACTACATAACTTTTCACCAAATTTCACAAACACTGAGAAAGTTTGTTTTTCGATTCAAAACAAGATTTTAACGCTTTGAGGAGTTCAAATAACGTGTTTTTAGATCATTTGTATCGTATCTTTTACTACATAACTTTTCACCAAATTTCACAAACACTGAGAAAGTTTGTTTTTCGATTCAAAACAAGATTTTAACGCTTTGAGGAGTTCAAATAACATGTTTTTAGATCATTTGTATCGTATCTTTCACTACTTAACTTTTCACCAAATTTCACAAACACTGAGAAAGTTTGTTTTTCGATTCAAAACAAGATTTTAACGCTTTGAGGAGTTCAAATAACGTGTTTTTAGATCATTTGTATCGTATCTTTTGGTACATAATTTTTCACCAAATTTCACAAACAGTAAGAAAGTTTGTTTTTCGATTCAAAACAAGTTTTTAACGCTTTGAGGAGTTCAAATAACGTGTTTTTAGATCATTTGTATCGTATCTTTTACTACATAATTTTTCACCAAATTTCACAAACACTGAGAAAGTTTGTTTTTCGATTCAAAACAAGATTTTAACGCTTTGAGGAGTTCAAATAACGCGATTTTAGATCATTTGTATCGTATCTTTTACTACATAACTTTTCACCAAATTTCACAAACACTAAGAAAGATTGTTTTTCGATTCAAAACAAGATTTTAACGCTTTCAGGAGTTCAAATAACGTGTTTTTAGATCATCTGTATCGTATCTTTTACTACATAACTTTTCACCAAATTTCACAAACACTAAGAAATTTTATTTTTCGATTCAAAACAAGATTTTAACGCTTTGAGGAGTCCAAATAACGTGTTTTTAGATCAATTGTATCGTATCTTTTACTACATAACTTTTCACCAAATTTCACAAACACTAAGAAAGTTTGTTTTTCGATTCAAAACAAGATTTTAACGCTTTGAGGAGTTCAAATAACGTGTTTTTAGATCATTTGTATCGTATCTTTCACTACATAACTTTTCACCAAATTTCACAAACACTAAGAAAGATTGTTATTCGATTTCAAAACAAGATTTTAATGCTTTGAGGAGTACAAATAACGTGTTTTTAGATCATTTGTATCGTATCTCTTACTACAAAACTTTTCACCTAATTTCACAAACACTAAGAAAGTTTGTTTTTCGATTCAAAACAAGATTTTAACGCTTTGAGGAGTTCAAATAACGTGTTTTTAGATCATTTGTATCGTATCTCTTACTACATAACTTTTCACCAAATTTCACAAACACTAAGAAAGTTTGTTTTTCGATTCAAAACAAGATTTTAACGCTTTCAGGAGTTCAAATAACGTGTTTTTAGATCATTTGTATCGTATCTTTTACTACATAACTTTTCACCAAATTTCACAAACACTAAGAAAGTTTGTTTTTCGATTCAAAACAAGATTTTAACGCTTTGAGGAGTTCAAATAACATGTTTTTAGATCATTTGTATCGTATCTTTCACTACATAACTTTTCACCAAATTTCACAAACACTGAGAAAGTTTGTTTTTCGATTCAAAACAAGATTTTAACGCTTTGAGGAGTTCAAATAACGTGTTTTTAGATCATTTGTATCGTATCTTTTACTACATAACTTTTCACCAAATTTCACAAACACTAAGAAAGTTTGTTTTTCGATTCAAAACAAGATTTTAACGCTTTGAGGAGTTCAAATAACATGTTTTTAGATCATTTGTATCGTATCTTTCACTACTTAACTTTTCACCAAATTTCACAAACACTGAGAAAGTTTGTTTTTCGATTCAAAACAAGATTTTAACGCTTTGAGGAGTTCAAATAACGTGTTTTTAGATCATTTGTATCGTATCTTTTACTACATAACTTTTCACCAAATTTCACAAACACTAAGAAAGTTTGTTTTTCTATTCAAAACAAGTTTTTAACGCTTTGAGGAGCTCAAATAACGTGTTTTTAGATCATTTGTATCGTATCTTTTGGTACATAATTTTTCACCAAATTTCACAAACAGTAAGAAAGTGTGTTTTTCGATTCAAAACAAGATTTTAACGCTTTGATGAGTTCAAATAACGTGTTTTTAGATCATTTGTATCGTATCTTTTACTACATAACTTTTCACCAAATTTCACAAACACTGAGAAAGTTTGTTTTTCGATTCAAAACAAGATTTTAACGCTTTGAGGAGTTCAAATAACGCGATTTTAGATCATTTGTATCGTATCTTTTACTACATAACTTTTCACCAAATTTCACAAACACTAAGAAAGATTGTTTTTCGATTCAAAACAAGATTTTAACGCTTTCAGGAGTTCAAATAACGTGTTTTTAGATCATCTGTATCGTATCTTTTACTACATAACTTTTCACCAAATTTCACAAACACTAAGAAATTTTATTTTTCGATTCAAAACAAGATTTTAACGCTTTGAGGAGTCCAAATAACGTGTTTTTAGATCAATTGTATCGTATCTTTTACTACATAACTTTTCACCAAATTTCACAAACACTAAGAAAGTTTGTTTTTCGATTCAAAACAAGATTTTAACGCTTTCAGGAGTTCAAATAACGTGTTTTTATATCATTTGTATCGTATCTTTCACTACATAACTTTTCACCAAATTTCACAAACACTAAGAAAGTTTGTTATTCGATTTCAAAACAAGATTTTAATGCTTTGAGGAGTTAAAATAACTTGTTTTTAGATAAATTGTATCGTATCTTTTACTACATAACTTTTCACCAAATTTTACAAACACTAAGAAATTTTGTTTTTCGATTCAAAACAAGATTTTAACGCTTTGAGGAGTTCAAATAACGTGTTTTTAGATCATTTGGATCGTATCTCTTACTACATAACTTTTCACCAAATTTCACAAACACTAAGAACTTTTGTTTTTCGATTCAAAACAAGATTTTAACGCTTTGAGGAGTTCAAATAACGTGTTTTTAGATCATTTGTATCGTATCTTTTACTACATAACTTTTCACCAAATTTCACAAACACTAAGAAAGTTTCTTTTTCGATTCAAAACAAGATTTTAACGCTTTGAGGAGTTCAAATAACGTGTTTTTAGATCATTTGTATCGTATCTTTCACTACATAACTTTTCACCAAATTTCACAAACACTAAGAAAGATTGTTATTCGATTTCAAAACAAGATTTTAATGCTTTGAGGAGTACAAATAACGTGTTTTTATATCATTTGTATCGTATCTCTTACTACAAAACTTTTCACCAAATTTCACAAACACTAAGAAAGTTTGTTTTTCGATTCAAAACAAGATTTTAACGCTTTGAGGAGTTCAAATAACGTGTTTTTAGATCATTTGTATCGTATCTCTTACTACATAACTTTTCACCAAATTTCACAAACACTAAGAAAGTTTGTTTTTCGATTCAAAACAAGATTTTAACGCTTTCAGGAGTTCAAATAACGTGTTTTTAGATCATTTGTATCGTATCTTTTACTACATAACTTTTCACCAAATTTCACAAACACTAAGAAAGTTTGTTTTTCGATTCAAAACAAGATTTTAACGCTTTGAGGAGTTCAAATAACATGTTTTTAGATCATTTGTATCGTATCTTTCACTACATAACTTTTCACCAAATTTCACAAACACTGAGAAAGTTTGTTTTTCGATTCAAAACAAGATTTTAACGCTTTGAGGAGTTCAAATAACGTGTTTTTAGATCATTTGTATCGTATCTTTTACTACATAACTTTTCACCAAATTTCACAAACACTAAGAAAGTTTGTTTTTCGATTCAAAACAAGATTTTAACGCTTTGAGGAGTTCAAATAACATGTTTTTAGATCATTTGTATCGTATCTTTCACTACTTAACTTTTCACCAAATTTCACAAACACTGAGAAATTTTGTTTTTCGATTCAAAACAAGATTTTAACGCTTTGAGGAGTTCAAATAACGTGTTTTTAGATCATTTGTATCGTATCTTTTACTACATAACTTTTCACCAAATTTCACAAACACTAAGAAAGTTTGTTTTTCTATTCAAAACAAGTTTTTAACGCTTTGAGGAGCTCAAATAACGTGTTTTTAGATCATTTGTATCGTATCTTTTGGTACATAATTTTTCACCAAATTTCACAAACAGTAAGAAAGTGTGTTTTTCGATTCAAAACAAGATTTTAACGCTTTGAGGAGTTCAAATAACGTGTTTTTAGATCATTTGTATCGTATCTTTTACTACATAACTTTTCACCAAATTTCACAAACACTGAGAAAGTTTGTTTTTCGATTCAAAACAAGATTTTAACGCTTTGAGGAGTTCAAATAACGCGATTTTAGATCATTTGTATCGTATCTTTTACTACATAACTTTTCACCAAATTTCACAAACACTAAGAAAGATTGTTTTTCGATTCAAAACAAGATTTTAACGCTTTCAGGAGTTCAAATAACGTGTTTTTAGATCATCTGTATCGTATCTTTTACTACATAACTTTTCACCAAATTTCACAAACACTAAGAAATTTTATTTTTCGATTCAAAACAAGATTTTAACGCTTTGAGGAGTCCAAATAACGTGTTTTTAGATCAATTGTATCGTATCTTTTACTACATAACTTTTCACCAAATTTCACAAACACTAAGAAAGTTTGTTTTTCGATTCAAAACAAGATTTTGACGCTTTGAGGAGTTCAAATAACATGTTTTTAGATCATTTGTATCGTATCTTTCACTACATAACTTTTCACCAAATTTCACAAACACTAAGAAAGTTTGTTTTTCTATTGAAAACAAGTTTTTAACGCTTTGAGGAGTTCAAATAACGTGTTTTAAGATCATTTGTATCGTATCTTTTACTACATAACTTTTCACCAAATTTCACAAACACTAAGAAAGTTTGTTCTTCGATTCAAAACAAGATTTTAACGCTTTGAGGAGTTCAAATAACGTGTTTTTAGATCATTTGTATCGTATCTTTCACTACATAACTTTTCACCAAATTTCACAAACACTAAGAAAGATTGTTATTCGATTTCAAAACAAGATTTTAATGCTTTGTGGAGTACAAATAACGTGTTTTTAGATCATTTGTATCGTATCTCTTACTACAAAACTTTTCACCAAATTTCACAAACACTAAGAAAGTTTGTTTTTCGATTCAAAACAAGATTTTAACGCTTTGAGGAGTTCAAATAACATGTTTTTAGATCATTTGTATCGTATCTTTCAGTACATAACTTTTCACCAAATTTCACAAACACTGAGAAAGTTTGTTTTTCGATTCAAAACAAGATTTTAACGCTTTGAGGAGTTCAAATAACGTGTTTTTAGATCATTTGTATCGTATCTTTTACTACATAACTTTTCACCAAATTTCACAAACACTAAGAAAGTTTGTTTTTCGATTCAAAACAAGATTTTAACGCTTTGAGGAGTTCAAATAACATGTTTTTAGATCATTTGTATCGTATCTTTCACTACTTAACTTTTCACCAAATTTCACAAACACTGAGAAAGTTTGTTTTTCGATTCAAAACAACATTTTAACGCTTTGAGGAGTTCAAATAACGTGTTTTTAGATCATTTGTATCGTATCATTTACTACATAACTTTTCACCAAATTTCACAAACACTAAGAAAGTTTGTTTTTCTATTCAAAACAAGTTTTTAACGCTTTGAGGAGCTCAAATAACGTGTTTTTAGATCATTTGTATCGTATCTTTTGGTACATAATTTTTCACCAAATTTCACAAACACTAAGAAAGTTTGTTTTTCGATTCAAAACAAGATTGTAACGCTTTGAGGAGTTCAAATAACGTGTTTTTAGATCATTTGTATCGTATCTTTTACTACATAACTTTTCACCAAATTTCACAAACACTGAGAAAGTTTGTTTTTCGATTCAAAACAAGATTTTAACGCTTTGAGGAGTTCAAATAACGTGTTTTTAGATCATTTGTATCGTATCTTTTACTACATAACTTTTCACCAAATTTCACAAACACTGAGAAATTTTTTTTTCGATTCAAAACAAGATTTTAACGCTTTGAGGAGTTCAAATAACGTGTTTTTAGATCATTTGTATCGTATCATTTACTACATAACTTTTCACCAAATTTCACAAACACTAAGAAAGTTTGTTTTTCTATTCAAAACAAGTTTTTAACGCTTTGAGGAGCTCAAATAACGTGTTTTTAGATCATTTGTATCGTATCTTTTGGTACATAATTTTTCACCAAATTTCACAAACACTAAGAAAGTTTGTTTTTCGATTCAAAACAAGATTTTAACGCTTTGAGGAGTTCAAATAACGTGTTTTTAGATCATTTGTATCGTATCTTTTACTACATAACTTTTCACCAAATTTCACAAACACTGAGAAAGTTTGTTTTTCGATTCAAAACAAGATTTTAACGCTTTGAGGAGTTCAAATAACGCGATTTTAGATCATTTGTATCGTATCTTTTACTACATAACTTTTCACCAAATTTCACAAACACTAAGAAAGATTGTTTTTCGATTCAAAACAAGATTTTAACGCTTTCAGGAGTTCAAATAACGTGTTTTTAGATCATCTGTATCGTATATTTTACTACATAACTTTTCACCAAATTTCACAAACACTAAGAAATTTTATTTTTCGATTCAAAACAAGATTTTAACGCTTTGAGGAGTCCAAATAACGTGTTTTTAGATCAATTGTATCGTATCTTTTACTACATAACTTTTCACCAAATTTCACAAACACTAAGAAAGTTTGTTTTTCGATTCAAAACAAGATTTTGACGCTTTGAGGAGTTCAAATAACATGTTTTTAGATCATTTGTATCGTATCTTTCACTACATAACTTTTCACCAAATTTCACAAACACTAAGAAAGTTTGTTTTTCTATTGAAAACAAGTTTTTAACGCTTTGAGGAGTTCAAATAACGTGTTTTAAGATCATTTGTATCGTATCTTTTACTACATAACTTTTCACCAAATTTCACAAACACTAAGAAAGTTTGTTCTTCGATTCAAAACAAGATTTTAACGCTTTGAGGAGTTCAAATAACGTGTTTTTAGATCATTTGTATCGTATCTCTTACTACATAACTTTTCACCAAATTTCACAAACACTGAGAAAGTTTGTTTTTCAATTCAAAACAAGATTTTAACGCTTTGAGGAGTTCAAATAACGTGTTTTTAGATCATTTGTATCGTATCTTTCACTACATAACTTTTCACCAAATTTCACAAACACTAAGAAAGTTTGTTTTTCGATTCAAAACAAGATTTTAACGCTTTGAGGAGTTCAAATAACGTGTTTTTAGATCATTTGTATCGTATCTTTTACTACATAACTTTTCACCAAATTTCACAAACATTGAGAAAGTTTGTTTTTCGATTCAAAACAAGATTTTAACGCTTTGAGGAGTTCAAATAACGTGTTTTTAGATCATTTGGATCGTATCTCTTACTACATAACTTTTCACCAAATTTCACAAACACTGAGAAAGTTTGTTTTTCGATTCAAAACAAGATTTTAACGCTTTGAGGAGTTCAAATAACGTGTTTTTAGATCATTTGTATCGTATCTTTCACTACATAACTTTTCACCAAATTTCACAAACACTAAGAAAGATTGTTATTCGATTTCAAAACAAGATTTTAATGCTTTGAGGAGTACAAATAACGTGTTTTTAGATCATTTGTATCGTATCTCTTACTACAAAACTTTTCACCAAATTTCACAAACACTAAGAAAGTTTGTTTTTCGATTCAAAACAAGATTTTAACGCTTTCAGGAGTTCAAATAACGTGTTTTTAGATCATTTGTATCGTATCTTTCACTACATAACTTTTCACCAAATTTCACAAACACTAAGAAAGTTTGTTATTCGATTTCAAAACAAGATTTTAATGCTTTGAGGAGTTAAAATAACTTGTTTTTAGATAAATTGTATCGTATCTTTTACTACATAACTTTTCACCAAATTTTACAAACACTAAGAAATTTTGTTTTTCGATTCAAAACAAGATTTTAACGCTTTGAGGAGTTCAAATAACGTGTTTTTAGATCATTTGGATCGTATCTCTTACTACATAACTTTTCACCAAATTTCACAAACACTAAGAACTTTTGTTTTTCGATTCAAAACAAGATTTTAACGCTTTGAGGAGTTCAAATAACGTGTTTTTAGATCATTTGTATCGTATCTTTTACTACATAACTTTTCACCAAATTTCACAAACACTAAGAAAGTTTGTTTTTCGATTCAAAACAAGATTTTAACGCTTTGAGGAGTTCAAATAACGTGTTTTTAGATCATTTGTATCGTATCTTTCACTACATAACTTTTCACCAAATTTCACAAACACTAAGAAAGATTGTTATTCGATTTCAAAACAAGATTTTAATGCTTTGAGGAGTACAAATAACGTGTTTTTAGATCATTTGTATCGTATCTCTTACTACAAAACTTTTCACCAAATTTCACAAACACTAAGAAAGTTTGTTTTTCGATTCAAAACAAGATTTTAACGCTTTGAGGAGTTCAAATAACGTGTTTTTAGATCATTTGTATCGTATCTCTTACTACATAACTTTTCACCAAATTTCACAAACACTAAGAAAGTTTGTTTTTCGATTCAAAACAAGATTTTAACGCTTTCAGGAGTTCAAATAACGTGTTTTTAGATCATTTGTATCGTATCTTTTACTACATAACTTTTCACCAAATTTCACAAACACTAAGAAAGTTTGTTTTTCGATTCAAAACAAGATTTTAACGCTTTGAGGAGTTCAAATAACATGTTTTTAGATCATTTGTATCGTATCTTTCACTACATAACTTTTCACCAAATTTCACAAACACTGAGAAAGTTTGTTTTTCGATTCAAAACAAGATTTTAACGCTTTGAGGAGTTCAAATAACGTGTTTTTAGATCATTTGTATCGTATCTTTTACTACATAACTTTTCACCAAATTTCACAAACACTAAGAAAGTTTGTTTTTCGATTCAAAACAAGATTTTAACGCTTTGAGGAGTTCAAATAACATGTTTTTAGATCATTTGTATCGTATCTTTCACTACTTAACTTTTCACCAAATTTCACAAACACTGAGAAAGTTTGTTTTTCGATTCAAAACAAGATTTTAACGCTTTGAGGAGTTCAAATAACGTGTTTTTAGATCATTTGTATCGTATCTTTTACTACATAACTTTTCACCAAATTTCACAAACACTAAGAAAGTTTGTTTTTCTATTCAAAACAAGTTTTTAACGCTTTGAGGAGCTCAAATAACGTGTTTTTAGATCATTTGTATCGTATCTTTTGGTACATAATTTTTCACCAAATTTCACAAACAGTAAGAAAGTGTGTTTTTCGATTCAAAACAAGATTTTAACGCTTTGAGGAGTTCAAATAACGTGTTTTTAGATCATTTGTATCGTATCTTTTACTACATAACTTTTCACCAAATTTCACAAACACTGAGAAAGTTTGTTTTTCGATTCAAAACAAGATTTTAACGCTTTGAGGAGTTCAAATAACGCGATTTTAGATCATTTGTATCGTATCTTTTACTACATAACTTTTCACCAAATTTCACAAACACTAAGAAAGATTGTTTTTCGATTCAAAACAAGATTTTAACGCTTTCAGGAGTTCAAATAACGTGTTTTTAGATCATCTGTATCGTATCTTTTACTACATAACTTTTCACCAAATTTCACAAACACTAAGAAATTTTATTTTTCGATTCAAAACAAGATTTTAACGCTTTGAGGAGTCCAAATAACGTGTTTTTAGATCAATTGTATCGTATCTTTTACTACATAACTTTTCACCAAATTTCACAAACACTAAGAAAGTTTGTTTTTCGATTCAAAACAAGATTTTAACGCTTTGAGGAGTTCAAATAACGTGTTTTTAGATCATTTGTATCGTATCTTTCACTACATAACTTTTCACCAAATTTCACAAACACTAAGAAAGATTGTTATTCGATTTCAAAACAAGATTTTAATGCTTTGAGGAGTACAAATAACGTGTTTTTAGATCATTTGTATCGTATCTCTTACTACAAAACTTTTCACCTAATTTCACAAACACTAAGAAAGTTTGTTTTTCGATTCAAAACAAGATTTTAACGCTTTGAGGAGTTCAAATAACGTGTTTTTAGATCATTTGTATCGTATCTCTTACTACATAACTTTTCACCAAATTTCACAAACACTAAGAAAGTTTGTTTTTCGATTCAAAACAAGATTTTAACGCTTTCAGGAGTTCAAATAACGTGTTTTTAGATCATTTGTATCGTATCTTTTACTACATAACTTTTCACCAAATTTCACAAACACTAAGAAAGTTTGTTTTTCGATTCAAAACAAGATTTTAACGCTTTGAGGAGTTCAAATAACATGTTTTTAGATCATTTGTATCGTATCTTTCACTACATAACTTTTCACCAAATTTCACAAACACTGAGAAAGTTTGTTTTTCGATTCAAAACAAGATTTTAACGCTTTGAGGAGTTCAAATAACGTGTTTTTAGATCATTTGTATCGTATCTTTTACTACATAACTTTTCACCAAATTTCACAAACACTAAGAAAGTTTGTTTTTCGATTCAAAACAAGATTTTAACGCTTTGAGGAGTTCAAATAACATGTTTTTAGATCATTTGTATCGTATCTTTCACTACTTAACTTTTCACCAAATTTCACAAACACTGAGAAAGTTTGTTTTTCGATTCAAAACAAGATTTTAACGCTTTGAGGAGTTCAAATAACGTGTTTTTAGATCATTTGTATCGTATCTTTTACTACATAACTTTTCACCAAATTTCACAAACACTAAGAAAGTTTGTTTTTCTATTCAAAACAAGTTTTTAACGCTTTGAGGAGCTCAAATAACGTGTTTTTAGATCATTTGTATCGTATCTTTTGGTACATAATTTTTCACCAAATTTCACAAACAGTAAGAAAGTGTGTTTTTCGATTCAAAACAAGATTTTAACGCTTTGATGAGTTCAAATAACGTGTTTTTAGATCATTTGTATCGTATCTTTTACTACATAACTTTTCACCAAATTTCACAAACACTGAGAAAGTTTGTTTTTCGATTCAAAACAAGATTTTAACGCTTTGAGGAGTTCAAATAACGCGATTTTAGATCATTTGTATCGTATCTTTTACTACATAACTTTTCACCAAATTTCACAAACACTAAGAAAGATTGTTTTTCGATTCAAAACAAGATTTTAACGCTTTCAGGAGTTCAAATAACGTGTTTTTAGATCATCTGTATCGTATATTTTACTACATAACTTTTCACCAAATTTCACAAACACTAAGAAATTTTATTTTTCGATTCAAAACAAGATTTTAACGCTTTGAGGAGTCCAAATAACGTGTTTTTAGATCAATTGTATCGTATCTTTTACTACATAACTTTTCACCAAATTTCACAAACACTAAGAAAGTTTGTTTTTCGATTCAAAACAAGATTTTGACGCTTTGAGGAGTTCAAATAACATGTTTTTAGATCATTTGTATCGTATCTTTCACTACATAACTTTTCACCAAATTTCACAAACACTAAGAAAGTTTGTTTTTCTATTGAAAACAAGTTTTTAACGCTTTGAGGAGTTCAAATAACGTGTTTTAAGATCATTTGTATCGTATCTTTTACTACATAACTTTTCACCAAATTTCACAAACACTAAGAAAGTTTGTTCTTCGATTCAAAACAAGATTTTAACGCTTTGAGGAGTTCAAATAACGTGTTTTTAGATCATTTGTATCGTATCTTTCACTACATAACTTTTCACCAAATTTCACAAACACTAAGAAAGATTGTTATTCGATTTCAAAACAAGATTTTAATGCTTTGAGGAGTACAAATAACGTGTTTTTAGATCATTTGTATCGTATCTCTTACTACAAAACTTTTCACCAAATTTCACAAACACTAAGAAAGTTTGTTTTTCGATTCAAAACAAGATTTTAACGCTTTGAGGAGTTCAAATAACATGTTTTTAGATCATTTGTATCGTATCTTTCACTACATAACTTTTCACCAAATTTCACAAACACTGAGAAAGTTTGTTTTTCGATTCAAAACAAGATTTTAACGCTTTGAGGAGTTCAAATAACGTGTTTTTAGATCATTTGTATCGTATCTTTTACTACATAACTTTTCACCAAATTTCACAAACACTAAGAAAGTTTGTTTTTCGATTCAAAACAAGATTTTAACGCTTTGAGGAGTTCAAATAACATGTTTTTAGATCATTTGTATCGTATCTTTCACTACTTAACTTTTCACCAAATTTCACAAACACTGAGAAAGATTGTTTTTCGATTCAAAACAAGATTTTAACGCTTTGAGGAGTTCAAATAACGTGTTTTTAGATCATTTGTATCGTATCTCTTACTACAAAACTTTTCACCAAATTTCACAAACACTAAGAAAGTTTGTTTTTCGATTCAAAACAAGATTTTAACGCTTTCAGGAGTTCAAATAACGTGTTTTTAGATCATTTGTATCGTATCTTTCACTACATAACTTTTCACCAAATTTCACAAACACTAAGAAAGTTTGTTATTCGATTTCAAAACAAGATTTTAATGCTTTGAGGAGTTAAAATAACTTGTTTTTAGATAAATTGTATCGTATCTTTTACTACATAACTTTTCACCAAATTTTACAAACACTAAGAAATTTTGTTTTTCGATTCAAAACAAGATTTTAACGCTTTGAGGAGTTCAAATAACGTGTTTTTAGATCATTTGTATCGTATCTTTTACTACATAACTTTTCACCAAATTTCACAAACACTAAGAAAGTTTGTTTTTCGATTCAAAACAAGATTTTAACGCTTTGAGGAGTTCAAATAACGTGTTTTTAGATCATTTGTATCGTATCTTTCACTACATAACTTTTCACCAAATTTCACAAACACTAAGAAAGATTGTTATTCGATTTCAAAACAAGATTTTAATGCTTTGAGGAGTACAAATAACGTGTTTTTAGATCATTTGTATCGTATCTCTTACTACAAAACTTTTCACCAAATTTCACAAACACTAAGAAAGTTTGTTTTTCGATTCAAAACAAGATTTTAACGCTTTGAGGAGTTCAAATAACGTGTTTTTAGATCATTTGTATCGTATCTCTTACTACATAACTTTTCACCAAATTTCACAAACACTAAGAAAGTTTGTTTTTCGATTCAAAACAAGATTTTAACGCTTTCAGGAGTTCAAATAACGTGTTTTTAGATCATTTGTATCGTATCTTTTACTACATAACTTTTCACCAAATTTCACAAACACTAAGAAAGTTTGTTTTTCGATTCAAAACAAGATTTTAACGCTTTGAGGAGTTCAAATAACATGTTTTTAGATCATTTGTATCGTATCTTTCACTACATAACTTTTCACCAAATTTCACAAACACTGAGAAAGTTTGTTTTTCGATTCAAAACAAGATTTTAACGCTTTGAGGAGTTCAAATAACGTGTTTTTAGATCATTTGTATCGTATCTTTTACTACATAACTTTTCACCAAATTTCACAAACACTAAGAAAGTTTGTTTTTCGATTCAAAACAAGATTTTAACGCTTTGAGGAGTTCAAATAACATGTTTTTAGATCATTTGTATCGTATCTTTCACTACTTAACTTTTCACCAAATTTCACAAACACTGAGAAAGTTTGTTTTTCGATTCAAAACAAGATTTTAACGCTTTGAGGAGTTCAAATAACGTGTTTTTAGATCATTTGTATCGTATCTTTTACTACATAACTTTTCACCAAATTTCACAAACACTAAGAAAGTTTGTTTTTCTATTCAAAACAAGTTTTTAACGCTTTGAGGAGCTCAAATAACGTGTTTTTAGATCATTTGTATCGTATCTTTTGGTACATAATTTTTCACCAAATTTCACAAACAGTAAGAAAGTGTGTTTTTCGATTCAAAACAAGATTTTAACGCTTTGAGGAGTTCAAATAACGTGTTTTTAGATCATTTGTATCGTATCTTTTACTACATAACTTTTCACCAAATTTCACAAACACTGAGAAAGTTTGTTTTTCGATTCAAAACAAGATTTTAACGCTTTGAGGAGTTCAAATAACGCGATTTTAGATCATTTGTATCGTATCTTTTACTACATAACTTTTCACCAAATTTCACAAACACTAAGAAAGATTGTTTTTCGATTCAAAACAAGATTTTAACGCTTTCAGGAGTTCAAATAACGTGTTTTTAGATCATCTGTATCGTATCTTTTACTACATAACTTTTCACCAAATTTCACAAACACTAAGAAATTTTATTTTTCGATTCAAAACAAGATTTTAACGCTTTGAGGAGTCCAAATAACGTGTTTTTAGATCAATTGTATCGTATCTTTTACTACATAACTTTTCACCAAATTTCACAAACACTAAGAAAGTTTGTTTTTCGATTCAAAACAAGATTTTAACGCTTTGAGGAGTTCAAATAACGTGTTTTTAGATCATTTGTATCGTATCTTTCACTACATAACTTTTCACCAAATTTCACAAACACTAAGAAAGATTGTTATTCGATTTCAAAACAAGATTTTAATGCTTTGAGGAGTACAAATAACGTGTTTTTAGATCATTTGTATCGTATCTCTTACTACAAAACTTTTCACCTAATTTCACAAACACTAAGAAAGTTTGTTTTTCGATTCAAAACAAGATTTTAACGCTTTGAGGAGTTCAAATAACGTGTTTTTAGATCATTTGTATCGTATCTCTTACTACATAACTTTTCACCAAATTTCACAAACACTAAGAAAGTTTGTTTTTCGATTCAAAACAAGATTTTAACGCTTTCAGGAGTTCAAATAACGTGTTTTTAGATCATTTGTATCGTATCTTTTACTACATAACTTTTCACCAAATTTCACAAACACTAAGAAAGTTTGTTTTTCGATTCAAAACAAGATTTTAACGCTTTGAGGAGTTCAAATAACATGTTTTTAGATCATTTGTATCGTATCTTTCACTACATAACTTTTCACCAAATTTCACAAACACTGAGAAAGTTTGTTTTTCGATTCAAAACAAGATTTTAACGCTTTGAGGAGTTCAAATAACGTGTTTTTAGATCATTTGTATCGTATCTTTTACTACATAACTTTTCACCAAATTTCACAAACACTAAGAAAGTTTGTTTTTCGATTCAAAACAAGATTTTAACGCTTTGAGGAGTTCAAATAACATGTTTTTAGATCATTTGTATCGTATCTTTCACTACTTAACTTTTCACCAAATTTCACAAACACTGAGAAAGTTTGTTTTTCGATTCAAAACAAGATTTTAACGCTTTGAGGAGTTCAAATAACGTGTTTTTAGATCATTTGTATCGTATCTTTTACTACATAACTTTTCACCAAATTTCACAAACACTAAGAAAGTTTGTTTTTCTATTCAAAACAAGTTTTTAACGCTTTGAGGAGCTCAAATAACGTGTTTTTAGATCATTTGTATCGTATCTTTTGGTACATAATTTTTCACCAAATTTCACAAACAGTAAGAAAGTGTGTTTTTCGATTCAAAACAAGATTTTAACGCTTTGATGAGTTCAAATAACGTGTTTTTAGATCATTTGTATCGTATCTTTTACTACATAACTTTTCACCAAATTTCACAAACACTGAGAAAGTTTGTTTTTCGATTCAAAACAAGATTTTAACGCTTTGAGGAGTTCAAATAACGCGATTTTAGATCATTTGTATCGTATCTTTTACTACATAACTTTTCACCAAATTTCACAAACACTAAGAAAGATTGTTTTTCGATTCAAAACAAGATTTTAACGCTTTCAGGAGTTCAAATAACGTGTTTTTAGATCATCTGTATCGTATATTTTACTACATAACTTTTCACCAAATTTCACAAACACTAAGAAATTTTATTTTTCGATTCAAAACAAGATTTTAACGCTTTGAGGAGTCCAAATAACGTGTTTTTAGATCAATTGTATCGTATCTTTTACTACATAACTTTTCACCAAATTTCACAAACACTAAGAAAGTTTGTTTTTCGATTCAAAACAAGATTTTGACGCTTTGAGGAGTTCAAATAACATGTTTTTAGATCATTTGTATCGTATCTTTCACTACATAACTTTTCACCAAATTTCACAAACACTAAGAAAGTTTGTTTTTCTATTGAAAACAAGTTTTTAACGCTTTGAGGAGTTCAAATAACGTGTTTTAAGATCATTTGTATCGTATCTTTTACTACATAACTTTTCACCAAATTTCACAAACACTAAGAAAGTTTGTTCTTCGATTCAAAACAAGATTTTAACGCTTTGAGGAGTTCAAATAACGTGTTTTTAGATCATTTGTATCGTATCTTTCACTACATAACTTTTCACCAAATTTCACAAACACTAAGAAAGATTGTTATTCGATTTCAAAACAAGATTTAATGCTTTGAGGAGTACAAATAACGTGTTTTTAGATCATTTGTATCGTATCTCTTACTACAAAACTTTTCACCAAATTTCACAAACACTAAGAAAGTTTGTTTTTCGATTCAAAACAAGATTTTAACGCTTTGAGGAGTTCAAATAACATGTTTTTAGATCATTTGTATCGTATCTTTCACTACATAACTTTTCACCAAATTTCACAAACACTGAGAAAGTTTGTTTTTCGATTCAAAACAAGATTTTAACGCTTTGAGGAGTTCAAATAACGTGTTTTTAGATCATTTGTATCGTATCTTTTACTACATAACTTTTCACCAAATTTCACAAACACTAAGAAAGTTTGTTTTTCGATTCAAAACAAGATTTTAACGCTTTGAGGAGTTCAAATAACATGTTTTTAGATCATTTGTATCGTATCTTTCACTACTTAACTTTTCACCAAATTTCACAAACACTGAGAAAGATTGTTTTTCGATTCAAAACAAGATTTTAACGCTTTGAGGAGTTCAAATAACGTGTTTTTAGATCATTTGTATCGTATCTCTTACTACAAAACTTTTCACCAAATTTCACAAACACTAAGAAAGTTTGTTTTTCGATTCAAAACAAGATTTTAACGCTTTCAGGAGTTCAAATAACGTGTTTTTAGATCATTTGTATCGTATCTTTCACTACATAACTTTTCACCAAATTTCACAAACACTAAGAAAGTTTGTTATTCGATTTCAAAACAAGATTTTAATGCTTTGAGGAGTTAAAATAACTTGTTTTTAGATAAATTGTATCGTATCTTTTACTACATAACTTTTCACCAAATTTTACAAACACTAAGAAATTTTGTTTTTCGATTCAAAACAAGATTTTAACGCTTTGAGGAGTTCAAATAACGTGTTTTTAGATCATTTGTATCGTATCTTTTACTACATAACTTTTCACCAAATTTCACAAACACTAAGAAAGTTTGTTTTTCGATTCAAAACAAGATTTTAACGCTTTGAGGAGTTCAAATAACGTGTTTTTAGATCATTTGTATCGTATCTTTCACTACATAACTTTTCACCAAATTTCACAAACACTAAGAAAGATTGTTATTCGATTTCAAAACAAGATTTTAATGCTTTGAGGAGTACAAATAACGTGTTTTTAGATCATTTGTATCGTATCTCTTACTACAAAACTTTTCACCAAATTTCACAAACACTAAGAAAGTTTGTTTTTCGATTCAAAACAAGATTTTAACGCTTTGAGGAGTTCAAATAACGTGTTTTTAGATCATTTGTATCGTATCTCTTACTACATAACTTTTCACCAAATTTCACAAACACTAAGAAAGTTTGTTTTTCGATTCAAAACAAGATTTTAACGCTTTCAGGAGTTCAAATAACGTGTTTTTAGATCATTTGTATCGTATCTTTTACTACATAACTTTTCACCAAATTTCACAAACACTAAGAAAGTTTGTTTTTCGATTCAAAACAAGATTTTAACGCTTTGAGGAGTTCAAATAACATGTTTTTAGATCATTTGTATCGTATCTTTCACTACATAACTTTTCACCAAATTTCACAAACACTGAGAAAGTTTGTTTTTCGATTCAAAACAAGATTTTAACGCTTTGAGGAGTTCAAATAACGTGTTTTTAGATCATTTGTATCGTATCTTTTACTACATAACTTTTCACCAAATTTCACAAACACTAAGAAAGTTTGTTTTTCGATTCAAAACAAGATTTTAACGCTTTGAGGAGTTCAAATAACATGTTTTTAGATCATTTGTATCGTATCTTTCACTACTTAACTTTTCACCAAATTTCACAAACACTGAGAAAGTTTGTTTTTCGATTCAAAACAAGATTTTAACGCTTTGAGGAGTTCAAATAACGTGTTTTTAGATCATTTGTATCGTATCTTTTACTACATAACTTTTCACCAAATTTCACAAACACTAAGAAAGTTTGTTTTTCTATTCAAAACAAGTTTTTAACGCTTTGAGGAGCTCAAATAACGTGTTTTTAGATCATTTGTATCGTATCTTTTGGTACATAATTTTTCACCAAATTTCACAAACAGTAAGAAAGTGTGTTTTTCGATTCAAAACAAGATTTTAACGCTTTGAGGAGTTCAAATAACGTGTTTTTAGATCATTTGTATCGTATCTTTTACTACATAACTTTTCACCAAATTTCACAAACACTGAGAAAGTTTGTTTTTCGATTCAAAACAAGATTTTAACGCTTTGAGGAGTTCAAATAACGCGATTTTAGATCATTTGTATCGTATCTTTTACTACATAACTTTTCACCAAATTTCACAAACACTAAGAAAGATTGTTTTTCGATTCAAAACAAGATTTTAACGCTTTCAGGAGTTCAAATAACGTGTTTTTAGATCATCTGTATCGTATCTTTTACTACATAACTTTTCACCAAATTTCACAAACACTAAGAAATTTTATTTTTCGATTCAAAACAAGATTTTAACGCTTTGAGGAGTCCAAATAACGTGTTTTTAGATCAATTGTATCGTATCTTTTACTACATAACTTTTCACCAAATTTCACAAACACTAAGAAAGTTTGTTTTTCGATTCAAAACAAGATTTTAACGCTTTGAGGAGTTCAAATAACGTGTTTTTAGATCATTTGTATCGTATCTTTCACTACATAACTTTTCACCAAATTTCACAAACACTAAGAAAGATTGTTATTCGATTTCAAAACAAGATTTTAATGCTTTGAGGAGTACAAATAACGTGTTTTTAGATCATTTGTATCGTATCTCTTACTACAAAACTTTTCACCTAATTTCACAAACACTAAGAAAGTTTGTTTTTCGATTCAAAACAAGATTTTAACGCTTTGAGGAGTTCAAATAACGTGTTTTTAGATCATTTGTATCGTATCTCTTACTACATAACTTTTCACCAAATTTCACAAACACTAAGAAAGTTTGTTTTTCGATTCAAAACAAGATTTTAACGCTTTCAGGAGTTCAAATAACGTGTTTTTAGATCATTTGTATCGTATCTTTTACTACATAACTTTTCACCAAATTTCACAAACACTAAGAAAGTTTGTTTTTCGATTCAAAACAAGATTTTAACGCTTTGAGGAGTTCAAATAACATGTTTTTAGATCATTTGTATCGTATCTTTCACTACATAACTTTTCACCAAATTTCACAAACACTGAGAAAGTTTGTTTTTCGATTCAAAACAAGATTTTAACGCTTTGAGGAGTTCAAATAACGTGTTTTTAGATCATTTGTATCGTATCTTTTACTACATAACTTTTCACCAAATTTCACAAACACTAAGAAAGTTTGTTTTTCGATTCAAAACAAGATTTTAACGCTTTGAGGAGTTCAAATAACATGTTTTTAGATCATTTGTATCGTATCTTTCACTACTTAACTTTTCACCAAATTTCACAAACACTGAGAAAGTTTGTTTTTCGATTCAAAACAAGATTTTAACGCTTTGAGGAGTTCAAATAACGTGTTTTTAGATCATTTGTATCGTATCTTTTACTACATAACTTTTCACCAAATTTCACAAACACTAAGAAAGTTTGTTTTTCTATTCAAAACAAGTTTTTAACGCTTTGAGGAGCTCAAATAACGTGTTTTTAGATCATTTGTATCGTATCTTTTGGTACATAATTTTTCACCAAATTTCACAAACAGTAAGAAAGTGTGTTTTTCGATTCAAAACAAGATTTTAACGCTTTGATGAGTTCAAATAACGTGTTTTTAGATCATTTGTATCGTATCTTTTACTACATAACTTTTCACCAAATTTCACAAACACTGAGAAAGTTTGTTTTTCGATTCAAAACAAGATTTTAACGCTTTGAGGAGTTCAAATAACGCGATTTTAGATCATTTGTATCGTATCTTTTACTACATAACTTTTCACCAAATTTCACAAACACTAAGAAAGATTGTTTTTCGATTCAAAACAAGATTTTAACGCTTTCAGGAGTTCAAATAACGTGTTTTTAGATCATCTGTATCGTATATTTTACTACATAACTTTTCACCAAATTTCACAAACACTAAGAAATTTTATTTTTCGATTCAAAACAAGATTTTAACGCTTTGAGGAGTCCAAATAACGTGTTTTTAGATCAATTGTATCGTATCTTTTACTACATAACTTTTCACCAAATTTCACAAACACTAAGAAAGTTTGTTTTTCGATTCAAAACAAGATTTTGACGCTTTGAGGAGTTCAAATAACATGTTTTTAGATCATTTGTATCGTATCTTTCACTACATAACTTTTCACCAAATTTCACAAACACTAAGAAAGTTTGTTTTTCTATTGAAAACAAGTTTTTAACGCTTTGAGGAGTTCAAATAACGTGTTTTAAGATCATTTGTATCGTATCTTTTACTACATAACTTTTCACCAAATTTCACAAACACTAAGAAAGTTTGTTCTTCGATTCAAAACAAGATTTTAACGCTTTGAGGAGTTCAAATAACGTGTTTTTAGATCATTTGTATCGTATCTTTCACTACATAACTTTTCACCAAATTTCACAAACACTAAGAAAGATTGTTATTCGATTTCAAAACAAGATTTTAATGCTTTGAGGAGTACAAATAACGTGTTTTTAGATCATTTGTATCGTATCTCTTACTACAAAACTTTTCAGCAAATTTCACAAACACTAAGAAAGTTTGTTTTTCGATTCAAAACAAGATTTTAACGCTTTGAGGAGTTCAAATAACATGTTTTTAGATCATTTGTATCGTATCTTTCACTACATAACTTTTCACCAAATTTCACAAACACTGAGAAAGTTTGTTTTTCGATTCAAAACAAGATTTTAACGCTTTGAGGAGTTCAAATAACGTGTTTTTAGATCATTTGTATCGTATCTTTTACTACATAACTTTTCACCAAATTTCACAAACACTAAGAAAGTTTGTTTTTCGATTCAAAACAAGATTTTAACGCTTTGAGGAGTTCAAATAACATGTTTTTAGATCATTTGTATCGTATCTTTCACTACTTAACTTTTCACCAAATTTCACAAACACTGAGAAAGATTGTTTTTCGATTCAAAACAAGATTTTAACGCTTTGAGGAGTTCAAATAACGTGTTTTTAGATCATTTGTATCGTATCTCTTACTACAAAACTTTTCACCAAATTTCACAAACACTAAGAAAGTTTGTTTTTCGATTCAAAACAAGATTTTAACGCTTTCAGGAGTTCAAATAACGTGTTTTTAGATCATTTGTATCGTATCTTTCACTACATAACTTTTCACCAAATTTCACAAACACTAAGAAAGTTTGTTATTCGATTTCAAAACAAGATTTTAATGCTTTGAGGAGTTAAAATAACTTGTTTTTAGATAAATTGTATCGTATCTTTTACTACATAACTTTTCACCAAATTTTACAAACACTAAGAAATTTTGTTTTTCGATTCAAAACAAGATTTTAACGCTTTGAGGAGTTCAAATAACGTGTTTTTAGATCATTTGGATCGTATCTCTTACTACATAACTTTTCACCAAATTTCACAAACACTAAGAACTTTTGTTTTTCGATTCAAAACAAGATTTTAACGCTTTGAGGAGTTCAAATAACGTGTTTTTAGATCATTTGTATCGTATCTTTTACTACATAACTTTTCACCAAATTTCACAAACACTAAGAAAGTTTGTTTTTCGATTCAAAACAAGATTTTAACGCTTTGAGGAGTTCAAATAACGTGTTTTTAGATCATTTGTATCGTATCTTTCACTACATAACTTTTCACCAAATTTCACAAACACTAAGAAAGATTGTTATTCGATTTCAAAACAAGATTTTAATGCTTTGAGGAGTACAAATAACGTGTTTTTAGATCATTTGTATCGTATCTCTTACTACAAAACTTTTCACCAAATTTCACAAACACTAAGAAAGTTTGTTTTTCGATTCAAAACAAGATTTTAACGCTTTGAGGAGTTCAAATAACGTGTTTTTAGATCATTTGTATCGTATCTCTTACTACATAACTTTTCACCAAATTTCACAAACACTAAGAAAGTTTGTTTTTCGATTCAAAACAAGATTTTAACGCTTTCAGGAGTTCAAATAACGTGTTTTTAGATCATTTGTATCGTATCTTTTACTACATAACTTTTCACCAAATTTCACAAACACTAAGAAAGTTTGTTTTTCGATTCAAAACAAGATTTTAACGCTTTGAGGAGTTCAAATAACATGTTTTTAGATCATTTGTATCGTATCTTTCACTACATAACTTTTCACCAAATTTCACAAACACTGAGAAAGTTTGTTTTTCGATTCAAAACAAGATTTTAACGCTTTGAGGAGTTCAAATAACGTGTTTTTAGATCATTTGTATCGTATCTTTTACTACATAACTTTTCACCAAATTTCACAAACACTAAGAAAGTTTGTTTTTCGATTCAAAACAAGATTTTAACGCTTTGAGGAGTTCAAATAACATGTTTTTAGATCATTTGTATCGTATCTTTCACTACTTAACTTTTCACCAAATTTCACAAACACTGAGAAAGTTTGTTTTTCGATTCAAAACAAGATTTTAACGCTTTGAGGAGTTCAAATAACGTGTTTTTAGATCATTTGTATCGTATCTTTTACTACATAACTTTTCACCAAATTTCACAAACACTAAGAAAGTTTGTTTTTCTATTCAAAACAAGTTTTTAACGCTTTGAGGAGCTCAAATAACGTGTTTTTAGATCATTTGTATCGTATCTTTTGGTACATAATTTTTCACCAAATTTCACAAACAGTAAGAAAGTGTGTTTTTCGATTCAAAACAAGATTTTAACGCTTTGAGGAGTTCAAATAACGTGTTTTTAGATCATTTGTATCGTATCTTTTACTACATAACTTTTCACCAAATTTCACAAACACTGAGAAAGTTTGTTTTTCGATTCAAAACAAGATTTTAACGCTTTGAGGAGTTCAAATAACGCGATTTTAGATCATTTGTATCGTATCTTTTACTACATAACTTTTCACCAAATTTCACAAACACTAAGAAAGATTGTTTTTCGATTCAAAACAAGATTTTAACGCTTTCAGGAGTTCAAATAACGTGTTTTTAGATCATCTGTATCGTATCTTTTACTACATAACTTTTCACCAAATTTCACAAACACTAAGAAATTTTATTTTTCGATTCAAAACAAGATTTTAACGCTTTGAGGAGTCCAAATAACGTGTTTTTAGATCAATTGTATCGTATCTTTTACTACATAACTTTTCACCAAATTTCACAAACACTAAGAAAGTTTGTTTTTCGATTCAAAACAAGATTTTAACGCTTTGAGGAGTTCAAATAACGTGTTTTTAGATCATTTGTATCGTATCTTTTACTACATAACTTTTCACCAAATTTCACAAACACTAAGAAAGATTGTTATTCGATTTCAAAACAAGATTTTAATGCTTTGAGGAGTACAAATAACGTGTTTTTAGATCATTTGTATCGTATCTCTTACTACAAAACTTTTCACCTAATTTCACAAACACTAAGAAAGTTTGTTTTTCGATTCAAAACAAGATTTTAACGCTTTGAGGAGTTCAAATAACGTGTTTTTAGATCATTTGTATCGTATCTCTTACTACATAACTTTTCACCAAATTTCACAAACACTAAGAAAGTTTGTTTTTCGATTCAAAACAAGATTTTAACGCTTTCAGGAGTTCAAATAACGTGTTTTTAGATCATTTGTATCGTATCTTTTACTACATAACTTTTCACCAAATTTCACAAACACTAAGAAAGTTTGTTTTTCGATTCAAAACAAGATTTTAACGCTTTGAGGAGTTCAAATAACATGTTTTTAGATCATTTGTATCGTATCTTTCACTACATAACTTTTCACCAAATTTCACAAACACTGAGAAAGTTTGTTTTTCGATTCAAAACAAGATTTTAACGCTTTGAGGAGTTCAAATAACGTGTTTTTAGATCATTTGTATCGTATCTTTTACTACATAACTTTTCACCAAATTTCACAAACACTAAGAAAGTTTGTTTTTCGATTCAAAACAAGATTTTAACGCTTTGAGGAGTTCAAATAACATGTTTTTAGATCATTTGTATCGTATCTTTCACTACTTAACTTTTCACCAAATTTCACAAACACTGAGAAAGTTTGTTTTTCGATTCAAAACAAGATTTTAACGCTTTGAGGAGTTCAAATAACGTGTTTTTAGATCATTTGTATCGTATCTTTTACTACATAACTTTTCACCAAATTTCACAAACACTAAGAAAGTTTGTTTTTCTATTCAAAACAAGTTTTTAACGCTTTGAGGAGCTCAAATAACGTGTTTTTAGATCATTTGTATCGTATCTTTTGGTACATAATTTTTCACCAAATTTCACAAACAGTAAGAAAGTGTGTTTTTCGATTCAAAACAAGATTTTAACGCTTTGATGAGTTCAAATAACGTGTTTTTAGATCATTTGTATCGTATCTTTTACTACATAACTTTTCACCAAATTTCACAAACACTGAGAAAGTTTGTTTTTCGATTCAAAACAAGATTTTAACGCTTTGAGGAGTTCAAATAACGCGATTTTAGATCATTTGTATCGTATCTTTTACTACATAACTTTTCACCAAATTTCACAAACACTAAGAAAGATTGTTTTTCGATTCAAAACAAGATTTTAACGCTTTCAGGAGTTCAAATAACGTGTTTTTAGATCATCTGTATCGTATCTTTTACTACATAACTTTTCACCAAATTTCACAAACACTAAGAAATTTTATTTTTCGATTCAAAACAAGATTTTAACGCTTTGAGGAGTCCAAATAACGTGTTTTTAGATCAATTGTATCGTATCTTTTACTACATAACTTTTCACCAAATTTCACAAACACTAAGAAAGTTTGTTTTTCGATTCAAAACAAGATTTTGACGCTTTGAGGAGTTCAAATAACATGTTTTTAGATCATTTGTATCGTATCTTTCACTACATAACTTTTCACCAAATTTCACAAACACTAAGAAAGTTTGTTTTTCTATTGAAAACAAGTTTTTAACGCTTTGAGGAGTTCAAATAACGTGTTTTAAGATCATTTGTATCGTATCTTTTACTACATAACTTTTCACCAAATTTCACAAACACTAAGAAAGTTTGTTCTTCGATTCAAAACAAGATTTTAACGCTTTGAGGAGTTCAAATAACGTGTTTTTAGATCATTTGTATCGTATCTTTCACTACATAACTTTTCACCAAATTTCACAAACACTAAGAAAGATTGTTATTCGATTTCAAAACAAGATTTTAATGCTTTGAGGAGTACAAATAACGTGTTTTTAGATCATTTGTATCGTATCTCTTACTACAAAACTTTTCACCAAATTTCACAAACACTAAGAAAGTTTGTTTTTCGATTCAAAACAAGATTTTAACGCTTTGAGGAGTTCAAATAACATGTTTTTAGATCATTTGTATCGTATCTTTCACTACATAACTTTTCACCAAATTTCACAAACACTGAGAAAGTTTGTTTTTCGATTCAAAACAAGATTTTAACGCTTTGAGGAGTTCAAATAACGTGTTTTTAGATCATTTGTATCGTATCTTTTACTACATAACTTTTCACCAAATTTCACAAACACTAAGAAAGTTTGTTTTTCGATTCAAAACAAGATTTTAACGCTTTGAGGAGTTCAAATAACATGTTTTTAGATCATTTGTATCGTATCTTTCACTACTTAACTTTTCACCAAATTTCACAAACACTGAGAAAGATTGTTTTTCGATTCAAAACAAGATTTTAACGCTTTGAGGAGTTCAAATAACGTGTTTTTAGATCATTTGTATCGTATCTCTTACTACAAAACTTTTCACCAAATTTCACAAACACTAAGAAAGTTTGTTTTTCGATTCAAAACAAGATTTTAACGCTTTCAGGAGTTCAAATAACGTGTTTTTAGATCATTTGTATCGTATCTTTCACTACATAACTTTTCACCAAATTTCACAAACACTAAGAAAGTTTGTTATTCGATTTCAAAACAAGATTTTAATGCTTTGAGGAGTTAAAATAACTTGTTTTTAGATAAATTGTATCGTATCTTTTACTACATAACTTTTCACCAAATTTTACAAACACTAAGAAATTTTGTTTTTCGATTCAAAACAAGATTTTAACGCTTTGAGGAGTTCAAATAACGTGTTTTTAGATCATTTGGATCGTATCTCTTACTACATAACTTTTCACCAAATTTCACAAACACTAAGAACTTTTGTTTTTCGATTCAAAACAAGATTTTAACGCTTTGAGGAGTTCAAATAACGTGTTTTTAGATCATTTGTATCGTATCTTTTACTACATAACTTTTCACCAAATTTCACAAACACTAAGAAAGTTTGTTTTTCGATTCAAAACAAGATTTTAACGCTTTGAGGAGTTCAAATAACGTGTTTTTAGATCATTTGTATCGTATCTTTCACTACATAACTTTTCACCAAATTTCACAAACACTAAGAAAGATTGTTATTCGATTTCAAAACAAGATTTTAATGCTTTGAGGAGTACAAATAACGTGTTTTTAGATCATTTGTATCGTATCTCTTACTACAAAACTTTTCACCAAATTTCACAAACACTAAGAAAGTTTGTTTTTCGATTCAAAACAAGATTTTAACGCTTTGAGGAGTTCAAATAACGTGTTTTTAGATCATTTGTATCGTATCTCTTACTACATAACTTTTCACCAAATTTCACAAACACTAAGAAAGTTTGTTTTTCGATTCAAAACAAGATTTTAACGCTTTCAGGAGTTCAAATAACGTGTTTTTAGATCATTTGTATCGTATCTTTTACTACATAACTTTTCACCAAATTTCACAAACACTAAGAAAGTTTGTTTTTCGATTCAAAACAAGATTTTAACGCTTTGAGGAGTTCAAATAACATGTTTTTAGATCATTTGTATCGTATCTTTCACTACATAACTTTTCACCAAATTTCACAAACACTGAGAAAGTTTGTTTTTCGATTCAAAACAAGATTTTAACGCTTTGAGGAGTTCAAATAACGTGTTTTTAGATCATTTGTATCGTATCTTTTACTACATAACTTTTCACCAAATTTCACAAACACTAAGAAAGTTTGTTTTTCGATTCAAAACAAGATTTTAACGCTTTGAGGAGTTCAAATAACATGTTTTTAGATCATTTGTATCGTATCTTTCACTACTTAACTTTTCACCAAATTTCACAAACACTGAGAAAGTTTGTTTTTCGATTCAAAACAAGATTTTAACGCTTTGAGGAGTTCAAATAACGTGTTTTTAGATCATTTGTATCGTATCTTTTACTACATAACTTTTCACCAAATTTCACAAACACTAAGAAAGTTTGTTTTTCTATTCAAAACAAGTTTTTAACGCTTTGAGGAGCTCAAATAACGTGTTTTTAGATCATTTGTATCGTATCTTTTGGTACATAATTTTTCACCAAATTTCACAAACAGTAAGAAAGTGTGTTTTTCGATTCAAAACAAGATTTTAACGCTTTGAGGAGTTCAAATAACGTGTTTTTAGATCATTTGTATCGTATCTTTTACTACATAACTTTTCACCAAATTTCACAAACACTGAGAAAGTTTGTTTTTCGATTCAAAACAAGATTTTAACGCTTTGAGGAGTTCAAATAACGCGATTTTAGATCATTTGTATCGTATCTTTTACTACATAACTTTTCACCAAATTTCACAAACACTAAGAAAGATTGTTTTTCGATTCAAAACAAGATTTTAACGCTTTCAGGAGTTCAAATAACGTGTTTTTAGATCATCTGTATCGTATCTTTTACTACATAACTTTTCACCAAATTTCACAAACACTAAGAAATTTTATTTTTCGATTCAAAACAAGATTTTAACGCTTTGAGGAGTCCAAATAACGTGTTTTTAGATCAATTGTATCGTATCTTTTACTACATAACTTTTCACCAAATTTCACAAACACTAAGAAAGTTTGTTTTTCGATTCAAAACAAGATTTTAACGCTTTGAGGAGTTCAAATAACGTGTTTTTAGATCATTTGTATCGTATCTTTTACTACATAACTTTTCACCAAATTTCACAAACACTAAGAAAGATTGTTATTCGATTTCAAAACAAGATTTTAATGCTTTGAGGAGTACAAATAACGTGTTTTTAGATCATTTGTATCGTATCTCTTACTACAAAACTTTTCACCTAATTTCACAAACACTAAGAAAGTTTGTTTTTCGATTCAAAACAAGATTTTAACGCTTTGAGGAGTTCAAATAACGTGTTTTTAGATCATTTGTATCGTATCTCTTACTACATAACTTTTCACCAAATTTCACAAACACTAAGAAAGTTTGTTTTTCGATTCAAAACAAGATTTTAACGCTTTCAGGAGTTCAAATAACGTGTTTTTAGATCATTTGTATCGTATCTTTTACTACATAACTTTTCACCAAATTTCACAAACACTAAGAAAGTTTGTTTTTCGATTCAAAACAAGATTTTAACGCTTTGAGGAGTTCAAATAACATGTTTTTAGATCATTTGTATCGTATCTTTCACTACATAACTTTTCACCAAATTTCACAAACACTGAGAAAGTTTGTTTTTCGATTCAAAACAAGATTTTAACGCTTTGAGGAGTTCAAATAACGTGTTTTTAGATCATTTGTATCGTATCTTTTACTACATAACTTTTCACCAAATTTCACAAACACTAAGAAAGTTTGTTTTTCGATTCAAAACAAGATTTTAACGCTTTGAGGAGTTCAAATAACATGTTTTTAGATCATTTGTATCGTATCTTTCACTACTTAACTTTTCACCAAATTTCACAAACACTGAGAAAGTTTGTTTTTCGATTCAAAACAAGATTTTAACGCTTTGAGGAGTTCAAATAACGTGTTTTTAGATCATTTGTATCGTATCTTTTACTACATAACTTTTCACCAAATTTCACAAACACTAAGAAAGTTTGTTTTTCTATTCAAAACAAGTTTTTAACGCTTTGAGGAGCTCAAATAACGTGTTTTTAGATCATTTGTATCGTATCTTTTGGTACATAATTTTTCACCAAATTTCACAAACAGTAAGAAAGTGTGTTTTTCGATTCAAAACAAGATTTTAACGCTTTGATGAGTTCAAATAACGTGTTTTTAGATCATTTGTATCGTATCTTTTACTACATAACTTTTCACCAAATTTCACAAACACTGAGAAAGTTTGTTTTTCGATTCAAAACAAGATTTTAACGCTTTGAGGAGTTCAAATAACGCGATTTTAGATCATTTGTATCGTATCTTTTACTACATAACTTTTCACCAAATTTCACAAACACTAAGAAAGATTGTTTTTCGATTCAAAACAAGATTTTAACGCTTTCAGGAGTTCAAATAACGTGTTTTTAGATCATCTGTATCGTATCTTTTACTACATAACTTTTCACCAAATTTCACAAACACTAAGAAATTTTATTTTTCGATTCAAAACAAGATTTTAACGCTTTGAGGAGTCCAAATAACGTGTTTTTAGATCAATTGTATCGTATCTTTTACTACATAACTTTTCACCAAATTTCACAAACACTAAGAAAGTTTGTTTTTCGATTCAAAACAAGATTTTGACGCTTTGAGGAGTTCAAATAACATGTTTTTAGATCATTTGTATCGTATCTTTCACTACATAACTTTTCACCAAATTTCACAAACACTAAGAAAGTTTGTTTTTCTATTGAAAACAAGTTTTTAACGCTTTGAGGAGTTCAAATAACGTGTTTTAAGATCATTTGTATCTTATCTTTTACTACATAACTTTTCACCAAATTTCACAAACACTAAGAAAGTTTGTTCTTCGATTCAAAACAAGATTTTAACGCTTTGAGGAGTTCAAATAACGTGTTTTTAGATCATTTGTATCGTATCTTTCACTACATAACTTTTCACCAAATTTCACAAACACTAAGAAAGATTGTTATTCGATTTCAAAACAAGATTTTAATGCTTTGAGGAGTACAAATAACGTGTTTTTAGATCATTTGTATCGTATCTCTTACTACAAAACTTTTCACCAAATTTCACAAACACTAAGAAAGTTTGTTTTTCGATTCAAAACAAGATTTTAACGCTTTGAGGAGTTCAAATAACATGTTTTTAGATCATTTGTATCGTATCTTTCACTACATAACTTTTCACCAAATTTCACAAACACTGAGAAAGTTTGTTTTTCGATTCAAAACAAGATTTTAACGCTTTGAGGAGTTCAAATAACGTGTTTTTAGATCATTTGTATCGTATCTTTTACTACATAACTTTTCACCAAATTTCACAAACACTAAGAAAGTTTGTTTTTCGATTCAAAACAAGATTTTAACGCTTTGAGGAGTTCAAATAACATGTTTTTAGATCATTTGTATCGTATCTTTCACTACTTAACTTTTCACCAAATTTCACAAACACTGAGAAAGTTTGTTTTTCGATTCAAAACAAGATTTTAACGCTTTGAGGAGTTCAAATAACGTGTTTTTAGATCATTTGTATCGTATCTTTTACTACATAACTTTTCACCAAATTTCACAAACACTAAGAAAGTTTGTTTTTCTATTCAAAACAAGTTTTTAACGCTTTGAGGAGCTCAAATAACGTGTTTTTAGATCATTTGTATCGTATCTTTTGGTACATAATTTTTCACCAAATTTCACAAACACTAAGAAAGTTTGTTTTTCGATTCAAAACAAGATTTTAACGCTTTGAGGAGTTCAAATAACGTGTTTTTAGATCATTTGTATCGTATCTTTTACTACATAACTTTTCACCAAATTTCACAAACACTGAGAAAGTTTGTTTTTCGATTCAAAACAAGATTTTAACGCTTTGAGGAGTTCAAATAACGCGATTTTAGATCATTTGTATCGTATCTTTTACTACATAACTTTTCACCAAATTTCACAAACACTAAGAAAGATTGTTTTTCGATTCAAAACAAGATTTTAACGCTTTCAGGAGTTCAAATAACGTGTTTTTAGATCATCTGTATCGTATATTTTACTACATAACTTTTCACCAAATTTCACAAACACTAAGAAATTTTATTTTTCGATTCAAAACAAGATTTTAACGCTTTGAGGAGTCCAAATGACGTGTTTTTAGATCAATTGTATCGTATCTTTTACTACATAACTTTTCACCAAATTTCACAAACACTAAGAAAGTTTGTTTTTCGATTCAAAACAAGATTTTGACGCTTTGAGGAGTTCAAATAACATGTTTTTAGATCATTTGTATCGTATCTTTCACTACATAACTTTTCACCAAATTTCACAAACACTAAGAAAGTTTGTTTTTCTATTGAAAACAAGTTTTTAACGCTTTGAGGAGTTCAAATAACGTGTTTTAAGATCATTTGTATCGTATCTTTTACTACATAACTTTTCACCAAATTTCACAAACACTAAGAAAGTTTGTTCTTCGATTCAAAACAAGATTTTAACGCTTTGAGGAGTTCAAATAACGTGTTTTTAGATCATTTGTATCGTATCTTTCACTACATAACTTTTCACCAAATTTCACAAACACTAAGAAAGATTGTTATTCGATTTCAAAACAAGATTTTAATGCTTTGAGGAGTACAAATAACGTGTTTTTAGATCATTTGTATCGTATCTCTTACTACAAAACTTTTCACCAAATTTCACAAACACTAAGAAAGTTTGTTTTTCGATTCAAAACAAGATTTTAACGCTTTCAGGAGTTCAAATAACGTGTCTTTAGATCATTTGTATCGTATCTTTCACTACATAACTTTTCACCAAATTTCACAAACACTAAGAAAGTTTGTTATTCGATTTCAAAACAAGATTTTAATGCTTTGAGGAGTTAAAATAACTTGTTTTTAGATAAATTGTATCGTATCTTTTACTACATAACTTTTCACGAAATTTCACAAACACTAAGAAATTTTGTTTTTCGATTCAAAACAAGATTTTAACGCTTTGAGGAGTTCAAATAACGTGTTTTTAGATCATTTGGATCGTATCTCTTACTACATAACTTTTCACCAAATTTCACAAACACTGAGAACTTTTGTTTTTCGATTCAAAACAAGATTTTAACGCTTTGAGGAGTTCAAATAACGTGTTTTTAGATCATTTGTATCGTATCTTTTACTACATAACTTTTCACCAAATTTCACAAACACTGAGAAAGTTTGTTTTTCGATTCAAAACAAGATTTTAACGCTTTGAGGAGTTCAAATAACGCGATTTTAGATCATTTGTATCGTATCTTTTACTACATAACTTTTCACCAAATTTCACAAACACTAAGAAAGATTGTTTTTCGATTCAAAACAAGATTTTAACGCTTTCAGGAGTTCAAATAACGTGTTTTTAGATCATCTGTATCGTATCTTTTACTACATAACTTTTCACCAAATTTCACAAACACTAAGAAATTTTATTTTTCGATTCAAAACAAGATTTTAACGCTTTGAGGAGTCCAAATAACGTGTTTTTAGATCAATTGTATCGTATCTTTTACTACATAACTTTTCACCAAATTTCACAAACACTAAGAAAGTTTGTTTTTCGATTCAAAACAAGATTTTAACGCTTTGAGGAGTTCAAATAACGTGTTTTTAGATCATTTGTATCGTATCTTTCACTACATAACTTTTCACCAAATTTCACAAACACTAAGAAAGATTGTTATTCGATTTCAAAACAAGATTTTAATGCTTTGAGGAGTACAAATAACGTGTTTTTAGATCATTTGTATCGTATCTCTTACTACAAAACTTTTCACCTAATTTCACAAACACTAAGAAAGTTTGTTTTTCGATTCAAAACAAGATTTTAACGCTTTGAGGAGTTCAAATAACGTGTTTTTAGATCATTTGTATCGTATCTCTTACTACATAACTTTTCACCAAATTTCACAAACACTAAGAAAGTTTGTTTTTCGATTCAAAACAAGATTTTAACGCTTTCAGGAGTTCAAATAACGTGTTTTTAGATCATTTGTATCGTATCTTTTACTACATAACTTTTCACCAAATTTCACAAACACTAAGAAAGTTTGTTTTTCGATTCAAAACAAGATTTTAACGCTTTGAGGAGTTCAAATAACATGTTTTTAGATCATTTGTATTGTATCTTTCACTACATAACTTTTCACCAAATTTCACAAACACTGAGAAAGTTTGTTTTTCGATTCAAAACAAGATTTTAACGCTTTGAGGAGTTCAAATAACGTGTTTTTAGATCATTTGTATCGTATCTTTTACTACATAACTTTTCACCAAATTTCACAAACACTAAGAAAGTTTGTTTTTCGATTCAAAACAAGATTTTAACGCTTTGAGGAGTTCAAATAACATGTTTTTAGATCATTTGTATCGTATCTTTCACTACTTAACTTTTCACCAAATTTCACAAACACTGAGAAAGTTTGTTTTTCGATTCAAAACAAGATTTTAACGCTTTGAGGAGTTCAAATAACGTGTTTTTAGATCATTTGTATCGTATCTTTTACTACATAACTTTTCACCAAATTTCACAAACACTAAGAAAGTTTGTTTTTCTATTCAAAACAAGTTTTTAACGCTTTGAGGAGCTCAAATAACGTGTTTTTAGATCATTTGTATCGTATCTTTTGGTACATAATTTTTCACCAAATTTCACAAACAGTAAGAAAGTGTGTTTTTCGATTCAAAACAAGATTTTAACGCTTTGAGGAGTTCAAATAACGTGTTTTTAGATCATTTGTATCGTATCTTTTACTACATAACTTTTCACCAAATTTCACAAACACTGAGAAAGTTTGTTTTTCGATTCAAAACAAGATTTTAACGCTTTGAGGAGTTCAAATAACGCGATTTTAGATCATTTGTATCGTATCTTTTACTACATAACTTTTCACCAAATTTCACAAACACTAAGAAAGATTGTTTTTCGATTCAAAACAAGATTTTAACGCTTTCAGGAGTTCAAATAACGTGTTTTTAGATCATCTGTATCGTATCTTTTACTACATAACTTTTCACCAAATTTCACAAACACTAAGAAATTTTATTTTTCGATTCAAAACAAGATTTTAACGCTTTGAGGAGTCCAAATAACGTGTTTTTAGATCAATTGTATCGTATCTTTTACTACATAACTTTTCACCAAATTTCACAAACACTAAGAAAGTTTGTTTTTCGATTCAAAACAAGATTTTAACGCTTTGAGGAGTTCAAATAACGTGTTTTTAGATCATTTGTATCGTATCTTTTACTACATAACTTTTCACCAAATTTCACAAACACTAAGAAAGATTGTTATTCGATTTCAAAACAAGATTTTAATGCTTTGAGGAGTACAAATAACGTGTTTTTAGATCATTTGTATCGTATCTCTTACTACAAAACTTTTCACCTAATTTCACAAACACTAAGAAAGTTTGTTTTTCGATTCAAAACAAGATTTTAACGCTTTGAGGAGTTCAAATAACGTGTTTTTAGATCATTTGTATCGTATCTCTTACTACATAACTTTTCACCAAATTTCACAAACACTAAGAAAGTTTGTTTTTCGATTCAAAACAAGATTTTAACGCTTTCAGGAGTTCAAATAACGTGTTTTTAGATCATTTGTATCGTATCTTTTACTACATAACTTTTCACCAAATTTCACAAACACTAAGAAAGTTTGTTTTTCGATTCAAAACAAGATTTTAACGCTTTGAGGAGTTCAAATAACATGTTTTTAGATCATTTGTATCGTATCTTTCACTACATAACTTTTCACCAAATTTCACAAACACTGAGAAAGTTTGTTTTTCGATTCAAAACAAGATTTTAACGCTTTGAGGAGTTCAAATAACGTGTTTTTAGATCATTTGTATCGTATCTTTTACTACATAACTTTTCACCAAATTTCACAAACACTAAGAAAGTTTGTTTTTCGATTCAAAACAAGATTTTAACGCTTTGAGGAGTTCAAATAACATGTTTTTAGATCATTTGTATCGTATCTTTCACTACTTAACTTTTCACCAAATTTCACAAACACTGAGAAAGTTTGTTTTTCGATTCAAAACAAGATTTTAACGCTTTGAGGAGTTCAAATAACGTGTTTTTAGATCATTTGTATCGTATCTTTTACTACATAACTTTTCACCAAATTTCACAAACACTAAGAAAGTTTGTTTTTCTATTCAAAACAAGTTTTTAACGCTTTGAGGAGCTCAAATAACGTGTTTTTAGATCATTTGTATCGTATCTTTTGGTACATAATTTTTCACCAAATTTCACAAACAGTAAGAAAGTGTGTTTTTCGATTCAAAACAAGATTTTAACGCTTTGATGAGTTCAAATAACGTGTTTTTAGATCATTTGTATCGTATCTTTTACTACATAACTTTTCACCAAATTTCACAAACACTGAGAAAGTTTGTTTTTCGATTCAAAACAAGATTTTAACGCTTTGAGGAGTTCAAATAACGCGATTTTAGATCATTTGTATCGTATCTTTTACTACATAACTTTTCACCAAATTTCACAAACACTAAGAAAGATTGTTTTTCGATTCAAAACAAGATTTTAACGCTTTCAGGAGTTCAAATAACGTGTTTTTAGATCATCTGTATCGTATCTTTTACTACATAACTTTTCACCAAATTTCACAAACACTAAGAAATTTTATTTTTCGATTCAAAACAAGATTTTAACGCTTTGAGGAGTCCAAATAACGTGTTTTTAGATCAATTGTATCGTATCTTTTACTACATAACTTTTCACCAAATTTCACAAACACTAAGAAAGTTTGTTTTTCGATTCAAAACAAGATTTTGACGCTTTGAGGAGTTCAAATAACATGTTTTTAGATCATTTGTATCGTATCTTTCACTACATAACTTTTCACCAAATTTCACAAACACTAAGAAAGTTTGTTTTTCTATTGAAAACAAGTTTTTAACGCTTTGAGGAGTTCAAATAACGTGTTTTAAGATCATTTGTATCGTATCTTTTACTACATAACTTTTCACCAAATTTCACAAACACTAAGAAAGTTTGTTCTTCGATTCAAAACAAGATTTTAACGCTTTGAGGAGTTCAAATAACGTGTTTTTAGATCATTTGTATCGTATCTTTCACTACATAACTTTTCACCAAATTTCACAAACACTAAGAAAGATTGTTATTCGATTTCAAAACAAGATTTTAATGCTTTGAGGAGTACAAATAACGTGTTTTTAGATCATTTGTATCGTATCTCTTACTACAAAACTTTTCACCAAATTTCACAAACACTAAGAAAGTTTGTTTTTCGATTCAAAACAAGATTTTAACGCTTTGAGGAGTTCAAATAACATGTTTTTAGATCATTTGTATCGTATCTTTCACTACATAACTTTTCACCAAATTTCACAAACACTGAGAAAGTTTGTTTTTCGATTCAAAACAAGATTTTAACGCTTTGAGGAGTTCAAATAACGTGTTTTTAGATCATTTGTATCGTATCTTTTACTACATAACTTTTCACCAAATTTCACAAACACTAAGAAAGTTTGTTTTTCGATTCAAAACAAGATTTTAACGCTTTGAGGAGTTCAAATAACATGTTTTTAGATCATTTGTATCGTATCTTTCACTACTTAACTTTTCACCAAATTTCACAAACACTGAGAAAGTTTGTTTTTCGATTCAAAACAAGATTTTAACGCTTTGAGGAGTTCAAATAACGTGTTTTTAGATCATTTGTATCGTATCTTTTACTACATAACTTTTCACCAAATTTCACAAACACTAAGAAAGTTTGTTTTTCTATTCAAAACAAGTTTTTAACGCTTTGAGGAGCTCAAATAACGTGTTTTTAGATCATTTGTATCGTATCTTTTGGTACATAATTTTTCACCAAATTTCACAAACACTAAGAAAGTTTGTTTTTCGATTCAAAACAAGATTTTAACGCTTTGAGGAGTTCAAATAACGTGTTTTTAGATCATTTGTATCGTATCTTTTACTACATAACTTTTCACCAAATTTCACAAACACTGAGAAAGTTTGTTTTTCGATTCAAAACAAGATTTTAACGCTTTGAGGAGTTCAAATAACGCGATTTTAGATCATTTGTATCGTATCTTTTACTACATAACTTTTCACCAAATTTCACAAACACTAAGAAAGATTGTTTTTCGATTCAAAACAAGATTTTAACGCTTTCAGGAGTTCAAATAACGTGTTTTTAGATCATCTGTATCGTATATTTTACTACATAACTTTTCACCAAATTTCACAAACACTAAGAAATTTTATTTTTCGATTCAAAACAAGATTTTAACGCTTTGAGGAGTCCAAATGACGTGTTTTTAGATCAATTGTATCGTATCTTTTACTACATAACTTTTCACCAAATTTCACAAACACTAAGAAAGTTTGTTTTTCGATTCAAAACAAGATTTTGACGCTTTGAGGAGTTCAAATAACATGTTTTTAGATCATTTGTATCGTATCTTTCACTACATAACTTTTCACCAAATTTCACAAACACTAAGAAAGTTTGTTTTTCTATTGAAAACAAGTTTTTAACGCTTTGAGGAGTTCAAATAACGTGTTTTAAGATCATTTGTATCGTATCTTTTACTACATAACTTTTCACCAAATTTCACAAACACTAAGAAAGTTTGTTCTTCGATTCAAAACAAGATTTTAACGCTTTGAGGAGTTCAAATAACGTGTTTTTAGATCATTTGTATCGTATCTTTCACTACATAACTTTTCACCAAATTTCACAAACACTAAGAAAGATTGTTATTCGATTTCAAAACAAGATTTTAATGCTTTGAGGAGTACAAATAACGTGTTTTTAGATCATTTGTATCGTATCTCTTACTACAAAACTTTTCACCAAATTTCACAAACACTAAGAAAGTTTGTTTTTCGATTCAAAACAAGATTTTAACGCTTTCAGGAGTTCAAATAACGTGTCTTTAGATCATTTGTATCGTATCTTTCACTACATAACTTTTCACCAAATTTCACAAACACTAAGAAAGTTTGTTATTCGATTTCAAAACAAGATTTTAATGCTTTGAGGAGTTAAAATAACTTGTTTTTAGATAAATTGTATCGTATCTTTTACTACATAACTTTTCACGAAATTTCACAAACACTAAGAAATTTTGTTTTTCGATTCAAAACAAGATTTTAACGCTTTGAGGAGTTCAAATAACGTGTTTTTAGATCATTTGGATCGTATCTCTTACTACATAACTTTTCACCAAATTTCACAAACACTGAGAACTTTTGTTTTTCGATTCAAAACAAGATTTTAACGCTTTGAGGAGTTCAAATAACGTGTTTTTAGATCATTTGTATCGTATCTTTTACTACATAACTTTTCACCAAATTTCACAAACACTGAGAAAGTTTGTTTTTCGATTCAAAACAAGATTTTAACGCTTTGAGGAGTTCAAATAACGCGATTTTAGATCATTTGTATCGTATCTTTTACTACATAACTTTTCACCAAATTTCACAAACACTAAGAAAGATTGTTTTTCGATTCAAAACAAGATTTTAACGCTTTCAGGAGTTCAAATAACGTGTTTTTAGATCATCTGTATCGTATCTTTTACTACATAACTTTTCACCAAATTTCACAAACACTAAGAAATTTTATTTTTCGATTCAAAACAAGATTTTAACGCTTTGAGGAGTCCAAATAACGTGTTTTTAGATCAATTGTATCGTATCTTTTACTACATAACTTTTCACCAAATTTCACAAACACTAAGAAAGTTTGTTTTTCGATTCAAAACAAGATTTTAACGCTTTGAGGAGTTCAAATAACGTGTTTTTAGATCATTTGTATCGTATCTTTCACTACATAACTTTTCACCAAATTTCACAAACACTAAGAAAGATTGTTATTCGATTTCAAAACAAGATTTTAATGCTTTGAGGAGTACAAATAACGTGTTTTTAGATCATTTGTATCGTATCTCTTACTACAAAACTTTTCACCTAATTTCACAAACACTAAGAAAGTTTGTTTTTCGATTCAAAACAAGATTTTAACGCTTTGAGGAGTTCAAATAACGTGTTTTTAGATCATTTGTATCGTATCTCTTACTACATAACTTTTCACCAAATTTCACAAACACTAAGAAAGTTTGTTTTTCGATTCAAAACAAGATTTTAACGCTTTCAGGAGTTCAAATAACGTGTTTTTAGATCATTTGTATCGTATCTTTTACTACATAACTTTTCACCAAATTTCACAAACACTAAGAAAGTTTGTTTTTCGATTCAAAACAAGATTTTAACGCTTTGAGGAGTTCAAATAACATGTTTTTAGATCATTTGTATCGTATCTTTCACTACATAACTTTTCACCAAATTTCACAAACACTGAGAAAGTTTGTTTTTCGATTCAAAACAAGATTTTAACGCTTTGAGGAGTTCAAATAACGTGTTTTTAGATCATTTGTATCGTATCTTTTACTACATAACTTTTCACCAAATTTCACAAACACTAAGAAAGTTTGTTTTTCGATTCAAAACAAGATTTTAACGCTTTGAGGAGTTCAAATAACATGTTTTTAGATCATTTGTATCGTATCTTTCACTACTTAACTTTTCACCAAATTTCACAAACACTGAGAAAGTTTGTTTTTCGATTCAAAACAAGATTTTAACGCTTTGAGGAGTTCAAATAACGTGTTTTTAGATCATTTGTATCGTATCTTTTACTACATAACTTTTCACCAAATTTCACAAACACTAAGAAAGTTTGTTTTTCTATTCAAAACAAGTTTTTAACGCTTTGAGGAGCTCAAATAACGTGTTTTTAGATCATTTGTATCGTATCTTTTGGTACATAATTTTTCACCAAATTTCACAAACAGTAAGAAAGTGTGTTTTTCGATTCAAAACAAGATTTTAACGCTTTGATGAGTTCAAATAACGTGTTTTTAGATCATTTGTATCGTATCTTTTACTACATAACTTTTCACCAAATTTCACAAACACTGAGAAAGTTTGTTTTTCGATTCAAAACAAGATTTTAACGCTTTGAGGAGTTCAAATAACGCGATTTTAGATCATTTGTATCGTATCTTTTACTACATAACTTTTCACCAAATTTCACAAACACTAAGAAAGATTGTTTTTCGATTCAAAACAAGATTTTAACGCTTTCAGGAGTTCAAATAACGTGTTTTTAGATCATCTGTATCGTTTCTTTTACTACATAACTTTTCACCAAATTTCACAAACACTAAGAAATTTTATTTTTCGATTCAAAACAAGATTTTAACGCTTTGAGGAGTCCAAATAACGTGTTTTTAGATCAATTGTATCGTATCTTTTACTACATAACTTTTCACCAAATTTCACAAACACTAAGAAAGTTTGTTTTTCGATTCAAAACAAGATTTTGACGCTTTGAGGAGTTCAAATAACATGTTTTTAGATCATTTGTATCGTATCTTTCACTACATAACTTTTCACCAAATTTCACAAACACTAAGAAAGTTTGTTTTTCTATTGAAAACAAGTTTTTAACGCTTTGAGGAGTTCAAATAACGTGTTTTAAGATCATTTGTATCGTATCTTTTACTACATAACTTTTCACCAAATTTCACAAACACTAAGAAAGTTTGTTCTTCGATTCAAAACAAGATTTTAACGCTTTGAGGAGTTCAAATAACGTGTTTTTAGATCATTTGTATCGTATCTTTCACTACATAACTTTTCACCAAATTTCACAAACACTAAGAAAGATTGTTATTCGATTTCAAAACAAGATTTTAATGCTTTGAGGAGTACAAATAACGTGTTTTTAGATCATTTGTATCGTATCTCTTACTACAAAACTTTTCACCAAATTTCACAAACACTAAGAAAGTTTGTTTTTCGATTCAAAACAAGATTTTAACGCTTTGAGGAGTTCAAATAACATGTTTTTAGATCATTTGTATCGTATCTTTCACTACATAACTTTTCACCAAATTTCACAAACACTGAGAAAGTTTGTTTTTCGATTCAAAACAAGATTTTAACGCTTTGAGGAGTTCAAATAACGTGTTTTTAGATCATTTGTATCGTATCTTTTACTACATAACTTTTCACCAAATTTCACAAACACTAAGAAAGTTTGTTTTTCTATTCAAAATAAGTTTTTAACGCTTTGAGGAGCTCAAATAACGTGTTTTTAGATCATTTGTATCGTATCTTTTGGTACATAATTTTTCACCAAATTTCACAAACACTAAGAAAGTTTGTTTTTCGATTCAAAACAAGATTTTAACGCTTTGAGGAGTTCAAATAACGTGTTTTTAGATCATTTGTATCGTATCTTTTACTACATAACTTTTCACCAAATTTCACAAACACTGAGAAAGTTTGTTTTTCGATTCAAAACAAGATTTTAACGCTTTGAGGAGTTCAAATAACGCGATTTTAGATCATTTGTATCGTATCTTTTACTACATAACTTTTCACCAAATTTCACAAACACTAAGAAAGATTGTTTTTCGATTCAAAACAAGATTTTAACGCTTTCAGGAGTTCAAATAACGTGTTTTTAGATCATCTGTATCGTATATTTTACTACATAACTTTTCACCAAATTTCACAAACACTAAGAAATTTTATTTTTCGATTCAAAACAAGATTTTAACGCTTTGAGGAGTCCAAATAACGTGTTTTTAGATCAATTGTATCGTATCTTTTACTACATAACTTTTCACCAAATTTCACAAACACTAAGAAAGTTTGTTTTTCGATTCAAAACAAGATTTTGACGCTTTGAGGAGTTCAAATAACATGTTTTTAGATCATTTGTATCGTATCTTTCACTACATAACTTTTCACCAAATTTCACAAACACTAAGAAAGTTTGTTTTTCTATTGAAAACAAGTTTTTAACGCTTTGAGGAGTTCAAATAACGTGTTTTAAGATCATTTGTATCGTATCTTTTACTACATAACTTTTCACCAAATTTCACAAACACTAAGAAAGTTTGTTCTTCGATTCAAAACAAGATTTTAACGCTTTGAGGAGTTCAAATAACGTGTTTTTAGATCATTTGTATCGTATCTTTCACTACATAACTTTTCACCAAATTTCACAAACACTAAGAAAGATTGTTATTCGATTTCAAAACAAGATTTTAATGCTTTGAGGAGTACAAATAACGTGTTTTTAGATCATTTGTATCGTATCTCTTACTACAAAACTTTTCACCAAATTTCACAAACACTAAGAAAGTTTGTTTTTCGATTCAAAACAAGATTTTAACGCTTTCAGGAGTTCAAATAACGTGTCTTTAGATCATTTGTATCGTATCTTTCACTACATAACTTTTCACCAAATTTCACAAACACTAAGAAAGTTTGTTATTCGATTTCAAAACAAGATTTTAATGCTTTGAGGAGTTAAAATAACTTGTTTTTAGATAAATTGTATCGTATCTTTTACTACATAACTTTTCACGAAATTTCACAAACACTAAGAAATTTTGTTTTTCGATTCAAAACAAGATTTTAACGCTTTGAGGAGTTCAAATAACGTGTTTTTAGATCATTTGGATCGTATCTCTTACTACATAACTTTTCACCAAATTTCACAAACACTGAGAACTTTTGTTTTTCGATTCAAAACAAGATTTTAACGCTTTGAGGAGTTCAAATAACGTGTTTTTAGATCATTTGTATCGTATCTTTTACTACATAACTTTTCACCAAATTTCACAAACACTAAGAAAGTTTGTTTTTCGATTCAAAACAAGATTTTAACGCTTTGAGGAGTTCAAATAACGTGTTTTTAGATCATTTGTATCGTATCTTTCACTACATAACTTTTCACCAAATTTCACAAACACTAAGAAAGATTGTTATTCGATTTCAAAACAAGATTTTAATGCTTTGAGGAGTACAAATAACGTGTTTTTAGATCATTTGTATCGTATCTCTTACTACAAAACTTTTCACCAAATTTCACAAACACTAAGAAAGTTTGTTTTTCGATTCAAAACAAGATTTTAACGCTTTGAGGAGTTCAAATAACGTGTTTTTAGATCATTTGTATCGTATCTCTTACTACATAACTTTTCACCAAATTTCACAAACACTAAGAAAGTTTGTTTTTCGATTCAAAACAAGATTTTAACGCTTTCAGGAGTTCAAATAACGTGTTTTTAGATCATTTGTATCGTATCTTTTACTACATAACTTTTCACCAAATTTCACAAACACTAAGAAAGTTTGTTTTTCGATTCAAAACAAGATTTTAACGCTTTGAGGAGTTCAAATAACATGTTTTTAGATCATTTGTATCGTATCTTTCACTACATAACTTTTCACCAAATTTCACAAACACTGAGAAAGTTTGTTTTTCGATTCAAAACAAGATTTTAACGCTTTGAGGAGTTCAAATAACGTGTTTTTAGATCATTTGTATCGTATCTTTTACTACATAACTTTTCACCAAATTTCACAAACACTAAGAAAGTTTGTTTTTCGATTCAAAACAAGATTTTAACGCTTTGAGGAGTTCAAATAACATGTTTTTAGATCATTTGTATCGTATCTTTCACTACTTAACTTTTCACCAAATTTCACAAACACTGAGAAAGTTTGTTTTTCGATTCAAAACAAGATTTTAACGCTTTGAGGAGTTCAAATAACGTGTTTTTAGATCATTTGTATCGTATCTTTTACTACATAACTTTTCACCAAATTTCCCAAACACTAAGAAAGTTTGTTTTTCTATTCAAAACAAGTTTTTAACGCTTTGAGGAGCTCAAATAACGTGTTTTTAGATCATTTGTATCGTATCTTTTGGTACATAATTTTTCACCAAATTTCACAAACAGTAAGAAAGTGTGTTTTTCGATTCAAAACAAGATTTTAACGCTTTGAGGAGTTCAAATAACGTGTTTTTAGATCATTTGTATCGTATCTTTTACTACATAACTTTTCACCAAATTTCACAAACACTGAGAAAGTTTGTTTTTCGATTCAAAACAAGATTTTAACGCTTTGAGGAGTTCAAATAACGCGATTTTAGATCATTTGTATCGTATCTTTTACTACATAACTTTTCACCAAATTTCACAAACACTAAGAAAGATTGTTTTTCGATTCAAAACAAGATTTTAACGCTTTCAGGAGTTCAAATAACGTGTTTTTAGATCATCTGTATCGTATCTTTTACTACATAACTTTTCACCAAATTTCACAAACACTAAGAAATTTTATTTTTCGATTCAAAACAAGATTTTAACGCTTTGAGGAGTCCAAATAACGTGTTTTTAGATCAATTGTATCGTATCTTTTACTACATAACTTTTCACCAAATTTCACAAACACTAAGAAAGTTTGTTTTTCGATTCAAAACAAGATTTTAACGCTTTGAGGAGTTCAAATAACGTGTTTTTAGATCATTTGTATCGTATCTTTCACTACATAACTTTTCACCAAATTTCACAAACACTAAGAAAGATTGTTATTCGATTTCAAAACAAGATTTTAATGCTTTGAGGAGTACAAATAACGTGTTTTTAGATCATTTGTATCGTATCTCTTACTACAAAACTTTTCACCTAATTTCACAAACACTAAGAAAGTTTGTTTTTCGATTCAAAACAAGATTTTAACGCTTTGAGGAGTTCAAATAACGTGTTTTTAGATCATTTGTATCGTATCTCTTACTACATAACTTTTCACCAAATTTCACAAACACTAAGAAAGTTTGTTTTTCGATTCAAAACAAGATTTTAACGCTTTCAGGAGTTCAAATAACGTGTTTTTAGATCATTTCTATCGTATCTTTTACTACATAACTTTTCACCAAATTTCACAAACACTAAGAAAGTTTGTTTTTCGATTCAAAACAAGATTTTAACGCTTTGAGGAGTTCAAATAACATGTTTTTAGATCATTTGTATCGTATCTTTCACTACATAACTTTTCACCAAATTTCACAAACACTGAGAAAGTTTGTTTTTCGATTCAAAACAAGATTTTAACGCTTTGAGGAGTTCAAATAACGTGTTTTTAGATCATTTGTATCGTATCTTTTACTACATAACTTTTCACCAAATTTCACAAACACTAAGAAAGTTTGTTTTTCGATTCAAAACAAGATTTTAACGCTTTGAGGAGTTCAAATAACATGTTTTTAGATCATTTGTATCGTATCTTTCACTACTTAACTTTTCACCAAATTTCACAAACACTGAGAAAGTTTGTTTTTCGATTCAAAACAAGATTTTAACGCTTTGAGGAGTTCAAATAACGTGTTTTTAGATCATTTGTATCGTATCTTTTACTACATAACTTTTCACCAAATTTCACAAACACTAAGAAAGTTTGTTTTTCTATTCAAAACAAGTTTTTAACGCTTTGAGGAGCTCAAATAACGTGTTTTTAGATCATTTGTATCGTATCTTTTGGTACATAATTTTTCACCAAATTTCACAAACAGTAAGAAAGTGTGTTTTTCGATTCAAAACAAGATTTTAACGCTTTGATGAGTTCAAATAACGTGTTTTTAGATCATTTGTATCGTATCTTTTACTACATAACTTTTCACCAAATTTCACAAACACTGAGAAAGTTTGTTTTTCGATTCAAAACAAGATTTTAACGCTTTGAGGAGTTCAAATAACGCGATTTTAGATCATTTGTATCGTATCTTTTACTACATAACTTTTCACCAAATTTCACAAACACTAAGAAAGATTGTTTTTCGATTCAAAACAAGATTTTAACGCTTTCAGGAGTTCAAATAACGTGTTTTTAGATCATCTGTATCGTATCTTTTACTACATAACTTTTCACCAAATTTCACAAACACTAAGAAATTTTATTTTTCGATTCAAAACAAGATTTTAACGCTTTGAGGAGTCCAAATAACGTGTTTTTAGATCAATTGTATCGTATCTTTTACTACATAACTTTTCACCAAATTTCACAAACACTAAGAAAGTTTGTTTTTCGATTCAAAACAAGATTTTGACGCTTTGAGGAGTTCAAATAACATGTTTTTAGATCATTTGTATCGTATCTTTCACTACATAACTTTTCACCAAATTTCACAAACACTAAGAAAGTTTGTTTTTCTATTGAAAACAAGTTTTTAACGCTTTGAGGAGTTCAAATAACGTGTTTTAAGATCATTTGTATCGTATCTTTTACTACATAACTTTCCACCAAATTTCACAAACACTAAGAAAGTTTGTTCTTCGATTCAAAACAAGATTTTAACGCTTTGAGGAGTTCAAATAACGTGTTTTTAGATCATTTGTATCGTATCTTTCACTACATAACTTTTCACCAAATTTCACAAACACTAAGAAAGATTGTTATTCGATTTCAAAACAAGATTTTAATGCTTTGAGGAGTACAAATAACGTGTTTTTAGATCATTTGTATCGTATCTCTTACTACAAAACTTTTCACCAAATTTCACAAACACTAAGAAAGTTTGTTTTTCGATTCAAAACAAGATTTTAACGCTTTGAGGAGTTCAAATAACATGTTTTTAGATCATTTGTATCGTATCTTTCACTACATAACTTTTCACCAAATTTCACAAACACTGAGAAAGTTTGTTTTTCGATTCAAAACAAGATTTTAACGCTTTGAGGAGTTCAAATAACGTGTTTTTAGATCATTTGTATCGTATCTTTTACTACATAACTTTTCACCAAATTTCACAAACACTAAGAAAGTTTGTTTTTCGATTCAAAACAAGATTTTAACGCTTTGAGGAGTTCAAATAACATGTTTTTAGATCATTTGTATCGTATCTTTCACTACTTAACTTTTCACCAAATTTCACAAACACTGAGAAAGTTTGTTTTTCGATTCAAAACAAGATTTTAACGCTTTGAGGAGTTCAAATAACGTGTTTTTAGATCATTTGTATCGTATCTTTTACTACATAACTTTTCACCAAATTTCACAAACACTAAGAAAGTTTGTTTTTCTATTCAAAACAAGTTTTTAACGCTTTGAGGAGCTCAAATAACGTGTTTTTAGATCATTTGTATCGTATCTTTTGGTACATAATTTTTCACCAAATTTCACAAACACTAAGAAAGTTTGTTTTTCGATTCAAAACAAGATTTTAACGCTTTGAGGAGTTCAAATAACGTGTTTTTAGATCATTTGTATCGTATCTTTTACTACATAACTTTTCACCAAATTTCACAAACACTGAGAAAGTTTGTTTTTCGATTCAAAACAAGATTTTAACGCTTTGAGGAGTTCAAATAACGCGATTTTAGATCATTTGTATCGTATCTTTTACTACATAACTTTTCACCAAATTTCACAAACACTAAGAAAGATTGTTTTTCGATTCAAAACAAGATTTTAACGCTTTCAGGAGTTCAAATAACGTGTTTTTAGATCATCTGTATCGTATATTTTACTACATAACTTTTCACCAAATTTCACAAACACTAAGAAATTTTATTTTTCGATTCAAAACAAGATTTTAACGCTTTGAGGAGTCCAAATAACGTGTTTTTAGATCAATTGTATCGTATCTTTTACTACATAACTTTTCACCAAATTTCACAAACACTAAGAAAGTTTGTTTTTCGATTCAAAACAAGATTTTGACGCTTTGAGGAGTTCAAATAACATGTTTTTAGATCATTTGTATCGTATCTTTCACTACATAACTTTTCACCAAATTTCACAAACACTAAGAAAGTTTGTTTTTCTATTGAAAACAAGTTTTTAACGCTTTGAGGAGTTCAAATAACGTGTTTTAAGATCATTTGTATCGTATCTTTTACTACATAACTTTTCACCAAATTTCACAAACACTAAGAAAGTTTGTTCTTCGATTCAAAACAAGATTTTAACGCTTTGAGGAGTTCAAATAACGTGTTTTTAGATCATTTGTATCGTATCTTTCACTACATAACTTTTCACCAAATTTCACAAACACTAAGAAAGATTGTTATTCGATTTCAAAACAAGATTTTAATGCTTTGAGGATTACAAATAACGTGTTTTTAGATCATTTGTATCGTATCTCTTACTACAAAACTTTTCACCAAATTTCACAAACACTAAGAAAGTTTGTTTTTCGATTCAAAACAAGATTTTAACGCTTTCAGGAGTTCAAATAACGTGTCTTTAGATCATTTGTATCGTATCTTTCACTACATAACTTTTCACCAAATTTCACAAACACTAAGAAAGTTTGTTATTCGATTTCAAAACAAGATTTTAATGCTTTGAGGAGTTAAAATAACTTGTTTTTAGATAAATTGTATCGTATCTTTTACTACATAACTTTTCACGAAATTTCACAAACACTAAGAAATTTTGTTTTTCGATTCAAAACAAGATTTTAACGCTTTGAGGAGTTCAAATAACGTGTTTTTAGATCATTTGGATCGTATCTCTTACTACATAACTTTTCACCAAATTTCACAAACACTGAGAACTTTTGTTTTTCGATTCAAAACAAGATTTTAACGCTTTGAGGAGTTCAAATAACGTGTTTTTAGATCATTTGTATCGTATCTTTTACTACATAACTTTTCACCAAATTTCACAAACACTAAGAAAGTTTGTTTTTCGATTCAAAACAAGATTTTAACGCTTTGAGGAGTTCAAATAACGTGTTTTTAGATCATTTGTATCGTATCTTTCACTACATAACTTTTCACCAAATTTCACAAACACTAAGAAAGATTGTTATTCGATTTCAAAACAAGATTTTAATGCTTTGAGGAGTACAAATAACGTGTTTTTAGATCATTTGTATCGTATCTCTTACTACAAAACTTTTCACCAAATTTCACAAACACTAAGAAAGTTTGTTTTTCGATTCAAAACAAGATTTTAACGCTTTGAGGAGTTCAAATAACGTGTTTTTAGATCATTTGTATCGTATCTCTTACTACATAACTTTTCACCAAATTTCACAAACATTAAGAAAGTTTGTTTTTCGATTCAAAACAAGATTTTAACGCTTTCAGGAGTTCAAATAACGTGTTTTTAGATCATTTGTATCGTATCTTTTACTACATAACTTTTCACCAAATTTCACAAACACTAAGAAAGTTTGTTTTTCGATTCAAAACAAGATTTTAACGCTTTTAGGAGTTCAAATAACATGTTTTTAGATCATTTGTATCGTATCTTTCACTACATAACTTTTCACCAAATTTCACAAACACTGAGAAAGTTTGTTTTTCGATTCAAAACAAGATTTTAACGCTTTGAGGAGTTCAAATAACGTGTTTTTAGATCATTTGTATCGTATCTTTTACTACATAACTTTTCACCAAATTTCACAAACACTAAGAAAGTTTGTTTTTCGATTCAAAACAAGATTTTAACGCTTTGAGGAGTTCAAATAACATGTTTTTAGATCATTTGTATCGTATCTTTCACTACTTAACTTTTCACCAAATTTCACAAACACTGAGAAAGTTTGTTTTTCGATTCAAAACAAGATTTTAACGCTTTGAGGAGTTCAAATAACGTGTTTTTAGATCATTTGTATCGTATCTTTTACTACATAACTTTTCACCAAATTTCACAAACACTAAGAAAGTTTGTTTTTCTATTCAAAACAAGTTTTTAACGCTTTGAGGAGCTCAAATAACGTGTTTTTAGATCATTTGTATCGTATCTTTTGGTACATAATTTTTCACCAAATTTCACAAACACTAAGAAAGTTTGTTTTTCGATTCAAAACAAGATTTTAACGCTTTGAGGAGTTCAAATAACGTGTTTTTAGATCATTTGTATCGTATCTTTTACTACATAACTTTTCACCAAATTTCACAAACACTGAGAAAGTTTGTTTTTCGATTCAAAACAAGATTTTAACGCTTTGAGGAGTTCAAATAACGCGATTTTAGATCATTTGTATCGTATCTTTTACTACATAACTTTTCACCAAATTTCACAAACACTAAGAAAGATTGTTTTTCGATTCAAAACAAGATTTTAACGCTTTCAGGAGTTCAAATAACGTGTTTTTAGATCATCTGTATCGTATCTTTTACTACATAACTTTTCACCAAATTTCACAAACACTAAGAAATTTTATTTTTCGATTCAAAACAAGATTTTAACGCTTTGAGGAGTCCAAATAACGTGTTTTTAGATCAATTGTATCGTATCTTTTACTACATAACTTTTCACCAAATTTCACAAACACTAAGAAAGTTTGTTTTTCGATTCAAAACAAGATTTTGACGCTTTGAGGAGTTCAAATAACATGTTTTTAGATCATTTGTATCGTATCTTTCACTACATAACTTTTCACCAAATTTCACAAACACTAAGAAAGTTTGTTTTTCTATTGAAAACAAGTTTTTAACGCTTTGAGGAGTTCAAATAACGTGTTTTAAGATCATTTGTATCGTATCTTTTACTACATAACTTTTCACCAAATTTCACAAACACTAAGAAAGTTTGTTCTTCGATTCAAAACAAGATTTTAACGCTTTGAGGAGTTCAAATAACGTGTTTTTAGATCATTTGTATCGTATCTTTCACTACATAACTTTTCACCAAATTTCACAAACACTAAGAAAGATTGTTATTCGATTTCAAAACAAGATTTTAATGCTTTGAGGAGTACAAATAACGTGTTTTTAGATCATTTGTATCGTATCTCTTACTACAAAACTTTTCACCAAATTTCACAAACACTAAGAAAGTTTGTTTTTCGATTCAAAACAAGATTTTAACGCTTTCAGGAGTTCAAATAACGTGTTTTTAGATCATTTGTATCGTTTCTTTCACTACATAACTTTTCACCAAATTTCACAAACACTAAGAAAGTTTGTTATTCGATTTCAAAACAAGATTTTAATGCTTTGAGGAGTTAAAATAACTTGTTTTTAGATAAATTGTATCGTATCTTTTACTACATAACTTTTCACGAAATTTCACAAACACTAAGAAAGTTTGTTTTTCGATTCAAAACAAGATTTTAACGCTTTGAGGAGTTCAAATAACGTGTTTTTAGATCATTTGGATCGTATCTCTTACTACATAACTTTTCACCAAATTTCACAAACACTGAGAAAGTTTGTTTTTCGATTCAAAACAAGATTTTAACTCTTTGAGGAGTTCAAATAACGTGTTTTTAGATCATTTGTATCGTATCTTTCACTACATAACTTTTCACCAAATTTCACAAACACTAAGAAAGATTGTTATTCGATTTCAAAACAAGATTTTAATGCTTTGAGGAGTACAAATAACGTGTTTTTAGATCATTTGTATCGTATCTCTTACTACAAAACTTTTCACCAAATTTCACAAACACTAAGAAAGTTTGTTTTTCGATTCAAAACAAGATTTTAACGCTTTCAGGAGTTCAAATAACGTGTTTTTAGATCATTTGTATCGTATCTTTTACTACATAACTTTTCACCAAATTTCACAAACACTAAGAAAGTTTGTTTTTCGATTCAAAACAAGATTTTAACGCTTTCAGGAGTTCAAATAACGTGTTTTTAGAACATTTGTATCGTATCTTTCACTACATAACTTTTCACCAAATTTCACAAACACTAAGAAAGTTTGTTATTCGATTTCAAAACAAGATTTTAATGCTTTGAGGAGTTAAAATAACTTGTTTTTAGATAAATTGTATCGTATCTTTTACTACAAAACTTTTCACCAAATTTCACAAACACTAAGAAATTTTGTTTTTCGATTCAAAACAAGATTTTAACGCTTTGAGGAGTTCAAATAACGTGTTTTTAGATCATTTGTATCGTATCTTTTACTACATAACTTTTCACCAAATTTCACAAACACTAAGAAAGTTTGTTTTTCGATTCAAAACAAGATTTTAACGCTTTGAGGAGTTCAAATAACGTGTTTTTAGATCATTTGTATCGTATCTTTCACTACTTAACTTTTCACCAAATTTCACAAACACTAAGAAAGTTTGTTTTTCTATTCAAAACAAGTTTTTAACGCTTTGAGGAGCTCAAATAACGTGTTTTTAGATCATTTGTATCGTATCTTTTGGTACATAATTTTTCACCAAATTTCACAAACACTAAGAAAGTTTGTTTTTCGATTCAAAACAAGATTTTAACGCTTTGAGGAGTTCAAATAACGTGTTTTTAGATCATTTGGATCGTATCTCTTACTACATAACTTTTCACCAAATTTCACAAACACTGAGAAAGTTTGTTTTTCGATTCAAAACAAGATTTTAACGCTTTGAGGAGTTCAAATAACATGTTTTTAGATCATTTGTATCGTATCTTTCACTACATAACTTTTCACCAAATTTCACAAACACTAAGAAAGATTGTTATTCGATTTCAAAACAAGATTTTAATGCTTTGAGGAGTAAAAATAACGTGTTTTTAGATCATTTGTATCGTATCTCTTACTACAAAACTTTTCACCAAATTTCACAAACACTAAGAAAGTTTGTTTTTCGATTCAAAACAAGATTTTAACGCTTTCAGGAGTTCAAATAACGTGTTTTTAGATCATTTGTATCGTATCTTTCACTACATAACTTTTCACCAAATTTCACAAACACTAAGAAAGTTTGTTATTCGATTTCAAAACAAGATTTTAATGCTTTGAGGAGTTAAAATAACTTGTTTTTAGATAAATTGTATCGTATCTTTTACTACATAACTTTTCACCAAATTTTACAAACACTAAGAAATTTTGTTTTTCGATTCAAAACAAGATTTTAACGCTTTGAGGAGTTCAAATAACGTGTTTTTAGATCATTTGTATCGTATCTCTTACTACATAACTTTTCACCAAATTTCACAAACACTAAGAACTTTTGTTTTTCGATTCAAAACAAGATTTTAACGCTTTGAGGAGTTCAAATAACGTGTTTTTAGATCATTTGTATCGTATCTTTTACTACATAACTTTTCACCAAATTTCACAAACACTAAGAAAGTTTGTTTTTCGATTCAAAACAAGATTTTAACGCTTTGAGGAGTTCAAATAACGTGTTTTTAGATCATTTGTATCGTATCTTTCACTACATAACTTTTCACCAAATTTCACAAACACTAAGAAAGATTGTTATTCGATTTCAAAACAAGATTTTAATGCTTTGAGGAGTACAAATAACGTGTTTTTAGATCATTTGTATCGTATCTCTTACTACAAAACTTTTCACCAAATTTCACAAACACTAAGAAAGTTTGTTTTTCGATTCAAAACAAGATTTTAACGCTTTGAGGAGTTCAAATAACGTGTTTTTAGATCATTTGTATCGTATCTCTTACTACATAACTTTTCACCAAATTTCACAAACACTAAGAAAGTTTGTTTTTCGATTCAAAACAAGATTTTAACGCTTTCAGGAGTTCAAATAACGTGTTTTTAGATCATTTGTATCGTATCTTTTACTACATAACTTTTCACCAAATTTCACAAACACTAAGAAAGTTTGTTTTTCGATTCAAAACAAGATTTTAACGCTTTGAGGAGTTCAAATAACATGTTTTTAGATCATTTGTATCGTATCTTTCACTACATAACTTTTCACCAAATTTCACAAACACTGAGAAAGTTTGTTTTTCGATTCAAAACAAGATTTTAACGCTTTGAGGAGTTCAAATAACGTGTTTTTAGATCATTTGTATCGTATCTTTTACTACATAACTTTTCACCAAATTTCACAAACACTAAGAAAGTTTGTTTTTCGATTCAAAACAAGATTTTAACGCTTTGAGGAGTTCAAATAACATGTTTTTAGATCATTTGTATCGTATCTTTCACTACTTAACTTTTCACCAAATTTCACAAACACTGAGAAAGTTTGTTTTTCGATTCAAAACAAGATTTTAACGCTTTGAGGAGTTCAAATAACGTGTTTTTAGATCATTTGTATCGTATCTTTTACTACATAACTTTTCACCAAATTTCACAAACACTAAGAAAGTTTGTTTTTCTATTCAAAACAAGTTTTTAACGCTTTGAGGAGCTCAAATAACGTGTTTTTAGATCATTTGTATCGTATCTTTTGGTACATAATTTTTCACCAAATTTCACAAACACTAAGAAAGTTTGTTTTTCGATTCAAAACAAGATTTTAACGCTTTAAGGAGTTCAAATAACTTGTTTTTAGATCATTTGTATCGTATCTTTTACTACATAACTTTTCACCAAATTTCACAAACACTGAGAAAGTTTGTTTTTCGATTCAAAACAAGATTTTAACGCTTTGAGGAGTTCAAATAACGCGATTTTAGATCATTTGTATCGTATCTTTTACTACATAACTTTTCACCAAATTTCACAAACACTAAGAAAGATTGTTTTTCGATTCAAAACAAGATTTTAACGCTTTCAGGAGTTCAAATAACGTGTTTTTAGATCATCTGTATCGTATCTTTTACTACATAACTTTTCACCAAATTTCACAAACACTAAGAAATTTTATTTTTCGATTCAAACCAAGATTTTAACGCTTTGAGGAGTCCAAATAACGTGTTTTTAGATCAATTGTATCGTATCTTTTACTACATAACTTTTCACCAAATTTCACAAACACTAAGAAAGTTTGTTTTTCGATTCAAAACAAGATTTTGACGCTTTGAGGAGTTCAAATAACATGTTTTTAGATCATTTGTATCGTATCTTTCACTACATAACTTTTCACCAAATTTCACAAACACTAAGAAAGTTTGTTTTTCTATTGAAAACAAGTTTTTAACGCTTTGAGGAGTTCAAATAACGTGTTTTAAGATCATTTGTATCGTATCTTTTACTACATAACTTTTCACCAAATTTCACAAACACTAAGAAAGTTTGTTCTTCGATTCAAAACAAGATTTTAACGCTTTGAGGAGTTCAAATAACGTGTTTTTAGATCATTTGTATCGTATCTTTCACTACATAACTTTTCACCAAATTTCACAAACACTAAGAAAGATTGTTATTCGATTTCAAAACAAGATTTTAATGCTTTGAGGAGTACAAATAACGTGTTTTTAGATCATTTGTATCGTATCTCTTACTACAAAACTTTTCACCAAATTTCACAAACACTAAGAAAGTTTGTTTTTCGATTCAAAACAAGATTTTAACGCTTTCAGGAGTTCAAATAACGTGTTTTTAGATCATTTGTATCGTATCTTTCACTACATAACTTTTCACCAAATTTCACAAACACTAAGAAAGTTTGTTATTCGATTTCAAAACAAGATTTTAATGCTTTGAGGAGTTAAAATAACTTGTTTTTAGATAAATTGTATCGTATCTTTTACTACATTACTTTTCACGAAATTTCACAAACACTAAGAAATTTTGTTTTTCGATTCAAAACAAGATTTTAACGCTTTGAGGAGTTCAAATAACGTGTTTTTAGATCATTTGGATCGTATCTCTTACTACATAACTTTTCACCAAATTTCACAAACACTGAGAAAGTTTGTTTTTCGATTCAAAACAAGATTTTAACTCTTTGAGGAGTTCAAATAACGTGTTTTTAGATCATTTGTATCGTATCTTTCACTACATAACTTTTCACCAAATTTCACAAACACTAAGAAAGATTGTTATTCGATTTCAAAACAAGATTTTAATGCTTTGAGGAGTACAAATAACGTGTTTTTAGATCATTTGTATCGTATCTCTTACTACAAAACTTTTCACCAAATTTCACAAACACTAAGAAAGTTTGTTTTTCGATTCAAAACAAGATTTTAACGCTTTCAGGAGTTCAAATAACGTGTTTTTAGATCATTTGTATCGTATCTTTCACTACATAACTTTTCACCAAATTTCACAAACACTAAGAAAGTTTGTTATTCGATTTCAAAACAAGATTTTAATGTTTGAGGAGTTAAAATAACTTGTTTTTAGATAAATTGTATCGTATCTTTTACTACAAAACTTTTCACCAAATTTCACAAACACTAAGAAATTTTGTTTTTCGATTCAAAACAAGATTTTAACGCTTTGAGGAGTTCAAATAACGTGTTTTTAGATCATTTGTATCGTATCTTTTACTACATAACTTTTCACCAAATTTCACAAACACTAAGAAAGTTTGTTTTTCGATTCAAAACAAGATTTTAACGCTTTGAGGAGTTCAAATAACGTGTTTTTAGATCATTTGTATCGTATCTTTCACTACTTAACTTTTCACCAAATTTCACAAACACTAAGAAAGTTTGTTTTTCTATTCAAAACAAGTTTTTAACGCTTTGAGGAGCTCAAATAACATGTTTTTAGATCATTTGTATCGTATCTTTTGGTACATAATTTTTCACCAAATTTCACAAACACTAAGAAAGTTTGTTTTTCGATTCAAAACAAGATTTTAACGCTTTGAGGAGTTCAAATAACGTGTTTTTAGATCATTTGGATCGTATCTCTTACTACATAACTTTTCACCAAATTTCACAAACACTGAGAAAGTTTGTTTTTCGATTCAAAACAAGATTTTAACGCTTTGAGGAGTTCAAATAACATGTTTTTAGATCATTTGTATCGTATCTTTCACTACATAACTTTTCACCAAATTTCACAAACACTAAGAAAGATTGTTATTCGATTTCAAAACAAGATTTTAATGCTTTGAGGAGTAAAAATAACGTGTTTTTAGATCATTTGTATCGTATCTCTTACTACAAAACTTTTCACCAAATTTCACAAACACTAAGAAAGTTTGTTTTTCGATTCAAAACAAGATTTTAACGCTTTCAGGAGTTCAAATAACGTGTTTTTAGATCATTTGTATCGTATCTTTCACTACATAACTTTTCACCAAATTTCACAAACACTAAGAAAGTTTGTTATTCGATTTCAAAACAAGATTTTAATGCTTTGAGGAGTTAAAATAACTTGTTTTTAGATAAATTGTATCGTATCTTTTACTACATAACTTTTCACCAAATTTTACAAACACTAAGAAATTTTGTTTTTCGATTCAAAACAAGATTTTAACGCTTTGAGGAGTTCAAATAACGTGTTTTTAGATCATTTGGATCGTATCTCTTACTACATAACTTTTCACCAAATTTCACAAACACTAAGAACTTTTGTTTTTCGATTCAAAACAAGATTTTAACGCTTTGAGGAGTTCAAATAACGTGTTTTTAGATCATTTGTATCGTATCTTTTACTACATAACTTTTCACCAAATTTCACAAACACTAAGAAAGTTTGTTTTTCGATTCAAAACAAGATTTTAACGCTTTGAGGAGTTCAAATAACGTGTTTTTAGATCATTTGTATCGTATCTTTCACTACATAACTTTTCACCAAATTTCACAAACACTAAGAAAGATTGTTATTCGATTTCAAAACAAGATTTTAATGCTTTGAGGAGTACAAATAACGTGTTTTTAGATCATTTGTATCGTATCTCTTACTACAAAACTTTTCACCAAATTTCACAAACACTAAGAAAGTTAGTTTTTCGATTCAAAACAAGATTTTAACGCTTTGAGGAGTTCAAATAACGTGTTTTTAGATCATTTGTATCGTATCTCTTACTACATAACTTTTCATCAAATTTCACAAACACTAAGAAAGTTTGTTTTTCGATTCAAAACAAGATTTTAACGCTTTCAGGAGTTCAAATAACGTGTTTTTAGATCATTTGTATCGTATCTTTTACTACATAACTTTTCACCAAATTTCACAAACACTAAGAAAGTTTGTTTTTCGATTCAAAACAAGATTTTAACGCTTTGAGTAGTTCAAATAACATGTTTTTAGATCATTTGTATCGTATCTTTCACTACATAACTTTTCACCAAATTTCACAAACACTGAGAAAGTTTGTTTTTCGATTCAAAACAAGATTTTAACGCTTTGAGGAGTTCAAATAACGTGTTTTTAGATCATTTGTATCATATCTTTTACTACATAACTTTTCACCAAATTTCACAAACACTAAGAAAGTTTGTTTTTCGATTCAAAACAAGATTTTAACGCTTTGAGGAGTTCAAATAACATGTTTTTAGATCATTTGTATCGTATCTTTCACTACTTAACTTTTCACCAAATTTCACAAACACTGAGAAAGTTTGTTTTTCGATTCAAAACAAGATTTTAACGCTTTGAGGAGTTCAAATAACGTGTTTTTAGATCATTTGTATCGTATCTTTTACTACATAACTTTTCACCAAATTTCACAAACACTAAGAAAGTTTGTTTTTCTATTCAAAACAAGTTTTTAACGCTTTGAGGAGCTCAAATAACGTGTTTTTAGATCATTTGTATCGTATCTTTTGGTACATAATTTTTCACCAAATTTCACAAACACTAAGAAAGTTTGTTTTTCGATTCAAAACAAGATTTTAACGCTTTGAGGAGTTCAAATAACTTGTTTTTAGATCATTTGTATCGTATCTTTTACTACATAACTTTTCACCAAATTTCACAAACACTGAGAAAGTTTGTTTTTCGATTCAAAACAAGATTTTAACGCTTTGAGGAGTTCAAATAACGCGATTTTAGATCATTTGTATCGTATCTTTTACTACATAACTTTTCACCAAATTTCACAAACACTAAGAAAGATTGTTTTTCGATTCAAAACAAGATTTTAACGCTTTCAGGAGTTCAAATAACGTGTTTTTAGATCATCTGTATCGTATCTTTTACTACATAACTTTTCACCAAATTTCACAAACACTAAGAAATTTTATTTTTCGATTCAAAACAAGATTTTAACGCTTTGAGGAGTCCAAATAACGTGTTTTTAGATCAATTGTATCGTATCTTTTACTACATAACTTTTCACCAAATTTCACAAACACTAAGAAAGTTTGTTTTTCGATTCAAAACAAGATTTTGACGCTTTGAGGAGTTCAAATAACATGTTTTTAGATCATTTGTATCGTATCTTTCACTACATAACTTTTCACCAAATTTCACAAACACTAAGAAAGTTTGTTTTTCTATTGAAAACAAGTTTTTAACGCTTTGAGGAGTTCAAATAACGTGTTTTAAGATCATTTGTATCGTATCTTTTACTACACAACTTTTCACCAAATTTCACAAACACTAAGAAAGTTTGTTCTTCGATTCAAAACAAGATTTTAACGCTTTGAGGAGTTCAAATAACGTGTTTTTAGATCATTTGTATCGTATCTTTTACTAAATAACTTTTCACCAAATTTCACAAACACTAAGAAAGATTGTTATTCGATTTCAAAACAAGATTTTAATGCTTTGAGGAGTACAAATAACGTGTTTTTAGATCATTTGTATCGTATCTCTTACTAAAAAACTTTTCACCAAATTTCACAAACACTAAGAAAGTTTGTTTTTCGATTCAAAACAAGATTTTAACGCTTTCAGGAGTTCAAATAACGTGTTTTTAGATCATTTGTATCGTATCTTTCACTACATAACTTTTCACCAAATTTCACAAACACTAAGAAAGTTTGTTATTCGATTTCAAAACAAGATTTTAATGCTTTGAGGAGTTAAAATAACTTGTTTTTAGATAAATTGTATCGTATCTTTTACTACATAAGTTTTCACGAAATTTCACAAACACTAAGAAATTTTGTTTTTCGATTCAAAACAAGATTTTAACGCTTTGAGGAGTTCAAATAACGTGTTTTTAGATCATTTGGATCGTATCTCTTACTACATAACTTTTCACCAAATTTCACAAACACTGAGAAAGTTTGTTTTTCGATTCAAAACAAGATTTTAACTCTTTGAGGAGTTCAAATAACGTGTTTTTAGATCATTTGTATCGTATCTTTCACTACATAACTTTTCACCAAATTTCACAAACACTAAGAAAGATTGTTATTCGATTTCAAAACAAGATTTTAATGCTTTGAGGAGTACAAATAACGTGTTTTTAGATCATTTGTATCGTATCTCTTACTACAAAACTTTTCACCAAATTTCACAAACACTAAGAAAGTTTGTTTTTCGATTCAAAACAAGATTTTAACGCTTTCAGGAGTTCAAATAACGTGTTTTTAGATCATTTGTATCGTATCTTTCACTACATAATTTTTCACCAAATTTCACAAACACTAAGAAAGTTTGTTATTCGATTTCAAAACAAGATTTTAATGCTTTGAGGAGTTAAAATAACTTGTTTTTAGATAAATTGTATCGTATCTTTTACTACAAAACTTTTCACCAAATTTCACAAACACTAAGAAATTTTGTTTTTCGATTCAAAACAAGATTTTAACGCTTTGAGGAGTTCAAATAACGTGTTTTTAGATCATTTGTATCGTATCTTTTACTACATAACTTTTCACCAAATTTCACAAACACTAAGAAAGTTTGTTTTTCGATTCAAAACAAGATTTTAACGCTTTGAGGAGTTCAAATAACGTGTTTTTAGATCATTTGTATCGTATCTTTCACTACTTAACTTTTCACCAAATTTCACAAACACTAAGAAAGTTTGTTTTTCTATTCAAAACAAGTTTTTAACGCTTTGAGGAGCTCAAATAACGTGTTTTTAGATCATTTGTATCGTATCTTTTGGTACATAATTTTTCACCAAATTTCACAATGTTTTTCGATTCAAAACAAGATTTTAACTCTTTGAGGAGTTCGAATAACGTGTTTTTAGATCAATTGTATCGTATCTTTTACTACATAACTTTTCACCAAATTTCACAAACACTAGGAAAGTTTGTTTTTCGATTCAAAACAAGATTTTAACGCTTTCAGGAGTCCAAATAACGTGTTTTTAGATCAATTGTATCGTATCTTTTACTACATAACTTTTCACCAAATTTCACAAAAACTAGGAAAGTTTGTTTTTCGATTCAAAACAAGATTTTAACGCTTTGAGGAGCTCAAATAACGTGTTTTTAGATCAATTGTATCGTATCTTTTACTACATAACTTTTCACCAAATTTCACAAACACTAAGAAAGTTTGTTTTTCGATTCAAAACAAGATTTTAACGCTTTGAGGAGTTCAAATAACATGTTTTTAGATTATTTGTATCGTATCTTTTACTACATAACTTTTCACGAAACTTCACAAACACTAAGAAAGTTTGTTTTTCGATTCAAAACAAGATTTTAACGCTTTGAGGAGTTCAAATAACGTGTTTTTAGATCATTTGTATCGTATCTTTCACTACATAACTTTTCACCAAATTTCACAAACACTAAGAAAGTTTGTTATTCGATTTCAAAACAAGATTTTAACGCTTTGAGGAGTTCAAATAACGTGTTTTTCGACAAATTGTATCGTATCTTTTACTACATAACATTTCACCAAATTTCACAAACACTAAGAAAGTTTGTTTTTCGATTCAAAACAAGATTTTAACTCTTTGAGGAGTTCAAATAACGAATTTTTAGATCAATTGTATCGTATCTTTTACTACATAACTTTTCACCAAATTTCACAAACACTAAGAAAGTTTGTTTTTCGATTCAAAACAAGATTTTAACGCTTTGAGGAGTTCAAATAACGTGTTTTTAGATCATTTGTATCGTATCTTTCACTACATAACTTTTCACCAAATTTCACAAACACTAAGAAAGTTTGTTATTCGATTTCAAAACAAGATTTTAACGCTTTGAGGAGTTTAAATAACGTGTTTTTAGACAAATTGTATCGTATCTTTTACTACATAACATTTCACCAAATTTCACAAACACTAAGAAAGTTTGTGTTTTTCGATTCAAAACAAGATTTTAACTCTTTGAGGAGTTCAAATAACGTGTTTTTACATCAATTGTATCGTATCTTTTACTACATAACTTTTCACGAAATTTCACAAACACTAAGAAAGTTTGTTTTTCGATTCAAAACAAGATTTTAACGCTTTGAGGAGTTCAAATAACGTGTTTTTAGATCATTTGTATCGTATCTTTCACTACATAACTTTTCACCAAATTTCACAAACACTAAGAAAGTTTGTTTTTCGATTCAAAACAAGATTTTAACGCTTTGAGGAGTTCAAATAACGTGTTTTTAGATCATTTGTATCGTATCTTTCACTACATAACTTTTCACCAAATTTCACAAACACTAAGAAAGTTTGTTTTTCGATTCAAAACAAGATTTTAACTCTTTGAGGAGTTCGAATAACGTGTTTTTATTAGATCAATTGTATCGTATCTTTTACTACATAACTTTTCACCAAATTTCACAAACACTAAGAAAGTTTGTTTTTCGATTCAAAACAAGATTTTCACGCTTTGAGGAGTTCAAATAACGTGTTTTTAGATCATTTGTATCGTATCTTTCACTACATAACTTTTCACCAAATTTCACAAACACTAAGAAAGTTTGTTTTTCGATTCAAAACAAGATTTTAACTCTTTGAGGAGTTCAAATAACGTGTTTTTAGATCAATTGTATCGTATCTTTTACTACATAACTTTTCACCAAATTTCACAAACACTAAGAAAGTTTGTTTTTCGATTCAAAACAAGATTTTAACGCTTTGAGGAGTTCAAATAACGTGTTTTTAGATCAATTGTATCGTATCTTTTACTACATAACTTTTCACCAAATTTCACAAACACTAAGAAAGTTTGTTTTTCGATTCAAAACAAGATTTTAACTCTTTGAGGAGTTCAAATAACGTGTTTTTAGATCAATTGTACCGTATCTTTTACTACATAACTTTTCACCAAATTTCACAAACACTAAGAAACTTTGTTTTTCGATTTAAAACAAGATTTTAACGCTTTGAGGAGTTCAAATAACGTGTTTTTAGATCATTTGTATCGTATCTTTCACTACATAACTTTTCACCAAATTTCACAAACACTAAGAAAGTTTGTTATTCGATTTCAAAACAAGATTTTAACGCTTTGAGCAGTTCAAATAACGTGTTTTTAGACAAATTGTATCGTATCTTTTACTACATAACATTTCACCAAATTTCACAAACACTAAGAAAGATTGTTTTTCGATTCAAAACAAGATTTTAACTCTTTGAGGAGTACAAATAACGTGTTTTTAGATCAATTGTATCGTATCTTTTACTACATAACTTTTCACCAAATTTCACAAACACTAAGAAAGTTTGTTTTTCGATTCGAAACAAGATTTTAACGCTTTGAGGAGTTCAAATAACGTGTTTTTAGATCATTTGTATCGTATCTTTCACTACATAACTTTTCCCCAAATTTCACAAACACTAAGAAAGTTTGTTTTTCGATTCAAAACAAGATTTTAACTCTTTGAGGAGTTCGAATAACGTGTTTTTAGATCAATTGTATCGTATCTTTTACTACATAACTTTTCACCAAATTTCACAAACACTAAGAAAGTTTGTTTTTCGATTCAAAACAAGATTTTCACGCTTTGAGGAGTTCAAATAACGTGTTTTTAGATCATTTGTATCGTATCTTTCACTACATAACTTTTCACCAAATTTCACAAACACTAAGAAAGTTTGTTTTTCGATTCAAAACAAGATTTTAACGCTTTGAGGAGTTCTAATAACGTGATTTTAGATCATTTGTATCGTATCTTTCACTACATAACTTTTCACCAAATTTGTATCGTATCTTTCACTACATAACTTTTCACCAAATTTCACAAACACTAAGAAAGTTTGTTTTTCGATTCAAAACAAGATTTTAACGCTTTGAGGAGTTCAAATAACGTGTTTTTAGATCATTTGTATCGTATCTTTCACTACATAACTTTTCACCAAATTTCACAAACACTAAGAAAGTTTGTTTTTCGATTCAAAACAAGATTTTAACACTTTGAGGAGTTCAAATAACGTGTTTTTAGATCAATTGTATCGTATCTTTTACTACATAACTTTTCACCAAATTTCACAAACACTAAGAAAATTTGTTTTTCGATTCAAAACAAGATTTTAACGCTTTGAGGAGTTCAAATAACGTGTTTTTAGATCATTTGTATCGTATCTTTCACTACATAACTTTTCACCAAATTTCACAAACACTAAGAAAGTTTGTTTTTCGATTCAAAACAAGATTTTAACGCTTTGAGGAGTTCAAATAACATGTTTTTAGATCATTTGTATCGTATCTTTTACTACATCACTTTTCACCAAATTTCACAAACACTAAGAAAGTTTGTTTTTCGATTCAAAACAAGATTTTAACGCTTTCAGGAGTCCAAATAACGTGTTTTTAGATCAATTGTATCGTATCTTTTACTACATAACTTTTCACCAAATTTCACAAACACTAAGAAAGTTTGTTTTTTGATTCAAAACAAGATTTTAACGCTTTCAGGAGTTCAAATAACGTGTTTTTAGATCAATTGTATCGTATCTTTTACTTCATAACTTTTCACCAAATTTCACAAAAACTAGGAAAGTTTGTTTTTCGATTCAAAACAAGATTTTAACGCTTTGAGGAGCTCAAATAACGTGTTTTTAGATCAATTGTATCGTATCTTTTACTACATAACTTTTCACCAAATTTCACAAACACTAAGAAGGTTTGTTTTTCGATTCAAAACAAGATTTTAACGCTTTGAGGAGTTCAAATAACATGTTTTTAGATTATTTGTATCGTATCTTTTACTACATAACTTTTCACCAAACTTCACAAACACTAAGAAAGTTTGTTTTTCGATTCAAAACAAGATTTTAACGCTTTGAGGAGTTCAAATAACGTGTTTTTAGATCATTTGTATCGTATCTTTCACTACATAACTTTTCACCAAATTTCACAAACACTAAGAAAGTTTGTTATTCGATTTCAAAACAAGATTTAAACGCTTTGAGGAGTTCAAATAACGTGTTTTTCGACAAATTGTATCGTATCTTTTACTACATAACATTTCACCAAATTTCACAAACACTAAGAAAGTTTGTTTTTCGATTCAAAACAAGATTTTAACTCTTTGAGGAGTTCAAATAACGTGTTTTTAGATCAATTGTATCGTATCTTTTACTACATAACTTTTCACCAAATTTCACAAACACTAAGAAAGTTTGTTTTTCGATTCAAAACAAGATTTTAACGCTTTGAGGAGTTCAAATAACGTGTTTTTAGATCATTTGTATCGTATCTTTCACTACATAACTTTTCACCAAATTTCACAAACACTAAGAAAGTTTGTTATTCGATATCAAAACAAGATTTTAACGCTTTGAGGAGTTTAAATAACGTGTTTTTAGACAAATTGTATCGTATCTTTTACTACATAACATTTCACCAAATTTCACAAACACTAAGAAAGTTTGTTTTTTTCGATTCAAAACAAGATTTTAACTCTTTGAGGAGTTCAAATAACGTGTTTTTACATCAATTGTATCGTATCTTTTACTACATAACTTTTCACCAAATTTCACAAACACTAAGAAAGTTTGTTTTTCGATTCAAAACAAGATTTTAACGCTTTGAGGAGTTCAAATAACGTGTTTTTAGATCATTTGTATCGTATCTTTCACTACATAACTTTTCACCAAATTTCACAAACACTAAGAAAGTTTGTTTTTCGATTCAAAACAAGATTTTAACGCTTTGAGGAGTTCAAATAACGTGTTTTTAGATCATTTGTATCGTATCTTTCACTACATAACTTTTCACCAATTTCACAAACACTAAGAAAGTTTGTTTTTCGATTCAAAACAAGATTTTAACTCTTTGAGGAGTTCGAATAACGTGTTTTTAGATCAATTGTATCGTATCTTTTACTACATAACTTTTCACCAAATTTCACAAACACTAAGAAAGTTTGTTTTTCGATTCAAAACAAGATTTTCACGCTTTGAGGAGTTCAAATAACGTGTTTTTAGATCATTTGTATCGTATCTTTCACTACATAACTTTTCACCAAATTTCACAAACACTAAGAAAGTTTGTTTTTCGATTCAAAACAAGATTTTAACTCTTTGAGGAGTTCAAATAACGTGTTTTTAGATCAATTGTATCGTATCTTTTACTACATAACTTTTCACCAAATTTCACAAACACTAAGAAAGTTTGTTTTTCGATTCAAAACAAGATTTTAACGCTTTGAGGAGTTCAAATAACGTGTTTTTAGATCAATTGTATCGTATCTTTTACTACATAACTTTTCACCAAATTTCACAAACACTAAGAAAGTTTGTTTTTCGATTCAAAACAAGATTTTAACTCTTTGAGGAGTTCAAATAACGTGTTTTTAGATCAATTGTACCGTATCTTTTACTACATAACTTTTCACCAAATTTCACAAACACTAAGAAACTTTGTTTTTCGATTCAAAACAAGATTTTAACGCTTTGAGGAGTTCAAATAACGTGTTTTTAGATCATTTGTATCGTATCTTTTACTACATAACTTTTCACCAAATTTCACAAACACTAAGAAAGTTTGTTTTTCGATTCAAAACAAGATTTTAATGCTTTGAGGAGTTCAAATAACGTGTTTTTAGATCATTTGTATCGTATCTTTCACTACATAACTTTTCACCAAATTTCACAAACACTAAGAAAGTTAGTTTTTCAATTCAAAACAAGATTTTAACGCTTTGAGGAGTTCAAATAACGTGTTTTTAGATCAATTGTATCGTATCTTTTACTACATAACTTTTCACCAAATTTCACAAACACTAAGAAAGTTTGTTTTTCGATTCAAAACAAGATTTTAATTCTTTGAGGAGTTCAAATAACGTGTTTTTAGATCAATTGTATCGTATCTTTTACTACATAACTTTTCACCAAATTTCACAAACACTAAGAAAGTTTGTTTTTCGATTCAAAACAAGATTTTAATGCTTTGAGGAGTTCAAATAACGTGTTTTTAGATCATTTGTATCGTATCTTTCACTACATAACTTTTCACCAAATTTCACAAACACTAAGAAAGTTAGTTTTTCAATTCAAAACAAGATTTTAACGCTTTGAGGAGTTGAAATAACGCGATTTTAGATCATTTGTATCGTATCTTTTACTACATAACTTTTCACCAAATTTCACAAACACTAAGAAAGTTTGTTTTTCGATTCAAAACAAGATTTTAACGCTTTGAGGAGTTCAAATAACATGTTTTTAGATCATTTGTATCGTATCTTTTACTACATAATTTTTCACCAAATTTCACAAACACTAAGAAAGTTTGTTTTTCGATTCAAAACAAGATTTTAACGCTTTCAGGAGTCCAAATAACGTGTTTTTAGATCAATTGTATCGTATCTTTTACTACATAACTTTTCACCAAATTTCACAAACACTAAGAAAGTTTGTTTTTCGATTCAAAACAAGATTTTAACGCTTTCAGGAGTTCAAATAACGTGTTTTTAGATCAATTGTATCGTATCTTTTACTTCATAACTTTTCACCAAATTTCACAAAAACTAGGAAAGTTTGTTTTTCTATTCAAAACAAGTTTTTAACGCTTTGAGGAGCTCAAATAACGTGTTTTTAGATCATTTGTATCGTATCTTTTACTACATAACTTTTCACCAAATTTCACAAACACTAAGAAAGTTTGTTTTTCGATTCAAAACAAGATTTTAACGCTTTGAGGAGTTCAAATAACGGGTTTTTAGATCAATTGTATCGTATCTTTTACTACATAACTTTTCACCAAATTTCACAAACACTAAGGAAGTTTGTTTTTCGATTCAAAACATGATTTTAACGCTTTGAGGAGTTCAAATATCATGTTTTTAGATTATTTGTATCGTATCTTTTACTACATAACTTTTCACCAAACTTCACAAACACTAAGAAAGTTTGTTTTTCGATTCAAAACAAGATTTTAACGCTTTGAGGAGTTCAAATAACGTGTTTTTAGATCATTTGTATCGTATCTTTCACTACATAACTTTTCACCAAATTTCACAAACACTAAGAAAGTTTGTTATTCGATTTCAAAACAAGATTTTAACGCTTTGAGGAGTTCAAATAACGTGTTTTTAGACAAATTGTATCGTATCTTTTACTACATAACTTTTCACCAAATTTCACAAACACTAAGAAAGTTTGTTTTTCGATTCAAAACAAGATTTTAACTCTTTGAGGAGTTTAAATAACGTGTTTTTAGATCAATTGTATCGTATCTTTTACTACATAACTTTTCACTAAATTTCACAAACACTAAGAAAGTTTGTTTTTCGATTCAAAACAAGATTTTAACGCTTTGAGGAGTTCAAATAACGTGTTTTTAGATCATTTGTATCGTATCTTTCACTACATAACTTTTCACCAAATTTCACAAACACTAAGAAAGTTTGTTATTCGATTTCAAAACAAGATTTTAACGCTTTGAGGAGTTCAAATAACGTGTTTTTAGACAAATTGTATCGTATCTATTATTACATAACATTTCACCAAATTTCACAAACACTAAGAAAGTTTGTTTTTCGATTCAAAACAAGATTTTAACTCTTTGAGGAGTTCAAATAACGTGTTTTTAGATCAATTGTATCGTATCTTTTACTACATAACTTTTCACCAAATTTCACAAACACTAAGAAAGTTTGTTTTTCGATTCAAAACAATATTTTAACGCTTTGAGGAGTTCAAATAACGTGTTTTTAGATCATTTGTATCGTATCTTTCACTACATAACTTTTCACCAAATTTCATAAACACTAAGAAAGTTTGTTTTTCGATTCAAAACAAGATTTTAACTCTTTGAGGAGTTCGAATAACGTGTTTTTAGATCAATTGTATCGTATCTTTTACTACATAACTTTTCACCAAATTTCACAAACACTAAGAAAGTTTGTTTTTCGATTCAAAACAAGATTTTCACGCTTTGAGGAGTTCAAATAACATGTTTTTAGATCATTTGTATCGTATCTTTCACTACATAACTTTTCCCCAAATTTCACAAACACTAAGAAAGTTTGTTTTTCGATTCAAAACAAGATTTTAACTCTTTGAGGAGTTCGAATAACGTGTTTTTAGATCAATTGTATCGTATCTTTTACTACATAACTTTTCACCAAATTTCACAAACACTAAGAAAGTTTGTTTTTCGATTCAAAACAAGATTTTCACGCTTTGAGGAGTTCAAATAACGTGTTTTTAGATCATTTGTATCGTATCTTTCACTACATAACTTTTCACCAAATTTCACAAACACTAAGAAAGTTTGTTTTTCGATTCAAAACAAGATTTTAACTCTTTGAGGAGTTCAAATAACGTGTTTTTAGATCAATTGTATCGTATCTTTTACTACATAACTTTTCACCAAATTTCACAAACACTAAGAAAGTTTGTTTTTCGATTCAAAACAAGATTTTAACGCTTTGAGGAGTTCAAATAACGTGTTTTTAGATCAATTGTATCGTATCTTTTACTACATAACTTTTCACCAAATTTCACAAACACTAAGAAAGTTTGTTTTTCGATTCAAAACAAGATTTTAATTCTTTGAGGAGTTCAAATAACGTGTTTTTAGATCAATTGTATCGTATCTTTTACTACATAACTTTTCACCAAATTTCACAAACACTAAGAAAGTTTGTTTTTCGATTCAAAACAAGATTTTAACGCTTTGAGGAGTTCAAATAACGTGTTTTTAGATCATTTGTATCGTATCTTTCACTACATAACTTTTCACCAAATTTCACAAACACTAAGAAAGTTTGTTTTTCGATTCAAAACAAGATTTTAACGCTTTGGGAGTTGAAATAACGCGATTTTAGATCATTTGTATCGTATCTTTTACTACATAACTTTTCACCAAATTTCACAAACACTAAGAAAGTTTGTTTTTCGATTCAAAACAAGATTTTAACGCTTTGAGGAGTTCAAATAACATGTTTTTAGATCATTTGTATCGTATCTTTTACTACATAATTTTTCACCAAATTTCACAAACACTAAGAAAGTTTGTTTTTCGATTCAAAACAAGATTTTAACGCTTTCAGGAGTCCAAATAACGTGTTTTTAGATCAATTGTATCGTATCTTTTACTACATAACTTTTCACCAAATTTCACAAACACTAAGAAAGTTTGTTTTTCGATTCAAAACAAGATTTTAACGCTTTCAGGAGTTCAAATAACGTGTTTTTAGATCAATTGTATCGTATCTTTTACTTCATAACTTTTCACCAAATTTCACAAAAACTAGGAAAGTTTGTTTTTCTATTCAAAACAAGTTTTTAACGCTTTGAGGAGCTCAAATAACGTGTTTTTAGATCATTTGTATCGTATCTTTTACTACATAACTTTTCACCAAATTTCACAAACACTAAGAAAGTTTGTTTTTCGATTCAAAACAAGATTTTAACGCTTTGAGGAGTTCAAATAACGGGTTTTTAGATCAATTGTATCGTATCTTTTACTACATAACTTTTCACCAAATTTCACAAACACTAAGGAAGTTTGTTTTTCGATTCAAAACAAGATTTTAACGCTTTGAGGAGTTCAAATAACGTGTTTTTAGATCATTTGTATCGTATCTTTTACTACATAACTTTTCACCAAACTTCACAAACACTAAGAAAGTTTGTTTTTCGATTCAAAACAAGATTTTAACGCTTTGAGGAGTTCAAATAACGTGTTTTTAGACAAATTGTATCGTATCTTTTACTACATAACTTTTCACCAAATTTCACAAACACTAAGAAAGTTTGTTTTTCGATTCAAAACAAGATTTTAACTCTTTGAGGAGTTTAAATAACGTGTTTTTAGATCAATTGTATCGTATCTTTTACTACATAACTTTTCACTAAATTTCACAAACACTAAGAAAGTTTGTTTTTCGATTCAAAACAAGATTTTAACTCTTTGAGGAGTTTAAATAACGTGTTTTTAGATCAATTGTATCGTATCTTTTACTACATAACTTTTCACGAAATTTCACAAACACTAAGAAAGTTTGTTTTTCGATTCAAAACAAGATTTTAATTCTTTGAGGAGTTCAAATAACGTGTTTTTAGATCAATTGTATCGTATCTTTTACTACATAACTTTTCACCAAATTTCACAAACACTAAGAAAGTTTGTTTTTCGATTCAAAACAAGATTTTAACGCTTTGAGGAGTTCAAATAACGTGTTTTTAGATCAATTGTATCGTATCTTTTACTACATAACTTTTCACCAAATTTCACAAACACTAAGAAAGTTTGTTTTTCGATTCAAAACAAGATTTTAACGCTTTCAGGAGTTCAAATAACGTGTTTTTAGATCAATTGTATCGTATCTTTTACTTCATAACTTTTCACCAAATTTCACAAAAACTAGGAAAGTTTGTTTTTCTATTCAAAACAAGTTTTTAACGCTTTGAGGAGCTCAAATAACGTGTTTTTAGATCATTTGTATCGTATCTTTTACTACATAACTTTTCACCAAATTTCACAAACACTAAGAAAGTTTGTTTTTCGATTCAAAACAAGATTTTAACGCTTTGAGGAGTTCAAATAACGGGTTTTTAGATCAATTGTATCGTATCTTTTACTACATAACTTTTCACCAAATTTCACAAACACTAAGGAAGTTTGTTTTTCGATTCAAAACAAGATTTTAACGCTTTGAGGAGTTCAAATAACGTGTTTTTAGATCATTTGTATCGTATCTTTTACTACATAACTTTTCACCAAACTTCACAAACACTAAGAAAGTTTGTTTTTCGATTCAAAACAAGATTTTAACGCTTTGAGGAGTTCAAATAACGTGTTTTTAGACAAATTGTATCGTATCTTTTACTACATAACTTTTCACCAAATTTCACAAACACTAAGAAAGTTTGTTTTTCGATTCAAAACAAGATTTTAATTCTTTGAGGAGTTCAAATAACGTGTTTTTAGATCAATTGTATCGTATCTTTTACTACATAACTTTTCACTAAATTTCACAAACACTAAGAAAGTTTGTTTTTCGATTCAAAACAAGATTTTAACGCTTTGAGGAGTTCAAATAACGTGTTTTTAGATCAATTGTATCGTATCTTTTACTACATAACTTTTCACCAAATTTCACAAACACTAAGAAAGTTTGTTTTTCGATTCAAAACAAGATTTTAATTCTTTGAGGAGTTCAAATAACGTGTTTTTAGATCAATTGTATCGTATCTTTTACTACATAACTTTTCACCAAATTTCACAAACACTAAGAAAGTTTGTTTTTCGATTCAAAACAAGATTTTAACGCTTTGAGGAGTTCAAATAACGTGTTTTTAGATCATTTGTATCGTATCTTTCACTACATAACTTTTCACCAAATTTCACAAACACTAAGAAAGTTTGTTTTTCGATTCAAAACAAGATTTTAACGCTTTGGGAGTTGAAATAACGCGATTTTAGATCATTTGTATCGTATCTTTTACTACATAACTTTTCACCAAATTTCACAAACACTAAGAAAGTTTGTTTTTCGATTCAAAACAAGATTTTAACGCTTTGAGGAGTTCAAATAACATGTTTTTAGATCATTTGTATCGTATCTTTTACTACATAATTTTTCACCAAATTTCACAAACACTAAGAAAGTTTGTTTTTCGATTCAAAACAAGATTTTAACGCTTTCAGGAGTCCAAATAACGTGTTTTTAGATCAATTGTATCGTATCTTTTACTACATAACTTTTCACCAAATTTCACAAACACTAAGAAAGTTTGTTTTTCGATTCAAAACAAGATTTTAACGCTTTCAGGAGTTCAAATAACGTGTTTTTAGATCAATTGTATCGTATCTTTTACTTCATAACTTTTCACCAAATTTCACAAAAACTAGGAAAGTTTGTTTTTCTATTCAAAACAAGTTTTTAACGCTTTGAGGAGCTCAAATAACGTGTTTTTAGATCATTTGTATCGTATCTTTTACTACATAACTTTTCACCAAATTTCACAAACACTAAGAAAGTTTGTTTTTCGATTCAAAACAAGATTTTAACGCTTTGAGGAGTTCAAATAACGGGTTTTTAGATCAATTGTATCGTATCTTTTACTACATAACTTTTCACCAAATTTCACAAACACTAAGGAAGTTTGTTTTTCGATTCAAAACAAGATTTTAACGCTTTGAGGAGTTCAAATAACGTGTTTTTAGATCATTTGTATCGTATCTTTTACTACATAACTTTTCACCAAACTTCACAAACACTAAGAAAGTTTGTTTTTCGATTCAAAACAAGATTTTAACGCTTTGAGGAGTTCAAATAACGTGTTTTTAGACAAATTGTATCGTATCTTTTACTACATAACTTTTCACCAAATTTCACAAACACTAAGAAAGTTTGTTTTTCGATTCAAAACAAGATTTTAACTCTTTGAGGAGTTTAAATAACGTGTTTTTAGATCAATTGTATCGTATCTTTTACTACATAACTTTTCACTAAATTTCACAAACACTAAGAAAGTTTGTTTTTCGATTCAAAACAAGATTTTAACTCTTTGAGGAGTTTAAATAACGTGTTTTTAGATCAATTGTATCGTATCTTTTACTACATAACTTTTCACTAAATTTCACAAACACTAAGAAAGTTTGTTTTTCGATTCAAAACAAGATTTTAACGCTTTGAGGAGTTCGAATAACGTGTTTTTAGATCATTTGTATCGTATCTTTCACTACATAACTTTTCACCAAATTTCACAAACACTAAGAAAGTTTGTTATTCGATTTCAAAACAAGATTTTAACGCTTTGAGGAGTTCAAATAACGTGTTTTTAGACAAATTGTATCGTATCTATTACTACATAACATTTCACCAAATTTCACAAACACTAAGAAAGTTTGTTTTTCGATTCAAAACAAGATTTTAACTCTTTGAGGAGTTCAAATAACGTGTTTTTAGATCAATTGTATCGTATCTTTTACTACATAACTTTTCACCAAATTTCACAAACACTAAGAAAGTTTGTTTTTCGATTCAAAACAATATTTTAACGCTTTGAGGAGTTCAAATAACGTGTTTTTAGATCATTTGTATCGTATCTTTCACTACATAACTTTTCACCAAATTTCACAAACACTAAGAAAGTTTGTTTTTCGATTCAAAACAAGATTTTAACGCTTTGAGGAGTTCAAATCACGTGTTTTTAGATCATTTGTATCGTATCTTTCACTACATAACTTTTCACCAAATTTCACAAACACTAAGAAAGTTTGTTTTTCGATTCAAAACAAGATTTTAACTCTTTGAGGAGTTCGAATAACGTGTTTTTAGATCAATTGTATCGTATCTTTTACTACATAACTTTTCACCAAATTTCACAAACACTAAGAAAGTTTGTTTTTCGATTCAAAACAAGATTTTAACGCTTTGAGGAGTTCAAATAACGTGTTTTTAGATCATTTGTATCGTATCTTTCACTACATAACTTTTCACCAAATTTCACAAACACTAAGAAAGTTTGTTATTCGATTTCAAAACAAGATTTTAACGCTTTGAGGTGTTCAAATAACGTGTTTTTAGACAAATTGTATCGTATCTTTTACTACATAACATTTCACCAAATTTCACAAACACTAAGAAAGTTTGTTTTTCAATTCAAAACAAGATTTTAACTCTTTGAGGAGTTCAAATAACGTGTTTTTAGATCAATTGTATCGTATCTTTTACTACATAACTTTTCACCAAATTTCACAAACACTAAGAAAGTTTGTTTTTCGATTCAAAACAAGATTTTAACGCTTTGAGGAGTTCAAATAACGTGTTTTTAGATCATTTGTATCGTATCTTTCACTACATAACTTTTCACCAAATTTCACAAACACTAAGAAAGTTTGTTTTTCGATTCAAAACAAGATTTTAACTCTTTGAGGAGTTCGAATAACGTGTTTTGAGATCAATTGTATCGTATCTTTTACTACATAACTTTTCACCAAATTTCACAAACACTAAGAAAGTTTGTTTTTCGATTCAAAACAAGATTTTCACGCTTTGAGGAGTTCAAATAACATGTTTTTAGATCATTTGTATCGTATCTTTCACTACATAACTTTTCACCAAATTTCACAAACACTAAGAAAGTTTGTTATTCGATTTCAAAACAAGATTTTAACGCTTTGAGGAGTTCAAATAACGTGTTTTTAGACAAATTGTATCGTATCTATTACTACATAACATTTCACCAAATTTCACAAACACTAAGAAAGTTTGTTTTTCGATTCAAAACAAGATTTTAACTCTTTGAGGAGTTCAAATAACGTGTTTTTAGATCAATTGTATCGTATCTTTTACTACATAACTTTTCACCAAATTTCACAAACACTAAGAAAGTTTGTTTTTCGATTCAAAACAATATTTTAACGCTTTGAGGAGTTCAAATAACGTGTTTTTAGATCATTTGTATCGTATCTTTCACTACATAACTTTTCACCAAATTTCACAAACACTAAGAAAGTTTGTTTTTCGATTCAAAACAAGATTTTAACGCTTTGAGGAGTTCAAATCACGTGTTTTTAGATCATTTGTATCGTATCTTTCACTACATAACTTTTCACCAAATTTCACAAACACTAAGAAAGTTTGTTTTTCGATTCAAAACAAGATTTTAACTCTTTGAGGAGTTCGAATAACGTGTTTTTAGATCAATTGTATCGTATCTTTTACTACATAACTTTTCACCAAATTTCACAAACACTAAGAAAGTTTGTTTTTCGATTCAAAACAAGATTTTAACGCTTTGAGGAGTTCAAATAACGTGTTTTTAGATCATTTGTATCGTATCTTTCACTACATAACTTTTCACCAAATTTCACAAACACTAAGAAAGTTTGTTATTCGATTTCAAAACAAGATTTTAACGCTTTGAGGAGTTCAAATAACGTGTTTTTAGACAAATTGTATCGTATCTTTTACTACATAACATTTCACCAAATTTCACAAACACTAAGAAAGTTTGTTTTTCAATTCAAAACAAGATTTTAACTCTTTGAGGAGTTCAAATAACGTGTTTTTAGATCAATTGTATCGTATCTTTTACTACATAACTTTTCACCAAATTTCACAAACACTAAGAAAGTTTGTTTTTCGATTCAAAACAAGATTTTAACGCTTTGAGGAGTTCAAATAACGTGTTTTTAGATCATTTGTATCGTATCTTTCACTACATAACTTTTCACCAAATTTCACAAACACTAAGAAAGTTTGTTTTTCGATTCAAAACAAGATTTTAACTCTTTGAGGAGTTCGAATAACGTGTATTGAGATCAATTGTATCGTATCTTTTACTACATAACTTTTCACCAAATTTCACAAACACTAAGAAAGTTTGTTTTTCGATTCAAAACAAGACTTTCACGCTTTGAGGAGTTCAAATAACATGTTTTTAGATCATTTGTATCGTATCTTTCACTACATAACTTTTCACCAAATTTCACAAACACTAAGAAAGTTTGTTTTTCGATTCAAAACAAGATTTTAACTCTTTGAGGAGTTCAAATAACGTGTTTTTAGATCAATTGTATCGTATCTTTTACTACATAACTTTTCACCAAATTTCACAAACACTAAGAAAGTTTGTTTTTCGATTCAAAACAAGATTTTAACGCTTTGAGGAGTTCAAATAACGTGTTTTTAGATCAATTGTATCGTATCTTTTACTACATAACTTTTCACCAAATTTCACAAACACTAAGAAAGTTTGTTTTTCGATTCAAAACAAGATTTTAATTCTTTGAGGAGTTCAAATAACGTGTTTTTAGATCAATTGTATCGTATCTTTTACTACATAACTTTTCACCAAATTTCACAAACACTAAGAAAGTTTGTTTTTCCATTCAAAACAAGATTTTAACGCTTTGAGGAGTTCAAATAACGTGTTTTTAGATCATTTGTATCGTATCTTTCACTACATAACTTTTCACCAAATTTCACAAACACTAAGAAAGTTTGTTTTTCGATTCAAAACAAGATTTTAACGCTTTGAGGAGTTGAAATAACGCGATTTTAGATCATTTGTATCGTATCTTTTACTACATAACTTTTCACCAAATTTCACAAACACTAAGAAAGTTTGTTTTTCGACTCAAAACAAGATTTTAACGCTTTGAGGAGTTGAAATAACATGTTTTTAGATCATTTGTATCGTATCTTTTACTACATAATTTTTCACCAAATTTCACAAACACTAAGAAAGTTTGTTTTTCGATTCAAAACAAGATTTTAACGCTTTCAGGAGTCCAAATAACGTGTTTTTAGATCAATTGTATCGTATCTTTTACTACATAACTTTTCACCAAATTTCACAAACACTAAGAAAGTTTGTTTTTCGATTCAAAACAAGATTTTAACGCTTTCAGGAGTTCAAATAACGTGTTTTTAGATCAATTGTATCGTATCTTTTACTTCATAACTTTTCACCAAATTTCACAAAAACTAGGAAAGTTTGTTTTTCTATTCAAAACAAGTTTTTAACGCTTTGAGGAGCTCAAATAACGTGTTTTTAGATCATTTGTATCGTATCTTTTACTACATAACTTTTCACCAAATTTCACAAACACTAAGAAAGTTTGTTTTTCGATTCAAAACAAGATTTTAACGCTTTGAGGAGTTCAAATAACGGGTTTTTAGATCAATTGTATCGTATCTTTTACTACATAACTTTTCACCAAATTTCACAAACACTAAGGAAGTTTGTTTTTCGATTCAAAACAAGATTTTAACGCTTTGAGGAGTTCAAATAACGTGTTTTTAGATCATTTGTATCGTATCTTTTACTACATAACTTTTCACCAAACTTCACAAACACTAAGAAAGTTTGTTTTTCGATTCAAAACAAGATTTTAACTCTTTGAGGAGTTTAAATAACGTGTTTTTAGATCAATTGTATCGTATCTTTTACTACATAACTTTTCACTAAATTTCACAAACACTAAGAAAGTTTGTTTTTCGATTCAAAACAAGATTTTAACGCTTTGAGGAGTTCAAATAACGTGTTTTTAGATCATTTGTATCGTATCTTTCACTACATAACTTTTCACCAAATTTCACAAACACTAAGAAAGTTTGTTATTCGATTTCAAAACTAGATTTTAACGCTTTGAGGAGTTCAAATAACGTGTTTTTAGACAAATTGTATCATATCTATTACTACATAACATTTCACCAAATTTCACAAACACTAAGAAAGTTTGTTTTTCGATTCAAAACAAGATTTTAACTCTTTGAGGAGTTCAAATAACGTGTTTTTAGATCAATTGTATCGTATCTTTTACTACATAACTTTTCACCAAATTTCACAAACACTAAGAAAGTTTGTTTTTCGATTCAAAACAAGATTTTAACGCTTTGAGGAGTTCAAATAACGTGTTTTTAGATCATTTGTATCGTATCTTTCACTACATAACTTTTCACCAAATTTCACAAACACTAAGAAAGTTTGTTTTTCGATTCAAAACAAGATTTTAACGCTTTGAGGAGTTCAAATCACGTGTTTTTAGATCATTTGTATCGTATCTTTCACTACATAACTTTTCACCAAATTTCACAAACACTAAGAAAGTTTGTTTTTCGATTCAAAACAAGATTTTAACTCTTTGAGGAGTTCGAATAACGTGTTTTTAGATCAATTGTATCGTATCTTTTACTACATAACTTTTCACCAAATTTCACAAACACTAAGAAAGTTTGTTTTTCGATTCAAAACAAGATTTTAACGCTTTGAGGAGTTCAAATAACGTGTTTTTAGATCATTTGTATCGTATCTTTCACTACATAACTTTTCACCAAATTTCACAAACACTAAGAAAGTTTGTTTTTCGATTCAAAACAAGATTTTAACGCTTTGAGGAGTTGAAATAACGCGATTTTAGATCATTTGTATCGTATCTTTTACTACATAACTTTTCACCAAATTTCACAAACACTAAGAAAGTTTGTTTTTCGATTCAAAACAAGATTTTAACGCTTTGAGGAGTTCAAATAACATGTTTTTAGATCATTTGTATCGTATCTTTTACTACATAATTTTTCACCAAATTTCACAAACACTAAGAAAGTTTGTTTTTCGATTCAAAACAAGATTTTAACGCTTTCAGGAGTCCAAATAACGTGTTTTTAGATCAATTGTATCGTATCTTTTACTACATAACTTTTCACCAAATTTCACAAACACTAAGAAAGTTTGTTTTTCGATTCAAAACAAGATTTTAACGCTTTCAGGAGTTCAAATAACGTGTTTTTAGATCAATTGTATCGTATCTTTTACTTCATAACTTTTCACCAAATTTCACAAAAACTAGGAAAGTTTGTTTTTCTATTCAAAACAAGTTTTTAACGCTTTGAGGAGCTCAAATAACGTGTTTTTAGATCATTTGTATCGTATCTTTTACTACATAACTTTTCACCAAATTTCACAAACACTAAGAAAGTTTGTTTTTCGATTCAAAACAAGATTTTAACGCTTTGAGGAGTTCAAATAACGGGTTTTTAGATCAATTGTATCGTATCTTTTACTACATAACTTTTCACCAAATTTCACAAACACTAAGGAAGTTTGTTTTTCGATTCAAAACAAGATTTTAACGCTTTGAGGAGTTCAAATAACGTGTTTTTAGATCATTTGTATCGTATCTTTTACTACATAACTTTTCACCAAACTTCACAAACACTAAGAAAGTTTGTTTTTCGATTCAAAACAAGATTTTAACTCTTTGAGGAGTTTAAATAACGTGTTTTTAGATCAATTGTATCGTATCTTTTACTACATAACTTTTCACTGAATTTCACAAACACTAAGAAAGTTTGTTTTTCGATTCAAAACAAGATTTTAACGCTTTGAGGAGTTCAAATAACGTGTTTTTAGATCATTTGTATCGTATCTTTCACTACATAACTTTTCACCAAATTTCACAAACACTAAGAAAGTTTGTTATTCGATTTCAAAACTAGATTTTAACGCTTTGAGGAGTTCAAATAACGTGTTTTTAGACAAATTGTATCATATCTATTACTACATAACATTTCACCAAATTTCACAAACACTAAGAAAGTTTGTTTTTCGATTCAAAACAAGATTTTAACTCTTTGAGGAGTTCAAATAACGTGTTTTTAGATCAATTGTATCGTATCTTTTACTACATAACTTTTCACCAAATTTCACAAACACTAAGAAAGTTTGTTTTTCGATTCAAAACAAGATTTTAACGCTTTGAGGAGTTCAAATAACGTGTTTTTAGATCATTTGTATCGTATCTTTCACTACATAACTTTTCACCAAATTTCACAAACACTAAGAAAGTTTGTTTTTCGATTCAAAACAAGATTTTAACGCTTTGAGGAGTTCAAATCACGTGTTTTTAGATCATTTGTATCGTATCTTTCACTACATAACTTTTCACCAAATTTCACAAACACTAAGAAAGTTTGTTTTTCGATTCAAAACAAGATTTTAACTCTTTGAGGAGTTCGAATAACGTGTTTTTAGATCAATTGTATCGTATCTTTTACTACATAACTTTTCACCAAATTTCACAAACACTAAGAAAGTTTGTTTTTCGATTCAAAACAAGATTTTAACGCTTTGAGGAGTTCAAATAACGTGTTTTTAGATCATTTGTATCGTATCTTTCACTACATAACTTTTCACCAAATTTCACAAACACTAAGAAAGTTTGTTTTTCGATTCAAAACAAGATTTTAACGCTTTGAGGAGTTGAAATAACGCGATTTTAGATCATTTGTATCGTATCTTTTACTACATAACTTTTCACCAAATTTCACAAACACTAAGAAAGTTTGTTTTTCGATTCAAAACAAGATTTTAACGCTTTGAGGAGTTCAAATAACATGTTTTTAGATCATTTGTATCGTATCTTTTACTACATAATTTTTCACCAAATTTCACAAACACTAAGAAAGTTTGTTTTTCGATTCAAAACAAGATTTTAACGCTTTCAGGAGTCCAAATAACGTGTTTTTAGATCAATTGTATCGTATCTTTTACTACATAACTTTTCACCAAATTTCACAAACACTAAGAAAGTTTGTTTTTCGATTCAAAACAAGATTTTAACGCTTTCAGGAGTTCAAATAACGTGTTTTTAGATCAATTGTATCGTATCTTTTACTTCATAACTTTTCACCAAATTTCACAAAAACTAGGAAAGTTTGTTTTTCTATTCAAAACAAGTTTTTAACGCTTTGAGGAGCTCAAATAACGTGTTTTTAGATCATTTGTATCGTATCTTTTACTACATAACTTTTCACCAAATTTCACAAACACTAAGAAAGTTTGTTTTTCGATTCAAAACAAGATTTTAACGCTTTGAGGAGTTCAAATAACGGGTTTTTAGATCAATTGTATCGTATCTTTTACTACATAACTTTTCACCAAATTTCACAAACACTAAGGAAGTTTGTTTTTCGATTCAAAACAAGATTTTAACGCTTTGAGGAGTTCAAATAACGTGTTTTTAGATCATTTGTATCGTATCTTTTACTACATAACTTTTCACCAAACTTCACAAACACTAAGAAAGTTTGTTTTTCGATTCAAAACAAGATTTTAACTCTTTGAGGAGTTTAAATAACGTGTTTTTAGATCAATTGTATCGTATCTTTTACTACATAACTTTTCACTGAATTTCACAAACACTAAGAAAGTTTGTTTTTCGATTCAAAACAAGATTTTAACGCTTTGAGGAGTTCAAATAACGTGTTTTTAGATCATTTGTATCGTATCTTTCACTACATAACTTTTCACCAAATTTCACAAACACTAAGAAAGTTTGTTATTCGATTTCAAAACTAGATTTTAACGCTTTGAGGAGTTCAAATAACGTGTTTTTAGACAAATTGTATCATATCTATTACTACATAACATTTCACCAAATTTCACAAACACTAAGAAAGTTTGTTTTTCGATTCAAAACAAGATTTTAACTCTTTGAGGAGTTCAAATAACGTGTTTTTAGATCAATTGTATCGTATCTTTTACTACATAACTTTTCACCAAATTTCACAAACACTAAGAAAGTTTGTTTTTCGATTCAAAACAAGATTTTAACGCTTTGAGGAGTTCAAATAACGTGTTTTTAGATCATTTGTATCGTATCTTTCACTACATAACTTTTCACCAAATTTCACAAACACTAAGAAAGTTTGTTTTTCGATTCAAAACAAGATTTTAACGCTTTGAGGAGTTCAAATCACGTGTTTTTAGATCATTTGTATCGTATCTTTCACTACATAACTTTTCACCAAATTTCACAAACACTAAGAAAGTTTGTTTTTCGATTCAAAACAAGATTTTAACTCTTTGAGGAGTTCGAATAACGTGTTTTTAGATCAATTGTATCGTATCTTTTACTACATAACTTTTCACCAAATTTCACAAACACTAAGAAAGTTTGTTTTTCGATTCAAAACAAGATTTTCACGCTTTGAGGAGTTCAAATAACGTGTTTTTAGATCATTTGTATCGTATCTTTCACTACATAACTTTTCACCAAATTTCACAAACACTAAGAAAGTTTGTTTTTCGATTCAAAACAAGATTTTAACTCTTTGAGGAGTTCAAATAACGTGTTTTTAGATCAATTGTATCGTATCTTTTACTACATTACTTTTCACCAAATTTCACAAACACTAAGAAAGTTTGTTTTTCGATTCAAAACAAGATTTTAACTCTTTGAGGAGTTCAAATAACGTGTTTTTAGATCAATTGTATCGTATCTTTTACTACATAACTTTTCACCAAATTTCACAAACACTAAGAAAGTTTGTTTTTCGATTTAAAACAAGATTTTAACGCTTTGAGGAGTTCAAATAACGTGTTTTTAGATCATTTGTATCGTATCTTTCACTACATAACTTTTCACCAAATTTCACAAACACTAAGAAAGTTTGTTTTTCGATTCAAAACAAGATTTTAACGCTTTGAGGAGTTGAAATAACGCGATTTTAGATCATTTGTATCGTATCTTTTACTACATAACTTTTCACCAAATTTCACAAACACTAAGAAAGTTTGTTTTTCGATTCAAAACAAGATTTTAACGCTTTGAGGAGTTCAAATAACATGTTTTTAGATCATTTGTATCGTATCTTTTACTACATAATTTTTCACCAAATTTCACAAACACTAAGAAAGTTTGTTTTTCGATTCAAAACAAGATTTTAACGCTTTCAGGAGTCCAAATAACGTGTTTTTAGATCAATTGTATCGTATCTTTTACTACATAACTTTTCACCAAATTTCACAAACACTAAGAAAGTTTGTTTTTCGATTCAAAACAAGATTTTAACGCTTTCAGGAGTTCAAATAACGTGTTTTTAGATCAATTGTATCGTATCTTTTACTTCATAACTTTTCACCAAATTTCACAAAAACTGGGAAAGTTTGTTGATCTATTCAAAACAAGTTTTTAACGCTTTGAGGAGCTCAAATAACGTGTTTTTAGATCAATTTTATCGTATCTTTTACTACATAACTTTTCACCAAATTTCACAAACACTAAGAAAGTTTGTTATTCGATTTCAAAACAAGATTTTAATGCTTTGAGGAGTTCAAATAACGTGTTTTTAGATAAATTGTATCGTATCTTTTACTACATAACTTTTCACCAAATTTCACAAACACTAAGAAAGTTTGTTTTTCGATTCAAAACAAGATTTTAACTCTTTGAGGAGTTCAAATAACGTGTTTTTAGATCAATTGTATCGTATCTTTTACTACATAACTTTTCACCAAATTTCACAAACACTAAGAAAGTTTGTTTTTCGATTCAAAACAAGATTTTAACGCTTTGAGGAGTTCTAATAACGTGATTTTAGATCATTTGTATCGTATCTTTCACTACATAACTTTTCACCAAATTTCACAAACACTAAGAAAGTTTGTTTTTCGATTGAAAACAAGATTTTAACGCTTTGAGGAGTTCAAATAACGTGTTCTTAGATCATTTGTATCGTATCTTTCACTACATAACTTTTCACCAAATTTCACAAACACTAAGAAAGTTTGTTTTTCGATTCAAAACAAGATTTTAACGCTTTGAGGAGTTGAAATAACGCGATTTTAGATCATTTGTATCGTATCTTTTACTACATAACTTTTCACCAAATTTCACAAACACTAAGAAAGTTTGTTTTTCGATTCAAAACAAGATTTTAACGCTTTGAGGAGTTCAAATAACATGTTTTTAGATCATTTGTATCGTATCTTTTACTACATAATTTTTCACCAAATTTCACAAACACTAAGAAAGTTTGTTTTTCGATTCAAAACAAGATTTTAACGCTTTCAGGAGTCCAAATAACGTGTTTTTAGATCAATTGTATCGTATCTTTTACTACATAACTTTTCACCAAATTTCACAAACACTAAGAAAGTTTGTTTTTCGATTCAAAACAAGATTTTAACGCTTTCAGGAGTTCAAATAACGTGTTTTTAGATCAATTGTATCGTATCTTTTACTTCATAACTTTTCACCAAATTTCACAAAAACTAGGAAAGTTTGTTTTTCTATTCAAAACAAGTTTTTAACGCTTTGAGGAGCTCAAATAACGTGTTTTTAGATCATTTGTATCGTATCTTTTACTACATAACTTTTCACCAAATTTCACAAACACTAAGAAAGTTTGTTTTTCGATTCAAAACAAGATTTTAACGCTTTGAGGAGTTCAAATAACGGGTTTTTAGATCAATTGTATCGTATCTTTTACTACATAACTTTTCACCAAATTTCACAAACACTAAGGAAGTTTGTTTTTCGATTCAAAACAAGATTTTAACGCTTTGAGGAGTTCAAATAACGTGTTTTTAGATCATTTGTATCGTATCTTTTACTACATAACTTTTCACCAAACTTCACAAACACTAAGAAAGTTTGTTTTTCGATTCAAAACAAGATTTTAACTCTTTGAGGAGTTTAAATAACGTGTTTTTAGATCAATTGTATCGTATCTTTTACTACATAACTTTTCACTAAATTTCACAAACACTAAGAAAGTTTGTTTTTCGATTCAAAACAAGATTTTAACGCTTTGAGGAGTTCAAATAACGTGTTTTTAGATCATTTGTATCGTATCTTTCACTACATAACTTTTCACCAAATTTCACAAACACTAAGAAAGTTTGTTATTCGATTTCAAAACTAGATTTTAACGCTTTGAGGAGTTCAAATAACGTGTTTTTAGACAAATTGTATCATATCTATTACTACATAACATTTCACCAAATTTCACAAACACTAAGAAAGTTTGTTTTTCGATTCAAAACAAGATTTTAACTCTTTGAGGAGTTCAAATAACGTGTTTTTAGATCAATTGTATCGTATCTTTTACTACATAACTTTTCACCAAATTTCACAAACACTAAGAAAGTTTGTTTTTCGATTCAAAACAAGATTTTAACGCTTTGAGGAGTTCAAATAACGTGTTTTTAGATCATTTGTATCGTATCTTTCACTACATAACTTTTCACCAAATTTCACAAACACTAAGAAAGTTTGTTTTTCGATTCAAAACAAGATTTTAACGCTTTGAGGAGTTCAAATCACGTGTTTTTAGATCATTTGTATCGTATCTTTCACTACATAACTTTTCACCAAATTTCACAAACACTAAGAAAGTTTGTTTTTCGATTCAAAACAAGATTTTAACTCTTTGAGGAGTTCGAATAACGTGTTTTTAGATCAATTGTATCGTATCTTTTACTACATAACTTTTCACCAAATTTCACAAACACTAAGAAAGTTTGTTTTTCGATTCAAAACAAGATTTTCACGCTTTGAGGAGTTCAAATAACGTGTTTTTAGATCATTTGTATCGTATCTTTCACTACATAACTTTTCACCAAATTTCACAAACACTAAGAAAGTTTGTTTTTCGATTCAAAACAAGATTTTAACTCTTTGAGGAGTTCAAATAACGTGTTTTTAGATCAATTGTATCGTATCTTTTACTACATAACTTTTCACCAAATTTCACAAACACTAAGAAAGTTTGTTTTTCGATTCAAAACAAGATTTTAACTCTTTGAGGAGTTCAAATAACGTGTTTTTAGATCAATTGTATCGTATCTTTTACTACATAACTTTTCACCAAATTTCACAAACACTAAGAAAGTTTGTTTTTCGATTTAAAACAAGATTTTAACGCTTTGAGGAGTTCAAATAACGTGTTTTTAGATCATTTGTATCGTATCTTTCACTACATAACTTTTCACCAAATTTCACAAACACTAAGAAAGTTTGTTTTTCGATTCAAAACAAGATTTTAACGCTTTGAGGAGTTGAAATAACGCGATTTTAGATCATTTGTATCGTATCTTTTACTACATAACTTTTCACCAAATTTCACAAACACTAAGAAAGTTTGTTTTTCGATTCAAAACAAGATTTTAACGCTTTGAGGAGTTCAAATAACATGTTTTTAGATCATTTGTATCGTATCTTTTACTACATAATTTTTCACCAAATTTCACAAACACTAAGAAAGTTTGTTTTTCGATTCAAAACAAGATTTTAACGCTTTCAGGAGTCCAAATAACGTGTTTTTAGATCAATTGTATCGTATCTTTTACTACATAACTTTTCACCAAATTTCACAAACACTAAGAAAGTTTGTTTTTCGATTCAAAACAAGATTTTAACGCTTTCAGGAGTTCAAATAACGTGTTTTTAGATCAATTGTATCGTATCTTTTACTTCATAACTTTTCACCAAATTTCACAAAAACTGGGAAAGTTTGTTTTTCTATTCAAAACAAGTTTTTAACGCTTTGAGGAGCTCAAATAACGTGTTTTTAGATCAATTTTATCGTATCTTTTACTACATAACTTTTCACCAAATTTCACAAACACTAAGAAAGTTTGTTATTCGATTTCAAAACAAGATTTTAATGCTTTGAGGAGTTCAAATAACGTGTTTTTAGATAAATTGTATCGTATCTTTTACTACATAACTTTTCACCAAATTTCACAAACACTAAGAAAGTTTGTTTTTCGATTCAAAACAAGATTTTAACTCTTTGAGGAGTTCAAATAACGTGTTTTTAGATCAATTGTATCATATCTTTTACTACATAACTTTTCACCAAATTTCACAAACACTAAGAAAGTTTGTTTTTCGATTCAAAACAAGATTTTAACGCTTTGAGGAGTTCTAATAACGTGATTTTAGATCATTTGTATCGTATCTTTCACTACATAACTTTTCACCAAATTTCACAAACACTAAGAAAGTTTGTTTTTCGATTGAAAACAAGATTTTAACGCTTTGAGGAGTTCAAATAACGTGTTCTTAGATCATTTGTATCGTATCTTTCACTACATAACTTTTCACCAAATTTCACAAACACTAAGAAAGTTTGTTTTTCGATTCAAAACAAGATTTTAACGCTTTGAGGAGTTGAAATAACGCGATTTTAGATCATTTGTATCGTATCTTTTACTACATAACTTTTCACCAAATTTCACAAACACTAAGAAAGTTTGTTTTTCGATTCAAAACAAGATTTTAACGCTTTGAGGAGTTCAAATAACATGTTTTTAGATCATTTGTATCGTATCTTTTACTACATAATTTTTCACCAAATTTCACAAACACTAAGAAAGTTTGTTTTTCGATTCAAAACAAGATTTTAACGCTTTCAGGAGTCCAAATAACGTGTTTTTAGATCAATTGTATCGTATCTTTTACTACATAACTTTTCACCAAATTTCACAAACACTAAGAAAGTTTGTTTTTCGATTCAAAACAAGATTTTAACGCTTTCAGGAGTTCAAATAACGTGTTTTTAGATCAATTGTATCGTATCTTTTACTTCATAACTTTTCACCAAATTTCACAAAAACTAGGAAAGTTTGTTTTTCTATTCAAAACAAGTTTTTAACGCTTTGAGGAGCTCAAATAACGTGTTTTTAGATCATTTGTATCGTATCTTTTACTACATAACTTTTCACCAAATTTCACAAACACTAAGAAAGTTTGTTTTTCGATTCAAAACAAGATTTTAACGCTTTGAGGAGTTCAAATAACGGGTTTTTAGATCAATTGTATCGTATCTTTTACTACATAACTTTTCACCAAATTTCACAAACACTAAGGAAGTTTGTTTTTCGATTCAAAACAAGATTTTAACGCTTTGAGGAGTTCAAATAACGTGTTTTTAGATCATTTGTATCGTATCTTTTACTACATAACTTTTCACCAAACTTCACAAACACTAAGAAAGTTTGTTTTTCGATTCAAAACAAGATTTTAACTCTTTGAGGAGTTTAAATAACGTGTTTTTAGATCAATTGTATCGTATCTTTTACTACATAACTTTTCACTAAATTTCACAAACACTAAGAAAGTTTGTTTTTCGATTCAAAACAAGATTTTAACGCTTTGAGGAGTTCAAATAACGTGTTTTTAGATCATTTGTATCGTATCTTTCACTACATAACTTTTCACCAAATTTCACAAACACTAAGAAAGTTTGTTATTCGATTTCAAAACTAGATTTTAACGCTTTGAGGAGTTCAAATAACGTGTTTTTAGACAAATTGTATCATATCTATTACTACATAACATTTCACCAAATTTCACAAACACTAAGAAAGTTTGTTTTTCGATTCAAAACAAGATTTTAACTCTTTGAGGAGTTCAAATAACGTGTTTTTAGATCAATTGTATCGTATCTTTTACTACATAACTTTTCACCAAATTTCACAAACACTAAGAAAGTTTGTTTTTCGATTCAAAACAAGATTTTAACGCTTTGAGGAGTTCAAATAACGTGTTTTTAGATCATTTGTATCGTATCTTTCACTACATAACTTTTCACCAAATTTCACAAACACTAAGAAAGTTTGTTTTTCGATTCAAAACAAGATTTTAACGCTTTGAGGAGTTCAAATCACGTGTTTTTAGATCATTTGTATCGTATCTTTCACTACATAACTTTTCACCAAATTTCACAAACACTAAGAAAGTTTGTTTTTCGATTCAAAACAAGATTTTAACTCTTTGAGGAGTTCGAATAACGTGTTTTTAGATCAATTGTATCGTATCTTTTACTACATAACTTTTCACCAAATTTCACAAACACTAAGAAAGTTTGTTTTTCGATTCAAAACAAGATTTTCACGCTTTGAGGAGTTCAAATAACGTGTTTTTAGATCATTTGTATCGTATCTTTCACTACATAACTTTTCACCAAATTTCACAAACACTAAGAAAGTTTGTTTTTCGATTCAAAACAAGATTTTAACTCTTTGAGGAGTTCAAATAACGTGTTTTTAGATCAATTGTATCGTATCTTTTACTACATAACTTTTCACCAAATTTCACAAACACTAAGAAAGTTTGTTTTTCGATTCAAAACAAGATTTTAACTCTTTGAGGAGTTCAAATAACGTGTTTTTAGATCAATTGTATCGTATCTTTTACTACATAACTTTTCACCAAATTTCACAAACACTAAGAAAGTTTGTTTTTCGATTTAAAACAAGATTTTAACGCTTTGAGGAGTTCAAATAACGTGTTTTTAGATCATTTGTATCGTATCTTTCACTACATAACTTTTCACCAAATTTCACAAACACTAAGAAAGTTTGTTTTTCGATTCAAAACAAGATTTTAACGCTTTGAGGAGTTGAAATAACGCGATTTTAGATCATTTGTATCGTATCTTTTACTACATAACTTTTCACCAAATTTCACAAACACTAAGAAAGTTTGTTTTTCGATTCAAAACAAGATTTTAACGCTTTGAGGAGTTCAAATAACATGTTTTTAGATCATTTGTATCGTATCTTTTACTACATAATTTTTCACCAAATTTCACAAACACTAAGAAAGTTTGTTTTTCGATTCAAAACAAGATTTTAACGCTTTCAGGAGTCCAAATAACGTGTTTTTAGATCAATTGTATCGTATCTTTTACTACATAACTTTTCACCAAATTTCACAAACACTAAGAAAGTTTGTTTTTCGATTCAAAACAAGATTTTAACGCTTTCAGGAGTTCAAATAACGTGTTTTTAGATCAATTGTATCGTATCTTTTACTTCATAACTTTTCACCAAATTTCACAAAAACTGGGAAAGTTTGTTTTTCTATTCAAAACAAGTTTTTAACGCTTTGAGGAGCTCAAATAACGTGTTTTTAGATCAATTTTATCGTATCTTTTACTACATAACTTTTCACCAAATTTCACAAACACTAAGAAAGTTTGTTATTCGATTTCAAAACAAGATTTTAATGCTTTGAGGAGTTCAAATAACGTGTTTTTAGATAAATTGTATCGTATCTTTTACTACATAACTTTTCACCAAATTTCACAAACACTAAGAAAGTTTGTTTTTCGATTCAAAACAAGATTTTAACTCTTTGAGGAGTTCAAATAACGTGTTTTTAGATCAATTGTATCGTATCTTTTACTACATAACTTTTCACCAAATTTCACAAACACTAAGAAAGTTTGTTTTTCGATTCAAAACAAGATTTTAACGCTTTGAGGAGTTCTAATAACGTGATTTTAGATCATTTGTATCGTATCTTTCACTACATAACTTTTCACCAAATTTCACAAACACTAAGAAAGTTTGTTTTTCGATTGAAAACAAGATTTTAACGCTTTGAGGAGTTCAAATAACGTGTTCTTTAGATCATTTGTATCGTATCTTTCACTACATAACTTTTCACCAAATTTCACAAACACTAAGAAAGTTTTGTTTTTTCGATTCAAAACAAGATTTTAACGCTTTGAGGAGTTGAAATAACGCGATTTTAGATCATTTGTATCGTATCTTTTACTACATAACTTTTCACCAAATTTCACAAACACTAAGAAAGTTTGTTTTTCGATTCAAAACAAGATTTTAACGCTTTGAGGAGTTCAAATAACATGTTTTTAGATCATTTGTATCGTATCTTTTACTACATAATTTTTCACCAAATTTCACAAACACTAAGAAAGTTTGTTTTTCGATTCAAAACAAGATTTTAACGCTTTCAGGAGTCCAAATAACGTGTTTTTAGATCAATTGTATCGTATCTTTTACTACATAACTTTTCACCAAATTTCACAAACACTAAGAAAGTTTGTTTTTCGATTCAAAACAAGATTTTAACGCTTTCAGGAGTTCAAATCGTGTTTTTAGATCAATTGTATCGTATCTTTTACTTCATAACTTTTCACCAAATTTCACAAAAACTAGGAAAGTTTGTTTTTCTATTCAAAACAAGTTTTTAACGCTTTGAGGAGCTCAAATAACGTGTTTTTAGATCATTTGTATCGTATCTTTTACTACATAACTTTTCACCAAATTTCACAAACACTAAGAAAGTTTGTTTTTCGATTCAAAACAAGATTTTAACGCTTTGAGGAGTTCAAATAACGGGTTTTTAGATCAATTGTATCGTATCTTTTACTACATAACTTTTCACCAAATTTCACAAACACTAAGGAAGTTTGTTTTTCGATTCAAAACAAGATTTTAACGCTTTGAGGAGTTCAAATAACGTGTTTTTAGATCATTTGTATCGTATCTTTTACTACATAACTTTTCACCAAACTTCACAAACACTAAGAAAGTTTGTTTTTCGATTCAAAACAAGATTTTAACTCTTTGAGGAGTTTAAATAACGTGTTTTTAGATCAATTGTATCGTATCTTTTACTACATAACTTTTCACTAAATTTCACAAACACTAAGAAAGTTTGTTTTTCGATTCAAAACAAGATTTTAACGCTTTGAGGAGTTCAAATAACGTGTTTTTAGATCATTTGTATCGTATCTTTCACTACATAACTTTTCACCAAATTTCACAAACACTAAGAAAGTTTGTTATTCGATTTCAAAACTAGATTTTAACGCTTTGAGGAGTTCAAATAACGTGTTTTTAGACAAATTGTATCATATCTATTACTACATAACATTTCACCAAATTTCACAAACACTAAGAAAGTTTGTTTTTCGATTCAAAACAAGATTTTAACTCTTTGAGGAGTTCAAATAACGTGTTTTTAGATCAATTGTATCGTATCTTTTACTACATAACTTTTCACCAAATTTCACAAACACTAAGAAAGTTTGTTTTTCGATTCAAAACAAGATTTTAACGCTTTGAGGAGTTCAAATAACGTGTTTTTAGATCATTTGTATCGTATCTTTCACTACATAACTTTTCACCAAATTTCACAAACACTAAGAAAGTTTGTTTTTCGATTCAAAACAAGATTTTAACGCTTTGAGGAGTTCAAATCACGTGTTTTTAGATCATTTGTATCGTATCTTTCACTACATAACTTTTCACCAAATTTCACAAACACTAAGAAAGTTTGTTTTTCGATTCAAAACAAGATTTTAACTCTTTGAGGAGTTCGAATAACGTGTTTTTAGATCAATTGTATCGTATCTTTTACTACATAACTTTTCACCAAATTTCACAAACACTAAGAAAGTTTGTTTTTCGATTCAAAACAAGATTTTCACGCTTTGAGGAGTTCAAATAACGTGTTTTTAGATCATTTGTATCGTATCTTTCACTACATAACTTTTCACCAAATTTCACAAACACTAAGAAAGTTTGTTTTTCGATTCAAAACAAGATTTTAACTCTTTGAGGAGTTCAAATAACGTGTTTTTAGATCAATTGTATCGTATCTTTTACTACATAACTTTTCACCAAATTTCACAAACACTAAGAAAGTTTGTTTTTCGATTCAAAACAAGATTTTAACTCTTTGAGGAGTTCAAATAACGTGTTTTTAGATCAATTGTATCGTATCTTTTACTACATAACTTTTCACCAAATTTCACAAACACTAAGAAAGTTTGTTTTTCGATTTAAAACAAGATTTTAACGCTTTGAGGAGTTCAAATAACGTGTTTTTAGATCATTTGTATCGTATCTTTCACTACATAACTTTTCACCAAATTTCACAAACACTAAGAAAGTTTGTTTTTCGATTCAAAACAAGATTTTAACGCTTTGAGGAGTTGAAATAACGCGATTTTAGATCATTTGTATCGTATCTTTTACTACATAACTTTTCACCAAATTTCACAAACACTAAGAAAGTTTGTTTTTCGATTCAAAACAAGATTTTAACGCTTTGAGGAGTTCAAATAACATGTTTTTAGATCATTTGTATCGTATCTTTTACTACATAATTTTTCACCAAATTTCACAAACACTAAGAAAGTTTGTTTTTCGATTCAAAACAAGATTTTAACGCTTTCAGGAGTCCAAATAACGTGTTTTTAGATCAATTGTATCGTATCTTTTACTACATAACTTTTCACCAAATTTCACAAACACTAAGAAAGTTTGTTTTTCGATTCAAAACAAGATTTTAACGCTTTCAGGAGTTCAAATAACGTGTTTTTAGATCAATTGTATCGTATCTTTTACTTCATAACTTTTCACCAAATTTCACAAAAACTGGGAAAGTTTGTTTTTCTATTCAAAACAAGTTTTTAACGCTTTGAGGAGCTCAAATAACGTGTTTTTAGATCAATTTTATCGTATCTTTTACTACATAACTTTTCACCAAATTTCACAAACACTAAGAAAGTTTGTTATTCGATTTCAAAACAAGATTTTAATGCTTTGAGGAGTTCAAATAACGTGTTTTTAGATAAATTGTATCGTATCTTTTACTACATAACTTTTCACCAAATTTCACAAACACTAAGAAAGTTTGTTTTTCGATTCAAAACAAGATTTTAACTCTTTGAGGAGTTCAAATAACGTGTTTTTAGATCAATTGTATCGTATCTTTTACTACATAACTTTTCACCAAATTTCACAAACACTAAGAAAGTTTGTTTTTCGATTCAAAACAAGATTTTAACGCTTTGAGGAGTTCTAATAACGTGATTTTAGATCATTTGTATCGTATCTTTCACTACATAACTTTTCACCAAATTTCACAAACACTAAGAAAGTTTGTTTTTCGATTGAAAACAAGATTTTAACGCTTTGAGGAGTTCAAATAACGTGTTCTTAGATCATTTGTATCGTATCTTTCACTACATAACTTTTCACCAAATTTCACAAACACTAAGAAAGTTTGTTTTTCGATTCAAAACAAGATTTTAACGCTTTGAGGAGTACAAATAACATGTTTTTAGATCATTTGTATCGTATCTTTTACTACATAACTTTTCACCAAATTTCACAAACACTAAGAAAGTTTGTTTTTCGATTCAAAACAAGATTTTAACGCTTTGAGGAGTTCAAATAACGGGTTTTTAGATCAATTATATCGTATCTTTTACTACATAACTTTTCACCAAATTTCACAAACACTAAGAAAGTTTGTTTTTCGATTCAAAACAAGATTTTAACGCTTTGAGGAGTTCAAATAACATGTTTTTAGATTATGTGTATCGTATCTTTTACTACATAACTTTTCACCAAATTTCACAAACACTAAGAAAGTTTGTTTTTCGATTCAAAACAAGATTTTAACGCTTTGAGGAGTTCAAATAACGTGTTTTTAGATCATTTGTATCGTATCGTTCACTACATAACTTTTCACCAAATTTCACAAACACTAAGAAAGTTTGATATTCGATTTCAAAACAAGATTTTAATGCTATGAGGAGTTCAAATAACGTGTTTTTAGATAAATTGTATCGTATCTTTTACTACATAACTTTTCATCAAATTTCACAAACACTAAGAAATTTGTTTTTCGATTCAAAACAAGATTTTAACTCTTTGAGGAGTTCAAATAACGTGTTTTTAGATCAATTGTATCGTATCTTTTACTACATAACTTTTCACCAAATTTCACAAACACTAAGAAAGTTTGTTTTTCGATTCAAAACAAGATTTTAACTCTTTGAGGAGTTCAAATAACGTGTTTTTAGATCAATTGTATCGTATCTTTCACTACATAACTTTTCACCAAATTTCACAAACACTAAGAAAGTTTGTTTTTCGATTCAAAACAAGATTTTAACGCTTTGAGGAGTTGAAATAACTCGATTTTAGATCATTTGTATCGTATCTTTTACTACATAACTTTTCACCAAATTTCACAAACACTAAGAAAGTTTGTTTTTCGATTCAAAACAAGATTTTAACGCTTTGAGGAGTTCAAATAACATGTTTTTAGATCATTTGTATCGTATCTTTTACTACATAATTTTTCACCAAATTTCACAAACACTAAGAAAGTTTGTTTTCCGATTCAAAACAAGATTTTAACGCTTTCAGGAGTCCAAATAACGTGTTTTTAGATCAATTGTATCGTATCTTTTACTACATAACTTTTCACCAAATTTCACAAACACTAAGAAAGTTTGTTTTTCGATTCAAAACAAGATTTTAACGCTTTCAGGAGTTCAAATAATGTGTTTTTAGATCAATTGTATCGTATCTTTTGCTTCATAACTTTTCACCAAATTTCACAAAAACTAGGAAAGTTTGTTTTTCTATTCAAAACAAGTTTTTAACGCTTTGAGGAGCTCAACTAACGTGTTTTTAGATCAATTGTATCGTATCTTTTACTACATAACTTTTCACCAAATTTCACAAACTCTAAGAAAGTTTGTTTTTCGATTCAAAACAAGATTTTAACGCTTTGAGGAGTTCAAATCACGTGTTTTTAGATCATTTGTATCGTATCTTTTACTACATAACTTTTCACCAAATTTCACAAACACTAAGAAAGTTTGTTTTTCGATTCAAAACAAGATTTTAACGCTTTGAGGAGTTCAAATAACGTGTTTTTAGATCATTTGTATCGTATCTTTCACTACATAACTTTTCACCAAATTTCACAAACACTAAAAAAGTTTGTTATTCGATTTCAAAACAATATTTTAATGCTTTGAGGAGTTCAAATAACGTGTTTTTAGATAAATTGTATCGTATCTTTTACTACATAACTTTTCACCAAATTTCACAAACACTAAGAAAGTTTGTTTTTCGATTCAAAACAAGATTTTAACTCTTTGAGGAGTTCAAATAACGTGTTTTTAGATCAATTGTATCGTATCTTTTACTACATAACTTTTCACCAAATTTCACAAACACTAAGAAAGTTTGTTTTTCGATTCAAAACAAGATTTTAACTCTTTGAGGAGTTCAAATAACGTGTTTTTAGATCAATTGTATCGTATCTTTTACTACATAACTTTTCACCAAATTTCACAAACACTAAGAAAGTTTGTTTTTCGATTCAAAACAAGATTTTAACGCTTTGAGGAGTTCAAATAACGTGTTGTTAGATCATTTGTATCGTATCTTTCACTACATAACTTTTCACCAAATTTCACAAACACTAAGAAAGTTTGTTTTTCGATTCAAAACAAGATTTTAACGCTTTGAGGAGTTGAAATAACGCGATTTTAGATCATTTGTATCGTATCTTTTACTACATAACTTTTCACCAAATTTCACAAACACTAAGAACGTTTGATATTCGATTTCAAAACAAGATTTTAATGCTTTGAGGAGTTCAAATAACGTGTTTTTAGATAAATTGTATCGTATCTTTTACTACATAACTTTTCATCAAATTTCACAAACACTAAGAAAGTTTGTTTTTCGATTCAAAACAAGATTTTAACTCTTTGAGGAGTTCAAATAACGTGTTTTTAGTTCAATTGTATCGTATCTTTTACTACATAACTTTTCACCAAATTTCACAAACACTAAGAAAGTTTGTTATTCGATTTCAAAACAAGATTTTAACGCTTTGAGGAGTTCAAATAACGTGTTTTTAGACAAATTGTATCGTATCTTTTACTACATAACATTTCACCAAATTTCACAAACACTAAGAAAGTTTGTTTTTCAATTCAAAACAAGATTTTAACTCTTTGAGGAGTTCAAATAACGTGTTTTTAGATCAATTGTATCGTATCTTTTACTACATAACTTTTCACCAAATTTCACAAACACTAAGAAAGTTTGTTTTTCGATTCAAAACAAGATTTTAACGCTTTGAGGAGTTCAAATAACGTGTTTTTAGATCATTTGTATCGTATCTTTCACTACATAACTTTTCACCAAATTTCACAAACACTAAGAAAGTTTGTTTTTCGATTCAAAACAAGATTTTAACTCTTTGAGGAGTTCGAATAACGTGTTTTGAGATCAATTGTATCGTATCTTTTACTACATAACTTTTCACCAAATTTCACAAACACTAAGAAAGTTTGTTTTTCGATTCAAAACAAGATTTTCACGCTTTGAGGAGTTCAAATAACATGTTTTTAGATCATTTGTATCGTATCTTTCACTACATAACTTTTCACCAAATTTCACAAACACTAAGAAAGTTTGTTTTTCGATTCAAAACAAGATTTTAACTCTTTGAGGAGTTCAAATAACGTGTTTTTAGATCAATTGTATCGTATCTTTTACTACATAACTTTTCACCAAATTTCACAAACACTAAGAAAGTTTGTTTTTCGATTCAAAACAAGATTTTAACGCTTTGAGGAGTTCAAATAACGTGTTTTTAGATCAATTGTATCGTATCTTTTACTACATAACTTTTCACCAAATTTCACAAACACTAAGAAAGTTTGTTTTTCGATTCAAAACAAGATTTTAATTCTTTGAGGAGTTCAAATAACGTGTTTTTAGATCAATTGTATCGTATCTTTTACTACATAACTTTTCACCAAATTTCACAAACACTAAGAAAGTTTGTTTTTCGATTCAAAACAAGATTTTAACGCTTTGAGGAGTTCAAATAACGTGTTTTTAGATCATTTGTATCGTATCTTTCACTACATAACTTTTCACCAAATTTCACAAACACTAAGAAAGTTTGTTTTTCGATTCAAAACAAGATTTTAACGCTTTGAGGAGTTGAAATAACGCGATTTTAGATCATTTGTATCGTATCTTTTACTACATAACTTTTCACCAAATTTCACAAACACTAAGAAAGTTTGTTTTTCGATTCAAAACAAGATTTTAACGCTTTGAGGAGTTCAAATAACATGTTTTTAGATCATTTGTATCGTATCTTTTACTACATAATTTTTCACCAAATTTCACAAACACTAAGAAAGTTTGTTTTTCGATTCAAAACAAGATTTTAACGCTTTCAGGAGTCCAAATAACGTGTTTTTAGATCAATTGTATCGTATCTTTTACTACATAACTTTTCACCAAATTTCACAAACACTAAGAAAGTTTGTTTTTCGATTCAAAACAAGATTTTAACGCTTTCAGGAGTTCAAATAACGTGTTTTTAGATCAATTGTATCGTATCTTTTACTTCATAACTTTTCACCAAATTTCACAAAAACTAGGAAAGTTTGTTTTTCTATTCAAAACAAGTTTTTAACGCTTTGAGGAGCTCAAATAACGTGTTTTTAGATCATTTGTATCGTATCTTTTACTACATAACTTTTCACCAAATTTCACAAACACTAAGAAAGTTTGTTTTTCGATTCAAAACAAGATTTTAACGCTTTGAGGAGTTCAAATAACGGGTTTTTAGATCAATTGTATCGTATCTTTTACTACATAACTTTTCACCAAATTTCACAAACACTAAGGAAGTTTGTTTTTCGATTCAAAACAAGATTTTAACGCTTTGAGGAGTTCAAATAACGTGTTTTTAGATCATTTGTATCGTATCTTTTACTACATAACTTTTCACCAAACTTCACAAACACTAAGAAAGTTTGTTTTTCGATTCAAAACAAGATTTTAACTCTTTGAGGAGTTTAAATAACGTGTTTTTAGATCAATTGTATCGTATCTTTTACTACATAACTTTTCACTAAATTTCACAAACACTAAGAAAGTTTGTTTTTCGATTCAAAACAAGATTTTAACGCTTTGAGGAGTTCAAATAACGTGTTTTTAGATCATTTGTATCGTATCTTTCACTACATAACTTTTCACCAAATTTCACAAACACTAAGAAAGTTTGTTATTCGATTTCAAAACAAGATTTTAACGCTTTGAGGAGTTCAAATAACGTGTTTTTAGACAAATTGTATCGTATCTATTACTACATAACATTTCACCAAATTTCACAAACACTAAGAAAGTTTGTTTTTTGATTCAAAACAAGATTTTAACTCTTTGAGGAGTTCAAATAACGTGTTTTTAGATCAATTGTATCGTATCTTTTACTACATAACTTTTCACCAAATTTCACAAACACTAAGAAAGTTTGTTTTTCGATTCAAAACAAGATTTTAACGCTTTGAGGAGTTCAAATAACGTGTTTTTAGATCATTTGTATCGTATCTTTCACTACATAACTTTTCACCAAATTTCACAAACACTAAGAAAGTTTGTTTTTCGATTCAAAACAAGATTTTAACGCTTTGAGGAGTTCAAATCACGTGTTTTTAGATCATTTGTATCGTATCTTTCACTACATAACTTTTCACCAAATTTCACAAACACTAAGAAAGTTTGTTTTTCGATTCAAAACAAGATTTTAACTCTTTGAGGAGTTCGAATAACGTGTTTTTAGATCAATTGTATCGTATCTTTTACTACATAACTTTTCACCAAATTTCACAAACACTAAGAAAGTTTGTTTTTCGATTCAAAACAAGATTTTCACGCTTTGAGGAGTTCAAATAACGTGTTTTTAGATCATTTGTATCGTATCTTTCACTACATAACTTTTCACCAAATTTCACAAACACTAAGAAAGTTTGTTTTTCGATTCAAAACAAGATTTTAACTCTTTGAGGAGTTCAAATAACGTGTTTTTAGATCAATTGTATCGTATCTTTTACTACATAACTTTTCACCAAATTTCACAAACACTAAGAAAGTTTGTTTTTCGATTCAAAACAAGATTTTAACTCTTTGAGGAGTTCAAATAACGTGTTTTTAGATCAATTGTATCGTATCTTTTACTACATAACTTTTCACCAAATTTCACAAACACTAAGAAAGTTTGTTTTTCGATTTAAAACAAGATTTTAACGCTTTGAGGAGTTCAAATAACGTGTTTTTAGATCATTTGTATCGTATCTTTCACTACATAACTTTTCACCAAATTTCACAAACACTAAGAAAGTTTGTTTTTCGATTCAAAACAAGATTTTAACGCTTTGAGGAGTTGAAATAACGCGATTTTAGATCATTTGTATCGTATCTTTTACTACATAACTTTTCACCAAATTTCACAAACACTAAGAAAGTTTGTTTTTCGATTCAAAACAAGATTTTAACGCTTTGAGGAGTTCAAATAACATGTTTTTAGATCATTTGTATCGTATCTTTTACTACATAATTTTTCACCAAATTTCACAAACACTAAGAAAGTTTGTTTTTCGATTCAAAACAAGATTTTAACGCTTTCAGGAGTCCAAATAACGTGTTTTTAGATCAATTGTATCGTATCTTTTACTACATAACTTTTCACCAAATTTCACAAACACTAAGAAAGTTTGTTTTTCGATTCAAAACAAGATTTTAACGCTTTCAGGAGTTCAAATAACGTGTTTTTAGATCAATTGTATCGTATCTTTTACTTCATAACTTTTCACCAAATTTCACAAAAACTGGGAAAGTTTGTTTTTCTATTCAAAACAAGTTTTTAACGCTTTGAGGAGCTCAAATAACGTGTTTTTAGATCAATTTTATCGTATCTTTTACTACATAACTTTTCACCAAATTTCACAAACACTAAGAAAGTTTGTTATTCGATTTCAAAACAAGATTTTAATGCTTTGAGGAGTTCAAATAACGTGTTTTTAGATAAATTGTATCGTATCTTTTACTACATAACTTTTCACCAAATTTCACAAACACTAAGAAAGTTTGTTTTTCGATTCAAAACAAGATTTTAACTCTTTGAGGAGTTCAAATAACGTGTTTTTAGATCAATTGTATCGTATCTTTTACTACATAACTTTTCACCAAATTTCACAAACACTAAGAAAGTTTGTTTTTCGATTCAAAACAAGATTTTAACGCTTTGGGGAGTTCTAATAACGTGATTTTAGATCATTTGTATCGTATCTTTCACTACATAACTTTTCACCAAATTTCACAAACACTAAGAAAGTTTGTTTTTCGATTGAAAACAAGATTTTAACGCTTTGAGGAGTTCAAATAACGTGTTCTTAGATCATTTGTATCGTATCTTTCACTACATAACTTTTCACCAAATTTCACAAACACTAAGAAAGTTTGTTTTTCGATTCAAAACAAGATTTTAACGCTTTGAGGAGTACAAATAACATGTTTTTAGATCATTTGTATCGTATCTTTTACTACATAACTTTTCACCAAATTTCACAAACACTAAGAAAGTTTGTTTTTCGATTCAAAACAAGATTTTAACGCTTTGAGGAGTTCAAATAACGGGTTTTTAGATCAATTATATCGTATCTTTTACTACATAACTTTTCACCAAATTTCACAAACACTAAGAAAGTTTGTTTTTCGATTCAAAACAAGACTTTAACGCTTTGAGGAGTTCAAATAACATGTTTTTAGATTATGTGTATCGTATCTTTTACTACATAACTTTTCACCAAATTTCACAAACACTAAGAAAGTTTGTTTTTCGATTCAAAACAAGATTTTAACGCTTTGAGGAGTTCAAATAACGTGTTTTTAGATCATTTGTATCGTATCGTTCACTACATAACTTTTCACCAAATTTCACAAACACTAAGAAAGTTTGATATTCGATTTCAAAACAAGATTTTAATGCTATGAGGAGTTCAAATAACGTGTTTTTAGATAAATTGTATCGTATCTTTTACTACATAACTTTTCATCAAATTTCACAAACACTAAGAAATTTGTTTTTCGATTCAAAACAAGATTTTAACTCTTTGAGGAGTTCAAATAACGTGTTTTTAGATCAATTGTATCGTATCTTTTACTACATAACTTTTCACCAAATTTCACAAACACTAAGAAAGTTTGTTTTTCAATTCAAAACAAGATTTTAACTCTTTGAGGAGTTCAAATAACGTGTTTTTAGATCAATTGTATCGTATCTTTCACTACATAACTTTTCACCAAATTTCACAAACACTAAGAAAGTTTGTTTTTCGATTCAAAACAAGATTTTAACGCTTTGAGGAGTTGAAATAACTCGATTTTAGATCATTTGTATCGTATCTTTTACTACATAACTTTTCACCAAATTTCACAAACACTAAGAAAGTTTGTTTTTCGATTCAAAACAAGATTTTAACGCTTTGAGGAGTTCAAATAACATGTTTTTAGATCATTTGTATCGTATCTTTTACTACATAATTTTTCACCAAATTTCACAAACAATAAGAAAGTTTGTTTTCCGATTCAAAACAAGATTTTAACGCTTTCAGGAGTCCAAATAACGTGTTTTTAGATCAATTGTATCGTATCTTTTACTACATAACTTTTCACCAAATTTCACAAACACTAAGAAAGTTTGTTTTTCGATTCAAAACAAGATTTTAACGCTTTCAGGAGTTCAAATAATGTGTTTTTAGATCAATTGTATCGTATCTTTTGCTTCATAACTTTTCACCAAATTTCACAAAAACTAGGAAAGTTTGTTTTTCTATTCAAAACAAGTTTTTAACGCTTTGAGGAGCTCAACTAACGTGTTTTTAGATCAATTGTATCGTATCTTTTACTACATAACTTTTCACCAAATTTCACAAACTCTAAGAAAGTTTGTTTTTCGATTCAAAACAAGATTTTAACGCTTTGAGGAGTTCAAATCACGTGTTTTTAGATCATTTGTATCGTATCTTTTACTACATAACTTTTCACCAAATTTCACAAACACTAAGAAAGTTTGTTTTTCGATTCAAAACAAGATTTTAACGCTTTGAGGAGTTCAAATAACGTGTTTTTAGATCATTTGTATCGTATCTTTCACTACATAAATTTTCACCAAATTTCACAAACACTAAGAAAGTTTGTTATTCGATTTCAAAACAATATTTTAATGCTTTGAGGAGTTCAAATAACGTGTTTTTAGATAAATTGTATCGTATCTTTTACTACATAACTTTTCACCAAATTTCACAAACACTAAGAAAGTTTGTTTTTCGATTCAAAACAAGATTTTAACTCTTTGAGGAGTTCAAATAACGTGTTTTTAGATCAATTGTATCGTATCTTTTACTACATAACTTTTCACCAAATTTCACAAACACTAAGAAAGTTTGTTTTTCGATTCAAAACAAGATTTTAACTCTTTGAGGAGTTCAAATAACGTGTTTTTAGATCAATTGTATCGTATCTTTTACTACATAACTTTTCACCAAATTTCACAAACACTAAGAAAGTTTGTTTTTCGATTCAAAACAAGATTTTAACGCTTTGAGGAGTTCAAATAACGTGTTGTTAGATCATTTGTATCGTATCTTTCACTACATAACTTTTCACCAAATTTCACAAACACTAAGAAAGTTTGTTTTTCGATTCAAAACAAGATTTTAACGCTTTGAGGAGTTGAAATAACGCGATTTTAGATCATTTGTATCGTATCTTTTACTACATAACTTTTCACCAAATTTCACAAACACTAAGAACGTTTGATATTCGATTTCAAAACAAGATTTTAATGCTTTGAGGAGTTCAAATAACGTGTTTTTAGATAAATTGTATCGTATCTTTTACTACATAACTTTTCATCAAATTTCACAAACACTAAGAAAGTTTGTTTTTCGATTCAAAACAAGATTTTAACTCTTTGAGGAGTTCAAATAACGTGTTTTTAGTTCAATTGTATCGTATCTTTTACTACATAACTTTTCACCAAATTTCACAAACACTAAGAAAGTTTGTTTTTCGATTCAAAACAAGATTTTAACGCTTTGAGGAGTTCAAATAACGTGTTTTTAGATCATTTGTATCGTATCTTTCACTACATAACTTTTCACCAAATTTCACAAACACTAAGAAAGTTTGTTTTTCGATTCAAAACAAGATTTTAACGCTTTGAGGAGTTCAAATAACGTGTTTTTAGATCATTTGTATCGTATCTTTCACTACATAACTTTTCACCAAATTTCACAAACACTAAGAAAGTTTGTTTTCCGATTCAAAACAAGATTTTAACGCTTTCAGGAGTCCAAATAACGTGTTTTTAGATCAATTGTATCGTATCTTTTACTACATAACTTTTCACCAAATTTCACAAACACTAAGAAAGTTTGTTTTTCGATTCAAAACAAGATTTTAACTCTTTGAGGAGTTCAAATAACGTGTTTTTAGATCAATTGTATCGTATCTTTTACTACATAACTCTTCACCAAATTTCACAAACACTAAGAAAATTTGTTATTTGATTTCAAAACAAGATTTTATCGCTTTGAGGAGTTCAAATAACGTGTTTTTAGACAAATTGTATCGTATCTTTTACTACATAACTTTTCACCAAATTTCACAAACACTAAGAAAGTTTGTTTTTCGATTCAAAACAAGATTTTAACTCTTTGAGGAGTTCAAATAACGTGTTTTTAGATCAATTATATCGTATCTTTTACTACATAACTTTTCACCAAATTTCACAAACACTAAAAAAGTTTGTTTTTCGATTCAAAACAAGATTTTAACGCTTTGAGGAGTTCAAATAACATGTTTTTAGATTATGTGTATCGTATCTTTTACTACATAACTTTTCACCAAATTTCACAAACACTAAGAAAGTTTGTTTTTCGATTCAAAACAAGATTTTAACGCTTTGAGGAGTTCAAATAACGTGTTTTTAGATCATTTGTATCGTATCGTTCACTACATAACTTTTCACCAAATTTCACAAACACTAAGAAAGTTTGATATTCGATTTCAAAACAAGATTTTAATGCTTTGAGGAGTTCAAATAACGTGTTTTTAGATAAATTGTATCGTATCTTTTACTACATAACTTTTCATCAAATTTCACAAACACTAAGAAAGTTTGTTTTTCGATTCAAAACAAGATTTTAACTCTTTGAGGAGTTCAAATAACGTGTTTTTAGATCAATTGTATCGTATCTTTTACTACATAACTTTTCACCAAATTTCACAAACACTAAGAAAGTTTGTTTTTCGATTCAAAACAAGATTTTAACGCTTTGAGGAGTTCAAATAACGTGTTTTTAGATCATTTGTATCGTATCTTTCACTACATAAATTTTCACCAAATTTCACAAACACTAAGAAAGTTTGTTTTTCGATTCAAAACAAGAATTTAAAGCTTTGAGGAGTTGAAATAACGCGATTTTAGATCATTTGTATCGTATCTTTTACTACATAACTTTTCACCAAATTTCACAAACACTAAGAAAGTTTGTTTTTCGATTCAAAACAAGATTTTAAAGCTTTGAGGAGTTCAAATAACATGTTTTTAGATGATTTGTATACTATCTTTTACTACATAATTTTTCACCAAATTTCACAAACACTAAGAAAGTTTGTTTTTCGATTCAAAAGAAGATTTTAACGCTTTCAGGAGTTCAAATAATGTGTTTTTAGATCAATTGTATCGTATCTTTTACTTCATAACTTTTCACCAAATTTCACAAAAACTAGGAAAGTTTGTTTTTCTATTCAAAACAAGTTTTTAACGCTTTGAGGAGCTCAAATAACGTGTTTTTAGATCAATTGTATCGTATCTTTTACTACATAACTTTTCACCAAATTTCACAAACACTAAGAAAGTTTGTTTTTCGATTCAAAACAAGATTTTAACGCTTTGAGGAGTTCAAATCACGTGTTTTTAGATCATTTGTATCGTATCTTTTACTACATAACTTTTCACCAAATTTCACAAACACTAAGAAAGTTTGTTTTTCGATTCAAAACAAGATTTTAACGCTTTGAGGAGTTCAAATAACGTGTTTTTAGATCATTTGTATCGTATCTTTCACTACATAACTTTTCACCAAATTTCACAAACACTAAGAAAGTTTGTTTTTCGATTCAAAACAAGATTTGAACTCTTTGAGGAGTTCAAATAACGTGTTTTTAGATCAATTGTATCGTATCTTTTACTACATAACTTTTCACCAAATTTCACAAACACTAATAAAGTTTGTTTTTCGATTCAAAACAAGATTTTAACGTTTTGAGGAGTTCAAATAACGTGTTTTTAAATCAATTGTATCGTATCTTTCACTACATAACTTTTCACCAAATTTCACAAACACTAAGAAAGTTTGTTTTTCGATTCAAAACAAGATTTTAACTCTTTGAGGAGTTCAAATAACGTGTTTTTAGATCATTTGTATCGTATCTTTCACTACATAACTTTTCACCAAATTTCACAAACACTAAGAAAGTTTGATATTCGATTTCAAAACAAGATTTTAATGCTTTGAGGAGTTCAAATAACGTGTTTTTAGATAAATTGTATCGTATCTTTTACTACATAACTTTTCATCAAATTTCACAAACACTAAGAAAGTTTGTTTTTCGATTCAAAACAAGATTTTAACTCTTTGAGGAGTTCAAATAACGTGTTTTTAGATCAATTGTATCGTATCTTTTACTACATAACTTTTCATCAAATTTCACAAACACTAAGAAAGTTTGTTTTTCGATTCAAAACAAGATTTTAACTCTTTGAGGAGTTCAAATAACGTGTTTTTAGATCATTTGTATCGTATCTTTTACTACATAATTTTTCACCAAATTTCACAAACACTAAGAAAGTTTGTTTTCCGATTCAAAACAAGATTTTAACGCTTTCAGGAGTCCAAATAACGTGTTTTTAGATCAATTGTATCGTATCTTTTACTACATAACTTTTCACCAAATTTCACAAACACTAAGAAAGTTTGTTTTTCGATTCAAAACAAGATTTTAACGCTTTCAGGAGTTCAAATAATGTGTTTTTAGATCAATTGTATCGTATCTTTTACTTCATAACTTTTCACCAAATTTCACAAAAACTAGGAAAGTTTGTTTTTCTATTCAAAACAAGTTTTTAACGCTTTGAGGAGCTCAAATAACGTGTTTTTAGATCAATTGTATCGTATCTTTTACTACATAACTTTTCACCAAATTTCACAAACACTAAGAAAGTTTGTTTTTCGATTCAAAACACGATTTTAACGCTTTGAGGAGTTCAAATCACGTGTTTTTAGATCATTTGTATCGTATCTTTTACTACATAACTTTTCACCAAATTTCACAAACACTAAGAAAGTTTGTTTTTCGATTCAAAACAAGATTTTAACGCTTTCAGGAGTCCAAATAACGTGTTTTTAGATCAATTGTATCGTATCTTTTACTACATTACTTTTCACCAAATTTCACAAACACTAAGAAAGTTTGTTTTTCGATTCAAAACAAGATTTTAACGCTTTCAGGAGTTCAAATAATGTGTTTTTAGATCAATTGTATCGTATCTTTTACTTCATAACTTTTCACCAAATTTCACAAAAACTAGGAAAGTTTGTTTTTCTATTCAAAACAAGTTTTTAACGCTTTGAGGAGCTCAAATAACGTGTTTTTAGATCAATTGTATCGTATCTTTTACTACATAACTTTTCACCAAATTTCACAAACACTAAGAAAGTTTGTTTTTCGATTCAAAACACGATTTTAACGCTTTGAGGAGTTCAAATCACGTGTTTTTAGATCATTTGTATCGTATCTTTTACTACATAACTTTTCACCAAATTTCACAAACACTAAGAAAGTTTGTTTTTCGATTCAAAACAAGATTTTAACGCTTTGGGGAGTTCAAATAACGTGTTTTTAGATCATTTGTATCGTATCTTTCACTACATAACTTTTCACCAAATTTCACAAACACTAAGAAAGTTTGTTATTCGATTTCAAAACAATATTTTAATGCTTTGAGGAGTTCAAATAACGTGTTTTTAGATAAATTGTATCGTATCTTTTACTACATAACTTTTCACCAAATTTCACAAACACTAAGAAAGTTTGTTTTTCGATTCAAAACAAGATTTTAACTCTTTGAGGAGTTCAAATAACGTGTTTTTAGATCAATTGTATCGTATCTTTTACTACATAACTTTTCACCAAATTTCACAAACACTAATAAAGTTTGTTTTTCGATTCAAAACAAGATTTTAACGTTTTGAGGAGTTCAAATAACGTGTTTTTAAATCAATTGTATCGTATCTTTCACTACATAACTTTTCACCAAATTTCACAAACACTAAGAAAGTTTGTTTTTCGATTCAAAACAAGATTTTAACTCTTTGAGGAGTTCAAATAACGTGTTTTTAGATCAATTGTATCGTATCTTTTACTACATAACTTTTCACCAAATTTCACAAACACTAAGAAAATTTGTTATTCGATTTCAAAACAAGATTTTAACGCTTTGAGGAGTTCAAATAACGTGTTTTTAGACAAATTGTATCGTATCTTTTACTACATAACTTTTCACCAAATTTCACAAACACTAAGAAAGTTTGTTTTTCGATTCAAAACAAGATTTTAACTCTTTGAGGAGTTCAAATAACGTGTTTTTAGATCAATTATATCGTATCTTTTACTACATAACTTTTCACCAAATTTCACAAACACTAAGAAAGTTTGTTTTTCGATTCAAAACAAGATTTTAACGCTTTGAGGAGTTCAAATAACATGTTTTTAGATTATGTGTATCGTATCTTTTACTACATAACTTTTCACCAAATTTCACAAACACTAAGAAAGTTTGTTTTTCGATTCAAAACAAGATTTTAACGCTTTGAGGAGTTCAAATAACGTGTTTTTAGATCATTTGTATCGTATCGTTCACTACATAACTTTTCACCAAATTTCACAAACACTAAGAAAGTTTGATATTCGATTTCAAAACAAGATTTTAATGCTTTGAGGAGTTCAAATAACGTGTTTTTAGATCATTTGTATCGTATCGTTCACTACATAACTTTTCACCAAATTTCACAAACACTAAGAAAGTTTGATATTCGATTTCAAAACAAGATTTTAATGCTTTGAGGAGTTCAAATAACGTGTTTTTAGATAAATTGTATCGTATCTTTTACTACATAACTTTTCACCAAATTTCACAAACACTAAGAAAGTTTGTTTTTCGATTCAAAACAAGATTTGAACTCTTTGAGGAGTTCAAATAACGTGTTTTTAGATCAATTGTATCGTATCTTTTACTACATAACTTTTCACCAAATTTCACAAACACTAAGAAAGTTTGTTTTTCGATTCAAAACAAGATTTTAACGCTTTGAGGAGTTCAAATAATGTGTTTTTAGATTATGTGTATCGTATCTTTTACTTCATAACTTTTCACCAAATTTCACAAAAACTAGGAAAGTTTGTTTTTCTATTCAAAACAAGTTTTTAACGCTTTGAGGAGTTCAAATAACGTGTTTTTAGATCATTTGTATCGTATCGTTCACTACATAACTTTTCACCAAATTTCACAAACACTAAGAAAGTTTGATATTCGATTTCAAAACAAGATTTTAATGCTTTGAGGAGTTCAAATAACGTGTTTTTAGATAAATTGTATCGTATCTTTTACTACATAACTTTTCACCAAATTTCACAAACACTAAGAAAGTTTGTTTTTCGATTCAAAACAAGATTTGAACTCTTTGAGGAGTTCAAATAACGTGTTTTTAGATCAATTGTATCGTATCTTTTACTACATAACTTTTCACCAAATTTCACAAACACTAAGAAAGTTTGTTTTTCGATTCAAAACAAGATTTTAACGCTTTGAGGAGTTCAAATAACGTGTTTTTAGATCATTTGTATCGTATCTTTCACTACATAACTTTTCACCAAATTTCACAAACACTAAGAAAGTTTGTTTTTCGATTCAAAACAAGATTTTAACGCTTTGAGGAGTTGAAATAACGCGATTTTAGATCATTTGTATCGTATCTTTTACTACATAACTTTTCACCAAATTTCACAAACACTAAGAAAGTTTGTTTTTCGATTCAAAACAAGATTTTAACGCTTTGAGGAGTTCAAATAACATGTTTTTAGATCATTTGTATCGTATCTTTTACTACATAATTTTTCACCAAATTTCACAAACACTAAGAAAGTTTGTTTTCCGATTCAAAGCAAGATTTTAACGCTTTCAGGAGTCCAAATAACGTGTTTTTAGATCAATTGTATCGTATCTTTTACTACATTACTTTTCACCAAATTTCACAAACACTAAGAAAGTTTGTTTTTCGATTCAAAACAAGATTTTAACGCTTTCAGGAGTTCAAATAATGTGTTTTTAGATCAATTGTATCGTATCTTTTACTTCATAACTTTTCACCAAATTTCACAAAAACTAGGAAAGTTTGTTTTTCTATTCAAAACAAGTTTTTAACGCTTTGAGGAGCTCAAATAACGTGTTTTTAGATCATTTGTATCGTATCTTTTACTACATAATTTTTCACCAAATTTCACAAAAACTAGGAAAGTTTGTTTTTCGATTCAAAACAAGATTTTAACGCTTTCAGGAGTTCAAATAACGTGTTTTTAGATCATTTGTATCGTATCGTTCACTACATAACTTTTCACCAAATTTCACAAACACTAAGAAAGTTTGATATTCGATTTCAAAACAAGATTTTAATGCTTTGAGGAGTTCAAATAACGTGTTTTTAGATAAATTGTATCGTATCTTTTACTACATAACTTTTCACCAAATTTCACAAACACAAAGAAAGTTTGTTTTTCGATTCAAAACAAGATTTGAACTCTTTGAGGAGTTCAAATAACGTGTTTTTAGATCAATTGTATCGTATCTTTTACTACATAACTTTTCACCAAATTTCACAAACACTAAGAAAGTTTGTTTTTCGATTCAAAACAAGATTTTAACGCTTTGAGGAGTTCAAATAATGTGTTTTTAGATTATGTGTATCGTATCTTTTACTTCATAACTTTTCACCAAATTTCACAAAAACTAGGAGAGTTTGTTTTTCTATTCAAAACAAGTTTTTAACGCTTTGAGGAGTTCAAATAACGTGTTTTTAGATCATTTGTATCGTATCGTTCACTACATAACTTTTCACCAAATTTCACAAACACTAAGAAAGTTTGATATTCGATTTCAAAACAAGATTTTAATGCTTTGAGGAGTTCAAATAACGTGTTTTTAGATAAATTGTATCGTATCTTTTACTACATAACTTTTCACCAAATTTCACAAACACTAAGAAAGTTTGTTTTTCGATTCAAAACAAGATTTGAACTCTTTGAGGAGTTCAAATAACGTGTTTTTAGATCAATTGTATCGTATCTTTTACTACATAACTTTTCACCAAATTTCACAAACACTAAGAAAGTTTGTTTTTCGATTCAAAACAAGATTTTAACGCTTTGAGGAGTTCAAATAACGTGTTTTTAGATCATTTGTATCGTATCTTTCACTACATAACTTTTCACCAAATTTCACAAACACTAAGAAAGTTTGTTTTTCGATTCAAAACACGATTTTAACGCTTTGAGGAGTTCAAATCACGTGTTTTTAGATCATTTGTATCGTATCTTTTACTACATAACTTTTCACCAAATTTCACAAACACTAAGAAAGTTTGTTTTTCGATTCAAAACAAGATTTTAACGCTTTGGGGAGTTCAAATAACGTGTTTTTAGATCATTTGTATCGTATCTTTCACTACATAACTTTTCACCAAATTTCACAAACACTAAGAAAGTTTGTTATTCGATTTCAAAACAATATTTTAATGCTTTGAGGAGTTCAAATAACGTGTTTTTAGATAAATTGTATCGTATCTTTTACTACATAACTTTTCACCAAATTTCACAAACACTAAGAAAGTTTGTTTTTCGATTCAAAACAAGATTTTAACTCTTTGAGGAGTTCAAATAACGTGTTTTTAGATCAATTGTATCGTATCTTTTACTACATAACTTTTCACCAAATTTCACAAACACTAATAAAGTTTGTTTTTCGATTCAAAACAAGATTTTAACGTTTTGAGGAGTTCAAATAACGTGTTTTTAAATCAATTGTATCGTATCTTTCACTACATAACTTTTCACCAAATTTCACAAACACTAAGAAAGTTTGTTTTTCGATTCAAAACAAGATTTTAACTCTTTGAGGAGTTCAAATAACGTGTTTTTAGATCAATTGTATCGTATCTTTTACTACATAACTTTTCACCAAATTTCACAAACACTAAGAAAATTTGTTATTCGATTTCAAAACAAGATTTTAACGCTTTGAGGAGTTCAAATAACGTGTTTTTAGACAAATTGTATCGTATCTTTTACTACATAACTTTTCACCAAATTTCACAAACACTAAGAAAGTTTGTTTTTCGATTCAAAACAAGATTTTAACTCTTTGAGGAGTTCAAATAACGTGTTTTTAGATCAATTATATCGTATCTTTTACTACATAACTTTTCACCAAATTTCACAAACACTAAGAAAGTTTGTTTTTCGATTCAAAACAAGATTTTAACGCTTTGAGGAGTTCAAATAACATGTTTTTAGATTATGTGTATCGTATCTTTTACTACATAACTTTTCACCAAATTTCACAAACACTAAGAAAGTTTGTTTTTCGATTCAAAACAAGATTTTAACGCTTTGAGGAGTTCAAATAACGTGTTTTTAGATCATTTGTATCGTATCGTTCACTACATAACTTTTCACCAAATTTCACAAACACTAAGAAAGTTTGATATTCGATTTCAAAACAAGATTTTAATGCTTTGAGGAGTTCAAATAACGTGTTTTTAGATCATTTGTATCGTATCGTTCACTACATAACTTTTCACCAAATTTCACAAACACTAAGAAAGTTTGATATTCGATTTCAAAACAAGATTTTAATGCTTTGAGGAGTTCAAATAACGTGTTTTTAGATAAATTGTATCGTATCTTTTACTACATAACTTTTCACCAAATTTCACAAACACTAAGAAAGTTTGTTTTTCGATTCAAAACAAGATTTGAACTCTTTGAGGAGTTCAAATAACGTGTTTTTAGATCAATTGTATCGTATCTTTTACTACATAACTTTTCACCAAATTTCACAAACACTAAGAAAGTTTGTTTTTCGATTCAAAACAAGATTTTAACGCTTTGAGGAGTTCAAATAATGTGTTTTTAGATTATGTGTATCGTATCTTTTACTTCATAACTTTTCACCAAATTTCACAAAAACTAGGAAAGTTTGTTTTTCTATTCAAAACAAGTTTTTAACGCTTTGAGGAGTTCAAATAACGTGTTTTTAGATCATTTGTATCGTATCGTTCACTACATAACTTTTCACCAAATTTCACAAACACTAAGAAAGTTTGATATTCGATTTCAAAACAAGATTTTAATGCTTTGAGGAGTTCAAATAACGTGTTTTTAGATAAATTGTATCGTATCTTTTACTACATAACTTTTCACCAAATTTCACAAACACTAAGAAAGTTTGTTTTTCGATTCAAAACAAGATTTGAACTCTTTGAGGAGTTCAAATAACGTGTTTTTAGATCAATTGTATCGTATCTTTTACTACATAACTTTTCACCAAATTTCACAAACACTAAGAAAGTTTGTTTTTCGATTCAAAACAAGATTTTAACGCTTTGAGGAGTTCAAATAACGTGTTTTTAGATCATTTGTATCGTATCTTTCACTACATAACTTTTCACCAAATTTCACAAACACTAAGAAAGTTTGTTTTTCGATTCAAAACAAGATTTTAACGCTTTGAGGAGTTGAAATAACGCGATTTTAGATCATTTGTATCGTATCTTTTACTACATAACTTTTCACCAAATTTCACAAACACTAAGAAAGTTTGTTTTTCGATTCAAAACAAGATTTTAACGCTTTGAGGAGTTCAAATAACATGTTTTTAGATCATTTGTATCGTATCTTTTACTACATAATTTTTCACCAAATTTCACAAACACTAAGAAAGTTTGTTTTCCGATTCAAAGCAAGATTTTAACGCTTTCAGGAGTCCAAATAACGTGTTTTTAGATCAATTGTATCGTATCTTTTACTACATTACTTTTCACCAAATTTCACAAACACTAAGAAAGTTTGTTTTTCGATTCAAAACAAGATTTTAACGCTTTCAGGAGTTCAAATAATGTGTTTTTAGATCAATTGTATCGTATCTTTTACTTCATAACTTTTCACCAAATTTCACAAAAACTAGGAAAGTTTGTTTTTCTATTCAAAACAAGTTTTTAACGCTTTGAGGAGCTCAAATAACGTGTTTTTAGATCATTTGTATCGTATCTTTTACTACATAATTTTTCACCAAATTTCACAAAAACTAGGAAAGTTTGTTTTTCGATTCAAAACAAGATTTTAACGCTTTCAGGAGTTCAAATAACGTGTTTTTAGATCATTTGTATCGTATCGTTCACTACATAACTTTTCACCAAATTTCACAAACACTAAGAAAGTTTGATATTCGATTTCAAAACAAGATTTTAATGCTTTGAGGAGTTCAAATAACGTGTTTTTAGATAAATTGTATCGTATCTTTTACTACATAACTTTTCACCAAATTTCACAAACACAAAGAAAGTTTGTTTTTCGATTCAAAACAAGATTTGAACTCTTTGAGGAGTTCAAATAACGTGTTTTTAGATCAATTGTATCGTATCTTTTACTACATAACTTTTCACCAAATTTCACAAACACTAAGAAAGTTTGTTTTTCGATTCAAAACAAGATTTTAACGCTTTGAGGAGTTCAAATAATGTGTTTTTAGATTATGTGTATCGTATCTTTTACTTCATAACTTTTCACCAAATTTCACAAAAACTAGGAGAGTTTGTTTTTCGATTCAAAACAAGATTTTAACGCTTTCAGGAGTTCAAATAACGTGTTTTTAGATCATTTGTATCGTATCGTTCACTACATAACTTTTCACCAAATTTCACAAACACTAAGAAAGTTTGATATTCGATTTCAAAACAAGATTTTAATGCTTTGAGGAGTTCAAATAACGTGTTTTTAGATAAATTGTATCGTATCTTTTACTACATAACTTTTCACCAAATTTCACAAACACAAAGAAAGTTTGTTTTTCGATTCAAAACAAGATTTGAACTCTTTGAGGAGTTCAAATAACGTGTTTTTAGATCAATTGTATCGTATCTTTTACTACATAACTTTTCACCAAATTTCACAAACACTAAGAAAGTTTGTTTTTCGATTCAAAACAAGATTTTAACGCTTTGAGGAGTTCAAATAATGTGTTTTTAGATTATGTGTATCGTATCTTTTACTTCATAACTTTTCACCAAATTTCACAAAAACTAGGAGAGTTTGTTTTTCTATTCAAAACAAGATTTTAACGCTTTGAGGAGTTCAAATAACGTGTTTTTAGATCATTTGTATCGTATCGTTCACTACATAACTTTTCACCAAATTTCACAAACACTAAGAAAGTTTGATATTCGATTTCAAAACAAGATTTTAATGCTTTGAGGAGTTCAAATAACGTGTTTTTAGATAAATTGTATCGTATCTTTTACTACATAACTTTTCACCAAATTTCACAAACACTAAGAAAGTTTGTTTTTCGATTCAAAACAAGATTTGAACTCTTTGAGGAGTTCAAATAACGTGTTTTTAGATCAATTGTATCGTATCTTTTACTACATAACTTTTCACCAAATTTCACAAACACTAAGAAAGTTTGTTTTTCGATTCAAAACAAGATTTTAACGCTTTGAGGAGTTCAAATAACGTGTTTTTAGATCATTTGTATCGTATCTTTCACTACATAACTTTTCACCAAATTTCACAAACACTAAGAAAGTTTGTTTTTCTATTCAAAACAAGTTTTTAACGCTTTGAGGAGTTGAAATAACGTGTTTTTAGATCAATTGTATCGTATCTTTTACTACATAACTTTTCACCAAATTTCACAAACACTAAGAAAGTTTGTTTTTCGATTCAAAACACGATTTTAACGCTTTGAGGAGTTCAAATCACGTGTTTTTAGATCATTTGTATCGTATCTTTTACTACATAACTTTTCACCAAATTTCACAAACACTAAGAAAGTTTGTTTTCCGATTCAAAGCAAGATTTTAACGCTTTCAGGAGTCCAAATAACGTGTTTTTAGATCAATTGTATCGTATCTTTTACTACATTACTTTTCACCAAATTTCACAAACACTAAGAAAGTTTGTTTTTCGATTCAAAACAAGATTTTAACGCTTTCAGGAGTTCAAATAATGTGTTTTTAGATCAATTGTATCGTATCTTTTACTTCATAACTTTTCACCAAATTTCACAAAAACTAGGAAAGTTTGTTTTTCTATTCAAAACAAGTTTTTAACGCTTTGAGGAGCTCAAATAACGTGTTTTTAGATCAATTGTATTGTATCTTTTACTACATAACTTTTCACCAAATTTCACAAACACTAACAAAGTTTGTTTTTCGATTCAAAACAAGATTTTAACGCTTTGAGGAGTTCAAATAACGTGTTTTTAGATCATTTGTATCGTATCTTTTACTACATAACTTTTCACCAAATTTCACAAACACTAAGAAAGTTTGTTTTTCGATTCAAAACAAGATTTTAACGCTTTGAGGAGTTCAAATAACGTGTTTTTAGATCAATTGTATCGTATCTTTTACTACATAACTTTTCACCAAATTTCACAAACACTAAGAAAGTTTGTTTTTCGATTCAAAACAAGATTATAACGCTTTGAGGAGTTCAAATAACGTGTTTTTTGATCATTTGTATCGTATCTTTCACTACATAACTTTTCACCAAATTTCACAAACACTAAGAAAGTTTGTTTTTCGATTCAAAACAAGATTTTAACGCTTTGAGGAGTTCAAATAACGTGTTTTTAGATCATTTGTATCGTATCTTTCACTACATAACTTTTCACCAAATTTCACAAACACTAAGAAAATTTGTTTTTCGATTCAAAACAAGATTTTAACGTTTTGAGGAGTTCAAATAACATGTTTTTAGATCATTTGTATCGTATCTTTTACTACATAACTTTTCACCAAATTTCACAAACACTAAGAAAGTTTGTTTTTCGATTCAAAACAAGATTTTAACGCTTTGAGGAGTTCAAATAACGGGTTTTTAGATCAATTGTATCGTATATTTTACTACATAACTTTTCACCAAATTTCACAAACACTAAGAAAGTTTGTTTTTCGATTCAAAACAAGATTTTAACGCTTTGAGGAGTTCAAATAACATGTTTTTAGATTATTTGTATCGTATCTTTTACTACATAACTTTTCACCAAACTTCACAAACACTAAGAAAGTTTGTTTTTCGATTCAAAACAAGATTTTAACGCTTTGAGGAGTTCAAATAACGTGTTTTTAGATCATTTATTAAAGGTTTGTTTTGAGATTGAATTAAGTGAGATTAAACTGAGTTTAAGGCAGAAATTGAGAGCAAAAGATCAAGTAAAAGAACAAGTTTAGAACAAAGATTCAATTCAAACAAGGAATTCTCTTTAACACAACTAAATCCACAAACAACAAGAACTACAAGAATTAGAAAGAGTACACCTAAAAATGAAGCAAGTAGCTCGATGTGTCTTCCTTTGTCTTCTATGCCTTCGTACCGAATGGTCAATTCTCCGAGTCGTGGTCGTTCGTTTGGTTGGTACCGAAAAGAAGAGACACTCAAGTCGTGGATTCCTCAAGAAAGATCACCAAAAGGAGAAGCTCCTAGTCATGGTTAATGCCTTCTTCAAGCTCCAAAAGAAGGTTCTTCCGAGTCTCGGCTTAACACAACTTCACAACACCAAAGAGAGATATATCCCTAGTCACGGTTAACTCTTGATTCACCGAAAAGGAAGGAGTTCCTAGTCACGGTTGAGTCTTGAGCGAGAATGATTCACCGAAAAAGGAAGGAATTCCTTGGTCACGGTTAATCTCCTTGGAAAATCACTTGGTTCTTGTAGGGTTCTTGAAGTTCTTGAAGGATCTTGGAGTGTTTTAGAGAGAGAGAGAGACAGAGAGAGATGGAGCAGAAAAAGGTAAAAAGAACGTACCAATCTCGTGGCCCTTGTGGTCATATTTATAGCACTCATGGAGTCTTCTTATTGGCCACGAGTTGGTAAGGAGGTAATTCCCACCAAAGGTAGGTGGGCAGGATAAGGGCTAAGGATTGAGTGGTTTTCGTGTAGACTTTTGTGTAAGTTCCGAACACGATAATTGTTTGCCTCCCGTCTCATTCATGTACCGAATATATCGGTGTAATATATCGTTTTCACTCCTCTTGACGTGTTGGAGACAACTACACTCTCCAAATTCCCAGAAATTCCTTCTAATTCCTGTGATTAAGCAATAAAACACACTTAGTGAAGAAATATTCATGTTATCTCAAATATGATTAATAAAGTATATAGAATTGCTCTTCACAAGGGCTAAAATCTCCAAATTAAGAATTAAATTTGTGCCTTATTTGCCTCACATCAGAGGAGTACAAATAACGTGTTTTTAGATCATTTGTATTGTATCTCTTACTACATAACTTTTCACCAAATTTCACAAACACTAAGAAAGTTTGTTTTTCGATTCAAAACAAGATTTTAACGCTTTCAGGAGTTCAAATAACGTGTTTTTAGATAAATTGTATTGTATCTTTTACTGCATAACTTTTCACCAAATTTCACAAACACTAAGAAAGTTTGTTTTTCGATTCAAAACAATATTTTAACGCTTTGAGGAGTTCAAATAACGTGTTTTTAGATCATTTGTATCGTATCTTTTACTACATAACTTTTCACCAAATTTCACAAACACTAAGAAAGTTTGTTTTTCGATTCAAAACAAGATTTTAACGCTTTGAGGAGTTCAAATAACGTGTTTTTAGATTATTTGTATCGTATCTTTCACTACATAACTTTTCACCAAATTTGGCAAACACTAAGAAAGTTTGTTTTTCTATTCAAAACAAGTTTTTAACGCTTTGAGGAGCTCAAATAACGTGTTTTTAGATCAATTGTATCGTATCTTTTACTACATAACTTATCACCAAATTTCACAAACACTAAGAAAGTTTGTTTTTCGATTCAAAACAAGATTTTAACGCTTTCAGGAGTTCAAATAACGTGTTTTTAGATAAATTGTATCGTATCTTTTACTACATAACTTTTCACCAAATTTCACAAACACTAAGAAAGTTTGTTTTTCGATTCAAAACAAGATTTTAACGCTTTGAGGAGTTCAAATAACGTGTTTTTAGATCATTTGTATCGTATCTTTTACTACATAACTTTTCACCAAATTTCACAAACACTAAGAAAGTTTGTTTTTCTATTCAAAACAAGTTTTTAACGCTTTGAGGAGTTCAAATAACATGTTTTTAGATCATTTGTATCGTATCTTTTACTCCATAATTTTTCACAAAATTTCACAAACACTAAGAAAGTTTGTTTTTCGATTCAAAACAAGATTTTAACGCTTTGAGGAGTTCAAAAAACTTGTTTTTAGATCATTTGTATCGTATCTTTTACTACATAACTTTTCACCAAATTTCACAAACACTAAGAAAGTTTGTTTTTCGATTCAAAACAAGATTTTAACGCTTTGAGGAGTTCAAATAACGTGTTTTTAGATCATTTGTATCGTATCTTTCACTACATAACTTTTCACCAAATTTCACAAACACTAAGAAAGTTTGTTTTTCGATTCAAAACAAGATTTTAACGCTTTGAGGATTTCAAATAACGTGTTTTTAGATCATTTCCATCGTATCTTTTACTACATAACTTTTCACCAAATTTCACAAACACTAAGAAAGTTTGTTTTTCGATTCAAAACAAGATTTTAACGCTTTGAGGATTTCAAATAACGTGTTTTTAGATCATTGCCATCGTATCTTTTACTACATAACTTTTCACCAAATTTCACAAACACTAAGAAAGTTTGTTTTTCGATTCAAAACAAGATTTTAACGCTTTGAGGAGTTCAAATAACGTGTTTTTAGATCATTTGTATCGTATCTTTTACTACATAACTTTTCACCAAATTTCACAAACACTAAGAAAGTTTGTTTTTCGATTCAAAACAAGATTTTAACGCTTTGAGGAGTTCAAATAACGTGTTTTTAGATTATTTGTATCGTATCTTTCACTACATAACTTTTCACCAAATTTGGCAAACACTAAGAAAGTTTGTTTTTCTATTCAAAACAAGTTTTTAACGCTTTGAGGAGCTCAAATAACGTGTTTTTAGATCAATTGTATCGTATCTTTTACTACATAACTTATCACCAAATTTCACAAACACTAAGAAAGTTTGTTTTTCGATTCAAAACAAGATTTTAACGCTTTCAGGAGTTCAAATAACGTGTTTTTAGATAAATTGTATCGTATCTTTTACTACATAACTTTTCACCAAATTTCACAAACACTAAGAAAGTTTGTTTTTCGATTCAAAACAAGATTTTAACGCTTTGAGGAGTTCAAATAACGTGTTTTTAGATCATTTGTATCGTATCTTTTACTACATAACATTTCACCAAATTTCACAAACACTAAGAAAGTTTGTTTTTCTATTCAAAACAAGTTTTTAACGCTTTGAGGAGTTCAAATAACGTGTTTTTAGATCATTTGTATCGTATCTTTTACTCCATAATTTTTCACAAAATTTCACAAACACTAAGAAAGTTTGTTTTTCGATTCAAAACAAGATTTTAACGCTTTGAGGAGTTCAAAAAACTTGTTTTTAGATCATTTGTATCGTATCTTTTACTACATAACTTTTCACCAAATTTCACAAACACTAAGAAAGTTTGTTTTTCGATTCAAAACAAGATTTTAACGCTTTGAGGAGTTCAAATAACGTGTTTTTAGATCATTTGTATCGTATCTTTCACTACATAACTTTTCACCAAATTTCACAAACACTAAGAAAGTTTGTTTTTCGATTCAAAACAAGATTTTAACGCTTTGAGGATTTCAAATAACGTGTTTTTAGATCATTTCCATCGTATCTTTTACTACATAACTTTTCACCAAATTTCACAAACACTAAGAAAGTTTGTTTTTCGATTCAAAACAAGATTTTAACGCTTTGAGGAGTTCAGATATCGTGTTTTTAGATCATTTCCATCGTATCTTTTACTACATAACTTTTCACCAAATTTCACAAACACTAAGAAAGTTTGTTTTTCGATTCAAAACAAGATTTTAACGTTTTGAGGAGTTCAAATAACTTGTTTTTAGATCATTTGTATCGAATCTTTTACTACATAACTTTTCACCAAATTTCACAAACACTAAGAAAGTTTGTTTTTCGATTCAAAACAAGATTTTAACGCTTTGAGGAGTTCAAATAACGTGTTTTTAGATCATTTGTATCGTATCTTTTACTACATAACTTTTCACCAAATTTCACAAACACTAAGAAAGTTTGTTTTTCGATTCAAAACAAGATTTTAACGCTTTGAGGAGTTCAAATAACGTGTTTTTAGATCATTTGTATCGTATCTTTTACTACATAACTTTTCACCAAATTTCACAAACACTAAGAAAGTTTGTTTTTCGATTCAATACAAGATTTTAACGCTTTGAGGAGTTCAAATATCGTGTTTTTAGATCATTTCCATCGTATCTTTTACTACATAACTTTTCACCAAATTTCACAAACACTAAGAAAGTTTGTTTTTCGATTCAAAACAAGATTTTAACGCTTTGAGGAGTTCAACTAACTTGTTTTTAGATCATTTGTATCGTATCTTTTAATACAAAACTTTTCACCAAATTTCACAAACACTAAGAAAGTTTGTTTTTCGATTCAAAACAAGATTTTAACGCTTTCAGGAGTTCAAATAACGTGTTTTTAGATCAATTGTATCGTATCTTTTACTACATAACTTTTCACCAAATTTCACAAACACTAAGAAAGTTTGTTTTTCGATTCAAAACAAGATTTTAACGCTTTGAGGAGTTCAAATATCGTGTTTTTAGATCATTTCCATCGTATCTTTTACTACATAACTTTTCACCAAATTTCACAAACACTAAGAAAGTTTGTTTTTCGATTCAAAACAAGATTTTAACGCTTTGAAGAGTTCAAATAACTTGTTTTTAGATCATTTGTATCGTATCTTTTACTACATAACTTTTCACCAAATTTCACATACACTAAGAACGTTTGTTTTTCGATTCAAAACAAGATTTTAACGCTTTCAGGAGTTCAAATAACGTGTTTTTAGATCAATTGTATCGTATCTTTTACTACATAACTTTTCACCAAATTTCACAAACACTAAGAAAGTTTGTTTTTCGATTCAAAACAAGATTTTAACGCTTTGAGGAGTTCAAATAACTTCTTTTTAGATCATTTGTATCGTATCTTTTACTACATAACTTTTCACCAAATTTCACAAACACTAAGAACGTTTGTTTTTCGATTCAAAACAAGATTTTAACGCTTTCAGGAGTTCAAATAACGTGTTTTTAGATCAATTGTATCGTATCTTTTACTACATAACTTTTCACCAAATTTCACAAACACTAAGAAAGTTTGTTTTTCGATTCAAAACAAGATTTTAATGCTTTGAGGAGTTCAAATAACGTGTTTTTAGATCATTTGTATCGTATCTTTTACTACATAACTTTTCACCAAATTTCACAAACATTAAGAAAGTTTGTTTTTCGGTTCAAAACAAGATTTTAACGTTTTGAGGAGTTCAAATATCGTGTTTTTAGATCATTTGTATCGTATCTTTTACTACATAACTTTTCACCAAATCTCACAAACACTAAGAAAGTTTGTTTTTTGATTCAAAACAAGATTTTATCGCTTTGAGGAGTTCAAATAACATGTTTTTACATCAATTGTATCGTATCTTTTACGACATAACTTTTCACCAAATTTTACAAACACTAAGAAAGTTTGTTTTTCGATTCAAAACAAGATTTTAACGCTTTGAGGAGTTCAAATAACGTGTTTTTAGATCATTTGTATCGTATCTTTTACTACATAACTGTAATAAATATCAAAAATAGGGTTTTGATATTTGTGGAATATTAGTCCTAAAATCCCAGAATATAAGACCCATGTTAAATATATAAATCCCTACGATCAAAACCAACTCCTTATGCCTCAAACTCGTTAAAAGGGTATAATTGTAATTTCATTTTTATGGTTATTTAAATAAAAATATTATAGGGTCTTATTTGCATAATGATGAAACCATTAATAATACTAAAAACAAGATTTTGTAAAATAAACCCTAAAAACTTGTAAATGAAATTGTTTACAAATATGATAGTTTAGAGGGTCATATATGAAATGTACCATTTTCTTATTGGACCATCCATTTACTTCTTATTCGGCCACATCCAGAGAGAGAATTATCTTCATTCATGGCTCTTGAACATTCATGAAACCCTAAGTGAGAAAGAGAGAAAAATAGGAGAAATCAAGGAAAAAAGGAGATTTCGCAAAACGAAAGGTGCCATATTCTTCAGGAGGTTAAGTTGTACGAGTTGGCGAGATCAAAAGAAGGATTTCATCCACGTTTCGAGTTACTCCGTTTTCTGCGCCGTTTCGTTTAATCGTGTATTTGTCGAGTTTCTTTCCATTAAGTGAGTGCTGCTCTCACTTCTATCTTATTAAGAATTCAATTTCGATCGTTTCTAGACCTTACATGATAGTCTAGGGTTCTCGCTTTAGAAATCCGTATTTGCTTTAAAAACCGTGTTACATCAACAAAATATATATTATGTAGATTTGATCATATATATGTATGTAGAATTTGAGTTTGATAAAACGTAAGCCGGGCTTACGGTTTTGAAAGAGGGTCCTATGTGTACATACGCGGCTCCTCCGGTATGTTTTAGTTTGATAGGTGTAGTGTCGCGTGACCCCGTGGCGCTCTATGGAGGGAATTGCGTAGCAAACTTGATGTAGTGCAAAGTCCCGACCCCGTGGCGCCCTCTTTATGGTGGGGTCTGGCTGTGGCGCATGGATATCCGTCGCTAGCTCATTTTTTTGTAGGGAATTCGCGCTTCCCGAGCTTATGTTATGTTCCAGCCCGTTTGTGATTCGCTATCCACTCGGGGTTGGCACTTCAGTCGAGTGTTATTTGCGCCCTCACCCCGGTAAAAGTATTAGTATGTATATGATTATGTATGAAGGTAAGTGATTTTGATTTCGAAAAGCCGGGGCAAGTACTTTGAGAAGTATTTATATACATATATGATTTATGATTTGATTATTTTCGAGCGAGGTTTTTGACTAGCATGTAAAAGGTCGATCTTAATAAGCTAGGCTCAAAACTCACTCACTTAGTCACTTCCGTGACTAACCATTTTATTTGAATGTTTTGAGTCTAGGTACGGTGGACAGATCATCCGGGGCAGCGGGTATTTAGAGTGTGAGTTCGACGGTTTCGTTTTCATCGCGGAACCTCCATCTTGTGTATATTTGTTTATTTCCGTTTCTGGCCAGCGAGCCTTTTGTTTATGCGACATCTTGTTTAGTTTTGGTGTTTGGTTATGTCGCATTTGTGTTTATATGCTTCCGCTAGGTTTATTTGTGTTCGTGTGTATATGTTATGGTGATGCATGTATATATCTGCGTGTGTCGTTGTTTTCGAGTTGTGGTATTTATGTTTTTGTGAATTTATCATATAAGAGCCTGTGGTATACGAGTTGTATACTGGCGGGTTGCCGCACCCTTTTCCATTTTATTTTTGGGGTGTGACAATAACTTTTCACCAAATTTCACAAACACTAAGAAAGTTTGTTTTTCGATTCAAAACAAGATTTTAACTCTTTGAGGAGTTCAAATATCGTGTTTTTAGATCAATTGTATCGTATCTTTAACTACATAACTTTTCACCAAATTTCATAAACACTAAGAAAGTTTGTTTATCGATTCAAAACAAAATTTTAACGCTTTGAGGAGTTCAAATAACTTGTTTTTAGATCATTTGTATCGTATCTTTTACTACATAACTTTTCACCAAATTTCACAAACACTAAGAAAGTTTGTTTTTCGATTCAAAACAAGATTTTAACGCTTTCAGGAGTTCAAATAACGCGATTTTAGATCATTTGTATCGTATCTTTTACTACATAACTTTTCACCAAATTTCACAAACACTAAGAAAGTTTGTTTTTCGATTCAAAACAAGATTTTAACGCTTTGAGGAGTTCAAATAACATGTTTTTAGATCATTTGTATCGTATCTTTTACTACATAATTTTTCACCAAATTTCACAAACACTAAGAAAGTTTGTTTTTCGATTCAAAACAAGATTTTAACGCTTTCAGGAGTCCAAATAACGTGTTTTTAGATCAATTGTATCGTATCTTTTACTACATAACTTTTCACCAAATTTCACAAACACTAAGAAAGTTTGTTTTTCGATTCAAAACAAGATTTTAACGCTTTGAGGAGTTCAAATAACGTGTTTTTAGATCAATTGTATCGTATCTTTTACTACATAACTTTTCACCAAATTTCACAAACACTAAGAAAGTTTTTTTTTCGATTCAAAACAAGATTTTAACGCTTTGAGGAGTTCAAATAACGTGTTTTTAGATCAATTGTATCGTATCTTTTACTACATAACTTTTCACCAAATTTCACAAACACTAAGAAAGTTTGTTTTTCGATTCAAAACAAGATTTTAACGCTTTGAGGAGTTCAAATAACGTGTTTTTAGATCATTTGTATCGTATCTTTCACTACATAACTTTTCACCAAATTTCACAAACACTAAGAAAGTTTGTTTTTTGATTCAAAACAAGCTTTTAACGCTTTGAGGAGTTCAAATAACATGTTTTTAGATCATTTGCATCGTATCTTTTACTACATAACTTTTCACGAAATTTCACAAACACTAAGAAAGTTTGTTTTTCGATTCAAAACAAGATTTTAACGCTTTGAGGATTTCAAATAACGGGTTTTTAGATCAATTGTATCGTGTCTTTTACTACATAACTTTTCACCAAATTTCACAAACACTAAGAAAGTTTGTTTTTCGATTCAAAACAAGATTTTAACGCTTTGAGGAGTTCAAATAACATGTTTTTAGATCATTTGTATCGTATCTTTTACTACATAACTTTTCACCAAATTTTACAAACACTAAGAAAGTTTGTTTTTCGATTCAAAACAAGATTTTAACGCTTTGAGGAGTTCAAATAACGTGTTTTTAGATCAATTGTATCGTATCTTTTACTACATAACTTTTCACCAAATTTCACAAACACTAAGAAAGTTTGTTTTTCGATTCAAAACAAGATTTTAACGCTTTGTGGAGTTCAAATAACGTGTTTTTAGATCAATTGTATCGTATCTTTTACTACATAACTTTTCACCAAATTTCACAAACACTAAGAAAGTTTGTTTTTCGATTCAAAACAAGATTTTAACGCTTTGAGGAGTTCAAATAACGTGTTTTTAGATCAATTGTATCGTATCTTTTACTACATAACTTTTCACCAAATTTCACAAACACTAAGAAAGTTTGTTTTTCGATTCAAAACAAGATTTTAACGCTTTGAGGAGTTCAAATAACGTGTTTTTAGATCATTTGTATCGTATCTTTTACTACATAACTTTTCACCAAATTTCACAAACACTAAGAAAGTTTGTTTTTCGGTTCAAAACAGATTTTAACGCTTTGAGGAGTTCAAATATCGTGTTTTTATATCAATTGTATCGTATCTTTTACTACATAACTTTTCACCAAATTTCACAAACACTAAGAAAGTTTGTTTTTCGATTCAAAACAAGATTTTAACGCTTTCAGGAGTTCAAATAACGTGTTTTTAGATCAATTGTATCGTATCTTTTACTACATAACTTTTCACCAAATTCACAAACACTAAGAAAGTTTGTTTTTCGATTCAAAACAAGATTTTAACGCTTTGAGGAGTTCAAATAACGTGTTTTTAGATCATTTGTATCGTATCTTTTACTACATAACTTTTCACCAAATTTCACAAACACTAAGAAAGTTTGTTTTTCGATTCAAAACAAGATTTTAACGCTTTGAGGAGTTCAGATATCGTGTTTTTAGATCATTTGTATCGTATCTTTTACTACATAACTTTTCACCAAATTTCACAAACACTAAGAAAGTTTGTTTTTCGATTCAAAATAAGATTTTAACGCTTTGAGGAGTTCAGATATCGTGTTTTTAGATCATTTCCATCGTAACTTTTACTACATAACTTTTCACCAAATTTCACAAACACTAAGAAAATTTGTTTTTCGATTCAAAACAAGATTTTAACGTTTTGAGGAGTTCAAATAACTTGTTTTTAGATCATTTGTATCGTATCTTTTACTACATAACTTTTCACCAAATTTCACAAACACTAAGAAAGTTTGTTTTTCGATTCAAAACAAGATTTTAACGCTTTCAGGAGTTCAAATAACGTGTTTTTAGATCAATTGTATCGTATCTTTTAGTATATAACTTTTCACCAAATTTCACAAACACTAAGAAAGTTTGTTTTTCGATTCAAAACAAGATTTTAACGCTTTGAGGAGTTCAAATAACGTGTTTTTAGATCATTTATATCGTATCTTTTACTACATAATTTTTCACCAAATTTCACAAACACTAAGAAAGTTTGTTTTTCGATTCAAAACAAGATTTTAACGCTTTCAGGAATTCAAATAACATGTTTTTGGATCAATTGTATCGTATCTTTTACTACATAAGTTTTCACCAAATTTCACAAACACTAAGAAAGTTTGTTTTTCGATTCAAAACAAGATTTTAACGCTTTGAGGAGTTCAAATAACGTGTTTTTAAATCATTTGTATCGTATCTTTTACTACATAACTTTTCACCAAATTTCACAAACACTAAGAAAGTTTGTTTTTCGATTCAAAACAAGATTTTAACGCTTTGAGGAGTTCAAATATCGTGTTTTTAGATCATTTCCATCGTATCTTTTACTACATAACTTTTCACCAAATTTCACAAACACTAAGAAAGTTTGTTTTTCGATTCAAAACAAGATTTTAACGCTTTGAGGAGTTCAACTAACTTGTTTTTAGATCATTTGTATCGTATCTTTTACTACAAGACTTTTCACCAAATTTCACAAACACTAAGAAAGTTTGTTTTTCGATTCAAAACAAGATTTTAACGCTTTCAGGAGTTCAAATAACGTGTTTTAAGATCAATTGTATCGTATCTTTTACTACATAACTTTTCACCAAATTTCACAAACACTAAGAAAGTTTGTTTTTCGATTCAAAACAAGATTTTAACGCTTTGAGGAGTTCAAATATCGTGTTTTTAGATCATTTCCATCGTATCTTTTACTACATAACTTTTCACCAAATTTCACAAACACTAAGAAAGTTTGTTTTTCGATTCAAAACAAGATTTTAACGCTTTGAGGAGTTCAAATTACTTGTTTTTAGATCATTTGTATCGTATCTTTTACTACATAACTTTTCACCAAATTTCACAAACACTAAGAACGTTTGTTTTTCGATTCAAAACAAGATTTTAACGCTTTCAGGAGTTCAAATAACGTGTTTTTAGATCAATTGTATCGTATCTTTTACTACATAACTTTTCACCAAATTTCACAAACACTAAGAATGTTTGTTTTTCGATTCAAAACAAGATTTTAATGCTTTGAGGAGTTCAAATAACGTGTTTTTAGATCATTTGTATCGTATCTTTTACTACATAACTTTTCACCAAATTTCACAAACATTAAGAAAGTTTGTTTTTCGGTTCAAAACAAGATTTTAACGTTTTGAGGAGTTCAAATATCGTGTTTTTAGATCATTTGTATCGTATCTTTTACTACATAACTTTTCACCAAATCTCACAAACACTAAGAAAGTTTGTTTTTTGATTCAAAACAAGATTTTATCGCTGTGAGGAGTTCAAATAACGTGTTTTTACATCAATTGTATCGTATCTTTTACGACATAACTTTTCACCAAATTTTACAAACACTAAGAAAGTTTGTTTTTCGATTCAAAACAAGATTTTAACGCTTTGAGGAGTTCAAATAACGTGTTTTTAGATCATTTGTATCGTATCTTTTACTACATAACTTTTCACCAAATTTCACAAACACTAAGAAAGTTTGTTTTTCGATTCAAAACAAGATTTTAACTCTTTGAGGAGTTCAAATATCGTGTTTTTAGATCAATTGTATCGTATCTTTAACTACATAACTTTTCACCAAATTTCATAAACACTAAGAAAGTTTGTTTATCGATTCAAAACAAAATTTTAACCCTTTGAGGAGTTCAAATAACTTGTTTTTAGATCATTTGTATCGTATCTTTTACTACATAACTTTTCACCAAATTTCACAAACACTAAGAAAGTTTGTTTTTCGATTCAAAACAAGATTTTAACGCTTTCAGGAGTTCAAATAACGCGATTTTAGATCATTTGTATCGTATCTTTTACTACATAACTTTTCACCAAATTTCACAAACACTAAGAAAGTTTGTTTTTCGATTCAAAACAAGATTTTAACGCTTTGAGGAGTTCAAATAACATGTTTTTAGATCATTTGTATCGTATCTTTTACTACATAATTTTTCACCAAATTTCACAAACACTAAGAAAGTTTGTTTTTCGATTCAAAACAAGATTTTAACGCTTTCAGGAGTCCAAATAACGTGTTTTTAGATCAATTGTATCGTATCTTTTACTACATAACTTTTCACCAAATTTCACAAACACTAAGAAAGTTTGTTTTTCGATTCAAAACAAGATTTTAACGCTTTGAGGAGTTCAAATAACGTGTTTTTAGATCAATTGTATCGTATCTTTTACTACATAACTTTTCACCAAATTTCACAAACACTAAGAAAGTTTTTTTTTCGATTCAAAACAAGATTTTAACGCTTTGAGGAGTTCAAATAACATGTTTTTAGATCATTTGTATCGTATCTTTTACTACATAACTTTTCACCAAATTTTACAAACACTAAGAAAGTTTGTTTTTCGATTCAAAACAAGATTTTAACGCTTTGAGGAGTTCAAATAACGTGTTTTTAGATCAATTGTATCGTATCTTTTACTACATAACTTTTCACCAAATTTCACAAACACTAAGAAAGTTTGTTTTTCGATTCAAAACAAGATTTTAACGCTTTGTGGAGTTCAAATAACGTGTTTTTAGATCAATTGTATCGTATCTTTTACTACATAACTTTTCACCAAATTTCACAAACACTAAGAAAGTTTGTTTTTCGATTCAAAACAAGATTTTAACGCTTTGAGGAGTTCAAATAACGTGTTTTTAGATCAATTGTATCGTATCTTTTACTACATAACTTTTCACCAAATTTCACAAACACTAAGAAAGTTTGTTTTTCGATTCAAAACAAGATTTTAACGCTTTGAGGAGTTCAAATAACGTGTTTTTAGATCATTTGTATCGTATCTTTTACTACATAACTTTTCACCAAATTTCACAAACACTAAGAAAGTTTGTTTTTCGGTTCAAAACAGATTTTAACGCTTTGAGGAGTTCAAATATCGTGTTTTTATATCAATTGTATCGTATCTTTTACTACATAACTTTTCACCAAATTTCACAAACACTAAGAAAGTTTGTTTTTCGATTCAAAACAAGATTTTAACGCTTTCAGGAGTTCAAATAACGTGTTTTTAGATCAATTGTATCGTATCTTTTACTACATAACTTTTCACCAAATTCACAAACACTAAGAAAGTTTGTTTTTCGATTCAAAACAAGATTTTAACGCTTTGAGGAGTTCAAATAACGTGTTTTTAGATCATTTGTATCGTATCTTTTACTACATAACTTTTCACCAAATTTCACAAACACTAAGAAAGTTTGTTTTTCGATTCAAAACAAGATTTTAACGCTTTGAGGAGTTCAGATATCGTGTTTTTAGATCATTTGTATCGTATCTTTTACTACATAACTTTTCACCAAATTTCACAAACACTAAGAAAGTTTGTTTTTCGATTCAAAATAAGATTTTAACGCTTTGAGGAGTTCAGATATCGTGTTTTTAGATCATTTCCATCGTAACTTTTACTACATAACTTTTCACCAAATTTCACAAACACTAAGAAAATTTGTTTTTCGATTCAAAACAAGATTTTAACGTTTTGAGGAGTTCAAATAACTTGTTTTTAGATCATTTGTATCGTATCTTTTACTACATAACTTTTCACCAAATTTCACAAACACTAAGAAAGTTTGTTTTTCGATTCAAAACAAGATTTTAACGCTTTCAGGAGTTCAAATAACGTGTTTTTAGATCAATTGTATCGTATCTTTTAGTATATAACTTTTCACCAAATTTCACAAACACTAAGAAAGTTTGTTTTTCGATTCAAAACAAGATTTTAACGCTTTGAGGAGTTCAAATAACGTGTTTTTAGATCATTTATATCGTATCTTTTACTACATAATTTTTCACCAAATTTCACAAACACTAAGAAAGTTTGTTTTTCGATTCAAAACAAGATTTTAACGCTTTCAGGAATTCAAATAACATGTTTTTGGATCAATTGTATCGTATCTTTTACTACATAAGTTTTCACCAAATTTCACAAACACTAAGAAAGTTTGTTTTTCGATTCAAAACAAGATTTTAACGCTTTGAGGAGTTCAAATAACGTGTTTTTAAATCATTTGTATCGTATCTTTTACTACATAACTTTTCACCAAATTTCACAAACACTAAGAAAGTTTGTTTTTCGATTCAAAACAAGATTTTAACGCTTTGAGGAGTTCAAATATCGTGTTTTTAGATCATTTCCATCGTATCTTTTACTACATAACTTTTCACCAAATTTCACAAACACTAAGAAAGTTTGTTTTTCGATTCAAAACAAGATTTTAACGCTTTGAGGAGTTCAACTAACTTGTTTTTAGATCATTTGTATCGTATCTTTTACTACAAGACTTTTCACCAAATTTCACAAACACTAAGAAAGTTTGTTTTTCGATTCAAAACAAGATTTTAACGCTTTCAGGAGTTCAAATAACGTGTTTTAAGATCAATTGTATCGTATCTTTTACTACATAACTTTTCACCAAATTTCACAAACACTAAGAAAGTTTGTTTTTCGATTCAAAACAAGATTTTAACGCTTTGAGGAGTTCAAATATCGTGTTTTTAGATCATTTCCATCGTATCTTTTACTACATAACTTTTCACCAAATTTCACAAACACTAAGAAAGTTTGTTTTTCGATTCAAAACAAGATTTTAACGCTTTGAGGAGTTCAAATTACTTGTTTTTAGATCATTTGTATCGTATCTTTTACTACATAACTTTTCACCAAATTTCACAAACACTAAGAACGTTTGTTTTTCGATTCAAAACAAGATTTTAACGCTTTCAGGAGTTCAAATAACGTGTTTTTAGATCAATTGTATCGTATCTTTTACTACATAACTTTTCACCAAATTTCACAAACACTAAGAATGTTTGTTTTTCGATTCAAAACAAGATTTTAATGCTTTGAGGAGTTCAAATAACGTGTTTTTAGATCATTTGTATCGTATCTTTTACTACATAACTTTTCACCAAATTTCACAAACATTAAGAAAGTTTGTTTTTCGGTTCAAAACAAGATTTTAACGTTTTGAGGAGTTCAAATATCGTGTTTTTAGATCATTTGTATCGTATCTTTTACTACATAACTTTTCACCAAATCTCACAAACACTAAGAAAGTTTGTTTTTTGATTCAAAACAAGATTTTATCGCTGTGAGGAGTTCAAATAACGTGTTTTTACATCAATTGTATCGTATCTTTTACGACATAACTTTTCACCAAATTTTACAAACACTAAGAAAGTTTGTTTTTCGATTCAAAACAAGATTTTAACGCTTTGAGGAGTTCAAATAACGTGTTTTTAGATCATTTGTATCGTATCTTTTACTACATAACTTTTCACCAAATTTCACAAACACTAAGAAAGTTTGTTTTTCGATTCAAAACAAGATTTTAACTCTTTGAGGAGTTCAAATATCGTGTTTTTAGATCAATTGTATCGTATCTTTAACTACATAACTTTTCACCAAATTTCATAAACACTAAGAAAGTTTGTTTATCGATTCAAAACAAAATTTTAACCCTTTGAGGAGTTCAAATAACTTGTTTTTAGATCATTTGTATCGTATCTTTTACTACATAACTTTTCACCAAATTTCACAAACACTAAGAAAGTTTGTTTTTCGATTCAAAACAAGATTTTAACGCTTTCAGGAGTTCAAATAACGCGATTTTAGATCATTTGTATCGTATCTTTTACTACATAACTTTTCACCAAATTTCACAAACACTAAGAAAGTTTGTTTTTCGATTCAAAACAAGATTTTAACGCTTTGAGGAGTTCAAATAACATGTTTTTAGATCATTTGTATCGTATCTTTTACTACATAATTTTTCACCAAATTTCACAAACACTAAGAAAGTTTGTTTTTCGATTCAAAACAAGATTTTAACGCTTTCAGGAGTCCAAATAACGTGTTTTTAGATCAATTGTATCGTATCTTTTACTACATAACTTTTCACCAAATTTCACAAACACTAAGAAAGTTTGTTTTTCGATTCAAAACAAGATTTTAACGCTTTGAGGAGTTCAAATAACGTGTTTTTAGATCAATTGTATCGTATCTTTTACTACATAACTTTTCACCAAATTTCACAAACACTAAGAAAGTTTTTTTTTCGATTCAAAACAAGATTTTAACGCTTTGAGGAGTTCAAATAACGTGTTTTTAGATCAATTGTATCGTATCTTTTACTACATAACTTTTCACCAAATTTCACAAACACTAAGAAAGTTTGTTTTTCGATTCAAAACAAGATTTTAACGCTTTGAGGAGTTCAAATAACGTGTTTTTAGATCATTTGTATCGTATCTTTCACTACATAACTTTTCACCAAATTTCACAAACACTAAGAAAGTTTGTTTTTTGATTCAAAACAAGCTTTTAACGCTTTGAGGAGTTCAAATAACATGTTTTTAGATCATTTGTATCGTATCTTTTACTACATAACTTTTCACGAAATTTCACAAACACTAAGAAAGTTTGTTTTTCGATTCAAAACAAGATTTTAACGCTTTGAGGATTTCAAATAACGGGTTTTTAGATCAATTGTATCGTGTCTTTTACTACATAACTTTTCACCAAATTTCACAAACACTAAGAAAGTTTGTTTTTCGATTCAAAACAAGATTTTAACGCTTTGAGGAGTTCAAATAACATGTTTTTAGATCATTTGTATCGTATCTTTTACTACATAACTTTTCACCAAATTTTACAAACACTAAGAAAGTTTGTTTTTCGATTCAAAACAAGATTTTAACGCTTTGAGGAGTTCAAATAACGTGTTTTTAGATCAATTGTATCGTATCTTTTACTACATAACTTTTCACCAAATTTCACAAACACTAAGAAAGTTTGTTTTTCGATTCAAAACAAGATTTTAACGCTTTGAGGAGTTCAAATAACGTGTTTTTAGATCAATTGTATCATATCTTTTACTACATAACTTTTCACCAAATTTCACAAACACTAAGAAAGTTTGTTTTTCGATTCAAAACAAGATTTTAACGCTTTGAGGAGTTCAAATAACGTGTTTTTAGATCAATTGTATCGTATCTTTTACTACATAACTTTTCACCAAATTTCACAAACACTAAGAAAGTTTGTTTTTCGATTCAAAACAAGATTTTAACGCTTTGAGGAGTTCAAATAACGTGTTTTTAGATCATTTGTATCGTATCTTTTACTACATAACTTTTCACCAAATTTCACAAACACTAAGAAAGTTTGTTTTTCGGTTCAAAACAGATTTTAACGCTTTGAGGAGTTCAAATATCGTGTTTTTATATCAATTGTATCGTATCTTTTACTACATAACTTTTCACCAAATTTCACAAACACTAAGAAAGTTTGTTTTTCGATTCAAAACAAGATTTTAACGCTTTCAGGAGTTCAAATAACGTGTTTTTAGATCAATTGTATCGTATCTTTTACTACATAACTTTTCACCAAATTCACAAACACTAAGAAAGTTTGTTTTTCGATTCAAAACAAGATTTTAACGCTTTGAGGAGTTCAAATAACGTGTTTTTAGATCATTTGTATCGTATCTTTTACTACATAACTTTTCACCAAATTTCACAAACACTAAGAAAGTTTGTTTTTCGATTCAAAACAAGATTTTAACGCTTTGAGGAGTTCAGATATCGTGTTTTTAGATCATTTGTATCGTATCTTTTACTACATAACTTTTCACCAAATTTCACAAACACTAAGAAAGTTTGTTTTTCGATTCAAAATAAGATTTTAACGCTTTGAGGAGTTCAGATATCGTGTTTTTAGATCATTTCCATCGTAACTTTTACTACATAACTTTTCACCAAATTTCACAAACACTAAGAAAATTTGTTTTTCGATTCAAAACAAGATTTTAACGTTTTGAGGAGTTCAAATAACTTGTTTTTAGATCATTTGTATCGTATCTTTTACTACATAACTTTTCACCAAATTTCACAAACACTAAGAAAGTTTGTTTTTCGATTCAAAACAAGATTTTAACGCTTTCAGGAGTTCAAATAACGTGTTTTTAGATCAATTGTATCGTATCTTTTAGTATATAACTTTTCACCAAATTTCACAAACACTAAGAAAGTTTGTTTTTCGATTCAAAACAAGATTTTAACGCTTTGAGGAGTTCAAATAACGTGTTTTTAGATCATTTATATCGTATCTTTTACTACATAATTTTTCACCAAATTTCACAAACACTAAGAAAGTTTGTTTTTCGATTCAAAACAAGATTTTAACGCTTTCAGGAATTCAAATAACATGTTTTTGGATCAATTGTATCGTATCTTTTACTACATAACTTTTCACCAAATTTCACAAACACTAAGAAAGTTTGTTTTTCGATTCAAAACAAGATTTTAACGCTTTGAGGAGTTCAAATAACGTGTTTTTAGATCAATTGTATCGTATCTTTTACTACATAACTTTTCACCAAATTTCACAAACACTAAGAAAGTTTGTTTTTCGATTCAAAACAAGATTTTAACGCTTTGAGGAGTTCAAATAACGTGTTTTTAGATCATTTGTATCGTATCTTTTACTACATAACTTTTCACCAAATTTCACAAACACTAAGAAAGTTTGTTTTTCGGTTCAAAACAGATTTTAACGCTTTGAGGAGTTCAAATATCGTGTTTTTATATCAATTGTATCGTATCTTTTACTACATAACTTTTCACCAAATTTCACAAACACTAAGAAAGTTTGTTTTTCGATTCAAAACAAGATTTTAACGCTTTCAGGAGTTCAAATAACGTGTTTTTAGATCAATTGTATCGTATCTTTTACTACATAACTTTTCACCAAATTCACAAACACTAAGAAAGTTTGTTTTTCGATTCAAAACAAGATTTTAACGCTTTGAGGAGTTCAAATAACGTGTTTTTAGATCATTTGTATCGTATCTTTTACTACATAACTTTTCACCAAATTTCACAAACACTAAGAAAGTTTGTTTTTCGATTCAAAACAAGATTTTAACGCTTTGAGGAGTTCAGATATCGTGTTTTTAGATCATTTGTATCGTATCTTTTACTACATAACTTTTCACCAAATTTCACAAACACTAAGAAAGTTTGTTTTTCGATTCAAAATAAGATTTTAACGCTTTGAGGAGTTCAGATATCGTGTTTTTAGATCATTTCCATCGTAACTTTTACTACATAACTTTTCACCAAATTTCACAAACACTAAGAAAATTTGTTTTTCGATTCAAAACAAGATTTTAACGTTTTGAGGAGTTCAAATAACTTGTTTTTAGATCATTTGTATCGTATCTTTTACTACATAACTTTTCACCAAATTTCACAAACACTAAGAAAGTTTGTTTTTCGATTCAAAACAAGATTTTAACGCTTTCAGGAGTTCAAATAACGTGTTTTTAGATCAATTGTATCGTATCTTTTAGTATATAACTTTTCACCAAATTTCACAAACACTAAGAAAGTTTGTTTTTCGATTCAAAACAAGATTTTAACGCTTTGAGGAGTTCAAATAACGTGTTTTTAGATCATTTATATCGTATCTTTTACTACATAATTTTTCACCAAATTTCACAAACACTAAGAAAGTTTGTTTTTCGATTCAAAACAAGATTTTAACGCTTTCAGGAATTCAAATAACATGTTTTTGGATCAATTGTATCGTATCTTTTACTACATAACTTTTCACCAAATTTCACAAACACTAAGAAAGTTTGTTTTTCGATTCAAAACAAGATTTTAACGCTTTGAGGAGTTCAAATAACGTGTTTTTAGATCAATTGTATCGTATCTTTTACTACATAACTTTTCACCAAATTTCACAAACACTAAGAAAGTTTGTTTTTCGATTCAAAACAAGATTTTAACGCTTTGAGGAGTTCAAATAACGTGTTTTTAGATCATTTGTATCGTATCTTTTACTACATAACTTTTCACCAAATTTCACAAACACTAAGAAAGTTTGTTTTTCGGTTCAAAACAGATTTTAACGCTTTGAGGAGTTCAAATATCGTGTTTTTATATCAATTGTATCGTATCTTTTACTACATAACTTTTCACCAAATTTCACAAACACTAAGAAAGTTTGTTTTTCGATTCAAAACAAGATTTTAACGCTTTCAGGAGTTCAAATAACGTGTTTTTAGATCAATTGTATCGTATCTTTTACTACATAACTTTTCACCAAATTCACAAACACTAAGAAAGTTTGTTTTTCGATTCAAAACAAGATTTTAACGCTTTGAGGAGTTCAAATAACGTGTTTTTAGATCATTTGTATCGTATCTTTTACTACATAACTTTTCACCAAATTTCACAAACACTAAGAAAGTTTGTTTTTCGATTCAAAACAAGATTTTAACGCTTTGAGGAGTTCAGATATCGTGTTTTTAGATCATTTGTATCGTATCTTTTACTACATAACTTTTCACCAAATTTCACAAACACTAAGAAAGTTTGTTTTTCGATTCAAAATAAGATTTTAACGCTTTGAGGAGTTCAGATATCGTGTTTTTAGATCATTTCCATCGTAACTTTTACTACATAACTTTTCACCAAATTTCACAAACACTAAGAAAATTTGTTTTTCGATTCAAAACAAGATTTTAACGTTTTGAGGAGTTCAAATAACTTGTTTTTAGATCATTTGTATCGTATCTTTTACTACATAACTTTTCACCAAATTTCACAAACACTAAGAAAGTTTGTTTTTCGATTCAAAACAAGATTTTAACGCTTTCAGGAGTTCAAATAACGTGTTTTTAGATCAATTGTATCGTATCTTTTAGTATATAACTTTTCACCAAATTTCACAAACACTAAGAAAGTTTGTTTTTCGATTCAAAACAAGATTTTAACGCTTTGAGGAGTTCAAATAACGTGTTTTTAGATCATTTATATCGTATCTTTTACTACATAATTTTTCACCAAATTTCACAAACACTAAGAAAGTTTGTTTTTCGATTCAAAACAAGATTTTAACGCTTTCAGGAATTCAAATAACATGTTTTTGGATCAATTGTATCGTATCTTTTACTACATAACTTTTCACCAAATTTCACAAACACTAAGAAAGTTTGTTTTTCGATTCAAAACAAGATTTTAACGCTTTGAGGAGTTCAAATAACGTGTTTTTAGATCAATTGTATCGTATCTTTTACTACATAACTTTTCACCAAATTTCACAAACACTAAGAAAGTTTGTTTTTCGATTCAAAACAAGATTTTAACGCTTTGAGGAGTTCAAATAACGTGTTTTTAGATCATTTGTATCGTATCTTTTACTACATAACTTTTCACCAAATTTCACAAACACTAAGAAAGTTTGTTTTTCGGTTCAAAACAGATTTTAACGCTTTGAGGAGTTCAAATATCGTGTTTTTATATCAATTGTATCGTATCTTTTACTACATAACTTTTCACCAAATTTCACAAACACTAAGAAAGTTTGTTTTTCGATTCAAAACAAGATTTTAACGCTTTCAGGAGTTCAAATAACGTGTTTTTAGATCAATTGTATCGTATCTTTTACTACATAACTTTTCACCAAATTCACAAACACTAAGAAAGTTTGTTTTTCGATTCAAAACAAGATTTTAACGCTTTGAGGAGTTCAAATAACGTGTTTTTAGATCATTTGTATCGTATCTTTTACTACATAACTTTTCACCAAATTTCACAAACACTAAGAAAGTTTGTTTTTCGATTCAAAACAAGATTTTAACGCTTTGAGGAGTTCAGATATCGTGTTTTTAGATCATTTGTATCGTATCTTTTACTACATAACTTTTCACCAAATTTCACAAACACTAAGAAAGTTTGTTTTTCGATTCAAAATAAGATTTTAACGCTTTGAGGAGTTCAGATATCGTGTTTTTAGATCATTTCCATCGTAACTTTTACTACATAACTTTTCACCAAATTTCACAAACACTAAGAAAATTTGTTTTTCGATTCAAAACAAGATTTTAACGTTTTGAGGAGTTCAAATAACTTGTTTTTAGATCATTTGTATCGTATCTTTTACTACATAACTTTTCACCAAATTTCACAAACACTAAGAAAGTTTGTTTTTCGATTCAAAACAAGATTTTAACGCTTTCAGGAGTTCAAATAACGTGTTTTTAGATCAATTGTATCGTATCTTTTAGTATATAACTTTTCACCAAATTTCACAAACACTAAGAAAGTTTGTTTTTCGATTCAAAACAAGATTTTAACGCTTTGAGGAGTTCAAATAACGTGTTTTTAGATCATTTATATCGTATCTTTTACTACATAATTTTTCACCAAATTTCACAAACACTAAAAAGTTTGTTTTTCGATTCAAAACAAGATTTTAACGCTTTCAGGAATTCAAATAACATGTTTTTGGATCAATTGTATCGTATCTTTTACTACATAAGTTTTCACCAAATTTCACAAACACTAAGAAAGTTTGTTTTTCGATTCAAAACAAGATTTTAACGCTTTGAGGAGTTCAAATAACGTGTTTTTAAATCATTTGTATCGTATCTTTTACTACATAACTTTTCACCAAATTTCACAAACACTAAGAAAGTTTGTTTTTCGATTCAAAACAAGATTTTAACGCTTTGAGGAGTTCAAATATCGTGTTTTTAGATCATTTCCATCGTATCTTTTACTACATAACTTTTCACCAAATTTCACAAACACTAAGAAAGTTTGTTTTTCGATTCAAAACAAGATTTTAACGCTTTGAGGAGTTCAACTAACTTGTTTTTAGATCATTTGTATCGTATCTTTTACTACAAGACTTTTCACCAAATTTCACAAACACTAAGAAAGTTTGTTTTTCGATTCAAAACAAGATTTTAACGCTTTCAGGAGTTCAAATAACGTGTTTTTAGATCAATTGTATCGTATCTTTTACTACATAACTTTTCACCAAATTTCACAAACACTAAGAAAGTTTGTTTTTCGATTCAAAACAAGATTTTAACGCTTTGAGGAGTTCAAATATCGTGTTTTTAGATCATTTCCATCGTATCTTTTACTACATAACTTTTCACCAAATTTCACAAACACTAAGAAAGTTTGTTTTTCGATTCAAAACAAGATTTTAACGCTTTGAGGAGTTCAAATTACTTGTTTTTAGATCATTTGTATCGTATCTTTTACTACATAACTTTTCACCAAATTTCACAAACACTAAGAACGTTTGTTTTTCGATTCAAAACAAGATTTTAACGCTTTCAGGAGTTCAAATAACGTGTTTTTAGATCAATTGTATCGTATCTTTTACTACATAACTTTTCACCAAATTTCACAAACACTAAGAAAGTTTGTTTTTCGATTCAAAACAAGATTTTAATGCTTTGAGGAGTTCAAATAACGTGTTTTTAGATCATTTGTATCGTATCTTTTACTACATAACTTTTCACCAAATTTCACAAACATTAAGAAAGTTTGTTTTTCGGTTCAAAACAAGATTTTAACGTTTTGAGGAGTTCAAATATCGTGTTTTTAGATCATTTGTATCGTATCTTTTACTACATAACTTTTCACCAAATCTCACAAACACTAAGAAAGTTTGTTTTTTGATTCAAAACAAGATTTTATCGCTGTGAGGAGTTCAAATAACGTGTTTTTACATCAATTGTATCGTATCTTTTACGACATAACTTTTCACCAAATTTTACAAACACTAAGAAAGTTTGTTTTTCGATTCAAAACAAGATTTTAACGCTTTGAGGAGTTCAAATAACGTGTTTTTAGATCATTTGTATCGTATCTTTTACTACATAACTTTTCACCAAATTTCACAAACACTAAGAAAGTTTGTTTTTCGATTCAAAACAAGATTTTAACTCTTTGAGGAGTTCAAATATCGTGTTTTTAGATCAATTGTATCGTATCTTTAACTACATAACTTTTCACCAAATTTCATAAACACTAAGAAAGTTTGTTTATCGATTCAAAACAAAATTTTAACCCTTTGAGGAGTTCAAATAACTTGTTTTTAGATCATTTGTATCGTATCTTTTACTACATAACTTTTCACCAAATTTCACAAACACTAAGAAAGTTTGTTTTTCGATTCAAAACAAGATTTTAACGCTTTCAGGAGTTCAAATAACGCGATTTTAGATCATTTGTATCGTATCTTTTACTACATAACTTTTCACCAAATTTCACAAACACTAAGAAAGTTTGTTTTTCGATTCAAAACAAGATTTTAACGCTTTGAGGAGTTCAAATAACATGTTTTTAGATCATTTGTATCGTATCTTTTACTACATAATTTTTCACCAAATTTCACAAACACTAAGAAAGTTTGTTTTTCGATTCAAAACAAGATTTTAACGCTTTCAGGAGTCCAAATAACGTGTTTTTAGATCAATTGTATCGTATCTTTTACTACATAACTTTTCACCAAATTTCACAAACACTAAGAAAGTTTGTTTTTCGATTCAAAACAAGATTTTAACGCTTTGAGGAGTTCAAATAACGTGTTTTTAGATCAATTGTATCGTATCTTTTACTACATAACTTTTCACCAAATTTCACAAACACTAAGAAAGTTTTTTTTTCGATTCAAAACAAGATTTTAACGCTTTGAGGAGTTCAAATAACGTGTTTTTAGATCAATTGTATCGTATCTTTTACTACATAACTTTTCACCAAATTTCACAAACACTAAGAAAGTTTGTTTTTCGATTCAAAACAAGATTTTAACGCTTTGAGGAGTTCAAATAACGTGTTTTTAGATCATTTGTATCGTATCTTTCACTACATAACTTTTCACCAAATTTCACAAACACTAAGAAAGTTTGTTTTTTGATTCAAAACAAGCTTTTAACGCTTTGAGGAGTTCAAATAACATGTTTTTAGATCATTTGTATCGTATCTTTTACTACATAACTTTTCACGAAATTTCACAAACACTAAGAAAGTTTGTTTTTCGATTCAAAACAAGATTTTAACGCTTTGAGGATTTCAAATAACGGGTTTTTAGATCAATTGTATCGTGTCTTTTACTACATAACTTTTCACCAAATTTCACAAACACTAAGAAAGTTTGTTTTTCGATTCAAAACAAGATTTTAACGCTTTGAGGAGTTCAAATAACATGTTTTTAGATCATTTGTATCGTATCTTTTACTACATAACTTTTCACCAAATTTTACAAACACTAAGAAAGTTTGTTTTTCGATTCAAAACAAGATTTTAACGCTTTGAGGAGTTCAAATAACGTGTTTTTAGATCAATTGTATCGTATCTTTTACTACATAACTTTTCACCAAATTTCACAAACACTAAGAAAGTTTGTTTTTCGATTCAAAACAAGATTTTAACGCTTTGAGGAGTTCAAATAACGTGTTTTTAGATCAATTGTATCGTATCTTTTACTACATAACTTTTCACCAAATTTCACAAACACTAAGAAAGTTTGTTTTTCGATTCAAAACAAGATTTTAACGCTTTGAGGAGTTCAAATAACGTGTTTTTAGATCAATTGTATCGTATCTTTTACTACATAACTTTTCACCAAATTTCACAAACACTAAGAAAGTTTGTTTTTCGATTCAAAACAAGATTTTAACGCTTTGAGGAGTTCAAATAACGTGTTTTTAGATCATTTGTATCGTATCTTTTACTACATAACTTTTCACCAAATTTCACAAACACTAAGAAAGTTTGTTTTTCGGTTCAAAACAGATTTTAACGCTTTGAGGAGTTCAAATATCGTGTTTTTATATCAATTGTATCGTATCTTTTACTACATAACTTTTCACCAAATTTCACAAACACTAAGAAAGTTTGTTTTTCGATTCAAAACAAGATTTTAACGCTTTCAGGAGTTCAAATAACGTGTTTTTAGATCAATTGTATCGTATCTTTTACTACATAACTTTTCACCAAATTCACAAACACTAAGAAAGTTTGTTTTTCGATTCAAAACAAGATTTTAACGCTTTGAGGAGTTCAAATAACGTGTTTTTAGATCATTTGTATCGTATCTTTTACTACATAACTTTTCACCAAATTTCACAAACACTAAGAAAGTTTGTTTTTCGATTCAAAACAAGATTTTAACGCTTTGAGGAGTTCAGATATCGTGTTTTTAGATCATTTGTATCGTATCTTTTACTACATAACTTTTCACCAAATTTCACAAACACTAAGAAAGTTTGTTTTTCGATTCAAAATAAGATTTTAACGCTTTGAGGAGTTCAGATATCGTGTTTTTAGATCATTTCCATCGTAACTTTTACTACATAACTTTTCACCAAATTTCACAAACACTAAGAAAATTTGTTTTTCGATTCAAAACAAGATTTTAACGTTTTGAGGAGTTCAAATAACTTGTTTTTAGATCATTTGTATCGTATCTTTTACTACATAACTTTTCACCAAATTTCACAAACACTAAGAAAGTTTGTTTTTCGATTCAAAACAAGATTTTAACGCTTTCAGGAGTTCAAATAACGTGTTTTTAGATCAATTGTATCGTATCTTTTAGTATATAACTTTTCACCAAATTTCACAAACACTAAGAAAGTTTGTTTTTCGATTCAAAACAAGATTTTAACGCTTTGAGGAGTTCAAATAACGTGTTTTTAGATCATTTATATCGTATCTTTTACTACATAATTTTTCACCAAATTTCACAAACACTAAGAAAGTTTGTTTTTCGATTCAAAACAAGATTTTAACGCTTTCAGGAATTCAAATAACATGTTTTTGGATCAATTGTATCGTATCTTTTACTACATAACTTTTCACCAAATTTCACAAACACTAAGAAAGTTTGTTTTTCGATTCAAAACAAGATTTTAACGCTTTGAGGAGTTCAAATAACGTGTTTTTAAATCATTTGTATCGTATCTTTTACTACATAACTTTTCACCAAATTTCACAAACACTAAGAAAGTTTGTTTTTCGATTCAAAACAAGATTTTAACGCTTTGAGGAGTTCAAATATCGTGTTTTGAGATCATTTCCATCGTATCTTTTACTACATAACTTTTCACCAAATTTCACAAACACTAAGAAAGTTTGTTTTTCGATTCAAAACAAGATTTTAACGCTTTGAGGAGTTCAACTAACTTGTTTTTAGATCATTTGTATCGTATCTTTTACTACAAGACTTTTCACCAAATTTCACAAACACTAAGAAAGTTTGTTTTTCGATTCAAAACAAGATTTTAACGCTTTCAGGAGTTCAAATAACGTGTTTTTAGATCAATTGTATCGTATCTTTTACTACATAACTTTTCACCAAATTTCACAAACACTAAGAAAGTTTGTTTTTCGATTCAAAACAAGATTTTAACGCTTTGAGGAGTTCAAATATCGTGTTTTTAGATCATTTCCATCGTATCTTTTACTACATAACTTTTCACCAAATTTCACAAACACTAAGAAAGTTTGTTTTTCGATTCAAAACAAGATTTTAACGCTTTGAGGAGTTCAAATAACTTGTTTTTAGATCATTTGTATCGTATCTTTTACTACATAACTTTTCACCAAATTTCACAAACACTAAGAACGTTTGTTTTTCGATTCAAAACAAGATTTTAACGATTTCAGGAGTTCAAATAACGTGTTTTTAGATCAATTGTATCGTATCTTTTACTACATAACTTTTCACCAAATTTCACAAACACTAAGAAAGTTTGTTTTTCGATTCAAAACAAGATTTTAACGCTTTGAGGAGTTAAAATAACGTGTTTTTAGATCATTTATATCGTATCTTTTACTACATAATTTTTCACCAAATTTCACAAACACTAAGAAAGTTTGTTTTTCGATTCAAAACAAGATTTTAACGCTTTCAGGAGTTCAAATAACATGTTTTTGGATCAATTGTATCGTATCTTTTACTACATAACTATTCATCAAATTTCACAAACACTAAGGAAGTTTGTTTTTCGATTCAAAACAAGATTTTTAACGCTTTGAGGAGTTCAAATAACGTGTTTTTAGATCATTTGTATCGTATCTTTTACTACACAACTTTGCACCAAATTTCACAAACACTAAGAAAGTTTGTTTTTCGATTCAAAACAAGATTTTAACGCTTTCAGAAGTTCAAATAACGTGTTTTTAGATCAATTGTATCGTATCTTTTACTACATAACTTTTCACCATATTTCACAAACACTAAGAAAGTTTGTTTTTCGATTCAAAACAAGATTTTAACGCTTTCAGGAGTTCAAATAACGTGTTTTTAGATCATTTGTATCGTATCTTTTACTACATAACTTTTCACCAAATTTCACATACACTAAGAAAGTTTGTTTTTCGATTCAAAACAAGATTTTAACGCTTTCAGGAGTTCAAATAACGTGTTTTTAGATCAATTGTATCGTATCTTTTACTACATAACTTTTCACCAAATTTCACAAACACTAAGAAAGATTGTTTTTCGATTCAAAACAAGATTTTAACGCTTTGAGGAGTTCAAATAACGTGTTTTTAGATCATTTGTATCGTATCTTTTACAACATAACTTTTCACCAAATTTCACAAACACTAAGAAAGTTTGTTTTTCGATTCAAAACAAGATTTTAACGCTTTGAGGAGTTCAAATAACTTGTTTTTAGATCATTTGTATCGTATCTTTTACCACATAACTTTTCACCAAATTTCACAAACACTAAGAAAGTTTGTTTTTCGATTCAAAACAAGATTTTAACGATTTGAGGAGTTCAAATAACGTGCTTTTAGATCAATTGTATCTTATCTTTTATAATTTTTCGTATGAATGAAATATTTTTAAATAGACATACACATATATTTCAAAAGAAAGATACATTTTGTTAGTTGAAAAAAATGATTCTTTCTAATTGGAAATAAAATTTATACAAATATTTTGTTTATGAATTTAGCATTTATGTTAAAAGATTCAAGATATTTTTATAAGAAGAATGATATATTTTTATAAGATAAAGATACATGATTAATTGATGTGTCACTGTCTTTGATAGGTCGCTATATGTGTCCAGTTTTCACTGCCTAATGATAGTCATTTTTTGATGATAGTCATCATCTCCATCTTCTTTCTGTCTTCGTTCAACAATGGACCAACAAAACCAGAACCTCCAAATGAAAATGAAAATCAAATCAAGAACCCTAATCAAAGCTTCAAACCCTCCTTCTTCTACCCCTCGAACACTCATCTCAAATCTCGATCTCATGCTGGGTAACTTCCAAGTTTCCCTCATCTCGATTTACCCACCTTCTTCTTCATCTTCTACCTTTGACACCATAATCTCCGGTTTTCAGTCCAAGCTCCCTTTTTTTCTCAACCATTTTTACATTCTTACCGGTCGCATTACAATGGATCCAACCTCGAAGCTCCCTTCTCTCGTTTCGAACAATTTGGGTGCAGAATTCGTAATCGCAGAAACCAAAACCCCACTTTCTAGTTTAAATTTCAGCCAGTTGAACGAATCCTTTGATCTTATCCATCTGCAATATGCACACGATCTCGCATTATCTATCCAATTAGTACGATTCTCGTGTGGTGGTTATTCGATTTCATGGAGCACGAATCATTTACTACTAGATGGTCATGGTCTCACCTCTTTACCAACAACCTGGTCGAATTTTATAACTAAAGGTACATTATCCGAGTACCCAAATCACGATCGATCTGTATTCGTACCGAGATCCCCTCCTCGTTACAATCCTTCGTTGGATCAAGAATTTACTCTTCATGAACCTAACAAGATAATAAATGTGCTTAGTGGTCTGAGCCTTCCAATGAAAATGTACCGGGTCGAGAACCAAGATATAGATCAAATTCGAGCTAGAGTGAAAGGGTCATTCAGAATGACCCGTCTCGAGGTCTTATCCGCACATTTATGGAAACTTCTAGCGACTTCAATTGGTGAATTGGATACGAATTGTCGCATGGCATGGATTGTTGATGGAAGAAGAAGGATCGGTCCAAGATACGCACAAGCCATGAAAGGCTATATAGGTAATGTCGTAACCTACACTTCAAGAGAGGCACGCGTAGACGATATAAAAACACGACCCATCGAATACGGAGCCTCCTTAGCGAAAGAGGCAATAGAAGAGGTCTCGAATCAAGAGCGTTTGGAAGAACTAGTTGATTGGATGGAAGTACACAAAAACTCGGGCAAATGGACCGAGACTATAGGAGTTGGATTAGGCTCGCCGAGTATAATCATCTCCTTCTTTGCTTTTCGGGTTGAATTGAATTTCGGGTTTGGGGACCCGGTAATAGCCTTGCCATGGATAAGGCCGAGCAGGCTTGGGTCCGGTGCTTTCACTTTTATTAGAGGACCTAAAAATGATGGTTCGTGGTTCGTGAGTGCGAGATTGTGGCCCAGACTGGCTGAGGTGATCGAGCTGGACCCTGAAAAGTTGTTCGAGCCTGTCACGACCGAAAGTCTCGGTTTATCTGCCAAGTCTAATTGTCGATTATGAGAATCGTAGCTGTTGTAATTTATTTACTCTTATGCTGAGGACGTAATTTTCAAATGCAATAATTTATGATTTGCATACCTGTTAATCTGTTATAATTATAATTAGAGTTTAGGGTTTAGGGACGTAATTTTCAAATATTGTACACAATAATACAAAAATTGGAACTACAAAAGAAAGAGCAAATGTATCAATAACACAATACAAAATGTGAATACAAAATATGTACAACAAAATTATGAGTTTATAAAAGAGCAATATTTTTTCACACCCTCAGAGATGTGGCAATGGCTAATTAGTTAAAAGAATCAAAAATATAATGTATCTAAAATTATAATATTTTGTGTTTTAAGATTTAGTACTGAGACGGCAGGAGCTGGAGTGCTCCTGCCATGTCATCTGAAACAAACAGGCCAAAAATTTCATCTAAACCCACTAATATCCAGATCCGATCCGATAAGAGAAATGGACCGCTTGTAGTTTCTCAATGTAAATACAACTTCAAACCTTCTCAAGTACATATAATACCAAAGTTCGTTCATATGATCATATGCTCTCTCGATGTAAAAAGTTCACTTCGTTCGCGAGGTCAATAACAATTAACAAGTCAATCTGGTACCATACACTGGTACCTAAATCTCTCTTTCTCTTTGTATATCCTACACTGGCAGACTCGCTCTTGCAATATTTGACGAGATTGTAGAAGTTCACCTCAAGACGGTACCTTATACTGGTACGAGTTCGTTTCTTCTGTGGCCTTGAAGAAAAGCCATGTGTAAAGCTGGTGATCTGGTGGTTTTGCAAACACCCATTTCGGTGGAGTCCCCACAAAAGGAAAAAAAAATCAAAAATAATCCAAACGGAAGAATAAATCATCCAAAAATTGAAGTAACAAAAGATCTATATTTTCATATATAATCTCATCTATTTTACTATTTATTAATTATTATTCATAGATAAAAATATTTAATTTTTTGAAGTTCTGAAAAATAACCCAAATAATATTTATTACACGTTTGAATAAATAATATTAGTTTTAAAATTCATCTTTGTTTACATATTTAATTGTACCTTTTTTTATTATTATTTTAAAATTCTCATGATAAATTAAAAACTATATAGGCCTCCAATTTATTTTACATATTATTACATAGCACTTAACAGTTAACACTTAACAGGCCTCCAAAAAAACATGATACCTACTTACTAGTTACTACTCTACTCAGAGTAAGCCTGAGTCCTGAGTCCTGAGTCCTGCAGCTCCGTTGCTCCTAGGCTCCTAGAACATCATACCTACTTCCAGAAATCTCGCTCACCTCGCCTTCTGTCTCTCTCCACTTTCCAATTTAGATATCAATTTGTCTCTTGTTTGCAATTTTTCAGTCTTTTGCATTTCGCCTTTTTTTTTTTAAATTTCCAGCTTTTGTCAGCCTAATTAATGTTCTTGTTTGCAAAATATCCTTGTTCCTGTTTCCGATGTACTATGAGGCGATCAGTGAGGGAATAATAATGTGACAAACTAGTTGATAAAGAGGGGCAATCATGCAAAATATCCGTTTTTCTTGTTTTTGTTCAATTTCAACTTTCACAGCATGGTACAACTAATTAATTTCCCCATTTGCCATTCAATTTCAGGTTTTCGCAATTTTTTTAAATTTTAGGATCGATTTCGCCATTTACTAGTCAATTTCGGGTTAAATTTCAGCAAATTTTTTTTGTCAATTTCTGGTTCGATATCGACGTGTGCCGATCAATTTCATCCAATTCGACTCACCATTCACCATTTGCTCTCAGACCAATCACCTTCACCATTGTATTTAATTTCAATTTGTATTGATTCAATTTATATATTTAATTTGTATTTAATTTATATTTAAATTGTATTTAATCTTACTTACTTCAAATATTGATATTATTGTTTTTGTTAATTTTTTAATTATAAAGTATCCTGGAATGAAGGGATGAGAAAGAAAAGAAGACAAATTTATTTGGAAAATAAAATCGCAGACATGGGTCACATTGACGAAGCGTTGTAATTGCTAAGAAAAATCAATATTTAATTTGAAAGTTAGAATGTATTTTATATTCATGGACTCGTAACATTACTTGTCACGGGCTTCTAAAATTGTCGGACCTTCCAGGTTTATGAAAACATCTAATCAAAAAATCAAATGTATTCTCAAACATATAAATATCAATACTTGTATTTAAATTTAATATGTTCATGTATTCTAAAATATCTCAAATCAAACGTGCCCTAAAAGTGATTATGTTTTTTATTAAGATGTGAGTGTCGAAGGCCTTCGCCAATTTATAGTTGGCATCGTCGATATGTAAGCGATATGGTATAAACGATATGCGAGATCTACAACATTAGTTGACGAAAACACATCAATTTCAATCAATAAGTCAAAAATAAAAAGCCTAGATTTTGTTTGGGCAAACATTTTTTTGTCGGGCCAAGAAGACTTAAATACAATTGAGCCTATAATTTTTTATTTAGTGGAAGGTAACAATAACAACTCATATTCGTAATCGTAATCGTAACTTAACATAATATCAAAGAGTGATTAATTATTATTAAGGTGAAATTCACCAGCAAAGCAGATTAGATTTAGTGCATCATTTTAAATATTTTTTTAATGTATGTTTCGTAATGTAATTTTTAATTATGTATATTTCTACAATTCATTTTATTAAATATCTTGCCAATATAATATTTAACTATGCCAAATTTATTCTTTGAATTATACTATTATAGCATTATACTAATTGAAGAATTCCAAATGAACGAATAAGGTGACCCGTATTCTTTTTTTATTCTATGTTTTATCATTTTTATAACTCCGAAAAGAAATTAAAATGTCTGATGTATGTATTGAAGCTTGGAGCATAACTCGAAAAATTATGCAGGTGCAAGACTAACCAAAAAAAGAACCAGAAATAAAATTATTTTCGGCATGGATATTTTCATGTGATTATAATTTGTTTGGAGTTATCTATTTTAATTAAGAAATATATATTCCTTATTCCTTATTTATAATTAGTTTGTGATTAGTTGCAAGTATGTTATCTATTTAACATTTTTTTAAACTTGTTTGTTGATTTTTTATTGTTCGTAGCAAGTTTGGTATATACAATTACCACTGTTTGATACGATGATATCCAAAATCATTAAAGATGTCCTTAAAACATGTGGGTGGATTTGGGGACTCGAGCACGAAGCAAAGTGAAATTATCCTTTCAACAAATAACAATCAACTATGTTGAGACATGCAACCCAATAATTTGATGGGCTATAGGCCTCCTATTCAGGTACTGCACCTTATGCTTGAGCATGCTTTTTCTATGTTTACTTTTATTAAAATTAAAGGAAAATTAAAAAAAAAACCTTTATCTTTTTAGGATATTAAAATTAAAGGAAAAATGAGTTGTCAAATAATGCTGAAAATATTGAGTTTTTTTTTTCATAGACAATTTTTCTTATCCATTCGGACAGGAACAATTTGAAATCAGCCGGTTAAAAATGAATTCAGTGAAAAGGATACAAATATAATTTGCTATATTTTGATATCACTGATATGCATGGTCCGGCATTAAAGGATAGACACATGTAAATGTAATGAAGTTATGAAAAGTAAAATTTATTTGTGAAGAGAAATGGAGAGAATAAAGGTTGGTCAGCAATATGATATCAAAATAGCATGTGTAATGATATTTTTTACCAAGTACGAATTATTGATATTAATGATTAATTAATTGTAAATAAACTTTACGTGTAATGCAATAAGATGTGCAATCATATTTATTTCAATTTCAATTCATGCGATTAGATTTATAAACTTAAATTTTCGTGACAAAAAGAAATGCTTTGAACATTTCATAATATCATTATATCATTGTTCATACAATTCCATTCGCAATACCTTCACATATCATTATATCGTTGTTCATACAAATCTAATACTTCCGGCATCAATATGGTATTTCAATATCAATATAATATTTCTGAGCTTACACGCATGTCATTTGTGATACTAACAATCTATTTTGGTGTCATTAGCAATTACAATGTTAATATATCACATAGCTAATATTTGTCACAAGTGTTAAGTCAATATATATAATTTTATTACCTACATACTATTTTTTATACTGAAAAATCGTTTCTAATGTCAGCATATATTATTTTTAGTTGCAATATATTATTTCCATTATAAATAATACATTTACAATGCAATACAACATTAACATCATTAATATATATTGTGTTAATAAGATTTCTTGTGTCCATATTGCAAATAAATCATTTTAAGGCAAAAAAAAAAAAACTATTTTCAATGCTCATATACCATATTTATAATCGATATATATTTTGATTACTCTATATCAATTTTGGAATTGATATACTTTTTTTGAAAAATAGAGGGATATTTTGGTCAAAAAAATTACAATATCATGAAATATTCCTTTAGGGGGGAATCGAAAAGAAAATTTTGTACGTAGGGTTTTTTTTGGAGTTTCTCAAAATTTAGGATTTTTTTTGTAAATTCAAGAAAAGATAGGGGGTTATTTGTAAATTTCCCATTTGGACATGTGTTGAGAATGCCTAGGATAATATATTAATATACTAGTATAATACCCGCGACTTCGCTGCGAACATTTGATATGTTTTACTCTTACTTGTCATGATAAAACATGTTAAAAAAATAAATTATTTAAAATTTGTTGAGCATAATATTTACTCAAAATACATAACAGTATATATCCAATCAAGTATATCCAATAGAAAAAGATTATAATGAGGTTGAGCCACAAATAATGAATACCCTTATTATATTGTATTTGTCCAACAAAAATACTTTAACCTAGGAGGAATAATTATACAAACGTCCTTATTAAGAAAGAGTGAATCACCACAATTCAATTCAGTAATGAATGCATGTGTCAAAAAAATGAACTGAAAATATGGTGTAAATTTTAAGATAAATAGTTCAAATGTGATAGCTACAAAATTATTTTATTTTTCATTATCAATAAAATAATTGTCACCAAATTTGAAGAAAAAAAAATTAAGAAATATAATCTGGAAAACATTTCAAATGGTAAGCAAACTAAAAATATACTCAAATATGATAGTACATGATATTTTCCTTGCAAAACCTGGATGTATCATATACCCTTCCAAAATATGATAATTGCAAAAATAACCCATCTGGAAAATCGAATGTACCCATCCAAAATCTTATAAATTCAAAAATACCCTTATGAAACCTGGAAATATCAAACATACCAATCTAAAATATGAATATTTATAAGTACACTTTTAAAATATGAAAATATAAAAAATACCCCTATTAAAACCTGAAAATAATGTTCTCCTATAAAATCTGAAATTTTTAAAAACACCCTTCCAAAATCAGAAAATTTCTAAAATACCCTAAAAATACCTGAAAATATCAAATAAAATCTGAAAGTTGCGTAAATACACTTATAAAATCTGAAAATATCAAATATACCCATCTTAAATATGATTTTTTTTTTAATCTGAAAATATCAAATATGCCCCTCTAATATATGAAATTATCACGTATGCACTTATAAAATTCCAAGTTGCCATGTATACCGGTACAAAATCTTAATTATCATGGATAAACCTATAAAATCTTAAATTACAATATATACCCCAAAAAATCTGAGATTAACATGCATACCACTGAAAAATATGAAATTATCATATATACCCTTATAAAATCTAAAAATTATTATATAAAAGATTTAATTAATATTAAGTACCACCTTAAAGATTTAAGAATTGGTATGGAAAGTTCGCATGAAATTTCATAGCAAGTCAGAATCATGAAAGAAAAGATAATAATGTAATGTGAGCATCTATTAAACAAAAATAATGATATATGTTAAACAAAGCTACTTAACTCCCTCAATATGCTGCATCATTGAGGCCACTATTACCTGAATAAAAAATTAAAACATTAATTTCATAAGCAAATCCAATTATAATTATATGATCAAGTCAAATTCATAACTTTTTCAAAATTTCCCAAAATATCCTATAAAATTGTCACTTGCGAAATCGTATGTATTAAAAAATAAGAAGCAAAGCAGAGTAATGAAGATCTCTGGTTGCGAAATGATTATAGGGACTTTACAAATAAAATTACGAAATGAGGCCATACACGGTAACCGTATCCCTCATTTCTCCACACACAAGACTCTATATGCCAAAATCCAAATTAATGGTTAATTAACAAAATGACACATCCAAGGCGAGAAAACACACCTGAGCAGATATAGAGGACATGTAGTCAAAGAAAGCAAAGAGTTAGGGCAATGTAGAAAAAGAATAATCGCAAAGAAATCAGATCTCTCACAGCCAAAAGAAATAAACAGGAAATCCCAATGAATACACATGAAGAACACACCTCTGTATCTGGCATGAAAGGTCAGCTCGGATCTACTTTTAGAGTAGAAGCATCGCAAACATATCTCTCACAGCCAAGGCGAGAAGAATCCTTCACGATGACTGCTGAAGAAAATGGAGCAAAACAGTGAAAGAACGAAGAACAAAGAAGACGGAGAAAGAACTCACCACCTATCGCAGCCATGGCGAGAAGAACCTCTCAAGAAATCGATGAAGAAAAGAGAAGAAATAAGTGAAACCGGTAAAATCGCACAAAAAAAGAGAAAATTTTGGAAAGTAAATGGAGCAAAACACGTCTCTGGAGGCGCATGCGAGAAGTATCTCTTGAAGAAACCATGAAGGGAGAGGATGCGGCGCGAGTGAGGAGGGAGGAAGCGTGTGGGAGAAATAAAGGAAAATTGGATTCAGAAGCCAATGGTACGTGGTCTTTAGTTTTTTTTTTTTTTTTTTTTGTATCTTTTTTCTAAAATAGGTAACTAATTAAGTAATGGGCTTTAGTGATGCATTTTTTTATGTACATTTATTTTTTTCGTCCACTTTTTTTTTTTTTTGGATTCAGAAGCCAATGGTACGTTCGTCCATATTCATTTTCGAGAGGCAAATCTCTCATTGTCTATGTAGATTGATGAAATAATTCCACTTTTTTCTATACCATACTTTATTCAAACAAAGGCTAAGGACAAAAATAATGAATTTAGAGTTTCCAATAAAGGTCACTAAGCGCCAATGGAGCTCCAATTAAATCTCAATCGGATCACAAATTCACAATCAGGTCCAACAAAGTCAGACTGAGACACTAAAAAAGAAAAAAGAAAAAGGCGAATTTTTTGACCTAGAGAAGCAATAGACTTCGTTTATGAAAAATAATACAAGAAACTGAAAATACGATGAGTACAAAAGAATCTTTATTATAATATCAAATATTATTATAATATTCTCAAGACGTGAGAAAATCTTTTATAACACTTTACAAAAACGAATTGAGGTATAAATTAGTGATATATTATGATACTTCAACTTTTCATTAGTAACCAAAATTTGACATGAGCATATAATTTAAATTTTCCACGCTCATGCCATAACTCTCATTCATATTAATCAGGGAATTAATAGTTTAAATTAACTCATTTGCATCCAAACATGCTATCCTTTTATAAATGTCTTGTTAAGAAGCCCTAAGAGATTAAACAAAAACATTAAATAATTACCTCCTCCTTTCGGCACACCAGAGGCTGGACCCACACCCCCCCAGCCCCTGGCCACCCACCCCGAGGCCGAGACCTCCCCCCCCCCTGAGGCCCGACCCCTTTCGGGCCGGACCCCCCTCCGAGACCCGACCCCCTTTCGGGCCCGACCCCCCCCCCCCGAGGCCCGACCCCCTTTCGGGCCGGACCCCCCCCCCCCCGAGGCCCGACCCCCTTTCGGGCCGGACCCCCCCCCCCCCCGAGGCCCGACCCCCCCGAGGCCCGACCCCCTTTCGGGCCGGACCCCCCCGAGGCCCGACCCCCTTTCGGGCCGGACCCCCCCCCCCCGGAGGCCCGACCCCCATTTCGGGCCGGACCCCCCCCCCGAGGCCCGACCCCCATTTCGGGCCGGACCCCCCCCCCCCCGAGGCCCGACCCCCATTTCGGGCCGGACCCCCCCCCCGAGGCCCGACCCCTTTCGGGCCGGACCCCCCGCCCCGAGGCCCGCCCCATTCGGGCCGGACCCCCCGCCCCGAGGCCCGACCCCCTTTCAGGCCGGACCCCCCGGCCCGCCCCCTCTCGGGCCGGACCCCCCTCCCTCCCGAGGCCCGGCCCACATTTTGGGCCGGACCCTCCTCGCCTCCTTGCTTGTACCTGCAAAATACAAGTAAAACATACAATATATACAAAAATACACATGTACACCTACAACATACATGCACAGATCATAGACACACACAATTACACATTTAACATACAACAAATAGACACAACACATATAAAGTCAAAATTGTCCTTTTGGAAGAGAGTTCGGTTTGTTATCATCCTAAAACCCTGTAGTTTGTCTTTCTTCGTTTCATTGCTTGGGGGATCTTTGCACAGAGTCCAAAAGAAACTGCAAATCTGTGCATATACAAAGGTGCAAATAAATTAGGAAGGTATAATTCATTGCTTGGGGGATCATTGGCTAAGTCGTTAATTACCTTGTAAATTTGTAAATGGGATTGTACTTTTATTTTTGGTTCAATGAAAAATGATCGGATCGGGCGCGTATCGTGCTTGCCGTTCCTTAAAAAAAAAACATTTAAGTTTCTCTTTTTATCAAAACAGAAAATGAAGGTGTTTCAGTATTTTACAAATCAAGAGGATTAAGAATATTCCAAATTCAAAGATTATTTCTGCTATTTTTTTTAAAGAATATTTCAAATTCAAAAGAAAATTTTTGGGTGTTAAGTATCTCCAATAATAAGAAGGACTACTTCCAGCAATTCATTCATAAATCAGGGGCATTTTAACTTATTACCCAAAATTAGGATAAATAATCACGTAATTAGCATGAACCGTGGATTATGTTCAAATTGCAAATTATCATCACATAATCGAAAAATTGCAAAAATCGTAAAAAAGTTTTTTTTATTTTTTTTAGAAAATGGCCCATAGGTCTTTATTATAACAGATAAGCTCAAGCAAAAATAAAGATGAGAACAAAATAGATAGCGCACTGCTCGAAAAGAGGGAAAACAAGAAGAGGAACAGTAAAAAAAGAAGACAAGGTCAACAATGGAAAAACTAGATGTGCTTCACGAGAAAAGAGTACCTATGACTGTGAGGGTGGATGAGAAGTTCCATTAGCGCTGGACCAGGCCAGGCGAGGACTAGGAGGCCAAGCATGGTCTGATTTTGACCTTCTCTGAAAGGATCTTATCTGGACGCCACATCTCGTTCATGTTCTTGACTGCGGAAAGAGAATTGAGTAGAATAGCTCCCTTGTAAGAAGTGTTAAGAGTGCCTTGGAAGAGGAGAGTAAGCCAAGCGAATGAGTGGAATGGGAATAGCTCTCCATTAATGGAGGACAAAGAGAAGCATAAAGTGGAAAGAGAAAAGAGATCTGGGAAGAAGGAGATGGGAGCGGGCGAATGGGGAAATATATAGAGAAGGGCGACCAATCCAAGGACCTCCAACGGTCCAATTTCCAACGTTCGAATTTCCAACGTTCGAGAAAAACCTGGATCGTCTCCATTTGTACGGAACTGGATGAATTAAGAGCCCTTCATTATTTTCTTTGTAGCTCTTTATCCAAAATAAAATATTAAAATTTAATTATATTGTTGAAAGTTAATTCATGTTATATATGTTTGTATTGATTTACCATCAATATTTTCTTTGGAGCTCTTTATCCAAAATAAAATATTAAAATTTAATCATATTGTTGAAAGTTAATTCATTTTATTTATGTTTGTATGATTTACTGAATAGTTACTTGGAAAAGAAATTTGAAATAGATAAATATTTATTGAACGTTCAATTATGATATTTGAAATAACAACTCTTTAGTCAAGTTGTCTGTTTTTGAACTTCAAAATAAATTTGTAAAAACTTGGACCTTATAAGAGAACGAACATAAAAGTTTCAAAAAGTTTTATAAAATTTTCACACAGAAAAAAGTTTAAACAATGGTTGGATTTGAATTAAATAAGTGAAAAAAAAAAAGGAAACGTAATTTGGATATTTTTGTTGAAGGAGACAACAACACTTAATCGTGCTCGGTCTGTATCATTAAATATGAAAAAAAAAAATTATCAAAACGTAATTGGGATTTTTAAATGATATTAATTTTGGATCAACAATACATTAGCTCTGACATTTATATATTTTACATTAAAGCATTCGTATTTCTTATAGACTTGATTCATATTAGTGATTAGTGATTACTAATTAGTAAATTTATTTGACCCATGATAAAGACCCAAATATTGTTTGTGGGTCTCTAGATTTCCTTGACTCATAATTATTATCCTAGTGAGTCTAATGATTTTCTAACGGTGTCAAATATAAATCCATAATTTATTATATTGTGTAAAAAAATTTATTAATAAATAACGTCAATTCATGTCATTTATTATTTGTTTTAATTGATTGAACAAATTCGAAATGATTCAATATTTGATTAAAATTCAATTAACATTTCTGAAATTGAAATGGATTTTTTTGAGGCAAGCATATTGAACTTAAGCAAAGATTACATTTTTATATCTAGAATCACCAATTTGATTACATTTTTAACTAGAATTAACATATAAATTCAAACATAATTTCAACTAAAAATATTAAAAAAATAAATAATTAAATGTGTTGCTCAATTTTTTAGAAACTATATTTACGGATGTTGCGGGGCGTAGAATTTGTCTGTTTCACAAATTATATTATTTTGTGGGCTATTTCGCCAGGTCTACTTATATATAAACATAAAAGATTATTACAGAGAGTATTACAATGTACTGAGAAATAACAGAGATTATTACAGAGAGTATTATTACAGGTCTACTTATATATACAACACAATGATTTCTTATATTGTCATTACATTTTTAGAGTATACGTAATTTTATAAAATATTCGGAAAAAATGGGACAATTAAGATTATCGCAATAAGATTATAAAATACGATGGATTAAAACACAATCGACATGAAATATTTGGTGTGGTAACCTGATTTTTAAATTTAAAAAGAATAAGAAATTGAGAAGTGAAATAAGTCAATAACCGAATATTTTTGCCTTTTCTGCTAATTTGGGCAATTAGTTATACAAATAGAAAAGTATCACAATGAACTTCACACATGACACTAATCTAGCAGTAGTATTGTGGTATTTTTGTTTTCAAATTAAAATAAGGAAGATGTCCGAAATAAGTCAACAAGCGATTATCTTTGAGCTTTATTCTTTTTCTGCTATTGATATTAAAGAGCTAGTTTGGGCCAATTAATTAGTTACTAAAAAAGATAAAAGTATCATCATCAAGTTCACTAAGAAAATGTGATAAAATGAATTTAGCATGATATATACATCAACTAGTTTTTTTCCCGCTCAATTGTGCGGGACTTTTCGAGTTTTTTATGATTTAATTTTTCTTAATGTGTTTGAATTCTACGTTTTTTGTCTGAATGTTCACACATCTGTGTTTTGGTGTATTTTTCTTAATGTGTTTGAATTCTACGTTTTTTGTCTGAATGTTCACACATCTGTGTTTTGGTGTATTATTCATAAAAAACTAACATAAGATAATAATAAAATAAACAATAATAAATAAACACATAATAACATATATTTAAACAGTGTTTTTTTTTTTCCCTTCGTTCTTCTTTTATTTTTTTTTATAGTTTCATGATTTTTTATTTTTTAAATATTTGCAAAGTGTTCTTTTAATATCGTGGTTCATCTTAATATTATTTTGTGTGAGTTTTTAGAAAAAAAATATAAAAGTCAAATATATATAATTTATGAGATATTAAAATTTTATAAATATAGCATATAATATTTTTTTAATTATTATATGTTGCAAAAAATTAGGATTTATTTTAATTAATAAAACATAATATATTTTTTTTCAATTATTACATATGTAAATTTTAGGATTTTTACAATATTCAAAAACTTAAGGTGTTTTTTGAAAAAATTTCTTATTTAATTGAGAACAAAATATGAACGAACTTGGTCCATAAAAAACCAAGGTTCAAAATTTTTAACTTACTTGATTTATAATTTTATATAGATTACGTTCAAATGAAAAATAAGTATTTTGAACCTTTTATCAACATTAAATGACTAATATTACAGTGATGACCTGAGATTTCGTTAAAATTATTATTATTATTAATACTGTATAAATGAACTTGTGTTTTCAATTCTCGCTACCTGTACTCAATTCCTTCACGAAGCTTCTCTCTCCTCGCCTCTCCCTCCCGTCAGAAATCAGGTTTGGTTGTTTCTCGACAATCAATTGGGTTTTTATCGACAAAAATACAGTATTCAATTCATTTCGTTTAGTTTCAGAATTTTAAGCTGAAAATTTCTGAAATTGACAGTTCTTTCTTTTGTTTAGGAGATTACTGATTACTCGATATTTATTTTGCAGGATTCGTTCTCAATCGATCAATCCTGTCACACCTGCTTCTAGAAGTGCGTAATTTCACGATTTAAATTCATTAGTACGTAATTAGCGAACTTCTCGTTTGTTCTCAATCGATAATTATTTTGCAGGATTCGTTCTCAATCGATCAATCCTGTCACACCTGCTTCTAGAAGTGCGTAATTTCACGATTTAAATTCGTTAGTACGTAATTAGCCAACTTCTCGTATGTTCTCAATCCATAATTATTTTGCAGGATTCGTTCTCAATCGATCAATCCTGTCACATCTGCTTCTAGAAGTGCGTAATTTCACGATTTAAATTCATTAGTACGTAATTAGCGAACTTCTCTATTGTTTAATTTGTAACTTGTTTTATAATCCAGTTGGAGAAAGATGGAGTTCCAGTGCTGGTGGAACTAATCGATCAAGATTCCGACTCGGATGCAACAATTGTTCAACTCAATTTTGGTGATCGTTTGGATCCAGTATTTCATAAACGGAGTTCCAGTACTGGACGACGAGTCCGAGCCATAAGTGAGAGAGCTTGCTCTTTCCTCCTAATCGAAATGGTTCAAAATCAGGTTAATTAAATATCTTTTTTATTTGAAAATCTTCTATCTGTGCAACGAGCTAAAGTAGTTTAATTCAATTTAGGCCCTTGAATTCTTTCATTTTCGCAACTTTTCATCTCTCTTTTTTCTATTTTTAGGATACAAGTTTCTAATGAAGCACGCCAATGTTTAACAAAGGTACTACAAAAAAATAATAATATAAAACTGTTAAAAATAATAGACTGGAAGTTCGAATTTTCTAGTATTTGCAATTTTTATTAATTTCATCGTAGAAGGTTATCTCAAGAGGAAGTAACGAATCAATTGTGTATCTTACATTCTTAACTGTTGCAAGTACATTTGGAATAATCTGATAAGTGTATTTTTCACGATGATAATTATAGGAAAGATACTCTCTATCTTATTTTTGAATTGTTTTAGTTAATTTTAAACTCAGTAATAATAAATTTAATTTTGTTGTTTACTAACAACTTAATTAGATTAAACTGGTACTGTTTTCTTGCATAAAGATCCTTGTAATAACCTAATTATATTATTGTATAAACAGGTGATAAAAATTAAAAAGATGTGGTGTACAATCAGCGGAAGACCTTTCGTTGACGAGGAGAAAGTGATATCTTTTCAAATCGAGAATAAACTGGTACAGTTTTCTTGCATTTATTTGATGTCAAAATTTATTCTTGTGAAAATTTATTCATGTGAGCCCTTCTTGTTATGTTATTAATCATTGAGAAATTTACACAAAGACCCCTTCATTATCAGGAATTAGTTGAAAAGAAGCCCCTTCCTTCAATATCAAAATCTCGAAAACGGAGGGGCTTTTCTTCAATTTCCAATAACACAAGGGCTTATTTGCAAATATTGAGTTTGATTTATTTTGATTCACTATTCTCTTATTTGGTACTTAGCATTAACACTAAAAGTCTGGGAAAAATCTTGAGGTCATTTTAATGGTGCTAAAAGAAATATCTCCTATTCATCCAGTTTGGTATTATTTGAACAATTTAAAAGGGTATTGCTGATATTCTCATATTTTGTAGGGTTATTTCATTAATCATATTTTGTAGGGTTATTTTTCGTATTAAAGAATAGAAACCTTCTATGCAATCCCCAATATTGGTACAGTAGAGAACACGCGTTGGTACGACTGGTACGAAATCCAAAATAAGCTATTGGGGAATTTTTCGTATTTACCCCTGCAAAATCTCAAAATTACTGATTTCTTTTTTTGGTTATTTAGGATGCGATATTTCGAGTTATGACTGCAATTCTTCACAGAGGGAAGTGATAACGCCGATACCAAAATGTGAGAAATCTCGGTACTATCTTCATACCGCAGCCGAGCTTTCCATGTACATTCCCTAACTCTTTCTATTTTTTATGCACTGGTAATTATGCAAAGAGATCCATGAAGTTTTGTAATTAAATTGTTTGTTTGTATAGGTGTGATGCTTAAGAACTCGAGGGTCACTATGCAAATGAGTCTCGAGGAGATAAGTTCATCAAAAAATTTGTTTTTAAATATATTTTATGTATACTCACGATTATTTTCTTTTGTGTAAATTTCACAGGCTAGCATAGGGATAATATGATATTTAAATTTTTGAGAAGGGTAAATACAATACTTCTGAGAGGGTTAATTTGACATTTCGGATTTTGAAAGAGTAAACTCGATATTTTAGTATTATACAAGGGCATATATGATATTTGCAGATTATTAAAAGGATAAATAAGATATTTCAGATTTCGAAGAAGATGCATATGATATTTCAGATTTTTACAAGGATATATGTGATTTTTGCAGATTTGGAAGGGCATATATCATATTTTGTATTTTTAGAGTGTAAATATGATGATTTTGACTTTTTAATGTTAAAATATGATATTTGAACCTTTGAGAAGGGTAAAGATGATATTTAAAATTTTGAAATATCATCTTCTTCCCAGGTTAATAAAATCACAAACAAATAGTACATTGCATGCGTATATAATTATTTTATTTTTCTGTACAAATATGTTATTCAGTTTTGTAGGCATGAATATCTTAAAATTTAATATAATCACACATAAAAGTCCGTGTATCAGTCAATCGATTTACTCAACCGATACAAAACAAATCGTAACGAAAAGATATTGATTAGAAATATGAAATCAACATACCGATCCATATCAGTGATATTAAGAACTAAGAACACTAGTAAGGACATAAAGAGAAATTCCTCTTTAAAAAAAAAATGGTCCCATGAAAGAGCCCCTTTTTTTTATAATTTCAAAGACTTTTAACATTACTTTAGCCCAGATAAAGAAAAAATTTAAAGCCCAACGAAATGGAAAAAAGACAAACAAAGTGAAAACCCATATTCAGAATTTAGGAAAAAAAGAAAAGAAAAAACCCAATGCAACTTTATATTTACTAAGTAATTTTAAAGAACACCCATCTCAACTCGATTTGGCCCAAATTAATGAAATTCGGGTGTTATGGGGCCTCAGGGAAAAACAGTCCCTATTTTCTAATCTAACTCAAAAAAATAAAAAATAAAAGGGCAAAGAATAGCCATATCCGGTCCAGGTCCATATGGGACATCAAAATCAAATCAAAATTGAAATCTAAAAGAAAGAAAACAGTTCACACATTAATTAGTTCTTGCTCCTTGCAAATTAATTCTCCCGAAAATTTTCTTAGAAATAATAATGTGTCATTTCTTGACAAATACAGAAAAGAACAATTTGACAGCGATCTCATCTCTTGACGACAAAGACATTACATTTATGAAGTTGATTTATCTTGATGAGAACGAGATATATGGGGGTTAAGGCGTAGAGCCATAGATAGGACTATTTTCTTTCCTTGTTTATGATTTATTATTTTATGTTATTATATAATCAGGGCTGCTAAGGAGAATCCACAATTCGAATCCAGAAATCGAATCCACAGGCGGAGGGGTATTTTCGTAATTATCCAATTTTATTTTTGCTTCTAACGCTCCAATCTCCACCCTTCCTCCCGAGCGGCGACGGCCTTCTCTTCGTTAACTTCGTTAGCTTCTCGCGAGCGGCGACGGCCTTCTGTTGAAGCCGGTGACTAAGCTCAAATCTGTTGAAGCCGGCGATCTCGAGCTCAAATCTGTTGAAGCCGGCGATCTCGAGCTCAAATCTGTTGAAGCCGGCGATCTCGAGCTCAAATCTGTTGAAGCCGGCGATCTCGAGCTTCTCGCGCTCAAATCTGTTGAAGGTGTAACGCCCAAGAGAGGAGTAACGCTCAGATCCGTGTGTGCTTTTATTCGAATGTTTTTTGAGCTTACAGGAGGGGATCCATGTGAGATTCGTCATTTTGTTTGAGATTTAGGATTGATTTTGTTTTGCGTTATGTCTGATGGTATTTTGTGTTATCTGTTGTTGATATTGTTGGTGGAATATGATAGATCCGTATTTGGATAGTACTCCTCATTATAGATTTTATAAAATGTGTGCACGATTTTGCAAATGGGGGGAAGGTATTTGAATTTTGATTGCAATTTTGTTATTCAAGGATCTAAAAATAAGTCTTATCCCTCAATTAATTCATCTGACTTTCTGGTCAAAGCTCAAATTCTAATTTTTTTCAATCAAAATCGAGAAATTTGACATTTATATATTTTCCTTTTGTAGAGAAGAAGGCTGCAATCATTTTTGTAACAAGGGTGCGAAGTAACTCGACGAAAATACCCTTTGACTGGTACGAGTTCTCATATCGATAAAGAAATGCCATGGTGCTGGTGTTTAGATTTTTGCATATAAATATTTAGTCTGAAGAGAAGCATGGTGATGGAGCTGCAATATACCAAGGATCGATGCGATTTAAGATGGTTTGAACGCTAGAAGGAAGTGAAACCTTTGATGAAAGAGGATCTTGGCAGAGAAATGGAAGCACTCAATTGACGTTGGTGCCGGAGTCATCGATGCGGACTATTGTGGAAAAGTCGGAGTGATACTTTTCAATTTTCCTGACACATATTTCAAGGTAAAACGACATTCTGATCCAAGACGCTTTAGAACTCGTGAAATGGAACCCTGATTTCGCCATTGCTGAATTAGAAAAGAAAAGGAAAAAAAACATCAATTTCAAGGGTAATTTCGTAATTTCTCCACCTGGTGAATTCTTTCTCCCTTTTCCAAATGATAAAGGCACCTTCATAAATAAAAATATAAATACGAAGTCGACAGGGGCGTTTAGGTAATTTTCAATATTGTATGGGCACGAATGAGTATTGTTTTCCTTTGTTGTACATTTCCAACAATAAGAATTACAGTGGGATTATATAAAAAGAACCACGAAAAAATTAAATTGTTGACAATGTTTTTTGCATTTTATCAGCCCTTGTCATCGTATTATGCCGCAGCAGGAATCCCGCAATAGTTTTCCTTCCACAAGATAGAATCTCAATTGCGCAATTAATCTAGGCTGAATCCAACAGAGCTCATTCGACATTTCGCAATTAATCAGCCCTTGTCTTTATTTCCTTTTTAAACCCTGATCTTTTTGTTCTTTTTCTTTTTGGTATTTTCTATTGATCATTGCATAGGTTTTTTGTAAGTTAGATATATCTTATTTGTTCATCTATAGTTTAAAAAAATAAAGGAGAAATATAGTTTTGTAGACTCTAGAGTAATTTAAAATTGCTATTTGGGCATGAAAAGAGGGGGTATTTTTGTTTTTTTAGATACAAATGAGACTAGATCTTTTAGTCCTATTTGATTTTCTAATTTGTATAGTTTCTTTACCCCTTTTTTTTGTTATTATTTTGGTTATTCTTGGCAAAATGGATGATCGAAAAGATTATTCTCTTTTGTTTTGTATTGCTTTTTACTACACAGAAAAGAGGTATTATAAGTTTCGAGAGATTTTTTGTTTATTTCATTTCATATTTCTATGTTTATAAATTAAGAGTTAATATATGTAAGAATGATTTAATTTACATGTATATTAATATTTTTCAATTTTAATCATATATTTTGCTAAATTAATAGTTAATATTTGTGAGAATGATCAAGAGTATATATCATACTATTGTTAAATTTAATAGTATATTTTTCTAATTTCAATCATACATTTTGCTAATTTCAATCATATATTTTGCTGAATTATATGAAATTAATGATAATGTTCATCGGATAATTAACTATATTTTAGTAAATTCAATCGTATATTTTGTTAAATTTAATCATATATTTTGCTAATTTCAATAATATATTTTGCTGATTATATGAAATTAATGATCGTATTCATCGGCTAATTAACTATATTTTAGTAAATTCAATCGTATATTCTGTTAAATTTAATCGTATATTTTGTTAAATTCAATCATATATTTTGCTGAATTATATGAAATTAATGATCGTATTCATCGGTTAATTAACTATATTTTAATATATTCAATCTTATATTCTGTTAAATTTAATCATACATTTTGCTAAATTCAATCATATATTTTGTTGAATTATACGAAATTAATGATCGTATTCATCGGATAATTAACTATATTTTAGTAAATTCAATCGTATATTCTGTTAAATTTAATCATATATTTTGCTAATTTTAATAATATATTTTGCTGATTATATGAAATTAATGATCATGTTCATCGGATAATGAACTATATTTTAGTAAATTCAATCGTATATTCTGTTAAATTTAATCATATATTATGCTAAATTCAATCGTATATTTTGCTAAATTTAATCATATATTATGTTAAATTTAATCAAATATTCTGATAAATTTATTCATATATTATGTTAAATTTAATCATATATTTTGCTATATTCAATAATATATTTTTGCTGAATTATATGAAATTAATGATCGTATTCATCGAATAATTAACTATAGTTTGCTAAATTCAATCGTATATTTTGCTAAATTCAATCGTATATTTTGCTAAATTTAATCATATATTATGTTAAATTTAATCATATATTCTGATAAATTTAATCATATATTATGTTAAATTTAATCATATATTCTGTTAAATATAATCGTATATTTTGCTGAATTATATGAAATTAATGAGCTAAATTCAATCGTATATTTTGCTAAATTCAATCATATATTTTGCTAAATTTAATCATATATTATGTTAAATTTAATCATATATTCTGATAAATTTAATCATATATTATGTTAAATTTAATCATATATTCTGTTAAATATAATCGCATATTTTGCTGAATTATATGAAATTAATGACCATGTTCATCGTATATTTTGTAAATTCAATCGTATATTTTGCTAAATTTAATAATATATTTTGCTAAATTCAATCATATATTTTCTTAACCAAACCCGTAAAGAACTGTCCTAAATCAAAATTGAACTTAATAATTCAAAAATCCCTAGAAATAATTCAAAAAATTAATTAAATAACTAAATCTTGAGACATGCTGGTCTTCTATTGCTTTTAAATAAAAGACAATGTGGTAAAAATTAATTCAAAAATTAATTATAATTCAAAAATTAATAATAATGCAGAAATAAATATCCCTAGAAATAATTCCAGGTAACAAAAATTAATTCAAAAATTAATAATCAAGTATCCAAAGAAATATAGGGTAAATGAAATAGTCACTTTCGCCGGATAGATCACTCCGCGAGATCGACCCCGAGATTGTCTCAGGATTGCGCCAAAATCGTCGCCGTGTTCGCCTCATAATCGCGTTTGAGGCACATAAACGCGGAGAAGACCAGCATGTCGTCTCGTCGCCATTGGGAGGTGCTGAACCGATTAGAAGAGCGTCTCGTCAGCATTGGGGTTGTACGAAGATCAGAATCACGCCAAAATCTTAGTTTCTCGTCGCCTCGTCGTCTCTGGGCAGAGTGGGGTTGTATTGATTTCTTTGAGATATTTTGTTGTGAAATTCCTCAATTGATCAGGATTAATCGGGTCTATCTGTAATTTCAATTGAGGCAAATTTGTGAGATTCAGTAATGACTCGAAATAAAAGTAAATAGCTACTAGTTGGACGTATGACAAAAAAACAGCAATTTTGATCCCTAATTCAACTGTTACAAAGAACCAAGAAAATAAAATCAATGATGTAAAATCGAAGAATAGAGACATACCTTGGCGTCAGATCTGGTTTGGCGGAGGTATATATATCATAGGATGGATCGGAGAAAGGAATCTGAGGTATATATCATAGGTTTGGCGGAGGTATATAAAATCGAAGAACCAAGAAAACAATAGGATGGATCGGAGAGTTTCTGGCGGAGTAGAGCTTGATTAGGGGGGAAGGAGGATGCGAGAAGGGAGGCTTGCTCGTCGCCACTGATCGTCGCCAGGATCGTCGCCAGGGAGGATGCGAGAAGGGAGGCTTGCTCGTCGCCACTGATCGTCGCCAGGATCGTCGCCAGGGAGGTGTAGGCGTGTGAGGATCGTCGCCAGGATCGTCGCCAGGGAGGATGCGAGAAGGGAGGCTTGCTCGTCGCCACTGATCGTCGCCAGGGAGGTGTAGGCGTGTGAGGATCGTCGCCAGGATCGTCGCCAGGGAGGATGCGAGAAGGGAGACTTGCTCGTCGCCACTGATCGTCGCCAGGATCGTCACCAGGGAGGTGTAGGCGGGTGAGGATCGTCGCCAGGGAGGTGTAGGCGGGTGAGGATCGTCGCCAGGGAGGTTAGCGGCACGAGAGTGAGAGGGGACGGTCTGTTCTGGAGAGCTTCCGTGTGAAGGTTTGAAGGTCTGTCGTGGAAGAGAACTATTGTTGGCTTATTTACAAAAAGGTCCCTCCGTCTATAAAATTTTGATCATATTATAAAAAAGGTCCCTCCGCCTCTACTTATATTAATTTTTGGTCCTTGGATTCGATTTGTGGATTCTTTTTGTGGATTCTATTTAGCATTTCTCTATATACTCATTATATAATTATCTATTTCTTGTTTGTCATGGAATGTAAGAGGATTAGGCCTTCTCAAGAAATGTGACTTGATTAAGAACTTAATTAGGAAAGCGAAATGCAACATTATTTGTCTAAAAGAAACAAAATGAGACTATCCAAACTTTTACACACATGAGACAAATATACCACTCACACACTAAAAATGTCCTCTTTAAAAATGCAATAGCCTCCAAAGACGGCACAATGACCGCTTGGTCGGATAACTTCTCTTTAGTATCTTTTTTGTCCACTCCGCACACGCTCAACTCCATCCTGTCCCTTGCAAATGGCTCCTCTATTATCCTTACAAATGTTTATGATCCCACAAATGATTCTCTCAAGCATCAATTCTTATTAGAATTACAAGCAATTCTCACCAACAATCTTTCTTGGATCATATTTGGCTATTTCAACATGATCCGATCAACAAACGGAACAACCGGTCATGGCCACTCTCTTTTTCTAGCATTCTTGCTTTCGACAATTTCGTCACATGCAATCATCTACATGAAGTAATCTTATTAAGTAGACAATATACTTGGTCTAGTAAGAGACCAATCTCCACCTTCTCCAAACTTGATCGTATTCTAATTTCGAATGAATTTCTAGCCCTAAATCTCATACCAAACGTAGATACCCTAACAACTACTACGTCCGACCATATTCCTCTAAAACTTACGATCCCAACCAAATAATGATTGAGCATTTAGACTAAAGCAATTTGAGCGGTTTTGGTTGACAAGCCGAGAGGGGAGAGAAATATTAGAAAATACTTGGGGCACAACTCTTCTACGCTGCAATCCGGCCACCAATTTTATTTATAAATTAAACAAACTCTGGTCCAAAATCGCCAAATGGGCTAAAGAAAAGAAATTAAATGACAACAAAATACGTCAAAACCTCCAAGTCACCATACAACTCCTTGACATTATGGAGGAGAACCGTACTCTATAGAACGATGATCTCTATAGAACGATGATCTCTATCGAACGATGAGCTCTCTCTACGAATTGTCGTTAAAGAAAAGGAATATGAATTAGCTTTAGAAGAGGAAAGCAAGTGGCAACATCGTTCGTCCAATAATTGCCGTTAAAGAAAAAGAAATATGAACGATGAGCCCTGGAGAAGATTCTCTCACTGTTATGCCGACATCAAGAGAATGTCAGTGTCATGTAATTAGTATAAATTATGGGATATATCATTTTTGTTATAATAATACTATTTTCAAAAATGAAAGAAGAAATCAATCATTTTTGTTTTTAGAAAAACATCAAAACACTTTTTAGTAAAACAATATTCACAAACTAAAAAAGAAGAAGATGAAATACTACTATGTTGTTACAAATAATATTTTTGTTATCTGGTGCTTCAAAGTTCTTTGGATACAACATAGAATTGGAAATATTCATATTTATTTGGTATGGACGCTCATTTACTCAATTTTTTTTTTTTTTTTGATTAACTGAGACGGGCTCAAAGACCCGTACCCAGACTATATTGAAATAATATAGTGCACGGATGTGCCAAGTTATTTACAGATGAAAAAATTATAAATATGAAAAAGACGAAGAAAAGAAAAGAAAAAAGAAAGAGAAGAAAAGTGAAGAAAGAATAAAGAAGAAAAGAAGTGAAATTTAAATATTTTCTACATTTCTTATGACTATTGCCTTCTTCTTCATGCTTGTATGCAACTCTATTTCCTCTCTTATTTTTTGTACTAGGTCTTTGTATCGTGTATTTTTTTCTTGAAAAATCCGATTGCATCTTTCTTTCCATATATTAAAGCATGTTATTGCAATGATTTCCTTTTTTTCCCTAGTGAACATGGTTGTCATTATTGCTCGAAGGACATCATTTTCTTGCAAGATTGCAATGTCGAATTCCGCATCAATAGCCGTCCATATCGCCACAGTGTATGGGCATGTATTTAATATATGACTCACCGATTCTTCTTTTTGCTTGCATAAATAGCATCTATTTGGTATTTGCCATCCTCTCATATTCAAGTTATCTATCGTTAATATGCTATTTTTTTGTGCAAACCATATGAATGTTTTTATCTTCGGTTGAATTTTCATCTTCCATATCCTTGTATGATGCGTATTTATGTGAACTCCGTTGTTTAGAAATTGATACATCGATTTCGTGCTAAATATTCCTTTCGTATTCCATCTCCATTTTAGCCGATCTTGTTCTTCTGGTGGTATTGTTGGTTGCTCATTTATTATCCTTATCCTCAATTATTTTTGAGTAAGTGTTTTCTTTTAACTTGAGAATAGATGTTCCATTCTTGTGGCACAATAACTATTTTTATTAGGCACAATTTGTACTAAATTTGACGCCATATGATCATATTACATTACAATACATATAGGTCTCAAATATATAAATTAAATTAAATTGCCAACAAAACAAGTGCAATAAGAAACCACTTAATTGTGCAAATAACTATATTTAATTTTGCGGCATTTGATGTTATTATATTTGGGATGTAGTGTAATGCAGGGGTTTAATTTGTTTCTTTGGAATTAGTGGACTTGATTCAGATTATAAGTTGGAGGAGCAAGTTATGGAATTACTTAAAAAAAAACCCAAAGTTATGGAATTAATAATTTCATAGTATGTTCGGATGTTCAAATTATAAGATGTCGCAAAATTAATTTTTTGTTTGGTTATTAGCAAATTTTTAAAATTGTGTTATTTAAAATGTAAAAATAATATTTCATTAAAATTAATAAAAATATAATAATATAATATTCTATCCATATAAACATAATATCATAATGATATGAACTTATATTGAGGATGACTAAGATACTCAATTAAGTATTATGAATTTGATAATTAAGATTTTTTGACCATTGAATTTACTGAGAGATTGGTGATTTTTAACGATATTTATATTCATCATTAATTATTTTCATAAATGTTTGTGCTTATCATTAAATGCACAAATCTAAAAAAAAAATCAATAATAAAAAATTCCTAAGTACCAAACTCAAGATACTTAATTAAGTATCTTAGTCATCCTCACTTATATTATATGAATTTAATAATTATACTATAATTATGTTTGTTGTAACATAATTATTTATTATATATAATTACATAAGATGTATAATATTATATCAACTATATGTCTATAATATATAATATTATAATATTATATTATTAATTAATCAAAAAAAATATTAGATTATTATGATAATATAAATACTATAATATTAGCAATTATATGTAATTGTATTATATATGTTATATAAATCTAATATGACATTATATTATTATAATAACATAATATCATTGCAATATAAATATAATAATAGTATTGTTTATAATATATTATATTGTGTGCATATAATATATTATTATAATAATATAAAAATATTAAATATACTTTTATATTATTAAATTTTATCTATTATTATTATATATTATAATTAATATAATTATCTTATTATTAATGTATAATTTCTATAATATTAGTAATTATATTAACAGAAAAATAATTATTTTTTAATGATAATGTGCTTATAATAAATATATTATAATATTTTATTGTAATAATATATAATCAAAAATATTATAAGTTTAGAGCCTATATATATCATTATAATAATAATTTAATTATAATACGTAATTGTTCGTAAATTATTGATTAGGTTGGGTAGGAGGACATCAATACATATATTATTCCTAATACATAATTGTTTTTTAATTTTTTATAAAATACGAGAATTATTGCTAAGGTTGGGTAGGAGGACATCAATAGTAATACGTATATTATTCCTAATACGTAATTGTTCGTGAATTATACGCGTATAATTAACGAACTGAACAACTAAGATATAAAATTATGTATATAGGAGGTAAAAACGCTAGAAATGTTATTAATGTATATTTAGATAAATTTTGCGTTTACAGTGCAAAATTTGCCCCTTTTCAAGCAATTGTTTTTATGGGATTTAAGTCCTGATGTACCCTAAAGTAATTGGTAGATTCTAAGTTCTCACCAACATACAAAATGGGAAAAAAATATATGAGAAAAAAAGATATGTCTTAATGATTATTTATGTTAAAAGTATTTATTTTCGAAGGTAACATTATGCAAGGAGAAGTATGTGTTATGTTGGATTATTTTTTATTTAATTTGCTGATAGAAATAATTATTAATGTATATTTATAAAATCTAACAATGTAAGATATATTTTCTACACTTTTTACAACATTTTATTATAATATATCACTACATTAAAAAAATTAAAACATATGAAACTATATTTAATTCTTTATATATTAGAGTAATAAAACACAACTATATAAGTAAGGAAATCAAAATAATTAAAAAAATTCAAATATGTTTACATGTAAAGGTTTCATATTTCAAATATATTATTTAAGTTAAAATTATTAATTTATTTAAGAGGTGAAGAATTAAGCACAAAAAAAAAACATATGAAGAGGAATAATTGATGATTATTGATCTAACCGGTCATGTTTATCACATTAGCATTTTATTTAAAATCTCCCCTTTGGAATAAAGTATCTCAATTTTTTGTCCACATGTATATATAACTTAAATATATAGTGAAACTTCAGATTAAAATCACACGGTTGTGCATTTATAAATACTATATATATTGCATTTTAAGAGGGTACTCCTCACTCCGCTTCAAAACTACAACACAAATTTATTCCGACGAATATAAGTAATGTTCTATATCATGTAATATTATACTATATATATTGCATTTTACAGCAGTGTAAATTGTACAAAAATATATTTTAGCTAGTAAGAGATTCAAAATAATGTGCATGAATGTTTGTTAATTCATGAAATATATATGGATAAAATAGTTTGATGATGATGATCATCATTATCATAGAAGAAATAGAAACATAAGTTGACGATATACGAATTGAACATGAAAATATCTTTAATTTTTCTCTAATAAAAATATTATTGCTAGTGTGTTTCAAGTTAACAACTGTTTGATGATGATTATCATCATGGTCAGGGAAAAACTGAAAATATATGTTAACAATTTTATATTGTACGATCTAGAATTGAACATGAAAAATTAATTTTTTCGTATAAAATTTATTCGTTTGATGATCTTTAACTGTTTCATTTAAATACAAAAAACTTTTTAACTCTTCCAAGTATTGGGCTTTTGATTTATTGGGTGGGACAATATTTTCATTTGTTGGGTTGGACATGAGATTTTGGAAAATATATACTTAACGAGGATAATACCGGGTTGCGCTGCAGAAATATAATTTGTAATTTCCATTAAATATTTATAGATTATAAGTAACACAAATTATAATTATAGAGTTCTCCTATAAATGAATATTTTGTTTTTTAAAGTGGCTTGTCATAAGTTCTTGTAAAATCATCGATATCTTACAAAAATCATACCCAAACAACCATCAATTTCATATATGTTGTTTTACATAATTTTCAGCTTCTTGGTTGAAGCAAGTTCATGTCAAAAATTTGAGATTTTTTAGAAAATAATAACTTTGAAGAATCTCGGAGAATATGAGACGGATAAAAAATAAGACACTGCATATTAAAAGATATTGAATCGTACCGTCACAAATAATCTACTAATTTTTCTTCAATTTGTAAAAAACCTAATAATTTTGTAAAACTCCAAAAACTCATCTCCAAACAAAGTTTCATTTTCAATTACTTCCCTATTTTTCATGGTGTTTTATAATTTTTTTTGCACCAAAATACCGCTCTATTTTTCATATTATATTATTTTATTAATTTAAATCCATCATAAATATTTTTAACATATACTAATTCAAAAAAACTATATGTCATGTACATAATTTTAATATTTTTTTTTGAAGAAATAATTTTAATATTTTATCTATTTTATATTTTGTCATTCAAAATTAACATTCAATAAAAAATAAACAACAATATAAAAAAATATTCCTAAAATATTTTGACAAAATAATATTATCCTAACATTTGGTTGTAATTGAAAATGAAACATTGTTTTTAATATTAAATATTGAGATTCCATACATTCGATTTATATTTATATTTGATCATGTATGTTAATGTGATATAAATATAAATATAATAAATGATTGAATTAAATCAATACAATATTGACCTAATGAATAATAAACATATCATTAATATTAAAATAATAAATATTTAAATATCTACATATAAATAATTAATGAAATATATCGCATAAAAATGGTGAAAGCTTGGTAAATATGTAGACTAGCGTAGAAAATTTAACGTGAAACAATGAATGAAGGGCTCGAGGCAATAAGTATTAAACATTAGGTCGCCAACCGGCTATAGCCCTTCCAAACAATCGGTCAACCGGCTACGCTCCAATCTTCATATCTTCTCGAGTATACACATCCTCTGTTATTTCATTCAATTTCACCACTCTCCAATTTACTCCGCAGTTCAAATTTACAACAAATTATACATTTTATCCACAATTCAATATCTTATTATATTTATTTTACCAGAATTTACATATTTGTTAATATTCGAATATTCTCAATTTAGAAGATAAGAAGTATTCCATTGTAAATTTCAGGCTACAATATCCCTCCTCTCTCTCTCTCTCTCTGGTTAATGTGTGAGTCTATATATAAAGCCAAAAGATCTCTTAAAATTCTTCTTATTTATTACTCTCTCCAAAAGATACGAAGTCCTTGCAAAAGTTCTCCCTCTCGTACACAATTTTTTCTCTCTTGTTTTACATATACGCAATTTGTTCTCAATTCTCGATTCTGTTATTTTGTGTCATATTTTCATATACCTCGGGATTTCTTCTGTATTCTCACTCGGTCTCTCAACATGGTAATTGTTCAATTGCTTTTTCCTGTCATTCGATTTTTTGATGAATGAAATGATTTTTAGAAATTTCCTAATTTTTGTGTTGGTTCTTTTGTATTCATTACGTTGATTTACTCGTTTGGTATTTTTATTATTCCTGACAATGAAATGTTTGCGATACTTCAAATGTTTGGAAGCTTCTTTTTATCAATTAAATGTTTGCAAATATTTGTAGTGGTACCAGTTTTGATCATACTGGAAATGAATCCAGTACCACTCAAAGGAGATCTGAAAGTAATTTTTTTTTTAAATTATGTTCGAAAATGTGCAAAATAAGTACTAAATTACAAATTAACAAATAAGTAGAACAAAAAACTTACAATTGCAAAGATAATGAATGTGTTGAAAAATTGAAAATAAATTCATCTTAAAATTATAAAAAACAAATTCAAAATAACATTAAAAAGCAAAATACAACTACAATATTGTAAAATTATGAATTAAGTTAAAAAAAAAAACTAAAATTACAAATAAGATTATGTTGGATATATCAATTTGAGCATAAAATAATTTCCAAAAATCATAAAATTCTTAGGAAACCGGTATATCAATCACACATGTAAAAACTAGCTATAATATAGTAAAAATTACACACAAGCCCGTAAGAAACAAAAATTACAAACAATATTAGATTGCATGTACCAATTCGAGCAAGAAATAATTCCCAAAAACATCAAGTACATATGAAACCGGTACCAACCACATAACATATACAAATAGCCACAGTATTGTAAAATTACATAAGTAAAATAAAAGAATCTAAAATTAATTATATAAGCTATTCCTTACATCCTAATTAAGTAAATATCTTGTACTTGCATTAATTACTACAACATTGAGTAACTCTCTCTATCTAATCTAAATAACAATCTGATCACAACAGTCCAAATCCAAATCAAAATCAAAATCAAAATTAGGCGGAAAAGGGTTCTCAAAATCTTGAAGAAGAACAAGATCACCATTAGGGATGAACATGGTGCCATCATTATACCCATATCCATATTGTATCATACTATCTTGATCGTACCCTTGCACTGGAAATGAAGATTGAGAAAGCTCCATGTTCTTGTTTTGTAAATCTGCTTTCATCCTCTTCAGATCATTGAACAACTTTGCCGCTTCTCCCAACCCTAATTTTGACACGCCATCCTTCCTTTTTGCCGACTCACATGCTTGTTTAAGCGGATCTCTCCTCTTCTTAGCAATCTCTATCGCAGCCGTGAGTTCTTGGTTCCGTCTGTCCAGCTCTGACAATGCATCTGGCGAGGACAAGTGGCAAAAAGGCAGATCTTGTGGCCGAGATTGTTCAGATGCTTGAGAGTTGATGTACCGCTGAAGAGCATGGAATCCAGGCTGAGAGAAAGAATAGGGTTTGCCAGTCGGAGAGAAGACGATGACACTGATCTGAGCGCCACATAGGACAAAGAGTTCCAAAGCTTTCTTGAACAAGCCCGTCCTCCTCTTGGAGAAGCATACCTGACGAGCATTTTCAGTTCCAATCCGCTTAATCTCGATTTTCTGCCTTCCCATAGTTCGTTTCTTCTTGATTTCACCGGAACCATGATTCGTAGGATCGCCGGCTCCGTCTTGGAGTCGTCCGACTCGAGCCGGAGTCGGTCGTGGCCGACCCGATTCTGTCCGATTCCGGTCGGATTCGACGGATTGTGTCGTTTTAACCATTTTCGCGAGTTTTCAGAGTTTGAGCAAGAAGGCGGAGAGGAAGAAAGACAAAACAGGCTATATAGGTCGTAGAGTATGTCAGGATATTCTTTTCAAGTAAGAGAAAGTTGAGGGGGTTAAATATATATATTGCCTCGAAATACATTTGGGCTGTCACGAAATAAATGAATGAGTAAATATAATTGGGCTTAGTTCATATTTGATTTATGTTGGTACTTGAGTTTAATAAATAGAAGTGTGAAATCGAGGAGGGCTGGAATTGGACGAAATGGAGGCCCTCTGTTATCTTCTCTAAAATATCTTTTGCTAGTACAAAATAGTTCATTGTTGTCTTGGCTCATTTATCTTTTTATTTGAAATATTACTTTTTATTGTTAAAAATGAGATTGTATAAATATCCCAGTTGTGTTAATTTAGTTCATGTTGTTGAATTTGGATCTTTTTTCTTTCTATTATGAACCTCTCTCTCTCTATTCTCGTTCTTCTTTCTTCTTCTAATATTCTCACTATCTCTCTAAATCTCTCTCTTATTCTGTCTCTTGTATCAAATTGAACTTAAATTGCAATTCGGGATTATAATACCCTGACAGAGTGCTAGTGTGTGTAGAGTGCAGGCTATTTAGTTAGACTTGGTCTAGACTCTAGAGTCGGCTAGGCTAATAATAATAGTGGTCATTTCACTAAGTGCTCTAGAATTTTAGCATAAAGCAAAATAGTAATTAAAACATGTACTTATCTGTTAATAAAATAGAAAATGCATGATATAGAAAATGAACACTTAAGTATACTTTATATTTTGTCCCACATAGAAATAAAATTCAGGAACTAATTTATGTTGACAAAAAAGAATTTTTTTGTATGTAATTATCTGTTAATAAAAATGAAAGAACAAACATAAAAGATAACATCATTTAATTATTTGTAATATTTAAAAAGGACTACAAATATCGAATTGTTAAATTTATATTAACTTTATCATGGCTTAATTTTATGAATAATTATTATGATGCTAACATTTTAAAAATGGTGAATGTGATATTTTTAATTTTGAAAGGGTAAACATAATAATTTAGTTTTTTAGAAGGGCATGTATGTAAATTTCTAGTCTATCAGTATAAAATTTTATTAGTATATATGCAAATTATCGATAAACATAACTATAAATATACATAATTTAAGTTTCATATGTATCTTTTCATTATTTAACATTTTTCTTTAATAAAAATAGTTTTTTCAATTTTTAATATTTTGAAACAATTTTTTTAACAAAAACCGATTTTCCATCCGATTCGAGCGACTCCGATCCGACTCCGACGACTCTTCCTCTACGGGCATCAGACGACTCCGATTCCGATTCCGACTTTCCGAACTATGGTTTTTACATTACAGACAATTTGAATTTTACGGTGCATCCAATTTGAACTTGTAGCAATTCTTTCAATTCAATACGAGGAAATTGGGAGTATTCTTAGATTCAATCATAAAGACCCTAATTTGAGATAAATCATATATAACTCTAATTAACCGAGTATCTTTTTGATACAGAAATATACCAATTTGTGCAATAACAGGGCAATTAACTCTTAATATATATTTATTTCAGACGAAAAGGAACAAACGAAATGGCCGCAGGGAGAGTTGCACACGTAACCCTAAAGGGGCCGAGCGTGGTGAAAGAAATATGGATCGGTCTAACGCTAGGCATCTTCGCTGGGGGTTAATGGAAGATGCATCACTGGAACGAGCAGAGAAAGACCCGTGCTTTTTATGACTTGCTCGACAAGGCTGAGATTAGTGTCGTCGCTTCGGAAGAGTAAAACCTTAACCCTAATTTGTGATTGTCTTGGTTTTTATAGTATTTTCGTTAACAAATTATATGGTTTAATTTGGAGAATTTGTAATGATATTTTCGAACCACTTTTGATTGATGGAAAACATAACGTCTTTTTTTTTTTTTGATATTATTTTGGTTAATAAATATTTCAATTGGATTCGAAGACGTGAATAATTCATGTGTCTTCACAAAAAAATCGTGATATTTTTCCATGTACAAAATGCATCAACAGTAATATCACACCATTTTCATTTCAAAGTATCCTTTATAAATATGGGCCATACAGTTTTATTTCAAAATGTATCAAATTTAGCTATGAAATTAAGAATTTTAGGAAACTGAACTCTTTTATTTAATATGAAACTATGAGCTCAATTTTCTCCAATATCTTATCTTCACAAGCAAAATAATAAATGTACCAATATTTTCATGCAAACTTCAGGAGATAATGGTTTATAAACACGCTTCGATTTCCGTGCAGTATCGAGCTTAATATCTAGTTTATCCACCTCATCATCCTCTTTTACTTTTATTGGTGATCTTCACATAGAAAAAAGAAAGAAAGATTATTTAAGATTAATTAAATTTTAACTTTAAAAGCAACTATTAAGAGTAAATTAAGAGTTAACTAACTAAACCTTATCCGAGCCTTTTCCCAAGACTGTTCATCGACAGATTCTTCCCAAATTACGCAATCGCCACTGCACCTCATTCATGTTCTCTTGCCCTGCAATTCATTTACAATATAATTTAGTAGAATTTACAATATAAGTACTAATGAAATTAAGTTTTAGTGTCATTTTCAATTTTCGCTGCCAAAAGTTGAAGTTCTAGTGTCTTTTCTGCTTTAGCCGCCAAAAATAATTTTTAGTGCCGTTTTCATTTTGGCTGCAAAATAAAACTGTTAGTGCCTTTTTTTTCGCTGCCAATTGTTAACTTTTAGTGCCTTCCCATTTTCGCTGCCCAAAGTGAAGCATTCGTGACATTTTCTGTTTTCACTGCCAAAAATAACTTTTAGTATCCTTTCAGTTTTCGTTGCCAAAAATATCTTTTAGTTCCGTTTTCTGGTTTCTCTGCAAAAACTTACTTTTATTGCCATTCTCTTTTCCGCTGTAAATATTAAGTTGTAATGCCTTTTCATATTTTTCGCTGCCAAATATTGAGTATTAGTGCCATGTTCTATTTTAGCTGCCAAAAGGTGAAATATTAGTGTCTTTATCTGTTTTCGCTGCCAAAAATAAGTTTTAGTGCCATTTTCTTTTTCGTTGCATAAATAACTTTGAGCGCCGACTTTGTTTTCCGCTGCCAAAATTAAGTTTTAGTGCCATTTTCTGTTTTTCGCTGCCAAAACTTTTAGGTTTTATTGCCTTTTTTATTTTCGCTGCAAGCACCGTTCTCTTTTTCCGTTGCAAAAAATTAAGTTTTAATCTCGGTTCGAGGAATCGCCGATTCCTACTCGGAATCGCCGATTCCAACCCGGAATCGGCCGGCACCGTTCCGATATTACCCCTTTTTTTTTTCAGAATCGGCCGATTTGGTACGAAAGGCGAGAAAAAACGATTTAAACCCGAGAAAAAATGACCAAAATCGAGTTAAACCCGAGAAAGGGGAGAAAAATCGGCCGATTTTACCTGTAGCTCCAGTGGCGTAGTCGTGGAGGGCTCCAGTGACGAAAGGCGAGAAGAATCGCTATGGCTGAAGAGAGCTCTGAGAGAGAGAGAGTGTGGGTAGGGGTCGCGTGCGTAGAGAGGGAAACACTACAACATCATCTGTATCAGCGACGGGTCCATGTCTTCACCGACGGGCCGTCGCCGTCGCAAATAATAGAGTTTCACCGACGGTATAATACCCGTCGCAGAAAGATTTTCACCGATGGTATATATCACCGACGGCCCGACGGTATTTATCACCGACGGTATTACCCGTCGCAGAAAGAGTTTTAGCGACGGCTTATTTACCGACAGCTTTAACGTAGGGGTCACGTGCATAGGGTCGCGTGCTATCTGGTGGAAAGTAAAGGCAGAGAGAGAGAGAGAGTGTGTGTGTGTTCACTGTGTTGTGTGGGGTAGGATAATGTAATTAGACTGATGTGATATAAAGATGTTTTTTTCTTCTTCTATATGTATCGTGTCCTAACTTGTAACAGATTGAATATTTCAATATCAACTTCTTCTTCCTTTTCTGTGAATTTCTCTATGAATTTCTTTCATAATCTCTGTGAATATTTCAATATCGTATCCTAACTATTACCTCTAATTTAACTCTGATATATTGGAAACCACAGCTAGCTCTGATAAATATTTGATTAGGCCTTAACTTAACCCAAAATCAAGTTTATTATTAAACCCTAAATATAAAATCTCTGTTTGACATGATTACTTAAAATCTCTGCAATTAAACCTTAAATGTTGCGTACAACACCAGTATACGAGCAAATAGCTCCACTCTATGTTGTTTTTTGCTTTTGATAATTGAAACAATAAACTCGTCATGCTCAGTCTAACTAAATCAAGGTAATTTAAACATAATATTTCTTTCATATTTTGAAATTCATTCCTAATCTCACTTTCCAATTTAGTTATCAATTTGTCTCTTGTTTGCAATTTTTCAGTCTTTTGCATTTCCATTTTCCCTTTTTTTTTTAATTTCCAGCTTTTGTCAGCCTAATTAATGTTCTTGTTTGCAAAATATCCTTGTTCCTGTTTCCGATGTACTATGATGCGATCAGTGAGGGAATAATAATGTGACAAGCTAGTTGATAAAGAGGAGCAATCATGACCACCATGGTACATCTCGTTTTTCTTGTTTTTGTTCAATTTCAACTTTCAGCATGGTACAACTAATTAATTTCCCCATTTGCCATTCAATTTCAGGTTTTCGCAATTTCTTTTAATTTTAGGATCGATTTCGCCATTTACTAGTCAATTTCGGATTAAATTTCAACAATTTTTTTTTTTGTCAATTTCAGGTTCGATATCGACGTGTGCCGATCAATTTCATCCAATTCGACTCACCATTCACCATTTGCCCTCAGACCAATCACCTTCACCATTGTATTTAATTTCAATTTGTATTGATTCAATTTATATATTTAATTTGTATTTAATTTATATTTAAATTGTATTTAATCTTACTTACTTCAAATATTGATATTATTGTTTTTGTTAATTTTTTAATTATAAAGTATCCTGGAATGAAGGGATGAGAAAGAAAAGAAGACAAACTTATTTCGAAAATAAAATCACAGACATGGGTCACATTGACGAAGCGCTGTAATTGCTAAGAAAAATCAATATTTAATTTGAAAGTTACAATGTATTTTATATTCATGGACTCGTAACATTATTTGTCACGGGCTTCTAAAATTGTCGGACCTTCCAGGTTTATGAAAACATCTGATCAAAAATCAAATGTATTCTCAAACATATAAATATCAATACATGTATTTAAATTTAATATGTTCATGTATTCTAAAATATCTCAAATCAAACGTGCCCTAAAAGTGATTATGTTTTTTATTAAGATGTGAGTGTCGAAGGCCTTCGCCAATTTATAGTTGGCATCGTCGATATGTAAGCGATATGGTATAAACGATATGCGAGATCTACAACATTAGTTGACGAAAACACATCAATTTCAATCAATAAGTCAAAAATAAAAAGCCTAGATTTTGTTTGGGCAAACATTTTTTTGTCGGGCCAAGAAGACTTAAATACAATTGAGCCTATAATTTTTTATTTAGTGGAAGGTAACAATAACAACTCATATTCGTAATCTAACTTAACATAATATCAAGATTGATTAATTAATTAAGGTAAAATTCACCAGCAAAGCAGATTAGATTTAGTGCATCATTTGAAATATTTTTTTAATGTGTTTGGTAATGTAACTTTTAATTATGTATATTTCTACAATTCATTTTATTAAATATCTTGCCGATATAATATTTAACTATGCCAAATTTATTCTTTGAATTATACTATTATAGCATTATACTAATTGAAGAATTCCAAATGAACGAATAAGGTGACCCGTATTCTTTTTTTATTCTATGTTTTATCATTTTTATAACTCGAAAAAGAAATTAAAATGTCTGATGTATGTATTGGAGCTTGGAGCATAACTCGAAAAATTATGCAGGTGCAAGACTAACCAAAAAAAGAACCAGAAATAAAATTATTTTCGGCATGGATATTTTCATGTGATTATAATTTGTTTGGAGTTATCTATTTTAATTAAGAAATATATATTCCTTATTCCTTATTTATAATTAGTTTGTGATTAGTTGCAAGTATGTTATCTATTTAACATTTTTTTAAACTTGTTTGTTGATTTTTTATTGTTCGTAGCAAGTTTGGTATATACAATTACCACTGTTTGATACGATGATATCCAAAATCATTAAAGATGTCCTTAAAACATGTGGGTGGATTTGGGGACTCGAGCACGAAGCAAAGTGAAATTATCCTTTCAACAAATAACAATCAACTATGTTGAGACATGCAACCCAATAATTTGATGGGCTATAGGCCTCCTATTCAGGTACTGCACCTTATGCTTGAGCATGCTTTTTCTATGTTTACTTTTATTAAAATTAAAGGAAAATTAAAAAAAAAACCTTTATCTTTTTAGGATATTAAAATTAAAGGAAAAATGAGTTGTCAAATAATGCTGAAAATATTGAGTTTTTTTTTTCATAGACAATTTTTCTTATCCATTCGGACAGGAACAATTTGAAATCAGCCGGTTAAAAATGAATTCAGTGAAAAGGATACAAATATAATTTGCTATATTTTGATATCACTGATATGCATGGTCCGGCATTAAAGGATAGACACATGTAAATGTAATGAAGTTATGAAAAGTAAAATTTATTTGTGAAGAGAAATGGAGAGAATAAAGGTTGGTCAGCAATATGATATCAAAATAGCATGTGTAATGATATTTTTTACCAAGTACGAATTATTGATTATTAATGATTAATTAATTGTAAATAAACTTTACGTGTAATGCAATAAGATGTGCAATCATATTTATTTCAATTTCAATTCATGCGATTAGATTTATAAACTTAAATTTTCGTGACAAAAAGAAATGCTTTGAACATTTCATAATATCATTATATCATTGTTCATACAATTCCATTCGCAATACCTTCACATATCATTATATCGTTGTTCATACAAATCTAATACTTCCGGCATCAATATGGTATTTCAATATCAATATAATATTTCTGAGCTTACACGCATGTCATTTGTGATACTAACAATCTATTTTGGTGTCATTAGCAATTACAATATTAATATATCACATAGCTAATATTTGTCACAAGTTTTAAGTCAATATATATAATTTTATTACCTACCTACTATTTTGTATACTGAAAATTTTCTAATGTCAATATCTATTATTTTTAGTAGCAATATATTATTTCCAATATAAACAATACATTTACAGTGCAATACAACATTTACATCATTAATATATAGGGTAGTTCTATGATAGACCCATTTTCTTATGATAGACCCATTTTCAAAAAAAATATTTCGAATATTTGTTATCTAGTGATTTTTTTTTGTAAGATTCAATTGTATATTTATCATTTAAGGCTATGCAAAACATAAATTTTGTATAATTAATTGATAAATATCTAAAATATCTTAAAATAATTTTTGAAAATGGATCCATGATAAGAAAATGGGTCTATCATAGAACTCCCCTAATATATATTGTGTTAATAAGATTTCTTGTGTCCATGTTGCAAATAAATCATTTTAAGGCAAAAAAAAAAAAAAAACTATTTTCAATGCTCATATACCATATTTATAATCGATATATATTTTGATTACTCTATATCAATTTTGGAATTGATATACTTTTTTTGAAAAATAGAGGGATATTTTGGACAAAAAAAAGTACAATATCATGAAATATTCCTAAGGGTGTGCTCCAATGAGAGAGAATGGGAGGGAGGGAATGAGAATGGAGGGGAAGGTTAATTTTTATCTTGCTCCCAAGTTTTTTTTTGATGAGGGGGAAAGGGAATGAAGGGGACACTATTTCTCCTCCGTATACAAAAGAGACCAAATATTTTTCTCTCCAAATTTGGGGGGTAATAGAGGGGACAAAATGTTAAAACATTATAATACCTAAAATACCCCTATTTTTATTATATAGTTGGTAATTATTCAAAAGGTAAAATTGTCATTTTTTCATGATGTTATTATTTCCTTTCCTTTCCCCTTCATTAAACATTTTTGAACTCGGGAGCAAGAGAAAATTCTTCTCTTCCCTTCCCCTTTATACCCTTCCCTTTCATTCTCTTCTCCTCCATTCTCTTCCCCTTCGAAAAAAACTCGGGGGGAATCGAAAAGAAAATTTTGTATGTAGGATTTTTTTTGGAGTTTCTCAAAATTTAGGATTTTTTTTGTAAATTCAAGAAAAGATAGGAGGCTATTTGTAAATTTCCCATTTGGACATGTGTTGAGAATGCCTAGGATAATATATTAATATACTAGTATAATACCCGCGACTTCGCTGCGAACATTTGATATGTTTTACTCTTACTTGTCATGATAAAACATGTTAAAAAAATAAATTATTTAAAATTTGTTGAGCATAATATTTACTCAAAATACATAACAGTATATATCCAATCAAGTATATCCAATAGAAAAAGATTATAATGAGGTTGAGCCACAAATAATGAATACCCTTATTATATTGTATTTGTCCAACAAAAATACTTTAACCTAGGAGGAATAATTATACAAACGTCCTTATTAAGAAAGAGTGAATCACCGCAATTCAATTCAGTAATGAATGCATGTGTCAAAAAAATGAACTGAAAATATGGTGTAAATTTTAAGATAAATAGTTCAAATGTGATAGCTACAAAATTATTTTATTTTTCATTATCAATAAAATAATTGTCACCAAATTTGAAGAAAAAAAATTAAGAAATATAATCTGGAAAACATTTCAAATGGTAAGCAAACTAAAAATATACTCAAATATGATAGTACATGATATTTTCCTTGCAAAACCTGGATGTATCATATACCCTTCCAAAATATGATAATTGCAAAAATAACCCATCTGGAAAATCGAATGTACCCATCCAAAATCTTATAAATTCAAAAATACCCTTATGAAACCTGGAAATATCAAACATACCAATCTAAAATATGAATATTTATAAGTACACTTTTAAAATATGAAAATATAAAAAATACCCCTATTAAAACCTGAAAATAATGTTCTCCTATAAAATCTGAAATTTTTAAAAACACCCTTCCAAAATCAGAAAATTTCTAAAATACCCTAAAAATACCTGAAAATATCAAATAAAATCTGAAAGTTGCGTAAATACACTTATAAAATCTGAAAATATCAATTATACCCATCTTAAATATGATTTTTTTTTTAATCTGAAAATATCAAATATGCCCCTCTAATATATGAAATTATCACGTATGCACTTATAAAATTCCAAGTTGCCATGTATAACGGTACAAAATCTTAATTATCATGGATAAACCTATAAAATCTTAAATTACAATATATACCCCAAAAAATCTGAGATTAACATGCATACCACTGAAAAATATGAAATTATCATATATACCCTTATAAAATCTAAAAATTATTATATAAAAGATTTAATTAATATTAAGTACCACCTTAAAGATTTAAGAATTGGTATGGAAAGTTCGCATGAAATTTCATAGCAAGTCAGAATCATGAAAGAACAGATAATAATGTAATGTGAGCATCTATTAAACAAAAATAATGATATATGTTAAACAAAGCTACTTAACTCCCTCAATATGCTGCATCATTGAGGCCACTATTACCTGAATAAAAAATTAAAACATTAATTTCATAAGCAAATCCAATTATAATTATATGATCAGGTCAAATTCATAACTTTTTCAAAATTTCCCAAAATATCCTATAAAATTGTCACTTGCGAAATCGTATGTATTAAAAAATAAGAAGCAAAGCAGAGTAATGAAGATCTCTGGTTGCGAAATGATTATAGGGACTTTACAAATAAAATTACGAAATGAGGCCATACACGGTAACCGTATCCCTCATTTCTCCACACACAAGACTCTATATGCCAAAATCCAAATTAATGGTTAATTAACAAAATGACACATCCAAGGCGAGAAAACACACCTGAGCAGATATAGAGGACATGTAGTCAAAGAAAGCAAAGAGTTAGGGCAATGTAGAAAAAGAATAATCGCAAAGAAATCAGATCTCTCACAGCCAAAAGAAATAAACAGGAGATCCCAATGAATACACATGAAGAACACACCTCTGTATCTGGCATGAAAGCTCAGCTCGGATCTACTTTTAGAGTAGAAGCATCGCAAACATATCTCTCACAGCCAAGGCGAGAAGAATCCTTCACGATGACTGCTGAAGAAAATGGAGCAAAACAGTGAAAGAACGAAGAACAAAGAAGACGGAGAAAGAACTCACCACCTATCGCAGCCATGGCGAGAAGAACCTCTCAAGAAATCGATGAAGAAAAGAGAAGAAATAAGTGAAACCGGTAAAATCGCACAAAAAAAGAGAAAATTTTGGAAAGTAAATGGAGCAAAACACGTCTCTGGAGGCGCATGCGAGAAGTATCTCTTGAAGAAACCATGAAGGGAGAGGATGCGGCGCGAGTGAGGAGGGAGGAAGCGTGTGGGAGAAATAAAGGAAAATTGGATTCAGAAGCCAATGGTACGTGGTCTTTAGTTATTTTTTTTTTTTTTTTGTATCTTTTTTCTAAAATAGGTAACTAATTAAGTAATGGGCTTTAGTGATGCATTTTTTTATGTACATTTATTTTTTTCCTTTTCTTTATGTTCAATTAAGTGTCAGTTAGGAAATTTAAAGGTCAGTTTTAGCAAATGTAAAAACAAAATAAAAAACATTGTAAATTTTTTTACCATGTGAAATGCATAATTTTCTTTTTTTCTTTTTTGCAAAAAAAATGCATAATTTTCAGGTATGGGTCACAGAGCCCATTTTTGAATTTCTCAAAAAAAAAAAAAAAAAAAAATTGACAGTTAATTAATATATAATTAAAATACATACGCATTAACAATTCTTCATTAATATCAATTAATTGTTAATCGGAAGTAATTTTGTTAAAAATCATGTTAATTAATTATCAATTAATGGTTAATTGGTGATATGAAAGATGTGGTTAAGAAACGAGGAGGTATTTACCAATTAATTACATATTTTTAATCCCGGATTTACACTTTCATATTTAGTTCTGAATGCATGAAAATATCAGTCAAATTCAGTCCGTAACAGTCCGGTTTAGTCGATTTTCATGTCAAGTTAGTTGGTCAATCCATGTCAACTTAGTTACGGATTTTTTGTTGGAATGATTCAATTGATTTTATTAATTCAATTAATTACATATTTTTTCTCCTTGTTTGAGATTTTCTTTTAGATACTTTTTCTACAGATTTTTTGCCACTTGTAAATTGATTTTATTTGATTTTTCAATTAATATTCATATATTGATTTTTGGAACAAAATGATACGGGAATCCCTAATTATAATTCCATTGTAATGTTCATTCAATTATATTCGATTGATGTTAGTTTGTAGGATGTTTTTGGATCAATTGCGGCTTTTGTAATCATGTTTATTGGAACAAAGTGAGGGTTTATTGGAACAAGAATTAGGGTTTTTTGTAATCCATGTTTATTCGAGGGTTTTGGTGTAATAATCATACATAAAAAATCAGTCCTTAATTATCGTTTTTTTATGATTTTCAGGTACAAGCAATTAACGAGTACAATCAACGAATGTGTTGGGTTTATTTGTATATGTGTTAATTAGAGAATTTTTATAATTATAATTCTGATTTGATATACAAAAATTGATTGATAATTATATGGATTGATTATAATTGACTGTTACTAATTTATTTGCCTATATAGTTATTACTTGGTATTTAATGTTGATAAACATAAGCAACACACACACACACACACACACACACACGAGGATTAAGGTCGAACAAGTCCGATTAGAATACTCTTGTAATTACAACTAAAAATAAATTTCGGTTAGAACGCTCACAGTCCTTGTGACCTTCCTTGTTGCTTTTGAAAAAGAAAAAGAAAACCTCCAATTTACGAAAGGGTGAAGTTGCATAAAGCATAAAATTGAAAATAAAAACTTCACAGTACAGATGTTCTTGTCAATAAATGACCAACTTTATAAATTTTCCATAACATTAGTACCAAAACACAAAGAAGGAGAATAAATGAGGCATTTACGTTGAGAAAGATATTGTTTTTAGTGGAACGCACAAGAAAGAAAGAAGGAAGAAGTATCTTTTTGAGGTTTTCAATAACAGAGAAACAAGACACCAATTTTCATTTGTTACTTTTCTACTCTTTCTGCCCCCGCCATATACGAGAGAGAGAGAGAGAGAGGGAGATGAAGACACTGGCGAGAGGCGATAGGAGTGAGGAGTGAGGAGTGAGAAGATAAAGACCCATTATGATTTGGTGCCACAAAATTTTGCCGCATTTTGGCGCTCCGCATATTTGAGGAGCCAACTTTTGCAGGCAAAGAGAAGAGTAAAAATTACCGGCACTTGCAAATTCTGATTCTCAATGCTAACCAAACACAGATTTTTGTTTTGATGGAATTAATATTTCTAATTCCACTCCTAATTCCGGTCTCCAAACAGGCCCTACGGAACTTATATATAGAGAGAGCTGGACTCGGGTCTTTTTTTTTTTTTTTTTTGTGCAAAAATGTCCGTAAACTTTGTACATGACACATGACTATATATTACATTCGCATAGTATATTATATTATATGATCTTAGATTATGTTGTTTAATATTATTTATATTATATTATATTATATTATATCATATTATATTATGTTATTTGTATTATATTATATTATACAATACGATACAATATTATATTTTTATATTATATTATTTTATATTTTATATATTATATTATAGTATATTAAAATTAAATTACATTATATTATATTATATGATAGTCTATAATATAATATTATTATTGTATAATATAATATGATATAATATAATATAATAATTATTTATGCATATAATTTGGAGGAATGATTTTATAATAAAATATATGGATAAGTTTATTCATGTATTTGTAATACTATTTTTTTTTGTGTATTCCATATCCACCTTCAAAATCATGATTTTATCCCGGATATTGAAATACATATTCATGTTAATCCCTCAAATCAAATGCCAGTAGTGCTCTTACTTTTTTGACCTTCAGATGTATATCAAGATTCGTGCGGGCTTAATTAAATTTTTGCATGTTAACATATCGTTTCTTTTAATTACTTCTGTTTCCATTCTTTTCTCCTCTCTCGTTTGGAAGGATCAAAATTGTTTCTTCGTTGCGGACTCTCTAAAATCGGATCTTCTCCGGACCCGACATTTCATCTCTCTCTCTCTCTCTCTCTTCTCTCTCTCTGTCTCTCTCGGTGTATGATGGAGTATTCTCTGGGAATGATTTTCTCCTACGACAGTAGTACACCCTGTTACCTGTGCTAAATTCACCTAATTAGCTAAATAAATTAGATCTAGCCTTAATTTTTATAGTTTGTTTTTGTGAATCTCACAAAAATGGTGATGCTGTGAATCGATGCTTTGATCATCAGATGTGGCTTAATTGTTTTCTTAAACTGTCTCTCAGTAGAAGAAGTTCACTGGCAAACCCCCTGAAAAACGCCGGAGAAACGTGCTCGGAGGACTGAGGAGTGTCTCGTTCTGCTCGCTCCTCTGTAGAAAAGAGAAACAAGAGATGAATATATTAATTCTTTTTTGCCACGTCAGATCAGTTTTGGAATAGGCAGGGGTATTTTCGTCTTGAATTTGAGCTTAAATCCAGGAATAGACCTATTCCATCTTTTATATGGAATAGACTAATCCAACTTTTTTACCTCTTATTCCAAGTTGATCTGATCTTGTTCGGTGAAAATGAGATGGAATAAACCCTTTATTCCCCTAATCCGTCCTATTCCGGTGCTGCCGAACAACATCTTTGTGATTTGTTGCAAGTACGTATATATCTCAAAATACGGCATGCTTTTGCTATTATACATTTTTTTTAACTTCTTTGTTGATTTTTCGTAGCAAGTTGAATTACGAGACTTATAGTAAATAAAACAATACAATTGTTGAATATATGACACAAAAATAACAATAAAATGATCATATACAATGATTATCTATATTGCATTATTGTCTCTTCTGAGTGTGGTATATACAAGTACCACTGTTTGATACGATGATATCCAAAATCATTAAAACATGTGGGTGGATTTGTGGAGACTAGCATGAAGCAAAGTGAAATTATCCTTTTCAACAAATAACAATCAACTGTGTAGAGACAAGCCTAGTTTGCACTTTGCAACCCAGTAATTTCATGGGCTATAGGCCTCCTATTCGGAATTCGGATAATGCAGCTTATGCTTGAGCGTGTTTTTTTTATGTTTACTTTCGTTGTCGAGTGCAAACAGCCGAAAATTAAAGAGAAATTAGACAAAAATAACCTTTATTTTTTTAGGACATTTTACAAACTTCCTATTTTGTTGGAAACTTCAAAAACTCATATCTTCTATTATTTTCAAATATTCATGTGGAGTTAAAATTAATCGTAAATGTTGATATTGGTGGGCGGGGATAAATGTCCATATGTTGTCACAAAATTTTTTGGGGAGGATCTTGCCCCAAATCAATTGTGTGTGTGTGTGTGTGTGTGTGTGTGTGTGTGTGTGGGGGGGGGGGGGGGGGGGGGGCTACTGTGACAAAATTTCAAAATTTTTTGGGGAGGGCGCGATAGTACATAATTTTTCAGTTATATCGTAAAATACACTGGCATAATCACATATATATATTACCGCTCAAAAATCTAGAGGGGAGGGAGGCAGCTCTGTCCCCCTAGTCCCTTAATAAATCCGTCACTGGTGGTATTGCCGTATTGGTATGGATTAATGTATTATAAGGTGGTGTCAAAATATCATAATAAATCAAAGAATTAATTTTGGGCCTTGGAGAATATTCGGACTGCTATTTCCATTGAGTGGGATTTCATTTAGGGTTTAATGTTAAATTCCTCTTTACATATTTTTTTGGTAATGGAACAGGAACTTAAGTCGTAATGTTAAATTCTTTAATTTTTTCTTGGTACCGAACAAATGGGGCAAAATGAGTTATCAAATAATGCTGGAAATATTGAGTTTTTTTTTTTTTTTTTTTGATAATAAATGGAAAAGGTTCATATGTCATCAATCCATTGATGTCAATGGGGATCGAAACCACAACCTCTCACAACACATGAATTTTTGTGTCTCACACTCAACCAACTAGTCTATGGTCCCATTGACATATTGAGTTTTTCTTCCACACCAATTTTTTCTTATCTATTCATTCTTTTGATCCAATGGCATGTATTAATTCTTCAAACCGGATAATTTGGAATCAGCCGGTTAAAAATGGATTCAGTGAGTTACCAAAACTCGGTGAAAAGGATACAAATGTATTAATTCTTCAAACCAGATATTTTGATATGCATGGTCCTGCCAACCTCTCTTCCGTCTCCAATTAAAGGATAGACACATATAATTAAGTTAAGATAAGTAAAATTTATTGTGAAGAGAAATGGAGAGAATATAGGTTTGTGAGCAATATGATATCAAAATAGCATGTGTAATGATGTTTTTTTTACCAAGTATGAATATGAATTATTGATGATTAATTAATTGTAAATAAACTTATACATGTAATGCAATAAGATGTGTAATCATATTTATTTCAATTCATGCGTTTAGATTTATAAACTTAAATTTTCATGACAATACCTTGAACATTTCATATATCATTATATCATTGTTCATACAATTCCATTTGCAATACCTTCACATATCATTATATCATTGTTCATACAAATGTAATACTTCCAGTATCAATATGGTATTTCAATATTAATTAATATAATATTTCTGAGCTAACATGCATGTCATTTGTGATACTAACAACCTATTTTGGTGTCATTAGCAATTACAATATTAATATATCACATAGCTAATATTTGTCACAAGTGTGAAGTCAATAATATATATAATTTTATTACCTACATACTATTTTTTATACTGAAAAATCGTTTCTAATGTCATTATATATTATTTTTAGTAGCAATATATTATTTCCAATATGAATAATACATTTACAGTGCAATACAACATTTACATCGGTAATATATATTGTGTTAATAAGATTTCTTGTGTCCGTATGACCATATTGCAAATAAATCATTTTAAGGCAAAAAAACTATTTTCAATGCTCGTATACCATATTTATAATCGATATATGTTTTGATATTACTGTATCAATTTTGGAATGGATATACTTTTTCGTTCCCAAACAAACTATTTTTATATAATTTTTAACATTAATGTAATATATCTAGGATCAATATCACTTGCGGTCCCAAACAAACTATTTTTTATTCCATTATATCATTTTTAGTATCAACATCATTTTTAATAATAATATATATTACTCTTGTTAAATAAATATACATTTTTATTGCTAACTTACATTTTTAATGCTCATGTACTGTCATTGTTAATATATGAATTAGTGAGAACATTGAATTTAATATATTTTTTTAATGACAATACATTGTTTTCAGCACTAACATACTATTTTGAGTATTAACATACAATTCGTGTACGTCAATATATTATTTTTATTGTCATTAAATCATTTTATTGACAAAATATTGTTTGAATGCTCCTGATTTCATTGTATCAATAGACCATATCATCGGTGTCAATATATTATTTCTCTTTATCTATATATGATTTTAAATAATATTATACTATATTTGCGGTTAATATATTATTTGTGGCAAATCTATATTTGCGGTCAATATATCATTGTCATTAAATCATTTTGATACTATATTTGCGGTCAATAATATTATACTATATGATTACATAGACAATGAGAGAATCACCTATGCCGTTGGTCCATATCCATTTTCGAGAGGCAAATCTCTCATTGTCTATGTAGATTGATGAAATAATTCCACTTTTTTCTATACCATACTTTATTCAAACAAAGGCTAAGGACAAAAATAATGAATTTAGAGTTTCCAATAAAGGTCACTAAGCGCCAATGGAGCTCCAATTAAATCTCAATCGGATCACAAATTCACAATCAGGTCCAACAAAGTCAAACTGAGACATAAAAAAGAAAAAAGCGAATTTTTTGACCTAGAGAAGCAATAGACTTCGTTTATGAAAAATAATACAAGAAACTAAAAATACGACGAGCACAAAAGAATCTTTATTATAATAGCAAATATTATTATAATATTCTCAAGACGTGAGAAAAACTTTTATAACACTTTACAAAAACGAATTGAGGTATAAATTAGTGATATATTATGATACTTCAACTTTTCATTAGTAACCAAAATTTGACATGAGCATATAATTTAAATTTTCCACGCTCATGCCATAACTCTCATTCATATTAATCATGTTAACCAAGCTTAATCCCAGTGTACCACCTAAACAGTAAGGGCTTGTTTGGATCGCAAGAAAACATCAGGGAATTAATAGTTTAAATTAACTCATTTGCATCCAAACATGCTATCTTTTTATAATTTTTAGGCTTTGTAACCCTAGAAATTATCTTTCCCATAAATGTCTTGTTAACAAGCCCTAAGAGATTAAACAAAAACAAAAAAAAATCAATTCCTCAATTTATAGTTTGGGAAATTATTCTTCTCTCTTCTAAACAATGCACAACATTAATGAATCGAAGAATTTTATGATTCATACCACAAATTGTTTCGAAATTAAATAATTAAATAATTACCATCTTTAATTACCATCTTCCAGCAGTCCAAATGCCAAAAAGAAAAATAAAACTTCAGTGAAAGAAAAATAGAACTCCAAATTTCGGGCCTGACCTCCTCCTTTCGGCTCCCCAGAGGCTGGACCCACACCCCCCGAGGCCGGGACCTCCCCCCGAAAGGGTCGGGCCGGACCCCCCCGAGCAAGGCCCGACCCCTTTCGGGCCGGACCCCCCCCCCCTCGAGGTCCCCCGAAGTCCGACCCCGAAGTCCGACCCCTTTTCGGGCCGGACCCCCTTCCCCCCCGAGGCCCGACCCCCCCAGACCCGACCCCCTTTCGGGCCGGACCCCCCCCCGAGGCCCGACCCCCTTTCGGGCCGGACCCCCCCGAGGCCCGACCCCCTTTCGGGCCGGACCCCCCCACCCCGAGGCCCGACCCCCTTTCGGGCCGGACCCCCCCCCCCGAGGCCCGACCCCCTTTCGGACCCCCCCGAGGCCCACCCCCTTTCGGGCCGGACCACCCCCCCCCCGAGGCCCGACCCCCTTTCGGGCCGGACCCCCCCGAGGCCCGACCCCCTTTCGGGCCGGACCCCCCCCCGAGGCCCGACCCCCTTTCGGGCCGGACCCCCCCGAGGCCCGACCCCTTTCGGGCCAGACCCCCCCCCCCCCGAGGCCCGACCCCTTTCGGGCCGGACCCCCCCCGCCCGAGGCCCGACCCCCTTTCGGGCCGGACCCCCCCCCCCGAGGCCCGACCCCCTTTCGGGACGGACCCCCCCCCCCCGAGGCCCGACCCCCTTTCGGGCCGGACCCCCCCCCCCCCCCGAGGCCCGACCCCTTTCGGGCAGGACCCCCCCCCCCACCGAGGCCCGACCCCCTTCGGGCCGGAACCCCCCCCCCCCCCCCCCCGAGGCCCGCCCCCTTCGGGCCAGACCCCCAACCCCCGACCCGACCCTCTTTCGGGCCGGACCCCCCCTCCCTCCCGAGGCCCGGCCCACATTTTGGGCCGGACCCTCCTCGCCTCCTTGCTTGTACCTGCAAAATACAAGTAAAACATACAATATATACAAAAATACACATGTACACCTACAACATACACGCACAGATCATAGACACACACAATTACACATTTAACATACAACAAATAGACACAACACATATAAAGTCAAAATTGTCCTTTTGGAAGAGAGTTCGGTTTGTTATCATCCTAAAACCCTGTAGTTTGTCTTTCTTCGTTTCATTGCTTGGGGGATCTTTGCACAGAGTCCAAAAGAAACTGCAAATCTGTGCATATACAAAGGTGCAAATAAATTAGGAAGGTATAATCCATTAAGAAGCAATAACATTTAAGTTTTTCTTTTTATCAAAACAGAAAATGAAGGTGTTTCAGTATTTTACAAATCAAGAGGATTAAGAATATTCCAAATTCAAAGATTATTTCTGCTATTTTTTTTAAAGAATATTTCAAATTCAAAAGAAAATTTTTGGGCGTTAAGTATCTCCAATAATAAGAAGGACTACTTCCAGCAATTCATTCATAAATCAGGGGCTTTTTAACTTATTACCCAAAATTAGGATAAATAATCACGTAATTAGCATGAACCGTGGATTATGTTCCAATTGCAAATTATCATCACATAATCGAAAAATTGCAAAAATCGTAAAAAAGTTTTTTTTATTTATTTTAGAAAATGGCCCATAGGTCTTTATTATAACAGATAAGCTCAAGCAAAAATAAAGATTGGAACAAAATAGATAGCGCACTGCTCGAAAAGAGGGAAAACAAGAAGAGGAACAGTAAAAAAAGAAGACAAGGTCAACAATGGAAAAACTAGATGTGCTTCACGAGAAAAGAGTACCTATGACTGTGAGGGTGGATGAGAAGTTCCAGGCCAGGCGAGGACTAGGAGGCCAAGCATGGTCTGATTTTGACCTTCTCTGAAAGGATCTTATCTGGACGCTACATCTCGTTCATGTTCTTGACTGCTGAAAGAGAATTGAGTAGAATAGCTTCCTTGTAAGAAGTGTTAAGAGTGCCTTGGAAGAGGAGAGTAAGCCAAGCGAATGAGTGGAATGGGAATAGCTCTCCATTAATGGAGGACAAAGAGAAGCATAAAGTGGAAAGAGAAAAGAGATCTGGGAAGAAGGAGATGGGAGCGGGCGAATGGGGAAATATATAGAGAAGGGCGACCAATCCAAGGACCTCCAACGGTCCAATTTCCAACGTTCGAATTTCCAACGTTCGAGAAAAACCTGGATCGTCTCCATTTGTACGGAACTGGATGAATTAAGAGCCCTTCATTATTTTCTTTGTAGCTCTTTATCCAAAATAAAATATTAAAATTTAATTATATTGTTGAAAGTTAATTCATGTTATATATGTTTGTATTGATTTACCATCAATATTTTCTTTGGAGCTCTTTATCCAAAATAAAATATTAAAATTTAATCATATTGTTGAAAGTTAATTCATTTTATTTATGTTTGTATGATTTACTGAATAGTTTCTTGGAAAAGAAATTTGAAATAGATAAATATTTATTGAACGTTCAATTATGATATTTGAAATAACAACTCTTTAGTCAAGTTGTCTGTTTTTGAACTTCAAAATAAATTTGTAAAAACTTGGACCTTATAAGAGAACGAACATAAAAGTTTCAAAAAGTTTTATAAAATTTTCACACAGAAAAAAGTTTAAACAATGGTTGGATTTGAATTAAATAAGTGAAAAAAAAAAGGAAACGTAATTTGGATATTTTTGTTGAAGGAGACAACAACTCTTAATCGTGCTCGGTCTGTATCATTAAATATGAAAAAAAAAAAATTATCAAAACGTAATTGGGATTTTTAAATGATATTAATTTTGGATCAACAATACATTAGCTCTGACATTTATATATTTTACATTAAAGCATTCGTATTTCTTATAGACTTGATTCATATTAGTGATTAGTGATTACTAATTAGTAAATTTATTTGGCCCATGATAAAGACCCAAATATTGTTTGTGGGTCTCTAGATTTCCTTGACTCATAATTATTATCCTAGTGAGTCTATTGATTTTTTAACGGTGTCAAATATAAATCCATAATTTATTATATTGTGTATAAAAATTTATTAATAAATAACGTCAAGTCATGTCACATCTGCAGGATTCGTTCTCAATCGATCAATCCTGTCACATCTGCTTCTAGAAGTGCGTAATTTCACTATTTAAATTCATTAGTACGTAATTAGCGAACTTCTCTATTGTTTAATTTGTAACTTGTTTTATAATCCAGTTGGAGAAAGATGGAGTTCCAGTGCTGGTGGAACTAATCGATCAAGATTCCGACTCGGATGCAACAATTGTTCAACTCAATTTTGGTGATCGTTTGGATCCAGTATTTCTTAAACGGAGTTCCAGTACTGGACGACGAGTCCGAGCCATAAGTGAGAGAGCTTGCTCTTTCCTCCTAATCGAAATGGTTCAAAATCAGGTTAATTAAATATCTTTTTTATTTGAAAATCTTCTATCTGTGCAACGAGCTTAAGTAGTTTAATTCAATTTAGGCCCTTGAATTCTTTCATTTTCGCAACTTTTCATCTCTCTTTTTTCTATTTTAAGGATACAAGTTTCTAATGAAGCACGCCAATGTTTAACAATGGTACTACAAAAAAATAATAATATAAAACTGTTAAAAATAATAGACTGGAATTTCGAATTTTCTAATATTTGCAATTTTTATTAATTTCATCGTAGAAGGTTATCTCAAGAGGAAGTAACGAATCAATTGTGTATCTTACATTCTTAACTGTTGCAAGTACTCTCGTTTGGAATAATGTGATGAGTGTATTTTCACTATGATAATTATAGGAAAGGTACTCTCTATTTTATTTTTGAATTGTTTTAGTTAATTTTAAACTCAGTAATAATAAATTTAATTTTGTTGTTTGCTAACAACTTAATTAGATTAAACTGGTACCGTTTTCTTGCATAAAGATCCCTGTAATAACTTAATTATATTATAAACAGGTGATAAAAATTAAAAAGATGTGGTGTACAATCAGCGGAAGACCTTTCGTTGACGAGGAGAAAGTGATATCTTTTCAAATCGTGAATAAACTGGTACAGTTTTCTTGCATTTATTTGATGTCAAAATTTATTCTTGTGAAAATTTATTCATGTGAGCCCTTCTTGTTATGTTATTAATCATTGAGAAATTTACAAAAAGACCCCTTCATTATCAGGAATTAGTTGAAAAGAAGCCCCTTCCTTCAATATCAAAATCTCAAAATCAGAGGGGCTTTTCTTCAATTTCCAATAACACAGGGGCTCATTTGCAAATATTGAGTTTGATTTATTTTGATTCACTATTCTCTTATTTGGTAATTAGCATTAACACTAAAAGTCTGGGAAAAATCTTGAGTTCATTTTAATGGTGCTAAAAGAAATATCTCCTATTCATCCAGTTTGGTATTATTTGGACAATTTAAAAGGGTATTGGTGATATTCTCATATTTTGTATGGTTATTTCATTAATCATATTTTGTAGGGTTATTTTTCGTATTAAAGAATAGAAACCTTCTATGCAATGCCCAAAATTGGTACAGAAAAGAACACGCGTTGGTACGACTGGTACGAAATCCAAAATGAGCTATTGGGGAATTTTTGGTATTTACCCCTGCAAAATCTCAAAATTACTGATTTATTTTTTTGGTTATTTAGGATGCGATATTTCGAGTTATAGATGCAATTCTTGACAGAGGGAAGTGATAACGTCGGTACCAAAATGTGAGAAATCTGGATACCATCTTCATACCGCAGCCATGCATCGGAATTGAAAGAGTTAAATCCTCTTAATCTTGTCTAAGTTCTAATCTTTATCTTCCATTTTAACATCCCAGCCATATTTTATCTCATTCCTTTTAATTGCCGCCAAATCATTCAAAACCTATATACTGCAAATGAGAGAGACAATATCAATTACTTCTCTTCCAAAAAAAAATTGTTTGAAGTCAATTGGAAGAATTATTTTCTGGGATTTCAGAGTTGTATCGATAAGGGAGAAAGATCAAAAAAAGAAAAGAAAAAAAAGTGACAAATCAGTCATAAGAGAGAAGAGTGAGAATGGGAAAGAGATCTCGAAATATCTGAGAAAAAAGTATACTATGGTGAGAGATGAATAAAAGTGAAGGGACAAACGACATTGTTGGTAGGAGGTGGAAGAAAGAAAAACTGATTGTGGGATGGGATACAAATACAAAGAGGATATTTTAGTAAATTATAATTATATTTATTCATTTAATTATTATTGAGATGATTAAACTCACTTTTTTAACCGATGGTTAGTGATTTGGGCAAATTTGATATTTTGAAATTTTTAAATGGGTATATTTGATAGAACTAAAATATTTGGAGGATAAATTTGATATTTCATATTTTAAGGGATAAATATGATATTTGAACGTTTAGGGAGGATATATAAGAAATTACCCCTATCATATTTTGTATTTTTAGAATGTAAATATGGTGATTTTGACTTTTTAATGTTAAATATGATATTTGAACCTTTGAGAAGGGTAAAGATGATATTTAAAATTTTGAAATATCATCTCCTCCTTCCCAGGTTAATAAAATCACAAACAAATATGTTATTCACACACAAACAAATAGTACATTGCATGTGTATATAATTCTTTTATTTTTCTGTACAAATATGTTATTCAGTTTTATAGTACATTGCATGTGTATATAATTATTTTATTTTTCTGTACAAATATGTTATTCAGTTTTGTAGGCATGAATATCCTAAAATTTAATATACTCACCCATAAAAGAGTCTTAACATTTTAGTGATTATTGTGCTTGGTCTCAAATTGATATAAATATTTCAATCTAAATCAATCTATTAAGGCCCTTGGACTACAACTTGGAAAATATTATAAAGAAAATGACTAGTGAATTTGGGTTCAAAATTATTATTATTATACACTCATTCTAGGCCTTTTCTATAAATTGAAAGGGAAAAAGATTTAAATACACTAAAAAAAAAGAGAATTCAAGATCAAAATGGACCGGATAATTCAAGACCTGAATGGACCAATTTCGTGTTATCCCCAAATCACCAATTTAATTTTGTGTATATTTCTTGGCTTCTGCTGTGTTGCCACGTGAGGTTCCCTCACATCACTCGCGCTTGATTTACTGTGGTTGGGATCGTGTTGTTTTGGTGTTGTCTTAACAGTGTCCGTCTGATATGATCTTGCTTGATTTGGGGATGATTGGATCAGGACCGTTTGATATTTCATCCATTATTCTGCACCGTTTGATATTATCGGTTTGTTTATTTGTTGGTTGCTCCCGGTCCATGTGCTCTATTCTGTTTCAGGCTGGTGTACTGTTCATGTCCTGTGGTCCATTTTTTGTTGGCTAATGTTTTACCTACGCTCGGTGTTTGTGGTTTATATATTCGGTGTTTTTGGTGTACGGTGGACAGATGGTTTGTGTATATAAATGCTATTTCGCCCCTTCTTCTCCGTTCCAGAATTCTCCTTTTGGCGCTTTTTTTTTAGCTCTTTTCCTTCTTTAGAGGTCTGTGTTTCTGAGGTAGATTTTCTTCTTTGCTTTTGCTTGGTAGTTTAATCGGTTTAGATATGCTAATTAGTGCTTATTGTGGTCAATATTTTGGCACTTTGTGCAGACATGTAGATAGTTTTGTGCGTTTTTCGTTTTTTTTGTGTATTCCCATAATGGGTTGTGATCATAATTTTTTTGTTGTGTTCGGCCATTCATGAACACGAACAACCCTTTTTGTGCTTTTTTGCTGTGTACGATTTCTGTTTTTTGGTTCGTTTTGAGGTTTTTTTTGGGATTTTTAGTCCTGTTGTTACTGCTGGATTTTTTTGGTTTGTTTTCGATTTGTTTTCGAAAGAAATATCTACACTACCGTGCTCGATTTGTGCTTGGAAACATATTAGCACTAATATTCTTTTGTTTACATGATTAATGAGTTCTTTTGGTGTTCGATGCTCGTGCTTCTATCTAAAAAGATATGAATGTTACCAATTTGGTTTGGTGTTCGGCCGGTCATGAGCACGACTGTATCTTTTTTTGAGATTTTTTCTTTTTGGTGTTCGTTCCTTTGGCAATTTATCAAGCTTATATTAGCGTACAGGAATCTTATATTTCTAGGTGAAGATGCACTTGATTCTCTTTCATGCATCTTTTATTTATGGGCAATGTCGATGAATACACAAAACAGCTATCCGTTCCTTTGAAATGATTTATGTAATCTCATTCTCTTATGTACAAGTCAAATAAGTCCAGTGATTCATTCATATCCCAATGACAAGCATACAAGTCATGTAATTGCATTGTATGAATTCTTTGCAAAGTGAGTCGACCTATATATACCTTATTCTTTCATGGATCAAAAGTCATGTTATAATATCGTTTTGCATGTACCCAAAAAAAAAAAAAAAGGTACTGTAATATTAGTGTCCATGTAAAAAAGTCCTAAAAAAAAAGCCAATATATATATATATATATATATATTTTCCTTCATGGCTATACAAATTATTGTCTATCATTTTGCAATGAATTTTTTTTGATTATAAGTATTCAATACAAAATAAATCAAAGCGTAAAAATTTATTACATCTTCGTGACAATGTCCACTTCATGTAATTCCACGTTTGTATGCAACGTCAATGAATGTACAGGCAGCTATTACACTATCTTCGATATAAATCATTTCATTTCATCAATGATTGTTTTTGGTACAAGTAAAATGTATGTTACAATTACAATATTCATTTAAGAGCATGGTGATTAATCTCGACAGATCTATGTATCCAGGAACTCCATCATCTGTGTTGAAAGCAATCAGAGGGCCATTGGAGATTACCTGAAGGAAGAAGGGGTGAAGAGAAATAAGAAGAAGAGAGGCGGTGAAAAGGAACTAAAAAATCTAGGGTTTTATAACCTAGGTCAAAAAGGGGAAATCAGTAAATGATTTCCAGCATGAGGAACATAGGATTTGGAATTCATGACAATAGTTAACTTGGAATCAACAATTGGGAATTAGTTTTCAGAATTTATAATCCAGGGAATAATTTTTTAACTTTGTAAATTCAGGATTAGATTCTAAAACTTGTAATTAATTAGAGAGGGTACTTAGGAGTAGTAATTTTTTAAATTAAGGCAAGTACCCTCAAGATGATAATTGTAATTGTACGAAAGAAATTAATATTAATAAAACAATAGAAATATAACATAAGAACCTAATTTATTTTCTTCAAAAAAAAAAGTATACAAACTTAGTGAACATACATAATCTTATTTCTCGGTAAATCTTTGCATGAACAAAACTCCTCTTATAATGTTGCTTTTCATGTATGAAATTTCTAACAATGTCAAAATATTATTATCTCTTTTTCATCGATCAATAATAATTTATGAAATTTCATTGTGTTTTTTTTTTTTGTTGAAAGAAACCTAATTCACGAATCGTGAATATATTTGGTTTCATATTTTTATTGATAATACCAACGGGACTCGAACCCATGACCTATGGTATTTTGTGCTAAACAGCTCACCACTAGGTCACGAGACCATTGGTAATTTCATTGTGTTAATTGTCATCAAAGTGAATCAATATTCAAAAACCTATTGAGAACATAATCATTAAACATAAGATAGTTATTATGTGCCCTTAATATTTAATTCATATATTGAACACAAGTCCAATCAATGTGTTCATATTCGTTTATTTTCATGTTGACATCAAATTTACATAATTCGATTGTGTTTATGTTCAGTGGCGGATTTAGGGGGGGGCACCCCTAACTTTTGTGAAATTTATTAAAAGTAGTGCTTTCTAACTTCTAAGTTTGCTATTTCCTAAGTTTTTCATCTCACTTTTTAATTGAAACAAACTGTCAAAATATTAGTTTTTTAAGTTGCTTAATTTGTCATTGCCTAAGTTTGTCATCTCACATTTTAATTGAAATCAATTTATTTATAAAGCCCAAATCTAAAGCCCAATCAAATGTGGTTGAATTGTAAACTTAACTTTAACAAATATCCTTATTTTAATTTCCAAACCATTCATTCGTCTTCTCTTTGTTAACCCACCATTGATCTTTCCCAAATTATCCCACTTTGTTACTTTCCTTTATTCAAAATTCTCAAATATTTTTATTCAAAATCCCCAAATACTCTTCCAAATAGACGATTTTGATATGATGACGCAAACAAGACGTGTTTTTTCCGTCTTAAATAAATAACTAGTTTTAATTATATATTGGATGTTTATTATAGATTGGTAACGTTATATATTTTTGTGTTTTTGCGAGTTATGTTTTATGATCAAATATAAGAAAAAATGGTGTGACAAAATTGACGTGTTTTAATTAGTAATAAATATAAGAAAATATTCTGATTTTAATCCATCATTTATTGCTATTGTTCACTTTGCTCCCTAATTTATTTTTTGAGTCACTTTACACCTTAATTTTTTTTTAAATGTTCATTTTGCTCTCTCCATTAGTTAACTGATAAATTTTACTGAATTGGTAAATGGTGTGGCAAAATTGATGACATGACAATAAAATTTGACAAAAAAACATAAATTTTTTTCTTTCTTTTGTTTTCTATGTATTGAATCTCGAGAAAATCAGTTTTGCCAAAAATCAATTAACGCCTAAACCCTAGAAAAATAAGAGATTTTGGACGTTAATTGATTTTGGGAAAACTGATTTTTTTTTTTGTCAAATCTCGTGAAAGAAAGGACGACTTGAGACTAAGAGGAAAAATTGAAATTTTTTTAGGATTTAGGCGCTAATTGATTTTAGGAAAAACTGATTTTCTCATAATTCAAAACATAGAAAAAAAAATGAAATTATACATTTTTTACAAATTTTATTGTCATGTCATCAATTTTTATCACATCATTTGCTAGCTCGTTAAAATTTAACTGACACATCATCCGTTAATTAATGGAAAGGCCTAAATGAACATTTAAAAAAAATTAAGGTGCAAAGTGACTCCAAAACTAAATTAGTGGCTATAGTGAACAATAACAATATACAAGGGACTAAAATCAATTTTTTTTTTAATATTTACTAATTAAAATATTTTTAATTAATTAATTTATGTCGGCCTCGGCCCCCCCCCCCTAATATTCATTCCTGGATCCGCCCCTGTTTATGTTGTATGTAAATTTGATAGATCCTATAAACATATTCCTTTCTAAATCTTAGCATGAACAAAACTCATCTTATAATATTAATTTACATATACAAAAATTACAAAGAAATGCAAACAATTCTTTTTTTCCTCATGATTAGATGAAATATTATCTCGATTATTTGGTTCCCAATGATTGGGCAATGCTAAACTCACAGAAAAATTCCACCGAATTGTCACCGAAATCCAAATGGCAGATATGCATTGGTTGTATAAATGTGGGGTCCCCTTAATACATTCCTATTATATTACATCAGTGATATTTTCGTGAGATGATTCGGTAAATCAAGTCTTTTTTGCTAATGATTACATGAAACATTATTTTTTGTTCTTCAATGAAAAATAAATCACAATATGATGTTGATGATGTATGAAAAAATATAATTCTGTGACAGTCTTGGCTAGCGAAGTCTACTTAAAGGTAATGTGTGAAATATCTTGACTGTTCACAAAATTCGCATCTTGAACAATCAAGATATTTCTATTGTATGATATAATAGGATCCATATACACTATGACAATTTTGATTTATATAATTGCATTGTGTTTATCACATTAAAAATAAATGAATACTTATAGAATTACTCGACACATGCACAAATTGTAAATATACCCAAAATAGGAAAAGTTATTATTAGCCGGTGATGTATACAAAAATACACTTCAAATTGTTTGTACATATTAAGATAAATAACCATCGTAAATGTAATTCTGCATCAATAAAAAAAGGTCTATATGGCAAAAAAAAAGTACATTTGATTACGTAAATACTTAGAAATTTATTTTTCTGAAGTTTTGTTCTAATCTGTCTCATGCTTCGCTCATTTCATGTATGCTTCGCTCATTTCATGTAACTATGTGATTACAAGTTGTTTTTACACTTAGGAGAATTCATGGAGAATTCATGGAGAATTCATGAAGCGTTATTTGTACAACAAAAAATAAGACAGAATACCAAGAACATCAAAGAACAATGAACATTATTTGCATGTGAAATAATATGAGCGCAAGGGTAACTATTTATTTACAGGAAAAAAATAACAAAAAATAAAATGACAATCATACATTCCAAACAACAAAGAACACAACTAAGACAAATCATTAACAACACTTACCTCTCAACCACGCAACAGTGAATACGCCAAAAAATGAAAAGAAAAAAATCGACCACAAATCAGCCATAGTCTTACTTGTTGCAATTTGCAAACAAAATAATCATATTGCTATGTAATTATGTGGTATAACTTTAATTTTTTAGTACAAATAAGATGTTGAATTTGTCCATTCTCCAGGAATCATGTGAATTTGTTTTCAATTTTCAATTTCCAAACAAACACACATATTTTCTATGAAAAGTTTTCTTTTTAGAGAAAGAAATAATAATCAAATAAAGAATTTGGAACATTACATAATTTTATTTCAAAGCATGATCTTTTTTGCAGTCAGTTCAAAAAAATTGTAGTCAAAAGATTATATATCAGTATTGAGTCTTGACATACAATTTGTTGAGAGGAGCCAAAGTACTTAATTAAGTATTCACTCTTTGATACTTAACATCTTATCGTTGGATGGACATTGAGATCTGTGTTCAAATAATAGAAGGAACGGTGATTTATCTTCCTCCGTTTAGTCATCTCCGTCTCCCTCTTACCTTCCTTCCCTTCCCCGAATTTGCTCTTATCACGAATCAGAGGAACCAGGCCTCTTGGCAATGGCGATGGCAACAGAATATACCAAGAATATTGAAGCCTCTTTTTCTCGCGATAGGAACAAGAAGATCAATTCGTCCCTTCTCACTGCTGACAGACTTGCACAGCTCGCCGCCCCTTCTCACTGCTGACAGACTTGCACAGCTCGCCGCCCCTTCTCACTGCTGACAGACTTGCACAGCTCGCCGCCCCTTCTCACTGCTGACAGACTTGCACAGCTCGCCGCCCCTTCTCACTGCTGACAGACTTGCACAGCTCGCCGCCCCTTCTCACTTAGGATACACATGCAAGCGTCCGCCCTTCCTTCTTCTATTATTGTGGTGAAAAAACCCTAATTGTCCGGCTACAGAGGAATTACCCCTTTACACTTCCAGTATTGAGGTGACTCTTGCTCGATTTGAGTTATAATTGCACAATTTTAGTTATAATATGTCGATTTTAGTTATAATTGCTCAATTTCAGTTCTAATTGCTCAATTTCGATTCTATTTGCTCGATTTCGGTTCCAATAGGCCCTTTCCGGAAATTTCTCATTTGGGTCTGTGTATATGCTTCAATTTGCAGGTAATAATTTCATTATATAAAAAGCATGAATTGGTCTAGCACAAGAGAATAAAAAACTTTGTAAATTTTTGAACAAATGTCTCAATACTTTTTAATTAATTCACGGTTGAGGGACTAAAACTGAATAATCTTTTCCAGGGGATAGAACAAAAAGAGTTTGTGAAAATGACGCTGAATTTTTGTCCTCCAACAGTTAAAAAAATAAAATTGAATAATCTTAATTTTCAGGGGACTAAAATTGAATAATCTTTTTATTTCAGGCTTCTCATAGAAACCTTTGGTTTGAGAGCTCAGAGAAGCTAAAATGTCACTAAAGAAAGACGAAATACTGAAGAGCAACTATGATTCAGTACATTGCCGCCACTGCATTGACTTTGTCCACGACACATCAGTACCAGCTTGGATTTGTGCGGAAATAGTGTTTGTATGGGGATGTTAGGGTTGTATATATTATGTATATAAGTTAATGTATTGAACTAATGTTAAGTTATGTCGAACTAATGCCGAAAGTTGGAAGTTGTATTGTAAGTAACATTGTTGTCGCATTTTGAAATTTTACGGTTTATTTAAGAATTTAGGGATCAAAATTTAAATAATTTAGGGATCAAAATGTATTGAGATTGGTACCAACTGGTACATGCTAGAAAATACTATCGATCTTTGATTTCAGTTTGTTAAAAAACAATTGGCCAGTACTTGTTCAGGTTTAGGTACTAATGATTATTCACAATTCATAATACGTACACAATCATACATAGTTCGACAATTGTATGGATACATATAATTACATTACCAACTACACCTATATACATATATACTATAGAAAATGAAAGAATGTCCTCGAACGGGTCGAAATCATCCCACTCGTCTTCCATGTCTTGCATCCAGAAATTCGACAAATGGCAATTCGAAATTCTTCTCTGGTATCTCTGTATTGCTCCGTACCACTTTTAAAACTTCCATCATTTGGCTCTTCTCTACTAGCCCCAAAGTCTTGACTTCGATACATACTGAAATTGAGCAATCATATAATCAAGCAATCAGAAAATCGAGCACATGAACTGAAATTAGCAATGATAATTGAAATAGAGCGAAGTTACCTCGATTCTAGAAGAAGGAAAGGGCGATTGATGTCACCATTGTTGAGGATATGTAGACCTCTTCTTGGCATAGAGCGCCGCCTCTTTGTTGTACAACCCTGCCACATCTCTCTCTCTCTCTCTCTCTCTCTCTCTCTCTCTCTCTCTCTCTCTCTCTCTCTCTTTGTTGAACAACCCTGTAACACGAAGGAAGTTCATGATAATATGGAGCAATTAGAATTGAAATTGAGTCAATAGAATTGAATTGAGAAATTGGAGTTGAAATTAAGCAATAATTACAACAATACAAGAAGAAGAAAGAGGCGATTACTTTCTTGCTAATCACTTTGGACTTTCCAGCGTGAATAATAGAAGAATGACGAGCAAGGGTTTGCTCGCCTCCCACAGAGAGGTTTGGGTTTTCTCGTGTGTACTTTCTACGCTAGAAGAAGGATCTCCTCGCCTCCTTGCTTGAGGAAGAGTCTTTGCGTATTCTACCGCCATCGCCAGACGTGAGCCAAGCTTCGTATTTTCTCATGGCTAAATACCTCTGTCCTCTGTCCTTGGTTGAACGAGAGAGATAAGGGACGAGAGAGAGAAGGTTAAGGTGAGACGGAAAATGAATAAACGTTACCGTCTCATTTATTTATCAGCACGGATCTTGAAGTGATCTAAGGGTGATAAAGTATTAAGTATCAAATGACTTGTACTTAATTAAGTACTTTAGTCCCTCTCCAATTTTGTTTTATTATAATGTCTATTCAGTATGAGTAATGATAGGGACACAAATATCAACCACAAATGTGACACAAATGTCTAAGTTTGTGTTTGATTTATGATTCATATATGCATAATTAACATTACAAACTTAATTATTTGTGTCACATTTGTGATTGGTATTTGTGACCCTATCATTACTCATTCAGTATATTGAAATATAAATATTTTATTATTACTTATATTTTAATGTCATTCAGTATTATATTATTATAATTAATTATGTACTAAAATGATTTTATGAGCAATATAGTCTTGACAAACGATTTGTTTGTAATCACCTTTGACCATCAAACATTGAACACATAGCAACTCTCTCCTTTAACTTCAAATATATCCGAACATGCATTTGACAGGTCAAAAATAAGAAACAAGTTGAGTCGTATATATATAGTTAGTTAATCAATTAGGCGCGACTAATATTGATATATCTATTATGATCATATTGTAATACAATATAAATCAATAGATTGACAACTATGGTAATATATATATATATTTACACGTCAAATCATTTTCTTGCCAATGTTGACCCGAAGGCCAATATTTTCAGCCTTGCATATCAATAATCAAAGTCTTCTGAATATATAAAACAGATTAATCAAGTTAAACCACATTTAATTTGTTTCATTCGGAATTCTAAAAACCGCTTTTCTCTATATATTATTAATTACACTTAGACGACTTGACCGCGCTTCTTCTCTACACAATAATTGTATTACTAGTGAAAAACTACACAATATAAATACAATACAACTTCATCCTTGCTGGTTCCACAATAAAACCTAATTAGAAAGAGAGAGAAAGAAAGAAAGGAAGTATCCATGAAAAATCTCCAAATTTTAGTCTTAGTCTCCCTTCTAGTAATTGTAAACATCTCGACAAAATCGGGGGCACAATCTACATTGAGCGAGAATTACTATGCAAATATATGTCCGAATCTCGAGAGTCTCGTTCAAGGTGCAGTAAAACAAATGATGTCAACGTCGAATATAGCCCCGGCAGCTACTCTGCGCCTCTTCTTCCACGATTGTATGGTTCAGGTATTCAATTGTCTTCTCCATTTGTTTTCATTTAGATAATCGATTCGAATAAGCTTCTGTTAGAGAGAACTATATTTTGTATTTTTTCATTGGTGAAGGGTTGTGACGCTTCGATCATGATCACAAATGCGAATGGAAACGATGAACGACACAACTTTGAAAATCAATTTCTCAGAGTAGATGGATATAACACGATAATCGCGGCAAAAGCTGCAGTGGACGCAGATCCACAGTGCACCAACAAAGTCTCTTGTGCTGATATCATAGCCCTTGCCGCCCGTGATTCTGTTTTCTTGGTAACTTTTGATTTTCTGAACTTGCTACTCTCTCGAAAGAAAAAGCTCCAATTTTTTTATCTAATTGGAGTTAAAAAAATCATGCTAGACCGGCGGTCCAACATGGGACGTGGAGCTCGGAAGATATGACGGGACTATTTCAACCACAAACAGCGTTGATGTTCCTCATCCGACCGATAACTTGGATCAACTCAATACAAGGTTTTCAGCTCAGGGTCTAACTCAAACTGACATGATTGCTCTTTCAGGTTCGCCTTGATAATTAATTATCCAATTACTTATTTACTTCATGAAATATCTACACATGAAGATAAAAAAAAATGACTAACTAGGAAGATATTTTTATGATCAGGGGCCCATACACTTGGTGCAGTAAGTTGTTTCTTCGTCAATCCGCGTCTCTATCCAACGGTAGACTCAACCATGGATTCAGGGTTTGCGAGCCAGCTTATGAACACTTGCCCTGTATCGTTAGATGCCAATTCTTTCGTCTTCTTGGACGGGACTGTGAACACATTCGACAATAACTACTTTTTAATGTTGCAACAGAAAAAGGGAGTGTTTTCTTCTGACGAAGTTTTGTATGTCGATTCAAGGTCTCAGAGTACAGTAGACCAGTTTGCGGCGAACCAAAACGCATTTTTTACTGCATTTTCCAGTGCAATGTTAAAGCTGGGAAGGATTGGGATTAAGACCGCCGCAAATGGTGAGATACGCAAGGATTGTCAATTCACGAACTAATTGCGTATCGTTGTTTGTTTTATTTGTTCTTTCGAGAATAAATCTATGTAATAAGCTTGGTTTCATCAATTAAGTCAATTATTTTGTTTATATAAAGTAAATAAAAGGAATTGTATATTCCATGTTTTATTCAACAAATGACAAATATTGTTATGGTTATGTTGAATTATAATAAAAGTATTGAAGGATGTTGACTGTTAACTCTATACTTTAATTTTATGACTAAATGTAAATGTGACATCAAGAATATTACTTGATGAGTAATTGTCAACTCAGCTTGTTAAGAAAGCTTCAAATGAGAACTTCTAGATAGTATCTGAATTAATGGAAAAGAGTGAATTACTCAAAAGTTCATATGGGATGATTCGAATAAAAAAAATTCAAATCATGTGACTGCTCGTGAGTTTGGAATGATAATATGGCATATAAAGATAACAATGCAACTAAATTTAACTAATTAAGTAATCGAGAAATATACAAAACCATGAATAACGTTTGAGATTTTGTGTTGAGTTTCTAGTGACTAGCTTTTTTCCCGCGCAATTGCGCGAGAATTTTCGAATTTGTCATGATTTAATTTTTTCATAATGTGTAATTGGATTCCACATTTTTTTGATTTGATTGTTCACAAATCTTTGTTTTGGTATATTTTTAACTCCCTAACTTTTTTGAATATTGTAAAATAAATTCCTATTTTTTTATAAACTCCAAAAAAAAACCTCTAGCAAACTTTTATTTCCAAATATCGCATACAGATGATATCAAAATTTTTTTTTTTGACCAAAATACTCTTCAATTTTCATACTTAATGATTAATTTTTTTTTATTTCTTATTAATTTTAAGAAAATTCATAAGCATTTGTTAACATGTAGTGATTTAAAAAATCACATTATTACGTATTGTGCTTATATAATTTTAATATTGTATTTATTATTCATGAAAAACTAATATTACATAATAATAAAATAAACAATAATAAATAACACATTGAAAATATATTTATAAAAGAATTATATCTAATGTATAAAGTAGACAAATTTCTTGGAATTCTAAGCCTCCACGTCATCAAGGTCTTTTGTGTAAAAAAATATTTTTTAATTTATATTTTGGTCCTTTTTATTTACATTTTGGTCATTTTTAGTTTTAATTTATATTTTGGTCCTTTTATTTACATTTTGGTCTTTTTATATTTACATTTCGGTCCTTTTTTCATTTTTTAATTTATATTTTGGTCCTTTTTATTTACATTTTAGTCTATTCTAGTTTTAATTTACATTTTAGTCATTTTTATTTACATTTTGGTTCTTTATTATTTACATTTCGGTCCTTTTATACATCTTTAATTTACATTTTGGTCCTTTTTATTTATATTTTGGTCATTTTTAATTTTAATTTACATTTTGGTCCTTTTTATTTATATTTCGGTCCTTTTTTACATTTTGATCCTTTTTTCTTATTTTACATTTTGTTCCTTTTTTACACTTGGTCTTTTTTCCTATTTTACATACATATTTAAAATTTGGTTTTTTTTTCCGATTTTAGAAACACCTGAACAAATGCTATTTATACAATTTATATTAGAAAATAATATCCGTGATAGACTAAATTCATGAACCTTAGGCATCTATTGACATCATGATATTTGCAAATATGTCATGGTTAGATTAATTTAGTTCAAACGCATGTGCGTTAATTCGCACACGCGTTAATTCTATTTAAATAATTATATAAAAAACATCCCGCGCAATAGCGCGGGATAAAGCTAGTATATATATATATATATATATTTCAACATCAAGTTTTTTTTTATTTTCGTTCTCTCTTTTATTTTTTTAATAGTTTCATGATTTTTTGTTTTTTAAATATTTGCTGGTGTTCTTTTAATGTTGTTGTTCATCAAATATATTTTTGCTAATATATTAAAATATTGTTTTTATATTGTTGTTCATCTAATTATTATATTGTTCATCTAATATTTTTTTTGTTTTTTAATATAGATTTAGGGAAAAAAATATAAAAGTCAAATATATATAATGTATGAAATATTAAAATTATATAAATATAATATATAATAAATATTATTTTTTAATTAGTATATGCTGCAAAAAAAGTTTAAGATTTTTTTAAAATAAATAAAAAATAATATTTTTTTCAATTACTACATATGTAAATTTAAGGGTTTTTTTACAATATCCAAAAATTTAAGAGGTTTTTTAACATTTTCATACTAAAATTGAGACCAAAAAAAATATGAATGAACTTGGACCATGATGGACCAAGGTTCATGTAACTTTTAAATTAATTGGTTTATATAGACCATTTTCAAATGAAAGATTAAGTATTTTCGACCTTTTGATCAAGATCAAATGACCCATATAACAGTGATGATGTGGTCTTCTATGAATGCAAGGATTTCCATAAAATTATATATATAAATAATTAATAATAATTATTTAAAAAAAAAATTATAATATGAAACGAAAATTTAGATTTTTTAAAAATTAATAATAAATAAGAAAATCCAAGGGCTAAAATTCAATCAATCAAAGATGATGATCAAGGCCACATGGCCAAAAAAATGATAAATTAATAATGAATAAGCAAATCAAAGGGTTAAAATTGAATCAATCAAAGATAATAATTAAGATCACGTGGCAAAAAAATTTGATGATGTAGAGCTATATCGTGTTTATGTAATTTTAATATTTCATTTATTATTCATAAAAAACTAACATCATATAACAATAAAATAAACAATAATAAATAACACATTGAGAATATATTGCCAGAAAAATATCTGTTTAAACATCTAGTTTTTTATTTTCATTCTCTTTTTGTGTGTTGTTTTAATAGTTTCATGATATTTTATATTTTAAATATTTGTAAGGTGTTTAAATATTTTGTTCATCTGAAAAAAATATTAAAGTTAAATATTAATAATGTATGAGATATTAAAACTATATAAATATAACATATAATTATTATTTTTTAAAATTATTATATGGTAGAAAATTTTAGATTTTTGTAAAATTAATAATAAATAAGCAAATCCAAGGACTAAAATTTAATCAATAAAAAATGATGATCAATGTCACATAACCAAAAAATATAATAAATTAATAATGAATAAGCAAATCAAAGGTTAAACTTGAATCCATTAAAGATAATGATTAGGATCACATGGCCCAAAATTTTTGATGAAAATTGAATGATGTGGAGCAAGGAGGAAAATAGTTTTCCTTAACTTTATATCAATAATGTATTAATAATAATAATTTACTCAAGAAAAACATAACACACACTCATAAACGAAGAACAAACACACACCTTAATAAAGTAAAAACGAGTGTTATAATGGGGGTATTTTCGTCATAAAGATTGAGGGTTCGAGAAATATTAATTTGGCATATGTTGAGGGTTTTATGGGGGTATTTTTTTCACCTAAAGAATAACGGAGATGACATCCAGTGCCGGCCCAAATAGATAGGCTGTAGCCTTGGTCGAGAGTCCAAAAAGATTGGGCTTGTTTGTTTCGAGGGATTGTGATATACATGGATAGTGAAATACATGTATTTCACTATCCATGTATTTGGTAATCCATGTGAGTTGTTTGATTTGTTGTATTTTGAAATCATGTATATCAAATCTCTTGTTTGGTTCTTTGGTACAAAATCCCGGATTTGAATATTTGAATATTATAAAATATTATATTTATATTATTTTATTGTACAATATAATATTGTATTATATTATAATATAATATTATATTATATTACTTCAATTCTTATTATATAATATAATATATTATAATATTATATCATAAAATAACATTATATAATTTAATATAATATTATATGTATGTCATTTAATTCTTATTATATAATATAATATACTGTAATATTATATTATATTACTTTAATTAATTTATATTATATTATATTACTTTAATTACTTTATATTATATTATATTATATTATTTATATTGTTTTATATTATAGTATATTTTTTTTTTATGTTGTTATCTGATGTTATATTATATTATATTATATTATATTATTTTATATTATATTGGTTTATATTATATTACATTATATTATATTATATTATTATATTTTATATTATATTATATTATGTTATATTATATTATATTATAATATATTATATTATGTTATATTGTTTTATATTATATTATAAATTGTTTTAAATTTTATTATATTACATTATAAAATAGTACATAATATATTATTATTGTTGTTTAATATAATATAATGTAATTATTGTTCATGAATATAATTTAAAGAAATAATATTATAATCAAATACATGGATAGCTCTATCCATGGATTTGTAATACCGATTTTGAAGTGGGAGTACGAAATACTGGGACAAGAAATACTATCCCATTTAATCCCTCAAAACAAACAAGAAATTTTCGGCTTATCCCGGATATTGAAATCCTATCCCATATAATCCCTCAAAACAAACGCACGTGATGGAGTTAAAAAACAATTAAGCACGGCACTCTAATTTCATTCTAAAAGAGTAAATTATTTACAGGTTGCAAGATTACTCAAATCCCTAAATTATGCAAATGATTCAATTACCAATTATGTTCAAATGTTGCTTGGTTATTTAAGGTAGCAAAGTGCCCACTCTTCCCTCTAAATATAGTATTGATGAAGTAAATTTCTCACAGTACTTTTTAATTTTTTATGTTCTCTTTCTCAGTTTGAAGATTGTGATTTTTTGAGTGAATTACTATCTTCATTCTCTTGTGATTTCAGATGTGTTCCATAGCACACAATTTGTAATTCAGGCAATATGTTCTTTAAAGTAGTAAGACTAAGATTGGTTCAATATCTTTTTATTGAAAGACACACATTCAAGCACATCTGCTTATTTCAGTTTCTTGAATTAATGGATACATATATATTTGTAATTTTCATGTGATTCGAATAAAGTTGTGGTGCTATACTCAATTTATTATCTTTTCAGTCTTATTTACTCCTATGGACTTATGGTGTTTTACTTCCAATATTTACATTTTAATTTATTATTATGTTATGACTAACAATGTGATTAATTTTTGTAAAAATATTATGATTATTTCATTTGTTCATAACTTTTAGATGGCGTCAGATATGGAGGTTTATAAAATCTGATTTTTTTGTTCGAAAGCAGATTCATTTTATTTGAACGTTTTTTGCTAATTTTTTTTTTTTTGAAGGAGGAGGGGTGATCTCACTCATATATTTAAAACACAAGATTCCAATACAAAAATTACAGAAATGGAGTTTTTTTTTTTTTTACAAAAATTAAAATCTGTTTAGTTTGGAATAGTTTCAAATTGATATATTGAGTTTTTTTTCCGGCTTTGGCGATATGTAGACGGTTGAATTGTTATATATTTTTTAAGATTTTTATATTTTTATTTTTAATTGAGCCAGTGAAAGAAAATCATAATTTATTCATTATACAAAATAACGAAAGTTTCTTCTTTATTATTCGCCGAGAGCCACAGAAAAGGTTGAGCCGCTCCTGGGAGATGATTTATTAATTTTTTTAAAACTACAACTGAGCCCACTCGGCCTTATAAATTGAAAATAAAAAACTTTTAATAGAATTATAGTTGGGTTCACTCGGTTCATTATGATCTTATTGTATTAATAGGCAACAATATAATTTTTATTTTTATTTTTTACTTGTGTATAAATTTAGGAAAAATATCTTTTCCTGTGATTGCCACGTGTTCGACCTTTTATATTTTTCTTTTGCGATCTTTTGTGCATTTTGTGGGGGGTGTTTGGTGTTGCTTTGTTCTCAACTGTACGATCTTTTCTCCTGATGGACTTATTTGGGTCGTTTGATCTGTCCCTGGCTTTTTTACATCCCTCTGATGGTGTCGGTTTCGCCAGGCTGCTATTTTGCTGTATAGACATGACATACTTTTTGTTCTCTGTAGTTTGGTTCAGTGTATAATTATGGTCTGTAGACTGTAGTCTATGTTTCTGTAGGTGCTTTTGTGTGCGCGCCAGGTTTATGTGTTTCGAGTCTTTGGTGTACCCTGGTGCATGGTAGACATCAAAGACATGTATATATAGGGTTTTCATGCTTTGTATTCTCCACTATCCTCTTCGAGTAATGATAGGGACCATAACTATTTTCCCGAATTCTTTCCCGAATTGATGACGTGGCAATGGTTTGCCATGTCAGCATACCTCATGATTCCATTTTCTTGCCCTTTGATACTAACCCAGTCTCTCTTTTTTGATGTTAGGGTTCCGTGAAGGTTCCCAGCCTTTCTCGCCCTCTCTTGCTCTGTCTCAGTTCCGTGAAGCTTCGGACTTCTCACTTTCTTCCAAATTTGCTCTCTCTCTTCCAAGAAGTTTCGGCTTTTATTACTCTTTCTAGGGCTGCACTCTCACTCTCGAAACTGACAAATTTCAGATGTTTTTTTTTCTCTCTCTCTCTCTCTCTCTCTCTCTCTCTCTCTCTCTCTCTCTCTCTCTCTCTCTCCGCAGATCTGAAATCTTCAGATTTCATTTTTGCTCGAATTAGTGCAATTGGATAAAGACATTTAGGACTATAGTTTCAAATTTCAATTGATTAGAAATTAATGATCGTTCAATGCTTAATCCCCATGTATTGATTGAAAACAATATAATTTTTCTATCTTGAATATGAGGTTCGACAATTCAATTTTTTTTATTGTTGCTTATATTTTTATTTGTGGAGATATATTTGCTGGATGAAATGGAGGGAAAACTAGAATTTGTTTTTTTTTTTGGTATCGAGGATATTTGCTTTCTTATTTGAGACTGGAAAATCGTCAAGTGAAGTCGAAACTAAAAAGAAAGATGATTCATAGTTTATAGTTTATGATTTTTGAATAGTAATGTTTTGTATTTGTGATTGTACAAGTATTTCTTGACAATTTTTCTTGTATTAGTTTTTGTATATGCATGACACAATCAGTAATATTCATGATGTATATTTTGTATGTATGACTGGTATAAAATTTATCCATTACAAATGATGTATTCGATATGTGTCAAAATTGGAGCAATTTTACAAATGAAATATTTATTACAATTACAATGATCAAACAAAATTCCAGTCATAAGCTCATTATTTATTCTAACTTCTAAACCTAATAACACACAGATCCTTGTCGATCCCGTTTTCCATTCCAGCTGCCGATTCAAACAGAAAGTAAAAAGAATTTGCCCTCTTTTTTCATCTCCTTCAACCTTGGTTTAAAGTTGGCCAGATACTTGGTCATCTTGGATTTCAACTAGACTCGAGCTCCGACATCGTGACAATAGATCGACAGATGGGGTAAGTCTCATTAAATTGTAATCGTGTATCAATACGTTCAACGTGAAATATAGTGCCACATCCTTGTATTGCTCCTATAAACAAAATTATAATTACAATTTCGATGAAAAAATGGGTGAAAATTATAATTTCAATCACAAAAATTCAAATTCCGATTACTAAATTAAAAATAAAAAACCATAATTCTCGGAAAATTTTGAAAAAAACAGGAATTCCTGAAAAAAATTGATGAAGAAAAATCCTAATTAACTTAAAAGAAAACAAATTGGAAATTCCTAAATAACTTAAAAAACCCAAATTTCAGCCAAAAAAACCCAAATTAAAAACCCCTAACTTAATTTCAAACGATTATATCAGTTAAAAGATACTGATTTTTAGTTATAAATCATTAGTTTCAAAGAAAGCTACCCATTCGATGATGAAATCTGGCGGCTTCTCTCCTTCGAAGTCGAAAATCGCAATGAGTGATTTCTTGATCAAGTGCCGTGAGAACAAACCCGATCGGGCTCACGATCCGACTCATGCTCTCCCTCTCTACCCATGGCAGCTACTACGAGTAGTTCTCTTTTCTTTCTCTTCTTCTCTCTCTTTCGCCGTCTCTTTCTTTCTCTTTCTTTGCTTTTATGTGACATACTTTATTGAATACGGCTGGTGTATATGACGTGGCACACCATCAAGTGCCACGTCAGATTCGGAAAAAATTTCGAGGAAATAGTTATGGTTTGTATCATTACTCATCCCTCTTCATTCATTCTTCGTCTTTTATTGCCTCCGTATTCTCTCTGTCAATCTTTTTCGGATAGGTAATTAAATGTCTTATTTAACCTCTTATAGTTCAACTATGGGCATGTTTGATTTGAGGATTTAAATGAGATATGATTTCGATATCCGGAATAAGTCTAAAATCTCTTGTTTGATTTGTGAGATTATATGGGATAAGATTTTTTGTTCTTGTATTTTGTACTCCGACTAAAAAAAATGTATTCCAATTTACATGGATATAGCTATCCATGTATTTCATTATAATATTATTTCTTCAAATTATATTTATCAAATTATATTTATCAAATTATATTTATGAATAATAATTATATTATATTTATATTATATTATACAATAATAACATTATATTATATACTATCATATAATGTAATATAAGAAAATAAAATTTAAAACAATATATAATATAAAATAAAATAATATAATATAATATAAAATAAAACATTATAATATAATATAGTATACTATAATATAGTTTAAAATAATATAATATAAAATAATATAGTATAAACCAATATAATATAATATAATAGAACATAAAACAATATAATATAATATAATATAGTATCATATAGTATAGTATAATATAATATAACATAAAACAATATAATATTCAATAATATAATATGATATAAAGCAATATAATATATAATATATAACAATATATTATAAAATAATATCATATCATTTCATTTAATATAATATAATTTAAAACAATATATAAAATAATATAATATAATATCATATAATATAATGTAATGTAAAACAATGTAATATACTATAATATAATATAAAACAATATAATATAATATAAATATAAAACAGTATAATATAAAATAATATAATATCATATCATATAGTATAATATAATATCATATAATATAATATAATATAAAATAATATAAATAATATTATATAAAGCAATAGAATATAGAATATAAAACAATATAATATAATATAATATTATATAATACAATATAATATCATATTAAATTAATATCATATCGCATAATAATATAATATAAAACAATATAATATAGTATAAATGATATAACATAGTATAATATAATATGATATAAAACAATATAATATAATATAATATATTATAATATAATATAATAAAGGATTAAATATTAAAATCCTGTATTTTGAACCAAGATTCAAACAAAGGATTTCATATACAAAATTTCAAAATACATCAAATCAAACAACTCACATGAATTACCAAATACATGGATAGTGAAATACATGTATACCACAATCCCTAAAATCAAACAATGCCCTATGGCAGTTTGTGCGTTGTTGTTTATGTATTAACATATATGTTCTCATTCTTGATGTATGCCATCATTTTATTAATCAGATATGTTGAATGTTCATTTATTAAAAGGACACAGGCTGTTGCCGGCGGTATTCGGTCTTATATGAATATCAGTGTTTGTTCTTCTTATTTCGAGCGATTTTATTTTGGTTTTTGCGATTTTCTTTCGTATTTTGCTGCTATTTTTCGTATAGCAGTTCGATTTATTTCTTTTCATTGTTTGCGTCTTGGAATGAGAACTATTAGATTTATTGTGTGCTTGGAAACATATCAGCAGATGCCGCAATAAACAATGTTTTTTTGCGTTGCCAATGATGCAGGGATTTTTCAATATCTATGTTGCAGTGTGTAAAATCTATTCATTTTTTGAGAAATGAAAAGATTTCCTCTTTGCAACACCAATACATGTAAATATCCTGAGACAACGAAGCTGCACGAATCAATATATTCGCAACTTACAGTTCTCAACAATATTCATTCACACACGACTAATGTGTACATGAAGTACGAAATCTAAAATATTGCGATTTTACTATTTAGATATTGAAAGATTAATCCATGTTACAGACAAACAAGTATGTAAAGCAACTTTCGCTTATGAAAAACAACCGTAATATACTGTGTAATGGTTTGCATAGAATTGATTGTGATATACAAAGGCAACCGTGTACAGAAATGAAGGTTGCCTTGAAAAACACGTCCCATGGAATCAGAAAAATCAAATTGTATTTGCTGTTGTTTATTGCTATGTATATAGAATGAATCGTCATATAGAAAGGCAACGATATTCGTTCTCATGAAAAATTGCAAAGACACAAATGATGAATATGTACAACAAATATGTGCAATAGAACGGAAATACTAAACTTTGCTTTGCTGGAGTTTGTTGGTTTGTACGCAATGAATTGTCTCATCTTAGGCAAATACTGATATGGAAACAAATAGAGGCAATTTCATTTGTATCCCTATTTAACATTAAAATAACATATTTATCCCTCTAAAACAAATAACGTATTTATTCTTTCTAAATTCAATTTGTATCAAATCTATCCACTTACAATTTGTAAAATATTAATTTTATCCAAACCGTTAAATTGCCGTCAAATAACTATGATATCAAAAATTGAAATCTAATTAAATCAACTTATATAAAATTAAATTACCAAACTACCCTTTTCACTCGAATCATCTCTCTAGCCACAAAATTTGAAATCTATTACTGATTGGAGGGTTTGATGGGGGTATTTTTTTCGCCTAAAAGAGAATGGAGATGATTTATTCATTTTTTAAAACTACAACTGAGCCCACTCGGCCTTGTAAATTCAAAAACAAACTTTTAATAGAATTATAGTTTAGTTGGGTTCACTCGGACCATTATGATCTTATTGTATTATTACTAGGCAACGATATAATATAATATAATACTATATAAAACAATATAATATAATATTATATAGTATTATATAATATAATATATTATATTATAATTAATTCATTTAATATTGTAAATTATGGGGTTCTTTAGAAAAGATCAAACAAGGAATTTTTTTGTTTGCAGGTTTTTGAAAGCATATAATCAAATAACTCAAATGTATTCTCAAACATATAAATATCAAATACTTGTATTTAAATTTATTAACCTCCAATTCAATATTCAATATAAATAAATGTCTTGGGCTCTGTCCATTCTTGAAAATTCTCGATTTCAATCAATAACTCAACAATAAAAGCCTATATTTTGTTTGGGCAAACATTTTGTTGGGCCAAGAAGACTTAATACTTTTTAGTGTGTCAAACACACTTTAAGTGAAATATAACCTTTTAGAAAAAGAAAAAAAGAAAAATTAATTAGAAACATATTATCTTGTAGATGTGTGGTACATTATATTTTACAAATTTTTCATATTATGTATACATATTTTTGTATATCCAGTATATATTTTTGATATATTAGATTTTCGAAATTAGCAAAGTGATAGAAGTAATAACATTAAATGAAACTAAACCAATTTAAATAAGCTCCAAATCTATGCAATTTTCATGTATTTTGTGGGCTGAAAGCTTTTAAGTATCCCAGCCTCTTTCAGAGACTTCTTTAAATTTCTAAAATTGTCCTTGTGAGACAATTTTTTGCTAGGTTTAATCTTAGGACCTTGGGCTAACTGCCCATCATGAAACTTGACCTTTTTCTATTACGAGTCGAAAATCTGATAGTGGGATTTTGAGGAAAAGAAATTAAAATGTCTTTATGAGAATTGAGATGTAGGTAATGCAACAAAAGAAGAGTCTTTCCTTTTCTACGTCTCAGTTTAAATTAAAATGTATATGATCACAACCTTCCCTTATTTCATTTTGACCGCACGGCTGACTGTGGCCTTTGTAGAATAGATATGGTGTGGCGAGTCTACCCGTTTCCAATATTTTCATTACCTAAGTAATACTATAAGTCATAGTTTTATGTTATGTGACACGATTTTTTATTTAATTCAATTTTATTTTCATGAATAATTATATATTTTTTAAATCTCTTATAATTTTTTATATTAAATATTTATTTAGTAAAGGCATGACATGTTTATAAACTATATTACATAGTAGCAATTATTAATGAAATTCAATAGAGGAAACATAACAATAAAATTTCATTTTAATATACAATTACGCCGAAGCAGAGCGGGAATACTGTCATATTTTGATCTTGACCGTGAAGTCTGATCCAACTCGCTCTTGATTTTTTTGAATTACGATACTCGATCCTAGCACTCCTGGACCGTCACCGTCAATTGTGCGGGCTTCACCGAGATTGGGACAACCCACTATTAGCCCATGAAAATCATAGCCGAGCCATATTTCGATTATATAAGTCCAACATTTAATTTCCTCCAATGTCTTATGAAAAAATTAAAACCAAATCTTATTATCTTCCGAGTTAATCATATGTAGATGGAAACACTCAACTGGATATATTAATATGCATATAAGTATTTATATTATCACATATCAGCAGTTCATTGGGTTTACTTTCAGTTTGCTAACTACCAATGATTCATGCGGATAGTTTGCACAAGTCACATTGAACTCGGTTAACTCTAAACCTAACGAGGATGATCATATACACATCATAATTTATTTATATCTTTATTTTGTATTGTTTATATATTTTTTATTTAATATTTCCTTTTCTTTTGTTTATATATTGTATTTTTTCTATATGATTTATTGCAGTTTCAAATTCTGTAATTATATATCGTGATATTTTCATAATTTATTTACATTTTACCCCATATGAAATTATATACATGTGTTACATCAAAAAATATCTTTTTAAATGTTATTGTATATGGTATTTGAAGTTGCTATATGTCATCAAACAATCTTGTAAGAGTAAGAGATCTCAGATGTTGTTATACGTGTTATTGTATCAAGTTTTTTCTTTGTTCGGTATATTCATATTTGCTTTTTAAATCTTATAATTCATTATTAACTAATTTGACGATAGTGCCATTGACTGTTGTCATCAAATACTAATATTGAAAAGAGAAGGATAACAATGCTAGAGGCAAAGAAGGAGAAGGTGAAAAGAACAAGACAAATCGAGGAGAGACAAATTAATCAGTGAAAAAAATTTGTTTTTGAATATTTCTCGCCTTATATTTTCTATAATCGTCTGATGAAAAGAAAATTGAATTATATTGTGGTCGAATTATTTGGTCGAGGAAAGCAAATAAATTGATTGAAAAATAAAAGCGAGACAACTCGGAGGAGAGAGAAACTAGTATTAATTAGAGGATAAAATAAAAATTGTGTTGCTAATAATTAGAGAAGGAAAATTAAAAAATTAATCGAACTGGACAAAATAAATAATCTCAAAATGGAGAGAATAAACACTTGTAACATTCAAAAAAATTTCAGTGCCCAAAATACCCTTTTTACAAAAGGTCGTACCATAACCCATTATTACTAGGATGTTTCCTATGAAAATGTAAATCATATTTATCAATAAATTAAGCATGGTTGATATTAAAAGAAGACGTTTAATTAATATATACGTATAGTAATATCTAATATGTATTATCCAATAATTTAGCACAAGTTAATTGTTGTTTAATTCTAATCTAGAGGGGGTGAATAAGTTATACTTATGGTCAATTTTCGGTAATGATATACAATTTTTGGAATTATGCAGAAACATAAATAATTTAGATAAAGAACACAATATCAAAAACAAATAACACACGATATTTGTTTACCGAGTTCGGTAGGTGCTTGCTTTGTAGCTTTAACTCACCGTCTACTTGCTCAATCGACTGACTCGATTGATTGCAAGTATGTACGTCTTCGGGATTGCCTTGCTCCTTTTCGGATTTCGATTGAATACCCAAATCAACGCGTACAATGTTTTCCTAGATCAATTTACACGCTTCTATCGATCTATGACGGGGTTTACACAAGAATAATTAGCCTATTACAAACTACTTTCGAACTAACGTGATCGGTCACGTAAGTTGGGATCTCGAAGTAGACGGATTCGAAAATAGATCTACGATCTAGGATTTGTGATTTATCTCAACTTATCAAGGACTCACAAGATCAAGGCTTGGTTTCTCTCTCTCTTTTGGATCTAGAATGATTTTTCTAAAAAGCTTGGAGGGAGAGAACTTGAGTGGAGTCTATTTATAGAACACACAGGAACCACTCAATCTTCAGTTTAAATGCACAGTGCGTTCGAACGTACAAAAAGGTCTGATCGAACGCACCACAAATTTAACTAGCCGTTTTATATGTATTACTCATACACACGATGGGTTCGTTCGAACTGATTAATTAGTTCGTTCGAACGTACATGAAATTTGAAATTGAGTTCCTAGTTCGTTCAGATGTTTTTGAGGTTCGTCTTGAACGAACTGAGAATGTGGGTTCAAACGAATTATTTTCTGTGTTCGAACGAACTGCTTGATACTAGTCAAGTCAATAGTGTGTGTTCGAACGTTGAGATTGTTCGTTCAAACAATTATGGCGAGGTTCGTTCGAACGTATTACTTGTTCGGTCGAACGAACTGTTTGTTTTTTATGGAGTGTTTATTTACTCCTATCGTCAGGAGTAGGTCCGTTCGAACGCAGTGTGTAGATTCGTTCGAACGAAAGGTCCGTTCGAACACAGCGTGTAGTTCGTTCGAACGAACCATATCCTGCCTGGCTTGGGGACACACCATTTTCCATTTCATCATGTTTTGAGTATTTCTTTTGATCTTGATAAATATGAGATGTTTTTTGGAATACCTAAGTTTTTATTTTGGTGATCCCAACTTACGAAAAGCTTCGATATCTTCGATTCTTCACTCGTCTTGACGTCTTTCCTTTCTTGTTGATTTATGTCTTCTTTAATCTTGAATAGTCTTCGTGATTTTCCACTTGTGTTTTCTTTTGATCTTCTTTTGTATATTGTACTTATATCTCCTACAAGTTTTTCTTAACACACATCGTTAGTAATATCGACAGTTGTTTTGATGTAATCAAACCGTAGGATATTTAGATCAACATTAATAATGACATTTTCATAAGTTTCCTAAGTAGTGATTTAAAATATGAAAGAAAATATTAGGATTTACAGGCATGGAAGTTTTTTATCCTTTTCATCATTAACAATTGTCACTTAATTATATTTGTTATAACTTTCTAATTGAAAGTCAATTGCTTTGTATTGTCATCTTATGATTCGGTTCATGTTGACATGCTTTTTTATATTAATTTTGTGGAGAATTTTTTTGTTAATTTGAGTGTACCTCAATTTTATTTTAAATATTGTCATTTTTATTTTTACTAGTAAAATACCCGTGAAATAGATGAATTTGACATAAAATAGATATATTAGATGAATTATAATGTTATACACAAGTTGAATTAACAAGCTAAATGTAAATCCACATGATACACGAATTCAATAAACAATCCACATGTCCACACATCATTTTCTAGTAAAATCATCTTTAATAATCATTTCTATCAAATAATTATTCATAAATATAATGTAATTAACAGATATTTTTTGTTACAAAGGATTTTAATTAGGAAACAATAATTCATTACCAAAATTAATTAGCTAAACTTATAACAATTAGTTTGGAGAAAATTATCATTTCAATTAACACAATAAACAGATTTTGATCAACTTTAAACAATACAAAATTTCTATAATCAATACACAATTCGAATTATCATAACTACCAAGTTATAATTAACAAAATATGACCAATACATTTAACAGATTTGTATCAAATTCGAATACTAAACAAAATAAATTAATCAATACATAAATAAAATGAGATGAACAAAATCTGGAAAATAAAATAGAATGAATTAAACAAAATCAATTGACAATTTTGAATGAACAATAATGAATAATTTTGCATTAATAATTTATAATTAACAAATAAACAATTTTGACTTGACAACTAAAATAACATTTCATATTATAAAGAAATTATTCCAAAGAATCAATTCATATTAACAAAACAATTCAATTATGGTGTCAATAATGATACCAAAAATAAAATAAAGCTAATAGTGAATTGCCAAATAAACAATTTTGAATGAACATTCTTAAATCTTTTTGCCAATTACCACCTCCAATATACCATATTTGGTCAACTACCAAGAGTTGTTTCTCTATTGATTATTACAAAAACACGTGGTAAATTTTTCGAAAATTCCAAATAACCAGAAAATTGATAGTTAATTAAATGGGAAAACTGGAATGCAATTTACTTGTATTTTTTGTGAAATTGCCAATAAAAAGCCAAAAAAAAACACGTGGTAAATTTTTCGAAAATTCCAAATAACCAGAAAATTGATAGTTAATTAAATGGGAAAACTGGAATGCAATTTACCTTGTATTTTTTGTGAAATTGCCAATAAAAAGCCAAAAAAAATCAAGACAAATTATTGAAAAAGTCAGGATGCTTTTTTGAAATTTGTAATTAATCTTCTTTCTGAATATTAAAGATAATTTTCGTCAAAACACCAAAATTTAAGTGCAAATCCCAAATCTAACAAAACCCTCATTTTTTTTACTAAACTACTAAATCAATTAACAAGTTAAAGTAATTAAGTCGATTTTTTATCACATTGAACTAATTAACACGAATATGAACAACAAACAAAGCACAATAAACAAACGAAGAACGAAGAAAATCTGGACGAACTTTTATTTATCCCAATCTACAAATATGGAGAGCAAGAACAACCAAAAAAATTGTAAAAAGAACAAAAAAATCAAGCAAAAATGGGTCAGAAAAAACTCAAATATGGACTCATCAATTGAGATGTAAATTTGTTGCCTATATAAGATGGGAAAATATACTTGCCCCTTCCCCCTGCTCCAAAAAAAAAAAAAAAAAAAATCATCCCAAATCCTTGATGATGTGGCAAAAATTGAATAAATGTGTTTATTAGTCTCTCTAAATTTAATCTCTTGAAACTCCGGCATCGGAGCCATCTTTTTAAACTCTTGAAACTCCTCCATTCCCGCAATATTAGATGCATCCAGTTCAGTGCCTCCATTGATACTCCTCAGTCCTCCTCACACTCTTTCCATTTGCATGGAGGGGTTATATCCGATTGAAATATCCACAATATTTATCAATTATACCCCATTCAAAACTTTTATATGATCTTTCTCCAATATCTAAAACATATATTATCTCCAATTTGTATCTCTCATCACCATTGGAATGATTTATTTTATAGTCCCGAGTTTTCAACCTCTTTGGTTCCTTTTATTTTGCATGAAGAGTGCATTTAGGCAACTCACATAATTTAATTATTTCTCCTTGTTTGATATGTTCGAGATAGAAGTTTATACGTTTATTTATGAAACAATAAGATTTTGTATATATTGATGTGAGCAGAGCAATACAACTTCTTTTCATGCATGCCAATGCCATGCCCTTTTAGCATGACTGTCATGCTGAAATTATGATCAAACAAAATTACAAATCAGATAAAAAATAACTTCAATATTTGATACGAGGTAAATCACACGTTACCGCATCCCTAAAGTCATGCCTCCGAACGATAATCAATCCATAATATATTTTTGGAGAAATAACAGATTAGTCTAGACAAGAATCGAAGAAAGGAGTGGGACACCATTGTTATAGCAACTACGTTGACGATCTGGCTGAAAAGAAATGAACGCATATTTCGAGAAAATTTCAAAACAACACAGTGCTACGAAAGCAATGGAAACATCACTACTATGGTCTAAGCATTGTTAAAGACAAAGTGCTACAAACGCATATTGTTAGCACAACATGTATCAATCGGCAATATTAGAAAATTATCTTCTTATTATTGATAGTACCAAATGAATGTAATAGGATTTTTTTAATTTTGTAAACACTAAGGTATCGTTAAAGACAAGCGACCGTTTGTTTGATATCATTTAAAAAAAAAAAAAAAATTTAACAATTCATAGTAGAAATCTAAAATAAATATTTAAAAGTAGAAAATTTTGAATTAAAACTTGTCTCCTAATTCAATATTTCCTTTTTAGATCTTGCGATTTACTGTTTGTGAGTTGGAAATTTTATTTTGGCTCTTGATAATTTGAAACCAATTATATTCAAATGGCTCTTGATAATTTGAAACCAATTATATCCAAATCAATATCTGTGGTAACATCTTTACTGTTTTTTTTTTGTCTGCATTGATATCCTTTTTCTTACACGTTATCAATGGCTCGTAGCCTAGTTAGTTGAGTATCATATACAAAAGATTATATTTTGTGAGAGATTATAAATTGATAACTTTCTCCATTTATTATACAAAAAAAATACAATTACATTATTTAGTAAAACATAGATTCTTAAAAGTTCCATCCTGCTAAGGTCCTACAACACCATAGGTTAAAACTCTTGAAATTAGAAATAACTAGCATTGCATGCAATAAATTACTTTTCCAATAAATATTTGATCAAATATCAAATTGGTTTAAACCATATTATCCAAATTCCATACTTCGTACTTGATAGTTCTTGTGACCAAGATTTTATTTCACAAATTTCATGAACATGCAAAAATTGCATCATAGCTACTACCCTGTACATTTAACTTTCTACATATCCTAATGAAATCACAGAAACCAAATCCGAACTCTAAAACATACTGCTAATCGGGATTCGGGAATTGCGATCCCAGTTTTCCCTGATCTCTCCACTCTCCATAGGAAGCAAAGAACTCTCTGTTCTCCTTCTCAAGCTCTTTCCAAACTAAACTAACAAATTCACGAAACTTCACAAAACTCGCTACTACAAGAGAGTATCAAAAATGGCAATAATAGTTACCTGTGGAGGTAATTACAGGTTTGATGTTAGCATGCTTTGAAAGGGACTCCATGCATTCGTCCATGGTCATTCCGAAGAGAAGGCACCTCTCTATCATATTTTGCACCATGCGGATGTATGATAACGCCATGGATTATGATTTCGAGATTTGAGAGAGACGAGATGGTGCTGATGATGGGAATGGGATGAAAGACGATGGGTCCAACTGAGGAAATCAGAAAGGGGGTGATATAGAATGCAGATACGGTGCGGCCAATTGTAGAATATACACTTGGTTCATGAAATCAATGTAATTTTGAAAATATAATTTACATATATGTAATTTGTTTTTTGTTAATAATTACTTATCTTTAATTAAATGTGATTTAAAATTAAAATATAAAATTATTATTTTGTGAATCGTAATTTAAAATAACAATTTATTCAGTAGATAAAATATTAAATATATGAGGAGATTTATTTGCTTTCATCCAAGAACTCACGATTTTGTTGGTTTTAGTGTGAAGGACAAATTGGTCTTTTCACAAGCTTGATGTTAAAATCTAACAGAAGAATTGAATTTGGTTAATTTCGATAATAATTAAGGTTTGGATGGACAAATTTGATATTAACTATTTTAGAAGGACAAATATGATATTTATAGTTTTTGGAGGGACACATGTGAAATTCTCCCTATATATTTTATGACTTTTATGATTTATCTATTGAATCTAACATTTAGTTAACGATTTGGGTATATATGTTATATGAAATGTTAAGATGGATATATTTGTTATGATTTTAGTTTTTGAAAGGACAGATATGATATTATCATTTTTTGAAGGATAAATTTGATATTTTGAGTCTTTGGAAGGATATAGGTGAAATTAAATCTTGCATTTTTTATAGGGTTTGCTTAAGAGAATGCAATAACTGAAGAAAGTCGAAACAGAACATGAAAAAAAAAACAATTTTCTTTGAATTTGTACGTGTTTACTTAAGATTTTTTTGTTTTGGTATTTTTTTAACAGGTCAAAAGGGACTCTAAAATTAGTGGATGGTTAAGTGTTCAATAATTAGTTAGGAATGTTATTTTTATTATTCCTAGATTATTTCTAAATCATTACTCAATCTTGATTCTATGATTGTGTGTAATATCACTAGATAAAAGACAATATTTGCCGTTTTATTATTCCTAGCTTATTTCTGAATCATTAATATGACTAGGAGAATACTCGCGCTACGCGACGAGTATATAAATTATATTTTTCATTCTAATACAAAATACATATAAATATGTTAATATTTATTCATAATATAATTATTTGAACTAATTTGTCTGTGATTATGTATATGTTTAATAATTATTTTATATTATGATGACAAAATTTCATTTTCTTAATCAAATAATAACACTTATATTAATGTCATTGTATAATAATGATATATGAGATATATATGATTTTACAAAAAAAAACATAACAACAAATATTATATCATTGTTGTTCATAATATTTCATACAATGTCAAATATAAAAATAATGAATCAAACAACATACGTAGTAACATATCATTAATTATATAATACTAATAATTTGTTATTGATTCAAAATTCAATGAAAATTATAAATGATATCAAACTTAATAGTGATAGTAATTTAATAAATAATATAAAAAATTAATTTAGCATAAAAATAAATATAAAATTATAAATGATATCAAACTTAATAGTGATAGTAAAACGGGATTATCGTAAAACGATCGAAAAACGGTGAAAAAACAGTGAAAAAACGGTCACCGAAATCGATAATAATTTAATTAATATTTATATATAAAACCAAAAAAATATATAAGAACTTATTTTTTTAATAATAAAAATATAACATACATTGAATGAAGACATTGATTTTTAAAAACTAAAAAATAGTTTACTCACTAGTCACTGCCAATTACAACCAAAACATAGATTATAAATTCCAACTAAAATATAGACTTGAAAATTCCACACACACTGCCAATTACACACTTACACACTGCCAATTACACACTGCCAATCTTGATTCTAAACATAGACTCGAAGTCAATTACCCATTGCCATAATTACAACTAAACATTTATTAGAAATTATAAATTTCAAAATATAGATTAAGCTACTATAGCAGAGAATGAAGAAGCAAGATTACACATTGCCAATTACACACTCCCAATCTTGATTCTAAACACACTAATTTCAAAGACAAATTCAATTAACTTCAATTGACAGTTCAAAATTAATTCACTTCTCAAATCTCACTTCAGTAATCACTTCATAGTTTATACTTCTAAATTAATTCAATTAGCCAATGTACCAGAGAATCAAGATCGCAACCACGTCAGCCGAGATCGCAGAAAAAGCTAGTCGCCAGATCAAGATCAAGAGAAGGATGTGCGAGGTCTAGATCGAGAGAGAGCAGGTTGTGCAAGGTCGAGATCGCAGCACTTCGCTTCACTGTCGAGATCTATCTCGATCTGGATCTCGATCGAGAGAGAGAGAGAGAGAGAGAGAAAAGGCTGCGCGTGAGTGCGTGAGAGTAGACAACAAATTGGGAGAAGGTTGTGCGTAAGAGGACCAGAAATGGATGTGCGTGAGAGAGAAGGCTGTGCGTGAGCTTGAAAAGAAAATGAAAAAAAGTTGGGCTGGAAATAATTTGGGCCGAAAAAAGATAAAATAACCAAAAGCCCATTAAACGGTCGTTTTTCGGTACGAAAAACATTTTTTTCTCAAAAAAAAAAACGGTCAAACTCATTAAAAGAAGGTTTGACCGTTTTTTTCAAGAAAAAAGTCTGTTTTTAGTTCCTTACCTTTTACATAAAATTCAATCAAGTCCTTAATGTTTTAATTTGATCGATTAAGTCCTTTAACTATTTTATTTGGTATAATCAAGTCCTTCCATCCATTAACTGCTGAGTAGACCGTTAAATGATGATATGGCAACATGTTACCTGGAATATTTGATGACATGGCAAAAATAAATTCTAAATTTCTTTTTATGATATCAAATAGTATTTGTAGATATAATATTACATGCCCCCTTCTCTGAGTTATGTCCCAAAAAATGAACTATTGACATCTCTATCCATTACTCGAGCTACAGCCAAACCATAAAAGAACCATAAATAAGTAATTTCCTGTTCTCTCCTTCTCGTGTGTTCTTCTCGCCGGAGATCTTCTCATCGCTTGTGTTGGGCACAACCCTTTCCTCCATCTTCCTCTCTCTTCTCTCTTCAGGGCTTCAGCTCGTCGCTGGTTTAGGGCTGCAATATCCTGGGCCAGAAATCGTACAATAAGATGTAATCTCTCTCTCTCTCTCTCTCTCTCTCTCTCTCTCTCTCTCGATCGATAGTTTATTGTTGATGTTTTTATGCTGCCACTGTACAATTTAGTGTCAATTTGGGATTTTTCTTTTCTTGTTTGGTAATTCTATCTTCAAATTGGAGCTAATTAGTTAATGATTAAATTGATGTATTGATGTATTGAGCATTTTTTCATCTCCAAATAGTACTAATTAGTTGATATTTTTTTCTATTGCAGATATCATTAAAATGGAAAATGTGAGGCTTCATATTTTGATTTCGAACATTTATGATGATTAAATTGGTACATTTTTTCTCATGTGTGATATTAGGAATTTTTTATTACGAACATTTATGATGTTGAATAATTTTTTTTTAATATTTTGTAAGTGGATAATTTCTGATTACTTGGATATTTTTCGGACTTGTATGTTCATATTTCTCCAAATTGTTTTTTGAAAATTATAGATAACTGAATCAACTTGGTAATGCACATTATTCACATTCAATATACAAATTATATTTCAATACACATACATGTTATTCACATTCTCAATCAAATATTACAAAAATGAAAACAACAAAACTACAATCGTAATATGAGAAACATTTTTCTTGCAATATTCTTTATTTGAGTCTTTCAACAGGTTTAATATATACATATTTTATGATAGCATGCATGATATTTCATTTACAAGATATCACTTGTACCGATTACACCACAAATACACATCTACAAACAAACAAACAAAATTACAGTAAAAAATCGCACGAATGTCCTGCCCCGGTACCAGTACCAAAATAAGAATATAAGTGAAATAAAACCAATTCAAAGCGAGTCAAATAACCCTAGTTAATCAATCAACAATCAATTAAGTGTGCAAAAGTGCAAAAAAAAGATTCGAAATGTACCTCAAAGATAAGCCGCAACTCAGAGTCATCGACGTTGTAGTCAATGTACAGGCTATGCACGGTACCGATAATGCACTCTTGGTGCATTAAATTTGTACTACTTAATTTATGAACTGCAAGCGAAGTAAGAGCACAAATAGCTACAATAATCTCTACTTGGAATATTAATTTGTGGGTCAGTATAAAACATACAAATTGTGTAAAATTAAAGGAAATAAAACTCTGTCAATTCTCTCGGTAAAAACTGTTTTAGAACTGATTTGTTAAGTCAGTATAAGTTCTCATACAAGTGCTATAGTTAATTTGTAGGGCACATGTTACCTGTATTTACCGAATGCAATTAGCTATCAAATTGAAAAAAAATAATAATGACCTATATTTCCCAATCTTTAGCACCGGAAGGAAGAATCGGAAAAAATGGTTGAACTCCAATCAATTAAATAATCATGATGTAGCAATCCGACCTTTATTAACTTGACTTGTCACAAAAAGAAGCTATTAAATCTCAAATTGAGAGAAATTGCTACATGAACAAATAAATTGTAAATTGAGATTAAATTGCTAAATCAAGCAAAAATCAAGCAAATATTTAAGACCATTCAGTAGAGAGAGAGAGAGAGAGAGAGAGAGAGAGAGAGAGAGTACATTTTGAACCCGACGAGATTATGCTCCAGAATATCGTACTACACCATCCAGCACCACAAAGCGATGGTTTTGGAGTTAGGGTAACGAAGAGGGAGAGTCGACGATGAAACCGAAGATAGAGATGAAGAGATTTTCGTGCCCAACACCACAAGCGAGGGGTGAAGGGGGATATTGGAGCTTCATATAGATTTTAGATAGATTTTGAGGGAGGGGAAATTTTGGTTTTGGGAAAAAAAAAGAGTCATTGATTGGGGTTCATGTAATATTTTATAAACATGAATTTGCGAAATAAATTTTGCCATGTCATTTTAATATGTTGCCACGTCATTATTTGATAATAATTTAACAGTCGACTAAGCACTTAACGGATGGAAGGACTTGATTATATTAAATAAAAGAGTTAAATGACTTAATTGATCCAATTAAAACATAAAGGACTTGATTGAACTTTTTGTATAAGGTAAGGGACTGAAAACAAATTTTTTTCTTTTTTCAACCGTCTGGTAAAAAACGGAACGTTTTTCCATCAAAACATCGTTTTTTACTGTTTTTCGCCGTTTTTTACAACGCTCAAGACACACCACTTACTCACCCCTTAATCAATCAAGTCACGTTTAAAAATAAACACTCACCCACTTCTTTTTCTTTCTCTCTCTCTCTCTCAAGAACACGTCTCTCAAGCTTGCGTGACCCGATGCTTGGAGCGGGGGAGGTGGTGTTTTCCGGTTAGCATGATCGGTGAAACTGAGTTGGCCCTCAACTTCTTGCAGTCTACTCTCTGCGAATCCTCTAGGAATCGGTAATTTTCCTTTCTCCATTCCCCTCTCTTCTTCTGAGTAATACTACTAATTACTTCATTGTTGTTTGCCCTAAAACTAATATGAGTAATTACGACGAGAAGTTTCTACATACTTTCTCTGTTGTCGCGTTATGTCCCGCCGGCTACCTCCTGATTTTCATAATATCTCAAACTGTAATTATCGAAATTCCCCTGGTCCCTCGATTACTAATATTTGGGGTGCTTATGGTGTTTGTTGTGCCTTTAGCTTTTACTATTATAAGGGCAGAAAAGACGCTTACAAGGTGCTCAATGAAATTCCCAACAATGATGATGGACTTGCTTTTGCTACGTAATACAAACCCAGGTTATTACTATATCTTCCACTAATATTAAAATAGCGGAATTTTCTAAGAAAAAAATCATGTTTTATAACTAAATTTATTCAATTTTACTAATGCAAGTTTTTTTTTTTCAATTTAGACTATTTTCTAAATCAAAACAATCCACGTTCAATCGCTTTCGATTAGAAGACGAAACTATAAACCCAACCACAAACCATCAATCAAATTGGAGCCATGGGCAAAATCAACTTTTGGCTCCTCTTCCTGCCACGGTCAATCGCTTGATGTGTACAAGAACAAGAGTATGGATTGAAATCCTAAAATGCCCTTTGTGCCAGACGTGCCATCTGAGCCCTTTACTAATTCGACTCCCACTGCTGACGAATCAGTGATTTGTGTAATATCTCTTGTTTTAAGGGGTATAATTATAAAATTTGTTAGATTTAACTTTTTAGTTTTGAAAAACAAAGTGTTGATAGTATTGAAAGGATTGATAAGGGGAATTTAACAAGCAGTTATCAAGCTGAAGATTCCTCTCGGTAAAAACGATTAAAGGTATATTACTTGTTATTTACTAATTATTAGTGGATTAATTAATTAATTGGTTTTGGTCAATTTGTCATTTTCTTGTGATATACAGAGGCAATGTTGTTGTGGATGGAGGATAGCAATGATAACGATAAGAATTAATCAAATCCAAGCAATTCTCCAGAGAATCGGGTCTACTGGACGGGTCCAGTTCCGTGAAGAAATACCTGAACATAGAAAGTCTACAAAGCTCAAACAATTTGACCGACCGGTATTACTCAAGAGAAGTGCAATATCCCCAAATCGCCCCTGAAGATCTGTCATTGTTCTACAAAGACCCTCACCGCCAAATATAGGGTCCATTTTGATGAGCTGATATTATTGGCTGGTAGAATCGGGGTATTTCGGTATTGACCTACTGATTTGTTCCAAGGCGCAACGAACAACACCTTTTTGCCAATTAGGGCAAATGATGTCTCATTCATAGGCAAAAATGAGACCTTGCCTGGATTTGGAGTGACTTGTACCGTTAGTACAGTCGGTACGATTTTCGGGACCCACCTCCACTGGTCGGATCCCACCTCCACTTATCGGACTCATTTTTATCGAATTTCTTTAATTTCATCGTTTTTCTTCGAATTTTCAGCAATTCGCAGCGGTTTTCAACGATTTTCAGTGACTCGAAGGTAATTTTCAGTGATTTTCAGCAATTACAGTGATTAGTAGCGATTTTCAGCAATTTATAATGATTTTCTGCGATTTTCAAGTCATTTTATGCGAAATTCAGCTCATTTTCGGCGGTTTTCAATCAATTTTTCTGAGATTTTCAATCAATTTTCTGCGATTATGCCGTCTAAAAAGAGTTATTTGCCGGGTCAGGTAATTTTTATGTCATGATTATTATGATTTTTATTACAATATAAAATATTTTGTAAACTCATTTTTATTTGAAAAAAAAATATTGTTTGTGATTTCAAAAACCTCGTCTTTTTGTTCACCTAAAACCCCAAAACATTAGTACCGGGCCTGACCGTACCAATAGTACCGGTACTATAAAATACTGATATCTTCAAACAGTATGAGTATCTTGTCTTCTCCAACTTTCTTTCCACAGACAATATAATTATCGCTACCGTCAATAATCTAATTAGAGCTAATTTACTTTGCAGTATATTATCTCAATTTACTTTGCAGTTTTCTTTTTTTGGAGATTAATTTCAAATATGAACTAAATCAATTATTTTTGTTATTAATTTTCTTGGGTTTAAATCGAGGATCTTTATTAGAGCTAATTTGGTAAAATATATTTTTGTGTTAGTATCAGAATTGAGGCACGAATGCATATAATTTGGTACAATTTCTCTGTGTTAGTGTAAAATACAAGTCAAACTAAGGCAATGCTCACTCCAAAAGTGAAAGAGTCAATTGAGGCTCAACTATATGTAAATCGAGCTGCCAGATTTTGTATGCAACTGAAAATGCAGTGTTTTGAATAGTTCATATTAAGGCAAAGCTTAACTATGCAAAACTGCATATAAATGCCAATAGTACCATAGCCTAGATGGTTGAGTGTTCAGCACAATAAAACCTCATGTTGTAGAGGTTGTGGGTTCGAAACCCGGCGGCATCAATACATAAAAAAAAGAAACCTATAATGGCCACGATTCGTGGCCTAGGATTTTCTTCAAAAAAAAAATAAGAATATTGTCTTATATATTCTCTCCAAATTCTCTCTTTCGTTTCACTTCTTTGATCTAATATATTCGAGGTCTCGACACATTGTCGAACCTCTTTCAAAAAAAAAAAACTGCATATAAATCAATCTTGCATATAATCGAAATTGAAACTATTGATGAATGTTGTGTGTTAATAGTTGGTCTTAAAGTCAAGAGTGAGTCTGTTTTGAAGGCCGAAAATTCCGTCAGTAATGCATTTGTATGCAACACATGCTTAATTTATCTAAACAATGAAAACCTTTATCTTTATTTTTAGACTGGTTGTGTTTCCATGTAATTAAAGATGTGTATATTCAAGCTGTTATAATATATTTCAAATATGTCATTTGAGTAGAAGTGGATATTTGAATATCAAGTTCTAATTATTAGGTCAACGTAAATATTAAGTTTCAATTGAAAATTTCAAATAATTCATTAGGTTCGACCATGAGAATTGTAGTTGAGAATAAACAATACGGAAAAACCCGCAGCAAAGTCGCGGGGTATTATACTAGTCATTATAGAAATTCAATGATGGATCAATGATCTAAATTTTACCACATATCATAATTCAATGATTGAACAAAATTAGGTCCAAAATAATGACGCGAGTAGATTATACTAATTTCAGTATTCTTATTCTTTTACCTAAATAATTTTCAAAAAAAAAAAAAGATGAATAAAAAATGCCACTATCATTCCTTAATATATATTTCAATACATTAGTAAAAAGGAGTGATTTAGTAATTCGTTCTCAATATTTGAAAGAAAACTGAAATTTTTTTGAACTAACAAAATACAAGAATTAAAAGTACGTCTATTCAAAGAAAACTGAAATTGGAGCCACATTTTTTGAATGAATATCATAATATTTACATTATTTTTTACACTTGTCGTTTTGTAATATATTTTAACTTCTTTAGTATTATAGATATTATCTTGAAAACTTATAATGGTACAAATTATTTAATATAATTCATATTTTTATAACAATATTTTGAGAATTCTTATATTCATTCCGCAACATTTTAAAGTTATAAGTTGAGTTATATACATCATCTTATTATATTTATGTAATAATGATCTGGAAACACGACAGTTTGTCTAAAAATAAGTATAATATTTATGAACAGTTATAATTCCTTTGATATTTTGTTCTTGTTAAAAGCATCTAATATGAATAATAGTAATAATAAATGCACTTAACATCATGTTTATAAAAAATATGTACACAATTTGATAGGACAAATTGGAACGAATGGTTTGGTCAGTAAAGAGATTTTAAAGATGGGTAATTCTACAATGCAACCTTTTGTTTGAAAAAAAAAAGAAAAGAAAAAAAGAAATTACAATGTTGTTAGTATTTATTATATTTTAATTTAGAAAGAGAGAGACCATAGTATAATAATAATAATAATAATAATAATAATAATAATAATAATAATAATAAAGAGAGAGACCATAGTATAATAATAATAATAATAATAATAAAGAGAGAGACCATAGTATAATAATGATAATAATAATAATAAAGAGAGAGACCATAGTATAATAATAATAATAATAATAATAATAATAAAGAGAGAGACCATAGTATAATAATAATAATAATAATAATAATAATAATAATAATAAAGAGAAAGATCATAATAATAATAATAATAATAATAATAATAATAATAATAATAATAATAATAAAGAGAAAGATCATAATAATAATAATAATAATAATAATAATAATAATAATAATAATAATAATAATAATAATAATAATAATAATAATAATAATAATAATAATAATAATAATAATAATAATAATAATAATAATAATAATAATAATAATAATAATAATAATAATAATAATAATAATAATAATAATAATAATAATAATAATAATAATAATAATAATAATAATAATAATAATAATAATAATAATAATAATAATAATAATAATAATAATAATAATAATAATAATAATAATAATAATAATAATAATAATAATAATAATAATAATAATAATAATAATAATAATAATAATAATAATAATAATAATAATAATAATAATAATAATAATAATAATAATAATAATAATAATAATAATAATAATAATAATAATAATAATAATAATAATAATAATAATAATAATAATAATAATAATAATAATAATAATAATAATAATAATAATAATAATAATAATAATAATAATAATAATAATAATAATAATAATAATAATAATAATAATAATAATAATAATAATAATAATAAGTGTAATAATAATAATAATAATAATAATAATAATAATAATAATAATAATAATAATAATAAGTGTAATAATAATAATAATAATAATAATAATAATAATAATAATAATAATAATAATAATAATAATAATAATAATAAGTGTAATAAGTGTATATGTGAAAGTCTTAATATGAATTTTTTCAATGGCATTATAAGAAAAATTATGCAGGTGCAAGACTAACATAAAAAAGAACAAGAAATAAAATTCTTTTCGGCATGGATATTTTCATGTGATCATAATTTGTTTCGAGTTATCTATTTTAATTAAGATATATATATTCCTTGATTTGTAATTACTTTGTGATTTGTTGCAAGTATGTCTATATCTCAAAATACGGCATGCTTTTGCTATTTAACATTTTTTTAACTTCTTTGTTGATTTTTCGTACCAAGTCTTTGTTTCCACATAAAGTCACATCATCAAGTTATTTGGTTATTTATATGAATATGATCTTTATAAACCAACTAAAGTAAAAACTAAATGAACTTTGGTTAATTGTTGATCAAATTCTTTCATATTTTTGTCTCAATTAAATATGAAAAAGTTTCAAAAAAATCCCTAATTTTTTTAATATTGTAAAAACTCCCTAAATTTACATATGTAGTAACTAAAATAAATTGTATATATATATTTTTTAGCATATAATAACTAAAAAATCCTAATTTTTTTGTAGCATATAATAACTAAAAAAAAAATTATTACATGTAATATTTATATAATTTTAATATTTCGTACATTATATTTTGACTTTTCTATTTGTTCCTAAAAAAATAACATAATTTAATAATAATATGAACAACAATATTAAACCACCTTGAAAACATTTAAAAAATAAAATATCATGAAACTATTAATAAAATACATGAAAAGAGAACGAAAATAAAAACTAGACGTTTAAACATATATTTTTCTATCAATATATTTTCAAGGTGATTACTTATTGTTGTTTATTTTGTTATTATCAGATGTTAGTTTTTCATGAATAATAAATGAAATATTGAAATTATATAAACACAACATGTAATAATTTGTTTAAATCACATGTTAATAAATGTTTATGAATTTTCTTAAAAGTAATAAAACTTATAAAAAACAACAATTTTTTTTAATTATTACATATAAAAGTAGCTGAGTGTTTTGGTAAAAACAAATATCATTCATAGGAGGGATATTTGAAAATAAATGGTTGGTAGAGGAAGTTTGTTATCATAATGTAAAATAATAGGAGGTCAAAAAATATTCCAAAACACAGAAGTTGCACAATCAGACAAAAAAACGTATAATCAAATTACATATTACGAAAAACTAAATCATGACAGAATCGAAGACTTCCGCACAATTGCGCGGGAAAGAAGCTAGTAAGTTTCAATTTATGCAAATAGGCCGGGCCTCCTCCTCCTATCCAGGGGCATCAATGGGGCGGATATTGCCCGAACTGATCCGAACCGTATCCGAAGAAATATCCGAATCCGAAAAAAATATCCGGATCCGGATGAAACCGGATCCGGAATCGTATCCTTTTTACGGGTATGGATCCGGATCAAGGAGCTAATTTTGATGGATCCGGATATGGATCCGGATAGGATCCGGATCCGAATAAAATTTGTAAATGGGTAACCGTTTTGTTAAAATCATAATCAAAATCATAGAAATACCTAATAGACAATAACTATATTTTAATTCATAGTAATACTTAATAATCAATAATCACTATATATATATAATTTGTTTTAAAATTACAAAATAATCAAGACTTGAATTCTAAAAATACTATTATATTATTATATCATAGTATCCGTTTTAATATCCGAATAGGATCCGTATCCGTAACCGTATCCGACAATATCAGAACCGTATCCGTATCCGTTTAATATCTGAACCGGATCCGGATAATATCGTATCCGGATCCGTATTCGAAAAAAATATGGATATGGATATGGATATGGTATGACCACTATCCGAACTGTAACCGAAACGTCGACACCCCTACTCCTATCCCCCTTGGATCTATCATTGGCAATTGCAGGAAGGAAAAGGTTGGACATACCCTACCTCTTCCCCCACATTCTTGATTACGTGGATATGATTTAACACCTTAAAAATTAACACTTCAATTCATGATTTAACATCTTAATTATATGTTCAATCATAAATTAAGATAATTAAATCTAAATTAAGATGCTAAATCATGTTTTGTGTGTTAATTTTAAAGGTGTTAAATCATATTCACGTCATCAAGGATGTGGGAGGAGAGTACTAGGGCGTGTACATCACTACTGGCAGGAATACACAAACAAATCATCTTCTTTATTAAAAAAATAATATTTGCTTGACAGACAAGAAAAGTGCAAAATTCTTTTTCTTTTTTCAAAGGATAAAAGTCGAAAGATTCGTATAAAATAAAAACGCTTATGACAAGAAAAGAAGAAGTTCTTGTGTGTTCTATGTATATATATATGTACACGATTATATTTTTGTATAAAGTGTGTCAACTTTGTTCAAACGCCAAAATCCATTAAATACAACCAAAGTTTAATCATGAACCAAGAAATTAGTGAAGTGGAGGAGTTAGTAAAGTATGGAGATGCAGACCATGTAGTGATAGATGTGGCACCTCCAACAATATTCTCCTTGGAAAAAAATGATAATAATTCGGCCAGCCCTTCCGAAAGGAGGTTAGTTATACCCATTTGGTCTTTAAATAATTTACTTGGAATATTGTAGCCTACCAACAAGCCATGTTTTATTTAGGAAAATTATGGTACGCCTCCTCATTTCACCCAATTTTTCTTGATGCCATCATCAATTAAAATTGGGTGAAAAGTGTCCCCATTTTGTATCATAAATTCTCTCCAATTAATTTTGTATCCAAATTTTGATAATTTTAATTGAAATTTAATTAATTACACCATTGATTAGTATAATTATAACATAATCAATTAGAAATTAATTAGAGTCATTATTAATTGAAAGAATTGTTCGAGTGCAAATTGGAGACTCATTTCATTCAAAATGGTTTCATGATGTCATGATGATGACATCATGAAATCACGGAGAAAATGTAAGAGCATAGCAGAATTCCTCTTTTATTTATCACCTGTAAGATATGAATATGACATTTTGTTGTGTTGCACATAAAAAACTAAGGACTTTATACACATTTTTGTTTTGTTGGACATAAAAAAACAAAGGACTTTATACACATTATTAATATGTATAAAGTTACAAGAATTGGAGGCACCACATAGCTCCACATCATCAATTTATTTTTGATCATTAGATGAACATTGATCAAGATATTTAATTGGGTTGGATTTACATGGGCCAACATATGGTTTTATCACATGAATCATTTAAATCATGTCTAGATAAATTATATTAGAAACAAGAAAATTAAATATGGGAAATTTACAAAAAGAATTCTTAAATTTTTGGATATTCTAAAAAACCCTTAAACTTACATATATAGTAATGAAAAATAAATTGTTATTTTTATTAGTTTTAAAAAAATCCTAATTTTTTGCAGCATATAATAATTATTAATATGTATAAAGTTACAAGAATTGGAGACACCACATAGCTCCACTTCATCAATTCATTTTTTACTATTAGATGAACATTGATCAAGATATTTAAATTATTAATTATTAATATTAATATGTATAAAGTTACAAGAATTGGAGGCACCACATAGCTCCACATCATCAATTTATTTTTGACCATTAGATGAACATTGATCAAGATATTTAAATGGGTTGGATTTACATGGACCAACATATGCTTTTATCACATGAATCATTTAAACCACGTCTAGGTAAATTATATTAGAAACAAGAGAATTAAATATGGGAAATTTACAAAAAAAAAAAATTAATTTTTGGATATTCTAAAAAACCCTTAAACTTACATATATAGTAATGGAAAATAAATTGTTATTTTTTTAGTTTTAAAAAAATCCAAATTTTTTGCAGCATATAATAACTATTAATAATATGCATAAAGTTACAAGAATTGCAGGCACCACATAGCTCCACAACATCAATTCATTTTTTACCATTAGATGAACATTGATCAAGATATTTAAATGGGTTGGATTGCATGGACCAACATATGATTTTATCACATGAATCATTTAAATCATGTCTAGGTAAATTATATTAGAAACAAGAGAATTAAATATGGGAAATTAAAAAAAAAATCTTAAATTTTTGGATATTCTAAAAATTATTATTATTAATTATTAATATGTATAAAGTTACAAAAATTGGAGGCACCACATAGCTCCACATCATCAATTAATTTTTTACCATTAGATGAACATTGATCAAGATATTTAAATGGGTTGGATTTTCATGGACCAACATATGGTTTTATCACATGAATCATTTAAACCATGTCTAGGTAAATTATATTAGAAACAAGAGAGTTAAATATGGGAAATTTATAAAAAAATTCTTAAATTTTTGGATATTCTAAAAAACCCTTAAACTTACATACATAGTAATGGAAAATAAATTGTTATTTTGATTAGTTTTAAAAAAATCCTAATTTTTTGCAGCATATAATAATTAAAAAATAATTACTACTGTATGTTATATTTATATCATTTTAACAAATCCTACATTATAGATATTTCACTTTTTATATTTTTTCCTGAAAAACTAACACAAAATAATAATAAGATGAACAACATTATTAAAAGAACACCTTGCAAATATTTAAAACATAAAAAATCATGGAACTATTAAAAAAATAAATGGTGAACGAAAATAAAGAACTTGATGTCTAAATAAATATTCTTCTATCAATATATTTTTAATGGTTTTAGTTATTATTGTTTATTTTATTATTTTCTTTATTTAGTTTTTCATAAATAATAAATGAAATATTAAAATTATATAAACACAATATGTAATAATTTTATTTTTATAAATCACTATATGTTAAGAAATGTTAGGGGATTAAAAATACACCAAAATACATATGTGTGGACGATAAGACAAAAAAAAACATAGTATGCAATTACGTATTAAGAAAAATTAAATCATGACAAACTCGAACACACCCGCGCAATTGCGCGGGAAAAAAGACTAGTAAACATAAAATCTAAGGATTTTATGCACATTTTGTTTTGTTGGACATAAAAACTAAGGACTTTATACACATTTAATCAAAATAAATTATAACGAATTTCTTTTTTGTATAGCTAAATTGAGATAAAAAAAAATTGTTTTTGACTAAACGAGTAAAAATATTGCAGTAATTCATATGGAGTAACAAACATTGATCCACTGATGCGAAAGATCAATGCTTTGCCAATGCCCCACCAATCAAACGAGCTTTCTACCATCTTCCGTGTCCCAATTTTTCGCGAGGGTATAAAAAAGATGGTTATACCCCAGATCGTTTCAATTGGTCCGTACCATCATGGCGAGAAGTCCCTATGTACCGGGGAGAAATACAAGTTGTTCTATCTTCGCGATTTGTTGGTTCGAAAACCTAATATTGGTGTTGAGGTCTATCGCGAAGAAATGAGAAAAATGGAGAAGCAGGCACGCCAATGCTACCAAGATGCAATCGAGATGAGCAGTGATGATTTTGTTTTGATGTTGCTCTTGGATGGCTGCTTCATTCTTGAACACTCTCTTAAGGTGATGAATAAGGAGGCCGGATATCTTACTGGTATTGGTTTCGGTAATTTTGGAATTGAGTTGTTACTAGTGGAAAATCAGATTCCTTACTCGGTCATTCACAAACTAGGTACGATATATTTTGGTACCGAAGATCACAATTGTAAGGATAATTGCCCCATTCGCACTTTATTATGTGAGACAATGAGATATGCATATCTTTTTCGCTCAACTCAAATACCTTGCGGCAAAATCGATCATTTGCTTCACCTTTATCAATTATGCATCACTCCCCCCAAAATTGAAATCAAGCAATTACCTTTTTATGAAAAAAGCAACCCGTCACTTTTGTTTACCAATTACGCGAGCTGCCTATCTTGGTTTATGGACAAGCTCGGGATAGGAGCCACATCGACCGGAGAATCGTATGTTGGAATCCCTGCTGCCACAAAGCTCAGCGAGGCGGGTATAAGTTTCAAGAGAAAGAATCACCCGCGTGATATTTTTGATGTAACCTTTAAGAATGGCATCATCGAGATACCTTATCTAACTATTAGTTCTGGCAGAAACATCTTATTTACAAATATTTTGTTCTACGAGCAAGCAAACTTGAATAGAATTCCTCCAACCATGACAAGTTATTTGATACTAATGGGTTATTTGGTGGACACAAGCGATGATGTGGCCATACTCGCGCGTTCTGGTATTCTAGAAAATTATATGCCAAATGATGAAGAGGTCATGGTCTTCTTCGGTCAGATAAATGAGTATCTGAAAATCAACATCAAAGAAATGAATTATAACAATTTACTGAAAGAAGTGAATAATTATATCAACAAACCGTGGAATAGAAATAGGGCAATATTGGCTCGTGATTATTTCAGCAACCCATGGTCCATACTCTCTTTATTCGCTGCAATTATGTTACTTCTTCTTACTGTTACCCAAACCGGTTTTACAATATACCCGGTTGTCCATCCCAAATAGTTTGAAGCATCCACATTTCACATGTAATCTTTATTTCCTTTCGCGTCTTATTTGTCCTTGTAATATTTTTCTTTCTTCTAATTGTTTGCTTGTCAATTTGGCTTTTCATTGGATTGTAACTTCTTACGAATGTTTGATATTATAAATAAGAAAAATCCCGGTGTCTCACAAACAGAACACCCGAATCATCACGATTTACATTTTTACACCCTCCTAAGTGAAGGAAATGCAGTTTCACATCTTCGGTAAAATCGTACGTATAAGGATATATGAACATGGTAGTTCATAGAAATATAACATGTGTATTAGATGCACATATGTATATATGATATACATAATTAGATTGATAAGATAAGATTTTAGGAATAATCTGTTTGGAACATTTTTATATTGATAAGATATAACTTTCGCATACGAACACCGATTTGGATGATTCAACTCTCATAAGTTAGATAATTGGATTATCTACAACTTTCATATTCAGTGGAAAAACATTTGAATAACTTAGGACGTTCATTCTAATGAAATACACGAAAGGTTGCGGCAGTTCGACGAAAGGACGTGAACGTTTACTAAAACTAGCATAACTTTCGGATTGGATATCCAAATTGGATAACCTCGGATTTGTTGGAAAGGTGATAAGATCATCTAGAAGTTTCGTTCAGAAAGTTCCTGTTAATTACGGACCTAAGTCGGTCGAAATTCCAGTTTAGTGAAAGTGTGTCTGCTGATTCTGCAGGAGACACATCTTTTGATCAAATCTTCTAAAAACTTGTCCTTTCATGCATATAAAAGTATCATTTGATTGATTAAAGAGTGTCTATTTACTGGTGAAGGAATACGAGTTATTCTATAAATAGGACCCTAATCTCACTCAATCAAATAAATCAAAGAAACCATTATTTCCACTAATTAATCCAGTAATTAAGAGAGAGAAAAGTTCGCCGGAATTCTCCATTGATTCCGGCAAGAGTTTAAGCAAGAGTGATTACGAGGCGTCTAGGCAGTTTCGTGATTATCCGACGACTCCCGTTTCACGGTAGATACGAGTAGAGGTACGTATACGTTTGCGTACTAACGAGTTAAGTTCATCAACCGACGAGAAGACAAACGAAGAAAGACGACCGGTTTGGGCGTGGGACGAACCGGTACGAGCGAAAATGTGCGAACGAAAAGGTGCGACGTGAACGGAAGTGAAGGCTTCGCAGCGACAAACCCTTCGTAAGCGATCAATTTCGCTAGGTACAAATATTACGTTTATTAGATTTACGTTATGTTAGTAATAGGCAATTTGATAAACAAATCGTATATGAGATCTCGGGGATTTGTACTCCGTCGAGTCCAATAATTATCCGCTGCGCGGACTTGATGGGGTGTAGATAACCCAACACTAAGTTATTACTTTATTAAGCATTTCGGTGCCGATTCCAGATTTTATTTATGTGATTATAGAGTTTTTGATAAATAAGTATGCTCGCATATGTATTTTTGGTCACATGCCTCTTTTTTTTAAAAAAAAATTCCTAGATTTCCAGTAAATTTCTAATAATATGACAGATTTCGCTTCAAAATGTATTTGTCTTGGATTAGTTCGTATACAAACTAATTCAAATTTTAATGAAGCACTTCTTTTAGCTTGAATTCAAAATGAATGTGTTACTTGCGAGAATATCTATCAACAAGAACCTTGGCAGTGTCTGGTGCGAAGAGTTTTGCCTGCATTCAGAAAAATAATATTAAAAAAGATAAGCCTATTAAAATTAACAAGCAAAAAAATATTAAGCTATGAAATGCATGTTATTTTAAAACGAGAACTAGATTTGTATTAAACTTGATGTAAGCAATAACTAGAAAATGCATGTTATTATTAATACTCCATTAAAATTATATACTGAACCTCAATTTTTATCGATTAAATTATTTTTATTTTGGACATAATTTGTATTAAATTTGATGTAAACTGTAAACACCAGTTACAAAATTCTTGTTATATGTCCATGCTCCATTAAATTATCTGCTTTTAACCAAATTTGATCTCAAATTTTACTAATTAAATTGTCTTATGTTAGAAACAGTTTGTATTAGATTTGATGTAAACAACAATTATAAAATTCATGTTGTATTGTCTGTATTGCATTAAATTATCTAGTATTAACCAAAGTTCTCTCAAAAAATTTCAACTAAATTGTTTTGGATAGTGATATTGACAAGACTACCCATTGTTTTTATGTTGGATATAATGTGTATTAAATTTGATATAAACTACAACTAGATAATCCATGTTATATGTCTATATTTTATTAAATTATTTATCTTCAACCAAACTAGCCTTATATTCATTTTTTTTAAAACCGGATTATTTTTCGAATTTTTTTTTCATATAGGATTACATGCAGAAATGTTCCTAAATTTAATTAATTAAACTGTCAAACAATATAAAATGAACATAATTTTGAGATATGTGATGTAAGTGATAATAATTTTGAGAGAAATGTACAAGTTATATATCATGAGCATGTTGCATTTTATAATTAATCCTTTTATCAATTATCTTGCACATGCACACTTTTCTAATTGAACAAGTAATTTCAATTTATGCAAATAGGAAAAAAAAAAAAGTACACATCATCTTTTATTCAAAAAAATAAAAAAAAATCTTTGCTTGACACACAAGAAAAGTGCAAAATCTTTCTTCTTTTTCCAGAGGATAAAAAAACGGAAGATTCTTATAAGACAAAACGCTTATCTGACAAGAAAAGAAGAAGTTTGTAAAAAATAAATGCATGTTATTATTAATACTCCATTAGAATTAGAATTATATATTGAACCTCAATTTTTATCAAACTTGATGTATACTTTTTGGGACCTTGGAGTATCATAATCAAAATTAGCGTTTTTTGGGACCTCAATTTTTATCAAACTTTCATAATTGACGAAAGTTACTATTAAATTAGCGTTTTTTTGGTACATTGGAGTATTTCTCCAATTAAGCCATTTGTATCAAACTTGATGTAAGCAATAACTAGAAAATGCATGTTATTATTAATACTCCATTAGAATTATATATTGAACCTCAATTTTTATCAGTTAAATTATTTTTTATTTTGGACATAACTTGTATTAAATTTGATGTAAACACCAGTTACAAAATTCTTGTTGTGATTATATTTTCTTGTAAACTTTTCAGCATGTCCGTTATAATGGAATAGTGCATATCCTTTGCATTACTCTACGGTATTAATTTGAAAAGAAACAAAATATCTATATTTTGCTACCCATATTCTCTTTGCGGATATGACTCAAAGTCATGGTACAGGTAAAGGAAAAGTACCAATTTACCCACAATTGACACAAAATGAACACAAAATGAAGTAAAAAATGCAAATGCAAATTGTAATAGAAAAGTGAACCATAAAAAGTGCACAGATAAAGGAATATAAGAAATTAAACACTCATTGAACCAACAACTAGAGATAAGGAGAATAAACCTTTGTTATTACATAGTAATTCCTTGCCAATTTTGCATATCGACCATTCATATTTAATAAAATACAACTCTCACAAAATTAGTGCATAATTGTAGAGAAAAAGTCATGATATAAAGCTCTCAATTCTTCATGATGATTGATGAATGCAAAATTCCCTAAATGAGAAAAAGAAGTTTGAAATCAATTTACAAGATTAAAATAATGTAGCACGACATAATTAAAAGAATGAAAGCAAACAAGAAATGCATAGCACATTGAAACATTTCTTTCTTCCAAACCTTTTCTCAGCATTTTGTTGAACACAATAACGGCTCAACTTCAAGGGAAAAAAAGAGAACTCCAATCTATCAAGAAGAAAGTGTAAAATTGTAATTTACAGGAAGCATGAAAAAAAATTAAAGAAAAGATGTTGGTAGAGTGGACCACAAATTCACCTCCTAATGAAACCTTTTGCATCTATGCACATAAGACTGCAAGATTGGAGAAAAAATGAGAGATACAGAAAAATTCAGTCCGCTCGGTGAGGGAGACGAGAAAAAACAGGTGATGAGCATTCATTTTTTTTTTTTTTTTAGATGTGACGAAACTTAAATATATTCCATTTTCCATATATACCGCTTCAAAAATTGAAAATATCATCGAGGGCTATTGTCACAAAAATGTTAAACACCACGCACTAATCTACCCGCACAAGACCCGCAGTTAATAGTTTTGGAAACTCAGATGAAATTGACCGGTCAATATAATGCATATATGGTAGTGTATAAAGTATATATGGCATGCGTGGTTGATAGCGGGTAAATAGTGCGTGGTGTATAACACCACTGCTATTGTCATGTCCATAACCCAACAAAATATAAATAAAGGCCATAAATCAAAGTTAGTTTGAGGATTTTTGTTACCAAATATGGAATTGGGCTATATATATTGTTTGATTGAAGGCTCGTCACGTTTTAAATTGTGCCAATTGGGCTAAATAATTTATTACAATCTTTTCAAAGCCCAGAGAAGACCTATATTTTTTTTTATCGTCTCCTTAATAAACATAAAAAAACTAAAAAATCATTCTGATTTGTTAGGTGGTGCTAACTGCTAGTGCATGGTCTTCATTATTGGCTCATTTATTGAGATTTAGGACTTCAAAAGATATTGAAAATAAAAACGGTATGTATGCCTGATATTCATTTTTTTTTCTAAAGATATTGAAAATACGCAAATTCTAGCTATATTCATTTTTTTTTCTAAAAGCATATGTATGCCTGATATTCATAATAAAAAATATTAAATAGTAAAATTGGTCGATGGTTTAGACAAAAGAAAATTGAGTGGTCATTTGATAAAATGCATATCTATCACCATAAGTGACACATTGTCTTCTCAAAATATAAAGCCTTCAAAAAATAAATAAAATAGAGCATATTGATAGGGCCACAGTGCCCACTGCATGCAGATTCAAATTAACACAGAAATAATGAACTCATTTATTATATATCGAACTCACTCGTAACAATAACAATCAATACCATTTATCATTTCACAGTCCTGATCAATTACATCAATGCAGTCGAATCCGGTTCGACAAATTCATCGACCCTCCCCGCCATGCCGATGAGGCCAGCCTGAAGCCGAGCGATCAATGCCTCCTTCGACGTTCCCTTTATCGGTTCGCCAACAAACGACCACTCGAGTTCACATCCTTTTCCTCCATCATCCAAATCAACTTTTTTCACATCTAAAACCCTAAACGTCGCGGTGAATTGCCCAAATCCCATATTGTTTTCCAACATCTCGTACCTACATTTCGAAAACCCGATCATTAATTTCTCTAGACTTAAAGTAGAACTATAAAAAGGCCAAGTACCTGAAAACATGGTCGACGGGGTCGAAGGAGAGTAGCTCTTCGTAGGCCCAATCGGCCGGTAGCCCGTTCTCCCGGTCAGGGCCTTGACAATACCGGACACATCCCGGTACGCCGATTGTACCGCTTTCGTTGCGACATGCTTTAACGCCAGGGTGCCAGACATGAAAGTCGCAGAATTTCGATAGCAATTGCCAAGCTTGTTGAGTGGTTGCCAATTGAATGATAGCATTCACCTTGCCCTCCCACTTCTCTATCTTCTCTATCTGTGGCTTATCCTCCTCCATGGTGCTTGTGTGAATTTTCAAATATCAACAATCTATATTTTGGATGGATTTGTATTTGGTACTATGGGACTGTAGCTAGAGGGGTTATATAGAGTTGAAATTAAATTAAGGCTGAATTATTCAACTTTGAACAGTCAAATTACCATGTTTTATATATGTGTGTGTGCACTTTTTATTTTGTGTGCTACGTTGTATGTGAATGTGCTCGTAAGTAACATTCCATGTGAATGCAAATATACTCAAAGTTACATTGAGTGAGTTTATAGGTATATGCAACCCATTAAATTGTCTTAATTATCACGATAAATATAAGAGTTATGATTTATATTTACAACGAATGCATTATGCAAGATATCACTACTTTTTTATTTTCTGATTTCCTGTTATCTTTTTCTTTACATATATTTTTTTCGACTTAAATGTCCGTACTGAATTTACCCTTCATTTACAGAATTGTATATTTTTCTGAATCACTACCTTAAATATAATTAATCCAAATTTTTATTTGTACTATTCACTTGAACAATCTTCCTGTGATATTACCACATCAGTGATATTATTCGGACCTTAGATTATAGGAGAGTTAAAATTTGAACGATTAATTAATCATTGATATTCTATGATTATTCTTTCTTTCAAGATAGTTTTGTGTTGATATTTTTCAGTAAATTTTGAATATCTTTAGAAATTAACATCACCTTACATAAGTTACTTGCACTATTATTACCATTTATTAGATTTACAATTGAATTGATTCTACCAATTAACCCAAACTTCTTTCACTCAAATTTGTGCAATTTTATAGTGCAACATCATCATGATTATTTCTATAATTATGCTATGATTGATATGTTGTGTTGAATGAGGACGCCGATACGCTGATACGATGACGCGTATCGGATACGGCCATACGACAATTTAACATATGATTTATGATATGATATGAATAATGGCGGTACGGGTAAATTTGATTTTTGAAATATCCGCACAACATAGATGATATGTGATAAAATTTGAATGTCACGCCATCTTAAATTAATAATATGAATTATTATAATTCACTAAGTTCATGTTGCAGCGTTTAAATTCAATTGTTTATTATTATGTATTATTTTACATGGACAAATGTGTGAATACCAACGAAATACGAAGAGTTTTTATGGCTAATTTCTTCGTAAATATTTATGTGTCAACTATTCTATAAAAAAAATTGTTAAAAGATTGTATCGTCTCACATTAATGATGTGGCATATTACTAGGTTTATATTGGACCAAGTATATTCAATTATCTATAATTATATATTATGTTACATGATAAAATGTTAATATAAATGAAATATGAAGAGTATATATATCAAATATTATTTGTAGTAGTATTTTTAAATTATAATTTTTAAGTCCGTTAAGTATATTCGCTTGGATTTTTTATTTATTTTGTGATACATGTTAACATAGCTCTAATATAATTTTTTCTCGATTTTCAATTGGTGGAAATATTATGAAAGCATATAATGCAAACAAAATCACATTTACATAATCGGATGTCAAGTTTTATTATTTTGAAACTGTCATTTTAATAATCATGCACAATACTAATTTTCTTTTTTCTGTGTTTTGTTATATTAAAATATTCAATAATTAATTGAAATAAAAGATATAAGTTCACCTATCATAACACAAATATTTTTTAAACATATATAACGTAGATCAAATAATATTGTAAATTTTGAAAATGTAAATTTAAATTGGCATATGATATTAAATAATTTATAGTTATGATACGATGTTAAATAATTTATAGGTATGATTAGAGTGAGATAAATTTCGATATATATTTTTTTTGTTCAATAATAAATGTGCATAATATTATATATATATATATATATATATATATATATATATATATATATATTTCAATTTTTTGGTATCAAATAAGAATTTTTGTTCGTATTATATGAAGGAGAAGATATTGTAAGTGGAAGGTGTTGCTTTGTGAATGCAAAAGAGAGAGAGAAGCAAAATGCGGCTAGGGTACACCTCGTGTTGAAAAGACATCAACAATCTGGGCCGCGAATAAAAATGTTCTCTCTTTTCTTTTATTCTTCTTAGTGGGCCGCAATGTAAACAAATTGTGATTGTTTGTTTCTTCTTTCTTATATTCCTTAGTGGGTCTCGATGTAAAAATATGTAATAGCATAGAAAGAAATAGTATAGATAGTTAGCTAGGAGTTGAAATTGTAAACAATGTAAGAATTTTTTTTTCGAATGGTAGACGTAACTTTCAGAAGTGAAACACACAACTCACTCTGAAATTTCTCAACAAAAAAAAAAGATATATTCTTGATGTTAATATAATATATTGTTAGTTGGCAAAAAAAATTGAGTTATTTGCTAGTATAGTCTAGTATAACATAAAATAATTATGAATTATGAAATATACGCATACTTATATTTCAAATAAATCAAACGTGGATACAAATAGTGGATACAAACAGAAAACGAAAAGATCACACATCAAATATTACATGGTATTAAGTAATTAAATAGCATGCTTGTTTCTTAATAACTTTGATATTATTTTTTCAAAAAATAAAATAGATTTCACATACTAAAAAAAAGTAAATACAATAAAAAAAATAAAGAGTTCGCGTATCAAAGCCCAAATTAGCTTTTATTATTATAAAAACAATAAGAAATATTATTTATATGATATGGTCAACAGTATTTTCATGATGGTTACTCTCCTTGAATAAGTGATATATATATATATATATATATATATATATATATATATGTTCATAGTGATTGCTACTATTGGTATATATATATATATATATATATATATATATATGTTCATAGTGATTGCTACTATTGGTAGCACATAAAAAATGTGCATCATATACACGACATGATATTTTTCGAGTTATGGGGGCGCACTACTTCACTTATCAACTACGAACCACAAATTATTATGACTTGATAGTCAATATCCAATGGGATTTATGTTGTCTCATTCAGTGATGGCAATTGGCAACACACTTTATAATTATGTTCTATTGGTCTACACGCCAATAATTATTAGCAAATGAAAATGACTATAAACTACAAAAATATGGAAGGATTAAGGAACTACATTTCAAAAATAAATGAACTCAAACCCTGATAACACGTAAGATCTGCATCACTTCTATATACTGAAATAATGCAACTCCGAATGATCCATTTGATATCATCCGAAAATCAAAACTAGGAATGAGCAAATGGTTTTATTTATTTGGGAACCGAACCGAACCGACCTAATTCGGTTTAATCGGTTCGGTATTTCGTTTATTCGGATCGGTTCGGTTCGAAAATTGATATTATTCGATTTATTCTATTTGTTCCGGTTTTAGTTTTTTTAAAACCGATTAAACCGAACAGACCGAATTAATATTATTTTTCATGTTTTAGATTACTGTGAATTTTGTACAATATAAATTATGATGTGTAATATAAGCTCCCTGAAAATTTTACTAGAAAAACAAAAATGAACGGTAACTCATACGATTGATTCGAAAATAACATGTACGAGTCGGGTTAGATGAGTTTTGAATGAAATTGGCATTTTTCAAATTAGTCAATCTCATCTCGTATGGATCGAATGGTTTGAACAATTCGAACATTTTGGTCCGGATTTTTAGTTTCTTTTATGTTTACTAAGATTGAGCAAATAAATCTTGTGATAAACACATCAATATGCAAAGAAATATAAAAAGATGAATTAAATAATTGAGATGTTTCTAACAAATAGTCAAATATTCAATTCACAATCAAATATTAAATGATCGGTAACTATTCAAACAACTGATTTGAAATATAAAAGATAGAGGTGTAAATGGACGGTTGGGTGGATTTCAGCCCAAATCTATCCAATTAAAATGGGTTTTGATTTGATTTTCTCAATCGATAATGTATGGGTCGGATGGTTTGGACGATCAGACAAGTTTTTCTTTTTACTTTGATGGATTAATTAAATCTTGTGATACTAATACATCAATATGTAATAAAAAAAATAATAATTAAATCATTAAGATGTTTATACCAAATAATCAAATATTCAAATCACAAATTTTTTTGTTTGTTATGGTATCACTACGAGGCCCCCACTAAAGAATAATGGATGACTTGAGAATAGGCTTTGATGGAAAGTAGAGACCTAGAAATCTAGAATGGCTTATCCATGAGAAAGATTGATTGATTGTTTTCTTGTTGGTTTGGTTGCTTTTATATATTTTTAGAGTTATTATTATACAAATCTAAAAACTCGCATAAAATAAAAACAATAGATCAAAATAAGAATTATACTGCATCCCTCCGCTAATGAACCCCTCAATTTACACCGCATGAGTTAATTAGAAGGGGGAGATTTGTCCTTCTAAAATTACAAATATCATATTTATCCTTTGAAAATTATATATTCATCAAATTTATCCTTGATAAAAATAGAACGTGTCAAATCTATCCTCTTAAAATGAACGTAATATCGAATTTATCAAGTCATTAACTTTCCATCCGAATAAACACAGTTTATAATTGTAAGTTCGGATGATATCTCTAATTTTAATTTTATATGACGAAATTACCCTTCATCTCTAATCTCGCCACTTCATGTTTTCTCACCTGTTCCCACTAGCCAAGAAAAAAAAAAAGTCATCGCGCCAATGGCAATCTCTTCGAAAATTTGCATGTTAATTGAATCTATTCCTGCACTGCTTCCATTCTTCCATTCTGGGTGAATTTGAGACTCGCTTTGTGCCCAAAAAGGGTTCAACATGACCAACAAAGTCCTTTCAACTGGCTATGCAACATGTGCACTGGAGATAAACCACAAAATAATGCATGGGTAGCTATATGGAAAGAAAAAAAAATCAAAGATTTTTGAGCAAAAAGTGTTATCGACGATAGTTTGGCGGCAATCATTCAAGCAGACACTTCGCAATGGACGCTCAATTGCTTTTGAATTCTAAATATGTTTTTTTGCCTTACAATCAATCTATTTTCTGAATGTACATTTTCGGTAGTTTGAATATCCTAGAGAGAAGCAAATCTTTCTTGTAACTAAACTCTGTTTTTTTTTTTATAAAATTATGAAGGAAAGGTCTTCGTCTCCTCCAAAAAACCTTGAATTTTTTCAAACCATGCTCTAAATCTGTGTATAACTTTAATTTTGTATGGTTATGTTGTAATTATGTTTGTTTTGAGATCAAACTAATTTTGTATGGTTATGTTGTAATTATGTTTGTTTTGAGATCAAACTAATTTTGTGATCAAACAGTACTTCTATCACTGAGCATCGTCTGAATCCTGCAATCAATTTGTAAGAAGCTTCGGGCCTTGTTGAAGAAGTCAACTTAACAAGAAGATGGGTTGGTGAGTTGAGTTTTCGGATATTTATTGAAGGGTAAAAGTGTCATTACGCAAATTTCTTGTGACTGTTCTGTTAATTTGAAATAAGTATAATTTAAGATGGATAAATTTGATATTAATAAATTTAGAGGGATAAATTTGGTATTCTGAATTTTTGGAGGGATATACAAGAAATTATAGGCCTACTATTTAGAAATTAAAAAAAAAACATGAAAAAAAATCAATATTTTGATGTAAGGCATATGTTACATAAAAAATAAAGACTCATAATTTATAAATAAAAAAAAATGAAAAATCCCCAATATTTAAGTAATATATATGTTACATAAAAAATAAAGGCCTACTATTTAGAAATAAACAAAATATGAAAAAAAAACCTCAATTATTTGATGCAATGTATATGTTACATAAAAACTAAAGGCCTACTATTTAGAAATTAAAAGAACATGAAAAAACACCCCAATATTTTGATGTAATGTATATGTTACATAAATAAAATAAAGACCTACTATTAAGAAATAAAAAAACTTGAAAAAGCCCAATAATTTGAAGTAATGTATGTGTTACATAAAAAATAAAGGCTTACTATTTAGAAATAAAAAAAACATGAAAAAGCCTCAATATTTTGATGTAATGTATATGTTACATAAAAAACAAAAGCCTATTATTTAGAAATATAAAAAAAATGAAAAAACACCAATATTTTGATGTGAAGTATATGTTACAAAAAAAAATAAAGGCCGACTATTTAGAAATTAAAAAAAAAAAATGAAAAAAACTCCAATATTTGATGTAATTTAGATGTTACATCAAAAATAAAGGCCTATTATTTATAAATAAAAAACATGAAAAAGAGAAATTAAAAAAAACATGAAAAATCCCCAATATTTTGATGTAATGTATATGTTACATAAAAAACAAAAGCCTATTATTTAGAAATAAAAAAAAATGAAAAACACTAATATTTTGATGTAAATTATATGTTACATAAAAAATAAAGGCCTACTATTTAGAAATTAAAAAAAAATGAAAAACCCCAATATTTTGATGTATTGTAGATGTTACATAAAAAATAAAGGCCTATTATTTATAAATAAAAAACATGAAAAAGAGAAATTAAAAAAAACATGAAAAATCCCCAATATTTTGATGTAATGTATATGTTACATAAAAAACAAAAGCCTATTATGTAGAAATAAAAAATGAAAAACACTAATATTTTGATGTAAATTATATGTTACATAAAAAATAAAGGCCTACTATTTAGAAATTAAAAAAAATAATGAAAAAACCCCAATATTTTGATGTATTGTAGATGTTATATCAAAAATAAAGGCCTATTATTTATAAATAAAAAAAATATAAAAAAGCCCCAATATTTTGTTGTAATGTATATGTTACATAAAAAATAAATGCCTACTATTTAAGAAAAAAAAAAACATGAAAAAGCCCCAATATTTCGATGTAATGTATATGTTACATAAAAAATAAAGGCATACTATTTAGAAATAAAATAAAATAAAAAATGAAAAACACCAATATTTTGATGTAGGATATGTTACATAAAATATAAAGGCTCATCATTTAGAAATTTTAAAAAAACATGAAAAACTCCAATATTTTTAAGTAATGTATATGTCACATGAAAAATAAAGGTCTACTATTTAGAAATAAACAAAACATGAAAAAAATCCAGTAATTTGATGTAATGTATATGTTACACAAAAAATAAAGACTTATTATTTAGAAATTAAAATAAGCATGAAAAAGCCCCAATATGTTGATGTAATGTATATGTTACATAAAAAAAATAAAAGCCTACTGCTTAGAAATAAAAAAATGAAAATAGCCCCAATAATTTGATGTAATGTATATGTTACATAAAAAATAAAGTCTACTATTTAGAGATAAAAAAAAATAATAAAAAAGGTCTCAATACTTTAATGTAATATATATGTTACATATAAAATAAGGCCTACTATTTAGAAATAAACAAACCATGAAAAAATCATCAATATTTTGATGTAATGTATATGTTACATAAAAAATAAAAGCATACTATTTAGAAATTAAACAAACATGAAAAAATCACCCTTGATGTAATATATATGTTACATATAAAATAAGGCCTACTATTCTGATTTTGGGCTCTCCCTTTTCGTTTCTGATACCGAGATTCGTTTTCGATACCGAGATTGGCCATGTCACGACTAATGTCAAAGGAACCCTAGTAAGTCATATAAATTTCATACTTCTGAATTATTATTATTGTTTTATTGAATAAACTATATGATTCATTTTTGAATAACATATCTATTACTCAAAGGAACACTAGCAAAGGAAATGTTACTACTAACGATTTCAAATACAGTGGTGGATTTCCTTCTCATTTCAAGCTAGGAGTTCCTGATTTTTTTTTTTTCTGTCAAATGATTTTTATTCGACGGAGCATTAATATTTGTACAAAAAATAGGTGAGTAGTTTTATAGTGAGTTTACTTTTGTATAGTTGAGAGCAAATTCAAATGGCCTTCAGTAGACCTTATATTTGCGAAGTAGGTTTATATTTGTATAAAAAACGGATGAATTTGATATTTCTTTAAAAAAAAACAACTAAAACTACAAAATATTAAAACCACCAAATAAACAAAACTTACTCTAATTGAACAAAAAAACCTCTTACAACATAAATAATGCTCAATTAATTCCCAATAACAAATAAAATAAAATGAAGAGTCGACAATTCTCAGTTAATTCTTCGGCAGTTACGTCGGACCTCGCCCTGCCCTCCGGTGAGAACTCCAATGTTACCCATCTTCACCATCGATGCCGCAAAATCTCGTGAAAATGCCGAAGGGTCGGTGCTATATTTTTGAACCGCGGCCCCGCCGTTGAATAGCTCCTGATCAGAATGCAACAAACCGCGACGGGCCACCAGATTCTTGAAGAATTGATTGCTAAACCTATTATATCCATTATATAAAATATTATAATAACATATCTATTATATTCTAATATATTAATAATCCATACTTGTTCGTGTTTGGCGATGTGAGAGCAGTGAGAATGGTATCTCCGCCATTGGCCGGGCAAGTTTGCCTGCTCGAGACTGCAAACGAATTATTAATATTGAGGTCTCCACCCCATACACAGTTTTTGAACGCGCTACAAATGGCGAAGCCAACGGTATGGGTGCCGGAAAGGACGGTGAGATCCTGTCCATGATCACCACCAAATAAATCATCAGAAAGAATGAAAATTTATACATACCCTATAATCCAGCAACAATTTCAATCAAAATAAGTTCAATCTACATAACATCTACATAACGATTTTACTACTTGACCAAAGTTTTCATACACTACATCCAAGTCCTCACATCAATCCAATTAATACACAATTTACAATACTCGAGTAATTTTCCCACATTCCGATACTCTTGAGTAGTTTTCGCACATCTCGAATATCCAGATATTACAACTACCTGTATTCAAATAATAATCAAATATACAAGGGTTATTTTGAAACTATACACATTTATAATACATAATTTCTAAACGAGTAAAAGAACCTGATTGCGTGTAATAGCAAATAGAACTATAGAAGTCTTTCCTTTCCCTCGTATGCTGGAAACAAATTTCTGAAAATGAAGTTACACTGCAATTAGCCAAAATTGCAAACAATACAAACATCGAAAGTTACCGAAATTGCAATGTCAAAATGTAGGATTTGGAAACCATGCAGAATTAAATTTCGATACATAGCAAGCAAAAACCATGAGAAGTTATTGTTTATGGAATCGAAAGAGAAGAATAATAAGCACTGAAAAAAATTCAAAACAATATTGTAAGTGTCAAAAAGGAGTGTAAAATAAAGCCATCATACCTGCAAAGTGGAGAAAGTATAAACATGGAGATTCAGAGAAGTTGAAATCAAACTGATTGTTGTATTTTGTGGAATTATTTGGAGATGCCTTGCTTTGTTTCATCCTAAACGCCTAACTCACAATGAAAGCTCAAATTAAAAATAAAATTATCAATATACTGAAGAAATATACAATAAAAAGTACAAAAAAGAAATGGATCGGGGTCAATTTCACGAAAAACTAAGGATACGAATAAAATTAGTGAGAGAAACAGAGATAAATTCAGAAGGAGATAGGCACGGAGACATGAACAGACATACCAATCATGGAATGAAGGCAAAGCGAGCTATCTTCTCAGCTTAGGGCGAAGCGAGCTACCTTCCCAGATTAGGTACGTCACACAACAGAGATACGAATCAATGTGAAGCGAGCTATCTTCCGAGATTAGGGCAACGTGAGATAGGAAGAAGTGACGATCGGCAGAGAGGGGGTGGGGAGGATTGCACGAGAGAGCTCCAGTTTCCATTCGACAGAGAGGAAAGATGATGGAGAGGATCCCAAGGCGAAAAAGCAAAGTTTCTCTCGTGTTTTAGTCACGAATTTACCCACACCCTTAATTTGCACCCAACTTTGTGCAATTTTCTTGTGCCACATCATCACTTTTATTTAACATCATCACTTTTCTTTTTAACCATTGATTATAATATGTGACAAAATTTAGACCATTCATTAATCATTGATTTTTTATAAATATTTTTTCTTTTAGTCATTTAAGTGTCCCTTATTTTTTACAATAGGTTTTAATGATTTTTAGAAATCCACATCATCATATATTAATGATGTGGACAATTTTTATTGGTTAGGTTCATGTTAGATATTGTTTACTATTTCACATGTGTTTACATGATCAAATGTGAATATAATGGAAGATGAAAAGTTAAACATATAAAATACTAATAACTTAATATATAATATTATAAACATACAACATATAATATTATTATTTTTAGAATTTTAATTTTAAAAATTCATCAAATATATTCATTTCAATTTTCTCTTTATTTTGACATCCATATTAGCATAGTTCATACATACCATTTTTCATAATTTGAATTTGTAAAAATATTATGTAAAAAATGCAATGCAAAAAGTGCATTTTTACAAGTAATAATTTTAATTATTTTATTAACATAGAATTTTAAATATTAATATTTATCTTTAGAAATTACAACTATACTAATATCATATAAAACTAAGTTGATTATATTTGTGTTTTTAATCAAATAAATTCAATATTATTTTCTTTCAAAAATAATAGATATAAAAATAGTTTATCCATCGAAAAAAAATTAAATTTATTAACACTTACAAAATAGTAATGTTTGTTTTAAAAAATATAAAATTAACAAAACTCATAAGACTTAAGTTTGATATTATTTATATTTATGTTATGCTAAATTAATATTTTCATTAGTTATTAAATTACTTTCACTATTAAGTTTGATATTATTTATAATTTCCATTGCATTTTGAATCAATAACAAATTATTAGTATTTGATAATTAATTATATGTTACTACGTGTGTTGTGTAATATATTATTTATAATTTTCATTGTATTTTGAATCAATAACAAATTATTAGTACTTGATAATTAATTATATGTTACTACGTATGGTGTATGATTTATTATTCTTACACTTGATATTGTATGAAATATTGTGAACAATAATGATATAATATTTGTTGCTATATTTTTTTGTAAAATCATGTTATACCTCATATATTATTATTATACAATCAAATTAATATAAGTGTTATTACTTGATTAAGAAAATAAAATTTTGTGTCATCATAATGTAAAATAATTGAAAATTTTATACATAATTATTAACAAATTAGTTCAAATAATTTATATTATGAAATGATATTATCAATATCATCATATTTATAAGTATTTTATATTGTAATGAAAACATAATTAACATCCTCGTCGGTAGCGCGAGTATTCTCCTAGTAAAGATTAACGTAGAGAAGGAACGGAGCGTGAGGGGGCGGTTAGGAAGAAATTGACGGATGTTAGTTTGCACGCATTTTACAGCAGATCTAAAGGCTATAAAACTAATGAAAAAATATACTTTGCCACCCAACATAGAAAAAAGAGTCTTGATGAGGTGGAAAAAGGGGGAGGGGGGAGGAGGGGAGGTTAAGTGAGTTGTTTAGACTATTTAATTGATTCGATTAAATATTAATTGACTATTTAATTGAATTGATCCGTCAATTAACATGTAGTAATATTAACATGTTATAAATTATTTACGTGTCAATTAAACGTGTCAATTAATATTTAATCGAGTCAATTAGAAAAATTAAACAACCCACTAAACTTTTGTGACATCTCGTCAAGACTATTTTATTTACTTTTATTTATTTTTATTTTTTTTTTTATATTGAGGACTAAATATATAAGGAAAGTTATACCATACCCCCCAAACTCACCCCATTATTCATGATGCTATCACTATGATGTCACAGTGGGGTGTGATTTTGATTGTCTCCTCCAATTTGTACCCACATTTCAATTAACTATACATTGGATTTTGAATTAACAGTTGATTATAATATAATTAACAGTTAATACAATTGTGTTAATTACCAACATAAATAATATTTTCAATTAACAGTTAATACAATTGAGTGAGTACAAATTGAAAATGTATATGAGCACCCCAATTAATGATGATGGCATCGGCAATGCAAAAGTGGGATTGGGGTACACACTAAATAGCCTCAATACACCAATCCCTTGATAAAACTGATTGTCACACACACTCTCATCTCCCTCTCTCTCTCTCTCTCTCTCTCTCTCTATATATATATATATATATATATATATATATATATATATATATATATGAGTTATTCTTCTCTACGTCAAAAAATTCACCAGACTAAAGGCTATACATTACATGTATAAACATGCAAAATTAAACAGAATAAAACTGATAGTCACAATGCGAATTCCAAGAAAAGGACAATTTGCCAATTGTTTCATTCTTCTTTTATATCCAATTAAACAGAATAAACATGCAAAATTAAATTTCCAAATTTTAATGTAAATTATTATGACATACATTACATGTATATAACATAATTCAAGTTTCATAATTTAAGTGCATAAATTCATATCTTTATGTACAAATATCATTTCTCCGACAAATTATTTCTTTTTAGTTCAGTATTAAAAAAAAAACAATGCTCATAAATAAGATTTTGTTTAACATCATCAATGTATTTTGTTTTTGTTTTTTATGTTGGAAAAAAAAATGTTTTATTTTTATTTTTTAAAAAGGAAATAAAATGTTATGTTAATAATCTATAATATATTATTTTAGTATAAATATTCATTTATGCATATTTTATAGTGGTAACTAACAGGCTAGGACTTCTCAACCTGGCGCTATCATTCATCTTCAGAGGGCCCAAGGGTTTAAAAGATCATAAGCCAAATCATGAACCTAACTCAATTTTTTTTATAATGGACCTTAAATTTTTTTTATTATACTATGTAATTTATTAAAATGAACCTTAAATTATTTATACCGAATCCCAAATTTTATGAATTATACTACGTAATTTTTTTTTGTACCCGGATCCGAAACGGGGGTTTCAATTTTTATATATATGGGCCGGCCCTGGTAACTAATAATGTACGTGGAAATATAACGTGTAATCTTTTCATCATATTCATAGAATAATATTTTAGGAAAAAAAAATATTACCGTCCATTTATTTAATTAAGGAAAAGACAATGCAAAGTTTTTAACTATATCTTTTCTTTTAGCTTATAAAGGTGCATTCAAAAATTTCTTGTTGTACTATGCTAGGCACAAAGTACAATGATCGCACAAAGTACAATGATCGTATATGTAACAAGATTAGACACATTATTTTTACATTCAATTTTTTTAACAAAATAACGGGAATTTCATAGTATATCAATATATTATGATTAATACTTCGAAACACATATCCAATTTAAACAGTAAATGATATATATGAATATTGAAAATAAAATATATTACTAAAAATAATGTGTAAAAATTGAAAATCAAATGTTATCGTTAAAAATTATATATTTTTACCAAAAAAAATATACTTAACACCGAAAATAATCTTAAAATATAACATAAATTGAAATGGAATGAAAAATGGGCATTTAATTTCTTTTCGGTTTATTTAGTTCAATCCAGTGATTTAAATTGCGACGCAATTGCGCCGCCATTGCTCGGATCGCAAAAAATATTTATAAAACACAATATCGCAATCTACTAAATAACGCCGCAATATGATCGCAATATCATTGCAAACGCAATGAACCGCTGTATCGTAATTTAAAACAAGAAGCGATGTAATCTTAAAACTAAAATAAATTATTAATAAATTTGATTCATATTTAATATATCAAAATTTTTACAAGATTATCATATTAAAATTTAATATTTTGACATGAACATATCAAAATATATATGAAGAATAGGACATTACTCGCTAGGTTCGCTTAACCAATTTTTAAAAACTAAAACCGAATCGAATAAGCCCACCAATATTATTTTTTTTAAACCGAACTGAACCAAATAAATCGAAAAATCGAGCCATTAAACCGAATTCAATTGGTTCGGCTCCCGAATAAACCGAACCATTTACACAACACTAATTATGTGAACATTTATATAATATGTTGTCAAAATGTATTGACTCAATACCACTTACTTGTATTAGCACTAAAATAATGCATTAAAAAGAATTGGTATAATGACAAAAAATTAATTTATTGATATCACAAAATGATATATTAATGTAAAAAATAGTATGTTGCAAATAGGATTTAGCGGTCCGTAGGGGATGATCATTTTTTTTTGTAGTGATAACGAGTAATGTGCGCTATGATAGAAGCTATAGCGAATGTTGTAATTTGTAACAAATAAAATAATTAAGTATCAATATGTAATAAAAAATAATCTTTAAAATAACAAAATTCATATTAAACATCTCAAATAAAAATTTATAAAACAATTAATAAGATATTTGAAAACGAACATCTCCAACAGGTCAGAATATCTCGATCCAAATAGGAGAGGATTTTTTTTATGTTTCAACCAAAAGTGATTTAAATATTATTATTTTTCATGAAATATTTTGTTTTAATTCAGTTCAATTCATTCTTCACTTGCGGAATGGACATATTATACCGACATCGCATATTAATATATTTTTGTGAAAAAAGCGTAGATCAAAAAATTATATATTAACCTTGATTATAGTATACACATATATAAAATAGTTGACATTGAAGAACATTCATTATATTGACAAGGAATCATATATAGACATTGAAAATGGGATATTGACAGAAAATGGGATATCAACTTTATGGTCAACTTGAGCGAAAATAATATATTAATGAAAATAATATATATTAACAACGAAATATGTTATATACTCATATGCTAACAAAGTTTGTGGTGTTGTATCACAATTCACTAAATAGTGATACACTGATATATATCTATAGAGACAGGTTATTGTGCTTTTAAGAGCACCAAGAGGGTTGGTGCTCTCAATTTTTAAACCCTTTGATTAACATCAGGCTATTGTGCTTTAAAGTGCACGCCTTAACAGCCGTTTGTTTTTAATTGTTCTCCGTTTGTCATTTATTTTCAACACCGTGAATATCTGTGGTCTTCCTATCTTCTTTCCCAGAACAAGAATTTGTAATCATATCATTTCTTTTTTGAATATCATTTGGATAGCTCATCTCATTCATTCCTTCAAGTTATTTCCTTCCAAATAATCAGTTTCTTCTAGCCTTCATGTTTTTCTCCTAATGGTTGCAGTCAACTTGTAGATATGTTTCTTCCCTTTAGCATCTTCTCACTCGAAAAGGATGTCCCTAGTTGGTGACTCGTGATGAAACAGAAGCTCACTAATGGAAATGAGCTCAAATTTGCCTTCCTCATACTACTTTCAATGCATATAAACCATAAATAGTCTTGATATTCATCTTTTTAATAAGTAATTGAATCCGCACCTCCATAATTTTTGCAATCCTTAGATTACAAAAATTTGGTTTTAGCTGTTTTCTTTTTTTTGAAAATATTGAGTTGATTTCTTTCTTTATTTAAAATTTCGTCGGTTGATTCAGTTCAATCACATTGTATGAAAATAAGGAAGCCATTGTAGTATCGTTTCTGTTATTTTATAAAGTCAATTTTTTTTAATTGAAGCTTGTGTACGAACACTTAAGAAAGAGAGAGTATACGGGATAAATTTGCACCAAATTACACTATTTTCTACAATTGAATCTTAATTCAATCATGAATCTGACAAAATAAATTTGGATTGATCATTTTTAACTTGCATATGTATAACATAAATGATTTAATATTGTTGAATATAGCTACACAATGCTTCAAGTAGATCTCAGGATTGCAGCAAGCAAATGCCAACATTATAATCATTAAATTACATATATTTGGATTAGTCGGGGGATATGGAGGATAATTGTTGTGATTTTTAGAAGTTATTTGACTCTCTTGGTAATACGTGTATCTTTGTTGATTGATGAAAGAGTTTTTTTTTTTTTTTTTTGAAAGAGATTGATACAGGAGTAGTTTTTTTTTTTTGGTCCCTAACAAATATCGAAATGTTCAACTTGCCATCTGACTATTTTTTTGGTCATGTTGCCCCCTAAACTTGCTATTTTTGTTCGGTTTGCCCCTTTCGTCCAATAACTCGTGCCCCCCAGTTAAATGGTTGTTAAATATGCTGACGTGACATTATTTTATACTTATTTTATGTTAACGTGGCAAGTATTCAAATTCAAAAATCCCCGTCGGTAATCGTCGAGCCGTCGGTAATATTGTATGAGCCGTCGGTAAAGGTGAAACAGCGACGGGCCGTCGGTAAAGGTGAAACAGCGCCTATACACATCTGTTTGCTAGTCTCACTATCATCGACGAGCCATCGGTAATTGTCCCACTATAGCTACCGTCCGTCGCTGATAATCATATATGTTGTATTTTTGTATTTTTCGTTATATTTTTGTTTGATTTATATTATTATTATTTAATTAAAATAATTTATTGATAATATGTTATGTTGAATGTAGTTATGTTGGATATAATTTTGTTGATATATTTATTTTATGTGTCCATTAATAATTGATTTTCATTAATATGCTATGTCCAATATTTTATGTGTCCATTAATAATTGATTTTCTTCATAAATGATATGTTTGAAAGGTAGATACAACTTGACTGAAGCATATGAGAAGGGTTTAAATTCTCAGAGAAAGACGAATAGTTGGGAGAAACAGAAGGTGGCAGTGAGTACGAATCGAGTGCAAGGCAACCAAAAAGTAACAGGAAAAGAGTGGGAAAAAATCAAAGAAGAGAAGAGGGCTCGCAACGAATGTTATTGGTGTGACGAGAAATGGAAGTGTCAATCACCATCAGCAATGTAAGAATAAGAAATTCAATCGTAATGCGAATTTGGTGTTGGCAATCGAGGGAGTGGATTGTGAGACCGAGGAGGAATTGAGGAGTCGAGAAGAGACGGAGTTGTTGAGAGAAGAAGAGGAGTTGAACGCATAATTAATGGAGATCACAACAGAATTGATTGAGCCAAAGTCGGAAGTATCAAACGATAAAGATCAATGGCAAGGTCAAAAACAAGAATTTATCTATATTGACAGACAGTGGGTCTTCACACACGTTCATTGATCCTCATTTCGCTAAATTATTGGGATTGGTTCCTTCAGTGGTAGCGCCATTATCAATTACAGTGGCAAATGTGTCGAGGTTGACGTGCGTTGCCAAGATGCCATGGTTTGCGGTTTCGAATGGGAAATGCAAGGGAGAAAATTCGTGTGTGACGCTACAATTCTAGAATTAGGGACGGTAGTAGTAGTTCTCGGAATAGATTGGATGGGAAGGTACGGGCCAGTCGAGTTTGATTACGAAAAGAAAGAAGTGAGGTGCAGCAATAATGGCGAAATTCTGGTGTTAAAGACGGAATTACAATTCCGGAACGAACCAAAATCAGTCATCCTAATCGAGGGGGAGGAGTTGTCATCATGGATTTCTAAAAACCAGGTGGGATGGATTGCTAGAATTAAAAGTTGGGAATTAGTTTCAGAGTTAGCAAGGGAGAAACACAATCCGGAGTCGGGAAAGAGTCGAGAAACTGAATCAGGAATGTTAGAGCAAGGATGTTTAAAGAAACCGGAATGGGAGGGAAGACAAGTTGAGAAGAGAGAATCGGAATTTATGCGGATCCAAGAAAAAAATTCTAAAAATGTTTTCTCGGATTTAGGGGTCAGCATTAATGGGTTTAGCAAACACCGGGATTTAAAAAGAAAGGAACGTGAGATACAAGAGCCCGGGTCTATCCTAATCCTAGATTCGAATTCTCAAATGCCTTTCCCGGTTTTCAAAGAAGAGAAGGAAGGGAAGTCCAGGATTACGAAGGGAAGGATCGCTGATGATTAGTTAGAGAATGTCAGTAAAAAGTCGGTAATAGGAAATATGATTATGAGTGATTAGCGAGATGGTCAAGAGCCATTCTCGTGAGTTCAGTCGAGTGTTCAATTGAGTCGATTTCGAATTCTTTTGTACTCGAATTTGATCTTAAATTGATGCGAAATTGAAGTTTATGTAAATTGTTTCTGTGAGGATATTACAGAAACAAATAAATTTTTAACAATATCAACCCTTTAACAAGACACTTCTTCGCACCAACGTGTAACTCGGCAGACAACTGGCTGAAAGCATCACAACGGGAACAGAGAGTGGGGGGATATAAAACACCAAAAAGAGAGTACCGGGAAATTAGGCTTTAATTAAATTTATATTTTATATTATGTCATTTGTAAATTCATTATGTGGTTTACACCAACGTAAATCAATGCATGTAATGGAACTTATGGTCTTTAATCAAGCAATGAAAAAGATACAAATATCCAATTACCATTCAAAAAAAAGAAATCGAAATAAAGTTTTTTTGTAGAGAGAAATTAAAAGATAGGCAACCATGATCACCAACCTGATGAAATCTATGGTAAATTAAATTTGATGACGAATTACCTTCAAAATGATGTAAAATCGCACTTTTATTTACTTCTACAGTTTCTACGTGGATAAAATCGCGTTACAACTTACAACTTGAAAATTTCCGAACTTTCTTTTGGGTCCGGAGCTCATCCCGTGGCCATTGGACAGAATCTCGTCCATGCACTCTCTGAGCCGTCCAATCTCATCAAAAGTCATTGTGATATATCTCATTTGACCCTTCGGTTTTCTTTCCCTCCATACGAAGCTCAACAAAGATGCGGATCTGAGAATGTGTCCCCTCTCTCGTACTTTTTCTCCTTCGTACCTCCATGCGAATCTCGACAAGAGGTAACTGTTTTATGATTTTCGATAAATTAGGGTTTATTTGATTTTGGAGTGATTTAAGGCTTCTTAGAGCTAATATGTGATTAATATACAATATTTAATTTACCGACATAATTTGCTTCACAAGAAAAGAAATATGTTAATATATTATAATGCATCAACGATACTTTTATTCTTGGCCGTGAAAATTTTATATGTATTCATAACAAATATCATAGATGGATCGTTGATCATCGTGTATTTTCAAAATGAATCAACGATATGAATCTGTATCTGTATTGGCTAAGTTGATTAATAAAAATATTCAGCTGACACTAGAATATGAATCTGACGTGTATTTTCAAAATTAAATAATTAAATTGTGTAATTATTATGCTATAATTCAATTTTGTCTTTTCCTTCCGTATTTTCTTGGTAAATAAAAGAAATGTAAGTCAATAAATATATATAGTATGTTATGTTTGTAGGGTTATTATATGAGATTACATGTATGTGTTTATTATAGCTATGCATTTGTGTTTTCATTGATATGCCCAACAAAATTCATAGTATTGTACATCCAATTGATACACACTCAAGATTCAAGATTCAAATTACAAATCATAATACATCAATTATAATAACTCACATTGACACACATCTTGAACTTGCAAGGGTTTGAGTGTTCTTTTAATTCCAAAATAAGCATGTTTAATTGATTATGGCGAGGTATCTCTTCATGAGAAATGAGATGCATCTTTAAATAAAGACACTTGCAAATCATCATTTGATGCAATGGGCTCCAGCCAACAAATCTCTCTCAATTTATCAATTTGAAATTTACCTAAATGGGCTGGAAGACTAACTTCAATTTTTAATAAATTAATGATTTTGGTTCTAGCTTCTTTTTGATTTAGCATGGGCTTTATATGATTAACACCTTGTTTTGGAATGACAGTAGTTTTATTTTTATTCAAGAAAGATGACCTATTTTGTTGGGCTTTCCAAAATTTCCTTTTGTGCTTCAACTTGAATAATTTTGACCTATATTTTTTAATTTGGACAAGAGTCAGACTCTTGGTAACAAAAAATTGTTGGTCAAGTTTTTTCCAATAATATTACACAACCCGCACCCTCCATCCCGCACCCATCGCGCGAGCTGACATGGCAGGGATACTTTTGCCACATCAGCTGAAAAACAGATCAAAAATTTACTTGAGAGTTGAGACCCACTATAAATATATTGCAGGAAAGAAATTTTAAGCATAATAAATAATTCAAGTCATGGTATGAAGATATGGTTATTTTTTTTTATCTTATTTACCATCCTAAAATAACCCAAAATATCGTATTTACTGTTACCATCTAAAAGTCAAAATTGATAAAATAATAGTTTGGGGAAATTTGATATTTTGCTTTTAGGGAAATGAAAAATAGGAAATGAAAAATAGGATATCATCAGATTTTGGGAGGGTTAATGTGATATCTGCAATTAAAAGAGTAAATATTGTATTTTCCGTTTTTTAAGGGTAATTTGAAATTGCCCCATATTTTAGCCACCAAATAAAATAAAAAATATCATATTTACCCTTCCGTAATTGCAATTGTTTGATAAGTTCCTTGTTTTAAATGGGTAATTAAATGGGTAAATATGATATTTATGATGAGTTCCTTGTTTCTTGCGTTGTTTCTTTTATTTCAGCTGTGAAATTTATTAATAGATATAATGCTGAATAATTTTCTGCCCCAGCATTCAGCCACGTTGCCGTACTGTCCATAAAACACTGTACATATTAACTGTTCATTTATTACTGTTCATAAAATACTGTTACTGTTCATGAATACTTTTTTTACATGGAATACTGTTAATGTTACTGTTCATAAAGTTACTTGTCGGGATTAGCTTTGTGGACTATGTTTGTGACTGCATCATTTTTGTTTAAATTTATATCTTGTTATTAATAATTTTTATATATTTCTTTTATTGATCAGATTAATTATTACCGACGGATTGTGGGAATTGGATAATACCGACGGTTGTTAACACCGATGGGCCGACGCAACACTCATTACCGACGGCCTAAAATCAACACCGTTGGTTTGTTAACACCGACGGGCTGACGCAACACTCATTACCGACGGCCTAAATCAACACCGACGGGGATTCTAAATTTCCTTAGTTATACCGACGGGCCGACGGTGAAGTGGAACACTCGACTTTTCAAAAATCGACAGGTTTAGCCAGGCTGACAGGTTAATTAAGAATCAACAAGGTCTGGACTTTTCAAAGTTTTCCAAGCTCTCGAAAGTCGAGAGTGTTAGTTTCCAAATTTCCAAACTAATCTGGCTATTTTGGGTATTCCGAACTTACTCTCGTCTACTATTCAAAATCTCCCATTAATAAATGTTCATAAAATTTGTCTCTGAATATATGCATTATAATTAGTAAGTGTTCATGAAATTAGTTTATCATTATAAATCCACACCAAATAAATAAAATATAACGTGTTATAATTCAAACAAAATTAAAGTTTCAAAACAAATAAAAGAAAAACTTGAATAATACACATAAAACCGAAATATATATTTAAAATGTCATCCATTAACATACAAAATATCAATTTAAAAAAAAAAAAAACCCTTTTGTAAATTATGCTATAAGAAATTAACAATTGAGTAATAATTTCATACGGGAGTTATATATGGAGTCCTAATAACAAAAAAATAACATCCTTGATGAGGCGGCATGAGAGGATTAAATAGGTTGATTGGTATTATTGATTTTCCTATTTAACGATTTAACTCACTGTTTAATTGAATTAACACATCAATTAACATTACTAATATTAACATATTATAAATTATTGATGTGTTAATTAAACATGTAAATTAATATTTAATCGAGTCAATTAAAAATGTTAATCAATTCACTTTGTCAGCTCATCAATGATATTGTGATGAGTATGGGGACAAATTATATTTTTTTTATACGTCAATTAACATATTATAAATTATTTATAAGTTAATAAAACGTGTTAGTTAATATTTAATTAAGTCAATTAGAAATGTTAATCAATTAATTTTGTCACCTCATTAAGGATATTGTGATTAGTTTGAAAAAAAATATTTTTTTCTTGGTACAATATGAGTTACAATAGAAATAAAACAAAAACAAAAAATAATTTTTTTTGCCACGTGTCAACTCGTGGTATTTTGTTCAAGATTATAACTAGAGAAAGATTAAGAATGGGGTTAGAGCAGTTATTATTTCTCGACTTTAGAAAAGTTGAGGTTGTTAGTTTATGTATTACCAAACTTGTGTGTCCATTTTGTTGAATCTCAAACATAATTGGTCTATGTTCCAAAAAATATCTTTATTTATTCCACAAGTATTGTTGATATTTATTCAACAATATGTGAAATTGTACCAAAATGAAAGAGAATTTTGAATTTATTCAAGTTTTTTTTTTCAGATTCTTAAAGAAAGTTAGTTTTATGGATGGATTGCATGGTGGTGATTTGTGATGTGTTTTTTTGGATTTTATTTGTGATTTTGGAATTTTACTGGTTTGTAAATTATTAATTTATTTATAGCATGTGTTTGCTACGAATATTCCTTGAATGGCTTGATATAAAATGAAGCTATTTGTGGGCTTCTCTGAAAAACTTTCAATTACTTTACTATCCAAGAATTAAACATAAATTGAAAATTGAAATAACAATAATACTGTTTGTGGCTTTAAAACAGAGGATCCAAGTTCTTGACTAATATAATTAATTAATCAGTATGTATTTAAATAATGTTTAAATATGATGTGATCGAATACATTATTATGACAATAATAATTACATACGATAGTAAACTTTTTTATTCAATATATGTTTTAATTATTTGTTGTTGATTTAATAAATGATGTCATATGATGTATGATTTTGTAATATATGTGAGCTAATATAAAAAATTAATTTATTACTAAATATTTATGATTTTTGAATGTCATTAAAAGTTACTAAAAGTTATTTTATCTTGCACGAATGTATATAATATTTTTGTGTATCCATTTCATCTTTTAATGGCCTCAATGACCTCAGTGACTTGCCGTTTCTCTTCGGGTGTCGGATCCGTTCCTCTGATGGCCGGCCGCTGTGCCGGTTTATTTTTCAGGACGGGGACGGCATCGATCCGTCACGGTTGTAAAACCATATTTATGGTCGGATCTGCGGATTGTTTTTTTGACCACGGGGTAAAATTGGGAGGCAAAGTATAATTACTCAAAAGCCTAAACGCTTTTCTGTCCACGTGTTTTTTATCCAGGGACTCATCGATGAGTTTTCCTTCTCTATATTCTGTCCCATTTTGTGGTCTTTCTTTATTTGATATCCTCCAATATTTTATTGGCAAGAGTATAATAAATAAATCACAACCGATATCAAATCGGTTTTATACCTTTTGTTTCAAAATGAATTTAACATTTTCTCTAGGAAATTAGTGCAAGTTAATTAATTATGGGCTTGTCACTTGTGGGATGAATATGTGTTGTGTATGCATAAGCATAACGGAACAATAAGATTATAATTCTGAAAATGTGAGGAGTTAATGGTGTGATTCTAATCGGAAGAATTGTCATGTCTATACTCATAATGTAGAGAGCCTAGAGACACCATTTTCATGAAAGAAAGAAGTATCATATGCATGAGCAACACATTAGAAATTTAACACACAATATGTGAAAAATGGCTCAAAGGTTATAAAAAAACACATCATAGCCGAGCTATATACGTACGTATCTCCAATAGAAATTTATATGAACCGAATATTTCTTATTTCTTATATTTAAAGTCGGAAAGGTTTACCATATGTTGACACGTGTATATCAAAAATAAATAAGTGATCATCATGTTCATTTCACAAATATACACCATGCAACATCATATATACTATAATTAGCCAATCTGTATATATACTGTCTTTAAGTTTGAAACACTGTACTCGCCTCTCCCTTCTCCCTCTCCTTCCCCCAAAGATTTTGAACAACATATATACGACAGATATAAAATATAACCTAAAAAACTCGGTTAAATTGTTTACGGTTGAAATTTTACATATACAAAACCTAAAATTTGTATGTCAACATAAAAAACAAGTCACGACAAACTTCAGTGGCACAGTAGTTAACCTAAGAGAAAACATCAATTCTCTAATTTTAACAACGGTTACATCTCTGCCTTATACCTTTATTCCTCCAATCGTATCCCCATCATGCAACGAGAGAGAATATGTATGTTTTCTCACTTTTCTGTACTATATAAAACTTGTTATTCAGGTCTCCTTGCGTGACATGTCCTTGTGTTTTGATCAAGCAAATGTTTACTAATACTATTTATACGTGCGTTTTTGTTATCGTGTCCATGTGTCGATTCAAACATTTGACTCAAACTAGTCGTTTCCATTCAGTATGTTTTATACATGTGACTGTGATTCTCCCTTAATGCATTTAAAGTTTACAACAAAATCATATACTCGAGAACCAAATTCTTTCTGTCCATATCGTATACACACACACACGAGTACATAGCTTCTTTCTGTCCACTACGGTTCCGGGTGCCACCATTGGTAGCTCTGACCCACAAGCCACAAGGTACCCTCATTTTTGTGGATTTCAAGCTGAAATGAATTGATTTTGTTCTATCGATTATCTTGCCAACTCTAGCGACAGTGGTACCAAATTACTAATTTTAAACCCGATACAAATTGATTTTCTTGCGTACTTTTAATTAGATTTGTTCCCATATGTAGATTCACAGATTTGCTGGTGCTGTTTCAATAAACTTGTTTCCATTAACCTACAAACGCATTTCCGAGGCCATTGTCCACATGGTAAGTTTTTATCTCTTTTTCCCCTTTTTTATTAGAATAATTTACATTTAAAGTTGTTTTTCTTTTTCGGGTCTCGACGCTTACTAACATCAATGGTTTCTCTGGATTTTGAAATTTGAAGTTATTATTTGTTCCTGTAGATTGATGCCTATGCCCAAAAATTTCTTTCAATTGCCATCAGTGCCTGCATTGAGGTGTTGCCATCAGGGCCGGTCCGGGGTTTTGAAATACCCGAAGCCGAATTAAGCCAAATTAAAAATTGGACCCGCAAATTCATTAACATACTAAAAAATATCAAATATAAAATTCCATCGGTCTTTTCAACAAAAATTTATCAAAAGCTCCTCGTTGAGAATTAATAAAAGCATCCACTTTTTGTTTATTTTTTCTCTTTTGAGAACCGGAAATAGGCACGATATACCTAATTACAAAATAATATCAACATAATTATTAACTAATTTCATTATAATCAATTTCAACCATATCAATTCTAAGGCAGTAACTATCATAAACAATATTCACAACCATATCGATTTACAACCACATCAATTTACATATTACAATTATATCGATTTACAACAACATCAATTTACAAATTACAACCACATCAATTTCAACACAATCTAAACCCTAATTGATTTAAAATCACATCAATTTAGAACTCGATTTACATAAATCAGTTGAAAAATGGTAATTCAGCATGACAGCATTCAGCAGAAACTCACAGAAATCAGTTGAAAAATGGCAATTCAACAGAAACTCAGCAGAAATTCGAAGAAAATGGCACCAAATCGTTGAAATTAGAAAATAACCACAGAAACTCACAGAAACTCGAAGAAAGCAGCACCAAATCGTCGCCAAATCGTTGCCAAACCGCAGAAAAACGAAGCCGCTCCAATCGCCGCTCCAATCGCCAAACCCTAGATCGAATCGCCAAACCCTATCGTCGCCAGAGAGAGAGAGAGAGATCGAATCGCCAAACCCTATCGTCGCCAGAGAGAGAGAGAGAGAGAGAGAGAGAGAGAGAGAGAGAGAGAATCGCCCAACCCTAATCCTATCGTCGCCGGTGAGAGAGAGAGAGAGAGAGAGAGAGAGAATCGCCCAAGTCCCAACCGTAATCCTATCGTCGCCGGTGAGAGAGAGAGAGACTGAGCGAAGCGAGAGAGAGAGAGAAAAGAGGGGTTGGGCGGGTCTGATGTTTAGCTAGCGGGTTTGGACTTTGGATGCGGGTTTGGGTTTGGGTTTGGACCCGGTTGTGTGTTGCTTGGCTTCTATCCATGAGGGTAGGAGTTCGATTCCGCGATTCTACCTCATTGTGCTGAGTTGTGTCAATATATGTACTATAAATGGGAGAGAAGATATTATTAGTATTTTTCAACATGGTTCCGCCAATTCGAGTATATTCTCTAAAATTAGGGAAACAAATGTGACATAAATGAGAGGAAAAATGCTATATGGAGCTGTTTTTGTACACCCATTAACATTTTAATCATGGAATTTAATGAACTAAGTATGGTGCATAATTATAATACATAATATGTTTTGTACTTCGAAAATGTGTAATGCATAACAAAAAGAGTTATATCGTGTACCTAAAAATATATATTTCAAAATATATAAATTGAACATGTTTAGTACTAAAAAAATATATCATAAAAATAAAAAATGCACAACACACAACCAAACAATATATACATAAAAAACATATGACATATTTTTAAATGTGTCTGCCACGTTGCATGTATCCGAAATGTGTATCATACACCTCAAAAGATATATTTTTCAAAAGTATAAACCTATTATTTTTGAAAAAAAAATATCATACGTATAAAGAGCATAAGACACAACTAAAAACTATGTGATATATGTATATTTTAGAAGAAGAAATGTGTATCGTATTTCGTAATGACATATTATAGTTATAATAATAACATTTGCAAAAAACTCGACATAGCTATCAGCAAAAAAAGTTGGTGACAAACATCATTTCTTCAAAATCTTAAAATAGATATAATTTTGCACAAATTCGCAGCTCCACATTGGGCCACGTCAGTGTTTTTGATATGGGCCATTGGATCAGAATCTGAAGGCTGTAAGACTCCTGAATTTGCATGGAATCGGTTCATAGAGACCGGGAGATGAGTAAGACAGAAAAATTGAATGGTCCATGATATGATTAGTCCATTCAAAACAATGGAATAGTGATCCATACACCCCTTATATCTCTTTCATCTCATTTTTTTTCTACTGTCAAAACCTAATCCTGAGAAGAAAAAAAAACCTAGCCCGCGAGAGACACAAAAAAAAAAGAAAAAAGAAAATAGCCGCGCAGAAGAGAAGGCGATAGCGGCGCTGCGCCCACGGAGCAGGCAGTGGACAACATTTGGCAAGCAGTTTTCGTCGTTCTAAGACCTGGAGCGAATCCAACGCGTTTGATTTGTGGCGGCGCGGCGGCGGTGGAGGACAATCAATTCAGCATCAACAACAAAACCCTCCATACGGTGCTTCAGCAGTGTCAAAGCTCAAAGATCGCTTCAAATGATAAACGATACATATTTGAGCTCGGATTCGGCTATTCAGGAGTGATGCAAAGAGGACGAGAGAGATTCCATTGGAGATCTCATCCTTCGCCGTATGATATGGGCTGCGATACATATGAGGTAAGAATCAAATTTTTGGTTTAGAGATTGCTTTAGGGATTTATGTTTTATGTTTGTTTGTTTCGTTGTTTACAGTACATCAAAATACATCAATATCAAAGGCTGTAATGACAACATTTTGGACATCATGCAGATTTCGAAGATATCGATTTTGGAATTTCTTGGTTATCAAGTTCAATTTTAGGATTCAAATTATCGAAAGCAAAAATTTTCTTTCGAACCCGTTTATGTGTTGTGAATTAGAATAAATAAAAAAGTATCATTAAGGTTCAGAATTGAAACAATTATCGTCCCTTCATTAATTGGATAATTTGTTATGCCAGAGGATCTGATTTCATCGAGATGGAAAAATCGAATGGGAACTCTTTCGAGCTCGTTCAGAATGTGGATGCATCAGATCATTGTACTTCCTGCAAGGGCAATCCCGCGACAAATGAATGGATCTCATATGTACAAACGGTTAGTAATATTAATGTTGGAAATAAAATCCTAATATAATTCCTAATAAGGAATCGTATGAGGACAACTTGGAGAGTAGGATAAAAAAGGCACACATATGAGACAAAACAATTTCTTTGTTCTCTTACGCGGAGACCGAGGACCACTTTTTCTCTTTCATTCTCACGTACAATCTACAAGCCAATGGGAAATTTAATTTCTTTCTTTCTCCGGTGGTAATTGATACATCACATACATATACATATTTATAGATATGATTCACATCCTCACAATACACCATATCACACATACATCATATTCTATCCAAACTCTAGACACTTCAATTTGAATAGACACCTATTTATTACAAGATACATCTCCCTTAATTAATCTAAATACTTCTAATAATTATCCTGCCCATTAATTAAATATAATATTATTAATTAATTTATAAAACATTAAATTTAATACTCCCCCTTAATGCTTTTACTCGTCATTCCCATCGATGTTCGAAAGCGAACAAACTTCTCGATCGGAAGTGCCTTGGTGAAAATATCTGCCAATTGATTTTCGGATTTTACATGCTTGACCACGAGTTCGTCATCTCCAACCACCTCTCGAATAAAGTGATGTCGTAGCTTGATATGCTTGGTTCGACTATGGAAGACGGAATCCCTTGACATGGATATCGCGGATTGATTATCGCAAAAAAGAACCGTTGCTGTTTCTCCCCCATGTCTTCTAACATCTTTTTCAACCATTCGATTTGTCTCGCGGCTTCATTTCCGACACGTATTCCACCTCCGTCGTAGAAAGCGCGACTCGTTCTTGCTTCTTCCAGGTCCATGAAAATATACCCGATCCGAGAGTAAATGCGTAACCGGATGTGCTTCGCATTGTCATCCACACTACCGGCCCAATCGCTATCACAAAATCCAACCAATTCTAGTTTCGCTTTCTCATTCTTCTCATACATAAGTCCAAAATCTTTGGTACCTTGTATGTATCGCAACAACCTCTTTGCAACTCCAAAGTGTAATTTACTCGGATTACTCATGAACCGAGATAACAAACCCGCTCCATACATAATGTCGGGTCTTGTAACGACAAGATATAATAGGCTACCAACTAAGCTTCTATAGATCGATTCATCGGCATCACCACTTCTATCTTCTTTCATCATCTTTTCATTCACCAAAATCGGTATCGTCACCCAATTACAATTCTCCATTTTAAATTTAGCGAGAATATTTTGGGCATACTTCATTTGCGAAATAAAAACTCCATCTTTTCTTTGATTAATCTCGATACCCAAAAAGTAATGAAGTAACCCCAAATCATTCATCTCGTATTTCTTCAACATATCCTCCATGAATTCTCGCACCATCTTTTCGTCACTACCGGTCACAATTAAATCATCGACATAAAGAGAAACGATAATCATACCGATTTTGCCTTGCTTGATATAAAGGGTTGGTTCACTCGGACTTCTTTTAAATCCTTTTTCGGTGAAGTAAGAATCGATATTGCTATACCATGTACGGGATGCTTGTTTCAGCTCATACAAAGCCTTCTTTAATTTGTACACCTTGTTGTCGTCTTCGTCAACCAGAAATCCTTGCGGTTGCTCCACGTAGATCTCTTCTTTCAACACACCATTTAGAAAAGAAGATTTCACATCGAGTTGGTATAGTTTCCAACCTTTATGCGCCGCCAATGCAATCAATAATCGAATCGTCTCGTGTCTTGCCACCGGCTCAAACGTCTCTTGATAGTCGGTACCGGGTTGTTGAGAGTAACCTTTTGCAACTAGTCTCGCCTTGTGTTTTTGAACCGATCCATCCGGATTTCTTTTCGTCTTATAGATCCGCTTCAACCCGATTACACCTTTCTCATCCGGTTTCTCGACTAACTCACACGTTTCATTTTTCTCGATCATCTTTATTTCTTCTTCCATCGCTTTTATCCATACTTCTTCTTGAACCTCTTGCTCGAAACATGCCGGTTCTACGACACAAAAATTACAATTCATATAAATATCACTCAATCTTCTCATTTTTACCGGTGTTGGTTTTCGTGTTGAGGGACTTGACGCGATATTTGTCGGGGGAGATCGCGGTATTTCTTCTTCTTCTTCACTTTCGTCTTAATCATCATTTTTCTCAACTCGCGGCTCGGGTTGTTTTTCTTCTACTACAACGGGGACATCATCAACTCCTTTTCCTTTCCAATTCCACTTATCTTTTTCATTGAAAATCACATCGCGGCTCGTTATTAATTTATTTCTTTTCAAACTAAAGAGTCTATAACCCTTTGATTGTGAGTTATAACCCACGAAGATACACTTTTCTCCTTTTTCTTCAAGTTTGTGTCTCATCTCTTTCGAAACATGCGAGTAGCAAATAGATCCAAATATTCGCAAGTGATTGACCGATGGTTTTCTGCCACCGGACCATACTTCAAACGGCGTTTTATCTTTCACCGCTTTTGTCCGACATCGATTTAACAAATAAACCGAGGTACTCGCTGCCTCGGCCCAAAAATTAGTCGGAAGTCCCTTCTCATTCAACATCGCTCGTGACATCTCAACGATTGTCCGATTATTCCTTTCGGCAACACCATTTTGCTCAGACGTATATCCAACCGTCAATTGTCTTTCTAAGCCAATATCTTCACAAAATTTGTCGAACTCTTTAGAGTTGTATTCGCCGCCTCGATCACTTCATAATTTCTTGATGAAGCATCTGCTTTGCCTCTCAACCATCCTTTGAAACTTCTTGAAGATAGAAAACGCATCGGATTTTTGTTTAATGAAATAAATCCAGCACATCCTCGAGTAATCGTCTATGAAGATAATGAAATATCGGTTACCGCCTTGTGAAGGTGTCTTCATCGGACCACAAACATGGGTATGCACTAGCTCCAACGGTTTTGTCGCCCTCCATGCATTTTCTTTCGGAAATGATTCTCGATGTATTTTGCCGAGAGCACACGCCTCACACACACCATCCTTCTCTTCAATATTCGGTAAACCGTAGACCATATTTTTCTTACTCAAGAACTTCAAACTCCCAAAATTCACATGGCCGAGCCTTTTATGCCACAACCACGACACATCTTCCGCACTGGCTGCCAAAGCGACAAGTTTCGATGTTTTAAGAGTTAGAGGAAAATTTTCGCCTTCTCAAAAATTCTGCAACAATCGCCTTCGAAATGAACCGTGTGTCCATTCTCTACCAATTGCCCAACACTCAACAAATTTTGTGCCAACTCCGGAACAAACATCACATCTCGAATGAACATCCGACCTTTCTTCGACTCAATCGCAATCGTTCCATTTCCTTTAGATCGAACAACCGCACCATTTCCCATGGTAATTTGAGTAGTCGCCGTCTTGTCGATTTCGCTAAAGATCGATTCGATTCCGGTCATATGGTTGCTACACCCGCTATCGACGTACCACACATCATTCTTCTTCTCAAAGGCTGCTTGACACACGTAGAAAATATTTTCGTTGTCGATTTTCTCTTCGTTATAGTTGGCTTGTTCATTTGCTTTAACTCGGCAATCCTTTTTTATATGGCCGGACTTCTTGCAATTGTAACATTGAGGCTTTCCTTTATTCCAACAATATTTTTCGGCATGAGTCGAACTTTTGCACACACCGCATCATCTCTCTTGGTTATTTTGGTAATTACTTCTACCTCCTCCTCTTCCAAATCTTCCTCGACCTCGACCTCTACCGTTTTGACCACCACGAAATGATTCTTCCTTCACCGTATTTTGGTTTGATGATTCGGTTACGGCATTTTTTGATTGGAACGAACTCTCCAAAGATTGCTCGGTATCTCGATTTAATCGTTGTTCGTGCCTCTTTAAAGAACCCATCAAGTCGTGCACACTAAGAGTCGCTAGGTCTTTGGTTTCTTCGATAATAGACGCCATATTGTTGTATTTTGAAGAAAGGCTAATTAGTATTTTTTCGCAAACCGATTTATCGGTCAAATTTTCGCCAAAACCTTTTATTTGGTTTACCACTTCCAGTATATTGGAGAAAAAATCTTTGAGCGTATCGTTCTCTTTCATCTTCATGTTTTGGAATTCCCTCTTAAGCGTCAAAACTTTAACCGTCCTCACTATTTCGTTTTCTTGAAATTCTCGTTGCAAAATCTCCCATGCTTCCTTCGAAGTTTTAGCCCTAATTATTCGCGGAAATAATTTATCCGAAATTACTTGTTGAATCAAGTATAAGGCTTTTGCGTCTTTCTTCTTATTTGTTTTCAACGCATCGGCGGTTTCTCCTTCTTTTGCCGTGTCCACTCATTCTTCTACTATTTCCCATAGATCTTGCGCTTTCAAAAGAGTCTTCATTTTAATACTCAAATAATCGTAATTTTCGCCATCGAAAATAAGTTGCGAAACTCGTGGGAGCCCGAAAACACCGTCTTGGTTTGTCATGACTTTCTCCTTCTCCAAACTTCGTCAAACTCACTCTCGCAAACACTCGCAAACAACCGTGGCTCTGATACCAATTTGTTGGAAATAAGACTGGATTTTATTTATTTTGTGGATTGAAAAAGAGTAGTGGATTAAATCTTGGGGATCAATATGAGAATGGAATAAACAATTCAAACACAATAATACACACGGAGAGAGAGGAGTCAACAGAGTTTCTGCCTTTTCCTTTTTTATCTCACGCACACACACACAGGAGAGAGTTGGGCAAAGATTTTTATTATATTATCTATTAATCACGCTACAATACATACGAGATATTTGTAGTATTCAACCTACATCCCCTAAACACAATCTTTCAAACATACATCCTAATCTATTTATTCTGCCCCTCAATTAAATATAATATAATTAATTAATATATTAAAGCATTAATTTTAATATGAAGAAACTATTGGAGGATTTCGATATAAGATAGAGAGAGCTCTCAAGCTAGAAACAAAAAAATACTATGAAAATACCGGTACCGGTAACGGTTACGTTCCTTCCAGCGTTAGTCCAGGTAAACTTGCAAACAACCCTTGAAATTTTTAAAATTGCAGAAAAGCCCTTCTCAAAATTGGAAATATCACATATACCCCTACAAGATAAAATAATATATATTTTTATTATACCCTCCTTTTCTTCTATCCTTCGATATGTGAAATTTTAAGGTTTTGTAAGGGCATGCGTTACTATAGTATTTTTTGTAGAGGGAAAATATGATATTTTTGTTGGGAATTCACCCGATCCCGGGCCCGCGCAGTGGATATGAAGGCCCGGTCCGGTTCCCTAAATCCAAGATCACGCAATGACTTCAAGGGTATGATGCAATAGAAGGATAGACGATTACCAGCGTGAAATTGATCACGCGCGACGGGTTGATCACTCGCATCCTTCTCTTCCTTCGGTGTCACGTTGGTGACTAGTCCGTGCGTCCCATACCACACGTCTCCCACCGTCTTGACACGCCTCCGGCAGATTTTGTTCCTCCGAATCGATCACAACCGAAAGAGCCCCATATGTTGCTCCTCTACTTGTATCCACCTTGACTCGTAAGACGTCGGTCGCGGGTGCAACTGCCTAGACGAAGCACCGGCGAACTTGCTTGATTAGATCGATTCTCTACACCGAGAAAAACTCCTTTTTCTCGGTCTTTCTCTCTTCACACCCTTTCACTCTTGAAAGATAACTCTCTATTTCTGGATAATTCTATTGATTAGAATCAATTGGACTGAATAATCTGGTCAAGAAGTCTAGAGAGAGAGAGAGAAACATCCTATTTATATATCACATAGGATAAGGATGGGCCAAAAAGGATGTATATCTCATATACATCTTTTCAGACAGAAAACTACAGATACCCTTTCAGTATTCTGTCGAAACGAAAATGTTAATTCCTTCCAACCGACTTTGAACATTCACGAAAGTTGTAGATAATAGTATTATCTTTCCAACCCAATTTGGCCTGGTCTAATTGGAGTTCGGATGTAAAAGTTACGGCGGTTTTACTAACTATATGTCAAACCGTCGCACCCTTTCGGTATTCCATTAGAACGACACTGATACTTCGCTCAAATGAAAAACATTACAACATGAAAGTTCTGGATAATCTCATTATCTATCTAACCCAATTTGAACCATTCAAATTGGAGTTTCGTACGAAAAGTTATGCCAGTTTTACTAAAACGGCTTAAACTGAATTTTCTGGTGTTCTTAATAAAAAACCGTTTCTTATCAATTTAACCATGTATATCATATATACATATGTGCATCTAATATACACATTATTTATGCCCACGAACGCGTACATTCGTTTATCCTTATGTACACTTTTACGGTTGATCCGAAATTGTTTTTCCTTCAGTCTCCCACTCAATTTCAGATCTACCTAAAAGGTATTCATGCATATCCAATATGCACAATTTTAGAGAATATAGGTCGCGTATCAAATACCAAGCTACGCAAATCTTATGTGCCAATTTTATAATCAAGTTCGACTTAGTACGACTCGTTGTGTGACCATGTAGGTTCGGTTAACGATGGCAGTAGGTTGTTTCCAAAGCACTACAAGCCCATGAGCGGAATCTGGTCACTCCATCATGGTTACCCATGTTAACACGAAGAATGATTGTGATTATTGTGCCTATCTCGAATAGCGGCTATTAGTTCTCTTGTTAGCGATATCCGTTAATCATAAGGCATGGTGGTAGTCATCCTTATATTTTGATTAACTATACTTATTCCTCGTTTCCGAACTGATTTAACAATTTCAATCGATATTAACCGTTAATATCATTGACTACGGCCGTAGTTTTCGTTTATCAATTCATCGAGTGGCCAAAGAGATATCTCTTCCTTTCGGAATAAACAATTCCTATCTTGGAGACTCACATTGAATTCCGTGTTTCCGACAATACCCAATGATGACCGTTTTAACTCCCTGTTACGGTGAGCATAAGGTCATATCAAAGCATTGTGTTACGCACGTAACGCAATCAATGGTCCCCTCAAGTATGAAGAACCTAATATCCTACTCGTCGCAAGTCCATCTATAATGACTAAACCATGTCATGGTCTCGCGGCTTCGGTCATATCCAATATATGTCACCTAGCATATATCTACGTTCCCGATTCGACAAACACCTTTGTCCTATGATTAGCAAAACATAATCATCTCCTCGGCTAACGTACTAGTGTACATGTTCAGTCTATTATCTGATAATGTAAATGCTTCACTCTTAAGCAAATTGAATCATGACTAGGGATGTTTAGAAATGAAACTTTAAGTGTGACGGTTTCGCTGCACATAATCCTCAATTATGTCGACGTCCACACAAGTTCAAATCAGGGTTCATGTAATCAAATTACACAACCCGCACACAGTTTTCATATAAGGAAAATGCATATTAATTTAAGTAAACAAAAATTTTAAAGGGATGCATTCATATGGACTAAGTATTTGGGTGATACAACGTTTACCTATGGGTATCTCCATACCCATAACCTGCGAGGACTATCGTATTAGATAACTACACTCTACTCTCTTCTTCCTCCTCTAGGTATCTCATACCCATAGTCATCGCATGACAGTCACGCGCGACTAGAGAGAGCAGTTTTGTAAACGGGTCCGCACGTTGCCGCTAGTGTTAATCTTCGTAAGGTTTGGAACATTTCCATATACCTATGATCACATCTTTTCATAAAATTTCACGGATCAAATGAAATTTTCTGAGTATTGGCTAGAAGTGGTTGTGACCTCGACATTTTGGCTTGTATTATTGCGTCTCACGCAATCCAAAACCATAAATCCGATAACTCGTGACTACTCGAGTTTGGTCATGTATCCTTGATCCATACCGCTTCCTTTTGCGATTCATAACCACAATATACTCGCCTCCGTAAATATAATCATTAATTATTGGTCATGTGGAACCTTTCCACATAACCATGTTTTCGTTTAAGCAAATCATGTACACACTTTGTGATCGAAAGTCGTGCTACATATTTGGACGTGCCATATTTGGAAACTGTTGTTGTTATAACTCTTTATAACCAACACGTCCTCCACACCATTATAGATAAAATAAAATTTTGAATTCTTTCGCAAAGTATTCAAGGATAAACTTCACCGTTATCAATACAAATCACGATGAGTCTAAATATACATAACCATTATGTATATATATGTATAACCATTATACATTCACAGGAGTTAGTCTCATGTAATCTCATTACATTCAAACTCGTGTGATTCCCTTGGATTTTATTGACGGTGAATTAGACGCTTTATGTGTACGACGTATAGCCACATATATGTCATGGCAGATATAATAGATCTTGACATCAAATGTAAAGCATCATATTATTACTTTTCGCCCTGCTTGATGTCGCACATCGAGCCGTAAAAAATTTCTGCCATTCGACATTTCGATGTTACTCCTCCAAGGAATTATATGTTGAAAACCATTTTCAACGTTATGTCGATATACGTGCTATAATCTAGAACGAGGAACTTCTTAGATCTATCCTATAGATCTTCACGCTTAATTCATAAGCGGTCTCGCCTAAATCCTTTGTCGTTACAAGAAATATAACGCGGCTCCCACTAACCTTCATGTATACACAAAGTTTCCATTCGTTTCAACAATGTTATAACAGTTTATAACTTCGTCAAAACGAATATTCCAATTACGAGAAGATTTTTCTAATCCATCATATGGATCATTAAAGCGTGCATATCCTATCCCCGATTCTTATGAATTGACAAAACCGTAAGGTTGTGTCAAGTACACATCCTTTCATAAAATTTCTGTCAAGAAATTCGGTTTTGACATCCATTTTTCCACATCACATAGTCATAATACGCGACAATGGAAAGCAGAATTTGAGAATGTGAAAGCATGGCAACATGCGAAAACGTTTCTTCATAGTCCCACTACGAATTACTTGAAACTCTTCGCTACGAGCCTCGCTTTGCATATATGCAAATTTCTATTCATGTAGGTTCTTCACCTTGAAAACCCATTCACATTTCACGGGTCTAACCCTGAAAGTAATGAAATCAAGTTCTAAACTCGATAATTTACACGGATTGAATCTCAGATTTCATGACACCATGTCATGTGGAATCAACTTTTCATAGCATCCTTGTAGGATATCGAATCATCATATGATTTCGATCTATCATCATTAGCCACGATAAATCCGTATTTATCGGCTTATGATATAGCCTACTTGATCTATGAAAAATTCCTTTGTGTGTTCGACTCGTATTCATCAACTCTTGATGAAGTCGTGTCAACTTTCATCGGTACAATGTTCATTTTCAGATCTCGAACTCTTTCGAGATTTATTCTACTCCCACTAACCCGCATAGAGATAAGCGACATCAAGTTCCAAACTTGTGCGCATCATGTCCTCCTCCAAGAAGGCATCTCTTCGAGCCACGAAATTCTCATTTTCGTCGGGATGTTAGACCTAATACCCTTCAGTTTCCTTAAGGATATATCATAAACAAACAATTTTCAGATTTGGAATTGAGTTTAATCGAAACAAATTTCGAAATTTACTTACATCCTCAAATCTTGTACAAATGACAACTTCGGAACCATTCCGATCCATATCTCATATGGCGTCTCTTGTACCGATTAGAAGGTTTATGGTTCATATCATATATGCAACCATTCATTAGTGCCGCTGTCCCTAGGGCGTACCCCAAAACATTTTTGGGAGATCCGTTTGATTTATCATTTATCGAACCATGTCTAACATGCGTTCATTTCCTCTTTTCGGACACATCTCAATGTTCCGAAATGAAGATAATCGTGAAACGATTCCACAATCATGAATGATAATCAATACTTATAACTCAAATATCGCCTCTTCGATTCTATCGAAGTGCGTAGCTCAAATACTCGCCTTCTTGATCTTAAAAAAGGGCTTTGATTTTCTTGCTTAGTCGATTTTGTATTTCGTTTTTGAAACTTTTTGAACCTTTCAAAAGTCTCCATTTCGGCATGCATTAAATAGATATTACCGTATCTATTTTAACCGTCCGTCAACGTACAAAATACTGATAGCCTCCTCTTGCCTCGGAACTTATCGGAACATTTACATCAAAATGTAATTTCCAATAATTTGTTGGATCTTTCTCCAACCTTTGGAGAATGATGCCCTTTGTCGTCTTGCTTAATAAATAAGTATCGCATTAATCAATCGAATCTAATTCGAACGATTCTAGCAATCCATCATATGGAATCTAGATACGCGTATCTCGTTTATATGGCCATGACGACAATGCCAAAAGAAACAATCAACTTCTAGGTTTAATCCTCCTCGGATTTCACCGTTCTTTGAGTCATTATTTTGGACAACTCCTTGTCCGAACTTTCTATTTGGAAAAACATTTTTCCCAAAATACCCTTAGACATTTATTTCTTCCGATCCCGCCCTTGAATTACAAGGACATCCACGCATCTCAATGCATTGGATTCCTCGGATACTCCGAGTATCTCCTATTCAAATTTACATCGCATCTCATGCAATTCCGGGATTGACTTATCTATCGAATGCATATGATATTCGGTCACGAAGATCAAATCTCATACCATCAACACACGAGTGTTAATCAAAGACCCATTCGGCGTCTCAAAATTAACCTACTCTTTGAGCCGCATCAAACCATTCAACGCGCTCTAGCTTTTGAAACTATTTCATGAGCGTTGTGTTTTACTTTCGTATGCACCCGAATTCTCAAAACAATTTTGAAAAATTCACGTCTATACATGCCACCACAAGGCACGTAATATCGTTCGATTCTTTCTTAAAGTTTATCGAACCCGGCTTTCTCTAAAGCCAAAGCCTCGAGCCCTGAATGTACCATTTACGTGTCCAACACGTTCCTTTAAGTCTAAGAACTATTCTTTGACTATCAAGGTTAATTACGGTAATTCCGGCCCAAAAGTCATCTATCATATCGATCTCATCGATATATTTGGTGTTGCTTGAAAATATAATTCTAAACGGATGATAAAGATTAAACTCCTAACTGTGCGTACTTAATCTATATGCTTATATGATAATTATATGACAGTGTTAATTTATCGAATCGATAACCCTCATACCAATACGGGACTCCAAGTCCATAACACTCAAGACCCATATTTTCGTTCCTCCCACAAGTGACTTTAGCCTATCGGGTGGGATCCCGTTATTTAGGTAGGATGAATATCCAATCGTATCCAATACGACTCTTGAACCTTTATAGAATTTCGGTGATGGATCGTATCATATACAATCCCAATTCCATGTGTGCATTCTATCTATGCCCCGAACTCCAATCCGATTGGCCTGGACGGTTAAGTCACAACCATATCCAACGTATCGTTCAAATAAGCTACTAGTGAGTCGACTTTAGCCTGAGCTTCACAAGTCCTGATTTAACGCTTGCCACCCTTTCGATAGTTACAATATCACGTGCCCGACTTTAGCCTGAACCCACGTGAAACGTAACACCAAACTCGATAGTTGTGGACATGGAAGGCATTTCCACGACTTAAATATTATGAGGGATCATGACTTTCATGTTTCTAAATTCGTGACATAATCATATTACATCACTATCACAAGATTTTATAAATGCATATAATTTAATTAGGTAAATTAATTATTCTAAATAATAAATTATCTAATATGATAGTATGTTCGATGCCGATCGTATCGATATAAAGAACTCAAAATTCCGAGCTTCGTAGCCAAAGTTATCGCGAAAACAAAATCAGCATCCAGAAGGGGGTCCGTTATAACGGACTGCCCCATCCGTTGTAACGCAGGGGCCCAAGGGGCGCGAGAAAACCTCGCCCGGGACGCGTCCGGGGCGCCAAAAACTGCCCCCGGGGCGGCATAAACTCTGATTTTCTGCAGATTTCGCCGTTTCTTCCGTTTTCGCTCGTTTCCAAAACGATAAATCATGAAACTTTTTCACGATCATTCCTAGATACTCTCAATCAACTAGAAGGATAGACGATTACCAGCGTGAAATTGATCACGCGCGACGGGTTGATCACTCGCATCCTTTTCTTCCTTCGGTGTCACGTTGGTGACTAGCCCGTGCGTCCCATACCACACGTCTCCCGCCGTCTTGACACGCCTCCGGCAGATTTTGTTCCTCCGAATCGATCACAACCGAAAGAGCCCCATATGTTGCTCCTCTACTTGTATCCACCTTGACTCGTAAGACGTCGGTCGCGGGTGCAACTGCCTAGACGAAGCACCGGCGAACTTGATTGATTAGATCGATTCTCTACAACGAGAAAAACTCCTTTTTCTCGGTCTTTCTCTCTTCACACCCTTTCACTCTTGAAAGATAACTCTCTATTTCTGGATAATTCTATTGATTAGAATCAATTGGACTGAATAATCTGGTCAAGAAGTCTAGAGAGAGAGAGAGAAAGATCCTATTTATATATCATATATGATAAGGATGGGCCAAAAGGGATGTATATCTCATATACATCTTTTCAGACATAAAACTACAGACATCCTTTCAGTATTCTGTCGAAACGAAAATGTTAAATCATTCCAACCGACTTTGAACATTCACGAAAGTTGTAGATAATCGTATTATCTTTCCAACCCAATTTGGCCTGGTCCAATTGGAGTTCGGATGTGAAAGGTACGGCGGTTTTACTAACTGTATGTCAAAACGTCGCACCCTTTCGGTATTCCATTAGAACGATACTGATACTTCCCTCAAATAAACAACATTACAACATGACAGTTCTGGATAATCTCATTATCTATCTAACCCAATGTGAATATTCAAATTGGAGTTTCCTACTGAAAGTTATGCCAGTTTTACTAAAAACCGTTTCTTATCAATTTAACCATGTATATCCTATATACATATGTGCATCTAGTATACATATTATTTATGCCCACGAACGCGTACGTTCGTTTATCCTTATGTACACTTTTACGGTTGATCCGAAACTGTATTTCCTTCAATTTTGGAATGATATATAGGCCAATAGAGGAGCAAAAAAAGGTGATTTATTTCGAGAAAATTTTGGTCCCGCCTATGAAAAAGGTGATTCATTTCGAGCAAATTTAATTGTTTACTTTGGAGAGAATTGATATATTTCATGAATATAGTTTGGTTAATTTTTTTGTGTTGGTGTTGACAGATATAACAGGGAATAAGTCAAAAGTTGGGAGATTTCGGGCGGTTTCGGGCTAAACCCATCGGGTTTCGGGTTAATATGACACACGAAATAAATATGACACACGAGATGAATATGACACACAAGATGAATATGACTAACAAAAAGAAAATACAAATTGAGCAATATGACACACGAAATAATTAATAATTATAGCACAAATACAAATTAAGAATTATGACACGAAATAATTAATAATTATAGCACAAATACAAATTAAGAATTATGACACGAAATAATTAAGAATTTGGAAAACATAAAGAAACAACAATACCAATATTTGCCACGATACAAATACAAATTTCATGCGTACATATAAATTACAATGCAAATACAAGGTACGAATAGATTATGAAATTTCATGCGTACATATAAATTACAATGCATGATTCACGATTCCAATTTGAAAAAAAAAACAACAATAATAACAATATCAGCCTCAATACCAACAAGAAACAACAATGCCATTATTGGTCGCAATACAAATACCAAGCTCCGACAAAGATGTAAATCACAATACAAAAGCGTAACAGAAATATGAAAAGTACGAATACCATTATATACAGATACAAACAAGTTCACAAATAAAATTATAAACATAAGTATCAAATTTAAATAAAAAATTGCAAAATATAAATTACGAGACACAAAATAAGAATGCGAATATACAAGACGACAACAAAAAAGAATAAACATACCAACCAAAAAAAGAAGAAGAATACAAATAAAAAAACAAACATGGACAAAAAACAAAATAGGGAACTTCAATAATGTAATCATACAAACATGGAGAAAACAAAATAAAATAGCGAACTTCAATAATATAATCAAACAAACATGAAGACAACAAAATAAAATAGAGAACTTCAATAATATAATCAGCTAAATACAAAATAAAAATATACATGCAAATAATATCAATAGCATATAAAGCGCAAAATGAAAGGCCAAAACAAAACATTATTACAGATGATAAAAAAAGAAAAGAGTACCAAACGCAAATACATAATACCAATGCCAACCCAAATAAACAATACAAATATTAATATGAAAGCCAAAATGTACCAATGAAGTGGTATGCTGACATTAAAATTAGGGGAGCACATCAAACAAAAAAAAGCAGATGAATATTCAACTAAAAAACATAAATGGCGAAACAAAAATCCGAATAAAGAATCATACACTGAATACAATAACGAAATACAAACACCATGTACATACACAAAAAAGAACTTGAAAAAAAACACAGAAAAGAAAATAATGCCAAAATCAAATAAAATACAATCCAATAACCAAATATACTACCAAATTAATTAATAAACTAAAAAAAGATATATTCAAACCCCAATGTAATTATGCAAATGAAATAAGCACACCAATATCGACACGAACAAACCCGCGCAATAGCGCGGGGGCGATACTAGTAATATTAAAAGAAGAAAATAAAAATAAAATAAGCCGAAGCAGAGCGAGGCTACCATCTAGTTGTAGTTCATCCCAAGTATGTGCCGACATGTCAACACTAGCCACAATTATTTAAAAAAGATAAATACTTCATAAAAAAATATTATTGTGAATCTGTAATTAATTACCAATAAATTTTCTTATAAATTAAAAAAAAATACCTGCACCCATAGCTTTTTGTCATGGGCTTCGTCCAAACTATCTTCTTCCTCCGTGCTCGAAACATTTTGAACCACATTTGCACGGATATCAATGACGATGGACTCATTGGTTGTGCCTGCAGAGAAGCGAGCATCGAAATATAAATCTTGAAAAAGAAATCAATAATAGTGAAAAATACCTGATTAACTGTCAAAAGAAGAATTTCGTTAGTGGGTTGTGTGCGGGCACGAGAGATTAGATTGTATAAAGTTGAATGAAGAATTACAAAGTCCCTGTAACAAAATAATAATAATTATATTAGGGCAGTACAATTACAGGTCTAGTTAAAGATTTAGAAACAAAAAGGTATATAAGAGATGGAGGATTATCTATCTTTTCTTTCTTACTAGAAGAGGAATTGGGGATGGAGTTCATGGCCTCAACAATTGTCCAATTCTTCATAGTTCTTATGTATTCTCAAATCTCAAACCTCAATAGGTAAGTGAAGTGATGATGACCCTCAGCTATCTAAAAACGGAGCTAAATGATAAATTTGTCCAAACAACACAAAATTGATATGTAAATTTAGTGGAGAACTATTTTTTTTTGAGAAAAGTGGAGAACTATGAGCCCGCAATCAGATCTGCTTCGATTAGCTGATTCATCGTCTTGAATATTTCTAAATCAATTCAAACTAAGTAACTAACCAACGAAGATTCATCGAAAAACTGGCCATGGCGATTTGGGAGTGAAAGGATGTGAGCTCTTCAAGCTAAAAAGCGAGTGGAGTGGGACTGAGATGAATCGTATTTTTCTTTGCTATTTGCGAGTCAAAACAATTACTCATGAAGTAGGATCTGGGCCGAGTTATAAGGCCCATGATCAATTTACTTTTTAATCCTTAGAAACAACATGTAAATAAACTCATTTATTTATATAAAAAAAAAAAAAAAATTCAGAAGGGGGATCTTTAAGCCCTCTCTGAATCTCTTCAAAACTAACCAACGAAGAAGAGAGAAAAACGCAATTCTGGTGAGAGGTGAACAATCTAGGGGAAAGCAAAAGGCAGTAGCCTGTATTGGTAGAGTAGAGCTGTAAATACGAAGAAGAACGAACGAATATTGTCCAAGCCTTCACCGCCATACGAGCCTTGTTTGGATGGGAAATTGTGATTTGTGATATATAATTGGTGATCATTATGCTGCGAATGATGATCAGGATCTCTGGTTATTAAGATTTCTCATCAACATGATTCGTGGTCATCAAGATCAGCGATTATCATGATTTGTGATCGTCATGATATGAGATCATCATGATTTATTGTCATTGTGATATGTGATCATCATGATATATATTTTTTGATATATGATCATCCTGATATGATGATCGTGATTTCGATCATCCTGATATGATGATCATGATTTTGATCATCCTGATCTGATGATCATGATTTTTGATCATCCTGATCGTGATTTTTGATCATCCTGATCTGATGATCGTGATATTGATCATCCTGATCTGATGATCTCGTGATTTTTATTGGTTTTATTTATCACAAGACCTGATGATGATGATTTCGGACATGATGATATCATAATCACTATTTTGATCACATGATCTGATGATAATCTGCATCATGATGGTACGGATGATCGTGATTGCAACATGATGATATTTTATTTGATCATTGTTTCTTCATCATGATGGTGATTTGATGATCATCGTGATCATGATTATTATCGTATCATCTTATGGTCATCTTTATATTTATTATATTATCGCCATAATCATGATCGTTGTTTCTCCTTCACTCTCCCATCTTTCGATCCTTCGTTCTTCGTCTCCGATAATTTCGGTCAAGGTAGTTGGGAAGAGATGTCGACGGCAGCGGTTGAGATGGTGGTGCAATGGTCGATTCCAAATAAGTGAAAGTGAAGGAACAATGAACATTCGTGAAAAAGAAGAAGAAGAAACAGTAGCAGCAGCATCAGGATACCAAACGCGAGGAAGGAAGCCCATGATATGATGAAATGCACAATTCAACTCTAGGCATGTTATTTCCGTTTCAATCAAGTTCAAACAAATATTTAATTATTTACACTAGTTCTACAACCTGGGAGCCTCACATCATCGCGCCAAGAGAGAGAAAACCCGCATCAAATTAGCACAAAATGCAAGTTGTGTGCTTTCTGTTAATTTGGATTAAAAAGGCCAAATCTCCCAATTCTAGTTCCATGGCTACATTCCTCTCGTCAAGACGAGCGATTTTGATATAAAAATCGCCCCATTTGGTGAAAAGAATACAAAGTTACAAGAGTTTTAACATAACAGTATTACCATTTTCTCCAGTTGTTATCTGTATTTTATAATTAATTGATTAAATAACGAAGCAGTTTTATTCTTAAATTATACGCCTCAAATCCACAGGAGGCGGTCTCTCCTCCTTCATTTCTTCTCGTAAAAAAGATCGTTTTCAACTCGCAAAATCATGCTATAATCTTTATATTTAATAATTCATGATGAAATTACAATAAAGTGTGCCGTCTGTTAATTCGGGTTAAAAAGACCGAATCTCCCAAATCGAGTCACATGACTGCATTTCTCTCGTCGAGGCGAGCGATTTTGATATAAATATCGTGCCATTTGGTGAAAAGATTACAGAGTTACAAGAGTTTTAACATAACAACAATACCATTTTCTCCAGTTGTTATCTGCATTTTACAATTAATTGGTTAAATAATGAAGAATTTTTATCCTTAACTTATACGCCTGAAATCCACTGGAGGCGGTCTCTCCTCCTTCATTTCTTCTCGCAAAATAGGTCGTTTTCAACTCGCAAAATCATGTTATAATCTTCATATTTAATAATTCATGATGAAATTACAATAAAGTGTGCCTTCTATTAGTTCGGGTTAAAAAGACCGAATCTCCCAAATCGAGTCGCATGGCTTCATTTCTCTCGTCGAGACGAGCGATTTTGATATTAAGATCGTGCCATTCGGTGAAAGGATTACAAAGTGACATGAGTTTTAACATAACGACATTACCATTTTCTCCAGTTGTTATCTGAATTTTACAATGAATTGGTCTAATAACGAAGAATTTTTATTCTTAAATTATACGCCCAAAATCCACTGGAGGCGGTCTCCCCTCCTTCATTTCTTCTCGCAAAATAGGTCATTTTCAACTCGCAAAATCATGCTATATTCTTCATATTTAATAATTCATGATGAAATTACAATCAAGTGTGCTTTATGTTAATTCGGGTTAAAAAGACCAAATCTCCCAAATCCAATAACGTGGCTGCATTTCTCTCGTCGATTTTTATATAAAGATCGTGCCGTTTTGTGAAAGAAAGGATGAGAAAGTAACATGATTTTAACATAACGGTATGACCATATTCTCCAGCTCACCCTATTACTATTATCTGAATTTTACAATTAATTGGTTAAACAACGAAGAACTTTTATCATTAAATTATACGTTTGAAATCCACTAGAGGTGGTCTCTCGTCCTTCATTTCTTCCCGCAAAATAAGTCGTTTTCAACTCGCAAAATCATGCTATAATCTTCACAACTAATAATTCGTGATGAAATTGCAATAAAGTGTTCTTTCTGTTAATTCGGGTTAAAAAGAGCAAATCTCCCAAATCCAGTCACGTTGCTGCATTTATCTCGTCGAGGCGAGCGATTTTGATATAAATATCGTGCCATTTGGTGAAAGGATTATAAAGTTACATTACTAACATAACGACATTACCATTTTCTCCAGTTGTTGTCTGCATTTTATAATTAATTGATTAAATAACGAAGAACTTTTATCATTGAATTATACGCTTGAAATCCACTGGAGGTGGTCTCTCCTCCTTCATTTCTTCTCGAAAATAGGTCGTTTTCAACTTGTAAAATCATGCTATAATCTTCACAATTAATAATTCGAGATGAAATTACAATAAAGTGTTCTTTCTGCTAATTCGGGTTAAAATGAATTTATTTCCCAAATCCAATCGCCTAGCTGCATTTCTCTCGTCGAGACGAGCGATTTTGATATAAAGATCACGCCATTTGGTGAAAGAAAAGATGATAAAGTTACAAGAATTCTAACATAACAGTATTACCATTTTGTCCAGTTCACCCTATTACTAATGTCTGCATTTTACAATTAATTGATTAAATAACGAAGAACTTTTATGCTTATATTAAATGTCAGAAATCCAGTAGTGGCGGTCTCTCCTTCTTCATTTCTTCTCGCAAAATAGCTCGTTTACAACTTGCAAAATCATGTTATGATCTTCAGCTTTAATAATTCATGATGAAATTACAATAATGTGTTCTTTCTTTTAATTCGGGTTAAAAAGATAAAATCTCCCAAATCCAATTGCGTGGCTGCATTTCTCTCGCCGAGACGAGCGATTTTGATATAAAGATCGTGCCATTTGGTGAAAGAAAGGATAAGAAAGTTACAAGAGTTTTAACATAACAATATGACCATATTCTCCAGCTAACCCTATTACTGTTATTTGCATTTTACAATTAATTGATTAAATAACGAAGAACTTTTATCATTAAATTATATACTTGAAATCCACTGGAGGCATTATCTCCTCCTTCATTTCTTCTCACAAAATAAGTCATTTTCAACTCGCAAAATCATGCTATAATCTTCATATTTAAGAATTCATGACGAAATTACAATAAAGTGTGCTTTCTATTAATTCGGGTTAAAAAGACCAAATCTCCGAAATCAATTCATGTGGTGCATTTCTCTCGCCGAGACGAGTGATTTTGATATAAAAATCGTCCCATTTCGTGAAAGAAAAGATGAAAAAATTACAAGGATTTTAACATAACGGTAATACCATTTTCTCCAGTTCACCCTATTACTAATCTCTGCATTTTACAATTAATTGATTAAATAACAAATAACTTTTATATTAAAATTTTATGCCTGAAATTCACTGGAGGCGGTCTCTCCTCCTTCATTTTTCTCGCAAAATAGGTCGTTTTCAACTTGCAAAATCATGCTATAATCTTCATAATTAATAATTCATGATGAAATTACAATAAAGCGCGCTTTCTGTTAATTCCGGTTAAAAAGACCAAATCTCCCAAATCCAATCGCGTGGCTGCATTTCTCTCATCAGGACGAGCAATTTTGATACAAAGATCGCGCCATTTGGTGAAAGAAAGGATGAGAAAGTTACAAGGATTTTAACATAACGACATTTGCATTTTGTCCAGTCCACCAAATTACTAATCTTTGCATTTTACAATTAATTGATTAAATAATGAAGAACTTTTATCCTTAAATTATGAGCCTGAAATCCACTAGTGGCGATATCTCTTCCTTCATTTCTTCTCGCAAAATAGGTCGTTTTCAACTCGCAAAATCATGCTATTATCTTCATAATTAATAATTCATGATGAAATTACAATAAAGTGTGCTTTTTGTTAATTCGGGTTTAAAAGACCAAATCTCCCAAATCCAATCATGTGGCTGCTTTTCTCTCGTCGAGGACGAGTGCTTTTGATATAAAGATCTTGCCATTTGGTTAAAGAAAGGATGAGAAAGTTACAAGGGTTTCAACAACGGCATTACCATTTTCTCTAGTTCACCCTATTACTAATCTCTGGATTTTATTATTAATTGGTCAAATAATGAAGAACTTTTATCCTTAAATTATACGCTTGAAATCCACTGGAGGCGGTCTATCCTCTTTCATTTCATCTCTTAAAATAGGTCGTTTCCAACTTGCAAAATCGTGTTATAATCTTCATATTAAATAATTCCTGATGAAATTACAAAAAAAAGTGTGCTTTCAGTTAATTCGGTCAAAAAGAACAAATCTCCCAAATCCAATTGCGTGGCTGCATTCCTCTCGTGGAGGCCAGCAATTTTTAGTGCCATTTGATGAAAGGATTACAAAGTTACATGAGTTTTAACATAACGGCATTACCATTTTCTCTCGTTGTTATCTGAAGGAAATACAGTTTCGGATCAACCGTAAAAATGTACACAAGAATAAACGAATGTAAGCGTACATTCATGGTCATATCTTTCAGTAGGAAAATCCAATTTGAATGGTTCAAATTGGATTAGATAGATAATAAGATTATCTACAACCTTCATGTAGAAATATATTTCATATGATCGAAGTATCAGTGTCGTTTTGATGAAATATCGAAAGGATGCAACAGCATGACATACAGTTAGTAAAACAGTCATAACTTTTGCATACGAACTCCAATTGGGCCATGCCAAATTGGTTGGTTAGATAATAAGATTATCTACAACTTTCGTGTAGGTTGATTGTCTGTCAGAAGAATTTACCAATTTCGTATGGACAGAATACTGAACAGGTTCATGCAGTTTTCTGTGTGAAGGAGTGTATATTGGATATACATGTGTTTTGGCCAATCCTAATCCTATATGATATAAATAGGATAATTCTCTGTCATCTCTTAGCACTTAATTCAGTTGAATTATTGGTATTATTCAGAATATACCAGAAATATAGAGAGACATCTTTCTAGTGAGTGAAAGGGTGTAAAGAGAGAGAACTGAGAAAAGGAATTTTCCGGCATAGAGAATCAACCAACCAATCAAGCAAGTTCGCCGGTGCAGCGTCTAGGCAGTTGCACCCGTGACCGACGAACTCCGACTCACGGTGGATACAAGTAGAGGAGCGACACTTGCGGCTTTTTGGTTGTGATCAACCCGAAGGAGAGAGAGGACGGTCAACGAGCGGTGAAAGACGCGTGGTGTGGGACGCGCGGATTGTCACCAACGTGACAGGAGAAAGAAGACTAGTAATCAACCCTTCGTGTGCAATCAATTTTGCACTAGTATGAATCTAATCTTCTTATTTGCATCGTACCCTTCGAAGTCATGGCGTGATCTTGGATTAAGTGAACCGGAACGGGCCTACATATCCGCTGCGCGGGCCCGGGGACGGAAAAAATTGCCAACATTATCTGCATTTTACAATTAATTGGTTAAAAAATGAAGAACTTTTATCCTTAAGTTATACGCCTGAATTCCACTGAAGGCGGTCTCTCCACCTTCATTTCTTCTCACAAAACAGGTCATTTTCAACTTGCAAAATCATGTTATAATCTTCATATTTAATAATTCCATTCAAAATTACAATAAAGTGTGCTTTTGGTTAATTCAGGTTAAAAAGAGCAAATCTCACAAATGCAGTCATGTGTTTGCATTCCTCTCATCGAGGCGAGCGGTTTTGATATAAAGATCGTGTCATTTGGTGAAAGGATTACTAAGTTACATGAGTTTTAACATAGCGGCATTACCATTTTCTCTAGTTGTTATCTGCATTTTAAAATTAATTGGTTAAATAAAGAAGAACTTTTATCATTAAATGATACGCTTGAAATCCACTGGAGACGGCCTCTCCTCCTTCGTTTCTTCTCACAAAATAGGTCGTTTTGAACTTGCAAAATCATGCTATAATCTTCATAATGAATAATTCGTGATGAAACTACAATAAAGTGTGCTTTCTGTTAATTCGGGTTAAAAAGACGAAATCTCTCAAATCCAATCGCGTGGCTGCATCTCTCTCGTCGAGACAAGCGATTTTGATATAAAGATCGCGCCATTTGGTGAAAGAAAGGATGAGAAAGTTATAAGGGTTTTAACATAACGGCATTACCATTTTCTCCAGTTCACCCTATTACTAATCTCTGCATTTTACAATTAATTGATTAAATAACGAAGAACTTTTATCCTTAAATTATATGCCTGAAATCCACTACTGGCGGTCTATCCTTCTTTATTTCTTCTCGCAATATAAGTCGTTTCAACTCGCATAATCATGTTATAATCTTCATATTTAATAATTCATGATGAATTTACAATAAAGTGTGCTTTATGTCAATTTGACTGAAAAAGAACAAATGTCCCAAATCCAATTGCGTGGCTGCATTTCTCTCGTCGAGACGAGCGATTTTGATATAAAGATCTTGCCATTTGGTGAAAGAAAGGATGAGAAAATTACATGGGGTTTCACATAACATCATGACCATATTCTCCAACTAACCCTATTACTCTTATCTGCATTTTACAATTAATTGGTTAAATAACGAAGAACTTTTATCATTAAATTACACGTGAAATCCACCGGAGACGGTCTCTCCTCCTTCATTTTTTTTTATTGCAAAATAGGTCATTTTCAACTCATAAAATCATACTATAATATTCATAATTAATAATTCATGATGAAATTACAATAAAGTGTGATGTATGTTAATTCGAGTTAAAAAGACCAAATCTCCCAAATCCAATCCGTTGGCTGCATTTCTCTCGTCGAGACGAGCGATTTTGATATAAACATCGCGCCATTTGATGAAAGAAAGGATGAGAAACTTACAAGGGTTTTAACATAATGGCATTACCATGTTCTCCAGTTTATTACTAATCTCCGCATTTTACAATTAATTGGTTAAATGACGAAGAACTTTTATCCTTAAATTATACGCCTGAAACTCACTGGAGGCGGTATATCCTCCTTCATTTCTTTTCGTAAAATAGGTCGTTTTCAACTCGCAAAATCGTGTTATAATCTTCATAATTAATAATTCATGGTGAAATTACAATAAAGTATGCTTTTTGTTAAATCAATTCAAACAATTTGTAAAACAAATGTTAAAATTGAAGTGCAACACAAGAAAAAAACTCAATTTTCATGTCATACTCAAAATAGTCCGGAATTGAAGACTAACACACACAAATTTCAATTTTTTCAAAAATTTCTCAAAAATGCAAAAAACTGAAGTCCAACACCATCAAAAAATTCCATGAAGATATTTTTGAAAAGAATGTTAAAATTGAAGTGTAACACATGAAAAAAACTCAATTTTCATGTCATAGTCAAAATACTCCGTAATTGAAGACTAACACACACAAATTTCAATTTTTTCAAAAATTTCATAAAAATGCAAAAAAATGAAGTCTAACACCTTCAAAAAATTCGATGAAGATATTTTTTAAAAGAATGTTAAAATTGAAGTGTAACACAAGAAAAACCCTCAATTTTCATGTCACACTCAAAATACTCCGTAATTGAAGACTAACACACTCAAATTTAAATTTTTTCAAAAATTTCTCAAAAATGAAAAAATTGAAGTCTAACACCTTAAAAAAATTCAATGAAGATATTTTTTAAATGAATGTTAAAATTGAAGTGTAACACAAGAAAAAAAACTAAATTTTCATGTCATACTCAAAATACTCCGTAATTGAAGACTAAAACCCACACATTTTAATTTTTTAAGAAATTTCTTAAGAATGCAAAAAACAGAAGTCTAACACCTTCAATAAATTCAATGAAGATATTTTTTAAAAGAATGTTAAAGTTGAAGTGTAACACAAGAAAAACCCTCAATTTTCATGTCATACTCAAAATACTCCGTAATTGAAGACTAACACACACAATTTTCAATTTTTTCAAAATTTTCTTAAAAATGCGAAAAACTGAAGTCTAACACGTTCAAAAAATGCAAAAAACTGAAGTCCAACACCATCAAAAAATTCCATGAAGATATTTTTGAAAAGAATGTTAAAATTGAAGTGTAACACATGAAAAAAACTCAATTTTCATGTCATAGTCAAAATACTCCGTAATTGAAGACTAACACACACAAATTTCAATTTTTTCAAAAATTTCATAAAAAAGCAAAAAAATGAAGTCTAACACCTTATTCAATGAAGTTATTTTTTAACAGAATGTTAAAATTGAAGTGTAACACAAGAAAAAAATTAAATTTTCATGTCATACTCAAAATACTCCGTAATTGAAGACTAACACACAAAAATTTCATTTTTTTCAAAAATTTCTCAAAAATGCAAAAAATGAAGTCTAACACCTTCAATAAATTCAATGAAGATATTTTTTAAATGAATGTTAAAATTGAAGTGTAACACAAGAAAAAAAATCATTTTTCATGTCATACTCAAATACTCCGTAATTGAAGACTAACACCGACAAATTTCATTTTTTTCAAAAATTTCTTAAAAATGCAAAAAACTAAAGTCTAACACCTTCAAAAAATTCAATGAAGATATTTTTTAAAAGAATGTTAAAATTGAAGTGTAACACAAGAAAAACCCTCAATTTTCATGTCATACTCAAAATACTCCGTAATTGAAGACTAACACACACAAATTTCAATTTTTTCAAAATTTTCTTAAAAATGCAAAAAACGGATGTCGAACATCTTCAAAAAATTCAATGAAGTTATTTTTGAAAAGAATGTTAATATTGAAGTGTAACACAAGCAAAATACTCAATTTTCATGTCATACTCAAAATACTCCGCAATTGAAGACTAACGCACACAAATTTCAATTTTTTTCAAAAATTTCTCAAAAATGCCATAAATGAAGTGCAACACCTTCAAAATATTCAATGAAGTTATTTTTTAGAATAATGTTAATATTGAAGTGTAACATAAGCAAAATACTCAATTTTCATGTCATACTCATAATACTCGGCAATTGAAGACTAACGCACACAAATTTCAATTTATTCAAAAATTTCTCAAAAATGCAAAAAATGAAGTCTAACACCTTCAATAAATTCAATGAAGATATTTTTGTATAGAATGTTAAAATTGAAGTGTAACACAAGAAAAAACCTCAATTTTCATGTCATACTCGAAATACTCCGTAATTGAAGACTAACACACACAAATTTCAATTTTTTCAAAATTTTCTTTAAAATGCAAAAAACGGAAGTCTAACATCTTCAAAAAATTCAATGAAGTTATTTTTTAAAAGAATGTTAATATTGAAGTGTAACATAAGCAAAATACTCAATTTTCATGTCATGCTCAAAATACTCCGCAATTGAAGACTAACGCACATAAATTTCAATTTTCTCAAAAATTTCTCAAAAATGCAAAAAATGAAGTCCAACACCTTCAAAATATTCAATGAAGATATTTTTTAAAGTAATGTTAAAATTGAAGTATAACACAAGAAAAAAACTAGATTTTCATGTCATACTCAAATACTCCGTAATTGAAGACTAACACCCACAAATTTCAATTTTTTCAAAAATTTCATAAAAATGCAAAAAACTGAAGTCTAACACCTTCAAAAAAATTCAATGAAGATATATTTCACAAGAATGTTAAAATTTTTTTCAAAAATGCAAAAAATGAAGTCTAGCACCTTCAAACAATTCAATGAAGATATTTTTTAAAGGAATGTTAAAATTGAAGTGTAACACAAGAAAAAAACTCAATTTTCATGTCATACTCAAATACTCCGTAATTGAAGACTAACACCCACAAATTTAAATTTTTTCAAAAATTTCATAAAAATGCAAAAAACTGAAGTTTAACACCTTCAAAAAATTCAATGAAGATATTTTTCACCAGAATGTTAAAATTGAAGTGTAACACAAGAAAAACCCACAATTTTCATGTCATACTCAAAATACTCCGTAATTGAAGACTAACACACACAAATTTTAATTTTTTCAAAATTTTCTTCAAAATTCAAAAAACTGAAGTCAAACACCTTCCAAAAATTCAATGAAGATATTTTTTAAAAGAGTCTTAAAATTTAAGTGTAACACAACAAAATAACTCAATTTTCATGTCATACTAAAAATACTCCATAATTGAAGACTAACACACGGATATTTCAATTTTTTCAAAAAATTATTAAAAATGCAAAAAATTAAGTCTAACACCTTCAATAAATTCAATGAAGATATTTTTTAAAAGAATGTTAAAGTTGAAGTGTAACACAAGAAAAACCCTCAATTTTCATGTCATACTCAAAATACTCAGTAATTGAAGACTAACACACACAAATTTTATTTTTTTCAAAATTTTCTTAAAAATTCAAAAAACTGAAGTCTAACACGTTCAAAAAATGCAAAAAACTGAAGTCTTAACACCTTCAATAAATTCAATGAAGTTATTTTTTAACAGAATGTTAAAATTTAAGTGTAACACAAGAAAAAAACTCAATTTTCATGTCATACTCAAAATACTCCGTAATTGAAGACTAACACACACAAATTTCAATTTTTTCAAAAATTTCTCAAAAATGCAAAAAATGAAGTCTAACACCTTCAATAAATTCAATGAAGATATTTTTGAATATAATGTTAAAATTGAAGTCTAACACAAGAAAAAAACTCAATTTTGATGTCATACTCAAAATACTCCGTAATTGAAGACTAACGCACACAAATTTCAAGTTTTTAAAAAATTCAATGAAGATATTTTTTAAAAAAACTAAATTTTCATGTCATATTCAAAATACTACGTAATTGAAGACTAAGACCCACACATTTTAATTTTTTAAAAAATTTCTTAAAAATGCAAAAAAATGAAGTCTAACACCTTCAATAAATTCAATGAAGATATTTTTTAAAAGAATGTTATGATGGGGGATATCCTCAACCCCGGGCCCGCGCAGCGGATATGTAGGCCCGGTTCGATTCCCCGATTCCCGAGATCACGCCACGACTTCGAGGGTACGATGCGAATAGAAGGACAGATTCATACCAGTGCCAAATTGATGGCACACGAAGGGTTGATCGCCGCCTTCTATTTCCTTCGGTGTCACGTTGGTGACTAGCCCGTACGTCCCATACCGCACGTCTCCCACCGTTTCGACACGCCTCGGGTTGTCTTCGTGCGTTCCATGCCCGTATGATTCCACAGCCCGTTACTCGATTACTTCTCCGGTTTGATCACAACGAAGAGCCACATGTGTCGCTCCTCTACCCGTATCCACCGTGAGTCGTAGCACCTCGGTCGCGGATGCACCTGCCTAGACGATGCACCGGCGAACTTGCATGATTGCGTTTCGATTCTCTAGACGGAGAAAATTCTTTTCTCCTTCTCTCTCAATCTCTTCGCACTCTTTCATCAAGTGATTAGAGTCTCTTAATTTCTGGATTAATTCTAAATTAACTCCATTAATTTTCTGGTTGAACTAATCTAATTATTCAACTGGTTGGACTGATGAGAGAGAGAGAAGCATCCTATATATACTCCATAGGATAAGGATGGGCCAAAAGGTATGTATATCTTCTATACACCTTTTCAAACAGAAAACTGCATACACCCTTTCCGTAATCTGTCAGAACGATAATATTAAATCGTTCCAACCGACTTTGAACATTTACGAAAATTGTAGATAATCGAATTATCTTTCCAACCCAATTTGGCCCAGCCCAATTGGATTTCGGACCCGAAAGTTACGGCCGTTGTACTGACTGTATGTCAAACTGTCGCACCCTTTCGGTATTTCATTAGAACGATACTGATACTTCGCTCAAATGAAATATATTACAACATGAAAGTTCTAGATAATCTCATTATCTAACTAACCCAATTTGAACCATTCAAATCGGAGTTTCCTACTGAAAGTTATACCAGTTTTACTAATCTGTTTCGTATGCCCACGAACGCGTACGTTCGTTTGTCCTACGTACCATTTTAGCGATGATCCAAAACTGTATTTCCTTCATGTTAAAGTTGAAGTGTAACACAAGAAAAACCCTCAATTATCATGTCATACTCAAAATACTCCGTAATTGAAGACTAACACACACAAATTTTAATTTTTTGAAAATTTTCTTAAAAATTCAAAAAACTGAAGTCTAACACGTTCAAAAAATGCAAAAAACTGAAGTCTAACACCTTCAATAAATTCAATGAAGTTATTTTTTAACAGAATTTTAAAATTGAAGTGTAACACAAGAAAAAAACTGAATTTTCATGTCATACTCAAAATACTCCGTAATTGAAGAACACACAAATTTTAATTTTTTCAAAAATTTCTCAAAAATGTAAAAAATGAAGTCTCCCCTTCAAAAAATTCAATGAAAATATTTTTTAAATGAATGTTGAAACAGAAGTGTAACACATGAAAAAAACTCAATTTTCATGTCATACTCAAAATACTCCGTAATTGAAGACTAACACACACAAATTTCAATTTTTTCAAAAATTTCTCAAAAATGCAAAAAATGAAGTCTAACACCTTCAATAAATTCAATGAAGATATTTTTGAATATAATGTTAAAATTGAAGTGTAACACAAGAAAAAAACTCAATTTTGATGTCATACTCAAAATACTCCGTAATTGAAGACTAACGCACACAAATTTCAAGTTTTTAAAAAATTTCTAAAAAATGCTAAAAATGAAGTCTAACACCTTCAATAAATTCAATGAAGATATTTTTTAAAAGAATGTTAAAATTGAAGTGTAACACAAGAAAAAAACTCAATTTTCATGTCATACTCAATATACTCCGTAATTGAAGACTAACACACACAAATTTCAACTTTTTCAAAAATTTCTCAAAAATGCAAAAAATGAAGTCTAACATCTTAAAAAAATTCAATGAAGATATTTTTTAAATGAATGTTAAAATTGAAGTGTAACACATGAAAAAAACTCAATTTTCATGTCGTACTCAAAATACTCCGTAATTGAAGATTAACACCCCCAAATTATAATTTTTTCAAAAATTTCATAAAAATGCAAAGAACTGAAGTTTAACACCTTCAAAAAAATTCAATGAAGATATTTCCTAAAAGAATGTTAAAATTGAAGTGTAACACAAGAAAAACCCTCAATTTTCATGTCATACTCAAAATACTCCGTAATTGATGACTAACACACAAAAATTTCAATTTTTTCAAAATTTTCTTAAAAATGCAAAAAACTGAAGTCTAACACCTTCAAAAAATTCAATAAAGTTATTTTTTAGAAGAATGTTAATATTGAAGTGTAACATAAGCAAAATACTCAATTTTAATGTCATACTCAAAATACTCTGCAAATGAAGACTAACGCACACAAATTTTAATTTTTTCAAAAATTTCTCAAAAATGCAAAAAATGAAGTCCAACACCTTCAAAATATTCAAGGAACATATTTTTTAAAAGAATGTTAAAATTGAAGTGTAACACAAGAAAAAAATTAAATTTTCATGTCATACTCAAAATACTCCGTAATTGAAGACTAAAACCCACACATTTCAATTTTTTCAAAAATTTCTTAAAAATGTAAAAAACTGAAGTCTAACACCTTCAAAAAATTCAATGAAGATATTTTTTAAAAGAATATTAAAATTGAAGTGTAACACAAGAAAAACCCACAATTTTCACGTCATACTCAAAATACTCCGTAATTGAAGACTAACACAAACAAATTTCAATTTTTTCAAAATTTTCTTAAAAATGCAAAAAACTAAAGTCTAACACTTTCAAAAAATTCAATGAAATTATTTTTTAGAAGAATGTTAATATTGAAGTGTAACATAAGCAAAATACTAAATTTTCATGTCATACTCAAAATATTCGGCAATTGAAGACCAACGCACCCAAATTTCAATTTATTAAAAAATTTCTCAAAAATGCAAAAAATGAAGTCTGACACCTTCAATAAATGCAATGGAGATATTTTTGAAAAGAATGTTAAAATTGAAGTGTAACACAAGAAAAAAACTCAATTTTGATGTCATACTCAAAATACTCCGTAATTGAGGAGTAACGCACACAAATTTCAATTTTTTAAAAATTTCTCAAAAATGCAAAAAATGAAGTGTAACACCTTCAATAAATTCAATGATAATATTTTTTAAAAGAATGTTAAAATTGAAGTGTAACACAAGAAAAAAACTCAATTTTCATGTCATACTCAAAATACTCCGTAATTGAAGAACACACAAATTTTAATTTTTTCAAAAATTTCTCAAAAATGTAAAAAATGAAGTCTCCCCTTCAAAAAATTCAATGAAAATATTTTTTAAATGAATGTTGAAACAGAAGTGTAACACATGAAAAAAAACTCAATTTTCATGTCATACTCAAAATACTCCGTAATTGAAGATTAACACCCACAAATTTCAATTTTTTCAAAAATTTCATAAAAATGCAAAAAACTGAAGTCATTGTCAGTAGCGAAGAGTCGGCATAGAATCGTTGTAGTTCGTGAGGAAGAGAGGAAAGCTGGGTGGCTCTTGCATTGGGCCAATTCGAATAAACAAGAAGCTTGGGCGTTGGGCCAGCAAGGCCAACAGAAACAAATATTGAGTGACGGGTCGGGTCAGGAGCTTAACGGGCTGCACCCGAACTGGATATCTGCAGTAATGGCTTAAATGAAAGAGGCGAGAATGGTTTTTGCTACCGATATGCTGTTTTTTAGCGAAATAGATAGTTTTTGCCTTTTATAGGATTTCTTATTGCTTATATTATGAGATTAAAGAGAGAGAAAGGGGTATGTTGAAAACCCTAATTTTGGAGTTGTTTTTCCTCTTATTTTCTGAATATTGTTGCTTAAAGCCACTGTATCCAATTTTATTCCGAATTTTCACCAAAATTAGTACAATTTCTCTTGAATTCGCATCTTATTAATCTCAATACATATCCGTCACTCACATCTGAAGATATTTTTTAAAAGAATGTTAAAATTGAAGTGTAACACAAGAAAAACCCTCAATTTTGATGTCATACTCAAAATACTCCGTAATTGATGACTAACACACTCAAATTTCAAATTTTTCAAAATTTTCTTAAAAATGCAAAAAACTGAAATCTAATACCTTCAAAAAATTCAATGAAGTTATTTTTTAGAAGAATTTTAATATTGAAGTGTAACATAAGCAAAATACTCAATTTTAATGTCATACTCAAAATACTCTGCAATTGAAGACTAACGCACACCAATTTCAATTTTTTCAAAAATTTCTCAAAAATGCAAAAAATGAAGTCTAACGTCACCTTCCATAAATTCGATGAAGAAATTTTTGAAAAGAATGTTAAAATTGAAGTGTAACACAAGAAAAAAACTCAATTTTCATGTCATACTCAAAATACTCCGAAAATTGAAGACTAACGCACACAAATTTCAATTTTTTAAAAAATTTCTCAAAAATGCAAAAAATGAAGTCTAACACCTTCAATCAATTCAATGACAATATTTTTTAAAAGAATGTTAAAATTGAAGTGTAACACAAGAAAAAAACTCAATTTTCATGTCATACTCAAAATATTCCGTAATTGAAGACTAATACACACAAATTTCAATTTTTTCAAAAATTTCTCAAAAATACAAAAAATGAAGTCTAACACCTTCAAAAAATTCAATGAAGATATTTTTTAAATGAATGTTAAAATTGAAGAGTAACACATGAAAAAACTCAATTTTCATGTCATACTCAAAATACTCCGTAATTGAAGATCTACACCCACTAATTTCAATTTTTTCAAAAATTTCATAAAAATGCAAAAAACTGAAGTCTAACACCTTCAAAAAAATTCAATGAAGATATTTTTTAAAAGAATGTTAAAATTTAAGTGTAACACAAGGAAAACCCTCAATTTTCATGTCATACTCAAAATACTCCGTAATTGATGACTAACACACTCAAATTTCAATTTTTTCAAAATTTTCTTAAAAATGCAAAAAACTGAAGTCTAACACCTTCAAAAAATCCAATGAAGTTATTTTTTAGAAGAATGTTAATATTGAAGTGTAACATAAGCAAAATACTCAATTTTAATGTCATACTCAAAATACTATGCAACTGAAGAATAAGGCACACAAATTTCAATTTTATAAAAAAATTCTCAAAAATGCAAAAAATGAAGTCTAACGTCACCTTCAATAAATTCAAAGAAGATATTTTTGAAAAGAATGTTAAAATTGAAGTGTAACACAAGAAAAAAACTAAATTTTGATGTCATACTCAAAATACTCCGTAATTGAAGACTAACGCACACAAATTTTAATTTTTTAAAAACTTTCTCAAAAATGCAAAATATGAAGTCTAACACCTTCAATAAATTCAATGAAGTTATTTTTTAACAGAATGTTAAAATTGAAGTGTAACACAAGAAAAAAATTCAATTTTCATGTCCTCAAAATACTCCGTAATTGAAGACTAACACAGACAAATTTCAATTTTTTCAAAAATTTCTCAAAAATGCAAAAAATGAAGTCTAACACCTTCAATAAATTCAATGAAGATATTTTTTAAATGAATGTTAAAATTGAAGTGTAACACAATAAAAAAAATCAATTTTCATGTCATACTCAAATACTCCGTAATTTAAGACTAACACCAACAAATTTCAATTTTTTCAAAAATTTCTCAAAAATGCAAAAAATGAAGTCTAACACCTTCAAAAAATTCAATGAAGATATTTTTTAAAAGAATGTTAAAATTGAAGTGTAACACAAGAAAAACCCTCAATTTTCATGTCATACTCAAATACTCCGTAATTGAAGACTAATACACACAAATTTCAATTTTTTCAAAATTTTCTTAAAAATGCAAAAAACGGAAGTCGAACATCTTCACAAAATTCAATGAAGTTATTTTTTAAAAGTATGTTAATATTGAAGTGTAACATAAGCAAAATACTCAATTTTCATGTCATACTCAAAATACTCCGCAATTGAAGACTAACGCACACAAATTTCAATTTTTTCAAAAATTTCTCAAAAATGCAAAAAATGAAGTCCAACACCTTCAAAATATTGAACGAACATATTTTTTAAAAGAATGTTAAAATTGAAGTGTAACACAAGAAAAAAACTAAATTTTCATGTCATACTCAAAATACTTTGTAATTGAAGACTAAAACCCACACATTTCAATTTTTTCAAAAATTTCTTAAAAATGCAAACAACTTAAGTCTAACAGCTTCAAAAAATTCAATGAATATTTTTTTTAAAAAAATATTAAAATTGAAGTGTAACACAAGAAAAACCCACAATTTTCACGTAATACTCAAAATACGCCGTAATTGAAGACTAACACAAACAAATTTCAATTTTTTCAAAATTTTCTTAAAAATGCAAAAAACTAAAGTCTAACACTTTCAAAAAATTCAATGAAGTTATTTTTTAGAAGGATGTTAATATTGAAGTGTAACATAAGTAAAATACTCAATTTTCATGTCATACTCAAAATATTCGGCAATTGAAGACTAACACACACAAATTTCAATTTATTCAAAAATTTCTCAAAAATGCAAAAAATGAAGTCTAACACCTTCGATAAATTCAATGAAGATATTTTTGAAAAGAATGTTAAAATTGAAGTGTAACACAAGAAAAAAACTCAATTTTGATGTCATACTCAAAATACTCCGTAATTGAAGACTAACGCACACAAATTTCAATTTTTTTTAAAAAAATTCTAAAATGGAAAAAATGAAGGCTAACACCTTCAATAAATTCAATGACAATATTTTTTAAAAGAATGTTAAAATTGAAGTGTAACACAAGAAAAAACTCAATTTTCATGTCATAGTCAAAATATTCCGTAATTGAAGACTAACACAAACAAATTTCAATTTTTTCAAAAATTTCTCAAAAATGCAAAAAATGAAGTCTAACACCTTAAAAAAATTCAATGAAGATATTTTTTAAATGAATGTTAAAATTGAAGAGTAACACATGAAAAAAACTCAATTTTCATGTCATACTCAAAATACTCCGTAATTGAAGACTAACACACACAACTTCAATTTTTTCAAAAATTTCTTAAAAATGCAAAAAACTGAAGTCTAACACCTTCAAAAAATTCATGGAAGATATTTTTTAAAAGAATGTTAAAATTGAAGTGTAACACAAGGAAAACCCTCAATTTTCATGTCATACTCAAAATACTCCGTAATTGATGACTAACACACTCAAATTTCAATTTTTTCAAAATTTTCTTAAAAATGCAAAAAACTGAAGTCTAACACCTTAAAAAAATTCAATGAAGTTAAAAATGAATATGAAACCCTAACTCAAGGTGTTTTCTCAGCTAGTGAATTGGGGAATTTATGGAGGATTAAGTTACCAGCAAAATTATCGGTATTTTATTGGTTATTAATGCAAAACAAAATATTAACACAGGATAACTTAATAAAATGAGGGATGTATATCATAAATAGTTGTTACCTTTGTTGTTCAAATGGAGAATCAGCGAATCACTTGCTAGAAGATTGCAGATTCATCAAAATTCACTGGGATGAGATCACAGTTGAATTTCCCTCTTTGAAGTTGAATTCTTCAGTAAAATCGATGATGATGGATTTAGTAGCTGAGCAATCGAAGGATTTTGAAGAGAATTCACTATTCACAGCTTTCTTCTATTGCTGTTGGAGAGAAAGATGCCGTAGAGCTTTCTCCGACAACAAAAGAGAGGGTAAAAACCTCATCGAGGAGATGGTAACCGATTGGAGGTTCTTGATGAAGAGGAGAGATCGTGTGAGGATGATAGAGGAGGAGGATAGCTGAAGATAGGAGGCGGTGGCCATGTTCTTCTTACTTTATTTCGAGATAAGAGGATAAGTAAGAAAACGAGTCAGGTTAAAAGAGAAGTGTTGCGTGTGTAAGTGATTCAAGAAGTACGAGATGTACACGATGGCTCTAACTGAGATAGAGATGGTGCAGGATGGACCGAAGAATAACCAACAAATTATATTGGGCTTTTTTCATTCATTTGATATTTGTTATGTAATATAGGCCTTTATATTTTTCTCTTACTATTTGTTGACGATGTCCATTGTATTTATACACTCTTTTATCTATTTATTATTTGGAGGGGAGCCTTTGATCCCTCTCCAAAGTTACTCAAAAAAATTAATTCAATGAAGTTATTTTTTAGAAGAATGTTAATATTGAAGTGTAACATAAGCAAAATACTCAATTTTAATGTCATACTCAAAATACTCAGCAACTGAAGACTCACGCACACAAATTTCAATTTTATCAAAAAATTCTCAAAAATGCAAGAAATGAAGTCTAACGTCACCTTCAATAAATTCAATGAAGATATTTTTTCAAAGAATGTTAAAATTGAAGTGTAACACTAGAAAAAAATTAAATTTTCATGTCATACTCAAAATACTCCGTAATTGAAGACTAAATCACACAAATTTCAATTTTTTCAAAAATTTCTTAGAAATGCAAAAAACTGAAGTCTAACACCTTAAAAAAATTCAATGAAGATATATTTTTTAAAAATGTAAAAATAGAAGTGTAACATAAGCAAAATACTCAATTTTGATGTCATACTCAATATACTCCGTAATTGAAGACTAATACACACAAATAAGATTTTTTTTAAAAATTTCTTAAAAAAGCAAAAAACAAAAGTCTAACACCTTCAAAAAATTCAATGAAGATATTTTTATTAAAAATGTAAAAAGAGAAGTTTAACATAAGCAAAGTACTCAATTTTCATGTCATACTCAAAATAATCCGTAATTGAAGACTAACACACATAAATTTCAATTTTTTCAAAAATTTCTTAAAAATGCAAAAAACTGAAGTCTAACACCTTCAAAAAATTCAATGAAGATATTTTTTAAAAGAATGTTAAAATTGAAGTGTAACACAAGAAAAACCCTCAATTTTCATGTCATACTCAAAATACTCCGTAATTGAAGACTAACACACACAAAATTCAATTTTTTCAAAAATATCTTAAAAATGCAAAAAATAATGTCTAACACCTTCTAAAAATACAATGAAGATATTTCTTAAAAGAATATTAAAATTGAAGTGTAACACAAGAAAAAAACTCAATTTTCATGTCATACTCAAAATACTCCGTAATTGAAGACTAACACACACAATTTCAATTTTTTCAAAAATTTCTTAAAAATGCAAAAAACTGAAGTCTAACACCTTCAAAAAATTCAATGAAGATATTTTTTTTAAAAATGTAAAAAGAGAAGTGTAACATAAGCAAAATACTCAATTTTCATGTCATACTCAAAATACTTCGTAATTGAAGACTAACAAACATAAATTTCAATTTTTTCAAAAAGTTCTTAAAAATGGAAAAAACTGAAGTCTAACACCTTCAAAAAATTCAATGAAGATATTTTTTTTAAAAATGTAAAAAGAGAAGTGTAACATAAGAAAAATACTCAATTTTCATGTCATACTCAAAATACTCCGTAATTGAAGACTAACAAACATAAATTTCAATTTTTTCAAAAATTTCTTAAAAATGCAAAAAACTGAAGTTCACCTTCAAAAAATTCAATGAAGATATTTTTTAAAAGAATGTTAAAATTGAAGTGTAACACAAGAAAAACCCTCAATTTTCATGTCATACTCAAAATAATCCGTAATTGAAGACTAACACACACAAAATTCAATTTTTTCAAAAATATCTTAAAAATTCAAAAACTAATGTCTAACACGTTCTAAAAATTCAATGAAGATATTTCTTAAAAGAATATTAAAATTGAAGTGTAACACAAGAAAAAAACTCAATTTTCATGTCATACTCCAAATACTCCGTAATTGAAGAATAACACACACAAATTTCAATTTTTTCAGAATTTTCTTAAAAATGCAAAAAACTGAAGTCTAACACCATCAATAAATTCAATGAAGATATTTTTTAAAAGAATGTTAAAATTGAAGTGTAACACAAGGAAAAAACTCAATTTTCATGTCATACTCAAAATACTCCGTAATTGAAGACTAACACACACATATTTCAATTATTTCAAAAATTTCTTAAAAATGCAAAAAACTGAAGTCTAACACCTTCAAAAAATTCAATGAAGATATTTTTTTTAAAAATGTAAAAAGAGAAGTGTAACATAAGCAAAATACTCAATTTTCATGTCAAACTCAAAATACTCCGTAATTGAAGACTAACACACACATATTTCAATTATTTCAAAAATTTCTCAAAAATGCAAAAAATGAAGTCTAACACCTTCAATAAATTCAATGAAGATATTTTTTAAAAGAATGTTAAAATTGAAGTGTAACACTAGAAAAAAAAATTAAATTTTCATGTCATACTCAAAATACTCCGTAATTGAAGACTAACACACACAAATTTCAATTTTTTCAAAAATTTCTTAGAAATGCAAAAAACTGAAGTCTAACACCTTAAAAAAATTCAATGAAGATATATTTTTTAAAAATGTAAAAATAGAAGTGTAACATAAGCAAAATACTCAATTTTGATGTCATACTCAAAATACTCCGTAATTGAAGACTAACACATACAAATAAGATTTGTTTTAAAAATTTCTTAAAAATGCAAAAAACAGAAGTCTAACACCTTCAAAAAATTCAATGAAGATGTTTTTTTTAAAAATGTAAAAAGAGAAGTTTAACGTAAGCAAAATACTCAATTTTCATGTCATACTCAAAATAATCCGTAATTGAAGACTAACACACATAAATTTCAATTTTTTCAAAAATTTCTTAAAAATGCAAAAAACTGAAGTGTAACACCTTCAAAAAATTCAATGAAGATATTTTTTAAAAGAATGTTAAAATTGAAGTGTAACACAAGAAAAACCCTCAATTTTCATGTCATACTCAAAATAATCCGTAATTGAAGACTAACACATACTCAAAATTTCTTAAAAATGGAAAAAACTGAAGCCTAACACCTTCAAAAAATTCAATGAAGATATATTTTTTAAAAATGTAAAAAGAGAAGTGTAACATAAGCAAAATACTCAATTTTCATGTGATACTCAAAATACTCCGTAATTGAAGACTAACAAACATAAATTTTAATTTTTTCAAAAATTTCTTAAAAATGCAAAAAACTGAAGTCTAACAACTTCAAAAAATTCAATGAAGATATTTTTTAAAAGAATGTTAAAATTGAAGTGTAACACAATAAAAACCCTCAATTTTCATGTCATACTCAAAATAATCCGTAATTGAGGACTAACACACACAAAATTAAATTTTTTCAAAAATATCTTAAAAATGCTAAAAATAATGTCAAACACGTTCTAAAAATTCAATGAAGATATTTCTTAAAAGAATATTAAAATTGAAGTGAAACACAAGAAAAAAACTCAATTTTCATGTCTTATTCCAAATACTCCGTAATGGAAGAAAAACACACACAAATTTCAATTTTTTCAGAATTTTCTTAAAAATGCAAAAAACTGAAGTCTAACACCTTCAAAAAATTCAATGAAGTTATTTTTTAAAAGAATGTTAATATTGAAGTGTAACATAAGAAAAATACTCAATTTTCATGCCAACTCAAAATACTCCGCAATTGAAGACTAACGCACACAAATTTTAATTTTTTCAAAATTTTCTAAAAAATGCAAAAAATGAAGTCTAACACCTTCAAAAAATCCGATGAACATATTTTTTAAAAGAATGTTAAAATTGAACTGTAACACAAGAAAAAAACTCAATTTTAATGTCATACTCAAAATACTCCGTAATTGAAGACTAACACACACAACTTCAATTTTTTTAAAAATTTATTAAAAATGCAAAAAACTGAAGTCTAACACCTTCAAAAAATTCAATGAAGATATTTTTTAAAAGAATGTTAAAATTGAAGTGTAACACAAGAAAAACCCTCAATTTTCATGTCATACTCAAAATACTCCGTAATTGAAGACTAACACACACAAAATTCAATTTTTTAAAAAATATCTTAAAAATGCAAAAAATAATGTCTAACACGTTCTAAAAATTCAATGAAGATATTTCTTAAAAGAATATTAAAATTGAAGTGTAACACAAGAAAAAAACTCAATTTTCATGTCATACTCCAAATACTCCGTAATTGAAGAATAACACACAAAAATTTCAATTTTTTCAGAATTTTCTTAAAAATGCAAAAAACTGAAGTCTCACACCTTCAAAAAATACAATGAAGTTATTTTTCAAAAGAATGTTAATATTGAAGTGTAACATAAGAAAAATACTCAATTTTCATGTCATACTCAAAATACTCCGCAATTGAAGACTAAAGCACACAAATTTCAATTTTTTCAAAATTTTCTCAAAAATGCAAAAAATGAAGTCTAACACCTTCAAAAAATTCGATCAAGATATTTTTTAAAAGAATGTTAAAATTGAACTGTAACACAAGAAAAAAACTCAATTTTCATGTCATACCCAAAATACTCCGTAATTGAAGACTAACACACACAAATTCCAATTTTTTCAAAAATTTCTTAAAGATTCAAAAAACTAAAGTCTAACACCTTCAAAAAATTCAATGAAGATATATTTTTTAAAAATGTAAAAATAGAAGTGTAACATAAGCAAAATACTCAATTTTGATGTCATACTCAAAATACTCCGTAATTGAAGACTAACACATACAAATAAGATTTTTTTTAAAAATTTCTTAAAAATGCAAAAAACAGAAGTCTAACACCTTCAAAAAATTCAATGAAGATATTTTTTTTAAAAATGTAAAAAGAGAAGTTTAACATGAGCAAAATACTCAATTTTCATGTCATACTCAAAATAATCCGTAATTGAAGACTAACACACATAAATTTCAATTTTTTCAAAAATTTCTTAAAAATGCAAAAAACTGAAGTCTAACACCTTCAAAAAATTCAATGAAGATATTTTTTAAAAGAATGTTAAAATTGAAGTGTAACACAAGAAAAACCCTCAATTTTCATGTCATACTCAAAATACTCCGTAATTGAAGACTAACACACACAAAATTCAATTTTTTCAAAAATATCTTAAAAATGCAAAAAATAATGTCTAACACCTTCTAAAAATTCAATGAAGATATTTCTTAAAAGAATATTAAAATTGAAGTGCAACACAAGAAAAAAACTCAATTTTCATGTCATACTCAAAATACTCCGTAACAGAAGACTAACACACACAATTTCAATTTTTTCAAAAATTTCTTAAAAATGCAAAAAACTGAAGTCTAACACCTTCAAAAAATTCAATGAAGATATTTTTTTTAAAAATGTAAAAAGAGAAGTGTAACATAAGTAAAATACTCAATTTTCATGTCATACTAAAAATATTCCGTAATTGAAGACTAACAAACATAAATTTCAATTTTTTCAAAATTTCATAAAAATGGAAAAAACTGAAGTCTAACACCTTCAAAAAATTCAATGAAGATATATTTTTTAAAAATGTAAAAAGAGAAGTGTAACATAAGCAAAATACTCAATTTTCATGTGATACTCAAAATACTCCGTAATTGAAGACTAACACACACAACTTCAATTTTTTCAAAAATTTCTTAAAAATGCAAAAAACTGAAGTCTAACACCTTCAAAAAGTTCAATGAAGATATTTTTTAAAAGAATGTTAAAATTGAAGTGTAACACAAGAAAAACCCTCAATTTTCATGTCATACTCAAAATACTCCGTAATCGAAGACTAACACACACAACTTCAATTTTTTCAAAAATTTCTTAAAAATGCAAAAAATGAAGTCTAACACCTTCAAAAAATTCCATGAAGTTATTTTTTAAAAGAATGTTAATATTGAAGAGTAATATAAGAAAAATACTCAATTTTCATGCCATACTCAAAATACTCCGCAATTGAAGACTAACGCACACAAATTTTAATTTTTTCAAAATTTTCTAAAAAATGCAAAAAATGAAGTCTAACACCTTCAAAAAATCCGATGAACATATTTTTTAAAAGAATGTTAAAATTGAACTGTAACACAAGAAAAAAACTCAATTTTCATGTCATACTCAAAATACTCCGTAATTGAAGACTAACACACACAACTTCAATTTTTTCAAAACTTTCTTAAAAATGCAAAAAACTGAAGTCTAACACCTTCAAAAAATCCAATGAAGATATTTTTTAAAAGAATGTTAAAATTGAAGTGTAACACAAGAAAAACCCTCAATTTTCATGTCATACTCGAAATACTCCGTAATTGAAGACTAACACACACAAAATTCAATTTTTTAAAAAATATCTTAAAAATGCAAAAAATAATGTCTAACACGTTCTAAAAATTCAATGAAGATATTTCTTAAAAGAATATTAAAATTGAAGTGTAACACAAGAAAAAAACTCAATTTTCATGTCATACTCCAAATACTCCGTAATTGAAGAATAACACACACAAATTTCAATTTTTTCAGAATTTTCTTAAAAATGCAAAAAACTGAAGTCTCACACCTTCAAAAAATACAATGAAGTTATTTTTAAAAGAATGCTAATATTGAAGTGTAACATAAGAAAAATACTCAATTTTCATGTCATACTCAAAATACTCCGCAATTGAAGACTAACGCACACAAATTTCAATTTTTTCAAAATTTTCTCAAAAATGCAAAAAATGAAGTCTAACACCTTCAAAAAATTCGATGAAGATATTTTTTAAAAGAATGTTAAAATTGAAGTGTAACACAAGAAAAAAACTCAATTTTCATGTCATACCCAAAATACTCCGTAATTGAAGACTAACACACACAAATTCCAATTTTTTCAAAAATTTCTTAAAGATTCAAAAACTGAAGTCTAACACCTTCAAAAAATTCAATAAAGATATTTTTAAAAGAATGCTAAAATTGAAGTGTAATACAAGAAAAACCCTCAATTTTGATGTCATACTCAAAATAGTCCGTAATTGAAGACTAACACACACAATTTCTATTTTTTCAAAAAATTCATAAAAATGCAAAAAACTGAAGTCTAACACCTTCAAAAAATTCAATGAAGATATTTTTTTTAAAAATGTAAAAAGAGAAGTGTAACATAAGCAAAATACTCAATTTTCATGTCAAACTCAAAATACTCCGTAATTGAAGACTAACACACACAAGATTTAATTTTTTCAAAAATATCTTAAAAATGCAAAAAATAATGTCTAACCCGTTCTAAAAATTCAATGAAGATATTTCTTAAAAGAATATTAAAATTGAAGTGTAACACAAGAAAAAAACTCAATTTTCATGTCATACTCCAAATACTCCGTAATTGAAGAATAACACACACAAATTTCAATTTTTTCAGAATTTTCTTAAAAATGCAAAAAACTGAAGTCTAACACCTTCAAAAAATTCAATGAAGTTATTTTTTAAAAGAATGTTAATATTGAAGTGTAACATAACAAAAATACTCAATTTTCATGTCATACTCAAAATACTCCGCAATTGAAGACTAACGCACACAAATTTCAATTTTTTCAAAATTTTCTCAAAAATGCATAAAATGAAGTCTAACACCTTCAAAAAATTCGATGAAGATATTTTTTAAAAGAATGTTAAAATTGAACCGTAACACAAGAAAAAAACTCAATTTTCATGTCATACTCAAAATACTCCGTAATTGAAGACTAACACACACAAATTTCAATTTTTTAAAAAATTTCTTAAAGATGCAAAAAACTGAAGTCTAACACCTTCAAAAAATTCAATGAAGATATTTTTAAAAGAATGTTAAAATTGAAGTGTAATACAAGAAAAACCCTCAATTTTGATGTCATACTCAAAATACTCCGTAAATGAAGACTAATGCACACAAATTTCAACTTTTTTAAAAATTTCTTAAAAATGCAAAAAACTGAAGTCTAACACCTTCAAAAAATTCAATGAAGTTATTTTTTAAAAGAATGTAAATATTGAAGTGTAATATAAGAAAAGTACTCAATTTTCATGTCATACTCAAAATACTCCGCAATTGAAGACTAACGCACACAAATTTTAATTTTTTCAGAATTTTCTAAAAAATGCAAAAAATGAAGTCTAACACCTTCAAAAAATTTGATGAACATATTTTTTAAAAGAATGTTAAAATTGAACTGTAACACAAGAAAAATACTCAATTTTCATGTCATGCTCAAAATACACCGTAATTGAAGAATAACACACACAATTTCAATTTTTTCAAAAATTTCATAAAAATGCAAAAAACTGAAGTCAAACACCTTCAAAAAATTCGATGAAGATATTTTTTAAAAGAATGTTAAAATTGAACTGTAACACAAGAAAAAAACTCAATTTTCATGTCATACTCAAAATACTCCGTAATTGAAGACTAACACACACAAATTTCAATTTTTTCAAAAATTTCTTAAAGATGCAAAAAACTGAAGTCTAACACCTTCAAAAAATTCAATGAATATATTTTTAAAAGAATGTTAATATTGAAGTGTAATACAAGAAAAACCCTCAATTTTGATGTCATACTCAAAATACTCCGTAAATGAAGAGTAACGCACACAAATTTCAATTTTTTTAAAAATTTCTTAAAAATACAAAAAACTGAAGTCTAACACCTTCAAAAAATTCAATGAAGTTATTTTTTAAAAGAATGTTAATATTGAAGTGTAATATAAGAAAAATACTCAATTTTCATGTCATACTCAAAATACTCCGCAATTGAAGACTAACGCACACAAATTTTAATTTTTTCAGAATTTTCTAAAAAATGCAAAAAATGAAGTCTAACACCTTCAAAAAATTTGATGAACATATTTTTTAAAAGAATGTTAAAATTGAACTGTAACACAAGAAAAATACTCAATTTTCATGTCATGCTCAAAATACACCGTAATTGAAGACTAACACACACAATTTCAATTTTTTCAAAAATTTCATAAAAATGCAAAAAACTGAAGTCTAACACCTTCAAAAAATTCAATGAAGATTTTTTTTAAAAATGTAAAAAGAGAAGTGTAACATAAGCAAAATACTCAATTTTCATGTCAAACTCAAAATACTCCGTAATTGAAGACTAACACACAAAAAATTCAATTTTTCCAAAAATATCTTAAAAATGCAAAAAATAATGTCTAACCCGTTCTAAAAATTCAATAAAGATATTTCTTAAAAGAATATTAAAATTGAAGTGTAACACAAGAAAAAAACTCAATTTTCATGTCATACTCCAAATACTCCGTAATTGAAGAATAACACACACAAATTTCAATTTTTTCAGAATTTTCTTAAAAATGCATAAAACTGAAGTCTAACACCTTCAAAAAATTCAATGAAGTTATTTTTTAAAAGAATGTTAATATTGAAGTGTAACATAACAAAAATACTCAATTTTCATGTCATACTCAAAATACTCCGCAATTGAAGAACGCACACAAATTTCAATTTTTTCAAAATTTTCTCAAAAATGCATAAAATGAAGTCTAACACCTTCAAAAAATTCGATGAAGATATTTTTTAAAAGAATGTTAAAATTGAACTGTAACACAAGAAAAAAACTCAATTTTCATGTCATACTCAAAATACTCCGTAATTGAAGACTAACACACACAAATTTCAATTTTTTCAAAAATTTCTTAAAGATGCAAAAAACTGAAGTCTAACACCTTCAAAAAATTCAATGAAGATATTTTTAAAAGAATGTTAAAATTGAAGTGTAATACAAGAAAAACCCTCAATTTTGATGTCATACTCAAAATACTCCGTAAATGAAGACTAACGCACACAAATTTCAATTTTTTTAAAAATTACTTAAAAATACAAAAAACTGAAGTCTAACACCTTCAAAAAATTCAATGAAGTTATTTTTTAAAAGAATGTTAATATTGAAGTGTAATATAAGAAAAATACTCAATTTTCATGTCATACTCAAAATACTCCGCAATTGAAGACTAACGCACACAAATTTTAATTTTTTCAGAATTTTCTAAAAAATGCAAAAAAAGAAGTCTAACACCTTCAAAAAATTCGATGAACATATTTTTTAAGAGAATGTTAAAATTGAACTGTAACACAAGAAAAATACATAATTTTCATGTCATGCTCAAAATACTCCGTAATTTAAGACTAACACACACAATTTCAATTTTTTCAAAAATTTCATAAAAATGCAAAAAACTGAAGTCTAACACCTTCAAAAAATTCAATGAAGATATTTTTTTTAAAAATGTAAAAAGAGAAGTGTAACATAAGCAAAATACTCAATTTTCATGTCATACTCAAAATACTCCGTAATTGAAGACTAACAAACAGAAATTTTAATTTTTTCAAAACTTTCTTAAAAATGCAAAAAACCGAAGTCTAACACCTTCAAAAAATTCAATGAAGATATTTTTTAAATGAATGTTAAAATTTAAGTGTAACATAAGAAAAATACTCAATTTTCATGTCATACTCAAAATACTCCGCAATTGAAGACTAACGCACACAAATTTCAATTTTTTCAAAATTTTCTCTAAAATGCAAAAAATGAAGTCTAACACCTTCAAAAATTTCGATGAAGATATTTTTTAAAAGAATGTTAAAATTGAACTGTAACACAAGAAAAAAACTCAATTTTCATGTGATACCCAAAATACTCCGTAATTGAAGACTAACGCACACAAATTCCAATTTTTTAAAAAATTTCTTAAAGATTCAAAAAACTGAAGTCTAACACCTTCAAAAAATTCAATAAAGATATTTTTAAAAGAATGTTAAAATTGAAGTGTAATACAAGAAAAACCCTCAATTTTGATGTTATACTCAAAATACTCCTTAATGGAAGACTAACGCACACAAATTTCAATTTTTTTAAAAATTTCTTAAAAATGCAAAAACCTGAAGTCTAACACCTTCAAAAAATTCAATGAAGTTATTTTTTAAAAGAATGTTAATATTGAAGTGTAATATAAGAAAAATACTCAATTTTCATGTCATACTCAAAATACTCCGCAATTGAAGACTAACGCACACAAATTTTAATTTTTTCAGAATTTTCTAAAAAATGCAAAAAATGAAGTCTAACACCTTCAAAAAATTTGATGAACATATTTTTTAAAAGAATGTTAAAATTGAACTGTAACACAAGAAAAATACTAAATTTTCATGTCATGCTCAAAATATACCGTAATTGAAGACTAACACACACAATTTCAATTTTTTCGAAAAATTCATAAAAATGCAAAAATCTGAAGTCTAACACCTTCAAAAAATTCAATGAAGATATTTTTTTTAAAAATGTAAAAAGAGAAGTGTAACATAAGCAAAATACTCAATTTTCATGTCAAACTCAAAATACTCCGTAATGGAAGACTAACACACACAAGATTCAATTTTTTCAAAAATATCTTAAAAATTCAAAAAATAATGTCTAACCCGTTCTAAAAATTCAATGAAGATATTTCTTAAAAGAATATTAAAATTGAAGTGTAACACAAGAAAAAAACTCAATTTTCATGTCATACTCCAAATACTCCGTAATTGAAGAATAACACACACAAATTTCAATTTTTTCAGAATTTTCTTAAAAATGCAAAAAACTGAAGTCTAACACCTTCAAAAAATTCAATGAAGTTATTTTTTAAAAGAATGTTAATATTGAAGTGTAACATAACAAAAATACTCAATTTTCATGTCATACTCAAAATACTCCGCAATTGAAGACTAACGCACACAAATTTCAATTTTTTCAAAATTTTCTCAAAAATGCATAAAATGAAGTCTAACACCTTCAAAAAATTCGATGAAGATATTTTTTAAAAGAATGTTAAAATTGAACCGTAACACAAGAAAAAAACACAATTTTCATGTCATACTCAAAATACTCCGTAAATGAAGACTAACGGACACAAATTTCAATTTTTTTAAAAATTTCTTAAAAATACAAAAAACTGAAGTCTAACACCTTCAAAAAATTGAATGAAGTTATTTTTTAAAAGAATGTTAATTTTGAAGTGTAATATAAGAAAAATACTCAATTTTCATGCCATACTCAAAATACTCCGCAATTGAAGACTAACGCACACAAATTTTAATTTTTTCAGAATTTTCTAAAAAATGCAAAAAATGATGTCTAACACCTTCAAAAAATTTGATGAACATAGTTTTTAAAAGAATGTTAAAATTGAACTGTAACACAAGAAAAATACTTAATTTTCATGTCATGCTCAAAATACACCGTAATTGAAGACTAACACACACAATTTCAATTTTTTCAAAAATTTCATAAAAATGCAAAAAACTAAGGTCTAACACCTTCAAAAAATTCAATGAAGATATTTTTTTTAAAAATGTAAAAAGAGAAGTGTAACATAAGCAAAATACTCAATTTTCATGTCAAACTCAAAATACTCCGTAATTGAAGACTAACACACAAAAAATTCAATTTTTTCAAAAATATCTTAAAAATGCAAAAAATAATGTCTAACCCGTTCTAAAAATTCAATAAAGATATTTCTTAAAAGAATATTAAAATTAAAGTGTAACACAAGAAAAAAACTCAATTTTCATGTCATACTCCAAATACTCCGTAATTGAAGAATAACACACACAAATTTCAATTTTTTCAGAATTTTCTTAAAAATGCATAAAACTGAAGTCTAGCACCTTCAAAAAATTCAATGAAGTTATTTTTTAAAAGAATGTTAATATTGAAGTGTAACATAACAAAAATACTCAATTTTCATGTCATACTCAAAATACTCCGCAATTGAAGACTAACGCACACAAATTTCAATTTTTTCAAAAGTTTCTCAAAAATGCATCAAATGAAGTCTAACACCTTCAAAAAATTCGATGAAGATATTTTTTAAAAGAATGTTAAAATTGAACTGTAACCCAAGAAAATAACTCAATTTTCATGTCATACTCAAAATACTCCGTAATTGAAGACTAACACACACAAATTTCAATTTTTTCAAAAATTTCTTAAAGATGCAAAAAACTGAAGCCTAACACCTTCAAAAAATCAATGAAGATATTTTTAAAAGAATGTTAAAATTGAAGTGTAATACAAGAAAAACCCTCAATTTTGATGTCATACTCAAAATACTCCGTAAATGAAGACTAACGCACACAAATTTCAATTTTTTTAAAAATTACTTAAAAATACAAAAAACTGAAGTCTAACACCTTCAAAAAATTCAATGAAGTTATTTTTTAAAAGAATGTTAATATTGAAGTGTAATATAAGAAAAATACTCAATTTTCATGTCATACTCAAAATACTCCGCAATTGAAGACTAACGCACACAAATTTTAATTTTTTCAGAATTTTCTAAAAAATGCAAAAAATGAAGTCTAACACCTTCAAAAAATTTGATGAACATATTTTTCAAAAGAATGTGAAAATTGAACTGTAACACAAGAAAAATACTCAATTTTCATGTCATGCTCAAAATACACCGTAATTGAAGACTAACACACACAATTTCAATTTTTTCGAAAAATTCATAAAAATGCAAAAAACTGAAGTCTAACACCTTCAAAAAATTCAATGAAGATATTTTTTTTAAAAATGTAAAAAGAGAAGTGTAACATAAGCAAAATACTCAATTTTCATGTCAAACTCAAAATACTCCGTAATGGAAGACTAACACACACAAGATTCAATTTTTTCAAAAATATCTTAAAAATGCAAAAAATAATGTCTAACCCGTTCTAAAAATTCAATGAAGATATTTCTTAAAAGAATATTAAAATTGAAGTGTAACACAAGAAAAAAACTCAATTTTCATGTCATACTCCAAATACTCCGTAATTGAAGAATAACACACACAAATTTCAATTTTTTCAGAATTTTCTTAAAAATGCAAAAAACTGAAGTCTAACACCTTCAAAAAATTCAATGAAGTTATTTTTTAAAAGAATGTTAATATTGAAGTGTATACTTAACAAAAATACTCAATTTTCATGTCATACTCAAAATACTCCGCAATTGAAGACTAACGCACACAAATTTCAATTTTTTCAAAATTTTCTCAAAAATGCATAAAATGAAGTCTAACACCTTCAAAAAATTCGATGAAGATATTTTTTAAAAGAATGTTAAAATTGAACCGTAACACAAGACAAAAACTCAATTTTCATGTCATACTCAAAATACTCCGTAATTGAAGACTAACACACACAAATTTCAATTTTTTCAAAAATTTCTTAAAGATGCAAAAAACTGAAGTATAACACCTTCAAAAAATTCAATGAAGATATTTTTAAAAGAATGTTAAAATTGAAGTGTAATACAAGAAAAACCCTCAATTTTGATGTCATACTCAAAATACTCCGTAAATGAAGACTAACGGACACAAATTTCAATTTTTTTAAAAATTTCTTAAAAATACAAAAAACTGAAGTCTAACACCTTCAAAAAATTCAATAAAGTTATTTTTTAAAAGAATGTTAATATTGAAGTGTAATATAAGAAAAATACTCAATTTTCATGCCATACTCAAAATACTCCGCAATTGAAGACTAACGCACACAAATTTTAATTTTTTCAGAATTTTCTAAAAAATGCAAAAAATGAAGTCTAACACCTTCAAAAAATTCAATGAAGATATTTTTTTTTTAAAATGTAAAAAGAGAAGTGTAACATAAGCAAAATACTAAATTTTCATGTCAAACTCAAAATATTCCGTAATTGAAGACTAACACACAAAAAATTCAATTTTTTCAAAAATATCTTACAAATGCAAAAAATAATGTCTAACCCGTTCTAAAAATTCAATAAAGATATTTCTTAAAAGAATATTAAAATTGAAGTGTAACACAAGAAAAAAACTCAATTTTCATGTCATACTCCAAATACTCCGTAATTGAAGAATAACACACACAAATTTCAATTTTTTCAGATTTTTCTTAAAAATGCATAAAACTGAAGTCTCACACCTTCAAAAAATAAAATGAAGTTATTTTTTTTTAAAATGTAAAAAGAGAAGTGTAACATAAGCAAAATACTAAATTTTCATGTCAAACTCCAAATACTCCGTAATTGAAGACTAACACACAAAAAATTCAATTTTTTCAAAAATATCTTTAAAATGCAAAAAATAATGTCTAACCCGTTCTAAAAATTCAATAAAGATATTTCTTAAAAGAATATTAAAATTGAAGTGTAACACAAGAAAAAAACTCAATTTTCATGTCATACTCCAAATACTCCGTAATTGAAGAATAACACACACAAATTTCAATTTTTTCAGAATTTTCTTAAAAATGCATAAAACTGAGGTCTAACACCTTCAAAAAATTCAATGACGTTATTTTTTAAAAGAATGTTAATATTGAAGTGTAACATAACAAAAATACTCAATTTTCATGTCATACTCAAAATACTCCGCAATTGAAGACTAACGCACACAAATTTCAATTTTTTCAAAAGTTTCTCAAAAATGCATAAAATGAAGTCTAACACCTTCATAAAATTCGATGAAGATATTTTTTAAAAGAATATTAAAATTGAACTGTAACACAAGAAAAAAACTCAATTTTCATGTCATACTCAAAATACTCCGTAATTGAAGACTAACACACACAAATTTCAATTTTTTCAAAAATATCTTAAAGAAGCAAAAAACTGAAGTCTAACACCTTCAAAAAATTCAATGAAGATATTTTTAAAAGAATGTTAAAATTGAAGTGTAATACAAGAAAAACCCTCAATTTTGATGTCATACTCAAAATACTCCGTAAATGAAGACTAACGCACACAAATTTCAATTTTTTTAAAAATTTCTTAAAAATACAAAAAACTGAAGTCTAACACCTTCAAAAAATTCAATGAAGTTATTTTTTAAAAGAATGTTAATATTGAAGTGTAATATAAGAAAAATACTCAATTTTCATGTCATACTCAAAATACTCCGCAATTGAAGACTAACGCACACAAATTTTAATTTTTTCAGAATTTTCTAAAAAATGCAAAAAATGAAGTCTAACAGCTTCAAAAAATTCGATGAACATATTTTTTAAAAGAATGTTAAAATTGAACTGTAACACAAGAAAAATACTCAATTTTCATGTCATGCTCAAAATACTCCGTAATTGAAGACTAACACACACAATTTCAATTTTTTCAAAAATTTCATAAAAATGCAAAAAACTGAAGTCTAACACCTTCAAAAAATTCAATGAAGATATATTTTTTTAAAATGTAAAAAGAGAAGTGTAACATAAGCAAAATACTAAATTTTCATGTCATACTCAAAATACTCCGTAATTGAAGACTAACAAACATAAATTTCAATTTTTTCTAAAATTTCGTAAAAATGCAAAAAACTGAAGTCTAACACCTTCAAAAAATTCAATGAAGATATTTTTAAATAGATTGTTAAAATTGAAGTGTAACACAAGAAAAATCCTCAATTTTCATGTCATACTCATAATACTCCGTAATTGAAGACTAACACACACAAAATTCAATTTTTTCCAAAATATCTTAAAAATGCATAAAATAATGTCTAACACGTTCTAAAAATTCCACGAAGATATTTCTTAAAAGAATATTAAAATTGATTTGTAACACAAGAAAAAAACTCAATTTTCATGTCATACTCCAAATACTCCGTAATTGAAGAATAACACACACAAATTTCAATTTTTTCAGAATTTTCTTAAAAATGCAAAAAACTGAAGTCTAACACCTTCAAAAAATTAATTGAAGTTATTTTTTAAAAGAATGTTAATATTGAAGTGTAACATAAGAAAAATACTCAATTTTCACGTCATACTCAAAATACTCCGCAATTGAAGACTAACGCACACAAATTTCAATTTTTTCAAAATTTTCTCAAAAATGCAAAAAACTGAAGTCTAACACCTTCAAAAAATTCAATGAAGATATTTTTAAAAGAATGTGAAAATTGAAGTGCAACACAAGAAAAATCCTCAATTTTCATGTCATACTCATAATACTCCGTAATTGAAGACTAACACACACAAAATTCAATTTTTTCAATATTTTCTTAAAAATGCAAAAAACTGAAGTCTAACACCTTCAAAAAATTCAATGAAGTTATTTTTTAGAGGAATGTTAATATTGAAGTGTAACATAAGCAAAATACACAATTTTCGTGTCATACTCAAAATACTCCGCAATTGAGGACTAACGCACACAAATTTCAATTTCTTCAAAAATTTCTCAAAAATGCAAAAAATGAAGTCTAACACCTTCAATTAATTCAATGAAGATATTTTTTAAAAGAATGTTAAAATTGAAGTGTAATACAAGAAAAAAACTCAATTTGGATGTGATACTCAAAATACTCCGTAATTGAAGACTAACCCACACAAATTTCAATTTTTTAAAAAATTTCTCAAAAATGCAAAAAACTGAAGTCTAACACCTTCAATAAATTCAATGAAGTTATTTTTTAGAAGAATGTTAAAATTGAAGTGTAATATAAGCCACATACTCAATTTTCCTGTCATACAAAAAATAATCCGCAATTGAAGACTAACGCACACAAATTTTAATTTTTTCAAAAATTTCTCAAAAATGCAAAAAATGAAGTCTAGCACCTTCAAGAAATTCAATGAGTTTATTTTTTAAAAGAATGTTAATTTTGAAGTGTAACACAAGCAAAATACTCAATTGTCATGTCATACACAAAATACTCCGCAATTGAAGACTAACAGACACAAATTTTAATTTTTTCAGAATTTTCTAAAAAATGCAAAAAATGAAGTCTAACACCTTCAAAAAATTCAATGAAGATATTTTTTAAAAGAATGTTAAAATTGAACTGTAACACAAGAAAAACACTCAATTTTCATGTCATACTCAAAATACTCCGTAATTGAAGAATAACACACACAAATTTCAATTTTTTCAGAATTTTCTTAAAAATGCAAAAAACTGAAGTCTAACACCTTCAAAAAATTCAATGAAGTTATTTTTTAAAAGAATGTTAATATTGAAGTGTAACATAAGAAAAATACTCAATTTTCATGTCATACTCAAAATACTCCGTAATTGAAGAATAACACACACAAATTTCAATTTTTCAGAATTTTCTTAAAAATACAAAAAACTGAAGTCTAACACCTTCAAAAAATTCAATGAAGTTATTTTTTAAAAGAATGTTAATATTGAAGTGTAATATAAGAAAAATACTCAATTTTCATGTCATACTCAAAATACTCCGCAATTGAAGACTAACGCACACAAATTTTAATTTTTTCAGAATTTTATAAAAAATGCAAAAAATGATGTCTAACACCTTCAAAAAATTCGATGAACATATTTTTTCAGAGAATGTTAAAATTGAACTGTGACACAAGAAAATTACTCATTTTTCATGTCATGCTCAAAATACTCCGTAATTGAAGACTAACACACACAATTTCAATTTTTTCAAAAATTTCATAAAAATGCAAAAAACTGAAGTCTAACACCTTCAAAAAATTCAATGAAGATATTTTTTTTAAAAATGTAAAAAGAGAAGTGTAACATAAGCAAAATACTCAATTTTCATGTCATACTCAAAATACTCCGTAATTGAAGACTAACAAACATAAATTTCAATTTTTTCAAAAATTTCTTAAAAATGCAAAAAACTGAAGTCTAACACCTTCAAATAATTCAATGAAGATATTTTTTAAAAGAATGTTAAAATTGAAGTGTAACATAAGAAAAATACTAAATTTTCATGTCATACTCAAAATACTCCGCAATTGAAGACTAACGCACTCAAATTTCAATTTTTACAAAATTTTCTCAAAAATGCAAAAAATGAAGTCTAACACCTTCAAAAAATTCGATGAAGATATTTTTTAAAAGAATGTTAAAATTGAACTGTAACACAAGAAAAAAACTCAATTTTCATGTCATACCCAAAATACTCCGTAATTGAAGACTACCACACACAAATTCCATTTTTTTCAAAAATTTCTTAAAGATTAAAAAAACTGAAGTCTAACACCTTCAGAAAATTCAATAAAGATATTTTTAAAAGAATGTTAAAATTGAAGTGTAATACAAGAAAAACCCTCAATTTTGATGTCATACTCAAAATACTCCGTAATTGAAGACTAACGCACACAAATTTCAATTTTTTTAAAAATTTCTTAAAAATGGAAAAAACTGAAGTCTAACACCTTCAAAAAATTCAATGAAGTTATTTTTTAAAAGAATGTTAATATTGAAGTGTAATATAAGAAAAATACTCAATTTTCATGTCATACTCAAAATACTCCGTAATTGAAGACTAACGCACACAAATTTTAATTTTTTCAGAATTTTCTAAAAAATGCAAAAAATGAAGTCTAACACCTTCAAAAAATTTGATGAACATATTTTTTAAAAGAATGTTAAAATTGAACTGTAACATAAGAAAAATACTCTATTTTCATGTCATGCTCAAAATACACCGTAATTGAAGACAAACACACACAATTTCAATTTTTTCAAAAATTTCATAAAAATGCAAAAAACTGAGTCTAACACCTTCAAAAATTTCAATGAACATATTTTTTAAAAGAATATCAAAATTGAATTGTAACACAAGAAAAAAACTGAATTTTCATGTCATACTCAAAATGCTCCGTAATTGAAGACTAAAACCCAGAAATTTCAATTTTTTCAAAACTTTCTCAAAAAAGCAAAAAACTGAAGTCTAACACCTTCAATAAATTCAATGAAGATATTTTTTAACAGAATGTTTAAATTGAAGTGTAATACAAGAAAAACCCTCAATTTTGATGTTATACTCAAAATACTCCGTAATTGAAGACTAACGCACACAAATTTCAATGTTTTTAAAAATTTCTTAAAAATACAAAAAACTGATGTCTAACACCTTCAAAAAATTCAATGAAGATATTTTTTTAAAAATGTAAAAAGAGAAGTGTAACATAAGCAAAATACTCAATTTTCATGTCATACTCAAAATACTCCATAATTGAAGACTAACACACATAAATTTCAATTTTTTCAAAAAATTCATAAAAATGCAAAAAACTGAAGTCTAACACCTTCTAAAAATTCAATGAAGATATTTCTTAAAAGAATATTAAAATTGAACTGTAACACAAGAAAAAACTCAATTTTCATGTCATACTCAAAATACTCCTTAATTGAAGACTAAAACCCACAAATTTCAATTTTTTCAAAATTTTCTCAAAAATGCAAAAAACTGAAGTCTAACACCTTCAAAAAATTCAATGAAGTTATTTTTTAAAAGAGTGTCAATATTGAAGTGTAACATAAGCAAAATACTCAATTTTCATGTCATACTAAAAATACTCCGCAATTGAAGACTAACACACAAAAATTTCTCAAAAATGCAAAAAATTTAGTCTAACACCTTCAAAAATTTCAATGAAGTTATTTTTTAAAAGAATATCAAAATTGAATTGTAACACAAGAAAAAAACTGAATTTTCATGTCATACTCAAAATGCTCCGTAATTGAAGACTAAAACCCAGAAATTTCAATTTTTTCAAAACTTTCTCAAAAAAGCAAAAAACTGAAGTCTAACACATTCAATAAATTCAATGAAGATATTTTTTAACAGAATGTTTAAATTGAAGTGTAATACAAGAAAAACCCTCAATTTTGATGTTATACTCAAAATACTCCGTAATTGAAGACTAACGCACACAAATTTCAATTTTTGTAAAAATTTCTTAAAAATACAAAAAAATGAAGTCTAACACCTTCAAAAAATTCAATGAAGTTATTTTTTAAAAGAATGTTAATATTGAAGTGTAACATAAGAAAGATACTTAATTTTCATGTCATACTGAAAATACTCCGCAATTGAAGACTAACGCACCCAAATTTTAATTTTTTCAGAATTTTCTAAAAAATGCAAAAAATGAAGTCTAACACCTTCAAAAAATTCGATGAACATATTTTTTAAAAGAATGTTAAAATTGAACTGTAACACAAGAAAAAAACTCAATTTTCATGTCATAATCAAAATACTCCGTAATTGAAGACTAACAAACACAAATTTCAATTTTTTCAAAAATTTCTTAAAAATGCAAAAAACTGAAGTCTAACACCTTCAAAAAATTCAATGAAGATATTTTTTTTAAAAATGTAAAAAGAGAAGTGTAACATAAGCAAAATACTCAATTTTCATGTCATACTCAAAATACTCCGTAATTGAAGACTAACACACATAAATTTCAATTTTTTCATAAAATTCATAAAATTGCAAAAAACGGAAGTCCAACACCTTCAAAAAATTCAATGAAGATATTTTTTAAAAGAATGTTAAAATTGAAGTGTCACACAAGAAAAACCCTCAATTTTCATGTCATACTCAAAATACTCCGTAATTGAAGAATAACACACACAAATTTTAATTTTTTCAGAATTTTCTTAAAAATGCAAAAAACTGAAGTCTAACACCTTCAAAAAATTCAATGAAGTTATTTTTTAAAAGAATGTTAATATTGAAGTGTAACATAAGAAAAATACTCAATTTTCATGTCATACTCAAAATACTCCGCAATTGAAGACTAACGCACACAAATTTCAATTTTTTCAAAATTTTCTCAAAAATTCAAAAAATGAAGTCTAACACCTTCAAAAAATTCGATGAACATATTTTTTAAAAGAATGTTAAAATTGAAGTGTAATACAAGAAAAACCCTCAATTTTGATGTTATACTAAAAATACTCCGTAATTGAAGACTAACGCACACAAATTTCAATTTTTTTAAAAATTTCTTAAAAATACAAAAAACTGAAGTCTAACACCTTCAAAAAATTCAATGAAGTTATTTTTTAAAAGAATGTTAATATTGAAGTGTAACATAAGAAAGATACTCAATTTTCATGTCATACTCAAAATACTCCGCAATTGAAGACTAACGCACCCAAATTTTAATTTTTTCAGAATTTTCTAAAAAATGCAAAAAATGAAGTCTAACACCTTCAAAAAATTCGATGAACATATTTTTTAAAAGAATGTTAAAATTGAACTGTAACACAAGAAAAAAACTCAATTTTCATGTCCTAAGCAAAATACTCCGTAATTGAAGACTAACATACACAAATTTCAATTTTTTCAAAAATTTCTTAAAAATGCAAAAAACTAAAGTCTAACACCTTCAAAAAATTCAATGAAGATATTTTTTTAAAAAATGTAAAAAGAGAAGTGTATCATAAGAAAAATACTCAATTTTCATGTCATACTCAAAATACTCCGTAATTGAAGACTAACACACATAAATTTCAATTTTTTCAAAAAATTCATAAAAATGCAAAAAACTGAAGTCTAACACCTTCAAAAACTTCAATGAAGTTATTTTTTAAAAGAATGTTAATATTGAAGTGTAACATAAGAAAAATACTCAATTTTCATGTCACACTCAAAATACTCCGCAATTGAAGACTAATGCACACAAATTTCAATTTTTTCAAAATTTTCTCAAAAATGCAAAAAATGAAGTCTAACACCTTCAAAAAATTCGATGAACATATTTTTTAAAAGAATGTTCAAATTGAACTGTAACACAAGAAAAATACTCAATTTTCATGTCATACTCAAAATACTCCGTAATTGAAGACTAAAACCCACAAATTTCAATTTTTTCAAAAATTTCTCAAAAATGCAAAAAACTGAAGTCTAACACCTTCTAAAAATTCAATGAAGATATTTCTTAAAAGAATATTAAAATTGAAGTGTAACACAAGAAAAAACTCAATTTTCATGTGATAATAAAAATACTCCATAATTGAAGACTAACACACACAAATTTTAATTTTTTCAAAATTTTCTTAAAAATGCAAAAAACTGAAGTCTTACACCTTCAAAAAATTCAATGAAGATATTTTTCGAAAGAATGTTAAAATTGAAGTGTAACACAATAAAAAAAACTCAATTTTCATGTCATACTAAAAATACTCCGTAATTGAAGACTAACACACAAAAATTTCAATTTTTTCAAAATTTTCTTAAAAATGCAAAAAACTGAAGTCTAACACCTCCAAAAAATACAACGAACATTTTTTTTAAAAATTTTAAAAAGAGAAGTGTAACATAAGAAAAATACTCAATTTTCATGTCATATTCAAATACCCCGTAATTGAAGACTAACACACATAAATTTAAATTTTTTCAAAAAATTCTTAAAAATGCAAAAAACTGAAGTATAACACCTTCAAAAACTCAATGAAGATATTTTTTAAAAGAATGTTAGAATTGAATTGTAACACAATAAAATCCCTAAATTTTAATGTCATTCTCAAAATACTCCGTAATTGAAGACTAACACACATAAATTTCAATTGTTTCAAAATTTTCTTAAAAATGCAAAAAACTGAAGTCTAACACCTTCAAAAAATTCAATGAAGTTATTTTTTAAAAGAGTGTCAATATTGAAGTGTAACATAAGCAAAATACTCAATTTTCATGTCATACTAAAAATACTCCGCAATTGTAGAGTAACACACAAAAATTTCAATTTTTTCAAAAATTTCTCAAAAATGCAAAAAATTAAGTCTAACACCTTCAAAAATTTCAATGAACATATTTTTTAAAAGAATATCAAAATTGAATTGTAACACAAGAAAAAAACTGAATTTTCATGTCATACTCAAAATGCTCCGTAATTGAAGACTAAAACCCAGAAATTTCAATTTTTTCAAAACTTTCTCAAAAAAGCAAAAAACTGAAGTCTAACACCTTCAGTAAATTCGATGAAGATATTTTTTAACAGAATGTTTAAATTGAAGTGTAATACAAGAAAAACCCTCAATTTTGATGTTATACTCAAAATACTCCGTAATTGAAGACTAACGCACACAAATTTCAATTTTTTTAAAATTTTCTTAAAAATACAAAAAACTGAAGTCTTAATACCTTCAAAAAATTCAATGAAGTTATTTTTTAAAAGAATGTTAAAATTGAAGTGTAACACAAGAAAAACCCTCAATTTTCATGTCATACTCAAAATACTCCGTAAATGAAGACAAACGCACACAAATTTTAATTTTTTCAGAATTTTGTAAAAAATGCAAAAAATGAAGTCTAACACCTTCAAAAAATTCGATGAACATATTTTTTAAAAGAATGTTAATATTGAAGTGTAACATAAGAAAAATACTCAATTTTCATGTCATACTCAAAATACTCCGCAATTGAAGACTAACGCACACAAATTTCAATTTTTTCAAAATTTTCTCAAAAATGCAAAAAATGAAGCCTAACACCTTCAAAAAATTCGATGAACATATTTTTAAAAAGAATGTTAAAATTGAACCGTAACACAAGAAAAATACTCAATTTTCATGTCATACTCAAAATACTCCGTAATTGAAGACTAAAACCCAAAAATTTAAATTTTTTCAAAAATTTCACAAAAATGCAAACAACTGATGTCTAACACCTTCTAAAAATTCAATGAAGATATTTCTTAAAACAATATTAAAATTGAATTGTAACATAAGCCAAATACTCAATTTTCATGTCATACTCAAAATAATCCGCAATTGAAGACTAACGCACACAAATTTCAATTTTTTCAAAAATTTCTCAAAAATGCAAAAAATGAAGTCTAGCACCTTCAAAAAATTCAATGAATTTATTTTTTAAAAGAATGTTAATTGTGAAGTGTAACACAAGCAAAATACTCAATTTTCATGTCATACTGAAAATACTCCGCAATTGAAGACTAACAGACACAAATTTTAATTTTTTCAGAATTTTCTAAAAAATGCAAAAAATGAAGTCTAACACCTTCAAAAAATTCAATGAAGATATTTTTTAAAAGAATGTTAAAATTGAACTGTAACACAAGAAAAAAACTCAATTTTCATGTCTTACTCAAAATACTCCGTTATTGAAGAATAACACACACAAATTTCAATTTTTTCAGAATTTTCTTAAAAATGCAAAAAACTGAAGTCTAACACCTTCAAAAAATTCAATGAAGTTATTTTTTAAAAGAATGTTAATATTGAAGTGTAACAAAAGAAAAATACTCAATTTTCATGTCATACTCAAAATACTCCGCAATTGAAGACTAACGCACACAAATTTCAATTTTTTCAAAATTTTCTCAAAAATGCAAAAAATGAAGTCTAACACCTTCAAAAAATTCGATGAACATATTTTTTAAAAGAATGTTAAAATTGAATTGTAACACAAGAAAAATACTCAATTTTCATGTCATACTCAAAATACTCCGTAATTGAAGACTAAAACCCACAAATTTCAATTTTTTCAAAAATATCTCAAAAATGCAAAAAACTGAAGTCTAACACCTTCTAAAAATTCAATGAAGATATTTCTTAAAAGAATATTAAAATTGAAGTGTAACACAAGAAAAAACTCAATTTTCATGTCGTACTAAAAATACTCCTTAATTGAAGACTAACACACACAAATTTCAATTTTTTCAAAATTTTCTTAAAAATGCAAAAAACTGAAGTCTAACACCTTCAACAAATTCAATGAAGATATTTTTCAAAAGAATGTTAAAATTGAAGTGTAACACAAGAAAAAAAACTCAATTTTTATGTCATACTCAAAATACTCCGTAATTGAAGACTAACACACACAAATTTCAATTTTTTCAAAATTTTCTTAAAAATGCAAAAAACTGAAGTCTAACACCTCCAAAAAATTCAACGAACATTTTTTTTAAAAAATTTGAAAAGAGAAGTGTAACATAAGAAAAATACTCAATTTTCATGTCATATTCAAATACTCCGTAATTGAAGACTAACACACATAAATTTAAATTTTTTCAAAAATTTCTTAAAAATGCAAAAAACTGAAGTATAACACCTTCAAAAACTCAATGAATATAATTTTTAAAAGAATGTTAGAATTGAATTGTAACACAATAAAATCCCTAAATTTTAATGTCGTTCTCAAAATACTTCGTAATTGAAGACTAACACCCATAAATTTCAATTCTTTCAAAATTTTCTTAAAAATGCAAAAAACTGAAGTCTAACACCTTCAAAAAATTCAATGAAGTTATTTTTTAAAAGAGTGTCAATATTGAAGTGTAACATAAGCAAAATACTCAATTTTCATGTCATACTAAAAATACTCCGCAATTGAAGAGTAACACACAAAAATTTCAATTTTTTCAAAAATTTCTCAAAAATGCAAAAAAACTGAAGTCGAACACCTTTAAAAAATTCAATGAAGATATTTTTTAAAAGAATGTTAAAATTTAAGTGTAACACAAGAAAAAAAACTCAATTTTCATGTCATACTCAAAATACTCCGTAATTGAAGACTAACACACACAAATTTCAATTTTTTGAAAATTTTCTTAAAAATTGAAAAAACTGAAGTCTAACACCTCCAAAAAATTCAATGAACATTTTTTTAAAAAAATGCATAAAGAGAAGTGTAACATAAGAAAAATACTCAATTTAAATGTCATATTCAAATACTCCGTAATTGAAGACTAAGACACATAAATTTAAATTTTTTCAAAAATTTCTTAATAATGTAAAAAACTGAAGTCTAACACCTTCAAAAACTCAATGAAGATATTTTTTAAAAGAATGTTAAAATTGAATTGTAACACAATAAAAACCCTAAATTTTAATGTCATTCTCAAAATAATCCGTAATTGAAGACTAACGCACATAAATTTCAATTTTTTCAAAATTTTCTTAAAAATGCAAAAAACTGAAGTCTAACACCTTCAAAAAATTCAATGAAGTAATTTTTTAAACGAGTGTTATTATTGAAGTGTAACATAAGCAAAATACTCAATTTTCATGTCATACTAAAAATACTCCGCAATTGAAGACTAACACACAAAAATTTCAATTTTTTCAAAACTTTCTTAAAAATGCAAAAAATTAAGTCTAACACCTTCAAAAATTTCAATGAACATATTTTTAAAAAGAATGTCAAAATTGAATTGTAACACAAGAAAAAAGCTGAATTTTCATGTCATACTCAAAATGCTCCGTAATTGAAGACTAAAACCCAGAAATTTCAATTGTTTCAAAATTTTCTCAAAAATGCAAAAAACTGAAGTCTAACACCTTCAATAAATTCAATGAAGATATTTTTTAAAAGAATGTTAAAATTGAAGTATAATACAAGAAAAACCCTCAATTTTGATGTCATACTCAAAATACTCCGTAATCGAAGACTAACGCACACAAATTTCAATTTTTTAAAAAACTTCTTAAAAATGCAAAAAACTGAAGTCGTTACTTCAAAAAATTCAATGAAGTTATTTTTTAAAAGAATGTTAATATTGAAGTGTAACATAAGAAAGATACTCAAATTTCATGTCATACTCAAAATACTCCGCAATTGAGGACTAACGCACACAAATTTTAATTTTTTCAGAATTTTCTAAAAAATGAAAAAAATGAAGTCTGACACCTTCAAAAAATTCGATGAACATATTTTTTAAAAGAATGTTAAAATTGAACTGTAACACAAGAAAAAAACTCAATTTTCAAGTCATACTCAAAATACTCCGTAATTGAAGACTAACATACACAAATTTAAATTTTTTCAAAACATTCTTAAAAATGCAAAAAACTGAAATCTAACACCTTCAAAAAATTCATTAAAGATATTTTTTTTAAAAATGTAAAAAGAGAAGTGTAACATAAGCAAAATACTCAATTTTCATGTCATACTCAAAATACTCCGTAATTGAAGACAAACACACATAAATTTCAATTTTTTCAAAAAATTCTTAAAAATGCAAAAAACTGAAGTCTAACACCTTCAAAAAACTCAATGATGATATTTTTTAAAAGAATGTTAAAATTGAAGTGTAACACAAGAAAAACCCTCAATTTTCATGTCATACTCAAAATACTCCGTAATTGAAGACTAACACACACAAAATTCAATTTTTCAAAAATTTCTCAAAAATGCAAAAAATAATGTCTAACACGTTCTAAAAATTCAATGAAGATATTTCTTGAAAGAATATTAAAATTGAAGTGTAACACAAGAAAAAAACTCAATTTTCATGTCATACCCCAAATACTCCGTAATTGAAGAATAACACACACAAATTTCAATTTTTTCAGAATTTTCTTAAAAATGCAAAAAACTGAAGTCTAACAACTTCAAAAAATTCCATGAAGTTATTTTTTAAAAGAATGTTAATATTGAAGTGTAACATAAGCAAAATACTAAATTTTTATGTCATACTCAAAATACTCCGCAATTGAAGACTAACACACAAAAATTTCAATTTTTTCAAAAATTTCTCAAAAATGCAAAAAATGAAGTCTAACACCTCAAAAATTTCAATGAACATATTTTTTAAAAGAATGTCAAAATTGAATTGTAACACAAGAAAAAAACTGAATTTTCAGGTCATACTCAAAATGCTCCGTAATTGAAGACTAAAACCCAAAAATTTCAATTTTTTCAAAAATTTCTCAAAAATGCAAAAAACTGAAGTCTAACACCTTCAAAAAATTCAATGAAGATATTTTTTAAAAGAATGTTAAAATTGAAGTGTAACACAAGAAAAACCCTCAATTTTCATGTCATACTCAAAATACTCCGTAATTGAAGTCTAACGCACACAAATTTCAATTTTTTCAAATTTTTTTTAAAAATACAAAAAACTGAAGTCTAACACCTTCAATAAATTCGATGATGATATTTTTTAAAAGAATGGTAAAATTTAAGTGTAATACAAGAAAAAAACTAAATTTTCATGTCATACTAAAAATACTCCGTAATTCAAGACTAACACAAACAAATTTCAATTTTTTCAAAATTTTCTTAAAAATGCATAAAATGTAGTCTAACACCTTTAAAAATACAATGAAGACATTTTTTTTAAAAGAATGCTAAAATTGAAGTGTAACACAAGCAAAATACTGAATTTTCATGTCATAGTCAAATTACTCCGTAATTGAAGACTAACACACACAAAATTAACTTTTATCAAAAATTTCTTAAAAATGCAAAAAATGATGTCTAACACCTTCTAAAAATTCAATGAAGGTATTTCTTAAAAAAATATTAAAATTGAAGTGTAGCACAAGAAAAAAACTCAATTTTCATGTCATACTCAAAATACTCCGTAATTGAAGACTAACACACACAAATTTCAATTTTTTCAAAATTTTCTTAAAAATGCAAAAAAGTGAAGTCTAACACCTTCAAAAAATTCAACGAAGTTACTTTTAAAAGAATGTTAATATTGAAGTGTAACATAAGCAAAATACTCAATTTTCATGTCATACTCAAAATACTCCGCAATTGAAGACTAACACACAAAAATTTCAATTTTTTCAAAAATTTCTCAAAAATGCAAAAAATGAAGTCTAACACCTTCAAAAATTTCAATGAACATATTTTTTAAAAGAATGTCAAAATTGAATTGTAACACAAGAAAAAAACTGAATTTTCATGTCATACTCAAAATGCTCCGTAATTGAAGACTAAAACACAAAAATTTCAATTTTTTCAAAAATTTCTCAAAAATGCAAAAAACTGAAGTCTAACACCTTCAAAAAATTCAATGAAGATATTTTTTAAAATAATGTTAAAATGGAAGTGTAACACAAGAAAAACCCTCAATTTTCATGTCATACTCAAAATACTCCGTAATTGAAGACTAACGCACACAAATTTCAATTTTTTCAAAATTTTCTTAAAAATACAAAAAACTGAAGTCTAACACCTTCAAAACATTCAATGAAGTTATTTTTTAAAAGAATGTTCAAATTGAAGTGTAACACAAGAAAAACCCTCAATTTTCATGTCATACTCAAAATACTCCGTAATTGAAGACTAACGCACACAAATTTCAATTTTTTCAAAATTTTCTTAAAAATACAAAAAACTGAAGTCTAACACCTTCACAAAATTCAATGAAGTTATTTTTTAAAAGAATGTAAAAATTGAAGTTTAACACAAGAAAAACCCTCAATTTTCATGTCATACTCAAAATACTCCGTAATTGAAGACTAACACACATAAATTTCAATTTTTTCAAAAATTTCTTAAAAATGCAAAAAACTGAAGTCTAACACCTTCAAAAAATTCAATGAAGATATTTTTTAAAAGAATGTTAAAATTGTAGTGTAACACAAGAAAAACCCTCAATTTTCATGTCATACTCAAAATACTCCGTAATTGAAGACTAACACACACAAATTTTAATTTTTTCAAAATTTGCTTAAAACTGCAAAAACTGAAGTCTAATACATTCAAAAAATTCAATGAAGATATTTTTTAAAAGAATGTTAAAATTGAAGTATAACACATGAAAAACCCTCAATTTTCTTGTAATAGTCAAAATACTCCGTAATTGAAGACTAACACACACAAAATTCAGTTTTTTCAAAAATTTCTCAAAAATGCAAAAAAACACATTCAAAAAATTCATTGAAGATATTTTTTAAAATAATGTTAAAATTGACGTATAACACAAGAAAAACCCTCAATTTTCTTGTAATAGTCAAAATACTCCGTAATTGAAGACCAACACACACAAAATTCAGTTTTTTCAAAAATTTCTTAAAAATGCAAAAAATGATGTCTAACACCTTCTAAAAATTCAATGAAGATATTTCTTAAAAGAATATTAAAATTGAAGTGTAACACAAGAAATAAACTCAATTTTCATGTCATACGTACTCAAAATACTCCGTAATTGAAGACTAACACACACAAATTTCAATATTTTCAAATATTTCTTAAAAACGCAAAAAATGAAGTCAAACACCTTCAAAAAATTCAACAAAGTTATTTTTTAAAAGAATGTTAAAATCGAAGTGTAACACAAGAAAAAAACTCAATTTTCATGTCATACTAAAAATACTCAATTTAAATGTCATACTTAAAATACTCCGCAATTGAAGACTAACGCACACAAATTTCAATTTTTTCAAAAATTTCTCAAAAATGCAAAAAATGACGTCTAACACCTTCAAAAAATTCAATGAACATATTTTTTAAAAGAATGTTTAAATTGAAGTGTTACACAAGAAAAAAAACTCAATTTTCATGTTATACTAAAAATACTCCGCAATTGAAGACTAACGCACACAAATTTCAATTTTTTACAAAATTTCTCAAAAATGCAAAAAATGAACTCTAACACATTCAAAAAATTCAATGAAGATATTTTTTAAAAGAATGTTCAAATTGAAGTATAACACAAGAAAAACACTCAATTTTCATGTCATACTCAAAATACTCCGTAATTGAAGACTAACACAGACAAATTTTAATTTTTTTATATATTTCTTAAAAATGCAAAAAACTGATGTCTTACACCTTTAAAAAAGTCAATAAAGGTATTTTTTAAAAAATGTAAAAATTGAAGTGTACCACAAGAAAAACCCTCAATTTTAATGTCATACACAAAATACTCCGTAATTGAAGACTTACACACACAAATTTCAATTTTTTAAAATTTTTATTTAAAATGCAAAAAACTGAAGTCTAACACGTTCAAAAAATTCAATGAAGTTATTTTTTAAAAGAATGTTAATATTGAAGTGATAAAAATGCTCAAAATACTCAATTTTCATGTCATACTCAAAATACTCCGCAATTGAAGACAAATGCACACAAATTTCACTTTTTTCAAACATTTCTCAAAAATGATAAAAATGAAGTCTAACACCTTCAAAAAATTCAATGAACATATTTTTTAAAAGAATGTTAAAATTGAAGTGTAACACAAGAAAAAAACTCAATTTTTATGTCATACTCAAAATACTCCGTAATTGAAGAATAACACACACAAATTTCAATTTTTCTAAATTTTTTCATAAAATTGCAAAAAACTGAAGTCTAACACCTTCAAAAAATTCAATGAAGATATTTTTTTTTTAAAAATGTTAAAAGAAAAGTATAACATAAGCAATATACTCAATTTTCAGGTCATACTCAAATACTCCGTAATTTAAGACTAACACACACAAATTTCAATTTTTTCAAAAATTTCTTAAAAATGCAAAAAACTGAAGTCTTAACACCATCAAAAAATTCAATGAAGTTATTTTTTAAAAGAATATTAATATTGATGTGTAACATAAGCAAAATACTCAATTTTCATGCATTCTCAAAATACTCCGCAATTGAAGACTAACGCACACAAATTTCAATTTTTTCAAAAATTTTGTCAAAAATACAAAAAATGAAGTCTAACACCTTCAAAAAATTCAATGAACAAATTTTTTAAAAGAATGTTAAAATTTAAGTGTAACACAAGAAAAAAACTGAATTTTCAAGTCGTACTCAAAATACTCCGTAATTGAAGACTAAAACCCAGAAATTTCAATTTTTTCAAAATTTTTTCAAAAATGCTAAAAACTGAAGTCCAACACCTTCAAAAAATTCAATGAAGATATTTTTTAACAGAATGTAAAAATTGAAGTGTAACACAAGAAAAACCCTCAATTTTCATGTCATACTCAAAATACTCTGGAATTGAAGACTAACACACATAAATTTCAATTTTTTCAAAAATTTCTTAAAAATGCAAAAAACGGAAGTCTAACACCTTCAAAAAATTCAATGAAGTTATTTTTTAAAAGAATATTAATATTGAAGTGTAACATAAGAAAAATACTCAATTTTCATGTCATACTCAAAATACTCCGCAATTGAAGACTGCATACAAATTTCAATATTTTCAAAAATTTCTCAAAATTGCAAAAAATTAAGTCTAACACCTTCAAAAAATACAATGAAGATATTTTTTAAAAGAATGTTAAAATTAACGTATAACACAAGAAAAGCCCTCAATTTTCATGTAATAGTCAAAATACTCCGCAATTGAAGACAAATGCACACAAATTTCACTTTTTTCAAACATTTCTCAAAAATGCAAAAAACTGAAGTCTAACACCTTCTAAAACTCAATGAAGATATTTTTTAAAAGAATGTTAAAATTGAATTGTAACACAATAAAGACCCTAAATTTTAATGTCATTCTCAAAATACTCCGTAATTGAAGACTAACACACATAAATTTCAATTTTTTCAAAACTTTCTTAAAAATGCAAAAAACTGAAGTCTAACACCTTCAAAAAATTCAATGAAGTTATTTTTTAAAAGAGTGTTAATATTGAAGTGTAACATAGGCAAAATACTCAATTTTCATGTCATACTCAAAATACTCCGCAATTGAAGACTAACACACAAAAATTTCAATTTTTTCAAAAATTTCTCAAAAATGCAAAAAATGAAGTCTAACACCTTCAAAAATTTCAATGAACATATTTTTTAAAAGAATGTAAAAATTGAATTGTAACACAAGAAAAAAACTGAATTTTCATGTCATACTCAAAATGCTCCGTAATTGAAGACTAAAACCCAAAAATTTCAATTTTTTCAAAAATTTCTCAAAAATGCAAAAAACTGAAGTCTAACACCTTCAAAAAATTCAATGAAGATATTTTTTAAAATAATGTTAAAATGGAAGTGTAACACAAGAAAAACCCTCAATTTTCATGTCATACTCAAAATACTCCGTAATTGAAGACTAACGCACACAAATTTCAATTTTTTCAAAATTTTCTTAAAAATACAAAAAACTAAAGTCTAACACCTTCAAAACATTCAATGAAGTTATTTTTTAAAAGAATGTTAATATTGAAGTGTAACATAAGCAAAATACTCAATTTTCATGGCATATTCAAAATACTCCACAATTGAAGACTAACGGACACAAATTTCAATTTTTTCAAAAATTTCTCAAAAATGCATAAATTGAAGTCTAACACCATCAAAAAAGTCATTGAAGTTATTTTTTGAAAAATGTAAAAATTGAATTGTGACATAAGCAAAATACTTATTTTTCATGTCTTACTCAAAATACTCCGTAATTGAAGACTAACACACGCAAATTTCAATTTTTTAAAACTTTTCTTAAAAATGCAAAAAACTGAAGTCTAACACCTTCTAAAAATTCAATGAAGATATTTTTTTTAAAAATGTAAAAAGTGAAGTGTAACATAAGCAAAATACTCAATTTTCATGTCATAATCAAAATACTCCGCAATTGAAGACTAACACACGCAAATTTCAATTTTTTCAAAAATTTGTTAAAAATGCAAAAAATGAAGTCTAACACCATCAAAAAATTCAATGAAGATATTTTTTGAAAGAATGTTAAAATTGAAGTGTAACACAATAAAAACCTTCAATTTTAATGTCATACTCAAAATACTCCTTAATTGAAGACTACCACACATAAATTTTAATTTTTTCAAAAATTTCTAAAAAATTAAAAAAACTAAAGTCTAACACCTTCAAAAAATTCAATGAAGATATTTTTTAAAAGAATGTTAAAATTGAAGTGTAACACAATAAAAAAGCTCAATTGTAATGTCATACTCAAAATACTCCGTAATTGAAGACTAACACAATTAAATTTCAATTTTTACAAAAATTGCCTAAAAATGCAAAAAACTGATGTCTGACACCTTCAATAAATTCAATGAAGATATTTTTTAAAAGAATGTTAAAATTTAAGTGTAACAAAAGAAAAAAAACTCAATTTTCATGTCATACTAAAAATACTCCGTAATTGAAGACTAACACACACAAATTTCAATTTTTTCAAAATTTTCTTAAAAATGCAAAAAATGTAGTCTAACACCTTCAATAAATCCAATGAAGATATTTTTAAAAGAATGTTAAAATTGAAGTGTAACACAAGCAAAATACTCAATTTTCATGTCATAGTCAAAATACTCCGTAATTGAAGACTAACACACACAAAATTAAATTTTTTCCAAAATTTCTTAAAAATGCAAAAAAATGATGTCTAACACCTTCTTAAAATTCAATGAAGATATTTCTTAAAAGAATATTAAAATTGAAGTGTAACAGAAGAAAAAAAAACTCAATTTTCATGTGATACTCAAAATACTTCGTAATTGAAGACTAACTACACAATTTTCAATTTTTTCAAAATTTTCATAAAAATGCAAAAAACTGATGTCTAACACCTTCAATAAATTCAATGAAATTTTTTTTTAAAAGAATGTTCAAATTGAAGTGTAACACAAGAAAAAAACTCAATTTTCATGTCATACTAAAAATACTTCGGAATTGAAGACTAACGCACACAAATTTCAATTTGTTCGAAAATTTCTCAAAAATGCAAAAAATGAAGTCTAACACCTTCAAAAAATTCAATGAAGTTATTTTTTAAAATAATGTTAATATTGAAGTGTAACACAAGCAAAATACTCAATTTTCATGTCATACTCAAAATACTCCGCAATTGAAGACTAACGCACACAAATTTCAATTTTTTCATAAATTTCTCCAAAATGCAAAAAATGAAGTCTAACACATTCAAAAATTTCAATGAACATATTTTTTAAAAGAATGTTAAAATTGAAGTGTAACACAAGAAAAAAACTCAATTTTCATGTCATACTCAAAATACTCCGTAATTGAAGACTAAAACCCACAAATTTCAATTTTTTCAAAAATTTCACAAAAATGCAAAAAACTGAAGTCTAACACCTTCAAAAAATTTAATGAAGATATTTGTTAAAAGAATGTTAAAATTAAAGTGTAACACAAGAGAAACCTTCAATTTTTATGTGATAGTGACAATACTCCGTAATTGAAGACTAACACACCCAAAATTCAATTTTTTCAAACATTTCTTAAAAATATAAAAAACGATGTCTAACACTTTCTAAAAATTCCATGAACATAGTTCTTAACAGAATATAAAAATTGAAGTGTAACTGATGAACGGGTTTTCGATCACTTCTAAATTGATATATCGTTGTATGTGAAAACCAATTCAATCAACAAGTTTGGAATTTAATGTGTATAGTAGTAATATGCAAGTTCGTTCCACGAGGAGTATATGCGTCAAATAAGATTAAACTTCAGATCTTTAAAATAATTATTTCGAAGTTTCCAAAATTAATGAAAATTTGTGTACAGATAGTTCTGAATATTATCAAATTTATCCTAAAATTTCAAACAATTTGGACAACGGAATAAAAAGTTATTAACGAATTACAATCAGGTCTCTGAAAAACAGTCCCCTGGAAACAGCAGGTTTTCAGTTTAAGTGACAGTTTTAAAAAATTCATATCAATTCGAATATTTCATGAAATTCTACAATTCAAAAAGTTCCCGAAACTAGAAATCAAAATCTACGCAGAACAAAAATATCACACAAAGAGAGCACAAGATCGAATGCAAGAAATAAGATTTAGAACAAAGATTTTTAGATTCAAACAAGTTTTCTTTACACGACTTCAAACATTCATTCAACATACAAGAAATTTAAGATAGAAAAGAATACACCTAATTCGAAGAAAGTAGAGCTTCAACGTGCCAAGAGGAGCTCCTTTCCTCGCCTAGTGTCGTCGCTCGATGCTCGAACCGCTAGAAAGCTAGGACGGTACGAGCGCTTCTCGCTCGAAGTTGTCGACTCTCCCGGATGAAGAAAGCTCCTAGTCCGGTTGTGACGTGTATCTTCTGCGACTAGCTTCGATTAGATCGATTCACCGGATGAAGTAAGCTTCGAGTCCGGCAAACAATCACTCGAGAATTCGAGTAATTCTTGAATTGTTCTTGACGTTCTTGAAAGTTCTTGGAAGTGCTTAGAGAGAGAGAAAGAAGAAAGGGGAGGGAAGAAGAAGCAAATTCTGCCCAAGGGCCTTGGGGTCTTATTTATAGTGCCCTTGAAGATCTCCCATTGGTCAAGAGATGGTTGAGAGGATTGAGGGTAGTTTGGTAATTGTAGGTGAGGAAGGTGGGCTGAATGGTGGTTATAGTGTGAGTGGTTTTCGTATAGAATTTGGTGTAGACTTTTGTGTGGTAGATTTCTTGCCTCCTTCTTCATACGTGTACCGAAATGGACAGTATAATATATCGATTTTATCGGCGCGAGGAGAGGAAGACAACTACACTGTTGGAATGCCAAAAACTTTCGCCCAAAAACCTAAAATTATCAATAAAACACACTTACTGAAGAAATATTCTTGCTATCTCAAATATGAACAATTATATATATAAAGTTGTGATTCAAAAGGGCTAAAATCCCCAAATTAGATATCAAAAAGGTGCTTTATTTTCCTCTTATCAGTAACACATGAAAAAAACATAATTTTCAAGTCATACTCAAAATATTCCGTAATTGAAGACTAACACACACAACTTTCAATTTTTTCAAAATTTTCTTAAAAATGCAAAAAACTGAAGTCTAACACCTTCAAAAAATTCAATGAAGATTTTTTTTTTTAAAATGTAAAAAGAGAAGTGTAACATAAGCAAAATACTCAATTTTCATGTCATACTCAAATACTCCGTAATTGAAGACTAACGCACATAAATTTCAATTTTTTCAAAAATTTATTAAAAATGCAAAACACTGAAGTCTAACACTATCTAAAAATTCAATAAAGATATTTTTTAAAAGAATCTTAAAATTGAAGTGTAACACAAGAAAAACCCTCAACCTCAATTTTCATGTCATACTCAAAATACTCCGTAATTGAAGACTAACACACACAAATTTCAATTTTTTCAAAATTTTCTTCAAAATTCAAAAAACTGAAATCTAACACATTCAAAAAATTGAATGAAGTTTTTTTTAAAAGAATGTTAATATTGAAGTGTAACACAAGCAAAATACTCAATTTTCATGTCATAGTCAAATTACTCCGTAATTGAAGACTAACACACACAAAATTAAATTTTGTCAAAAATTTCTTAAAAATGCAAAAAATGATGTCTAACACCTTCTAAAAATTCAATGAAGATATTTCTAAAAAGAATGTTAAAATTGAAGTGTAACACAAGAAAAACCCTCAATTTTCATGTCATACTCAAAATACTCCATAATTGAAGACTAACAAACACAAATTTCAATTTTTTCAAAATTTTCTTAAAAATAGAAAAAACTGAAGTCTAACACCTTCAATAAATTCGATGAAGATATTTTTTTAAAGAATGGTAAAATTTAAGTGTAACACAAGAAAAAAAACTCAATTTTCATGTCATACTAAAATTACTCCGTAATTGTAGACTAACACAAACAAATTTCAATTTTTTCAAAATTTTCTAAAAAATGCAAAAAATGTAATCTAACACCTTTAATAAATCCAATGAAGATATTTTTTAAAGGAATGCTAAAATTGAAGTGTAACACAAGCAAAATACTCAATTTTCATGTCATAGTCAAATTGCTCCGTAATTGAAGACTAACACACACAAAATTAAATTTTGTCAAAAATTTCTTAAAAATGCAAAAAATTATGTCTAACACCTTCTAAAAATTCAATGAAGATATTTCTAAAAAGAATATTAAAATTGTACTGTAACACAAGAAAAAAACTCAATTTTCATGTGATACTCAAAATACTTCGTAATTGAAGACTAACTACACAATTTTCAATTTTTTCAAAATTTTCATAAAAATGCAAAAAACTGATGTCTAACACCTTCAATAAATTCAATGAAATTTTTTTTTAAAAGAATGTTCAAATTGAAGTGTAACACAAGAAAAAACTCAATTTTCATGTCATACTAAAAATACTTCGGAATTGAAGACTAACGCACACAAATTTCAATTTGTTCGAAAATTTCTCAAAAATGCAAAAAATGAAGTCTAACACCTTCAAAAAATTCAATGAAGTAATTTTTTAAAAGAATGTTAATATTGAAGTGTAACATAAGCAAAATACTCAATGTTCATGTCATACTCAAAGTACTCCGCAATTGAAGACTAACACACACAAATTTCAATTTTTTCAAAATATTCTCAAAAATGCATAAAATGAAGTCTTACACCTTAAAAAAATTCAATAATGATATTTTTTAAAAGAATGTTAAAATTGAACTGTAACACTAGAATAAAACTGAATTTTCGTGTCATACTCAAAATACTCCGTAATTGAAGACTAAAACCCACAAATTTCAATTTTTACAAAAATTTCTCAAAAATGCAAAAAACTGAAGTCTAAGACCTTCAAAAAATTCAATGAAGATATTTTTTAAAAGAATGTAAAAATTGAAGTGTAACACAAGAAAAACCTTCAATTATCATGTCATACTCAAAATACTCCGTAATTGAAGACTAACACACATAAATTTCAATTTTTTCAAAAATTTCATCAAAATGCAAAAAACTGAAGTCTAACACCTTCAAAAAATTCAATGAAGTTATTTTTTAAAACAACGTTAATATTCAAGTGTAACATAAGCAAAATACTCAATGTTCATGTAATACTCAAAATACTCCGCAATTGAAGACTAACACACACTAATTTCAATTTTTTCAAAAATTTCTCAAAAATGCAAAAAATGAAGTCTAACACCTTAAAAAAATTCAATAATGATATTTTTTAAAAGAATGTTAAAATTGAAGTGTAACACAAGAAAAACCCTCAATTTTCATGTCATACTCAAAATACTCCATAATTGAAGACTAACAATCACAAATTTCAATTTTTTCAAAATTTTCTTAAAAATAGAAAAAACTGAAGTCTAACACCTTCAATAAATTCGATGAAGATATTTTTTGAAAGAATGGTAAAATTTAAGTGTAACACAATAAAATAAACTCAATTTTCATGTCATACTAAAATTACTCCGTAATTGTAGACTAACACAAACAAATTTCAATTTTTTCAAAATTTTCTTAAAAATGCAAAAAATGTAATCTAACACCTTTAATAAATCCAATGGAGATATTTTTTAAAGGAATGCTAAAATTGAAGTGTAACACAAGCAAAATACTCAATTTTCATGTCAGAGTCAAATTACTCCGTAATTGAAGACTAACACACACAAAATTAAATTTTGTCAAAAATTTCTTAAAAATGCAAAAAATGATATCTAACACCTTCTAAAAATTCAATGAAGATATTTCTAAAAAGAATATTAAAATTGAACTGTAACACAAGAAAAAAACTCCATTTTCATGTCATACTCAAAATACTCCGTAATTGAAGACTAACACACACAAATTTCAATTTTTTCAAAATTTTCTTAAAAATGCAAAAAACTGAAGTCTAACACCTTCAAAAAATTCAATGAAGTTATTTTTTAAAAGAATGTCAATATTGAAGTGTAACATAAGCAAAATACAAAATGTTCATGTCATACTCAAAGTACTCCGCAATTGAAGACTAACACACACAAATTTCAATTTTTTCAAAAAATTCTCAAAAATGCAAAAAACTGAAGTCTAAGACCTTCAAAAAATTCAATGAAGATATTTTTTAATAGAATGTAAAAATTGAAGTGTAACACAAGAAAAACCCTCAATTATCATGTCATACTCAAAATACTCCGTAATTGAAGACTAACACACATAAATTTCAATGTTTTCAAAAATTTCTTAAAAATGCAAAAAACTGAAGTCTAACACCTTCAAAAAATTCAATGAAGTTATTTTTTAAAATAATGTTAATATTGAAGTGTAACATAAGAAAAATACTCAATTTTCATGTCATACTCAAAATACTCCGAATTAAAGACTGCACACAAATTTCAATATTTTCAAAATTTTCTCAAAAATGCAAAAAATGAAGTATAACACCTTCAAAATTTTCAATGAAGATATTTTCTTAAATAATGTAAAATTTGAAGTATAACACAAGAAAGGCCCTCAATTTTCATGTCATAGTCAAAATACTCCGTAATTGAAGACTAACACACACAAAATTCAGTTCTTTCAAAAATTTCTTCAAAATGAAAAAAAATGATGTCTAACACCTATTAAAATTCAATGAAGATATTTCTTAAAGGAATATTAATATTGATGTGTAACACAAGAAAAAAACTCAATTTTCATGTCATACTAAAAATACTCCGTAATTGAAGACTAACACACACAAATTTCAATTTTTTCAAACTTTTCTTAAAAATGCAAAAAATGTAGTCTAACACCATTAATAAATCCAATAAAGATATTTTTTAAAAGAATGTTCAAATTGAATTGTAACACAAGCAAAATACTCAATTTTCATGTCATAGTCGAAATACTCCGTAATTGAAGACTAACACACACAAAATTTAATTTTTTCAAAAATCTCTTAAAAAATGCAATATATGATGTCTAACACCTTCAAAAAATTCAATGAAGTTATTTTTTAAAAGAATGTCAATATTGAAGTGTAACATAAGCAAAATACAAAATGTTCATGTCATACTCAAAGTACTCCGCAATTGAAGACTAACACACACAGATTTCAATTTTTTCAAAAAATTCTCAAAAATGCAAAAAACTGAAGTCTAAGACCTTCAAAAAATTCAATGAAGATATTTTTTAATAGAATGTAAAAATTGAAGTGTAACACAAGAAAAACCCTCAATTATCATGTCATACTCAAAATACTCCGTAATTGAAGACTAACACACATAAATTTCAATGTTTTCAAAAATTTCTTAAAAATGCAAAAAACTGAAGTCTAACACCTTCAAAAAATTCAATGAAGTTATTTTTTAAAATAATGTTAATATTGAAGTGTAACATAAGAAAAATACTCAATTTTCATGTCATACTCAAAATACTCCGAATTAAAGAATGCACACAAATTTCAATATTTTCAAAATTTTCTCAAAAATGCAAAAAATGAAGTATAACACCTTCAAAATTTTCAATGAAGATATTTTCTTAAATAATGTAAAATTTGAAGTATAACACAAGAAAAGCCCTCAATTTTCATGTCATAGTCAAAATACTCCGTAATTGAAGACTAACACACACAAAATTCAGTTCTTTCAAAAATTTCTTCAAAATGAAAAAAAATGATGTCTAACACCTATTAAAAATTCAATGAAGATATTTCTTAAAGGAATATTAATATTGATGTGTAACACAAGAAAAAAACTCAATTTTCATGTCATACTAAAAATACTCCGTAATTGAAGACTAACACACACAAATTTCAATTTTCTCAAACTTTTCTTAAAAATGCAAAAAATGTAGTCTAACACCATTAATAAATCCAATAAAGATATTTTTTAAAAGAATGTTCAAATTGAATTGTAACACAAGCAAAATACTCAATTTTCATGTCATAGTCGAAATACTCCGTAATTGAAGACTAACACACACAAAATTTAATTTTTTCAAAAATCTCTTAAAAAATGCAATATATGATGTCTAACACCTTCAAAAAATTCAATGAAGTTATTTTTTAAAAGAATGTCAATATTGAAGTGTAACATAAGCAAAATACAAAATGTTCATGTCATACTCAAAGTACTCCGCAATTGAAGACTAACACACACAAATTTCAATTTTTTCAAAAAATTCTCAAAAATGCAAAAAACTGAAGTCTAAGACCTTCAAAAAATTCAATGAAGATATTTTTTAATAGAATGTAAAAATTGAAGTGTAACACAAGAAAAACCCTCAATTATCATGTCATACTCAAAATACTCCGTAATTGAAGACTAACACACATAAATTTCAATGTTTTCAAAAATTTCTTAAAAATGCAAAAAACTGAAGTCTAACACCTTCAAAAAATTCAATGAAGTTATTTTTTAAAATAATGTTAATATTGAAGTGTAACATAAGAAAAATACTCAATTTTCATGTCATACTCAAAATACTCCGAATTAAAGACTGCACACAAATTTCAATATTTTCAAAATTTTCTCAAAAATGCAAAAAATGAAGTATAACACCTTCAAAATTTTCAATGAAGATATTTTCTTAAATAATGTAAAATTTGAAGTATAACACAAGAAAAGCCCTCAATTTTCATGTCATAGTCAAAATACTCCGTAATTGAAGACTAACACACACAAAATTCAGTTCTTTCAAAAATTTCTTCAAAATGAAAAAAAATGATGTCTAACACCTATTAAAAATTCAATGAAGATATTTCTTAAAGGAATATTAATATTGATGTGTAACACAAGAAAAAAACTCAATTTTCATGTCATACTAAAAATACTCCGTAATTGAAGACTAACACACACAAATTTCAATTTTTTCAAACTTTTCTTAAAAATGCAAAAAATGTAGTCTAACACCATTAATAAATCCAATAAAGATATTTTTTAAAAGAATGTTCAAATTGAATTGTAACACAAGCAAAATACTCAATTTTCATGTCATAGTCGAAATACTCCGTAATTGAAGACTAACACACACAAAATTTAATTTTTCAAAAATCTCTTAAAAAATGCAATATATGATGTCTAACACCTTCAAAAAATTCAATGAAGTTATTTTTTAAAAGAATATTAATATTGAAGTGTAACATAAGCAAAATACTCAATTTTCATGTCATACTCAAAATACTCCGCAATTGAAGACTAACGCACACAAATTTCATTTTTTTCAAAAATTTCTCAAAAATACAAAAAATGAAGTCTAACACCTTCAAAAAATTCAATGAACAAATTTTTTAAAAGAATGTTAAAATTGAAGTGTAACACAAGAAAAAAACTTAATTTTCATGTCATACCCAAAATACTCCGTAATTGAAGACTAAAACCCACAAATTTCAATTTTTTCGAACTTTTCTAAAAAATGCAAAAAACTGAAGTCTAACACCTACAAAAAATGAAATGAAGATATTTTTTAAAAGAATGTAAAAATTGAAGTGTAACACAAGAAAAACCCTCAATTTTCATGTCATACTCAAAATACTCCCTAATTGAAGACTAACACACATAAATTTCAATTTTTTCAAAAATTTCTGAAAAATTCAAAAAAACTGAAGTCTAACACCTTCAAAAACTCCAATGAAGTTATTTTTTAAAAGAATGTTAATATTGAAGTGTAACATAAGAAAAATACACAATTTTCATGTCATACTCAAAATACTCCGCAACTGAAGACTGCACACAAATTTCAATATTTTCAAAAATTTCTCAAAAATGGAAAAAATGAAGTCTAACACCTTCAAAAAATTCAATGAAGATATTTTTTAAAAGAATGTTAAAATTGAAGTGTAACACATGAAAAACCCTCAATTTTCATGTCATAGTCAAAATACTCCGTAATTGAAGACTAACACACACAAAATTCAGTTTTTTCAAAAATTTCTCAAAAATGCAAAAAATGATGTCTAACACCTTCTAAAAATTCAATGAAGATATTTCATAAAAGAATATTAAAATTGAAGTGTAACACAAGAAATAAACTCAATTTTCATGTCATACTCAAAATACTCCGTAATTGAAGACTAACACACACAAATTTCAATTTTTTCAAAAATTTCTTAAAAATGCAAAAAACTGAAGTCAAACAGCTTCAAAAAATTCAACGAAGTTATTTTTAATAGAATGTTAATATTGAAGTGTAACATAAGCAAAATACTCAATTTTCATGTCCTACTCAAAATACTCCGCAATTGAAGACTAACGCACACAAATTTCAATTTTTTCAAAAATTTCTAAAAAATGCAAAAAATGAAGTCTAACACCTTAAAAAAATTCAATAATGATATTTTTTAAAAGAATGTTAAAATTGAAGTGTAACACAAGAAAAACCCTCAATTTTCATGTCATAGTCAAAATACTCCGCAATTGAAGACTAACACACACAAATTTCAATTTTTCAAAATTTTCTTAAAAATGCAAAAAATGATCTCTAAGACCTTCTAAAAATTTAATGAAGATATTTCTTCAAAGAATATTAAAATTGAAGTGTAACACAAGAAATAAACTCAATTTTCATGTCATACTCAAAATACTCCGTAATTGAAGACTAACACACACAAATTTCAATTTTTCAAAATTTTCTTAAAAATGCAAAAAATGATCTCTAAGACCTTCTAAAAATTTAATGAAGATATTTCATAAAAGAATATTAAAATTGAAGTGTAACACAAGAAATAAACTCAATTTTCATGTCATACTCAAAATACTCCGTAATTGAAGACTAACACACACAAATTTCAATTTTTTCAAAATTTTCTTAAAAATGCAAAAAACTGAAGTCAAACACCTTCAAAAAATTCAACAAAGTTATGTTTTAAAAGAATGTTAATATTGAAGTGTAACATAAGCAAAATACTCAATTTTCATGTCATACTCAAAATACTCCGCAATTGAAGACTAACGCACACAAATTTCAATTTTTTAAAAAATTTCTCAAAAATGCAAAAAATGAAGTCTAACACCTTAAAAAAATTCAATAATGATATTTTTAAAAAGAATGTTAAAATTGAAGTGTAACACAAGAAAAACCCTCAATTTTCATGTCATACTCAAAATACTCCGTAATTGAAGACTAACACACATAAATTTCAATTTTTTCAAAAATTTCTAAAAAATGCAAAAAACTGAAGTCTAACACCTTCAAATAATTCAATGCAGTTATTTTTGAAAAGAATGTTAATATTGAAGTGTAACATAAGAAAAATACTCAATTTTCATGTCATACTCAAAATACTCCTCAATTGAAGACTGCATACAAATTTCAATATTTTCAAAAATTTCTCAAAAATGCAAAAAATGAAGTCTAACACCTTCAAAAAATTCAATGAAGATATTTTTTAAAAGAATGTTCAAATTGAAGTGTAACACAAGAAAAACCCTCAATTTTCATGTCATACTCAAAATACTCCGTAATTGAAGACTAACACACACAAATTTCAATTTTTTCAAAAATTTCTCAAAAATGCAAAAAATGACGTCTAACACCTTCAAAAAATTCAATGAACATATTTTTTAAGAGAATGTTTAAATTGAAGTGTAACACAAGAAAAAAACTCAATTTTCATGTCATACTAAAAATACTCCGCAATTGAAGACTAACGCACACAAATTTCAATTTTTTCAAAAATTACTCAAAAATGCAAAAAATGAACTCTAACACATTCAAAAAATTCAATGAAGATATTTTTTAAAAGAATGTTAAAATTGAAGTATAACACAAGAAAAACACTCAATTTTCATGTCATACTCAAAATACTCCGTAATTGAAGACTAACACAGACAAATTTTAATTTTTTTATAAATTTCTTAAAACTGCAAAAAACTGATGTCTAACACCTTCAAAAAAGTCAATGAAGGTATTTTTTAAAAAATGTAAAAATTGAAGTGTACCACAAGAAAAACCCTCAATTTTCATGTCATACTCAAAATACTCCGTAATTGAAGACTAACACACACAAATTTCAATTTTTTAAAAATTTTATTTAAAATGCAAAAAACTGAAGTCTAACACGTTCAAAAAATTCAATGAAGTTATTTTTTAAAAGAATGTTAATATTGACGTGTAACACATGAAAAACCCTCAATTTTCATGTCATACTAAAAATACTCCGCAATTGAAGACTAACGCACACAAATTTCAATTTTTTCAAAAATTTCTCAAAAATGCAAAAAATGAACTCTAACACATTCAAAAAATTCAATGAAGATATTTTTTAAAAGAATGTTAAAATTGAAGTGTAACACATGAAAAACCCTCAATTTTCATGTCATAGTCAAAATACTCCGTAATTGAAGACTAACACACACAAAATTCAGTTTTTTCAAAAATTTCTTAAAAATGCAAAAAATTGTGTCTAACACCTTCTAAAAATTCAATGAAGATATTTCTTAAAAGAATATTAAAATTGAAGTGTGACACAAGAAATAAACTCAATTTTCATGTCATACTCAAAATACTCCGTAATTGAAGACTAACACACACAAATTTCAATTTTTTCAAAAATTTCTTAAAAATTCAAAAAAAACCGAAGTCAAACACCTTCAAAAAATTCAACGAAGTTATTTTTAAAAGAATGTTAATATTGAAGTGTAACATAAGCAAAATACTCAATTTTCATGTCATACTCAAAATACTCCGCAATTGAAGACTAACGCACACAAATTTCAATTTTTTCAAAAATTTCTCAAAAATGCAAAAAATGAAGTCTAACACCTTAAAAAAATTCAATAATCATATTTTTAAAAGAATGTTAAAATTGAAGTGTAACACAAGAAAAACCCTCAATTTTCATGTCATAGTCAAAATACTCCGTAATTGAAGACTAACACACACAAATTTCAATTTTTCAAAATTTTCTTAAAAATGCAAAAAATGATGTCTAACACCTTCTAAAAATTCAATGAAGATATTTCTTAAAAGAATATTAAAATTGAAGTGTAACACAAGAAATAAACTCAATTTTCATGTCATACTCAAAATACTCCGTAATTGAAGACTAACACACACAAATTATTTTTCAAAATGCAAAAAAACTGAAGTCAAACACCTTCAAAAAAATCAACGAAGTTATTTTTAAAAGAATGTTAATATTGAAGTGTAACATAAGCAAAATACTCAATTTTCATGTCATACTCAAAATACTCCGCAATTGAAGACTAACGCACACAAATTTCAATTTTTTCAAAAATTTATCAAAAATGCAAAAAATGAAGTCTAACACCTTCAAAAAATTCAAGGAACATATTTTTTAGAAGAATGTTAAAATTTAAGTGTAACACAAGAAAAAAACTGAATTTTCATATCATACTCAAAATACTCCGTAATTGAAGACTAAAACCCACAAATTTCAATTTTTTCCAAAATTTCACAAAAATGTAAAAAACTGAAGTCTAACACCTTCAAAAAATTCAATGAACATATTTTTTAAGAGAATGTTTAAATTGAAGTGTAACACAAGAAAAAAACTCAATTTTCATGTCATACTAAAAATACTCCGCAATTGAAAACTAACGCACACAAATTTCAATTTTTTCAAAAATTTCTCATAAATGCAAAAAATGAACTCTAACACATTCAAAAAATTCAATGAAGATATTTTTTAAAAGAATGTTAAAATTGAAGTTTAACACAAGAAAAACACTCAATTTTCATGTCATACTCAAATTACTCCGTAATTGAAGACTAACACTGACAAATTTTAATTTTTTTATAAATTTCTTAAAAATGCAAAAAAGTGATGTCTAACACCTTCAAAAAAGTCAATGAAGGTATTTTTTTAAAAATGTAAAAATTGAAGTGTACCACAAGAAAAACCCTCAATTTTCATGTCATACTCAAAATACTCCGTAATTGAAGACTAACACACACAAATTTCAATTTTTTAAAAATTTTATTTAAAATGCAAAAAACTGAAGTCTAACACGTTCAAAAAATTCAATGAAGTTATTTTTTAAAAGAATGTTAATATTGAAGTGTAACACATGAAAAACCCTCAATTTTCATGTCATAGTCAAAATACTCCGTAATTGAAGACTAACACACACAAAATTCAGTTTTTTCAAAACTTTCTTAAAAATGCAAAAAATGATGTCTAACACCTTCAAAAAATTCAATGAACATATTTTTTAAGAGAATGTTTAAATTCAAGTGTAACACAAGAAAAAAACTCAATTTTCATGCCATACTAAAAATACTCCGCAATTGAAGACTAACGCACACAAATTTCAATTTTTTCTAAAATTTCTCTAAAATGCAAAAAAATGAACTCTAACACATTCAAAAAATTCAATGAAGATATTTTTTAAAAGAATGTTAAAATTGAAGTATAACACAAGAAAAACACTCAATTTTCATGTCATACTCAAAATACTCCGTAATTGAAGAATAACACACACAAATTTCAATTTTTTTAAAACTTTTCTTAAAAATGCAAAAAACTGAAGTCTAACAACTTCAAAAAATTCAATGAAGATATTTTTTTTTTTTAAATGTTAAAAGAAAAGTGTAACATAAGCAATATATACAATTTTCATGTCATACTCAAATACTCCGTAATTGAAGACTAACACACACAAATTTCAATTTTTTCAAAAATTTCTTAAAAATGCAAAAAACTGAAGTCTAACACCTTCAAAAAATTCAATGAAGTTATATTTTAAAAGAATATTAATATTGATGTGTAACATAAGCAAAATACTCAATTTTCATGCATACTCAAAATACTCCGCAATTGAAGACTAACGCACACAAATTTCAATTTTTTCACAAATTTCTCAAAAATACAAGAAATGAAGTCTAACACCTTCAAAAAATTCAATGAACAAATTTTTTAAAAGAATGTTAAAATTTAAGTGTAACACAAGAAAAAAACTGAATTTTCATGTCGTACTCAAAATAATCCGTAATTGAAGACTAAAACCCACAAATTTCAATTTTTTCAAAAATTTCTCAAAAATGCTAAAAACTGAAGTCTAACACCTTCAAAAAATTCAATGAAGATATTTTTTAAAAGAATGTAAAAATTGAAGTGTAACACAAGAAAAACCCTCAATTTTCATGTCATACTCAAAATACTCTGTAATTGAAGACTAACAAACATAAATTTCAATTTTTTCAAACATTTCTTAAAAATGCAAAAAAGGAAGTCTAACACCTTCAAAAAATTCAATGAAGTTATTTTTTAAAAGAATATTAATATTGAAGTGTAACATAAGAAAAATACTCAATTTTCTTGTCATACTCAAAATACTCCGCAATTGAAGACTGCATACATATTTCAATATTTTCAAAAATTTCTCAAAAATGCAAAAAATTAAGTCTAACACCTTCAAAAAATACAATGAAGATATTTTTTAAAAGAATGTTAAAATTGACGTATAACACAAGAAAAACCCTCAATTTTCATGTAATAGTCAAAATACTCCGTAATTGAAGACTAACAAACACAAAATTCAGTTTTTTCAAAAATTTCTTAAAAATGCATAAAATGATGTCTAACACCTTCTAAAAATTCAATGAAGATATTTCTTAAAATAATATTAAAATTGAAGTGTAACACAAGAAATAAACTCAATTTTCATGTCATACGTACTCAAAATACTCCGTAATTGAAGACTAACACACACAAATTTCAATATTTTAAAAAAATTCTTAAAAACGCAAAAAATGAAGTCAAACACCTTCAAAAAATTCAATGAAGTTATTTTTTAAAAGAATATTAAAATTGAAGTGTAACACAAGAAAAAAACTCAATTTTCATGTCATACTAAAAATACTCAATTTAAATGTCATTCTTAAAATACTCCGCAATTGAAGACTAACGCACACAAATTTCAATTTTTTAAAAACTTTCTCAAAAATGCAAAAAATGAAGTCTAACACCTTCAAAAAATTCAATGAACATATTTTTTAAAAGAATGTTAAAATTGAAGTCTAACACAAGAAAAAACTCAATTTTCATGTCATACTAAAAATGCTCCGCAATTGAAGACTAACGCACACAAATTTCAATTTTTTCAAACATTTCTCAAAAATGCAAAAAATGACCTCTAACACATTCAAAAAATTCAATGAAGATATTTATTAAAAGAATGTTAAAATTGAAGTATAACACAAGAAAAACACTCAATTTTCATGTCATACTCAAAATACTCCGTAATTGAAGACTAACACAGACAAATATCAATGTTTTCAAAAATTTCTTAAAAATGCAAAAAACTGAAGTCAAACACCTTCAAAAAATTCAATGAACATATTTTTTAAAAGAATGTTAAAATTGAAGTGTAACACAAGAAAAAAACTGAATTTTCATGTCATACTCAAAATACTCCGTAATTGAAGACTAAAACCCACAAATTTCAATTTTTTCAAAAATTTCTTAAAAACGCAAAAAACTGAAGTCGACCACCTTCAAAAAATTCAATGAAGTTATTTTTTAAAAGAATGTTAATATTGAAGTGTACCATTATCAAAATACTCAATTTAAATGTCATACTTAAAATACTCCGCAATTGAAGACAAACGCACACAAATTTCAATTTTTTCAAAAATATCTCAAAAATGCAAAAAATGAAGTCTAACACCTTCAAAAAATTCAATGAACATATTTTTTAAAAGAATGTTAAAATTGAAGTGTAACACAAGAAATAAACTCAATTTTCATGTCATACTCAAAATACTCCATAATTGAAGACTAACACACACAAATTTCTATATTTTCAAAAATTTCTTAAAAACGCAAAAAACTGAAGTCAAACACCTACAAAAAATTCAACGAAGTTATTTTTTAAAAGAATGTTAATATTGAAGTGTAACATTATCAAAATACTCAATTTAAATGTCATACTTAAAATACTCCGCAATTGAACACTAACGCACACAAATTTCAATTTTTTCAAATATTTCTCAAAAATGCAAAAAATGAAGTCTAACACCTTCAAATAATTCAATGAAGATATTTTTTTTAAAATGTAAAAAGAGAAGTGTAACATAAGCAAAATACTCAATTTTCATGTCATACTCAAATTCTCTGTAATTGAAGACTAACACCCATAAATTTCAATTTTTTCAAAAATTTCTTAAAATTGTAAAAAACTGAAGTCTAACACCTTCAAAAAATTCAATGAAGATATTTTTCGAAAGAATATTAAAATTGAAGTGTAACACAAGAAGAACCCCAAATTTTCATGTCATACTCAAAATACTCCGTAATTGAAGACTAAAACACACAAATTTCAATTTTTTCAAATTTTTTTTAAAAATGCAAAAAAATGAAGTCTAACACCTTCAACAAATTCAACGAAGTTATTTTTTAAAAGAATGTTAAAATTGAAGTGTAACATAAGAAAAAAACTCAATTTTCATGTCATACTCAAAATACTACGTAATTGAAGACTAACACACACAAAATTTCAATTTTTTGAAAAATTTCTTAAAAATGCAAAATCTGATGTCTATCACCTTCAAAAAAATCAATGAAGGTATTTTTTTTTAAAATGTGAAAATTGAAGTGTGACATAAGCAAAATACTCCGTAATTGAAGACTAACACAAGTAAATTTCAATTTCTTAAAAATGCCAAAAAATGAAGTCTAACACCTTTAATAAATTCAATGAAGATATTTTTTAAAGGAATGTTAAATTTAAGTGTAACACAAGAAAAATACTCAATTTTCATGTCATACTAAAAATACTACATAATTGAAGATTAACACACACACAAATTTCAATTTTTTCAAAAGATTCTTAAATATGCCAAAAATATAGTCTAACACCCTCAATAAATCCAATGAAGATATTTTATAAAAGATTGTTAAAATTGAAGTGTAAGACAAGCAAAAAACTCAATTTTCAAGGCATAGTCAAAATACTCCGTAATTGAAGACTAACACACACAAAATTCCATTTTTTCGAAAATTTCTTAAAAATGCAAGAAATGATGTCTAACACCTTCTAAAAATTCAATGAAGATATTTCTTAAAAGAATATTAAAATTGAAGTGTAACACAAGAAATAAACTCAATTTTCATGTCATACTCAAAATACTCCGTAATTGAAGACTAACACACACAAATTATTTTTAAAAATGCAAAAAAACTGAAGTCAAACACCTTCAAAAAAATCAACGAAGTTATTTTTAAAAGAATGTTAATATTGAATTGTAACATAAGCAAAATACTCAATTTTCATGTCATACTCAAAATACTCCGCAATTGAAGACTAACGCACACAAATTTCAATTTTTTCAAAAATTTCTCAAAAATGCAAAAAATGAAGTCTAAGACCTTAAAAAAATTCAATAATGATATTTTTTAAAAGAATGTTAAAATTGAAGTGTAACACAAGAAAAACCCTCAATTTTCATGTCATAGTCAAAATATTCCGTAATTGAAGACTAACACACACAAATTTCAATTTTTCAAAATTTTCTTAAAAATGCAAAAAATGATGTCTAACACCTTCTAAAAATTCAATGAAGATATTTCTTAAAAGAATATTAAAATTGAAGTGTAACACAAGAAATAAACTCAATTTTCATGTCATACTCAAAATACTCCGTAATTGAAAACTAACACACACAAATTTCAATATTTTCAAAAATTTCTTAAAAATGCAAAAAACTGTAGTCAAACAACTTCAAAAAATTCAACAAAGTTATTTTTTAAAAGAATGTTAATATTGAAGTGTAACATAAGCAAAATACTCAATTTTCATGTCATACTCAAAATACTCCGCAATTGAAGACTAACGCACACAAATTTCAATTTTTTAAAAAATTTCTCAAAAATGCAAAAAATTAAGTCTAACACCTTCAAAAAATTCAATAATGATATTTTTAAAAAGAATGTTAAAATTGAAGTGTAACACAAGAAAAACCCTCAATTTTCATGTCATACTCAAAATACTCCGTAATTGAAGACTAACACACACAAATTTCAATTTTACAAAATTTTCTTAAAAATGGAAAAAACTGAAGTCTAACGTAACATAAGAAATTTTCTTAAAAATTTTCAATAAATTCAATGAAGTTATTTTTTAAAAGAATGTTAATATTCAAGTGTAACATAAGAAAAATACTAAATTTTCATGACATACGCAAAATACTCCGCAATTGAAGACTAACGTAAATCAATTTCAATTTTTTCAAAAATTTCTGAAAAATGCAAAAAATGAAGTCCAGCACATTCAAAAAATTCAATGAACATATTTTTTAAAAGAATGTTAAAATTTAAGTTTAACACAAGAAAAAAACTGAATTTTCATGTTATCCTCAAAATACTCCGTAATTGAAGACTAAAACCCACAAATTTCAATTTTTTTCAAAAATTTTCTCAAAAATGCAAAAAACTGAAGTCTACACCTTCAAAAAAATTCAATGAAGATAATTTTTTTTAAAAAATGTTAAAAGAAAAGTGTAACATAAGCAAAATACACAATTTTCATGTCATACTCAAATACTCCGTAATTGAAGACTAACACACAAAAATTTCAATATTTTCAAAAATTTCTCAAAAATGCAAAAAATGAAGTCTAACACCTTCAAAAAATTCAATGAATATATTTTTTAAAAGAATGTTAAAATTGAAGTGTAACACAAGAAAAACCCTCAATTTTCATGTCATACTCAAATTACTCCGTAATTGAAGACTAATACACACAAATTTCAATTTTTTCAAAAATTTATCAAAAATGCAAAAAATGACGTCTAACACCTTCAAAAAATTCAATGAACATATTTTTTAAGAGAATGTTTAAATTGAAGTGTAACACAAGAAAAAAACTCAATTTTCATGTCATACTAAAAATACTCCGCAATTGAAAACTAACGCACACAAATTTCAATTTTTTCAAAAATTTCTCATAAATGCAAAAAATGAACTCTAACACATTCAAAAAATTCAATGAAGATATTTTTTAAAAGAATGTTAAAATTGAAGTTTAACACAAGAAAAACACTCAATTTTCATGTCATACTCAAAATACTCCGTAATTGAAGACTAACACTGACAAATTTTAATTTTTTTATAAATTTCTTAAAAATGCAAAAAAGTGATGTCTAACACCTTCAAAAAAGTCAATGAAGGTATTTTTTTAAAAATGTAAAAATTGAAGTGTACCACAAGAAAAACCCTCAATTTTCATGTCATACTCAAAATACTCCGTAATTGAAGACTAACACACACAAATTTCAATTTTTTAAAAATTTTATTTAAAATGCAAAAAACTGAAGTCTAACACGTTCAAAAAATTCAATGAAGTTATTTTTTAAAAGAATGTTAATATTGAAGTGTAACACATGAAAAACCCTCAATTTTCATGTCATAGTCAAAATACTCCGTAATTGAAGACTAACACACACAAAATTCAGTTTTTTCAAAACTTTCTTAAAAATGCAAAAAATGATGTCTAACACCTTCAAAAAATTCAATGAACATATTTTTTAAGAGAATGTTTAAATTGAAGTGTAACACAAGAAAAAAACTCAATTTTCATGCCATACTAAAAATACTCCGCAATTGAAGACTAACGCACACAAATTTCAATTTTTTCTAAAATTTCTCTAAAATGCAAAAAAATGAACTCTAACACATTCAAAAAATTCAATGAAGATATTTTTTAAAAGAATGTTAAAATTGAAGTATAACACAAGAAAAACACTCAATTTTCATGTCATACTCAAAATACTCCGTAATTGAAGAATAACACACACAAATTTCAATTTTTTTAAAACTTTTCTTAAAAATGCAAAAAACTGAAGTCTAACAACTTCAAAAAATTCAATGAAGATATTTTTTTTTTTTAAATGTTAAAAGAAAAGTGTAACATAAGCAATATATACAATTTTCATGTCATACTCAAATACTCCGTAATTGAAGACTAACACACACAAATTTCAATTTTTTCAAAAATTTCTTAAAAATGCAAAAAACTGAAGTCTAACACCTTCAAAAAATTCAATGAAGTTATATTTTAAAAGAATATTAATATTGATGTGTAACATAAGCAAAATACTCAATTTTCATGCATACTCAAAATACTCCGCAATTGAAGACTAACGCACACAAATTTCAATTTTTTCACAAATTTCTCAAAAATACAAAAAATGAAGTCTAACACCTTCAAAAAATTCAATGAACAAATTTTTTAAAAGAATGTTAAAATTTAAGTGTAACACAAGAAAAAAACTGAATTTTCATGTCGTACTCAAAATAATCCGTAATTGAAGACTAAAACCCACAAATTTCAATTTTTTCAAAAATTTCTCAAAAATGCTAAAAACTGAAGTCTAACACCTTCAAAAAATTCAATGAAGATATTTTTTAAAAGAATGTAAAAATTGAAGTGTAACACAAGAAAAACCCTCAATTTTCATGTCATACTCAAAATACTCTGTAATTGAACACTAACACACATAAATTTCAATTTTTTCAAACATTTCTTAAAAATGCAAAAAAGGAAGTCTAACACCTTCAAAAAATTCAATGAAGTTATTTTTTAAAAGAATATTAATATTGAAGTGTAACATAAGAAAAATACTCAATTTTCATGTCATACTCAAAATACTCCGCAATTGAAGACTGCATACATATTTCAATATTTTCAAAAATTTCTCAAAAATGCAAAAAATTAAGTCTAACACCTTCAAAAAATACAATGAAGATATTTTTTAAAAGAATGTTAAAATTGACGTATAACACAAGAAAAACCCTCAATTTTCATGTAATAGTCAAAATACTCCGTAATTGAAGACTAACAAACACAAAATTCAGTTTTTTCAAAAATTTCTTAAAAATGCATAAAATGATGTCTAACACCTTCTAAAAATTCAATGAAGATATTTCTTAAAATAATATTAAAATTGAAGTGTAACACAAGAAATAAACTCAATTTTCATGTCATACGTACTCAAAATACTCCGTAATTGAAGACTAACACACACAAATTTCAATATTTTCAAAAAATTCTTAAAAACGCAAAAAATGAAGTCAAACACCTTCAAAAAATTCAATGAAGTTATTTTTTAAAAGAATATTAAAATTGAAGTGTAACACAAGAAAAAAACTCAATTTTCATGTCATACTAAAAATACTCAATTTAAATGTCATTCTTAAAATACTCCGCAATTGAAGACTAACGCACACAAATTTCAATTTTTTAAAAACTTTCTCAAAAATGCAAAAAATGAAGTCTAACACCTTCAAAAAATTCAATGAACATATTTTTTAAAAGAATGTTAAAATTGAAGTCTAACACAAGAAAAAACTCAATTTTCATGTCATACTAAAAATGCTCCGCAATTGAAGACTAACGCACACAAATTTCAATTTTTTCAAACATTTCTCAAAAATGCAAAAAATGACCTCTAACACATTCAAAAAATTCAATGAAGATATTTATTAAAAGAATGTTAAAATTGAAGTATAACACAAGAAAAACACTCAATTTTCATGTCATACTCAAAATACTCCGTAATTGAAGACTAACACAGACAAATATCAATGTTTTCAAAAATTTCTTAAAAATGCAAAAAACTGAAGTCAAACACCTTCAAAAAATTCAATGAACATATTTTTTAAAAGAATGTTAAAATTGAAGTGTAACACAAGAAAAAAACTGAATTTTCATGTCATACTCAAAATACTCCGTAATTGAAGACTAAAACCCACAAATTTCAATTTTTTCAAAAATTTCTTAAAAACGCAAAAAACTGAAGTCAACCACCTTCAAAAAATTCAATGAAGTTATTTTTTAAAAGAATGTTAATATTGAAGTGTACCATTATCAAAATACTCAATTTAAATGTCATACTTAAAATACTCCGCAATTGAAGACAAACGCACACAAATTTCAATTTTTTCAAAAATATCTCAAAAATGCAAAAAATGAAGTCTAACACCTTCAAAAAATTCAATGAACATATTTTTTAAAAGAATGTTAAAATTGAAGTGTAACACAAGAAATAAACTCAATTTTCATGTCATACTCAAAATACTCCATAATTGAAGACTAACACACACAAATTTCTATATTTTCAAAAATTTCTTAAAAACGCAAAAAACTGAAGTCAAACACCTACAAAAAATTCAACGAAGTTATTTTTTAAAAGAATGTTAATATTGAAGTGTAACATTATCAAAATACTCAATTTAAATGTCATACTTAAAATACTCCGCAATTGAACACTAACGCACACAAATTTCAATTTTTTCAAATATTTCTCAAAAATGCAAAAAATGAAGTCTAACACCTTCAAATAATTCAATGAAGATATTTTTTTTAAAATGTAAAAAGAGAAGTGTAACATAAGCAAAATACTCAATTTTCATGTCATACTCAAATTCTCTGTAATTGAAGACTAACACCCATAAATTTCAATTTTTTCAAAAATTTCTTAAAATTGCAAAAAACTGAAGTCTAACACCTTCAAAAAATTCAATGAAGATATTTTTCGAAAGAATATTAAAATTGAAGTGTAACACAAGAAGAACCCCAAATTTTCAAGTCATACTCAAAATACTCCGTAATTGAAGACTAAAACACACAAATTTCAATTTTTTCAAATTTTTTTTAAAAATGCAAAAAAATGAAGTCTAACACCTTCAACAAATTCAACGAAGTTATTTTTTAAAAGAATGTTAAAATTGAAGTGTAACATAAGAAAAAAACTCAATTTTCATGTCATACTCAAAATACTACGTAATTGAAGACTAACACACACAAAATTTCAATTTTTTGAAAAATTTCTTAAAAATGCAAAATCTGATGTCTATCACCTTCAAAAAAATCAATGAAGGTATTTTTTTTTTAAATGTGAAAATTGAAGTGTGACATAAGCAAAATACTCCGTAATTGAAGACTAACACAAGTAAATTTCAATTTCTTAAAAATGCCAAAAAATGAAGTCTAACACCTTTAATAAATTCAATGAAGATATTTTTTAAAGGAATGTTAAATTTAAGTGTAACACAAGAAAAATACTCAATTTTCATGTCATACTAAAAATACTACATAATTGAAGATTAACACACACACAAATTTCAATTTTTTCAAAAGATTCTTAAATATGCCAAAAATATAGTCTAACACCCTCAATAAATCCAATGAAGATATTTTATAAAAGATTGTTAAAATTGAAGTGTAAGACAAGCAAAAAACTCAATTTTCAAGGCATAGTCAAAATACTCCGTAATTGAAGACTAACACACACAAAATTCCATTTTTTCGAAAATTTCTTAAAAATGCAAGAAATGATGTCTAACACCTTCTAAAAATTCAATGAAGATATTTCTTAAAACAATATTAAAACTCAAATTTCATGTCATACTCAATATACTCCGTAATTGAAGAGTAACACACACAAATTTCAATTTGTTCAAAATTTTTTAAAAATGCAAAAAACTGAAGTCTAACACCCTCAAAAAAAAATTCAATGAAGTTATTTTTTAAAAGAATGTTAATATTGAAGTGTAACTTAAGTAAAATACTCAATTTTTATGGCATACTCAAAATACTCTGCAATTGAAGACTAACGCACACAAATTTCAATTTTTTCAAAATTTTCTCAAAAATGCAAAATATGAAGTCAAACACCTTCAAAAAATTCAATGAACATATTTTTTAAAACAATGTTAAATTTGAAGTGTAAGACAAGAAAAAAACTCAATTTTCATGTCATACTCAAAATACTCGGTAATTGAAGGCTAAAACCCACAAATTTCAATTTTTTTTAAAATTTCTGAAAAATACAAAAGCTGAAGTCTAACACCATCAAAAAATTCAATGAAGATATTTTTTAAAAGAATGTTAAAATTGAAGTGTAACACAAGAAAAACCCTCAATTTTCATGTCATACTCAAAATAATCCGTAATTGAAGACTAACACACACAAATTTCAATTTTTTCAAAATTTTCTTAAAAATGCAAAAAACTGAAGTCTAAGACCTTCAAAAAATTGAATGAAGTTATTTTTTAAAAGAATGTTAATATTGAAGTGTAACATAAAGAAAATTCTCAATTTTCATGTCATACTTAAAATACTCTGCAATTGAAGACTAACGCACACAAATTTCAATTTTTTCAAAAATTTCTCAAAGATGCAAAAAATGAAGTCTAACACCTTCAAAAAATTCAATGAACATATTTTTAAAAAGAATATTAAAATTTAAGTGTAACACAAGAAAAAAACTCAATTTTCATGTCATACTCAAAATACTCCGTAATTGAAGACTAACACACACAAATTTCAATTTTTTTAAAAATTTCATAAAAATGAAAAAACTAATGTCTAACACCTTCAAAAAAGTCAATGAAGGTATTTTTTAAAAAATGTAACATAAGCCAAATACTCAATTTTCATGTCTTACTCAAAATATTCCGTAATTGAAGACTAACACACACAAATTTCAATTTTTTCAAAACTTTCTTAAAAATGCAAAATCTGATGTCTAACACCATCAAAAAAGTCAATGAAAGTATTTTTTTTTTAAATGTGAAAATTGAAGTGTGACATAAGCAAAATACTCCGTAATTGAAGACTAACACAAGTAAATTTCAATTTCTTAAAAATGCAAAAAAATGAAGTCTAACACCTTCAATAAATTCAATGAAGATATTTTTTAAAAGAATGTTAAATTTAAGTGCAACACAAGAAAAATACTCAATTTTCATGTCATACTACAAATACTCCGTAATTGAAGATTAACACACACACAAATTTCAATTTTTTCAAAAGTTTCTTAAAAAAGCAAAAAATATAGTCTAACACCTTCAATAAATCCAATGAAGATAGTTTATAAAAGATGGTTAAAATTGAAGTGTAACACAAGCAAAAAACTCAATTTTCATGGCATAGTCAAAATACTCCGTAATTGAAGACTAACACACACAAAATTCAATTTTTTCAAAAATTTCTTAAAAATGCAAGAAATGATATCTAACACCTTCTAAAAATTCAATGAAGATATTTCTTAAAAGAATATTAAAATTGAAGTGTAACACAAGTAAAAAACTCAATTTTCATGTCATACTCAAAATACTCCCTAATTGAAGAGTAACACACACAAATATCAATTTTTTTCAAAATTTTTTAAAAATGCAAAAAACTGAAGTCTAACACCCTCAAAAAAAATTCAATGAAGTTATTTTTTAAAAGAATGTTAATATTGAAGTGTAACTTAAGCAAAATACTCAATTTTTATGGCATACTCAAAATACTCCGCAATTGAAGACTAACGCACACAAATTTCAATTTTTTCAAAAATTTCTCAAAAATGGTAAAAATGAAGTCTAACACCTTCAAAAAATTCAATGAACATATTTTTTAAAAGAATGTTAAATTTGAAGTGTAAGACATGAAAAAAACTCAATTTTCATGTCATACTCAAAATACTCGGTAATTGAAGACTAAAACCCACAAATTTCAATTTTTACAAAAATTTCATAAAAATGCAAAAGCTGAAGTCTAACACCATCAAAAAAATTCAATAAAGATATTTTTTAAAAGAATGTTAAAATTGAAGTGTAACACAAGAAAAACCCTCAATTTTCATGTCATACTCAAAATACTCCGTAATTGAAGACTAACACACACAAATTTCAATTTTTTCAAAATTTTCTTAAAAATGCAAAAAACTGAAGTCTAAGACCTTCAAAAAATTCCATGAAGTTATTTTTTAAAAGAATGTTAAAATTGAAGTGTAACATAAGCAAAATACTCAATTTTCATGTCATACTCGAAATACTCCGTAATTGAAGAGTAACACGCAAAAATTTCAATTTTTTTAAAAATTTCTCAAAAAAGGAAAAAATGAAGTCTAACACCTTCAAAAAATTCAATCAGCATATATTTTAAAAGAATGTTAAAATTGAAGAGTAATACAAGAAAAAAGCTCAATTTACATATCATACTTGTTGGTTAATTCTAACCTAGAGGGGGGTAAATTTGGCAATCTAACTTACACTTAGTTTAGATTTAAACCTAATTTACGGTGCGGAATAAATAACAATTTAGATGATAAAGATGATACCGTACAAACACTTTGACACAAGATGTTTGTTTACGAAGTTCGGTAGGTGGTTGCTTTGTAGCTTTAACTCACCCTTTACTCGCTTAATTGACCGACTCAATTATTTGCGAGTACCTACGTCTCCGGGAATGCCTTGTGCCTCTTTTTGGCTTTCGATTGACTTCCAACTCAACTCGATTACAAGGATTTGCCTAGATCAATTTACACGCTTCTATCGATCTATAGCTTAGGCTCTTTACAATTTGTTGCACTAGCCTATTACACTTTTTCACTAATCGAGCTACAACGTGATCGGTCACGTGAGTGGGATACGATTAGTGGAGAATATCGAAAGTAGATCAACGATCTAAAGAGGTTTCTCAAGCTATCAATGGATATAGATAATCACAGCTTAGGGTTTCTCTCTTTTTAGGTTTAAATGTTTGAAAGTGAAGGAGTGGGAGAGAGAGACCCATGAAGGATTCTATTTATACTCTCTATAGAAATCCTTTAGAAAACTTGAAGTGCGTTCGAACGCATAAAGTCCGTTCCGAACGCACTTGTAGTTTGCACTAGCCGTTTCAAAATAACGTGCAAGTACATCTTGGGTCCTTTCGAACGGACAATGTCCGTTCGTAACGGACTCAATTATACATAGCATTTTGCGTTCACAGGAACAAGAGTCCGTTGAACGCACTGAAAAGTGGGTGAACGGATTCCAGGTTGTCCGTTCGAACGCACATGTGTGTTCGTTCGAACGCACACATCCCTGTGACGTTTTCCGTTCATAGGAAGGATTGTCCGTTCAACGCACTCAGAAGGTGGGTGAACGGATTCTAATTGTCCGTTCGAACGGACATGATTGTTCGTTCGAACGCACACATTCCTGTGACACGTTTGGTTCTAATCAAGCTTTAAAGTTTTGATATGTAGCAAGTCCGTTCTGAACGGACTTTGAGTTCGTTCAGAACGCACTTCCTGCTTGACTGAACTCTTTGTTATTTTGAACATGATTTTACTTGAGTTCTACTAGGTTTGTACCTAAGGTTTATTTGTGGCGTATCCCACTCACGGAAGGCTTCAACATCTTGAGTCTTGATGTATTCCAATGGCCTTCCTTGTGTTCTTCTTTTCTTGTTTATGTTGAGACTTCATGTCCTGATTCTTGATGTAGTCCAATGAAGTCTTCCTTCACAAGTCCTCCTTCATCTTCGTATCGTACCTATGTTATCCTGCACTTTTCTGGATGTATACATTAGTAATGACAGTGTTTTGAAATAATCAAACTATCAGGAAATTTGAACCAACAAACTCCCCCTTTTGATTAATTTCAAAACACTGTCGGTTTGGAGAGTTTCACCATTTAGTTGAGAACTTTCCGTACGATCGTTTCTCCCCCATTTTGAAAGAGATCAAAAGGGCCAAGGAGACTTCATCAACGGAAGGCTCCCCCTAAATGCGAGCTCCCCCTCAAAGAATGAATTGATGAATGTATGAGCTCGTAAATATGATCAAATTCTTTTGTTTTGAATGACAAAAATCTTTTCACATTTGATATTTTTAAGAAAATAAAACAGTTTTTGTGTGTGCGTTCCGAACGGAAAAAGTAATGCGTTCGAACGCACTTGCATCTGGACTGATAGGTTATATAAAAAAAAATCAAAAATAGATGCAACAGTTGGAACTGAAAATATGACCACAAAACAGTTTGTTCATAACACGGCATGACACAGGCCGATGCACACACACGCATAACATTAGTTGTTCAGTACTACAAACACAACAAACTCAATTTCTCACACACATGCACGTCATATAAAAATAAACACGACAACACAACACACTTATAACACCGCCGGTGATTACATCTCGTTGGGACCGGGGTAAGGGTTCGGGTCGGGATGATAGCTTGGACCGGACGCAAAGAAGTCGTCAACGTTGAAAGTTCCCGAATGGGACTCCGACGGATTCGCGGTGGGATGAGATGGAGGAGGAGGATTGTCTTGTTCTCGAGGTTCAGGGTAGGACCCGAAACGGTTTTCAAGATGACCGTAAAGGTCGGAAAATTGACGTTCCACTCTCTCGAGCATCCTTGTCTCGGAAACTTGCATGCCCTCTTGAATTTCATTTCGAATCCCTCGTTCATGTCGCTCCATACGCTTATTCATTGCCTCTAACAACGACGTTATGTGAGCAAACCGCCTTTCATCCCTTTCCATCGGGACATTCGAACTTCTTACACTCTCACTCCTCTCACGTGGTCGAACCTGGTTTTCACTGCCCTGGTCGGATGGAGCGTCACTCTCCAACCAACGGGTAGGATTTGGAGGAAGGTGGAACGCTCCCTCTTCATCTGGGTGATCGATAATCCATTCATGAGCTTGTGCCGAATACCGAAACCTTTGACGCAGAAGGTTAAATTTTGACGCGAGGTTGATCGGTGGTTCAGGTCGGAAATCCCAATCTTCCACCGGAATCGAGACTCCTAGGAGGTTCAACATTCGAGCAATCAACGTTCCGTAGGGCAACGATGCATTCCTTAGGTTCATGGCGCTTTCCATGTGGCTTAATATGAGATGAGGCACATGGACGGGTAGTTGGTCCTCGTACCACATGCGATATAAAAACAAGATATTTCGATCTTCGAGGTCTACTCTAAATTTTTCAACAGGAGCGAGAATGTTATTACCAATTATCCAGACGAATTTTTTAGGAGCGGCCAAGTGTGACACTGCTGATTGTGATGCGTATCTATTCGTGACCACTTTCTTCATGGTTTCGAACCCTTCGGTTTCAATTTTCCCCCAGTGGTCGTTGTACACCTTCTCTCCATCATCTTTGAGCCCGAACAAGTCGCACAAATTCTGCACCGAGATTACGACTTCCTCACCGAGAATAAACGAGGTTATCTTATCTTGGGCATGATCGAAAGTGGCGTTTGCATAGAATAGCCGAGTGATGATCTCATACGACCTCTCGTTGAGATGCGCAAGGTTTGCAAATCCCCATTTTCGCTCGATTTCCTCGATCTTGTCGGAAAGAATAGAACAATTTCGTGGAAACTCGTAATAGTAAGATTTTGAGAGGGGTCTCCTTACCACAACGCTATTGAAGAGGAGTCCGGCTTCCTGGTTTCGAAAGAGATAATCGTTATTCGGATTAGTGAAATCGTAATCTGCTTGCATTCGTGCGCTGTGATTAGGCCTGTTGGCTGGCGTGCCCCTCTTCATGCGAACAATCGATGGAGGCGATGGTATTTCTTGAGCTTTCGAGCTTTCTCCTGTTCTCTTCTTTTCCTCGGATTTCACTTTTGATATGAGGCTTCGATTGGCATCCATGAAATCAAGCTTTTGAGAGAGAAGAGAAGGAGTGTTGGAAAGAGAGGATAAGGGTAAGGGTTTCAAGAATGTAAATCGTGTCCCTTTAAGTCTCTTCGTACGAGAAGATGAACCATAGCGTCCATTGATGAGGGTCGGTTGCATGCAGATGGAGAGTAAATACGACGAGTCCGTTCGAACGGACATTCATGTGCGTTCGAACGTACACGCTTCTGGGTAAAAGGCGCCATTGTTTGGGTTTGAGTTGCAGGTGAGAGGTCTTTGAGTTCGTTCGAACGCACTTGCAACTGTTGGGAAAGGCGCAATAATATGAAAAGCCGTCATAATCATACATTTCATCTGTCCGTTCAGAACGCACTGTTTGTTCGTTGGAACGGACTTGAGTCTGGAAGGATGGCATTTGTTAACTTCATCTGTCCGTTCAGAACGCACTGTTTGTTCGTTCGAACGGACTTGAGTCTGGAAGGATGGTATTTGTTGATTTCATTTGTCCGTTCCGAACGCACTCTTTTGTTCGTTCGAACGGACTAGATACTGAGCTGAGACCCGGATGTATTGACCCAAAACACTGACCCTAGTTCAACAATTCTATTTGTACTTATGATTATACAGTTATGATGCAACTACATGAGACTAGACTCAATATGCTGAATTTTAATTCTTGAGAGATAACATACCTAGCTTTAGTCGTAGATCGGAGAAAGGAGCAAATGGTTACGGTTTTGTGAAGATGTCGGCAATTTGATTTTGAGTCTCTATCCATTCGAGTTTAACATCGCCTTTTTCCACGTGATCCCGAATGAAGTGGTGACGTATGTCGATATGCTTGGTTCGTGAATGGTGGACAGGGTTTTTCGAGATGCATATTGCGCTATTGTTGTCGCACAATATGGGGATTTTACGGAAGTTCAAACCGTAGTCTCCGAGGGTTTGGTTCAACCACAGTAATTGAGCACAGCAGCTTCCTGCGGCTACATACTCGGCTTCGGCCGTCGATAAGGCTACCGAGTGTTGTTTACGACTTGACCATGATACAAGTAAACCTCCCAAAAATTGGCATGTACCGCTCGTGCTTTTTCGATCAACTCGGGATCCGGCAAAATCCGCATCAGTGTATCCTACTAGGTTTAGGTTCCCACTATGCCCGTACCATATCCCAAGTTCAATTGTACCTTTTAAATAACGAAATATGCGTTTTACGGCCGTGTAATGTGATACCTTGGGGTTAGCTTAAAATCTAGCGCACAAGCATACGGCGAACATGATGTCGGGACGACTCGCCGTTAGATAAAGAAGGCTCCCGATCATTCCTCTATAGGACGTAATGTCGAACGATTCGCCCTCTTCATCCGCATCCAATTTTGATTCCTTTGCCATTGGAGTGTCACTCGTTTTAGTTTGGTCCAACTCGAATCTCTTTAATAATTCGCGAGTGTACTTTGATTGGTTGACGAAAATTCCTTCACTTGATTGTGTGACTTGAAGACCCAAGAAGAATTTTAACTCTCCCATCATACTCATGGCAAATTCACTGTGCATAAGAATAGAGAATTCTTCGGCAAGAGCCGCATCACTTGATCCAAAAATAATATCATCTACGTAAATTTGAACAAGTAAAATGGATACTCCCTTTTTACGTGTGAAGAGGGTGGTGTCGATTATACCTCTCACGAAACCATTTGATGTGAGCAATGAGGATAGTCGATCGTACCATGCTCGTGGGGCTTGTTTCAATCCGTATAGGGCTTTTGAGAGTTTGCACACGTAATCGGGGAATTTAGGATCCTTAAATCCCGGTGGTTGCTCAACGTAGACTTCTTCTTCGATTTCACCATTGAGAAATGCACTCTTGACGTCCATTTGAAATAGTGTAAACCCCTCAATAGCGGCGTAAGCTAGGAGGAGTCGTATCGCTTCTAGACGAGCCACTGGAGCAAAGGTTTCTTCGAAATCGATCCCTTCTCGTTGTTTAAATCCTTGAGCGACGAGTCTCGCCTTGTTTCGTACCACGTTTCCGTGTTCATCAAGTTTATTTCGAAAGATCCATCGAGTCCCAATGATCGAACGATTCATGGGTTTTGGAACCAACATCCAAACTTGATTTCTTTCAAATTGTTCCAATTCTTCTTGCATTGCGATAATCCAATCTTCGTCTAGATTGGCTTCCTTGAAGGATTTTGGCTCGGTGTGAGAAAGATATGCGCAATGAGCTACGTAGTTGTGGACACGAGACCGAGTTCGTACACCTTCTCGGGGATCTCCAACAACGTTTGTGAGAGGATGGTGGGGTACTTCTCGGAGAACCTCAGGGATTTGGTAAGGAGTTTCACTCTCTTCTTCCTCTTCCTCCTGTTCTTCCTCTTCTGGAGGATCATCGTTTTCTCTCTGAGGTTCATCAAGAGTTATGTCGATGTGTTGATATTCCAGCTCGGCTTGTTTTCTCGGTGATTTAGCAATTGTTTCCGTGACTTCACCTACATTTAAGCTACCTTTCTCGACTTCCTTTTTAGTTTCATCAAAATGTACGTGAACGGATTCACATACGACTCGTGTTGATCGTATGTAAACTCGGTATGCTTTACTTGTACTTGAGTAACCGACAAATATTCCTTCGATGGATTTTGGATCGAGTTTGTCTCGATTACTCAATTCATCCAAGATATAGCATTTGCATCCAAATACTCTCATGTAAGAGACATTTGGATTTCCCCCATACCATAGCTCATATGGCGTCTTCTTCAAAATAGGCCTTAAGCTAACCCTATTCACCACATGACATGCGGTGTTAGTGGCTTCGGCCCAAAGGTATTTTGGAGAAGGGTGCTCACTTAGCGTGGTACGGGCAAGTTCAATTAACGTTCGATTTTTACGTTCAACCACACCATTTTGTTGAGGTGTGCGAGGAGCCGAAAATTCGCGTATATATCCCTTTTTATGACAAAATTCATCAAATTTTGCATTTCGAAATTCACCTCCATTGTCACTTCGAATGGTGACAATTGAGGTGCCTTTTTCATTTTCAACGAGAGTACAAAATTTGATGAAGTTGTCACACGTTTCACTTTTATGAAGTAAATAATGTATCCAGGTGAAACGTGAATAATCATCAACAATAACAAACATATACCTTTTATTACCTATGCTTGTAACGCTCATTGGTCCGCAAAGATCAAGATGGATGAGTTGAAGAGGTCGATTCGTGGTGACCATGTTCTTTGATTTGAACCCGGACGATCTAGTGTGCTTACCTTTTTCACACGCATCGCATAATCCTTCTAGTTCAAGTTTATGTGAGGGAAGTCCTCTAACTAATTGCTTTTTGGACAACCTATGTATAGTTTTCATGCAAATGTGACCTAACCGTCTATGCCATAATCGAGATACTGATTCTGATACAGTGAGACAATGGATTCCCGGCACGAATGATTCGAAATCAAAGTAGTATAGATTTTCGTGTCGGGTTCCTTTGCATATTGTGGTATTGTCTTTCATTCGATCAATCAAGCATGAGAGTTGATCGAATTTCACACAATATCCGGCATCACATAATTGGCTTATGCTAATTAAATTATGTTTAAGTCCAGTTACAAGATAGACATTCTCTAAAGTCCAATTTGAGGTACCTATAGAACCGATACCGATAATTTTACCTTTTTGATTTCCTCCGAAGGTAACGTCTCCTCCCTTGAACGGTTCGAGAGATTTGAACATCTCTCGATCCCAAGTCATATGTCTAGAACAACCACTATCTAGACACCATTTTGATGACTATGTTCTGGAAGTTAGGCCCATCTATAAGAAATTCATATTAGTTAAACCAAAGAAAAATTGAAATTGACTAATATGAATTCTTACTAACTATACTCCCCCTAAATATTTGGCTTATGGTATGGTATACTAGGGAGTATAGTGTCTCAAGTTAGGGTTTTACACCCTAGGGGGTCCTATACCGAAGGAGGTAGAGGAACCCATTGAGTGACGATCTTTACGCATCCACATGACGTTTGGTGCCACTTTTGGATTGCGAAGATCACACCCGGTTGAGACATGACCGATTTTGCAACAATAGTTACAAAATGCTACGGTGGGCTTATTTGTGGGTGTGGTACTCTTCACAAAATAGTCCGAGAGTTTATTCGGATTACTTCTCTTAGAAGTTATCGATTTTGGCATTTGATAAAGGTTATTTGATTTAAATTTATTTTGCTTAAAATTATTTTGTTTAACTTGTTTATGTGTGTTGGTGAAATGTTTGGGAGGCCCTTGTTGATATGAAGCTTCGGTGTAGTTTGTCACTTCATAGAAATACCCATTTGGTCCCCTTTTGAACAAATAATCGGTTCGTCCCAAATTAGTATGTCTAGGTTGTGAATATTGTGTAAAATGATTGTTCCTATAATTATTATCGACACGTTTAGGTTGTTCATTTTTAGCATATTTACCTTTGTTATAATCATGGTACATAAAAGCATTTCCATGACTACTTACTTCATTGTTTTCCCATTTAGATTTTTGATTTTGAGATATTGAAAGGTCGGGTTTATTACCGTTAGTTTTCTTATATCCTAAACCGAATTTATCATTGGGCTTTTGTCCCGTTAATGACGATTTTAAGACATCATCCAATGAAGGGGGGTCAATGCAATCATTGTACATGCCCTCTTCAAGGACTCATTCTCAACTTTCATAGTTTGAATTTCGACTTTTAAATGAGAAATCTGACATTTCAGGGTTTTACATTCACATTTTGAAAATCCTTTAAATTCATTTATTTGAGTTTTGTATGCCAAGATGGATAGCTCAAGAGAAGCTACCTTATCCTTGAGAGCTTGGGTGGGACTTTCAAGTTTACCCTCATTTAGTTGAGAGTTCCCTTCATCCCTAAGAAACTCGTCACAAGATTCGAGTTCTAGTTTGGATGCGGGAGAAAATTCAGGTCTAGGTAACGATTTGATACCATATAGAGAGTTAGTACGTACCTCATAACTTTTGTCATGTGTCGAGCTTAGAGTGGGAGAGGAAGGTTCTGCGTCTACAATTATGGGCTGGTGGTGTGTTGAAGTTAGACCTCGTTCAATACGGAGAGAGTGAATGGCTGCTTCCACCGCGCTCATGGGATTAAATTCAGCCATTAGATCGTAAGGTACAAGTTTATCCTTAATAAATTTAAGAGATGGTTAGTACCCTGCTCTGATACCAATTGTTGGTTAATTCTAACCTAGAGGGGGGTAAATTTGGCAATCTAACTTACACTTAGTTTAGATTTAAACCTAATTTACGGTGCGGAATAAATAATAATTTAGATGATAAAGATGATACCGTACAAACACTTTGACACAAGATGTTTGTTTACGAAGTTCGGTAGGTGGTTGCTTTGTAGCTTTAACTCACCCTTTACTCGCTTAATTGACCGACTCAATTATTTGCGAGTACCTACGTCTCCGGGTGCCTTGTGCCTCTTTTTGGCTTTCGATTGACTTCCAACTCAACTCGATTACAAGGATTTGCCTAGATCGATTTACACGCTTCTATCGATCTATAGCTTAGGCTCTTTACAATTTGTTGCACTAGCCTATTACACTTTTTCACTAATCGAGCTACAACGTGATCGGTCACGTGAGTGGGATACGATTAGTGGAGAATATCGAAAGTAGATCAACGATCTAAAGAGGTTTCTCAAGCTATCAATGGATATAGATAATCACAGCTTAGGGTTTCTCTCTTTTTAGGTTTAAATGTTTGAAAGTGAAGGAGTGGGAGAGAGAGACCCATGAAGGATTCTATTTATACTCTCTATAGAAATCCTTCAGAAAACTTGAAGTGCGTTCGAACGCATAAAGTCCGTTCCGAACGCACTTGTAGTTTGCACTAGCCGTTTCAAAATAACGTGCAAGTACATCTTGGGTCCTTTCGAACGGACAATGTCCGTTCGTGACGGACTCAATTATACATAGCATTTTGCGTTCACAGGAACAAGAGTCCGTTCAACGCACTGAAAAGTGGGTGAACGGATTCCAGGTTGTCCGTTCGAACGCACATGTGTGTTCGTTCGAACGCACACATCCCTGTGACGTTTTCCGTTCATAGGAAGGATTGTCCGTTCAACGCACTCAGAAGGTGGGTGAACGGATTCTAATTGTCCGTTCGAACGGACATGATTGTTCTTTCGAACGGACACATTCCTGTGACACGTTTGGTTCTAATCAAGCTTTAAAGTTTTGATATGTAGCAAGTCCGTTCTGAACGGACTTTGAGTTCGTTCAGAACGCATTTCCTGCTTGACTGAACTCTTTGTTATTTTGAACATGATTTTACTTGAGTTCTACTAGGTTTGTACCTAAGGTTTATTTGTGGCGTATCCCACTCACGGAAGGCTTCAACATCTTGAGTCTTGATGTATTCCAATGGCCTTCCTTGTGTTCTTCTTTTCTTGTTTATGTTGAGACTTCATGTCCTGATTCTTGATGTAGTCCAATGAAGTCTTCCTTCACAAGTCCTCCTTCATCTTCGTATCGTACCTATGTTATCCTGCACTTTTCTGGATGTATACATTAGTAATGACAGTGTTTTGAAATAATCAAACTATCAGGAAATTTGAACCAACAATACTCAAAATACTCCGTAATCGAAGACTAACACACACAAATTTCAATTTTTTCAAAAATTTCATAAAAATACAAAAAAACTGATGTCTAACACCTTCAAAAAATTCAATGAAGATATTTTTTTAAAAATGTAAAAATTGAAGTGTAATATAACCAAAATAGTCAATTTTCATGTCTTACTCAAAATACTCCGTAATTGAACACTAACACACACAAATTTCAATTTTTTCCAAAATTCACAAAAATGCAAAAAATGAAGTCTAACACCATCAATAAATTCAATGAAGATATTTTTGAAAAGAATGGTATAATTGAAGTTTAACAAAGGAAAAAAACAAAATTTTCATGTCATACTCAAAATACACCATAATTGAAGACTAACAAACACAAATTTCAATTTTTTCAAAATTTTCTTAAAAATGCAACAAAACGAAGTGTAACACCTTCAAAAAATTCAATGAAGATAGTTTTTAAAAGAATGTTAAAATTGAAGTGTAACACAAGAAAACCCCTCAATTTTCATGTCAGACTCAAAATACTCCGTAATTGAAGACAAACACACACAAATTTCAATTTTTTCAAAATTTTCTTAAAAATGCAACAAAACGAAGTGTAACACCTTCAAAAAATTCAATGAAGTTATGTTTTAAAATAATGTTAAAATTGAAGTGTAACATAAGCAAAATACTCCATTTTCATGTCATACTCATAATACTCCGTAATTGAAGAGTAACACAGAAAAATTTCAATTTTTTGAAAAATTTCTCATAAATGCAAAAAATGAAGTCTAACATGTTCAAAAAATTCAATGAACATATATTTTAAAAGAATGTTAAAATTGAAGAGTAACATAAGAAAAAAGCTCAATTTACATATAATGCTCAAAATACTCCTTAATCGAAGACTAACACACACAAATTTCAATTTTTTAAAACATTTCATAAAAATACAAAAAACTGATGTCTAACACCTTCAAAAAATTCAATGAAGATATTTTTTAAGAAATGTAAAAATTGAAGTGTAACATATGCCAAATAGTCAATTTTCATGTCTTACTCAAAATACTCCGTAATTGAAGACTAACACACACAAATTTCAATTTTTTCCAAAATTCAAAAATATGCAAAAAAAATGAAGTCTAACACCATCAATAAACTAAATGGAGATATTTTTGAAAAGAATGTTAAAATTAAAGTGTAACACAAGAAAAAAACTAAATTTTCATGTCATACTCAAAATAATCCGTAATTGAAGACTAACAAACACAGATATCAATTTTTTCAAAAATTTCTTAAAAATGCAAAAAACTGAAGTCTAACACCTTCAAAAAATTCAATGAAGTTATTTTTTTAAACAATGTTAAAATTGAAGTGTAACACAAGAAAACCCCTCAATTTTCATGTCATACTCAAAATACTCCGTAATTGAAGAGTAACACACAAAAATTTCAATTTTTTGAAAAATTTCTCAAAAATGCAAAAAATGAAGTCTAACACCTTCAAAAAATTGAATGAACATATATTTTAAAAGAATGTTAAAATTGAAAAGTAACATAAGAAAAAAGCTCAATTTACATATCATACTCAAAGTACTCCGTAATCGAAGACTAACACACACAAATTTCAATTTTTTCAAAAATTTCATAAAAATACAAAAAACTGATGTCTAACACCTTCAAAAAATTCAATGAAGATATTTTTTTCAAAAATGTAAAAATTGAAGTGTAACATAAGCAAAATAGTCCCTTTTCTTGTCTTACTCAAAATACTCCGTAATTGAAAAGTAACACACACAAATTTTAATTTTTTCCAAAATTCACAAAAATGCAAAAATTGAAGTCTAACACCATCAATAAATTCAATGAAGATATTTTTGAAAAGAATGTTAAAATTGAAGTGTAACAAAGGAAAAAAACTAAATTTTCATGTCATACTCAAAATACACCGTAATTGAAAACTAACAAACGCAAATTTCAATTTTTTCAAAAATTTCCTAAAAATACCAAAAATGAAGTCTAACACCTTCAGTAAATTCAATGAAGATAGTTTTTAAAGGAATGTTCAAATTGAAGTGTAACATAAGCAAAATACTCTATTTTCATGTCGTACTCAAAATACTCTGTAATGGAAGACTAACACACAGAAATTTCAATTTTGTCCAAAATTCACAAAAATGCAAAAATTGAAGTGTACATAAGCCAAATACTCAATTTTCATGTGTTACTAAAAATACTCCGTAATTGAAGACTAACACACGCAAATTTCAATTTTTTCAAAAATTTCTTAAAAATGGAAAAAATGAAGTCTTAACACCTTCAATAAATTCAATGAAGATATTTTTTGAAAGAATGTTCAAATTGAAGTGTAACATAATAAAAATACTCAATTTTCATGTCATACTCAAAATACTCCGCAATGGAAGACTAACACACACAAATTTCAATTTTTTCAAAAATTTCTTAGAATAGCAAAAAATGAAGTCCAACACCTTCAAAAAATTACATGAAAATATTTTTTAAAAGAATGTTAAAATTGAAGAGTAACACAAGAAAAAAGCTCAATTTCCATGTCATACTCAAAATACTCCGTAATGGAAGACTAACACACACAAATTTCAATTTTTTCAAAAATTTCATAAACATGCAAAAAGCTGATGTCTAACACCTTCAAAAAATTCAATGAAGATATTTTATAAAAAATGTCAAAATTGAAGTGTAACATAAGCGAAATACTCAATTTTCATGTTTTACTCAAAATACTCCGTAATTGAAGGCTAACTCACACTAATTTCATTTTTTCCAAAATTCACAAAAATGCAAAAAATGAAGTCTAACACCATCAATAAATTGAATGAAAATATTTTTGAAAAGAATGCTAAAATTGAAGTGTAACACAAGAAAACAACTAAATTTTCATGACATACTCAAAATACTCCGTAATTGAAGACTAACAAACACAAATTTAGATTTTTTCTAAAATTTCTTAAAAATGCAAAAAACAGATGTCTAGCACCTTCAAAAAATTCCATGAAGATATTTTTTTAAAAATGTAAAAATTGAAGTGTACATAAGCAAAAGACGCAATTTTCATGTCTTACTAAAAACACTCTGTAATTGAAGACTAACACACAGAAATTTCTATTTTTTCAAAACTTTTCTTAAAAATGCAAAAAATGAAGTCTAACACCTTCCAAAAATTCAATGATGATATTTTTTTAAAAAAATGTAAAAATTGAAGTGTAACATAAGCAAAATACTCAATTTTCATTTCTCACTCAAAATACTCCGTAATTGAAGACTAACACACGCAAATTTCAATTTATTCAAAATGTTTTTAAAAAAACAAAAAATGAAGTCTAACCTTCAAAAAATTCAATGAAGATATTTTGTAAAAGAATGTTAAAATTGAAGTGTAACACAAGAAAAAAATTCAATTTTCATGTCGTACTAAAAATACTCCGTAATTGAAGACTAACACAAACAAATTTCAATTTTTTCAAAATTGTCTTGACAATGCAAAAAACTGAAGTCTAAAACCTTCATAAAATTCAATGAAAATATTTTTTAAAAAAATGTAAAAATAGAAGTGTAACATAAGCAAAATACTCAATTTTCATGTGATACACAAATACTCCGAATTTAAGACTAACACACACAAAATTCAATTTTTTCAAAAATTTCATAAAAAAGCTATAAACTGAAGTCTAACACCTTCAAAATATTCAATGAAGTTATTTTTTAAAAGAATGCTAAAATTGAAGTGTAACACAAGAAAAACCCTCAATTTTCTTGCCAGACTCAAAATACTCCGTAATTGAAGAATAACACACACAAATTTAAATTATTTCAAAATTTTCTTAAAAATGAAAAAAACCGAAGTGTAACACCTTAAAAAATTTCAATGAAGTTATTTTTTGAAATGAAATTAAAATTGAAGTGTAACATAAGCAAAAATAATCAATTTTCATTTCATACTCAAAATACTCCGTAATTGAAGAATAACACACAAAAATTTCAATTTTTTCAAAAATTTCTCAAATATGCAAATAATGAAGTCCAACTCCTTCAAAAAATTCAATGAACTAATTTTTTAAAAGAATGTTAAAATTGAAGAGTAACACAAGAAAAAAGCTCAATTTTCATAACATCCTCAAAATACTCCGTAACCGAAGACTAACAAAGACAAATTTCAATTTTTCAAAAATTTCATAAAAATGCAAAAAACTGATGTCTAACACCTTCAAAAATTCAGTGAAGATATTTTTTAAAACAATGTAAAAATTGAAGTGTAACATAAGCAAAATACTCAATTTTGAGGTCATACTCAAAATACTCCGTAATGGAAGACTGACACACACATATTTCAATTTTTTCCAAAACTCTCAAAAATGCAAAAAATGAAGTCTAACACCATCAAAAAATTCAATGAAGATATTTTTGAAAAGAATGTCAAAATTGAAGTGTAACACATGAAAAAAACTAAATTTTCATGTCATACTCAAAATACTCCGTAATTGAAGACTAACACACACAAATTTCAATTTTTTCAAAATTTTCTTAAAAATGCAAAAAACTGAAGTCTATCACCTTCAAAAAATTCAAGGAAGATATTTCTTAAAAGAATGTTACAATTGAAGTGTAACACAAGAAAAACCCTCAATTTTCAAGTCATACTGAAAATACTCTGTAATTGAACACTAACACACACATTTTTCAATTTTTTCAAAATTTTCTTAAAACTTCAAAAAACTGAAGTCTAACACCTTCAAAAAATTCAATGAAGTTATTTTTCAAAAGAATGTTAAAATTGAAGTGTAACATAAGCAAAATACTCAATTTTCATGTCATACTCACAATTCTTCGTAATTGAAGACTAACAGACACAAATTTAAATTTTTAAAAAAAATCTCAAACATGCAAAAAATGAAGTCTAACACCTTCAAAAAATTCAATGAACATATTTTTTAAAAGAATGTTAAAATTGAAGTGTAACACAAGAAAAAAGCTCAATTTTCATGTCATACTCAAAATACTCCGTAATTGAAGACTAACACACACAAATTTCAATTTTTGCAAAAAATTCTAAAAAATGCAAAAAACTGATGTCTAACACCATCAAAACATTGAAAGAAGATATTTTTTTAATAATGTAAAAATTTAAATGTAACATAAGCAAAATACTCAATTTTCATGTCATACTCAAAATACTCCGTAATTGAAGACTAAAACACTCAAATTTCAATTTATTCAAAGTATTTTTAAAAAAACAAAAAATGAAGTCTAACCTTCAAAAAATTCAATGAAGATATTTTGTAAAAGAATGTTAAAATTGAAGTGTAACACAAGAAAAAAATTCAATTTTCATGTCATACTAAAAATACTCCGTAATTGAAGACTAACACAAACAAATTTCAATTTTTTCAAAATTGTCTTAACAATGCAAAAAACTGAAGTCTAACACCTTCATAAAATTCAATGAAAATATTTTTTTAAAAAATGTAAAAATAGAAGTGTAACTTAAGCAAAATACTCAATTTTCATGTCATACACAAATACTCCGAATTTAAGACTAACACACACAAATTTCAATTTTTTCAAAAATTTCATAAAAAAGCAATAAACTGAAGTCTAACGCCTTCAAAAAATTCAATGAAGATATTTTTTAAAAGAATGCTAAAATTGAAGTGTAACACAAGAAAAACCCTCAATTTTCATGCCAGACTCAAAATACTCCGTAATTGAAGACTAAAAAACACAAATTTAAATTATTTCAAAATTTTCTTAAAAATGCAAAAAACTGTCATGTCTTACTCAAATTACTCCTTAATTGAAGACTAACACACGCAAATTTCAATATTTTCAAAAATTTCATAAAAATGCAAAAAATGAAGTCTTAACAACTTCAATAAATTCAATGAAGATATTTTTCAAAAGAATGTTACAATTGAAGTGTAACACAAGAAAAACCCTCAATTTTCAGGTCATACGCAAAATACTCCGTAATGGAAGACTAACACACAGAAATTTCAATTTTTTCAAAATTGTATTAAAAATGCAAAAAACTAAAGTCTAACACCTTCGAAAAAATAAATGAACTTATTTTTTAAAAGAATGTTAAAATTGAAGTGTAACTTAAGAAAAATACTCAATTTTCATGTCATACTCAAAATACTCCGTAATTGAAGACTAACACACACAAATTTCAATTTTTTCAAAACATCTCAAAAATACAAAAAAAGAAGTCTAACACCATCAAAAAATTCCATGAAGATATTTTTGAAAAGAAAGTTAAAATTGAAGTGTAACACATGAAAAAAACTAGATTTTCATGTCATACTCAAAATACTCCGTAATTGAAGACTAACACACACAAATTTCAATTTTTTCAAAATTTTCATAAAAATGCCAAAAACTGATGTCTAACACCTTCAAAACGTTCAATGAAGATATTTTTTTAATAATGTAAAAATTGAAATGTAACATAAGCAAAATACTCAATTTTCATGTCTTACTCAAATTACTCCTTAATTGAAGACTAACACACGCAAATTTCAATATTTTCAAAATTTTCATAAAAATGCAAAAAATGAAGTCTTAACACCTTCAATCAATTCAATCAAGATATTTTTCAAAACAATGTTAAAATTGAAGTGTAACATATGCAAAATACTCATTTTCAGGTCATACGCAAAATACTCCGTAATAGAAGACGAACACACACAAATTTCAATTTTTTCCAAAACTCTCAAAACTGCAAAAAATGAAGTCTAACACCATAAAAAAATTCAAGGATGATATTTTTTAAAAGAATGTTAAAATTGAAGTGTAACACATGAAAAAAACTAATTTTTCATGTTATACTTAAAATACTCCGTAATTGAAGACTAACACACACAAATTTCAATTTTTTCAAAATTTTCATAAAAATGCAAAAAACTGAAGTCTAACTCCTTCAAAAAATTCAATTAACATATTTTTTAAAAGAATGTTAGAATTGAAGTGTAACACAAGAAAAAAGCTCAATTTTCATGTCATACTCAAAATACTCCGTAATTGAAGACTAACACACAGAAATTTCAATTTTTTCAAAATTGTCTTTAAAATGCAAAAAACTAAAGTCTAACACCTTCGAAAAATTCAATGAACTTATTTTTTGAAAGAATGTTAAAATTGAAGTGTAACATAAACAAAATACTCAATTTTCATGTCATACTCAAAATACTCCATAATTGAAGACTAAGACACTCAAATTTCAATTTATTCAAAATATTTTTAAAAAAACAAAAAATGAAGTCTAACCTTCAAAAAATTCAATGAAGATATTTTGTAAAAGAATGTTAAAATTGAAGTGTAACACAAGAAAAAAATTCAATTTTCATGTCATACTAAAAATACTCCGTAATTGAAGACTAACACAAACAAATTTCAATTTTTTCAAAATTGTCTTAACAATGCAAAAAACTGAAGTCTAACACCTTCATAAAATTCAATGAAAATATTTTTTTCAAAAATGTAAAACTAGAAGTGTAACATAAGCAAAATACTCAATTTTCATGTCATACACAAATACTCCGAATTTAAGACTAACACACACAAATTTCAATTTTTTCAAAAATTTCACAAAAAAGCAATACACTGAAGTCTAACGCCTTCAAAAAATTCAATGAAGATATTTTTTAAAAGAATGCTAAAATTGAAGTGTAACACAATAAAAACCCTCAATTTTCATGCCAGACTCAAAATACTCCGTAATTCAAGACTAAAAAACACAAATTTAAATTATTTCAAAATTTTCTTAAAAATGCAAAAAACTGTCATGTCTTACTCAAATTACTCCTTAATTGAAGACTAACACACGCAAATTTCAATATTTTCAAAAATTTCATAAAAATGCAAAAAATGAAGTCTTAACAACTTCAATAAATTCAATGAAGATATTTTTCAAAAGAATGTTACAATTGAAGTGTAACACAAGAAAAACCCTCAATTTTCAGGTCATACGCAAAATACTCCGTAATGGAAGACTAACACACAGAAATTTCAATTTTTTCAAATTGTATTAAAAATGCAAAAAACTAAAGTCTAACACCTTCGAAAAAATCAATGAACTTATTTTTTAAAAGAATGTTAAAATTGAAGTGTAACTTAAGAAAAATACTCAATTTTCATGTCATACTCAAAATACTCCGTAATTGAAGACTAACACACACAAATTTCAATTTTTTCAAAACATCTCAAAAATACAAAAAATGAAGTCTAACACCATCAAAAAATTCCATGAAGATATTTTTGAAAAGAATGTTAAAATTGAAGTGTAACACATGAAAAAAACTAGATTTTCATGTCATACTCAAAATACTCCGTAATTGAAGACTAACACACACAAATTTCAATTTTTTCAAAATTTTCTTAAAAATGCAAAAAACTGATGTCTAACACCTTCAAAACGTTCAATGAAGATATTTTTTTAATAATGTAAAAATTGAAATGTAACATAAGCAAAATACTCAATTTTCATGTCTTACTCAAATTACTCCTTAATTGAAGACTAACACACGCAAATTTCAATATTTTCAAAATTTTCATAAAAATGCAAAAAATGAAGTCTTAACACCTTCAATAAATTCAATCAAGATATTTTTCAAAACAATGTTAAAATTGAAGTGTAACATATGCAAAATACTCATTTTCAGGTCATACGCAAAATACTCCGTAATAGAAGACGAACACACACAAATTTCAATTTTTTCCAAAACTCTCAAAACTGCAAAAAATGAAGTCTAACACCATAAAAAAATTCAAGGATGATATTTTTTAAAAGAATGTTAAAATTGAAGTGTAACACATGAAAAAAACTAATTTTTCATGTGATACTTAAAATACTCCGTAATTGAAGACTAACACACACAAATTTCAATTTTTTCAAAATTTTCATAAAAATGCAAAAAACTGAAGTCTAACTCCTTCAAAAAATTCAATTAACATATTTTTTAAAAGAATGTTAGAATTGAAGTGTAACACAAGAAAAAAGCTCAATTTTCATGTCATACTCAAAATACTCCGTAATTGAAGACTAACACACAGAAATTTCAATTTTTTCAAAATTGTCTTTAAAATGCAAAAAACTAAAGTCTAACACCTTCGAAAAATTCAATGAACTTATTTTTTGAAAGAATGTTAAAATTGAAGTGTAACATAAACAAAATACTCAATTTTCATGTCATACTCAAAATACTCCATAATTGAAGACTAAGACACTCAAATTTCAATTTATTCAAAATATTTTTAAAAAAACAAAAAATGAAGTCTAACCTTCAAAAAATTCAATGAAGATATTTTGTAAAAGAATGTTAAAATTGAAGTGTAACACAAGAAAAAAATTCAATTTTCATGTCATACTAAAAATACTCCGTAATTGAAGACTAACACAAACAAATTTCAATTTTTTCAAAATTGTCTTAACAATGCAAAAAACTGAAGTCTAACACCTTCATAAAATTCAATGAAATTTTTTTTTCAAAAATGTAAAAATAGAAGTGTAACATAAGCAAAATACTCAATTTTCATGTCATACACAAATACTCCGAATTTAAGACTAACACACACAAATTTCAATTTTTTCAAAAATTTCATAAAAAAGCAATACACTGAAGTCTAACGCCTTCAAAAAATTCAATGAAGATATTTTTTAAAAGAATGCTAAAATTGAAGTGTAACACAAGAAAAACCCTCAATTTTCATGCCAGACTCAAAATACTCCGTAATTGAAGACTAAAAAACACAAATTTAAATTATTTCAAAATTTTCTTAAAAATGCAAAAAACTGTCATGTCTTACTCAAATTACTCCTTAATTGAAGACTAACACACGCAAATTTCAATATTTTCAAAAATTTCATAAAAATGCAAAAAATGAAGTCTTAACAACTTCAATAAATTCAATGAAGATATTTTTCAAAAGAATGTTACAATTGAAGTGTAACACAAGAAAAACCCTCAATTTTCAGGTCATACGCAAAATACTCCGTAATGGAAGACTAACACACAGAAATTTCAATTTTTTCAAAATTGTATTAAAAATGCAAAAAACTAAAGTCTAACACCTTCGAAAAAATAAATGAACTTATTTTTTAAAAGAATGTTAAAATTGAAGTGTAACTTAAGAAAAATACTCAATTTTCATGTCATACTCAAAATACTCCGTAATTGAAGACTAACACACACAAATTTCAATTTTTTCAAAACATCTCAAAAATACAAAAAAAGAAGTCTAACACCATCAAAAAATTCCATGAAGATATTTTTGAAAAGAAAGTTAAAATTGAAGTGTAACACATGAAAAAAACTAGATTTTCATGTCATACTCAAAATACTCCGTAATTGAAGACTAACACACACAAATTTCAATTTTTTCAAAATTTTCATAAAAATGCCAAAAACTGATGTCTAACACCTTCAAAACGTTCAATGAAGATATTTTTTTAATAATGTAAAAATTGAAATGTAACATAAGCAAAATACTCAATTTTCATGTCTTACTCAAATTACTCCTTAATTGAAGACTAACACACGCAAATTTCAATATTTTCAAAATTTTCATAAAAATGCAAAAAATGAAGTCTTAACACCTTCAATCAATTCAATCAAGATATTTTTCAAAACAATGTTAAAATTGAAGTGTAACATATGCAAAATACTCATTTTCAGGTCATACGCAAAATACTCCGTAATAGAAGACGAACACACACAAATTTCAATTTTTTCCAAAACTCTCAAAACTGCAAAAAATGAAGTCTAACACCATAAAAAAATTCAAGGATGATATTTTTTAAAAGAATGTTAAAATTGAAGTGTAACACATGAAAAAAACTAATTTTTCATGTTATACTTAAAATACTCCGTAATTGAAGACTAACACACACAAATTTCAATTTTTTCAAAATTTTCATAAAAATGCAAAAAACTGAAGTCTAACTCCTTCAAAAAATTCAATTAACATATTTTTTAAAAGAATGTTAGAATTGAAGTGTAACACAAGAAAAAAGCTCAATTTTCATGTCATACTCAAAATACTCCGTAATTGAAGACTAACACACAGAAATTTCAATTTTTTCAAAATTGTCTTTAAAATGCAAAAAACTAAAGTCTAACACCTTCGAAAAATTCAATGAACTTATTTTTTGAAAGAATGTTAAAATTGAAGTGTAACATAAACAAAATACTCAATTTTCATGTCATACTCAAAATACTCCATAATTGAAGACTAAAACACTCAAATTTCAATTTATTCAAAATATTTTTAAAAAAACAAAAAATGAAGTCTAACCTTCAAAAAATTCAATGAAGATATTTGTTAAAAGAATGTTAAAATTGAAGTGTAACACAAGAAAAAAATTCAATTTTCATGTCATACTAAAAATACTCCGTAATTGAAGACTAACACAAACAAATTTCAATTTTTTCAAAATTGTCTTAACAATGCAAAAAACTGAAGTCTAACACCTTCATAAAATTCAATGAAAATATTTTTTTCAAAAATGTAAAAATAGAAGTGTAACATAAGCAAAATACTCAATTTTCATGTCATACACAAATACTCCGAATTTAAGACTAACACACACAAATTTCAATTTTTTCAAAAATTTCATAAAAAAGCAATAAACTGAAGTCTAACGCCTTCAAAAAATTCAATGAAGATATTTTTTAAAAGAATGCTAAAATTGAAGTGTAACACAAGAAAAACCCTCAATTTTCATGCCAGACTCAAAATACTCCGTAATTGAAGACTAAAAAACACAAATTTAAATTATTTCAAAATTTTCTTAAAAATGCAAAAAACTGTCATGTCTTACTCGAATTACTCCTTAATTGAAGACTAACACACGCAAATTTCAATATTTTCAAAAATTTCATAAAAATGCAAAAAATGAAGTCTTAACAACTTCAATAAATTCAATGAAGATATTTTTCAAAAGAATGTTACAATTGAAGTGTAACACAAGAAAAACCCTCAATTTTCAGGTCATACGCAAAATACTCCGTAATGGAAGACTAACACACAGAAATTTCAATTTTTTCAAAATTGTATTAAAAATGCAAAAAACTAAAGTCTAACACCTTCGAAAAAATCAATGAACTTATTTTTTAAAAGAATGTTAAAATTGAAGTGTAACTTAAGAAAAATACTCAATTTTCATGTCATACTCAAAATACTCCGTAATTGAAGACTAACACACACAAATTTCAATTTTTTCAAAACATCTCAAAAATACAAAAAATGAAGTCTAACACCATCAAAAAATTCCATGAAGATATTTTTGAAAAGAATGTTAAAATTGAAGTGTAACACATGAAAAAAAACTAGATTTTCATGTCATACTCAAAATACTCCGTAATTGAAGACTAACACACACAAATTTCAATTTTTTCAAAATTTTCATAAAAATGCAAAAAACTGATGTCTAACACCTTCAAAACGTTCAATGAAGATATTTTTTTAATAATGTAAAAATTGAAATGTAACATAAGCAAAATACTCAATTTTCATGTCTTACTCAAATTACTCCTTAATTGAAGACTAACACACGCAAATTTCAATATTTTCAAAATTTTCATAAAAATGCAAAAAATGAAGTCTTAACAACTTCAATAAATTCAATCAAGATATTTTTCAAAACAATGTTAAAATTGAAGTGTAACATATGCAAAATACTCATTTTCAGGTCATACGCAAAATACTCCGTAATAGAAGACGAACACACACAAATTTCAATTTTTTCCAAAACTCTCAAAACTGCAAAAAATGAAGTCTAACACCATAAAAAAATTCAAGGATGATATTTTTTAAAAGAATGTTAAAATTGAAGTGTAACACATGAAAAAAACTAATTTTTCATGTGATACTTAAAATACTCCGTAATTGAAGACTAACACACACAAATTTCAATTTTTTCAAAATTTTCATAAAAATGCAAAAAACTGAAGTCTAACTCCTTCAAAAAATTCAATTAACATATTTTTTAAAAGAATGTTAGAATTGAAGTGTAACACAAGAAAAAAGCTCAATTTTCATGTCATACTCAAAATACTCCGTAATTGAAGACTAACACACAGAAATTTCAATTTTTTCAAAATTGTCTTTAAAATGCAAAAAACTAAAGTCTAACACCTTCGAAAAATTCAATGAACTTATTTTTTGAAAGAATGTTAAAATTGAAGTGTAACATAAACAAAATACTCAATTTTCATGTCATACTCAAAATACTCCATAATTGAAGACTAAAACACTCAAATTTCAATTTATTCAAAATATTTTTAAAAAAACAAAAAATGAAGTCTAACCTTCAAAAAATTCAATGAAGATATTTGTTAAAAGAATGTTAAAATTGAAGTGTAACACAAGAAAAAAATTCAATTTTCATGTCATACTAAAAATACTCCGTAATTGAAGACTAACACAAACAAATTTCAATTTTTTCAAAATTGTCTTAACAATGCAAAAAACTGAAGTCTAACACCTTCATAAAATTCAATGAAAATATTTTTTTCAAAAATGTAAAAATAGAAGTGTAACATAAGCAAAATACTCAATTTTCATGTCATACACAAATACTCCGAATTTAAGACTAACACACACAAATTTCAATTTTTTCAAAAATTTCATAAAAAAGCAATAAACTGAAGTCTAACGCCTTCAAAAAATTCAATGAAGATATTTTTTAAAAGAATGCTAAAATTGAAGTGTAACACAAGAAAAACCCTCAATTTTCATGCCAGACTCAAAATACTCCGTAATTGAAGACTAAAAAACACAAATTTAAATTATTTCAAAATTTTCTTAAAAATGCAAAAAACTGTCATGTCTTACTCGAATTACTCCTTAATTGAAGACTAACACACGCAAATTTCAATATTTTCAAAAATTTCATAAAAATGCAAAAAATGAAGTCTTAACAACTTCAATAAATTCAATGAAGATATTTTTCAAAAGAATGTTACAATTGAAGTGTAACACAAGAAAAACCCTCAATTTTCAGGTCATACGCAAAATACTCCGTAATGGAAGACTAACACACAGAAATTTCAATTTTTTCAAAATTGTATTAAAAATGCAAAAAACTAAAGTCTAACACCTTCGAAAAAATCAATGAACTTATTTTTTAAAAGAATGTTAAAATTGAAGTGTAACTTAAGAAAAATACTCAATTTTCATGTCATACTCAAAATACTCCGTAATTGAAGACTAACACACACAAATTTCAATTTTTTCAAAACATCTCAAAAATACAAAAAATGAAGTCTAACACCATCAAAAAATTCCATGAAGATATTTTTGAAAAGAATGTTAAAATTGAAGTGTAACACATGAAAAAAAACTAGATTTTCATGTCATACTCAAAATACTCCGTAATTGAAGACTAACACACACAAATTTCAATTTTTTCAAAATTTTCATAAAAATGCAAAAAACTGATGTCTAACACCTTCAAAACGTTCAATGAAGATATTTTTTTAATAATGTAAAAATTGAAATGTAACATAAGCAAAATACTCAATTTTCATGTCTTACTCAAATTACTCCTTAATTGAAGACTAACACACGCAAATTTCAATATTTTCAAAATTTTCATAAAAATGCAAAAAATGAAGTCTTAACAACTTCAATAAATTCAATCAAGATATTTTTCAAAACAATGTTAAAATTGAAGTGTAACATATGCAAAATACTCATTTTCAGGTCATACGCAAAATACTCCGTAATAGAAGACGAACACACACAAATTTCAATTTTTTCCAAAACTCTCAAAACTGCAAAAAATGAAGTCTAACACCATAAAAAAATTCAAGGATGATATTTTTTAAAAGAATGTTAAAATTGAAGTGTAACACATGAAAAAAACTAATTTTTCATGTGATACTTAAAATACTCCGTAATTGAAGACTAACACACACAAATTTCAATTTTTTCAAAATTTTCATAAAAATGCAAAAAACTGAAGTCTAACTCCTTCAAAAAATTCAATTAACATATTTTTTAAAAGAATGTTAGAATTGAAGTGTAACACAAGAAAAAAGCTCAATTTTCATGTCATACTCAAAATACTCCGTAATTGAAGACTAACACACAGAAATTTCAATTTTTTCAAAATTGTCTTTAAAATGCAAAAAACTAAAGTCTAACACCTTCGAAAAATTCAATGAACTTATTTTTTGAAAGAATGTTAAAATTGAAGTGTAACATAAACAAAATACTCAATTTTCATGTCATACTCAAAATACTCCATAATTGAAGACTAAAACACTCAAATTTCAATTTATTCAAAATATTTTTAAAAAAACAAAAAATGAAGTCTAACCTTCAAAAAATTCAATGAAGATATTTGTTAAAAGAATGTTAAAATTGAAGTGTAACACAAGAAAAAAATTCAATTTTCATGTCATACTAAAAATACTCCGTAATTGAAGACTAACACAAACAAATTTCAATTTTTTCAAAATTGTCTTAACAATGCAAAAAACTGAAGTCTAACACCTTCATAAAATTCAATGAAAATATTTTTTTCAAAAATGTAAAAATAGAAGTGTAACATAAGCAAAATACTCAATTTTCATGTCATACACAAATACTCCGAATTTAAGACTAACACACACAAATTTCAATTTTTTCAAAAATTTCATAAAAAAGCAATAAACTGAAGTCTAACGCCTTCAAAAAATTCAATGAAGATATTTTTTAAAAGAATGCTAAAATTGAAGTGTAACACAAGAAAAACCCTCAATTTTCATGCCAGACTCAAAATACTCCGTAATTGAAGACTAAAAAACACAAATTTAAATTATTTCAAAATTTTCTTAAAAATGCAAAAAACTGTCATGTCTTACTCAAATTACTCCTTAATTGAAGACTAACACACGCAAATTTCAATATTTTCAAAAATTTCATAAAAATGCAAAAAATGAAGTCTTAACACCTTCAATAAATTCAATGAAGATATTTTTCAAAAGAATGTTACAATTGAAGTGTAACACAAGAAAAACCCTCAATTTTCATGTCATACTCAAAATACTCCGTAATTGAAGACTAACACACAGAAATTTCAATTTTTTCAAAATTGTCTTAAAAATGCAAAAAACTAAAGTCTAACACCTTCGAAAAAATCAATGAACTTATTTTTTAAAAGAATGTTAAAATTGAAGTGTAACTTAAGCAAAATACTCAATTTTAATGTCATACTCAAAATACTCCGTAATTGAAGACTAACACACACAAATTTCAATTTTTTCAAAACATCTCAAAAATACAAAAAATGAAGTCTAACACCATCAAAAAATTCCATGAAGATATTTTTGAAAAGAATGTTAAAATTGAAGTGTAACACATGAAAAAAACTAGATTTTCATTTCATACTCAAAATACTACGTAATTGAAGACTAACACACACAAATTTCAATTTTTTCAAAATTTTCTTAAAAATGCAAAAAACTGATGTCTAACACCTTCAAAACGTTGAATGAAGATATTTTTTTAATAATGTAAAAATTGAAATGTAATATAAGAAAAATACTCAATTATCATGTCTTACTCAAATTACTCCTTAATTGAAGACTAACACACGCAAATTTCAATATTTTCAAAAATTTCATAAAAATGCAAAAAATGAAGTCTAACACCTTCAAAAAATTCAATGAACATATTTTTTAAAAGAATGTTAAAATTGTAGTGTAACACAAGAAAAAAGCTCATTTTTCATGTCATACTCAAAATACTCCGTAATTGTAGACTAACACACAAAAATTGTCTTAGAAATGCAAAAAACTGAAGTCTAACACCTTCAAAAAATTCAATGAAGATATTTTTTAAAAAAATGTAAAAAATTGAAGTGTAATATAAGCAAAATACTCAATTTACATGTCATACTCAAAATTCTTCGTAATTGAAGACTAACACAAAGAAATTTCAATTTTTTTAAAAAATCTCAAAAATGCAAAAAAAGAAGTCTAACACCTTCAAAAAATTCAATGAACATATTTGTTAAAATAATGTTAAAATTGAAGTGTAACACAAGAAAAAAGCTCAATTTTCATGTCATACTCAAAATACTCCGTAATTGAAAACTGACACACACAAATTTCAATTTTTTCAAAAATTTCTAAAAAATGCAAAAAACTGTTGTCTAATACCTTCAAAAAATTGAATGAAGATATTTTCTTAAAAATGTAAAAATTGAATTGTAACATAAGCAAAATACTCAATTTTCATGTCTTACACAAAATACTCCGTAATTGAAGACTAACAAACACAAATTTCAATTTTTTCAAAAATTTCTTAAAAATCAAAAAAATGAAGTCTAACACCTTCAATAAATTCAATGAAGATATTTTTAAAAGAATGTTCAAATTGAAGTGTAACATAAGCAAAATACTCGATTTTTATGTCTAACTCAAAATACTCCGTAATTGAAGACTAACACACACAAATTTCAATTTTTTTCCAAAATTCAAAAAAATGCAAAAAATGAAATCTAACACCATCAATAAATTCAATGAAGATATTTTTGATAAGAATGTTAAAATTGAAGTGTAACACAAGAAAAAAACTAAATTTTCATGTCATACTCAAAATAATCCGTAATTGAAGATTAATAAACACAAATTTCAATTTTTTCAAAAATTTCTTAAAAATGCAAAAAAACTGAAGTGTAACACATTCAAAAAATTCAATGAAGTTATTTTTTAAAATAATGTTAAAATTGAAGTGTAACATAAGCAAAATACTCAATTTTCATGTCAGGCACAAAATACTCCGTAATTGAAGACTAACACACACAAATTTCAATTTTTTCAAAATATTCTTAAAAATGCAAAAAACTGAAGTGTAACACCTTCAAAAAATTCAATGAAGTTATTTTTTAAAAGAATGTTAAAATTAAAGTGTAACATAAGCAAAATACTCAATTTTCATGTCATACTCAAAATACTCCGTAATTGAAGAGTAACACACAAAAATTTCAATTTTTTGAAAAATTTCTCAAAAATGCAAAAAATGAAGTTTAACACCTTCAAAAAATTGAATGAACATATATTTTAAAAGAATGTTAAAATCGAAAAGTAACATAAGAAAAAAGCTCAATTTACATATCATACTCAAAGTACTCCGTAATCGAAGACTAACACACACAAATTTCAATTTTTTCAAAAATTTCATAAAAATACACAAAACTGATGTATAACACCTTCAAAATATTCAATGAAGATATTTTTTCAAAAATGTAAAAATTGAAATGGAACATAAGCAAAATAGTCAATTTTCTTGTCTTAATCAAAATACTCCGTAATTGAAGACTAACACACACAAATTTTAATTTATTCCTAAATTCACAAAAATGCAAAAAATGAAGTCTAACACCATAAATAAATTCAATGAAGATATTTTTGAAAAGAATGTTAAAATTGAAGTGTAACAAAGGAAAAAAAAACTAAATTTTCATGTCATACTCAAAATACACCGTAATTGAAGACTAACAAACACAAATTTCAATTTTTTCAAAAATTTCTTAAAAATACAAAACATGAAGTCTAACACCTTCAATAAATTCAATGAAGATAGTTTTTAAAGGAAAGTTCAAATTGAAGTGTAACATAAGCAAAATACTCTATTTTCATGTCATACTCAAAATACTCCGTAATGGAAGACTAACACACACAAATTTCAATTTTGTCCAAAATTCACAAAAAATGCAAAAATTGAAGTGTACATAAGCAAAATACTCAATTTTCATGTGTCACTAAAAATACTCCGTAATTCAAGATTAACACAAGCAAATTTCAATTTTTTCAAAAATTTCTTAAAAATGGAAAAAATGAAGTCTTAACACCTTCAATAAATTCAATGAAGATATTTTTTGAAAGAATGTTCAAATTGAAGTGTAACATAATCAAAATACTCAATTTTCATGTCATACTCAAAATACTCCGTAATGGAAGACTAACACACACAAATTTCAATTTTGTCCAAAACCCTTAAAAATGCAAAAAATGAAGTCTAACACCGTCATAAAAATCGATGAAGATATTTTTTAAAAGAATGTTAAAATTGAAGTGTAACACAAGAAAAAAACTAAATTTCCATGTCACACTCAAAATACACAGTAATTGAAGACTAACAAACACAAATTTCAATTTTTTCAAAAATTTCTTAAAAATGCAAAAAACTGATGTCTAACACCTTCAAAAAATTCAATGAAGATATTTTTTTAAAAATGTAAAAATTGAAGTGTACATAAGCAAAATACTCAATTTTCATGTCTAACTAAAAGTACTCCGTAATTGAAGACTAACAAAAGCAAATTTTAATTTTTTCAAAAATTTCTTAAAAATGCAAAAAATGAAGTCTAACTCCTTCAATCAATTCAATGAAGGTATTTTTTAAAGGAATGTTAAAATTGAAGTGTAACACAAGAAAAACCCTCAATTTTAATGTCAGACTCAAAATACTCCGTAATTGAAGACTAACACACACAAATTTCAATTTTTTCAAAATTTTCTGAGAAATGCAAAAAACTGAAGTGTAACACCTTCAAAAAATTCAATGAAGTTATTTTGTAAAAGAATGTTAAAATTGAAGTGTAACATTAGCAAAATACTCAATTTTCATTTCATAATCAAAATACTCCGTAATTGAAGAGTAACACACAAAAATTTCAATTTTTTCATAAATTTCTCAAAAATGCATAAAATAAAGTCTAACACCATCAATAAATTAAATGAAGATATTTTTGAAAAGAATGTTAAAATTGAAGTGTAACACAAGAAAAAAACTAAATTTTCATGTCATACTCAAAATAATCCGTAATTGAAGACTAACAAACACAAATTTCAATTTTTTCAAAAATTTCTTAAAAATGCAAAAAACTGAAGTCTTAACACCTTCAAAAAATTCAATGAAGTTATTTTTTAAAAGAATATTAAAATTGAAGTGTAACACAAGAAAACCCCTCAATTTTCATGTCAGACACAAAATACTCCGTAATTGAAGACTAACACACACAAATTTCAATTTTTTCAAAATATTCTTAAACATGCAAAAAACTGAAGTGTAACACCTTCAAAAAATTCAATGAAGTTATTTTTTAAAAGAATGTTAAAATTAAAGTGTAACATAAGCAAAATACTCAATTTTCATGTCATACTCAAAATACTCCGTAATTGAAGAGTAACACACAAAAATGAAGTCTAACACCTTCAAAAAATTGAAATGGACATATATTTTAAAAGAATGTTAAAATTGAAAAGTAACATAAGAAAAAAGGTCAATTTACATATCATACTCAAAGTACTCCGTAATCGAAGACTAACACACACAAATTTTAATTTTTTCAAAAATTTCATAAAAATACCAAAAAACTGATGTCTAACACCTTCAAAATATTCAATGAAGATATTTTTTTCAAAAATGTAAAAATTGAAGTGTAACATAAGCAAAATAGTTAATTTTCTTGTCTTACTCAAAATACTCCGTAATTGAAGACTAACACCATAAATAAATTCAATGAAGATATTTTTGAAAAGAATGTTAAAATTGAAGTGTAACAAAGGAAAAAAACTCAATTTTCATGTCATACTCAAAATACACCGTAATTGAAGACTAACAAACAGAAATTTCAATTTTTTCAAAAATTTCTTAAAAATACAAAAAATGAAGTCTAACACCTTCAATAAATTCAATGAAGATAGTTTTTAATGGAAAGTTCAAATTGAAGTGTAACATAAGCAAAATACTCTATTTTCATGTCATACTCAAAATACTCCGTAATGGAAGACTAACACACACAAATTTCAATTTTGTCCAAAATTCTCAAAAAATGCCAAAATTGAAGTGTACATAAGCAAAATACTCAATTTTCATGTGTTACTAAAAATACTCCGTTATTGAAGATCAACACAAGCAAATTTCAATTTTTTCAAAAAAATTTTAAAAATGGAAAAAATGAAGTCTTAACACCTTCATTAAATTCAATGAAGTTATTTTTTGAAAGAATGTTCAAATTGAAGTGTAACATAATCAAAATACTCAATTTTCATGTCATACTCAAAATACTCCGTAATGGAAGACTAACACACACAAATTTCAATTTTGTCCAAAACCCTAAAAAATGCAAAAAATTAAGTCTAACTCCGTCATAAAAATCGATGAAGATATTTTTTAAAAGAATGTTAAAATTGAAGTGTAACACAAGAAAAAAACTAAATTTCCATGTCACACTCAAAATACACAGTAATTGAAGACTAACAAACACAAATTTCAATTTTTTCAAAAATTTCTTGATAATGCAAAAAACTGATGTCCAACACCTTCAAAAAATTCAATGAAGATATTTTTTTAAAAATGTAAAAATTGAAGTGTACATAAGCAAAATACTCAATTTTCATGTCTAACTAAAAGTACTCCGTAATTGAAGATTAGCACACGCAAATTTTAATTTTTTCAAAAATTTCTTAAAAATGCAAAAAATGAAGTCTAACACCTTCAATCAATTCAATGAAGGTATTTTTTAAAGGAATGTTACAATTGAAGTGTAACACAAGAAAAAGCCTCAATTTTAATGTCAGACTCAAAATACTCCGTAATTGAAGACTAACACACACAAATTTCAATTTTTTCCAAAGTTTCTGAGAAATGCAAAAAACTGAAGTGTAACACCTTCAAAAAATTCAATGAAGTTATTTTGTAAAAGAATGTTAAAATTGAAGTGTAACATAAGCAAAATACTCAATTTTCATTTCATACTCAAATTACTCCGTAATTGAAGAATAACACAGAAATATTTGAATTTTTTCAAAAATTTCTCAAAAATGCATAAAATAAAGTCTAACACCTTCAAAAAATTCAGTGAACATATATTTTAAAAGAATGTTAAAATTGAAGAGTAACACAAGAAAAAAGCTCAATTTACATATCATACTCAAAATACTCCCTAATCGAAGACTAACACACACGAATTTCAATTTTTTCAAAAATTTCATAAAGATACAAAAAAACTGATGTCTAACACCTTCAAACAATTCAATGAACATATTTTTTCAAAAATGTAAAAATTGAAGTGCAACATAAGAAAAATAGACAATTTTTATGTCTTACTCAAAATACTCCGTAATTGAAGACTAACACACACAAATTTAAATTTTTTCCAAAATTCACAAAAATGCAAAAAATGAAGTCTAACACCATCAATAAATTCAATGAAGATATTTTTGAAAAGAATGTTAAAATTGATGTGTAACAAAGGAAAAAAAACTAAATTTTCATGTCATACTCAAAATACACCGTAATTGAAGACCAACAAACACAAATTTAAATTTTTTCAAAATTTTCTGAAAAATGCAAAAAACTGAAGTGTAACACCTTCAAAAAATTGAAGACTAAAAATACTCTGTAATTGAAGACTAACACACGCAAATTTCAATTTTTTTAAAAATTTCTTAAAAATACAAAAAAATGAAGTCTAACACCTTCATAAATTGAATGAAGATATTTTCTAAAAGAATGTTAAAATTGATGTGTAACATAAGCAAAATACTCAATTTTCATGTCATACTCAAAATACTCTGTAATTGAAGACTAACACACAAAAATTTCAATTTTTTTAAAAATTTCTTAGAAATGCAAAAAATGAAGTCCAACACCTTCAAAAAATTCCATGAACATATTTTTTAAAAGAATGTTAAAATTGAAGAGTAACACAAGAAAAAAGCTCAATTTCCGTGTCATACTCAAAATACTCCGTAATCGAAGACTAACACACACAAATTTCAATTTTTTCAAAAATTTCATAAAAATGCAAAAAGCTGATGTCTAACACCTTCAAAAAATTCAATGAGGATATTTTATAAAAAATGTAAAAATTGAAGTGTAGCATAAGCGAAATACTCAATTTTCATGTCTTACTCGAAATAATCCGTAATTGAAGGCTAACACACACTAATTTCAATTTTTCCAAAATTCACAAAAATGAAGTCTAACACCATCAATAAATTGAATGAAGATATTTTTGAAAAGAATGTTAAAATTGAAGTATAACACAAGAAGACAACTAAATTTTCATGTCATACTCAAAATACTCCGTAATTGAAGACTAACAAACACAAATTTAGATTTTTTCTAAAATTTCTTAAAAATGCAAAAAACAGATGTCAAGCACCTTCAAAAAATTCCATGAAGATATTTTTTTAAAAATGTAAAAATTGAAGTGTACATAAGCAAAAGTCTCAATTTTCATGTCTTACGAAAAATACTCTGTAATTGAAGACTAACACACACAAATTTCAATTTTTTAAAAAATTTCATAAAGATGCAAAAAATGATGTCTAACACCTTCAATAAATTCAATGAAGATATTTTTTAAAAGAATGTTAAAATTGATGTGTGACATAAGCAAAATACTCAATTTTCATGTCATACTCAAAATACTCTGTAATTGAAGACTAACACACACCAATTTCAATTTTTTCAAAAATTTCTTAAAAATGCCAAAAACTGATGTCTAACACCTTCAAAAAATTCAACGAAGATATTTTTTTAAAAATGTAAAAAATGAAGTGTAACATAAGCAAAATACTCAATTTTCACGTCTTACTCAAAATACTCCGTAATTGAAGACTAACACACACAAATTTCAATTTTTTCCAAAATTCACAAAAATACAAAAAATGAAGTCTAACACCATCAATAAATTCCATGAAGATATTTTTGAAAAGAATGTTAAAATTGAAGTCTAACACATGAAAAAAACTAAATTTTCATGTCATACTCAAAATATTCCGTAATTGAAGACTAACACACACAAATATCAATTTTTAAAAAAATTTCATAAAAATGGAAAAAACTGAAGTCCACCTTCAAATAATTCAATGATGATATTTTTTAAAAAAATGTAAAAATTGAAGTGTAACATAAGCAAAATACTCAATTTTCATTTCTCACTCAAAATACTCCGTAATTGAAGACTAACACACGCAAATTTCTATTTTTTCAAAAATTTCTTAAAAATACAAAAAATGAAGTCTAACCTTCGAAAAATTCAATGAAGATATTTTGTAAAAGAATGTTAAAATTGAAGTGTAACACAAGAAAAAAATTCAATTTTCATGTCGTACTAAAAATACTCCGTAATTGAAGACTAACACAAACAAATTTCAATTTTTTCAAAATTGTCCTAACAATGCAAAAAACTGAAGTCTCACACCTTCATAAAATTCAATGAAGATCTTTTTTAAAAAAATGTAAATATAGAAGTGTAACATAAGCAAAATACTCAATTTTCATGTCATACACAAATACTCCGAATTTAAGACTAACGCACACAAATTTCAATTTTTTCGAAAACTTCTTAAAAAAGCAAAAAACTGAAGTCTAACACCTTCAAAAAATTCAATGAAGTTATTTTTTTAAATAAATTTAAAATTTAAGTGTAACATAAGCAAAAATACTCAATTTTCATTTCATACTCAAAATACTCCGTAATTGAAGAATAACACACAAAAATTTCAATTTTTTCAAAATTTCTCAAATATGCAAATAATGAAGTCTAACACCTTCAAAAAATTCAATCAACTAATTTTTTAAAAGAATGTTAAAATTGAAGAGTAACACAAGAAAAAAGCTCAATTTTTATGTCATTCTCAAAATACTCCGTAATCGAAGACTAACACACACAAATTTCAATTTTTTCAAAACTTTCATAAAAAAGCAAAAAACTGATGTCTAACACCTTCAAAAATTCAGTGAAGATATTTTTTAAAACAATGTTAAAATTGAAGTGTAACATAAGCAAAATACTCAATTTTCAGGTCATACTAAAAATACTCCGTAATGGAACTGACACACACAAATTTCAATTTTTTCCAAAACTCTCAAAAATGCAAAAAATGAAGTCTAACACCATCAAAAAGTTCAATGAAGATATTTTTGAAAAGGATGTTAAAATTGAAGTGTAACACATGAAAAAAACTAAATTTTCATGCCGTACTCAAAATACTCCGTAATTGAAGACTAACACACACAAATTTCAATTTTTTCAAAATTTTCTTAAAAATGCAAAAAACTGAAGTCTAACACCTTCAAAAAATTCAAGGAAGATATTTTTTAAAAGAATGTTACAATTGAAGTGTAACACAAGAAAAACCCTCGATTTTCATGCCATACTCAAAATACTCCGTAATTGAAGACCAACAGACAAAAATTTCAATTTTTTAAAAAAATCTCAAAAATGCAAAAAATGAAGTCTAACACCTTCAAAAAATTCAATGAACATATTTTTTAAAAGAATGTTAAAATTGAAGTGTGACACAAGAAAAAAGCTCAATTTTCATGTCATACTCAAAATACTCCGTAATTGAAGACTAACACACACAAATTTCAATTTTTGCAAAAAAAATCTAAAAAATGCAAAAAACTGATGTCTAACACCTTCAAAACATTGAATCAAGATATTTTTTTAATAATGTAAAAATTGAAATGTAACATAAGAAAAATACTCAATTTTTGATGTCTTACTCAAATTACTCCTTAATTGAAGACTAACACACGCAAATTTCAATATTTTCAAATATTTCATAAAAATTCAAAAAATGAAGTCTTAACACCTTCAATAAATTCAATGAAGATATTTTTCAAAACAATGTTAAAATTGAAGTGTAACATAAGCAAAATACTCAATTTTCAGGTCATACGCAAAATACTCCGTAATGAAAGACGAACACACACAAATTTCAATTTTTTCCAAAACTCTCAAAACTGCAAAAAATGAAGTCTAACACCATCAAAAAATTCAGTGATGATATTTTTTAAAAGAATGTTAAAATTGAAGTGTAAGACTTGAAAAAAAAATTCATGTGATACTTAAAATACTCCGTAATTGAAGACTAACACACACAAATTTCAATTTTTTCAAAATTTTCTTAAAAATGCAAAAAACTGAAGTCTAACACCTTTAAAAAATTCAATGAAGATATTTTTTTAAAAAATGTAAAACTTGAAGTGTGACATAAGCAAAATACCCAATTTTCATGTCATACTCAAATACTCCGTAATTTAAGACTAACACACACAAATTTCAATTTTTTAAAAATTTTCTTAAAAATGTAAAAAACTGAAGTCTAACACCTTCAAAAAATTCAATGAAGATATTTTTTAAAAAACTGAAGTCTAACACCTTCAAAAAATTCAATGAATTTATTTATTAAAAGAATGTTAAAATTGAAGTGTAACATAAGAAAAATACTAAATTTTCATGCATGATACTCCAAATACTCCGTAATTGAAGACTAACACACACAAATTTCAATATTTAAAAAAATCTCAAAAATGCAAAAAATGAAGTCTAACACCATCAAAAAATTCGATGAAGATATTTTTTAAAACAATGTTAAAATTGAAGTGTAACACATGGAAAAAACTAAATTTTCATGTCATACTCAAAATACTCCGTAATTGAACACTAACACACACAAATTTCAATTTTATCAAAATTTTCATAAAAATGCAAAAGACTGAAGTCTAACACCTTCAAAAAATTCAATGAAGATATATTTTAAAAAAATTAAAAAATTTAAGTGTAATATAAGCAAAATACTCAATTTTCATGTCATACTCAAGTAATCCGTAATTGAAGACTCACACACACAAATTTCAATTTTTTCAAAAATTTCTTGAAAATGCAAAAAACTGAAGTATAACACCTTCAAAAAATTCAATGAAGATATTTTTTAAAAGAATGTTAGAATTGAAGTGTAACACAAGAAAAACACTCAATTTTCTTGCCATACTCAAAATACTCCGTAATTGAATACTAACACACACAAATTTCAATTTTTTCAAAATTTTCTTAAAACTCCAAAAAACTGAAGTCTAACACCTTCAAAAAATTCAATGAAGTTATTTTTTAAAATAATATTAAAATAGAAGTGTAACATAAGAAAAATGCTCAATTTTCATGTCATACTCAAAATACTCCGTAATTGAAGACTAACGCACACAAATTTCAATTTTTTCAAAAACTCTCAAAAATGCAAAAAATGCAGACTAACACCATCAAAAAATTCGATGAAGATATTTTTGAAAAGAATGTTAAAATTGAAGGGTAACACATGGAAAAAACTAAATTTTCATGTCATATTCAAAATACTCCGTAATTGAAGACTAACACACACAAATTTCAATTTTTTCAAAAATTTCTTAAAAATGCAAAAAACTGAAGTATAACACCTTCAAAAAATTCAATGAAGATATTTTTTAAAAGAATGTTACAATTGAAGTGTAACACAAGAAAAACACTCAATTTTCTTGCCATACACAAAATACTCCGTAATTGAAGACTAACACACACAAATTTCAATTTTTTCAAACTTTTTCTTAAAAATGCAAAAAACTGAAGTCTAACACCTTCAAAAAATTCAATGAAGTTATTTTTTAAATTAATGTTAAAATTGAAGTGTAACATAAGAAAAATACTCAATTTTCATGTCATACTCAAAATTCTTCGTAATTGAAGACTAACACACACAAATTTGAATTTTTTAAAAAATCTCAAAAATGCAAAAAATGAAGTCTAACACCTTCAAAAAATTCATTGAAGTTATTTTTTAAAATAATGTTAAAATTGAAGTGTAATATAAGCAAAATACTCAATTTCATGTCATACTCAAGTAATCCGTAATTGAAGACTCACACACACAAATTTCAATTTTTTCAAAAATTTCTTAAAAATGCAAAAAACTGAAGTATAACACCTTCAAAAAATTCAATGAAGATATTTTTTAAAAGAATGTTACAATTGAAGTGTAACACAAGAAAAACACTCCATTTTCTTGCCATACACAAAATACTCCGTAATTGAAGACTAACACACACAAATTTCAATTTTTTCAAACTTTTCTTAAAAATGCAAAAAACTAAAGTCTAACACCTTCAAAAAATTCAATGAAGTTATTTTTTAAAATAATGTTAAAATTGAAGTGTAATATAAGCAAAATACTCAATTTCATGTCATACTCAAGTAATCCATAATTGAAGACTCACACACACAAATTTCAATTTTTTCAAAAATTTCTTAAAAATGCAAAAAACTGAAGTATAACACCTTCAAAAAATTCAATGAAGATATTTTTTAAAATAATGTGTTTCAATTGAAGTGTAACACAAGAAATACACTTAATTTTCTTGCCATACTCAAAATACTCCGTAATTGAAGACTAACACACACAAATTTCAATTTTTTCAAAATTTTCTTAAAAATCCAAAAAACTGAAATCTAACACCTTCAAAAAATTCAAGTAAGATATTTTTTAAAAGAATGTTAAAATTGAAGTGTAACACAAGAAAAAAGCTCAATTTTCATGTCATACTCAAAATACTCCGTAATTGTAGACTACAACACACAAATTTCAATTTTTTCAAAAATTTCAAGAAAATGCAAAAAACTGATGTCTAACTCGTTCATAAAATTGAATGAAGATATTTTTTTTAAAAAGTTAAAATTGAAATGTAACATAAGCAAAATATTCAATTTTCATGTCTTACTCAAAATACTCCGTAATTGAAGACTAACACACGCAAATTTCAATATTTTCAAAAATTTCTTAAAAATGCAAAAAATTAAGTATAATCCTTCAATAAATTCAATGAAGATTTTTTTTAAAACAATGTTAAAATTGAAGTGTAACATAATCAAAATACTCAATTTTCATGTCATACTCAAAATACTCCGTAATGGAAGACGAACACACACAAATTTCAATTTTTTTCAAAACTCTCAAAAATGCAAAAAATGAAGTCTAACACCATCAAAAAATTCGATGAAGATATTTTTGAAAAGAATGTTAAAATTGAAGTGTAATACATGGAAAAAACTAAATTTTCATGTCATACTCAAAATACTCCGTAATTGAACACTAACAGACACAAATTTCTATTTTATCAAAATTTTCATAAAAATGCAAAAAACTGAAGTCTAACACCTTCAAAAAATTCAATGAAGATATTTTTTAAAAAAATTAAAAAATTGAAGTGTAATATAAGCAAAATACTCAATTTTCATGTCATACTCAAGTAATCCGTAATTGAAGACTCACACACACAAATTTCAATTTTTTCAAAAATTTCTTGAAAATGCAAAAAACTGAAGTATAACACCTTCAAAAAATTCAATGAAGATATTTTTTAAAAGAATGTTACAATTGAAGTGTAACACAAGAAAAACACTCAATTTTCTTGCCATACTCAAAATACTCCGTAATTGAAGACTAACACACACAAATTTCAATTTTTTCAAAATTTTCTTAAAAATGCAAAAAACAGAAGTCAAACACCTTCAAAAAATTCAATGAAGTTATTTTTTAAAATAATGTTAAAATTGAAGTGTAACATAAGAAAAATGCTCAATTTTCATGTCATACTCAAAATACTCCGTAATTGAAGACTAACGAACACAAATTTCAATTTTTTCAAAAACTCTCAAAAATGCAAAAAATGAAGACTAACACCATCAAAAAATTCAATGAAGATATTTTTGAAAAGAATGTTAAAATTGAAGGGTAACACATGGAAAAAACTAAATTTTCATGTCATATTCAAAATACTCCGTAATTGAAGACTAACACACACAAATTTCAATTTTTTCAAAACTTTCTTAAAAATGCAAAAAACTGAAGTATAACACCTTCAAAAAATTCAATGAAGATATTTTTAAGAGAATGTTACAATTGAAGTGTAACACAAGAAAAAACTCAATTTTCTTGCCATACACAAAATACTCCGTAATTGAAGACTAGCACACACAAATTTCAATTTTTTCAAACTTTTTCTTACAAATGGAAAAAACTGAAGTCTAACACCTTCAAAAAATTCAATGAAGTTATTTTTTAAATTAATGTTAAAATTGAAGTGTAACATAAGAAAAATACTCAATTTTCATGTCATACTCAAAATTCTTCGTAATTGAAGACTACCACACACAAATTTCAATTTTTTAAAAAAATCTCAAAAATGCAAAAAATGAAGTCTAACACCTTCAAAAAATTCAATGAAGTTATTTTTTAAAATAATGTTAAAATAGAAGTGTAATATAAGCAAAATACTCAATTTCATGTCATACTCAAGTAATCCGTAATTGAAGACTCACACACACAAATTTCAATTTTTTCAAAAATTTCTTAAAAATGCAAAAAACTGAAGTATAACACCTTCAAAAAATTCAATGAAGATATTTTTTAAAAGAATGTTACAATGGATGTGTAACACAAGAAAAACACTCAATTTTCTTGCCATACACAAAATACTCCGTAATTGAAGACTAACACACACAAATTTCAATTTTTTCAAAGTTTTTCTTAAAAATGCAAAAAATTGAAGTCTAACACCTTCAAAAAATTCAATGAAGTTATTTTTTAAATTAATGTTAAAATTGAAGTGTAACATAAGAAAAATACTCAATTTTCATGTCATACTCAAAATTCTTCGTAATTGACGACTAACACACACAAATTTCAATTTTTTAAAAAAATCTCAAAAATGCAAAAAATGAAGTCTAACACCTTCAAAAAATTCAATGAAGTTATTTTTTAAAATAATGTTGAAATTTAAGTGTAATATAAGCAAAATACTCAATTTCATGTCATACTCAAGTAATCCGTAATTGAAGACTCACACACACAAATTTCAATATTTTCAAAAATTTCTTAAAAATGCAAAAAACTGAAGTATAACACCTTCAAAAAATTCAATGATGATATTTTTTAAAAGAATGCATTTCAATTGACGTGTAACACAAGAAATACACTCAATTTTCTTGCCATACTCAAAATACTCCGTAATTGAAGACTAACACACACAAATTTCAATTTTTTCAAAATTTTCTTAAAAATGCAAAAAACTGAAATCTAACACCTTCAAAAAATTCAATTAAGATATTTTTTAAAAGAATGTTGAAATTGAAGTGTAACACAAGAAAAAAGCTCAATTTTCATGTCATACTCAAAATACCCCGTAATTGATGACTACAACACACAAATTTCAATTTTTTCAATGAAGTCTAACACCTTCAAAAAATTCAATGAAGTTATTTTTTAAAATAATGCTAAAATTGAAGTGTAATATAAGCGAAATACTCAATTTTCATGTCATTCTCAAGTAATCCGTAATTGAAAACTCACACACACAAATTTCAATTTTTTCAAAAATTTCTTAAAAATGCAAAAAACCAATGTTTTAAATAGCGTGTAGCGGCACGCAGCGTTTCTGACATTTGATTTAGAGGTTAGCGTTAGCGGGCGATATAGCCCCGCTTCACCATCGCAGCAGAGTTTGATCAAAATTATTATTTTTTTAATACTAAATATGCATATAAATATAATTTAGCGGCCCAATATTATAAACAAAATCATATCAAATGCTTATTTATATCAACCTCATAAACTAACATAAATTAAAAATTCATCTCTGAGAAAAATATATTATTATTATTATTACTTTTATTTTTAATTTATTATCATGTTGTTTGTAATTATAATAATGCTAATAATACTTGTTGTTGATCTTATTCTTCCTATAATAATAATAATAATAATAATAATAATAATAATAATAATAATAATAATTAATAATTATTATTATTATTTAATAACAATAATTATTATTGTATAATAATAATATTAATTATTATTATTTAATACACATAATAATAATAACAATTATTATTATTATTATCATTATTATTTATTATTACTATTATTTAATAACAATTATTATTATTGTGTAATGATAATAATGATTATTATTATTGTTATTACTATTTAATAACAATATCAATAATAATAATAATTATTATTATTATTATTATTATTATTATTATTATTATTATTATTCGTACTATTACTATTATTATTTTATTATATTTTTATTATTACTATTGTTAGTATTAGATTTAACATTATTATGATTTAATAATAATAATAATAATAATAATAATAATAATAATAATAATAATAACAATAATAATAATAATAATAATAATAACAACAACAACAATAATAATAATAATAATAATAATAATAATAATAATAATAATAATAATAATAATAATAATAATAATAATAATAAGCACGCTATAGCGCCGCTACGGCCGCTATATTTGAATGCTTCATGCTATAGCAGTCCGCTATAGCGTTGTAGCGGAACAAAATGCTACAGAGCTAAATTCCGAAGCGATGCAGCATTTACCTTCTAAGATCCGCTATAGCGCGTTATAGCGCCGCTGAAGCGCCGCTATTTAAAACACTGCAAAAAACTGAAGTCTAACACCTTCAAAAAATTCAATGAAGATTTTTTTAAAAAAAATTAAAAAATTGAAATAAGCAAAATACTCAATTTTCATGTCATACTCAAGTAATCCGTAATTGAAGACTAACACACAAATTTCAATTTTTTCAAAATTTTATTAAAAATGCAAAAAACTGAAATCTAACACCTTCAAAAAATTCAATTAAGATATTTTTTAAAAGAATGTTAAAATTGAAGTGTAACACAAGAAAAAAGCTCAATTTTCATGTCATACTCAAAATACTCCGTAATTGATGACTACAACACACAAATTTCAATTTTTTCAATGAAGTCTAACACCTTCAAAAAATTCAATGAAGTTATTTTTTAAAATAATGCTAAAATTGAAGTGTAATATAAGCAAAATACTCAATTTTCATGTCATACTCAAGTAATCTGTAATTGAAGACTCACACACACAAATTTCAATTTTTTCAAAAATTTCTTAAAAATGCAAAAAACTGAAGTATAACACCTTCAAAAAATTCAATGAAGATATTTTTTAAAAGAATGTAAAAATTGAAGTGTAACACAAGAAAAACACTCAATTTTCTTGCCATACTCAAGATACTCCGTAATTGAAGACTAACACACACAAATTTCAATTTTTTCAAAATTTTATTAAAAATGCAAAAAACTGAAGTCTAACACCTCCAAAAAATTCAATGAAGTTATTTTTTAAAATAATGTTAAAATTGAAGTGTAACACAAGAAAAATACTCAATTTTCATGTCATACTCAAAATTCTTCGTAATTGAAGACTAACACACAAAAATTTCAATTTTTTAAAAAAATCTCATAAATGCAAAAAATGAAGTCTAACACCTTCAAAAAATTCAATGAAGATATTTTTAAAAGAATGTTAAAATTGAAGTGTAACACAAGAAAAAAGCTCAATTTTCATGTCATATTCAAAATACACCGTAATTGTAGACTACAACACACAAATTTAAATTTTTTCAAAAATTTCAAAAACATGCAAAAAACTGATGTCTAACACGTTCAAAAAATTGAATGAAGATATTTTTTTAAAAATGTTAAAATTGAAATGTAACATAAGCAAAATATTCAATTTTCATGTCTTACTCAAAATACTCCGTAATTGAAGACTAACACACGCAAATTTCAATATTTTAAAAAATTTCTTAAAAATGCAAAAAATTAAGTATAATCCTTTAATAAATTCAATGAAGATTTTTTTTAAAACAATGTTAAAATTGAAGTGTAACATAATCAAAATACTCAATTTTCATGTCATACTCAAAATACTCCGTAATGGAAGACGAACACACAAAAATTTCAATTTTTTTCAAAACTCTAAAAAATGCAAAAAATGAAGTCTAACACCATCAAAAAATTCTATGAAGATATTTTTGAAAAGAATGATAAAATTGAAGTGTAACACATGGAAAAAACTAAATTTTCATGTCATACTCAAAATACTCCGTAATTGAACACTAAAACACACAAATTTCAATTTTATCAAAATTTTCATAAAAATGCAAAAAACTGAAGTCTAACACCTTCAAAAAATTCAATGAAGATATTTTTTAAAAAAATTAAAAATTTGAAGCAAAATACTCAATTTTCATGTCATATTCAAGTAATCCGTAATTGAAGACTCACACACACAAATTTCAATTTTTTCAAAAATTTCTTGAAAATGCAAAAAACTGAAGTATAACACCTCCAAAAAATTCAATGAAGATATTTTGTAAAAGAATGTTACAATTGAAGTGTAACACAAGAAAAACACTCAATTTTCTTGCCGTACTCAAAATACTCCGTAATTGAAGACTAACACACACAAATTTCAATTTTTTCAAAATTTTCTTAAAAATGCAAAAAACAGAAGTCTAACACATTCAAAAAATTCAATGAAGTTATTTTTTATAATAATGTTAAAATTGAAGTGTATCATAAGAAAAATGCTCAATTTTCGTGTCATACTCAAAATACTCTGTAATGGAAGACGAACACACACAAATTTCAATTTTTTCCAAAACTCTCAAAAATGCAAAAAAAGAAATCTAACACCATAAAAATATTCGATGAAGATATTTTTGAAAAGAATGTTAAAATTGAAGTGTAAGACACGAAAAAAACTAAATTTTCATGTCATACTCAAAATACTCCGTAATTAAAGACTACCACACACAAATTTCAATTTTTTCAAAATTTTCTTAAAAATGCAGAAAACTGAAGTCTAACACCTTCAAAAAATTCTATGAAGATATTTTTTTAAAAAATTAAAAAATTGAAGTGTAATATAAGCAAAATACACAATTTTCATTTCATACTCAAATACACCCTAATTGAAGACTAACACACACAAATTTCAATTTTTTCAAAACTTTCTTAAAAATGCAAAAAACTGAAGTCTAACACCTTCAAAAAATTTAATGAAGATATTTTTTAATAGAATGTTATTGTTGAACTGTAACACAAGAGAAACCCTCAATTTTCATGCCATACTCAAAATACTCCGTAATTGAAGACTAACACACACAAATTTCAATTTTCTCAAACTTTTCTTAAAAATGCAAAAAACTGAAGTCTAACACCTTCAAAAAATTCAATGAAGATTTTTTTAAAAAAAATTAAAAAATTGAAGTGTAATATAAGCAAAATACTCAATTTTCATGTCATACTCAAATACTCCGTAATTGAAGACTAACACACACAAATTTCAATTTTTTCAAAAATTTCTTAAAAATCAAAAAAACTGAAGTCTAACACCCTCAAAAAATTCAATGAATATATTTTTTAAAAGAATATTACAATTGAAGTGTAACACAAGAAAGACCTTCAATTTTCATGCCATACTCAAAATACTCCGTAATTGAAAACTATAACACACAAATTTCAATTTTTTAAAAATTTTCTTAAAAATGCAAAAAACTGAAGTCTAACCTTCAAAAAATTCAATGATGTTATTTTTTAAAAGAATGTTAAAATTGAATTGTAACATAAGCAAAATACTCAATTTTCATGGCATACTCAAAATACTCCGTAATTGAAGACTAACACACATAAATTTCAATTTTTTCAAAAAATCTCAAAAATGCAAAAAATGAAGTCTAACACCTTCAAAAAACTCAATGAACATATTTTGTACAACAATGTTAAAATTGAAGGGTAACACAAGAAAAAGCTCAATTTTCATGTCATACATAAAATTCTCCGTAATTGAAGACTAAAACACACACAAATTTCAATTTTTTCAAAATTGTCTTAAAAATGCAAAAAACTGAAGTCTAACACCTTCAAAAAATTCAATGATGTTATTTTTTAAAAGAATGTTAAAATTGAAGTGTAACATAAGCAAAATACTCAATTTTCATGTCATACTCAAAGTACTCCGTAATTGAAGACTAACACACACAAATTTCAATTTTTTTCAAAAAATCTCAAAAATGCAAAAAATGAAATCTAACACCTTCAAAAAATTCAATGAACATATTTTTTAAAAGAATGTTAAAATTGAAGTGTAACACAAGAAAAAAGTTCAATTTTCATGTCATACTCAAAAACTCCGTAATTGAAGACTTACACAGACAAATTTCAATTTTTTCAAAAATTTCTTAAAAATGCAAAAAACTGAAGTCTAACACGTTAAAAAAATTCAATAAAGATATTTTTTAAAAGAATGTTACAATTGAAGTTTTGCACAAGAAAATCCCTCAATTTTCATGGCATACTCAAAATACTCCGTAATTGAAGACTATCACACACAAATTTCAATTTTTTCAAAACTTTCTCAAAAATGAAAAAAATTAAGTCTAACACCATTTAAAATTTCTATGAAGATATTTTTGAAAAGAATGTTAAAATTGAAGTATAACACATGAAAAAAACTAAATTTTCATGTCATCTTCAAAATACTCCGTAATTGAAGACTAACACACACAAATTTCAATTGTTTTCAAAATTTTCTAAAAAATGCAAAAAAACTGAAGTCTAACACCTTCAAAAAATTCAAAGAATATATTTTTTAAAAAAATGAAAAAATTGAAGTGTAATATAAGCAAAATACTCAATTTTCATGTCATACTCAAATACTCCGTAATTGAAGACTAACACACACAAATTTCAATTTTTTCAAAAATTTTTTAAAAATGCAAAAAACCGAAATCTAACACCTTCAAAAAATTCAATGAAGATATTTTTTAAAAGAATGTTACAATTGAAGTGTAACACAAGAAAAACCCTCAATTTTCGTGCCATACTCAAAATACTCCGTAATAGAAGACTAACACACACAAATTTCAATTTTTTCAAAAATTTCTAAAAAATGCAAAAAACTGATGTCTAACACCTTCAAAAAATTGAATGAAGATATTTTTTCAAAAATGTAAAAATTGAAGTGTAACATAAGAAAAATACTCAAATTTCATGTCTTACTCAAAATACTCCGTAATTGAAGACTAACACACGCAAATTTCAATATTTTCAAAAATTTCTTAAATATGCAAAAAATGAAATCTAACACCTTCAATAAATTCAATGAAGATATTTTTTAAAACAATGTTAAAATTGAAGTGTAACATAAGCAAAATACTCAATTTTCATGTCATACTCAAAATACTCTGTAATGAAAGACGAACACACACAAATTTCAATTTTTTTCAAAACTCTCAAAAATGCAAAAAATGAAATCTAACACCATAAAAAAATTCGATGAAGATATTTTTGAAAAGAATGTTAAAATTGAAGTGTAACACACGAAAAAAACTAAATTTTCATGTCATACTCAAAATACTCCGTAATTAAAAACTAACACACACAAATTTCAATTTTTTCAAAATTTTCTTAAAAATGCAAAAAACTGAAGTCTAACACCTTCAAAAAATTCTATGAAGATATTTTTTTAAAAAATTAAAAAATTGAAATGTGATATAAGCAAATTACTCAATTTTCATTTCATACTCAAATACACCCTAATTGAAGACTAACACACACAAATTTCAATTTTTTCAAAACTTTCTTAAAAATGCAAAAAACTGAAGTCTAACACCTTCAAAAAATTCAATGAAGATATTTTTTAATAGAATGTTACAATTGAAGTGTAACACAAGAGAAACCCTCAATTTTCATGCCATAGTCAAAATACTCCGTAATTGAAGACTAACACACACAAATTTCAATTTTATCAAAATTTTCTTAAAAATGCAAAAAACTGAAGTCTAACACCTTCAAAAAATTCAAAGAAGTTATTTTTAAAAAGAATGTTAAAATTGAAGTGTAACATAAGAAAAATACTCAATTTTCATGTCATAATCAAAATACTCCGTAATTGAAGACTAACACACACAAATTTCAATTTTTTCAAAAAATCTCAAAAATGCCAAAAATGACGTCTGACACCTACAAAAAACTCAACGAACATATTTTTTAAAACAATGTTAAAATTGAAGTGTAACAAAAGAAAAAAGCTCAATTTTCATGTCATACATAAAATTCTCCGTAATTGAAGACTAACACACACAAATTTCAATTTTTTCAAAATTGTCTTAAAAATGCATAAAACTGAAGTCTAACACCTTCAAAAAATTCAATGATGTTATTTTTTAAAAGAATGTTAAAATTGAAGTGTAACATAAGCAAAATACTCAATTTTCATATGATACTCAAAATACTCCGTAATTGAAGACTAACACACACAAATTTCAATTTTTTCAAAAAATCTCAAAAATGCAAAAAATGAAATCTAACACCTTCAAAAAATTCAACGAACATATTTTTTAAAAGAATGTTAAAATTGAAGTGTAACAAAAGAAAAAAGCACAATTTTCATGTCATACTCAAAAACTCCGTAATTGAAGACTAACACACAAAAATTTCAATTTTTTCAAAAACTTCATAAAAATGCAAAAAACTGAAGTCTGACACCTTCAAAAAATTCAATGAAGATATTTTTTAAAAGAATGTTACAATTGAAGTGAAACACAAGAAAATCCCTTAATTTTCATGGCATACTCAAAATACTCCGTAATTGAAGACTAACACACACAAATTTCAATTTTTTTCAAAAATTTCTCAAAAATGCAAAAAATTAAGTCTAACACCATCAAAAAATTCGATGAAGATATTTTTGAAAAGAATTCTAAAATTGAAGTGTAACACATGAAAAAAACTAAATTTTCATGTCATACTCAAAATACTCCGTAATTGAAGACTAACACACAGAAATTTCAATATTTTCAAACTTTTCTTAAAAATGCAAAAAAACAGAAGTCTAACACCTTCAAAAAATTCAAGGAAGATATTTTTTTTAAAAATGAAACAATTGAAGTGTAATATAAGCAAAATACTCAATTTTCATGTCATACTCAAATACTCCGTAATTGAAGACTAACACACACAAATTTCAATTTTTTCAAAAATTTCTTAAAAATGCAAAAAATTGAGGTCTAACACCTTCAAAAAATTCAATGAAGATATTTTTTAAAAGAATGTAACAATTGAAGTGTAACACAAGAAAAACCCTTAATTTTCGTGCCATACTCAAAATACTCCGTAATTGAAGATTAACACACACAAATTTCAATGTTTTCAAATTTTTCTCAAAAATGCAAAAAAATAGAAGTCTTAATACCTTCAAAAAATTCAATGAAGTTATTTTTTAAAAGAATGTTAAATTTGAAGTGTAACATAAGCAAAATACTCAATTTTCATGTCATACTCAAAATTCTCCGTAATTGAACACTAACACACACAAATTTCAATTTTTTCAAAAAATCTCAAAATGCAAAAAATGAAGTGTAACACCTTCAAAAAATTCAATGAACATGTTTTTTAAAAGAATGTTAAAATTGAAGTGTAACACAAGAAAAAAGCTCAATTTTCATGTCATAATCAAAATACTCCGTAATTGAAGACTAACACACACAAATTTCAATTTTTTCAAAAATTTCTAAAAAATGCAAAAAACTGATGTCTAACACCTTCAAAAAATTGAATGAAGATATTTTTTAAAAAATGTAAAAATTGAAGTGTAACATAAGAAAAATACACAATTTTCATGTCTTACTCAAAATACTCCGTAATTGAAGACTAACATACGCAAATTTCAATATTTTCAAAAAATTCTTAAAATTGCAAAAAATGAAGTCTAACACCTTCAATAAATTCAATGAAGATATTTTTTAGAACAATGTTAAAATTGAAGTGTAACATAAGCAAAATACTCAATTTTCATGTCATACTCAAAATACTCCGTAATGGAAGACGAACACAAACAAATTTCAATTTTTTCCAAAACTCTCAAAAAATGCAAAAAATGAAGTCTAACACCATCAAAAAATTCGATGAAGATATTTTTGAAAAGAATGTTAAAATTGAAGTGTAACACATTAAAAGAACTAAATTTTCATGGCATGCTCAAAAATACTCCGTAATTGAAGACTAACACATACAAATTTCTATTTTATCAAAATTTTCTCAAAAATGCAAAAAAACTGAAGTCTAACACCTTCAAAAAATTCGAGGAAGATATTTTTAAAAAAATGAAACAATTGAAGTGTAATATAAGCAAAATACTCAATTTTCATGTCATACACTAATACTCCGTAATTGAAGACTAACACACACAAATTTCAATTTTTTCAAAAATTTCTTAAAAATGCAAAAAACTGAAGTCCACCTTCAAAAAATTCAATGAAGATATTTTTTAAAAGAATGTTACAATTGAAGTGTAACACAAGAAAAACCCTCAATTTTCATGCCATACTCAAAATACTCCGTAATTGAAGACTAACACAAACTAATTTCAATTTTATCAAAATTTTCTTAAAAATGCAAAAAACTGAAGTCTAACACCTTCAAAAAATTCAATGAAGTTATTTTTTAAAAGAATGTGAAATTTGAAATGTAACATAAGCAAAATACTCAATTTTCATGTCATACTCAATATACTCCGTAATTGAAATCTAACACACACAAATTTCAATTTTTTCAAAAAATCTCAAAAATGTTAAAAATGAAGTCTAACACCTTCAAAAAACTCAATGAACATATTTTTTTTAAAAATGTTAAAATTTAAGTGTAACACAAGAAAAAAGCTCAATTTTCATGTCATACATAAAATTCACCGTAATTGAAGACTAACACTAACAAATTTCATTTTTTTCAAAATTGTCTTAAAAATGCAAAAATCTGAAGTCTAACACCTTCAAAAAATTCAATTATGTTATTTTTTAAAAGAATGTTAAAATTGAAGTGTAACATAAGCCAAATACTCAATTTTCATGTTATACTCAAAATACTCCGTAATTGAAGACTAACACACACAAATTTCAATTTTTTCAAAAAATCTCAAAAATGCAAAAAATGAAATCTAACACCTTCAAAAAATTCAATGAACATATTTTTTAAAAGAATGTTAAAATTGAAGTGTAACACAAGAAAAAAGCTCAATTTTCATGTCATACTCAAAAACTCCGTAATTGAAGACTAACACACACAAATTTCAATTTTTTCAAAAATTTCTCAAAAATGCAAAAAATAGAAGTCTGACACCTTCAAAAAATTCGATGATGATTTTTTTGAAAAGAATGTTAAAATTGAAGTGTAACACATGAAAAAAACTAAATTTTCATGGCATACTCAAAAATAATCCATAATTGAAGACTATCACACACAAATTTCAATTTTTTCAAAATTTTCTCAAAAATGCAAAAAACTGAAGTCTTAACACCTCCAAAAAATTCAATGAAGATATTTTTTAGAAGAATGTTACAATTGAAGTGTAACACAAGAAAAACCCTCAATTTTGATGCCATACTCAAAATACTCCGTAATTGAAGACTAACACACACAAATTTCAATTTTTTCAAAATTTTCTTAAAAATGCAAAAAACAGAAGTCTAACACCTTCAAAAAATTCAATGAAGTTATTTTTTATAAGAATGTTAAATTTGAAGTGTAACATAAGCAAAATACTCAATTTTCATGTCATACTCAAAATTCTCCGTAATTGAAGACTAACACACACAAATTTCAATTTTTTTTAAAAAACTCACAAATGCAAAAAATGAAGTCTAACCTTCAAAAAATTCAATGAACATATTTTTTAAAAGACTGTTAAAATTGAAGTGTAACACAAGAAAAAAGCTCAATTTTCATGTCATACTCAAAATACTCCGTAATTGAAGACTACCACACACAAATTTCAATTTTTCAAAAATTTCTATAAAATGCAAAAACCTGATGTCAACACCTTCAAAATATTGAATGAAGATATTCTTTAAATAATGTAAAAATTGAAGTGTAACATAAGAAAAATACTCAATTTTCATGTCTTACTCAAAATACTCCGTAATTGAAGACTAACACACGCAAATTTCAATATTTTCAAAAATTTCTTAAAAATGCAAAAAATGAAGTCTAACACCTTCAATAAATTCAATAAAGATATTTTTGAAAAAAATGTTAAAATTGAAGTGTAACACATGAAAAAAACTAAATTTTCATGTCATGCTCAAAATACTCCGTAATTGAAGACTAACACACACAAATTTCAATTTTTTCAAAAATTTCTTAAAAATACAAAAAACTGAAGTCTAACACCTTCAAAAAATTCAATGAAGATATTTTTTAAAAGAATGTTACAATTGAAGTGTAACACAAGAAAAACACTCAATTTTCTTGCCATACTCAAAATACTCCGTAATTGAAGACTAACACACACAAATTTCAATTTTATCAAAAATTTCTAAAAAATGCAAAAAACCGAAGTCTAACACCTTCAAAAAATTGAATGAAGATATTTTATAAAAAATGTAAAAATTGAAGTGTAACATAAGAAAAATACTCAATTTTCATGTCTTACTCAAAATACTCCGTAATTGAAGACTAACACACGCAAATTTCAATATTTTCAAAAATTTCTTAAAAATGCAAAAAATGAAGTCTAACACCTTCAATAAATTCAATGAAGATATTTTTTAAAACAATGTTAAAATTGAAGTGTAACATAATCAAAATACTCAATTTTCATGTCATTCTCAAAATACTCCGTAATGGAAGACGAACACACACAAATTTCAATTTATTACAAAACTCTCAAAAATGCAAAAAATGAAGTCTAACACCATCAAAAATTTCAATGAAGATATTTTTGAAAAAAAATGTTAAAATTGAAGTGTAACACATGAAAAAAACTAAATTTTCATGTCATACTCAAAATACTCCGTAATTGAAGACTAACACACACAAATTTCAATTTTTTCAAAATTTCCTTAAAAATGCAAAAAACTGACTTCTAACACCTTCAAAAAATTCAATGAAGATTTTTTTTTTTTAAAAACGAAAAAATTGAAGTGTAATATAAGCAAAATACTCAATTTTCATGTCGTACTCAAATACTCCGTAATTGAAGACTAACACACACAAATTTCAAATTTTTCAAAACTTTCTTAAAAATGCAAAAAACTGAAGTCTAACACCTTCAAAAAATTCAATGAAGATATTTTTTAAAAGAATGTTACAATTGAATTGTAACACAAGAAAAACCCTCAATTTTCATGCCATACTCAAAATGCTCCGTAATTGAAGACTAACACACGCAAATTTCAATTTTTTCAAAATTTTCTTAAAAATGCAAAAAACTGACTTCTAACACCCTCAAAAAATTCAATGAAGTTATTTTTTAAAAGAATGTTACAACTGAATTGTAACACAAGAAAAACCCTCAATTTTCATGCCATACTCAAAATGCTCCGTAATTGAAGACTAACACACGCAAATTTCAATTTTTTCAAAAATTTCTTAAAAATGCAAAAAATGAAGTCTAACACCTTCAATAAATTCAATGAAGATATTTTTTAAAACAATGTTAAAATTGAAGTGTAACATAAGCAAAATACTCAATTTTCATGTCATACTCAAAATACTCCGTAATGGAAGACTAACACACACAAATTTCAATTTATTACAAAACTCTCAAAAATGCAAAAAATGAAGTCTAACACCATCAAAAAATTCGATGAAGATATTTTTGAAAAGAATGTTACAATTGAATTGTAACACAAGAAAAACCCTCAATTTTCATGCCATACTCAAAATACTCCGTAATTGAAGACTAACACACGCAAATTTCAATTTTTTCAAAATTTTCTTAAAAATGCAAAAAACTGACTTCTAACACCTTCAAAAAAATTCAATGAAGTTATTTTTTAAACGAATGTTAAAATTGAAGTGTAACATAAGCAAAATACTCAATTTTCATGTCTTACTCAAAATACTCCGTAATTGAAGACTAACACACACAAATTTCAATTTTTTCAAAAAATATCAAAAAATGCAAAAAATGAAATCTAACACCTTCAAAAAATTCAATGAACATATTTTTTAAAAGAATGTTAAAATTGAAGTGTAACACAAGAAAAACCCTCAATTTTCATGCCATACTCAAAATGCTCCGTAATTGAAGACTAACACACGCAAATTTCAATTTTTTCAAAAATTTCTAAAAAATGCAAAAAATGAAGTCTAACACCTTCAATAAATTCAATGAAGATATTTTTTAAAACAATGTTAAAATTGAAGTGTAACATAAGCAAAATACTCAATTTTCATGTCATACTCAAAATACTCCGTAATGGAAGACTAACACACACAAATTTCAATTTATTACAAAACTCTCAAAAATGCAAAAAATGAAGTCTAACACCATCAAAAAATTCGATGAAGATATTTTTGAAAAGAATGTTACAATTGAATTGTAACACAAGAAAAACCCTCAATTTTCATGCCATACTCAAAATACTCCGTAATTGAAGACTAACACACGCAAATTTAAATTTTTTCAAAATTTTCTTAAAAATGCAAAAAACTGACTTCTAACACCTTCAAAAAATTCAATGAAGTTATTTTTTAAACGAATGTTAAAATTGAAGTGTAACATAAGCAAAATACTCAATTTTCATGTCTTACTCAAAATACTCCGTAATTGAAGACTAACACACACAAATTTCAATTTTTTCAAAAAATATCAAAAAATGCAAAAAATGAAATCTAACACCTTCAAAAAATTCAATGAACATATTTTTTAAAAGAATGTTAAAATTGAAGTGTAACACAGGAAAAAAGCTCAATTTTAATGTCATACTCAAAAACTACGTAATTGAAGACTAACACACACAAATTTCAATTTTTTCAAATATTTCTTAAAAATGCAAAAAACTGAAGTCTGACACCTTCAAAAAATTCAATGAAGATATTTTTTAAAAGAATGTTACAATTGAAGTGAAACACCTGAAAATCCCTCAATTTTCATGGCATACTCAAAATACTCCGTAATTGAAGACTAACACACACAAATTTCAATTTTTTCAAAAATTTCTCAAAAATGCAAAAAATGAAGTATAACACCATCAAAAAATTCGATGAAGATATTTTTGAAAAGAATTCTAAAATTGAAGTGTACCACATGAAAAAAACTAAATTTTCATGTCATACTCAAAATACTCCGTAATTGAAGACTAACACACACAAATTTCAATTTTTTCAAAATTTTCTTAAAAATGCAAAAAAACTGAAGTCTAACATCTTCAAAAAATTCAAGGAAGATATTTTAAAAAAAAAATGAAACAATTGAAGTGTAATATAAGCAAAATACTCAATTTTCATGTCATACTCAAATACTCCGTAATTGAAGACTAACACACACAAATTTCAATTTTTTCAAATATTTCTTAAAAATACAAAAAACTGAAGTCTAACACCTTCAAAAAATTCAATGAAGATATTTTTTAAAAGAATGTTACAATTGAAGTGTAACACAAGAAAAACCCTCAATTTTCGTGCCATACTCAAAATACTCCGTAATTGAAGACTAACACACAAATTTCAATTTTTTCAAAATTTTCTTAAAAATGCAAAAAACTGAAGTCTACACCTTCAAAAAAATTCAATGAAGTTATTTTTTAAAAGAATGTTAAATTTGAAGTGTAACATAAGCAAAATACTCAATTTTCATGTCATACTCAAAATTCTCCGTAATTGAACACTAACACACACAAATTTCAATTTTTTCAAAAAATCTCAAAAATTCAAAAAATGAAGTCTAACACCTTCAAAAAATTCAATGAACATATTTTTTAAAAGAATGTTAAAATTGAAGTGTAACACAAGAAAAAAGCTCAATTTTCATGTCATACTCAAAATACTCCGTAATTGAAGACTAACACACACAAATTTCAATTTTTTCAAAAATTTCTAAAAAATGCAAAAAACTGATGGCTAACACCTTCAAAAAATTGAATGAAGATATTTTTTTAAAAATGTAAAAAATGAAGTGTAACATAAGAAAAATACTAAATTTACATGTCTTACTCAAAATACTCCGTAATTGAAGACTAACACACGCAAATTCAATATTTTCAAAAATTTCTTAAAAATGCAAAAAATGAAGTCTAACACCTTCAATAAATTCAATAAAGATATTTTTGAAAAAAATGTTAAAATTGAAGTGTAACACATGAAAAAAACTAAATTTTCATGTCATGCTCAAAATACTCCGTAATTGAAGACTAACACACACAAATTTCAATTTTTTCAAAAATTTCTTAAAAATACAAAAAACTGAAGTCTAACACCTTCAAAAAATTCAATGAAGATATTTTTTAAAAGAATGTTACAATTGAAGTGTAACACAAGAAAAACACTCAATTTTCTTGCCATACTCAAAATACTCCGTAATTGAAGACTAACACACACAAATTTCAATTTTATCAAAAATTTCTAAAAAATGCAAAAAACCGATGTCTAACACCTTCAAAAAATTGAATGAAGATATTTTATAAAAAATGTAAAAATTGAAGTGTAACATAAGAAAAATACTCAATTTTCATGTCTTACTCAAAATACTCCGTAATTGAAGACTAACACACGCAAATTTCAATATTTTCAAAAATTTCTTAAAAATGCAAAAAATGAAGTCTAACACCTTCAATAAATTCAATAAAGATATTTTTGAAAAAAATGTTAAAATTGAAGTGTAACACATGAAAAAAACTAAATTTTCATGTCATGCTCAAAATACTCCGTAATTGAAGACTAACACACACAAATTTCAATTTTTTCAAAAATTTCTTAAAAATACAAAAAACTGAAGTCTAACACCTTCAAAAAATTCAATGAAGATATTTTTTAAAAGAATGTTACAATTGAAGTGTAACACAAGAAAAACACTCAATTTTCTTGCCATACTCAAAATACTCCGTAATTGAAGACTAACACACACAAACTTCAATTTTATCAAAAATTTCTAAAAAATGCAAAAAACCGATGTCTAACACCTTCAAAAAATTGAATGAAGATATTTTATAAAAAATGTAAAAATTGAAGTGTAACATAAGAAAAATACTCAATTTTCATGTCTTACTCAAAATACTCCGTAATTGAAGACTAACACTCGCAAATTTCAATATTTTCAAAAATTTCTTAAAAATGAAAAAAATGAAGTCTAACACCTTCAATAAATTCAATGAAGATATTTTTTAAAACAATGTTAAAATTGAAGTGTAACATAATCAAAATACTCAATTTTCATGTCATACTCAAAATACTCCGTAATGGAAGACGAACACACACAAATTTCAATTTATTACAAAACTCTCAAAAATGCAAAAAATGAAGTCTAACACCATCAAAAATTTCAATGAAGATATTTTTGAAAAAAAATGTTAAAATTGAAGTGTAACACATGAAAAAAACTAAATTTTCATGTCATACTCAAAATACTCCGTAATTGAAGACTAACACACACAAATTTCAATTTTTTCAAAATTTCCTTAAAAATGCAAAAAACTGACTTCTAACACCTTCAAAAAATTCAATGAAGATTTTTTTTTTTTAAAAACGAAAAAATTGAAGTGTAATATAAGCAAAATACTCAATTTTCATGTCGTACTCAAATACTCCGTAATTGAAGACTAACACACACAAATTTCAAATTTTTCAAAACTTTCTTAAAAATGCAAAAAACTGAAGTCTAACACCTTCAAAAAATTCAATGAAGATATTTTTTAAAAGAATGTTACAATTGAATTGTAACACAAGAAAAACCCTCAATTTTCATGCCATACTCAAAATGCTCCGTAATTGAAGACTAACACACGCAAATTTCAATTTTTTCAAAATTTTCTTAAAAATGCAAAAAACTGACTTCTAACACCCTCAAAAAATTCAATGAAGTTATTTTTTAAAAGAATGTTACAACTGAATTGTAACACAAGAAAAACCCTCAATTTTCATGCCATACTCAAAATGCTCCGTAATTGAAGACTAACACACGCAAATTTCAATTTTTTCAAAAATTTCTTAAAAATGCAAAAAATGAAGTCTAACACCTTCAATAAATTCAATGAAGATATTTTTTAAAACAATGTTAAAATTGAAGTGTAACATAAGCAAAATACTCAATTTTCATGTCATACTCAAAATACTCCGTAATGGAAGACTAACACACACAAATTTCAATTTATTACAAAACTCTCAAAAATGCAAAAAATGAAGTCTAACACCATCAAAAAATTCGATGAAGATATTTTTGAAAAGAATGTTACAATTGAATTGTAACACAAGAAAAACCCTCAATTTTCATGCCATACTCAAAATACTCCGTAATTGAAGACTAACACACGCAAATTTCAATTTTTTCAAAATTTTCTTAAAAATGCAAAAAACTGACTTCTAACACCTTCAAAAAAATTCAATGAAGTTATTTTTTAAACGAATGTTAAAATTGAAGTGTAACATAAGCAAAATACTCAATTTTCATGTCTTACTCAAAATACTCCGTAATTGAAGACTAACACACACAAATTTCAATTTTTTCAAAAAATATCAAAAAATGCAAAAAATGAAATCTAACACCTTCAAAAAATTCAATGAACATATTTTTTAAAAGAATGTTAAAATTGAAGTGTAACACAAGAAAAACCCTCAATTTTCATGCCATACTCAAAATGCTCCGTAATTGAAGACTAACACACGCAAATTTCAATTTTTTCAAAAATTTCTAAAAAATGCAAAAAATGAAGTGTAACACCTTCAATAAATTCCATGAAGATATTTTTTAAAACAATGTTAAAATTGAAGTGTAACATAAGCAAAATACTCAATTTTCATGTCATACTCAAAATACTCCGTAATGGAAGACTAACACACACAAATTTCAATTTATTACAAAACTCTCAAAAATGCAAAAAATGAAGTCTAACACCATCAAAAAATTCGATGAAGATATTTTTGAAAAGAATGTTACAATTGAATTGTAACACAAGAAAAACCCTCAATTTTCATGCCATACTCAAAATACTCCGTAATTGAAGACTAACACACGCAAATTTCAATTTTTTCAAAATTTTCTTAAAAATGCAAAAAACTGACTTCTAACACCTTCAAAAAATTCAATGAAGTTATTTTTTAAACGAATGTTAAAATTGAAGTGTAACATAAGCAAAATACTCAATTTTCATGTCTTACTCAAAATACTCCGTAATTGAAGACTAACACACACAAATTTCAATTTTTTCAAAAAATATCAAAAAATGCAAAAAATGAAATCTAACACCTTCAAAAAATTCAATGAACATATTTTTTAAAAGAATGTTAAAATTGAAGTGTAACACAGGAAAAAAGCTCAATTTTAATGTCATACTCAAAAACTACGTAATTGAAGACTAACACACACAAATTTCAATTTTTTCAAATATTTCTTAAAAATGCAAAAAACTGAAGTCTGACACCTTCAAAAAATTCAATGAAGATATTTTTTAAAAGAATGTTACAATTGAAGTGAAACACCTGAAAATCCCTCAATTTTCATGGCATACTCAAAATACTCCGTAATTGAAGACTAACACACACAAATTTCAATTTTTTCAAAAATTTCTCAAAAATGCAAAAAATGAAGTATAACACCATCAAAAAATTCGATGAAGATATTTTTGAAAAGAATTCTAAAATTGAAGTGTACCACATGAAAAAAACTAAATTTTCATGTCATACTCAAAATACTCCGTAATTGAAGACTAACACACACAAATTTCAATTTTTTCAAAATTTTCTTAAAAATGCAAAAAAACTGAAGTCTAACATCTTCAAAAAATTCAAGGAAGATATTTTTAAAAAAAAATGAAACAATTGAAGTGTAATATAAGCAAAATACTCAATTTTCATGTCATACTCAAATACTCCGTAATTGAAGACTAACACACACAAATTTCAATTTTTTCAAATATTTCTTAAAAATACAAAAAACTGAAGTCTAACACCTTCAAAAAATTCAATGAAGATATTTTTTAAAAGAATGTTACAATTGAAGTGTAACACAAGAAAAACCCTCAATTTTCGTGCCATACTCAAAATACTCCGTAATTGAAGACTAACACACAAATTTCAATTTTTTCAAAATTTTCTTAAAAATGCAAAAAACTGAAGTCTACACCTTCAAAAAAATTCAATGAAGTTATTTTTTAAAAGAATGTTAAATTTGAAGTGTAACATAAGCAAAATACTCAATTTTCATGTCATGCTCAAAATTCTCCGTAATTGAACACTAACACACACAAATTTCAATTTTTTCAAAAAATCTCAAAAATTCAAAAAATGAAGTCTAACACCTTCAAAAAATTCAATGGACATATTTTTTAAAAGAATGTTAAAATTGAAGTGTAACACAAGAAAAAAGCTCAATTTTCATGTCATACTCAAAATACTCCGTAATTGAAGACTAACACACACAAATTTCAATTTTTTCAAAAATTTCTAAAAAATGCAAAAAACTGATGGCTAACACCTTCAAAAAATTGAATGAAGATATTTTTTTAAAAATGTAAAAAATTAAGTGTAACATAAGAAAAATACTAAATTTACATGTCTTACTCAAAATACTCCGTAATTGAAGACTAACACACGCAAATTCAATATTTTCAAAAATTTCTTAAAAATGTAAAAAATGAAGTCTAACACCTTCAATAAATTCAATGAAGATATTTTTTAAAACAATGTTAAAATTGAAGTGTAACATAAGCAAAATACTCAATTTTCATGTCATACTCAAAATACTCCGTAATGGAAGACTAACACACACAAATTTCAATTTATTACAAAACTCTCAAAAATGCAAAAAATGAAGTCTAACACCATCAAAAAATTCGATGAAGATATTTTTGAAAAGAATGTTACAATTGAATTGTAACACAAGAAAAACCCTCAATTTTCATGCCATACTCAAAATACTCCGTAATTGAAGACTAACACACGCAAATTTCAATTTTTTCAAAATTTTCTTAAAAATGCAAAAAACTGACTTCTAACACCTTCAAAAAATTCAATGAAGTTATTTTTTAAACGAATGTTAAAATTGAAGTGTAACATAAGCAAAATACTCAATTTTCATGTCTTACTCAAAATACTCCGTAATTGAAGACTAACACACACAAATTTCAATTTTTTCAAAAAATATCAAAAAATGCAAAAAATGAAATCTAACACCTTCAAAAAATTCAATGAACATATTTTTTAAAAGAATGTTAAAATTGAAGTGTAACACTAGAAAAAAGCTCAATTTTAATGTCATACTCAAAAACTCCGTAATTGAAGACTAACACACACAAATTTCAATTTTTTCAAATATTTCTTAAAAATGCAAAAAACTGAAGTCTGACACCTTCAAAAAATTCAATGAAGATATTTTTGAAAAGAATGTTACAATTGAAGTGAAACACCTGAAAATCCCTCAATTTTCATGGCATACTCAAAATACTCCGTAATTGAAGACTAACACACACAAATTTCAATTTTTTCAAAAATTTCTCAAAAATGCAAAAAATGAAGTATAACACCATCAAAAAATTCGATGAAGATATTTTTGAAAAGAATTCTAAAATTGAAGTGTACCACATGAAAAAAACTAAATTTTCATGTCATACTCAAAATACTCCGTAATTGAAGACTAACACACACAAATTTCAATTTTTTCAAAATTTTCTTAAAAATGCAAAAAAACTGAAGTCTAACACCTTCAAAAAATTCAAGGAAGATATTTTTTAAAAAAATGAAACAATTGAAGTGTTATATAAGCAAAATACTCAATTTTCATGTCATACTCAAATACTCCGTAATTGAAGACTAACACACACAAATTTCAATTTTTTCAAATATTTCTTAAAAATACAAAAAACTGAAGTCTAACACCTTCGAAAAATTCAATGAAGATATTTTTTAAAAGAATGTTACAATTGAAGTGTAACACAAGAAAAACCCTCAATTTTCGTGCCATACTCAAAATACTCCGTAATTGAAGACTAACACACAAATTTCAATTTTTTCAAAATTTTCTTAAAAATGCAAAAAACTGAAGTCTAACACCATCAAAAAAATTCAATGAAGTTATTTTTTAAAAGAATGTTAAATTTGAAGTGTAACATAAGCAAAATACTCAATTTTCATGTCATACTCAAAATTCTCCGTAATTGAACACTAACACACACAAATTTCAATTTTTTCAAAAAATCTCAAAAATTCAAAAAATGAAGTCTAACACCTTCAAAAAATTCAATGAACATATTTTTTAAAAGAATGTTAAAATTGAAGTGTAACACAAGAAAAAAACTCAATTTTCATGTCATACTCAAAATACTCCGTAATTGAAGACTAACACACACAAATTTCAATTTTTTCAAAAATTTCTAAAAAATGCAAAAAACTGATGGCTAACACCTTCAAAAAATTGAATGAAGATATTTTTTAAAAAATGTAAAAAATGAAGTGTAACATAAGAAAAATACTAAATTTACATGTCTTACTCAAAATACTCCGTAATTGAAGACTAACACACGCAAATTCAATATTTTCAAAAATTTCTTAAAAATGCAAAAAATGAAGTCTAACACCTTCAATAAATTCAATGAAGATATTTTTTAAAACAATGTTAAAATTGAAGTGTAACATAAGCAAAATACTCAATTTTCATGTCATACTCAAAATACTCCGTAATGGAAGACTAACACACACAAATTTCAATTTATTACAAAACTCTCAAAAATGCAAAAAATGAAGTCTAACACCATCAAAAAATTCGATGAAGATATTTTTGAAAAGAATGTTACAATTGAATTGTAACACAAGAAAAACCCTCAATTTTCATGCCATACTCAAAATACTCCGTAATTGAAGACTAACACACGCAAATTTCAATTTTTTCAAAATTTTCTTAAAAATGCAAAAAACTGACTTCTAACACCTTCAAAAAATTCAATGAAGTTATTTTTTAAACGAATGTTAAAATTGAAGTGTAACATAAGCAAAATACTCAATTTTCATGTCTTACTCAAAATACTCCGTAATTGAAGACTAACACACACAAATTTCAATTTTTTCAAAAAATATCAAAAAATGCAAAAAATGAAATCTAACACCTTCAAAAAATTCAATGAACATATTTTTTAAAAGAATGTTAAAATTGAAGTGTAACACAAGAAAAAAGCTCAATTTTAATGTCATACTCAAAAACTCCGTAATTGAAGACTAACACACACAAATTTCAATTTTTTCAAATATTTCTTAAAAATGCAAAAAACTGAAGTCTGACACCTTCAAAAAATTCAATGAAGATATTTTTGAAAAGAATGTTACAATTGAAGTGAAACACCTGAAAATCCCTCAATTTTCATGGCATACTCAAAATACTCCGTAATTGAAGACTAACACACACAAATTTCAATTTTTTCAAAAATTTCTCAAAAATGCAAAAAATGAAGTATAACACCATCAAAAAATTCGATGAAGATATTTTTGAAAAGAATTCTAAAATTGAAGTGTACCACATGAAAAAAACTAAATTTTCATGTCATACTCAAAATACTCCGTAATTGAAGACTAACACACACAAATTTCAATTTTTTCAAAATTTTCTTAAAAATGCAAAAAAACTGAAGTCTAACACCTTCAAAAAATTCAAGGAAGATATTTTTTAAAAAAATGAAACAATTGAAGTGTTATATAAGCAAAATACTCAATTTTCATGTCATACTCAAATACTCCGTAATTGAAGACTAACACACACAAATTTCAATTTTTTCAAATATTTCTTAAAAATACAAAAAACTGAAGTCTAACACCTTCGAAAAATTCAATGAAGATATTTTTTAAAAGAATGTTACAATTGAAGTGTAACACAAGAAAAACCCTCAATTTTCGTGCCATACTCAAAATACTCCGTAATTGAAGACTAACACACAAATTTCAATTTTTTCAAAATTTTCTTAAAAATGCAAAAAACTGAAGTCTAACACCTTCAAAAAAATTCAATGAAGTTATTTTTTAAAAGAATGTTAAATTTGAAGTGTAACATAAGCAAAATACTCAATTTTCATGTCATACTCAAAATTCTCCGTAATTGAACACTAACACACACAAATTTCAATTTTTTCAAAAAATCTCAAAAATTCAAAAAATGAAGTCTAACACCTTCAAAAAATTCAATGAACATATTTTTTAAAAGAATGTTAAAATTGAAGTGTAACACAAGAAAAAAACTCAATTTTCATGTCATACTCAAAATACTCCGTAATTGAAGACTAACACACACAAATTTCAATTTTTTCAAAAATTTCTAAAAAATGCAAAAAACTGATGGCTAGCACCTTCAAAAAATTGAATGAAGATATTTTTTAAAAAATGTAAAAAATGAAGTGTAACATAAGAAAAATACTAAATTTACATGTCTTACTCAAAATACTCCGTAATTGAAGACTAACACACGCAAATTCAATATTTTCAAAAATTTCTTAAAAATGCAAAAAATGAAGTCTAACACCTTCAATAAATTCAATGAAGATATTTTTTAAAACAATGTTAAAATTGAAGTGTAACATAAGCAAAATACTCAATTTTCATGTCATACTCAAAATACTCCGTAATGGAAGACTAACACACACAAATTTCAATTTATTACAAAACTCTCAAAAATGCAAAAAATGAAGTCTAACACCATCGAAAAATTCGATGAAGATATTTTTGAAAAGAATGTTACAATTGAATTGTAACACAAGAAAAACCCTCAATTTTCATGCCATACTCAAAATACTCCGTAATTGAAGACTAACACACGCAAATTTCAATTTTTTCAAAATTTTCTTAAAAATGCAAAAAACTGACTTCTAACACCTTCAAAAAATTCAATGAAGTTATTTTTTAAACGAATGTTAAAATTGAAGTGTAACATAAGCAAAATACTCAATTTTCATGTCTTACTCAAAATACTCCGTAATTGAAGACTAACACACACAAATTTCAATTTTTTCAAAAAATATCAAAAAATGCAAAAAATGAAATCTAACACCTTCAAAAAATTCAATGAACATATTTTTTAAAAGAATGTAAAAATTGAAGTGTAACACAAGAAAAACCCTCAATTTTCATGCCATACTCAAAATGCTCCGTAATTGAAGACTAACACACGCAAATTTCAATTTTTTCAAAAATTTCTAAAAAATGCAAAAAATGAAGTCTAACACCTTCAATAAATTCAATGAAGATATTTTTTAAAACAATGTTAAAATTGAAGTGTAACATAAGCAAAATACTCAATTTTCATGTCATACTCAAAATACTCCGTAATGGAAGACTAACACACACAAATTTCAATTTATTACAAAACTCTCAAAAATGCAAAAAATGAAGTCTAACACCATCAAAAAATTCGATGAAGATATTTTTGAAAAGAATGTTACAATTGAATTGTAACACAAGAAAAACCCTCAATTTTCATGCCATACTCAAAATACTCCGTAATTGAAGACTAACACACGCAAATTTCAATTTTTTCAAAATTTTCTTAAAAATGCAAAAAACTGACTTCTAACACCTTCAAAAAATTCAATGAAGTTATTTTTTAAACGAATGTTAAAATTGAAGTGTAACATAAGCAAAATACTCAATTTTCATGTCTTACTCAAAATACTCCGTAATTGAAGACTAACACACACAAATTTCAATTTTTTCAAAAAATATCAAAAAATGCAAAAAATGAAATCTAACACCTTCAAAAATTTCAATGAACATATTTTTTAAAAGAATGTTAAAATTGAAGTGTAACACAGGAAAAAAGCTCAATTTTAATGTCATACTCGAAAACTACGTAATTGAAGACTAACACACACAAATTTCAATTTTTTCAAATATTTCTTAAAAATGCAAAAAACTGAAGTCTGACACCTTCAAAAAATTCAATGAAGATATTTTTTAAAAGAATGTTACAATTGAAGTGAAACACCTGAAAATCCCTCAATTTTCATGGCATACTCAAAATACTCCGTAATTGAAGACTAACACACACAAATTTCAATTTTTTCAAAAATTTCTCAAAAATGCAAAAAATGAAGTATAACACCATCAAAAAATTCGATGAAGATATTTTTGAAAAGAATTCTAAAATTGAAGTGTACCACATGAAAAAAACTAAATTTTCATGTCATACTCAAAATACTCCGTAATTGAAGACTAACACACACAAATTTCAATTTTTTCAAAATTTTCTTAAAAATGCAAAAAAACTGAAGTCTAACATCTTCAAAAAATTCAAGGAAGATATTTTTAAAAAAAATGAAACAATTGAAGTGTAATATAAGCAAAATACTCAATTTTCATGTCATACTCAAATACTCCGTAATTGAAGACTAACACACACAAATTTCAATTTTTTCAAATATTTCTTAAAAATACAAAAAACTGAAGTCTAACACCTTCAAAAAATTCAATGAAGATATTTTTTAAAAGAATGTTACAATTGAAGTGTAACACAAGAAAAACCCTCAATTTTCGTGCCATACTCAAAATACTCCGTAATTGAAGACTAACACACAAATTTCAATTTTTTCAAAATTTTCTTAAAAATGCAAAAAACTGAAGTCTAACACCTTCAAAAAAATTCAATGGAGTTATTTTTTAAAAGAATGTTAAATTTGAAGTGTAACATAAGCAAAATACTCAATTTTCATGTCATACTCAAAATTCTCCGTAATTGAACACTAACACACACAAATTTCAATTTTTTCAAAAAATCTCAAAAATTCAAAAAATGAAGTCTAACACCTTCAAAAAATTCAATGAACATATTTTTTAAAAGAATGTTAAAATTGAAGTGTAACACAAGAAAAAAGCTCAATTTTCATGTCATACTCAAAATACTCCGTAATTGAAGACTAACACACACAAATTTCAATTTTTTCAAAAATTTCTAAAAAATGCAAAAAACTGATGGCTAACACCTTCAAAAAATTGAATGAAGATATTTTTTTAAAAATGTAAAAAATGAAGTGTAACATAAGAAAAATACTAAATTTACATGTCTTACTCAAAATACTCCGTAATTGAAGACTAACACACGCAAATTCAATATTTTCAAAAATTTCTTAAAAATGCAAAAAATGAAGTCTAACACCTTCAATAAATTCAATGAAGATATTTTTTAAAACAATGTTAAAATTGAAGTGTAACATAAGCAAAATACTCAATTTTCATGTCATACTCAAAATACTCCGTAATGGAAGACTAACACACACAAATTTCAATTTATTACAAAACTCTCAAAAATGCAAAAAATGAAGTCTAACACCATCAAAAAATTCGATGAAGATATTTTTGAAAAGAATGTTACAATTTAATTGTAACACAAGAAAAACCCTCAATTTTCATGCCATACTCAAAATACTCCGTAATTGAAGACTAACACACGCAAATTTCACTTTTTTCAAAATTTTCTTAAAAATGCAAAAAACTGACTTCTAACACCTTCAAAAAATTCAATGAAGTTATTTTTTAAACGAATGTTAAAATTGAAGTGTAACATAAGCAAAATACTCAATTTTCATGTCTTACTCAAAATACTCCGTAATTGAAGACTAACACACACAAATTTCAATTTTTTCAAAAAATATCAAAAAATGCAAAAAATGAAATCTAACACCTTCAAAAAATTCAATGAACATATTTTTTAAAAGAATGTTAAAATTGAAGTGTAACACAAGAAAAAAGCTCAATTTTAATGTCATACTCAAAAACTCCGTAATTGAAGACTAACACACACAAATTTCAATTTTTTCAAATATTTCTAAAAAATGCAAAAAACTGAAGTCTGACACCTTCAAAAAATTCAATGAAGATATTTTTGAAAAGAATGTTACAATTGAAGTGAAACACCTGAAAATCCCTCAATTTTCATGGCATACTCAAAATATTCCGTAATTGAAGACTAACACACACAAATTTCAATTTTTTCAAAAATTTCTCAAAAATGCAAAAAATGAAGTATAACACCATCAAAAAATTCGATGAAGATATTTTTGAAAAGAATTCTAAAATTGAAGTGTACCACATGAAAAAAACTAAATTTTCATGTCATACTCAAAATACTCCGTAATTGAAGACTAACACACACAAATTTCAATTTTTTCAAAATTTTGTTAAAAATGCAAAAAAACTGAAGTCTAACACCTTCAAAAAATTCAAGGAAGATATTTTTAAAAAAAATGAAACAATTGAAGTGTAATATAAGCAAAATACTCAATTTTCATGTCATACTCAAATACTCCGTAATTGAAGACTAACACACACAAATTTCAATTTTTTCAAATATTTCTTAAAAATACAAAAAACTGAAGTCTAACACCTTCAAAAAATTCAATGAAGATATTTTTTAAAAGAATGTTACAATTGAAGTGTAACACAAGAAAAACCCTCAATTTTCGTGCCATACTCAAAATACTCCGTAATTGAAGACTAACACACAAATTTCAATTTTTTCAAAATTTTCTTAAAAATGCAAAAAACTGAAGTCTAACACCTTCAAAAAAATTCAATGAAGTTATTTTTTAAAAGAATGTTAAATTTGAAGTGTAACATAAGCAAAATACTCAATTTTCATGTCATACTCAAAATACTCCGTAATTGAAGACTAACACACACAAATTTCAATTTTTTCAAAAATTTCTAAAAAATGCAAAAAACTGATGGCTAACACCTTCAAAAAATTGAATGAAGATATTTTTTTAAAAATGTAAAAAATGAAGTGTAACATAAGAAAAATACTAAATTTACATGTCTTACTCAAAATACTCCGTAATTGAAGACTAACACACGCAAATTCAATATTTTCAAAAATTTCTTAAAAATGCAAAAAATGAAGTCTAACACCTTCAATAAATTCAATGAAGATATTTTTTAAAACAATGTTAAAATTGAAGTGTAACATAAGCAAAATACTCAATTTTCATGTCATACTCAAAATACTCCGTAATGGAAGACTAACACACACAAATTTCAATTTATTACAAAACTCTCAAAAATGCAAAAAATGAAGTCTAACACCATCAAAAAATTCGATGAAGATATTTTTGAAAAGAATGTTACAATTGAATTGTAACACAAGAAAAACCCTCAATTTTCATGCCATACTCAAAATACTCCGTAATTGAAGACTAACACACGCAAATTTCAATTTTTTCAAAATTTTCTTAAAAATGCAAAAAACTGACTTCTAACACCTTCAAAAAATTCAATGAAGTTATTTTTTAAACGAATGTTAAAATTGAAGTGTAACATAAGCAAAATACTCAATTTTCTGTCTTACAAAAAATACTCCGTAATTGAAGACTAACACACACAAATTTCAATTTTTTCAAAAAATATCAAAAAATGCAAAAAATGAAATCTAACACCTTCAAAAAATTCAATGAACATATTTTTTAAAAGAATGTTAAAATTGAAGTGTAACACAGGAAAAAAGCTCAATTTTAATGTCATACTCAAAAACTACGTAATTGAAGACTAACACACACAAATTTCAATTTTTTCAAATATTTCTTAAAAATGCAAAAAACTGAAGTCTGACACCTTCAAAAAATTCAATGAAGATATTTTTTAAAAGAATGTTACAATTGAAGTGAAACACCTGAAAATCCCTCAATTTTCATGGCATACTCAAAATACTCCGTAATTGAAGACTAACACACACAAATTTCAATTTTTTCAAAAATTTCTCAAAAATGCAAAAAATGAAGTATAACACCATCAAAAAATTCGATGAAGATATTTTTGAAAAGAATTCTAAAATTGAAGTGTACCACATGAAAAAAACTAAATTTTCATGTCATACTCAAAATACTCCGTAATTGAAGACTAACACACACAAATTTCAATTTTTTCAAAATTTTCTTAAAAATGCAAAAAAACTGAAGTCTAACATCTTCAAAAAATTCAAGGAAGATATTTTTAAAAAAAATGAAACAATTGAAGTGTAATATAAGCAAAATACTCAATTTTCATGTCATACTCAAATACTCCGTAATTGAAGACTAACACACACAAATTTCAATTTTTTCAAATATTTCTTAAAAATACAAAAAACTGAAGTCTAACACCTTCAAAAAATTCAATGAAGATATTTTTTAAAAGAATGTTACAATTGAAGTGTAACACAAGAAAAACCCTCAATTTTCGTGCCATACTCAAAATACTCCGTAATTGAAGACTAACACACAAATTTCAATTTTTTCAAAATTTTCTTAAAAATGCAAAAAACTGAAGTCTAACACCTTCAAAAAAATTCAATGAAGTTATTTTTTAAAAGAATGTTAAATTTGAAGTGTAACATAAGCAAAATACTCAATTTTCATGTCATACTCAAAATTCTCCGTAATTGAACACTAACACACACAAATTTCAATTTTTTCAAAAAATCTCAAAAATTCAAAAAATGAAGTCTAACACCTTCAAAAAATTCAATGAAGTTATTTTTTAAAAGAATGTTAAAATTGAAGTGTAACACAAGAAAAAAGCTCAATTTTCATGTCATACTCAAAATACTCCGTAATTGAAGACTAACACACACAAATTTCAATTTTTTCAAAAATTTCTAAAAAATGCAAAAAACTGATGGCTAACACCTTCAAAAAATTGAATGAAGATATTTTTTTAAAAATGTAAAAAATGAAGTGTAACATAAGAAAAATACTAAATTTACATGTCTTACTCAAAATACTCCGTAATTGAAGACTAACACACGCAAATTCAATATTTTCAAAAATTTCTTAAAAATGCAAAAAATGAAGTCTAACACCTTCAATAAATTCAATGAAGATATTTTTTAAAACAATGTTAAAATTGAAGTGTAACATAAGCAAAATACTCAATTTTCATGTCATACTCAAAATACTCCGTAATGGAAGACTAACACACACAAATTTCAATTTATTACAAAACTCTCAAAAATGCAAAAAATGAAGTCTAACACCATCAAAAAATTCGATGAAGATATTTTTGAAAAGAATGTTACAATTTAATTGTAACACAAGAAAAACCCTCAATTTTCATGCCATACTCAAAATACTCCGTAATTGAAGACTAACACACGCAAATTTCAATTTTTTCAAAATTTTCTTAAAAATGCAAAAAACTGACTTCTAACACCTTCAAAAAATTCAATGAAGTTATTTTTTAAACGAATGTTAAAATTGAAGTGTAACATAAGCAAAATACTCAATTTTCATGTCTTACTCAAAATACTCCGTAATTGAAGACTAACACACACAAATTTCAATTTTTTCAAAAAATATCAAAAAATACAAAAAATGAAATCTAACACCTTCAAAAAATTCAATGAACATATTTTTTAAAAGAATGTTAAAATTGAAGTGTAACACAAGAAAAAAGCTCAATTTTAATGTCATACTCAAAAACTCCGTAATTGAAGACAAACACACACAAATTTCAATTTTTTCAAATATTTCTTAAAAATGCAAAAAACTGAAGTCTGACACCTTCAAAAAATTCAATGAAGATATTTTTGAAAAGAATGTTACAATTGAAGTGAAACACCTGAAAATCCCTCAATTTTCATGGCATACTCAAAATACTCCGTAATTGAAGACTAACACACACAAATTTCAATTTTTTCAAAAATTTCTCAAAAATGCAAAAAATGAAGTATAACACCATCAAAAAATTCGATGAAGATATTTTTGAAAAGAATTCTAAAATTGAAGTGTACCACATGAAAAAAACTAAATTTTCATGTCATACTCAAAATACTCCGTAATTGAAGACTAACACACACAAATTTCAATTTTTTCAAAATTTTCTTAAAAATGCAAAAAAACTGAAGTCTAACATCTTCAAAAAATTCAAGGAAGATATTTTTAAAAAAAATGAAACAATTGAAGTGTAATATAAGCAAAATACTCAATTTTCATGTCATACTCAAATACTCCGTAATTGAAGACTAACACACACAAATTTCAATTTTTTCAAATATTTCTTAAAAATACAAAAAACTGAAGTCTAACACCTTCAAAAAATTCAATGAAGATATTTTTTAAAAGAATGTTACAATTGAAGTGTAACACAAGAAAAACCCTCAATTTTCGTGCCATACTCAAAATACTCCGTAATTGAAGACTAACACACAAATTTCAATTTTATCAAAATTTTCTTAAAAATGCAAAAAACTGAAGTCTAACACCTTCAAAAAAATTCAATGAAGTTATTTTTTAAAAGAATGTTAAATTTGAAGTGTAACATAAGCAAAATACTCAATTTTCATGTCATACTCAAAATTCTCCGTAATTGAACACTAACACACACAAATTTCAATTTTTTCAAAAAATCTCAAAAATTCAAAAAATGAAGTCTAACACCTTCAAAAAATTCAATGAACATATTTTTTAAAAGAATGTTAAAATTGAAGTGTAACACAAGAAAAAAGCTCAATTTTCATGTCATACTCAAAATACTCCGTAATTGAAGACTAACACACACAAATTTCAATTTTTTCAAAAATTTCTAAAAAATGCAAAAAACTGATGGCTAACACCTTCAAAAAATTGAATGAAGATATTTTTTTAAAAATGTAAAAAATGAAGTGTAACATAAGAAAAATACTAAATTTACATGTCTTACTCAAAATACTCCGTAATTGAAGACTAACACACGCAAATTCAATATTTTCAAAAATTTCTTAAAAATGCAAAAAATGAAGTCTAACACCTTCAATAAATTCAATGAAGATATTTTTTAAAACAATGTTAAAATTGAAGTGTAACATAAGCAAAATACTCAATTTTCATGTCATACTCAAAATACTCCGTAATGGAAGACTAACACACACAAATTTCAATTTATTACAAAACTCTCAAAAATGCAAAAAATGAAGTCTAACACCATCAAATAATTCGATGAAGATATTTTTGAAAAGAATGTTACAATTTAATTGTAACACAAGAAAAACCCTCAATTTTCATGCCATACTCAAAATACTCCGTAATTGAAGACTAACACACGCAAATTTCAATTTTTTCAAAATTTTCTTAAAAATGCAAAAAACTGACTTCTAACACCTTCAAAAAATTCAATGAAGTTATTTTTTAAACGAATGTTAAAATTGAAGTGTAACATAAGCAAAATACTCAATTTTCATGTCTTACTCAAAATACTCCGTAATTGAAGACTAACACACACAAATTTCAATTTTTTCAAAAAATATCAAAAAATGCAAAAAATGAAATCTAACACCTTCAAAAAATTCAATGAACATATTTTTTAAAAGAATGTTAAAATTGAAGTGTAACACAAGAAAAAAGCTCAATTTTAATGTCATACTCAAAAACTCCGTAATTGAAGACAAACACACACAAATTTCAATTTTTTCAAATATTTCTTAAAAATGCAAAAAACTGAAGTCTGACACCTTCAAAAAATTCAATGAAGATATTTTTGAAAAGAATGTTACAATTGAAGTGAAACACCTGAAAATCCCTCAATTTTCATGGCATACTCAAAATACTCCGTAATTGAAGACTAACACACACAAATTTCAATTTTTTCAAAAATTTCTCAAAAATGCAAAAAATGAAGTATAACACCATCAAAAAATTCGATGAAGATATTTTTGAAAAGAATTCTAAAATTGAAGTGTACCACATGAAAAAAACTAAATTTTCATGTCATACTCAAAATAATCCGTAATTGAAGACTAACACACACAAATTTCAATTTTTTCAAAATTTTCTTAAAAATGCAAAAAAAACTGAAGTCTAACACCTTCAAAAAATTCAAGGAAGATATTTTTAAAAAAAATGAAACAATTGAAGTGTAATATAAGCAAAATACTCAATTTTCATGTCATACTCAAATACTCCGTAATTGAAGACTAACACACACAAATTTCAATTTTTTCAAATATTTCTTAAAAATACAAAAAACTGAAGTCTAACACCTTCAAAAAATTCAATGAAGATATTTTTTAAAAGAATGTTACAATTGAAGTGTAACACAAGAAAAACCCTCAATTTTCGTGCCATACTCAAAATACTACGTAATTGAAGACTAACACACAAATTTCAATTTTTTCAAAATTTTCTTAAAAATGCAAAAAACTGAAGTCTAACACCTTCAAAAAAATTCAATGAAGTTATTTTTTAAAAGAATGTTAAATTTGAAGTGTAACATAAGCAAAATACTCAATTTTCATGTCATACTCAAAATACTCCGTAATTGAAGACTAACACACACAAATTTCAATTTTTTCAAAAATTTCTAAAAAATGCAAAAAACTGATGGCTAACACCTTCAAAAAATTAAATGAAGATATTTTTTTAAAAATGTAAAAAATGAAGTGTAACATAAGAAAAATACTAAATTTACATGTCTTACTCAAAATACTCCGTAATTGAAGACTAACACACGCAAATTCAATATTTTCAAAAATTTCTTAAAAATGCAAAAAATGAAGTCTAACACCTTCAATAAATTCAATGAAGATATTTTTTAAAACAATGTTAAAATTGAAGTGTAACATAAGCAAAATACTCAATTTTCATGTCATACTCAAAATACTCCGTAATGGAAGACTAACACACACAAATTTCAATTTATTACAAAACTCTCAAAAATGCAAAAAATGAAGTCTAACACCATCAAAAAATTCGATGAAGATATTTTTGAAAAGAATGTTACAATTGAATTGTAACACAAGAAAAACCCTCAATTTTCATGCCATACTCAAAATACTCCGTAATTGAAGACTAACACACGCAAATTTCAATTTTTTCAAAATTTTCTTAAAAATGCAAAAAACTGACTTCTAACACCTTCAAAAAATTCAATGAAGTTATTTTTTAAACGAATGTTAAAATTGAAGTGTAACATAAGCAAAATACTCAATTTTCATGTCTTACTCAAAATACTCCGTAATTGAAGACTAACACATACAAATTTCAATTTTTTCAAAAAATATCAAAAAATGCAAAAAATGAAATCTAACACCTTCAAAAAATTCAATGAACATATTTTTTAAAAGAATGTTAAAATTGAAGTGTAACACAAGAAAAAAGCTCAATTTTAATGTCATACTCAAAAACTCCGTAATTGAAGACTAACACACACAAATTTCAATTTTTTCAAATATTTCTTAAAAATGCAAAAAACTGAAGTCTGACACCTTCAAAAAATTCAATGAAGATATTTTTGAAAAGAATGTTACAATTGAAGTGAAACACCTGAAAATCCCTCAATTTTCATGGCATACTCAAAATACTCCGTAATTGAAGACTAACACACACAAATTTCAATTTTTTCAAAAATTTCTCAAAAATGCAAAAAATGAAGTATAACACCATCAAAAAATTCGATGAAGATATTTTTGAAAAGAATTCTAAAATTGAAGTGTACCACATGAAAAAAACTAAATTTTCATGTCATACTCAAAATACTCCGTAATTGAAGACTAACACACACAAATTTCAATTTTTTCAAAATTTTGTTAAAAATGCAAAAAAACTGAAGTCTAACACCTTCAAAAAATTCAAGGAAGATATTTTTAAAAAAAATGAAACAATTGAAGTGTAATATAAGCAAAATACTCAATTTTCATGTCATACTCAAATACTCCGTAATTGAAGACTAACACACACAAATTTCAATTTTTTCAAATATTTCTTAAAAATACAAAAAACTGAAGTCTAACACCTTCAAAAAATTCAATGAAGATATTTTTTAAAAGAATGTTACAATTGAAGTGTAACACAAGAAAAACCCTCAATTTTCGTGCCATACTCAAAATACTCCGTAATTGAAGACTAACACACAAATTTCAATTTTTTCAAAATTTTCTTAAAAATGCAAAAAACTGAAGTCTAACACCTTCAAAAAAATTCAATGAAGTTATTTTTTAAAAGAATGTTAAATTTGAAGTGTAACATAAGCAAAATACTCAATTTTCATGTCATACTCAAAATTCTCCGTAATTGAACACTAACACACACAAATTTCAATTTTTTCAAAAAATCTCAAAAATTCAAAAAATGAAGTCTAACACCTTCAAAAAATTCAATGAAGTTATTTTTTAAAAGAATGTTAAAATTGAAGTGTAACACAAGAAAAAAGCTCAATTTTCATGTCATACTCAAAATACTCCGTAATTGAAGACTAACACACACAAATTTCAATTTTTTCAAAAATTTCTAAAAAATGCAAAAAACTGATGGCTAACACCTTCAAAAAATTGAATGAAGATATTTTTTTAAAAATGTAAAAAATGAAGTGTAACATAAGAAAAATACTAAATTTACATGTCTTACTCAAAATACTCCGTAATTGAAGACTAACACACGCAAATTCAATATATTCAAAAATTTCTTAAAAATGCAAAAAATGAAGTCTAACACCTTCAATAAATTCAATGAAGATATTTTTTAAAACAATGTTAAAATTGAAGTATAACATAAGCAAAATACTCAATTTTCATGTCATACTCAAAATACTCCGTAATGGAAGACTAACACACACAAATTTCAATTTATTACAAAACTCTCAAAAATGCAAAAAATGAAGTCTAACACCATCAAAAAATTCGATGAAGATATTTTTGAAAAGAATGTTACAATTGAATTGTAACACAAGAAAAACCCTCAATTTTCATGCCATACTCAAAATACTCCGTAATTGAAGACTAACACACGCAAATTTCAATTTTTTCAAAATTTTCTTAAAAATGCAAAAAACTGACTTCTAACACCTTCAAAAAATTCAATGAAGTTATTTTTTAAACGAATGTTAAAATTGAAGTGTAACATAAGCAAAATACTCAATTTTCATGTCTTACTCAAAATACTCCGTAATTGAAGACTAACACACACAAATTTCAATTTTTTCAAAAAATATCAAAAAATGCAAAAAATGAAATCTAACACCTTCAAAAAATTCAATGAACATATTTTTTAAAAGAATGTTAAAATTGAAGTGTAACACAAGAAAAAAGCTCAATTTTAATGTCATACTCAAAAACTCCGTAATTGAAGACTAACACACACAAATTTCAATTTTTTCAAATATTTCTTAAAAATGCAAAAAACTGAAGTCTGACACCTTCAAAAAATTCAATGAAGATATTTTTGAAAAGAATGTTACAATTGAAGTGAAACACCTGAAAATCCCTCAATTTTCATGGCATACTCAAAATACTCCGTAATTGAAGACTAACACACACAAATTTCAATTTTTTCAAAAATTTCTCAAAAATGCAAAAAATGAAGTATAACACCATCAAAAAATTCGATGAAGATATTTTTGAAAAGAATTCTAAAATTGAAGTGTACCACATGAAAAAAACTAAATTTTCATGTCATACTCAAAATACTCCGTAATTGAAGACTAACACACACAAATTTCAATTTTTTCAAAATTTTCTTAAAAATGCAAAAAAACTGAAGTCTAACACCTTCAAAAAATTCAAGGAAGATATTTTTTAAAAAAATGAAACAATTGAAGTGTTATATAAGCAAAATACTCAATTTTCATGTCATACTCAAATACTCCGTAATTGAAGACTAACACACACAAATTTCAATTTTTTCAAATATTTCTTAAAAATACAAAAAACTGAAGTCCAACACCTTCGAAAAATTCAATGAAGATATTTTTTAAAAGAATGTTACAATTGAAGTGTAACACAAGAAAAACCCTCAATTTTCGTGCCATACTCAAAATACTCCGTAATTGAAGACTAACACACAAATTTCAATTTTTTCAAAATTTTCTTAAAAATGCAAAAAATTGAAGTCTAACACCTTCAAAAAAATTCAATGAAGTTATTTTTTAAAAGAATGTTAAATTTGAAGTGTAACATAAGCAAAATACTCAATTTTCATGTCATACTCAAAATTCTCCGTAATTGAACACTAACACACACAAATTTCAATTTTTTCAAAAAATCTCAAAAATTCAAAAAATGAAGTCTAACACCTTCAAAAAATTCAATGAACTTATTTTTTAAAAGAATGTTAAAATTGAAGTGTAACACAAGAAAAAAGCTCAATTTTCATGTCATACTCAAAATACTCCGTAATTGAAGACTAACACACACAAATTTCAATTTTTTCAAAAATTTCTAAAAAATGCAAAAAACTGATGGCTAACACCTTCAAAAAATTGAATGAAGATATTTTTTTAAAAATGTAAAAAATGAAGTGTAACATAAGAAAAATACTAAATTTACATGTCTTACTCAATATACTCCGTAATTGAAGACTAACACACGCAAATTCAATATTTTCAAAAATTTCTTCAAAATGCAAAAAATGAAGTCTAACACCTTCAATAAATTCAATGAAGATATTTTTTAAAACAATGTTAAAATTGAAGTGTAACATAAGCAAAATACTCAATTTTCATGTCATACTCAAAATACTCCGTAATGGAAGACTAACACACACAAATTTCAATTTATTACAAAACTCTCAAAAATGCAAAAAATGAAGTCTAACACCATCAAAAAATTCGATGAAGATATTTTTGAAAAGAATGTTACAATTGAATTGTAACACAAGAAAAACCCTCAATTTTCATGCCATACTCAAAATACTCCGTAATTGAAGACTAACACACGCAAATTTCAATTTTTTCAAAATTTTCTTAAAAATGCAAAAAACTGACTTCTAACACCTTCAAAAAATTCAATGAAGTTATTTTTTAAACGAATGTTAAAATTGAAGTGTAACATAAGCAAAATACTCAATTTTCATGTCTTACTCAAAATACTCCGTAATTGAAGACTAACACACACAAATTTCAATTTTTTCAAAAAATATCAAAAAATGCAAAAAATGAAATCTAACACCTTCAAAAAATTCAATGAACATATTTTTTAAAAGAATGTTAAAATTGAAGTGTAACACAGGAAAAAACCTCAATTTTAATGTCATACTCAAAAACTCCGTAATTGAAGACTAACACACACAAATTTCAATTTTTTCAAATATTTCTTAAAAATGCAAAAAACTGAAGTCTGACACCTTCAAAAAATTCAATGAAGATATTTTTGAAAAGAATGTTACAATTGAAGTGAAACACCTGAAAATCCCTCAATTTTCATGGCATACTCAAAATACTCCGTAATTGAAGACTAACACACACAAATTTCAATTTTTTCAAAAATTTCTCAAAAATGCAAAAAATGAAGTATAACACCATCAAAAAATTCGATGAAGATATTTTTGAAAAGAATTCTAAAATTGAAGTGTACCACATGAAAAAAACTAAATTTTCATGTCATACTCAAAATACTCCGTAATTGAAGACTAACACACACAAATTTCAATTTTTTCAAAATTTTCTTAAAAATGCAAAAAAACTGAAGTCTAACACCTTCAAAAAATTCAAGGAAGATATTTTTTAAAAAAATGAAACAATTGAAGTGTTATATAAGCAAAATACTCAATTTTCATGTCATACTCAAATACTCCGTAATTGAAGACTAACACACACAAATTTCAATTTTTTCAAATATTTCTTAAAAATACAAAAAACTGAAGTCTAACACCTTCGAAAAATTCAATGAAGATATTTTTTAAAAGAATGTTACAATTGAAGTGTAACACAAGAAAAACCCTCAATTTTCGTGCCATACTCAAAATACTCCGTAATTGAAGACTAACACACAAATTTCAATTTTTTCAAAATTTTCTTAAAAATGCAAAAAATTGAAGTCTAACACCTTCAAAAAAATTCAATGAAGTTATTTTTTAAAAGAATGTTAAATTTGAAGTGTAACATAAGCAAAATACTCAATTTTCATGTCATACTCAAAATTCTCCGTAATTGAACACTAACACACACAAATTTCAATTTTTTCAAAAAATCTCAAAAATTCAAAAAATGAAGTCTAACACCTTCAAAAAATTCAATGAACTTATTTTTTAAAAGAATGTTAAAATTGAAGTGTAACACAAGAAAAAAGCTCAATTTTCATGTCATACTCAAAATACTCCGTAATTGAAGACTAACACACACAAATTTCAATTTTTTCAAAAATTTCTAAAAAATGCAAAAAACTGATGGCTAACACCTTCAAAAAATTGAATGAAGATATTTTTTTAAAAATGTAAAAAATGAAGTGTAACATAAGAAAAATACTAAATTTACATGTCTTACTCAATATACTCCGTAATTGAAGACTAACACACGCAAATTCAATATTTTCAAAAATTTCTTCAAAATGCAAAAAATGAAGTCTAACACCTTCAATAAATTCAATGAAGATATTTTTTAAAACAATGTTAAAATTGAAGTGTAACATAAGCAAAATACTCAATTTTCATGTCATACTCAAAATACTCCGTAATGGAAGACTAACACACACAAATTTCAATTTATTACAAAACTCTCAAAAATGCAAAAAATGAAGTCTAACACCATCAAAAAATTCGATGAAGATATTTTTGAAAAGAATGTTACAATTGAATTGTAACACAAGAAAAACCCTCAATTTTCATGCCATACTCAAAATACTCCGTAATTGAAGACTAACACACGCAAATTTCAATTTTTTCAAAATTTTCTTAAAAATGCAAAAAACTGACTTCTAACACCTTCAAAAAATTCAATGAAGTTATTTTTTAAACGAATGTTAAAATTGAAGTGTAACATAAGCAAAATACTCAATTTTCATGTCTTACTCAAAATACTCCGTAATTGAAGACTAACACACACAAATTTCAATTTTTTCAAAAAATATCAAAAAATGCAAAAAAATGAAATCTAACACCTTCAAAAAATTGAATGAACATATTTTTTAAAAGAATGTTAAAATTGAAGTGTAACACAAGAAAAAAGCTCAATTTTAATGTCATACTCAAAAACTCCGTAATTGAAGACTAACACACACAAATTTCAATTTTTTCAAATATTTCTTAAAAATGCAAAAAACTGAAGTCTGACACCTTCAAAAAATTCAATGAAGATATTTTTGAAAAGAATGTTACAATTGAAGTGAAACACCTGAAAATCCCTCAATTTTCATGGCATACTCAAAATACTCCGTAATTGAAGACTAACAGACACAAATTTCAATTTTTTCAAAAATTTCTAAAAATGCAAAAAATGAAGTATAACACCATCAAAAAATTCGATGAAGATATTTTTGAAAAGAATTCTAAAATTGAAGTGTACCACATGAAAAAAACTAAATTTTCATGTCATACTCAAAATACTCCGTAATTGAAGACTAACACACACAAATTTCAATTTTTTCAAAATTTTCTTAAAAATGCAAAAAAACTGAAGTCTAACACCTTCAAAAAATTCAAGGAAGATATTTTTTAAAAAAATGAAACAATTGAAGTGTTATATAAGCAAAATACTCAATTTTCATGTCATACTCAAATACTCCGTAATTGAAGACTAACACACACAAATTTCAATTTTTTCAAATATTTCTTAAAAATACAAAAAACTGAAGTCTAACACCTTCGAAAAATTCAATGAAGATATTTTTTAAAAGAATGTTACAATTGAAGTGTAACACAAGAAAAACCCTCAATTTTCGTGCCATACTCAAAATACTCCGTAATTGAAGACTAACACACAAATTTCAATTTTTTCAAAATTTTCTTAAAAATGCAAAAAACTGAAGTCTAACACCTTCAAAAAAATTCAATGAAGTTATTTTTTAAAAGAATGTTAAATTTGAAGTGTAACATAAGCAAAATACTCAATTTTCATGTCATACTCAAAATTCTCCGTAATTGAACACTAACACACACAAATTTCAATTTTTTCAAAAAATCTCAAAAATTCAAAAAATGAAGTCTAACACCTTCAAAAAATTCAATGAACATATTTTTTAAAAGAATGTTAAAATTGAAGTGTAACACAAGAAAAAAGCTCAATTTTCATGTCATACTCAAAATACTCCGTAATTGAAGACTAACACACACAAATTTCAATTTTTTCAAAAATTTCTAAAAAATGCAAAACACTGATGGCTAACACCTTCAAAAAATTGAATGAAGATATTTTTTTAAAAATGTAAAAAATGAAGTGTAACATAAGAAAAATACTAAATTTACATGTCTTACTCAATATACTCCGTAATTGAAGACTAACACACGCAAATTCAATATTTTCAAAAATTTCTTCAAAATGCAAAAAATGAAGTCTAACACCTTCAATAAATTCAATGAAGATATTTTTTAAAACAATGTTAAAATTGAAGTGTAACATAAGCAAAATACTCAATTTTCATGTCATACTCAAAATACTCCGTAATGGAAGACTAACACACACAAATTTCAATTTATTACAAAACTCTCAAAAATGCAAAAAATGAAGTCTAACACCATCAAAAAATTCGATGAAGATATTTTTGAAAAGAATGTTACAATTGAATTGTAACACAAGAAAAACCCTCAATTTTCATGCCATACTCAAAATACTCCGTAATTGAAGACTAACACACGCAAATTTCAATTTTTTCAAAATTTTCTTAAAAATGCAAAAAACTGACTTCTAACACCTTCAAAAAATTCATTGAAGTTATTTTTTAAACGAATGTTAAAATTGAAGTGTAACATAAGCAAAATACTCAATTTTCATGTCTTACTCAAAATACTCCGTAATTGAAGACTAACACACAAATTTCAATTTTTTCAAAAAATATCAAAAAATGCAAAAAATGAAATCTAACACATTCAAAAAATTCAATGAACATATTTTTTAAAAGAATGTTAAAATTGAAGTGTAACACAAGAAAAAAGCTCAATTTTAATGTCATACTCAAAAACTCCGTAATTGAAGACTAACACACACAAATTTCAATTTTTTCAAATATTTCTTAAAAATGCAAAAAACTGAAGTCTGACACCTTCAAAAAATTCAATGAAGATATTTTTGAAAAGAATGTTACAATTGAAGTGAAACACCTGAAAATCCCTCAATTTTCATGGCATACTCAAAATACTCCGTAATTGAAGACTAACACACACAAATTTCTATTTTTTCAAAAATTTCTCAAAAATGCAAAAAATGAAGTATAACACCATCAAAAAATTCGATGAAGATATTTTTGAAAAGAATTCTAAAATTGAAGTGTACCACATGAAAAAAACTAAATTTTCATGTCATACTCAAAATACTCCGTAATTGAAGACTAACACACACAAATTTCAATTTTTTCAAAATTTTCTTAAAAATGCAAAAAAACTGAAGTCTAACACCTTCAAAAAATTCAAGGAAGATATTTTTTAAAAAAATGAAACAATTGAAGTGTTATATAAGCAAAATACTCAATTTTCATGTCATACTCAAATACTCCGTAATTGAAGACTAACACACACAAATTTCAATTTTTTCAAATATTTCTTAAAAATACAAAAAACTGAAGTCTAACACCTTCGAAAAATTCAATGAAGATATTTTTTAAAAGAATGTTACAATTGAAGTGTAACACAAGAAAAACCCTCAATTTTCGTGCCATACTCAAAATACTCCGTAATTGAAGACTAACACACAAATTTCAATTTTTTCAAAATTTTCTTAAAAATGCAAAAAACTGAAGTCTAACACCTTCAAAAAAATTCAATGAAGTTATTTTTTAAAAGAATGTTAAATTTGAAGTGTAACATAAGCAAAATACTCAATTTTCATGTCATACTCAAAATTCTCCGTAATTGAACACTAACACACACAAATTTCAATTTTTTCAAAAAATCTCAAAAATTCAAAAAATGAAGTCTAACACCTTCAAAAAATTCAATGAACATATTTTTTAAAAGAATGTTAAAATTGAAGTGTAACACAAGAAAAAAGCTCAATTTTCATGTCATACTCAAAATACTCCGTAATTGAAGACTAACACACACAAATTTCAATTTTTTCAAAAATTTCTAAAAAATGCAAAAAACTGATGGCTAACACCTTCAAAAAATTGAATGAAGATATTTTTTTAAAAATGTAAAAAATGAAGTGTAACATAAGAAAAATACTAAATTTACATGTCTTACTCAATATACTCCGTAATTGAAGACTAACACACGCAAATTCAATATTTTCAAAAATTTCTTCAAAATGCAAAAAATGAAGTCTAACACCTTCAATAAATTCAATGAAGATATTTTTTAAAACAATGTTAAAATTGAAGTGTAACATAAGCAAAATACTCAATTTTCATGTCATACTCAAAATACTCCGTAATGGAAGACTAACACACACAAATTTCAATTTATTACAAAACTCTCAAAAATGCAAAAAATGAAGTCTAACACCATCAAAAAATTCGATGAAGATATTTTTGAAAAGAATGTTACAATTGAATTGTAACACAAGAAAAACCCTCAATTTTCATGCCATACTCAAAATACTCCGTAATTGAAGACTAACACACGCAAATTTCAATTTTTTCAAAATTTTCTTAAAAATGCAAAAAACTGACTTCTAACACCTTCAAAAAATTCAATGAAGTTATTTTTTAAACGAATGTTAAAATTGAAGTGTAACATAAGCAAAATACTCAATTTTCATGTCTTACTCAAAATACTCCGTAATTGAAGACTAACACACACAAATTTCAATTTTTTCAAAAAATATCAAAAAATGCAAAAAATGAAATCTAACACCTTCAAAAAATTCAATGAACATATTTTTTAAAAGAATGTTAAAATTGAAGTGTAACACAGGAAAAAACCTCAATTTTAATGTCATACTCAAAAACTCCGTAATTGAAGACTAACACACACAAATTTCAATTTTTTCAAATATTTCTTAAAAATGCAAAAAACTGAAGTCTGACACCTTCAAAAAATTCAATGAAGATATTTTTGAAAAGAATGTTACAATTGAAGTGAAACACCTGAAAATCCCTCAATTTTCGTGGCATACTCAAAATACTCCGTAATTGAAGACTAACACACACAAATTTCAATTTTTTCAAAAATTTCTCAAAAATGCAAAAAATGAAGTATAACACCATCAAAAAATTCGATGAAGATATTTTTGAAAAGAATTCTAAAATTGAAGTGTACCACATGAAAAAAACTAAATTTTCATGTCATACTCAAAATACTCCGTAATTGAAGACTAACACACACAAATTTCAATTTTTTCAAAATTTTGTTAAAAATGCAAAAAAACTGAAGTCTAACACCTTCAAAAAATTCAAGGAAGATATTTTTAAAAAAAATGAAACAATTGAAGTGTAATATAAGCAAAATACTCAATTTTCATGTCATACTCAAATACTCCGTAATTGAAGACTAACACACACAAATTTCAATTTTTTCAAATATTTCTTAAAAATACAAAAAACTGAAGTCTAACACCTTCGAAAAATTCAATGAAGATATTTTTTAAAAGAATGTTACAATTGAAGTGTAACACAAGAAAAACCCTCAATTTTCGTGCCATACTCAAAATACTCCGTAATTGAAGACTAACACACAAATTTCAATTTTTTCAAAATTTTCTTAAAAATGCAAAAAACTGAAGTCTAACACCTTCAAAAAAATTCAATGAAGTTATTTTTTAAAAGAATGTTAAATTTGAAGTGTAACATAAGCAAAATACTCAATTTTCATGTCATACTCAAAATTCTCCGTAATTGAACACTAACACACACAAATTTCAATTTTTTCAAAAAATCTCAAAAATTCAAAAAATGAAGTCTAACACCTTCAAAAAATTCAATGAAGTTATTTTTTAAAAGAATGTTAAAATTGAAGTGTAACACAAGAAAAAAGCTCAATTTTCATGTCATACTCAAAATACTCCGTAATTGAAGACTAACACACACAAATTTCAATTTTTTCAAAAATTTCTAAAAAATGCAAAAAACTGATGGCTAACACCTTCAAAAAATTGAATGAAGATATTTTTTTAAAAATGTAAAAAATGAAGTGTAACATAAGAAAAATACTAAATTTACATGTCTTACTCAAAATACTCCGTAATTGAAGACTAACACACGCAAATTCAATATATTCAAAAATTTCTTAAAAATGCAAAAAATGAAGTCTAACACCTTCAATAAATTCAATGAAGATATTTTTTAAAACAATGTTAAAATTGAAGTATAACATAAGCAAAATACTCAATTTTCATGTCATACTCAAAATACTCCGTAATGGAAGACTAACACACACAAATTTCAATTTATTACAAAACTCTCAAAAATGCAAAAAATGAAGTCTAACACCATCAAAAAATTCGATGAAGATATTTTTGAAAAGAATGTTACAATTGAATTGTAACACAAGAAAAACCCTCAATTTTCATGCCATACTCAAAATACTCCGTAATTGAAGACTAACACACGCAAATTTCAATTTTTTCAAAATTTTCTTAAAAATGCAAAAAACTGACTTCTAACACCTTCAAAAAATTCAATGAAGTTATTTTTTAAACGAATGTTAAAATTGAAGTGTAACATAAGCAAAATACTCAATTTTCATGTCTTACTCAAAATACTCCGTAATTGAAGACTAACACACACAAATTTCAATTTTTTCAAAAAATATCAAAAAATGCAAAAAATGAAATCTAACACCTTCAAAAAATTCAATGAACATATTTTTTAAAAGAATGTTAAAATTGAAGTGTAACACAGGAAAAAACCTCAATTTTAATGTCATACTCAAAAACTCCGTAATTGAAGACTAACACACACAAATTTCAATTTTTTCAAATATTTCTTAAAAATGCAAAAAACTGAAGTCTGACACCTTCAAAAAATTCAATGAAGATATTTTTGAAAAGAATGTTACAATTGAAGTGAAACACCTGAAAATCCCTCAATTTTCATGGCATACTCAAAATACTCCGTAATTGAAGACTAACACACACAAATTTCAATTTTTTCAAAAATTTCTCAAAAATGCAAAAAATGAAGTATAACACCATCAAAAAATTCGATGAAGATATTTTTGAAAAGAATTCTAAAATTGAAGTGTACCACATGAAAAAAACTAAATTTTCATGTCATACTCAAAATACTCCGTAATTGAAGACTAACACACACAAATTTCAATTTTTTCAAAATTTTCTTAAAAATGCAAAAAAACTGAAGTCTAACACCTTCAAAAAATTCAAGGAAGATATTTTTAAAAAAAATGAAACAATTGAAGTGTAATATAAGCAAAATACTCAATTTTCATGTCATACTCAAATACTCCGTAATTGAAGACTAACACACACAAATTTCAATTTTTTCAAATATTTCTTAAAAATACAAAAAACTGAAGTCCAACACCTTCGAAAAATTCAATGAAGATATTTTTTAAAAGAATGTTACAATTGAAGTGTAACACAAGAAAAACCCTCAATTTTCGTGCCATACTCAAAATACTCCGTAATTGAAGACTAACACACAAATTTCAATTTTTTCAAAATTTTCTTAAAAATGCAAAAAACTGAAGTCTAACACCTTCAAAAAAATTCAATGAAGTTATTTTTTAAAAGAATGTTAAATTTGAAGTGTAACATAAGCAAAATACTCAATTTTCATGTCATACTCAAAATTCTCCGTAATTGAACACTAACACACACAAATTTCAATTTTTTCAAAAAATCTCAAAAATTCAAAAAATGAAGTCTAACACCTTCAAAAAATTCAATGAACTTATTTTTTAAAAGAATGTTAAAATTGAAGTGTAACACAAGAAAAAAGCTCAATTTTCATGTCATACTCAAAATACTCCGTAATTGAAGACTAACACACACAAATTTCAATTTTTTCAAAAATTTCTAAAAAATGCAAAAAACTGATGGCTAACACCTTCAAAAAATTGAATGAAGATATTTTTTTAAAAATGTAAAAAATGAAGTGTAACATAAGAAAAATACTAAATTTACATGTCTTACTCAAAATACTCCGTAATTGAAGACTAACACACGCAAATTCAATATATTCAAAAATTTCTTCAAAATGCAAAAAATGAAGTCTAACACCTTCAATAAATTCAATGAAGATATTTTTTAAAACAATGTTAAAATTGAAGTGTAACATAAGCAAAATACTCAATTTTCATGTCATACTCAAAATACTCCGTAATGGAAGACTAACACACACAAATTTCAATTTATTACAAAACTCTCAAAAATGCAAAAAATGAAGTCTAACACCATCAAAAAATTCGATGAAGATATTTTTGAAAAGAATGTTACAATTGAATTGTAACACAAGAAAAACCCTCAATTTTCATGCCATACTCAAAATACTCCGTAATTGAAGACTAACACACGCAAATTTCAATTTTTTCAAAATTTTCTTAAAAATGCAAAAAACTGACTTCTAACACCTTCAAAAAATTCAATGAAGTTATTTTTTAAACGAATGTTAAAATTGAAGTGTAACATAAGCAAAATACTCAATTTTCATGTCTTACTCAAAATACTCCGTAATTGAAGACTAACACACACAAATTTCAATTTTTTCAAAAAATATCAAAAAATGCAAAAAATGAAATCTAACACCTTCAAAAAATTCAATGAACATATTTTTTAAAAGAATGTTAAAATTGAAGTGTAACACAAGAAAAAAGCTCAATTTTAATGTCATACTCAAAAACTCCGTAATTGAAGACTAACACACACAAATTTCAATTTTTTCAAATATTTCTTAAAAATGCAAAAAACTGAAGTCTGACACCTTCAAAAAATTCAATGAAGATATTTTTGAAAAGAATGTTACAATTGAAGTGAAACACCTGAAAATCCCTCAATTTTCATGGCATACTCAAAATACTCCGTAATTGAAGACTAACACACACAAATTTCAATTTTTTCAAAAATTTCTCAAAAATGCAAAAAATGAAGTATAACACCATCAAAAAATTCGATGAAGATATTTTTGAAAAGAATTCTAAAATTGAAGTGTACCACATGAAAAAAACTAAATTTTCATGTCATACTCAAAATACTCCGTAATTGAAGACTAACACACACAAATTTCAATTTTTTCAAAATTTTCTTAAAAATGCAAAAAAACTGAAGTCTAACACCTTCAAAAAATTCAAGGAAGATATTTTTTAAAAAAATGAAACAATTGAAGTGTTATATAAGCAAAATACTCAATTTTCATGTCATACTCAAATACTCCGTAATTGAAGACTAACACACACAAATTTCAATTTTTTCAAATATTTCTTAAAAATACAAAAAACTGAAGTCTAACACCTTCGAAAAATTCAATGAAGATATTTTTTAAAAGAATGTTACAATTGAAGTGTAACACAAGAAAAACCCTCAATTTTCGTGCCATACTCAAAATACTCCGTAATTGAAGACTAACACACAAATTTCAATTTTTTCAAAATTTTCTTAAAAATGCAAAAAATTGAAGTCTAACACCTTCAAAAAAATTCAATGAAGTTATTTTTTAAAAGAATGTTAAATTTGAAGTGTAACATAAGCAAAATACTCAATTTTCATGTCATACTCAAAATTCTCCGTAATTGAACACTAACACACACAAATTTCAATTTTTTCAAAAAATCTCAAAAATTCAAAAAATGAAGTCTAACACCTTCAAAAAATTCAATGAACTTATTTTTTAAAAGAATGTTAAAATTGAAGTGTAACACAAGAAAAAAGCTCAATTTTCATGTCATACTCAAAATACTCCGTAATTGAAGACTAACACACACAAATTTCAATTTTTTCAAAAATTTCTAAAAAATGCAAAAAACTGATGGCTAACACCTTCAAAAAATTGAATGAAGATATTTTTTTAAAAATGTAAAAAATGAAGTGTAACATAAGAAAAATACTAAATTTACATGTCTTACTCAATATACTCCGTAATTGAAGACTAACACACGCAAATTCAATATTTTCAAAAATTTCTTCAAAATGCAAAAAATGAAGTCTAACACCTTCAATAAATTCAATGAAGATATTTTTTAAAACAATGTTAAAATTGAAGTGTAACATAAGCAAAATACTCAATTTTCATGTCATACTCAAAATACTCCGTAATGGAAGACTAACACACACAAATTTCAATTTATTACAAAACTCTCAAAAATGCAAAAAATGAAGTCTAACACCATCAAAAAATTCGATGAAGATATTTTTGAAAAGAATGTTACAATTGAATTGTAACACAAGAAAAACCCTCAATTTTCATGCCATACTCAAAATACTCCGTAATTGAAGACTAACACACGCAAATTTCAATTTTTTCAAAATTTTCTTAAAAATGCAAAAAACTGACTTCTAACACCTTCAAAAAATTCAATGAAGTTATTTTTTAAACGAATGTTAAAATTGAAGTGTAACATAAGCAAAATACTCAATTTTCATGTCTTACTCAAAATACTCCGTAATTGAAGACTAACACACACAAATTTCAATTTTTTCAAAAAATATCAAAAAATGCAAAAAAATGAAATCTAACACCTTCAAAAAATTGAATGAACATATTTTTTAAAAGAATGTTAAAATTGAAGTGTAACACAAGAAAAAAGCTCAATTTTAATGTCATACTCAAAAACTCCGTAATTGAAGACTAACACACACAAATTTCAATTTTTTCAAATATTTCTTAAAAATGCAAAAAACTGAAGTCTGACACCTTCAAAAAATTCAATGAAGATATTTTTGAAAAGAATGTTACAATTGAAGTGAAACACCTGAAAATCCCTCAATTTTCATGGCATACTCAAAATACTCCGTAATTGAAGACTAACAGACACAAATTTCAATTTTTTCAAAAATTTCTAAAAATGCAAAAAATGAAGTATAACACCATCAAAAAATTCGATGAAGATATTTTTGAAAAGAATTCTAAAATTGAAGTGTACCACATGAAAAAAACTAAATTTTCATGTCATACTCAAAATACTCCGTAATTGAAGACTAACACACACAAATTTCAATTTTTTCAAAATTTTCTTAAAAATGCAAAAAAACTGAAGTCTAACACCTTCAAAAAATTCAAGGAAGATATTTTTTAAAAAAATGAAACAATTGAAGTGTTATATAAGCAAAATACTCAATTTTCATGTCATACTCAAATACTCCGTAATTGAAGACTAACACACACAAATTTCAATTTTTTCAAATATTTCTTAAAAATACAAAAAACTGAAGTCTAACACCTTCGAAAAATTCAATGAAGATATTTTTTAAAAGAATGTTACAATTGAAGTGTAACACAAGAAAAACCCTCAATTTTCGTGCCATACTCAAAATACTCCGTAATTGAAGACTAACACACAAATTTCAATTTTTTCAAAATTTTCTTAAAAATGCAAAAAACTGAAGTCTAACACCTTCAAAAAAATTCAATGAAGTTATTTTTTAAAAGAATGTTAAATTTGAAGTGTAACATAAGCAAAATACTCAATTTTCATGTCATACTCAAAATTCTCCGTAATTGAACACTAACACACACAAATTTCAATTTTTTCAAAAAATCTCAAAAATTCAAAAAATGAAGTCTAACACCTTCAAAAAATTCAATGAACATATTTTTTAAAAGAATGTTAAAATTGAAGTGTAACACAAGAAAAAAGCTCAATTTTCATGTCATACTCAAAATACTCCGTAATTGAAGACTAACACACACAAATTTCAATTTTTTCAAAAATTTCTAAAAAATGCAAAAAACTGATGGCTAACACCTTCAAAAAATTGAATGAAGATATTTTTTTAAAAATGTAAAAAATGAAGTGTAACATAAGAAAAATACTAAATTTACATGTCTTACTCAATATACTCCGTAATTGAAGACTAACACACGCAAATTCAATATTTTCAAAAATTTCTTCAAAATGCAAAAAATGAAGTCTAACACCTTCAATAAATTCAATGAAGATATTTTTTAAAACAATGTTAAAATTGAAGTGTAACATAAGCAAAATACTCAATTTTCATGTCATACTCAAAATACTCCGTAATGGAAGACTAACACACACAAATTTCAATTTATTACAAAACTCTCAAAAATGCAAAAAATGAAGTCTAACACCATCAAAAAATTCGATGAAGATATTTTTGAAAAGAATGTTACAATTGAATTGTAACACAAGAAAAACCCTCAATTTTCATGCCATACTCAAAATACTCCGTAATTGAAGACTAACACACGCAAATTTCAATTTTTTCAAAATTTTCTTAAAAATGCAAAAAACTGACTTCTAACACCTTCAAAAAATTCATTGAAGTTATTTTTTAAACGAATGTTAAAATTGAAGTGTAACATAAGCAAAATACTCAATTTTCATGTCTTACTCAAAATACTCCGTAATTGAAGACTAACACACAAATTTCAATTTTTTCAAAAAATATCAAAAAATGCAAAAAATGAAATCTAACACATTCAAAAAATTCAATGAACATATTTTTTAAAAGAATGTTAAAATTGAAGTGTAACACAAGAAAAAAGCTCAATTTTAATGTCATACTCAAAAACTCCGTAATTGAAGACTAACACACACAAATTTCAATTTTTTCAAATATTTCTTAAAAATGCAAAAAACTGAAGTCTGACACCTTCAAAAAATTCAATGAAGATATTTTTGAAAAGAATGTTACAATTGAAGTGAAACACCTGAAAATCCCTCAATTTTCATGGCATACTCAAAATACTCCGTAATTGAAGACTAACACACACAAATTTCTATTTTTTCAAAAATTTCTCAAAAATGCAAAAAATGAAGTATAACACCATCAAAAAATTCGATGAAGATATTTTTGAAAAGAATTCTAAAATTGAAGTGTACCACATGAAAAAAACTAAATTTTCATGTCATACTCAAAATACTCCGTAATTGAAGACTAACACACACAAATTTCAATTTTTTCAAAATTTTCTTAAAAATGCAAAAAAACTGAAGTCTAACACCTTCAAAAAATTCAAGGAAGATATTTTTTAAAAAAATGAAACAATTGAAGTGTTATATAAGCAAAATACTCAATTTTCATGTCATACTCAAATACTCCGTAATTGAAGACTAACACACACAAATTTCAATTTTTTCAAATATTTCTTAAAAATACAAAAAACTGAAGTCTAACACCTTCGAAAAATTCAATGAAGATATTTTTTAAAAGAATGTTACAATTGAAGTGTAACACAAGAAAAACCCTCAATTTTCGTGCCATACTCAAAATACTCCGTAATTGAAGACTAACACACAAATTTCAATTTTTTCAAAATTTTCTTAAAAATGCAAAAAACTGAAGTCTAACACCTTCAAAAAAATTCAATGAAGTTATTTTTTAAAAGAATGTTAAATTTGAAGTGTAACATAAGCAAAATACTCAATTTTCATGTCATACTCAAAATTCTCCGTAATTGAACACTAACACACACAAATTTCAATTTTTTCAAAAAATCTCAAAAATTCAAAAAATGAAGTCTAACACCTTCAAAAAATTCAATGAACATATTTTTTAAAAGAATGTTAAAATTGAAGTGTAACACAAGAAAAAAGCTCAATTTTCATGTCATACTCAAAATACTCCGTAATTGAAGACTAACACACACAAATTTCAATTTTTTCAAAAATTTCTAAAAAATGCAAAAAACTGATGGCTAACACCTTCAAAAAATTGAATGAAGATATTTTTTTAAAAATGTAAAAAATGAAGTGTAACATAAGAAAAATACTAAATTTACATGTCTTACTCAATATACTCCGTAATTGAAGACTAACACACGCAAATTCAATATTTTCAAAAATTTCTTCAAAATGCAAAAAATGAAGTCTAACACCTTCAATAAATTCAATGAAGATATTTTTTAAAACAATGTTAAAATTGAAGTGTAACATAAGCAAAATACTCAATTTTCATGTCATACTCAAAATACTCCGTAATGGAAGACTAACACACACAAATTTCAATTTATTACAAAACTCTCAAAAATGCAAAAAATGAAGTCTAACACCATCAAAAAATTCGATGAAGATATTTTTGAAAAGAATGTTACAATTGAATTGTAACACAAGAAAAACCCTCAATTTTCATGCCATACTCAAAATACTCCGTAATTGAAGACTAACACACGCAAATTTCAATTTTTTCAAAATTTTCTTAAAAATGCAAAAAACTGACTTCTAACACCTTCAAAAAATTCAATGAAGTTATTTTTTAAACGAATGTTAAAATTGAAGTGTAACATAAGCAAAATACTCAATTTTCATGTCTTACTCAAAATACTCCGTAATTGAAGACTAACACACACAAATTTCAATTTTTTCAAAAAATATCAAAAAATGCAAAAAATGAAATCTAACACCTTCAAAAAATTCAATGAACATATTTTTTAAAAGAATGTTAAAATTGAAGTGTAACACAGGAAAAAACCTCAATTTTAATGTCATACTCAAAAACTCCGTAATTGAAGACTAACACACACAAATTTCAATTTTTTCAAATATTTCTTAAAAATGCAAAAAACTGAAGTCTGACACCTTCAAAAAATTCAATGAAGATATTTTTGAAAAGAATGTTACAATTGAAGTGAAACACCTGAAAATCCCTCAATTTTCATGGCATACTCAAAATACTCCGTAATTGAAGACTAACACACACAAATTTCAATTTTTTCAAAAATTTCTCAAAAATGCAAAAAATGAAGTATAACACCATCAAAAAATTCGATGAAGATATTTTTGAAAAGAATTCTAAAATTGAAGTGTACCACATGAAAAAAACTAAATTTTCATGTCATACTCAAAATACTCCGTAATTGAAGACTAACACACACAAATTTCAATTTTTTCAAAATTTTCTTAAAAATGCAAAAAAACTGAAGTCTAACACCTTCAAAAAATTCAAGGAAGATATTTTTTAAAAAAATGAAACAATTGAAGTGTTATATAAGCAAAATACTCAATTTTCATGTCATACTCAAATACTCCGTAATTGAAGACTAACACACACAAATTTCAATTTTTTCAAATATTTCTTAAAAATACAAAAAACTGAAGTCTAACACCTTCGAAAAATTCAATGAAGATATTTTTTAAAAGAATGTTACAATTGAAGTGTAACACAAGAAAAACCCTCAATTTTCGTGCCATACTCAAAATACTCCGTAATTGAAGACTAACACACAAATTTCAATTTTTTCAAAATTTTCTTAAAAATGCAAAAAATTGAAGTCTAACACCTTCAAAAAAATTCAATGAAGTTATTTTTTAAAAGAATGTTAAATTTGAAGTGTAACATAAGCAAAATACTCAATTTTCATGTCATACTCAAAATTCTCCGTAATTGAACACTAACACACACAAATTTCAATTTTTTCAAAAAATCTCAAAAATTCAAAAAATGAAGTCTAACACCTTCAAAAAATTCAATGAACTTATTTTTTAAAAGAATGTTAAAATTGAAGTGTAACACAAGAAAAAAGCTCAATTTTCATGTCATACTCAAAATACTCCGTAATTGAAGACTAACACACACAAATTTCAATTTTTTCAAAAATTTCTAAAAAATGCAAAAAACTGATGGCTAACACCTTCAAAAAATTGAATGAAGATATTTTTTTAAAAATGTAAAAAATGAAGTGTAACATAAGAAAAATACTAAATTTACATGTCTTACTCAATATACTCCGTAATTGAAGACTAACACACGCAAATTCAATATTTTCAAAAATTTCTTCAAAATGCAAAAAATGAAGTCTAACACCTTCAATAAATTCAATGAAGATATTTTTTAAAACAATGTTAAAATTGAAGTGTAACATAAGCAAAATACTCAATTTTCATGTCATACTCAAAATACTCCGTAATGGAAGACTAACACACACAAATTTCAATTTATTACAAAACTCTCAAAAATGCAAAAAATGAAGTCTAACACCATCAAAAAATTCGATGAAGATATTTTTGAAAAGAATGTTACAATTGAATTGTAACACAAGAAAAACCCTCAATTTTCATGCCATACTCAAAATACTCCGTAATTGAAGACTAACACACGCAAATTTCAATTTTTTCAAAATTTTCTTAAAAATGCAAAAAACTGACTTCTAACACCTTCAAAAAATTCAATGAAGTTATTTTTTAAACGAATGTTAAAATTGAAGTGTAACATAAGCAAAATACTCAATTTTCATGTCTTACTCAAAATACTCCGTAATTGAAGACTAACACACACAAATTTCAATTTTTTCAAAAAATATCAAAAAATGCAAAAAATGAAATCTAACACCTTCAAAAAATTCAATGAACATATTTTTTAAAAGAATGTTAAAATTGAAGTGTAACACAGGAAAAAACCTCAATTTTAATGTCATACTCAAAAACTCCGTAATTGAAGACTAACACACACAAATTTCAATTTTTTCAAATATTTCTTAAAAATGCAAAAAACTGAAGTCTGACACCTTCAAAAAATTCAATGAAGATATTTTTTAAAAGAATGTTACAATTGAAGTGAAACACCTGAAAATCCCTCAATTTTCATGGCATACTCAAAATACTCCGTAATTGAAGACTAACACACACAAATTTCGATTTTTTCAAAAATTTCTCAAAAATGCAAAAAATGAAGTATAACACCATCAAAAAATTCGATGAAGATATTTTTGAAAAGAATTCTAAAATTGAAGTGTACCACATGAAAAAAACTAAATTTTCATGTCATACTCAAAATACTCCGTAATTGAAGACTAACACACGTAAATTTCAATTTTTTCAAAATTTTCTTAAAAATGCAAAAAAACTGAAGTCTAACACCTTCAAAAAATTCAAGGAAGATATTTTTTAAAAAAATGAAACAATTGAAGTGTAATATAAGCAAAATACTCAATTTTCATGTCATACTCAAATACTCCGTAATTGAAGACTAACACACACAAATTTCAATTTTTTCAAAAATTTCTTAAAAATACAAAAAACTGAAGTCTAACACCTTCGAAAAATTCAATGAAGATATTTTTTAAAAGAATGTTACAATTGAAGTGTAACACAAGAAAAACCCTCAATTTTCGTGCCATACTCAAAATACTCCGTAATTGAAGACTAACACACAAATTTCAATTTTTTCAAAATTTTCTTAAAAATGCAAAAAACTGAAGTCTAACACCTTCAAAAAAATTCAATGAAGTTATTTTTTAAAAGAATGTTAAATTTGAAGTGTAACATAAGCAAAATACTCAATTTTCATGTCATACTCAAAATTCTCCGTAATTGAACACTAACACACACAAATTTCAATTTTTTCAAAAAATCTCAAAAATTCAAAAAATGAAGTCTAACACCTTCAAAAAATTCAATGAACATATTTTTTAAAAGAATGTTAAAATTGAAGTGTAACACAAGAAAAAAGCTCAATTTTCATGTCATACTCAAAATACTCCGTAATTGAAGACTAACACACACAAATTTCAATTTTTTCAAAAATTTCTAAAAAATGCAAAAAACTGATGGCTAACACCTTCAAAAAATTGAATGAAGATATTTTTTAAAAAATGTAAAAAATGAAGTGTAACATAAGAAAAATACTAAATTTACATGTCTTACTCAAAATACTTCGTAATTGAAGACTAACACACGCAAATTCAATATTTTCAAAAATTTCTTAAAAATGCAAAAAATGAAGTCTAACACCTTCAATAAATTCAATGAAGATATTTTTTAAAACAATGTTAAAATTGAAGTGTAACATAAGCAAAATACTCAATTTTCATGTCATACTCAAAATACTCCGTAATGGAAGACTAACACACACAAATTTCAATTTATTACAAAACTCTCAAAAATGCAAAAAATGAAGTCTAACACCATCAAAAAATTCGATGAAGATATTTTTGAAAAGAATGTTACAATTGAATTGTAACACAAGAAAAACCCTCAATTTTCATGCCATACTCAAAATACTCCGTAATTGAAGACTAACACACGCAAATTTCAATTTTTTCAAAATTTTCTTAAAAATGCAAAAAACTGACTTCTAACACCTTCAAAAAATTCAATGAAGTTATTTTTTAAACGAATGTTAAAATTGAAGTGTAACATAAGCAAAATACTCAATTTTCATGTCTTACTCAAAATACTCCGTAATTGAAGACTAACACACACAAATTTCAATTTTTTCAAAAAATATCAAAAAATGCAAAAAATGAAATCTAACACCTTCAAAAAATTCAATGAACATATTTTTTAAAAGAATATTAAAATTGAAGTGTAACACAGGAAAAAACCTCAATTTTAATGTCATACTCAAAAACTCCGTAATTGAAGACTAACACACACAAATTTCAATTTTTTCAAATATTTCTTAAAAATGCAAAAAACTGAAGTCTGACACCTTCAAAAAATTCAATGAAGATATTTTTTAAAAGAATGTTACAATTGAAGTGAAACACCTGAAAATCCCTCAATTTTCATGGCATACTCAAAATACTCCGTAATTGAAGACTAACACACACAAATTTCGATTTTTTCAAAAATTTCTCAAAAATGCAAAAAATGAAGTATAACACCATCAAAAAATTCGATGAAGATATTTTTGAAAAGAATTCTAAAATTGAAGTGTACCACATGAAAAAAACTAAATTTTCATGTCATACTCAAAATACTCCGTAATTGAAGACTAACACACACAAATTTCAATTTTTTCAAAATTTTCTTATAAATGCAAAAAAACTGAAGTCTAACACCTTCAAAAAATTCAAGGAAGATATTTTTTAAAAAAATGAAACAATTGAAGTGTAATATAAGCAAAATACTCAATTTTCATGTCATACTCAAATACTCCGTAATTGAAGACTAACACACACAAATTTCAATTTTTTCAAAAATTTCTTAAAAATACAAAAAACTGAAATCTAACACCTTCAAAATTTCAATGAAGATATTTTTTAAAAGAATGTTACAATTGAAGTGTAACACAAGAAAAACCCTCAATTTTCGTGCCATACTCAAAATACTCCGTAATTGAAGACTAACACACAAATTTCAATTTTTTCAAAATTTTCTTAAAAATGCAAAAAACTGAAGTCTAACACCTTCAAAAAAATTCAATGAAGTTATTTTTTAAAAGAATGTTAAATTTGAAGTGTAACATAAGCAAAATACTCAATTTTCATGTCATACTCAAAATTCTCCGTAATTGAACACTAACACACACAAATTTCAATTTTTTCAAAAAATCTCAAAAATTCAAAAAATGAAGTCTAACACCTTCAAAAAATTCAATGAACATATTTTTTAAAAGAATGTTAAAATTGAAGTGTAACACAATAAAAAAGCTCAATTTTCATGTCATACTCAAAATACTCCGTAATTGAAGACTAACACACACAAATTTCAATTTTTTCAAAAATTTCTAAAAAATGCAAAAAACTGATGGCTAACACCTTCAAAAAATTGAATGAAGATATTTTTTAAAAAATGTAAAAAATGAAGTGTAACGTAAGAAAAATACTAAATTTACATGTCTTACTCAAAATACTCCGTAATTGAAGACTAACACACGCAAATTCAATATTTTCAAAAATTTCTTAAAAATGCAAAAAATGAAGTCTAACACCTTCAATAAATTCAATGAAGATATTTTTTAAAACAATGTTAAAATTGAAGTGTAACATAAGCAAAATACTCAATTTTCATGTCATACTCAAAATACTCCGTAATGGAAGACTAACACACACAAATTTCAATTTATTACAAAACTCTCAAAAATGCAAAAAATGAAGTCTAACACCATCAAAAAATTCGATGAAGATATTTTTGAAAAGAATGTTACAATTGAATTGTAACACAAGAAAAACCCTCAATTTTCATGCCATACTCAAAATACTCCGTAATTGAAGACTAACACATGCAAATTTCAATTTTTTCAAAATTTTCTTAAAAATGCAAAAAACTGACTTCTAACACCTTCAAAAAATTCAATGAAGTTATTTTTTAAACGAATGTTAAAATTGAAGTGTAACATAAGCAAAATACTCAATTTTCATGTCTTACTCAAAATACTCCGTAATTGAAGACTAACACACACAAATTTCAATTTTTTCAAAAAATATCAAAAAATGCAAAAAATGAAATCTAACACCTTCAAAAAATTCAATGAACATATTTTTTAAAAGAATGTTAAAATTGAAGTGTAACACAAGAAAAAAGCTCAATTTTAATGTCATACTCAAAAACTCCGTAATTGAAGACTAACACACACAAATTTCAATTTTTTCAAATATTTCTTAAAAATGCAAAAAACTGAAGTCTGACACCTTCAAAAAATTCAATGAAGATATTTTTTAAAAGAATGTTACAATTGAAGTGAAACACCTGAAAATCCCTCAATTTTCATGGCATACTCAAAATACTCCGTAATTGAAGACTAACACACACAAATTTCAATTTTTTCAAAAATTTCTCAAAAATGCAAAAAATGAAGTATAACACCATCAAAAAATTCGATGAAGATATTTTTGAAAAGAATTCTAAAATTGAAGTGTACCACATGAAAAAAACTAAATTTTCATGTCATACTCAAAATACTCCGTAATTGAAGACTAACACACACAAATTTCAATTTTTTCAAAATTTTCTTAAAAATGCAAAAAAACTGAAGTCTAACACCTTCAAAAAATTCAAGGAAGATATTTTTTTAAAAAATGAAACAATTGAAGTGTAATATAAGCAAAATACTCAATTTTCATGTCATACTCAAATACTCCGTAATTGAAGACTAACACACACAAATTTCAATTTTTTCAAAAATTTCTTAAAAATACAAAAAACTGAAATCTAACACCTTCAAAATTTCAATGAATATATTTTTTAAAAGAATGTTACAATTGAAGTGTAACACAAGAAAAACCCTCAATTTTCGTGCCATACTCAAAATACTCCTTAATTGAAGACTAACACACAAATTTCAATTTTTTCAAAATTTTCTTAAAAATGCAAAAAACTGAAGTCTAACACCTTCAAAAAAATTCAATGAAGTTATTTTTTAAAAGAATGTTAAATTTGAAGTGTAACATAAGCAAAATACTCAATTTTCATGTCATACTCAAAATTCTCCGTAATTGAACACTAACACACACAAATTTCAATTTTTTCAAAAAATCTCAAAAATTCAAAAAATGAAGTCTAACACCTTCAAAAAATTCAATGAACATATTTTTTAAAAGAATGTTAAAATTGAAGTGTAACACAATAAAAAAGCTCAATTTTCATGTCATACTCAAAATACTCCGTAATTGAAGACTAACACACACAAATTTCAATTTTTTCAAAAATTTCTAAAAAATGCAAAAAACTGATGGCTAACACCTTCAAAAAATTGAATGAAGATATTTTTTAAAAAATGTAAAAAATGAAGTGTAACGTAAGAAAAATACTAAATTTACATGTCTTACTCAAAATACTCCGTAATTGAAGACTAACACACGCAAATTCAATATTTTCAAAAATTTCTTAAAAATGCAAAAAATGAAGTCTAACACCTTCAATAAATTCAATGAAGATATTTTTTAAAACAATGTTAAAATTGAAGTGTAACATAAGCAAAATACTCAATTTTCATGTCATACTCAAAATACTCCGTAATGGAAGACTAACACACACAAATTTCAATTTATTACAAAACTCTCAAAAATGCAAAAAATGAAGTCTAACACCATCAAAAAATTCGATGAAGATATTTTTGAAAAGAATGTTACAATTGAATTGTAACACAAGAAAAACCCTCAATTTTCATGCCATACTCAAAATACTCCGTAATTGAAGACTAACACATGCAAATTTCAATTTTTTCAAAATGTTCTTAAAAATGCAAAAAACTGACTTCTAACACCTTCAAAAAATTCAATGAAGTTATTTTTTAAACGAATGTTAAAATGGAAGTGTAACATAAGCAGAATACTCAATTTTCATGTCTTACTCAAAATACTCCGTAATTGAAGACTAACACACACAAATTTCAATTTTTTCAAAAATTTCTCAAAAATGCAAAAAATGAAGTATAACACCATCAAAAAATTCGATGAAGATATTTTTGAAAAGAATTCTAAAATTGAAGTGTACCACATGAAAAAAACTAAATTTTCATGTCATACTCAAAATACTCCGTAATTGAAGACTAACACACACAAATTTCAATTTTTTCAAAATTTTCTTAAAAATGCAAAAAAACTGAAGTCTAACACCTTCAAAAAATTCAAGGAAGATATTTTTTAAAAAAATGAAACAATTGAAGTGTAATATAAGCAAAATACTCAATTTTCATGTCATACTCAAATACTCCGTAATTGAAGACTAACACACACAAATTTCAATTTTTTCAAAAATTTCTTAAAAATACAAAAAACTGAAGTCTAACACCTTCAAAAAATTCAATGAAGATATTTTTTAAAAGAATGTTACAATTGAAGTGTAACACAAGAAAAACCCTCAATTTTCGTGCCATACTCAAAATACTCCGTAATTGAAGACTAACACACAAATTTCAATTTTTTCAAAATTTTCTTAAAAATGCAAAAAACTGAAGTCTAACACCTTCAAAAAAATTCAATGAAGTTATTTTTTAAAAGAATGTTAAATTTGAAGTGTAACATAAGCAAAATACTCAATTTTCATGTCATACTCAAAATTCTCCGTAATTGAACACTAACACACACAAATTTCAATTTTTTCAAAAAATCTCAAAAATGCAAAAAATGAAGTCTAACACCTTCAAAAAATTCAATGAACATATTTTTAAAAAGAATGTTAAAATTGAAGTGTAACACAAGAAAAAAGCTCAATTTTCATGTCATACTCAAAATACTCCGTAATTGAAGACTAACACACACAAATTTCAATTTTTTCAAAAATTTCTATAAAATGCAAAAAACTGATGGCCAACACCTTCAAAAAATTGAATGAAGATATTTTTTAAAAAATGTAAAAAATGAAGTGTAACATAAGAAAAATACTAAATTTACATGTCTTACTCAAAATACTCCGTAATTGAAGACTAACACACGCAAATTCAATATTTTCAAAAATTTCTTCAAAATGCAAAAAATGAAGTCTAACACCTTCAATAAATTCAATGAAGATATTTTTTAAAACAATGTTAAAATTGAAGTGTAACATAAGCAAAATACTCAATTTTCATGTCATACTCAAAATACTCCGTAATGGAAGACTAACACACACAAATTTCAATTTATTACAAAACTCTCAAAAATGCAAAAAATGAAGTCTAACACCATCAAAAAATTCGATGAAGATATTTTTGAAAAGAATGTTACAATTGAATTGTAACACAAGAAAAACCCTCAATTTTCATGCCATACTCAAAATACTCCGTAATTGAAGACTAACACACGCAAATTTCAATTTTTTCAAAATTTTCTTAAAAATGCAAAAAACTGACTTCTAACACCTTCAAAAAATTCAATGAAGTTATTTTTTAAACGAATGTTAAAATTGAAGTGTAACATAAGCAAAATACTCAATTTTCATGTCTTACTCAAAATACTCCGTAATTGAAGACTAACACACACAAATTTCAATTTTTTCAAAAAATATCAAAAAATGCTAAAAATGAAATCAAACACCTTCAAAAAATTCAATGAACATATTTTTTAAAAGAATGTTAAAATTGAAGTGTAACACAAGAAAAAAGCTCAATTTTAATGTCATACTCAAAAACTCCGTAATTGAAGACTAACACACACAAATTTCAATTTTTTTAAAATATTTCTTAAAAATGCAAAAAACTGAAGTCTGACACCTTCAAAAAATTCAATGAAGATATTTTTTAAAAGAATGTTACAATTGAAGTGAAACACCTGAAAATCCCTCAATTTTCATGGCATACTCAAAATACTCCGTAATTGAAGACTAACACACACAAATTTCAATTTTTTCAAAAATTTCTCAAAAATGCAAAAAATGAAGTATAACACCATCAAAAAATTCGATGAAGATATTTTTGAAAAGAATTCTAAAATTGAAGTGTACCACATGAAAAAAACTAAATTTTCATGTCATACTCAAAATACTCCGTAATTGAAGACTAACACACACAAATTTCAATTTTTTCAAAATTTTCTTAAAAATGCAAAAAAACTGAAGTCTAACACCTTCAAAAAATTCAAGGAAGATATTTTTTAAAAAAATGAAACAATTGAAGTGTAATATAAGCAAAATACTCAATTTTCATGTCATACTCAAATACTCCGTAATTGAAGACTAACACACACAAATTTCAATTTTTTCAAAAATTTCTTAAAAATACAAAAAACTGAAGTCTAACACCTTCAAAAAATTCAATGAAGATATTTTTTAAAAGAATGTTACAATTGAAGTGTAACACAAGAAAAACCCTCAATTTTCGTGCCATACTCAAAATACTCCGTAATTGAAGACTAACACACAAATTTCAACTTTTTCAAAATTTTCTTAAAAATGCAAAAAACTGAAGTCTAACACCTTCAAAAAAATTCAATGAAGTTATTTTTTAAAAGAATGTTAAATTTGAAGTGTAACATAAGCAAAATACTCAATTTTCATGTCATACTCAAAATTCTCCGTAATTGAACACTAACACACACAAATTTCAATTTTTTCAAAAAATCTCAAAAATGCAAAAAATGAAGTCTAACACCTTCAAAAAATTCAATGAATATATTTTTTAAAAGAATGTTAAAATTGAAGTGTAACACAAGAAAAAAGTTCAATTTTCATGTCATACTCAAAATACTCCGTAATTGAAGACTAACACACACAAATTTCAATTTTTTCAAAAATTTCTAAAAAATGCAAAAAACTGAACAAGCAAAATACTCCATTTTCATGACATAATGAAAATACTCCGTAATTGAAGTCTAACACACACAAATTTCAATGTTTTCAAACATTTCGTAAAAATACAAAAGCTGAAATTTTAACACATTCAAAAAATTCAATTAAGACATTTTATTTTTAAAATTAAAATTGAAGTGTAACAGAAGCAAAATACTCAATTTTCATGGCATACTCAAAATACTCCGTAATGGAAGACTAACACACACAAATTTAAATGTTTTCAAAACTTTCTTAAAAATGCAAAAACTCAAGTCTAACATCTTCAAAAAATTCAATTGATATAATTTCTTCAAAAATGTTAAAATTGAATTGTAACACAAGAAAAAACTCAATTTACATGCCGTACTCAAAATACACCGTAACTGAAGACTAACACACAAAAATTTCTTTTTTTTTATTCAAAAATTTCTTAAAAAAAAAACAAGTCTAACACCTTTAAAAAATGCAATTAATATATTTTTTATATATTAAAATTCATGTGTAACACAAGCAAAAAACTCAATTTTCATGGCGTACTCAAAATACCCCCTAATTGAATACTAACACATACAAATTTCCATTTTTTATCAAAAATTCCTTAAAAATGCAAAAACTGAAGTCTAACACCTTCAAAAAATTCAATTATGACAATTTGTTAAAAAAATGTTAAAATTGAAGTGTAACACAACCAAAATACTCAATTTTCATGCCGTACTCAAAATACTCCGTAATTGAAGACTAACGCACACAAATTTCAATTGTTTTCAAAATTTCTTCCAAATTCACAATCTGAAGTGTAACACCTTCAAAAAAAATCAATTAAGAAATTTTTTTTAAAAACGTTAAAATGTAAGTGCAACATAAGTAAAAAACTCAATTTTCATGTCGTACTCAAAATACCCCGTAATTGAATATTAATACATACAAACAAATTTCCATTTTTTTCCAATATTTCTTAAAAATGCAAAAACTGAAGTCTAATTCCTTCAAAAAATGCAATCAAGGTATTTTTAATAAAATCTTGAAAGTGAAGTGTAACACAAGCAAAGTACTCAATTTGGATGTCGTACTCAAAATCCTCCGTAATTGAAGAATAACACACACAAATTGCAATTTTATTCAAAAATTTCTTTAAAATTTAAAAACTGAAGTCTAACAACATCAAAAAATTCAATTTAAATTAAAATTGAAGTGTAACACAAGCAATATACTCAATTTTCATGGCATACTGAAAATATCCGTAATTGAAGACTAACTCACACAAATTTCAATGTTTTCAAAAAATTCTTAAAAATGAAAAAACTGAAGTTTAACACCTTCAAAAAATTCAATTAAGATATTTTTTAACAAAAAATTAAAATTCATGTGTAACAGAAGCAAAATACTCAATTTTCATGTCGTGCTCAAAATACTCCGTAATTGAATACTAACACATACAAATTTCCATTTTTTATCAAAAATTCCTTAAAAATACAAAAGCTGAAGTCTAGCACCTTCAAAAAATTCATTTAAGACAATTTGTAAAAAAAAAAAATTGAAGTGTAACACAAACAAAATGCCCAATTTTCCTATCGTACTCAAAATACTCCGTAATTGAAGACTAACGCACACAAATTTTAATTGTTTCAAAATTTTCTTCAAAATTCAAAAACTAAATTATAACAACTTGATAAAAATCAATTAAGATATTTTTTTTTTTAAATGTTAAAATGTAACTGTAACATAAGTTAAAAACTCCATTTTCATGTCATACTCAAAATACTCCGTAATTGAAGACTAATATACACAACTTTCAATTTTTTTTAAAAACATTTTCATAAAATGCAAAAACTAAAGTCTAACACCTTCAAAAAATATAATTAAGTTATTTTTAAAAAAAAAAATTAAAATTGAAGTGTAACAATACAAGAAAAAAAACTCAGTTTTAATGTCGCACTCAAAATACCCGTAAATGAATATTAATACATACGAATTTCCATTTTTTTTCAATATTTCTTAAAAATCCAAAAACTGAAGTCTAATACCTTCCAAAAACACATTTAAGATATTTTTAAAAAAATTTTAAAAGTGAAGTGTAACACATGCAAAGTACTCCATTTTTTTGTCGAACTCAAAATCCTCCTTAATTGAAGAATAGCACAAACAAAGTTCAATTTTATTGAAAAATTTCTTAAAATTTTTGAAACTGAAGTCTTACACCTTCAAAAAAATCAATTAAGATATTTTTTAAATTAAAATTGAAATGTAATACAAGCAATATACTCAATTTTCATGGCATACTGAAAATACTCCGTAATTGAAGATTAACGCACACAAATTTCAATGTTTTCAAAATATTCTTAAAAATGAAAAAAACTGAAGTTTAACACCTTCAAAAAATTCAATTAAGATTTTTTTTTAAAAAAATTAAAATTGAAGTGTAACACAAGCAAACTACTCAATTTTCATGGCATACTCAAAATATTCCGTAATTGAAGACTGGCACACGCTAATTTCAATGTTTTCAAAATTTTCATAAAAATGCAAACACTTAAGGATAACACCTTCAAAAAATTCAATTAAGACAATTTGTAAAAAAATGTAAATATTCAAGTGTAACACAAGCAAAATACTCAATTTTCATGTCGTACTCAAAATACTCCGTAATTGAAGACTAACGCACACAAATTTCAATTGTTTCAAAAATTTCTTCAATAATCAAAAACTGAAGTCTAACACCTTAAAAAAACTCAATAAATATATTTTTTTATATATTAAAATACAAGTGTAACATAAGCAAAATACTCAATTTACATGTCGTACTCAAAATACCCTGTAATTGAATACTAACACACACAAATTTCCATTTTTTATCAAAAATTTCTTAAAAATGCAAAATCGGGAATCTAACACCTTCAAAAAATTCAATTAAGATAATTTGTAAAAAAATGTTAAAATTGAAGCGTAACACAAGCAAAATACTCATTTTTCATGTTGTTCTCAAAATACTCCGTAATTGAAGACTAACACACACAAATATCAATTTTTTCAAAAAAAATTTAAAAAATCTAAAACTGAAATCTAACACCCTCAAAAAATTCAATTAAGATATTTTTTTAAAAAATGTTAAAATTGAAGCGTAACATAACTAAAATACTCAATTTTCATGTCATACACAAAATAGTCCGTAATTAAAGACTAACACACACAAATTTCAATTTTATTCAAAAATTTCTTAAAATATAAAAACTGAAATCTAACACCTTAAAAAAATTCAAAGAAGTTATTTATTTTAAAAAAATTAAAATTCAAGTGCAACACAAGCAAAATACTCCATTTTCATGGCATAATGAAAATACTCCGTAATTGAAGTCCAACACACACAAATTTCAATGTTTTCAAACATTCCTTAAAAATGCCAAAACTGAAATTCTAACACCTTCAAAAAATTCAATTAAGATATTTTTTAAAAAAATGTTAAAATTGAAGTGTAACATAAGTAAAATACTCAATTTTCATGTCATCAACAAAATACTTGGTAATTGAAGACTAACACATACAAATTTCAATTTTATTCAAAAATTTCTTAAAATGCAAAAACTGAAGACTAACACCTTCAAAAAATTCAATGAAGTTATTTATTTTAAAAAAATTAAAATTCAAGTGTAACTAGGGATGTCAATGGTGTGGATATTGCCCGAACCGACCCGAACCGTATCCGAAAAAATATCCGGATTCGAAAAAAATATCCGAATCCGAGTGGATCCGGATATGGATCTGGTTGCTAATTTTAAAATCCGGAACCGGATTCGATATTCGGTTTTGGTGCGGGAACCGGATCCGTCTTCCGGATCCGGGTATTTTTAGGATCCGGATACTCGAAATTAGATTCGAGTATCCGAAATCGGATCCGGATACTCATATTATATATTATTTTTATGTGTTATATTTGATATTAGTTAAAAAATCATATACAAATTAATGATTTGTAAATGATTTAACTCACAATCGTAAAATTATGTTTAAATATAATCATATTTATCGTTCATGTCACAAATTATATATATTTATAGCTAAAAAGTAAGTTACATTATGATAACATAATATCCGTTTTAATATCCGAAACAGAACCATATCCGTATCCGTATCCGAACCGTATCCGTATCCGTTTATTATCCGAACCGTATCCGGATCCGACAATATGGATATGGATCTGGTATGACCACTATCCGAACCGGATCCGAACCGTTGACACCCCTAAGTGTAACACAAGCAAAATACTCCATTTTCAAGGCTTAATGAAAATACTACGTAATTGAAGTCTAACACACACAAATTTCAATGTTTTCAAACATTTCTTAAAATGCAAAAACTGAAATTCTAATACATTCAAAAAATTCAATTAAAATACTTTTTTAAAAGTTAAAATTGAAGTGTAATAGAAGCAAAATACTCAATTTTCATGGCATACTGGAAATACTCCGTAATTGAAGACTAACACATACAAATTTCATTGTTTTCAAAAATTTATTAAAAATGCAAAAACTAAAGGCTAACATCTTCAAAAAATTAAATTAATATAATTCTTATAAAATATTAAAATTAAAGTGCAGCGCAAGAAAAAAACTCAATTTTCATGGCGTACTCAAAATACTCCATAGAAGACTAGCACACACAAATTTCTTAAACAAAATACACAAGCCTAACACCTTAAAAAATTCAATAAATATATTTTTTTATATATTAAAATTCAAGTGTAACACAAGCAAAATAATCAATTTTCATGTCGTTCTCAAAATACCCTGTAATTGAATACTAACACATACAAATTTCCATTTTTTATCAAAAATTTCTTACAAATGAAAAATCTGAAGTCCACACCTTCAAAAAATTCAATGAAGACTATTTGTAAAAAAAAATGTTAAAATTGAAGTGTAACACCTGCAAAATACTCCATTTTCGTGTCGTTCTCATAATAATCCGTAATTGAAGACTAACACACACAAATATCGATTTTTTCAAAAAAAATTTAAAAAATCAAAAATTGAAATCTAATACCTTCAAAAAATTCAATTAAGATATTTTTTTTAAACATGTCAAAATTGAAGTGTAACATAAGTAAAATACTCAATTTTGATGTCGTACACAAAGTACTCCGTAATTGAAGACTAACACACACAAATTTCAATTTTATTCAAAAATTTCTTAAAAGGAAAAAACTGAAGTCTAACACCTTAAAAAAATTCAATGAAGTTATTTATTTTAAAAAAATTAAAATTCAAGTGCAACACAAGCAAAATACTCCATTTCCATGGCATAATGAAAATACTCCGTAATTGAAGTCTAACACACACAAATTTCAATGTTTTCAAACATTTCTTAAAATGCAAAAACTGAAATTTTAACACATTCAAAAAATTCAGTTCAAATATTTTTAAAAACAAATCAAAATTGAAGTGTAACAGGAGCAAAATACTCAATTTTCATGGCATACTCAAAATACTCCGAAATTGAAGACTAACACACACAAATTTAAATGTTTTCAAAACTTTGTTAATAGTGCAAAAACTCAAGTCTAACACCTTCAAAAAATTCAATTAATATAATTTCTTGAAAAATATTAAAATCGAAGTGTAACACAAGAAAAAACTCAATTTACATGCCGTACTCAAAATACACCGTAACTGAAGACTAGCACACACAAATTTTTTTTTTTTCCCAAAATTTCTTAAAAAAACACAAGTCTATCACCTTTAAAAAATGCAATTAATATATTTTTTATATATTAAAATTCATGTGTAACACAAGTAAAATACTCAATTTTCATGTCGTACTCAAAAAACCCCGTATTTGAATACTAACACATACGAATTTCTATTTTTTATCAAAAATTCCTTCAAAATGCAAAAGTGAAGTCTAACACCGTCAAAAAATTCAATGAATACAATTTGAAAAAAAATATTAAAATTGAAGTGTAACACAAGGAAAATACGCAATTTTCATGGCATACTCAAAATACTCCGTAATTGAAGACTAACACGTACCAATTTCAATGTTTTCAAAAATTTCTTAAAAATGCAAAAACTAATGGCTAACACCTTCAAAAAATTAAATTAATATAATTCTTATAAAATATTAAAATTGAAGTGTAACACAAGAAAAAAACTCAATTTTCATGGCGTACTCAAAATACTCCGTAGAAGACTAGCACACACAAATTTCTTTTTTTTTCAAAAATTTCTTAAACAAAATACACAAGTCTAACACCTTAAAAAATTCAGTAAATATATTTTTTTATATATTAAAATTCAAGTGTAACACAAGCAAAATAATCAATTTTCATGTCGTTCTCAAAATACCCTGTAATTGAATACTAACACATACAAATTTCCATTTTTTAACAAAAATTTCTTAAAAATTCAAAAATTGAAGTCTACACCTTCAAAAAATTCAATGAGGACTATTTGTAAAAAAATGTTAAAATTAAAGTGTAACACAAGCAAAATACTCCATTTTCATGTCGTTCTCATAATAATCCGTAATTGAAGACTAACACACACAAATATCAATTTTTTGAAAAAACATTTAAAAAATCAAAAACTGAAATCTAATACCTTCATAAAATTCAATTAAGATATTTTTTTCCTAAATGTTAAAATTGAAATGTAACATAAGTAAAATACTCAATTTTTATGTCATACACAAAATAGTCCGTAATTGAAGACTAACACACACAAATTTCAATTTTATTCAAAAATTTCTTAAAAGGCAAAAACTGAAGTCAAACACCTTAAAAAAATACAATCAAGATATTTTTTAAAAAAATGTTAAAAGTGAAGTGTAACACATGCAAATTACTCAATTTTTATGCCGTACTCAAAATTTAAAAAATTTGTTCAATTTTTTTCAAGAATTTAAATTTTATTCAAAAATTTCAATTACCTCCGTAATTGAAGAATAAGACACACAAATTTCAATTTAATTCAAAAATTTCTTAAAAATTCAAAAACTGAAGTCTAACACCTTCAAAAACTCAATGAAGATATTTTTTTAAATTAAAATTGAACTGTAACACAAGCAATATAATCAATTTTCATGGCATACTGTAAATACTCCGTAATTAAAGACTAACACACATAAATTCAATGTCTTCAAAAATTTCTTAAAAACAAAAAATCTGAAGATTAACACCTTCAAAAAATTCAATTAAAATATTTTTTAAAAAAAATTAAAATTGAAATGTAAAACAAGCAAAATACTCAATTTTCGTGGCATACTCAAAATACTCCGCAATTGAAGACTTACACATACAAATTTCAATGTTTTCAAAAATTTCTTAAAAATGTAAAAACTTGAGGCTAACACCTTCAAAAAATTAAATTAATATAATTTCATACAAAATATTAAAATTGAAGTGAAACACAAGAAAAAAAAACTCAATTTTCATGACGAACGTGAGCTGATAAAAGAGGGACTGGTCAGGTACCTCCCATATTCCGTAGACGACTAACCCACACAAAAAAAAAATTACACACATTTTTTAAAAAAAATACACGAGTCTGACATCTTAACAAAATACAATTAATATATATTTTTATATATTAAAATTCAAGTGTAACACAAGCAAAATACTCAATTTTCATATCGTACTCGAAATACCCTGTATTTGAATATTAACACATACAAATTTCTATTTTTTTACCAAAAAGTTCTTAAAAATGTGAAAATTGTGAAAATTGAGTGTAACACCTTCAACAAAATCAATGAATATATTTCTAAAAAAATGTGAAAATTGAAGTGTAACACAAGAAAAATACTCAATTTTCATGTCGAACTCAAAATACTCCGTAATTGAAGAATAACACACACAAATTTCAATTTTTTTCAAAAAAGTTCTTAAAAATGCAAAAACTGAAGCGTAACACCTTCAAAAAAATTCAATCATGATATTTTTTTTAAAAATGTTCCAATTGAAGTGTAACACAACAAAAATACCTAATTTTCATGTCCTACTCAAAATACTCCTTAATTGAACAATAGCACACACAAATTTCCATTTTTTTCAAAAATTTCTTAAAAATGCAAAAATTAAAGTCTAACACCTTCAAAAAATTTAACTAAGAAATTTTTTAAAAAAATGTTAAATTTGAAATGTAAATAAGTAAAATACTCAATTTTCATGTCGTACTCAAAATACTCCTTAATTGAAGACTAACACATACAAATTTCAAATTTTTTCAAAAATTTCTTAAAATGCAAAAAATTGAAGTCTAACACCTTCGAAATATTCAATTAAGTCATTTTTTAAAAATACAGTAAAATTGAAGTTTAACACTAGAAAAAAGACTCAATTTTCATGACGTGCTCAAAATACCCAGTAATTGAATACTAATACATTCAAATTTCCATTTTTTTCCAAAGTTTCTTAAAAATACAAAAACTGAAGTCTAACACCTTCAAAAAATTCAATTAAGATATTTTTTCAAAAATTTAAAAGTGAAGTGTAAGACAATCAAAGTACTCAATTTTTATGTCGTACTCAAAATTATCCTTAATTGATGAATAACACACATAAATTTCAATTTTATTCAAAATTTCTTAAAAATTTAAAAATTGAAGTCTAACACCTTCAAAAAAAACAATTAAGATATTTTTAAATTAAAATTGAAGTGTAACACAAGCAATATACTCAATTTTCATGGCATACTGAAAATACGCCGTAATTGAAAACTAACGCACACAAATTTCAATGTTTTAAAAAAATTCTTCGAAATGCAAAAACTGAAGTATAACACATTCAAAAAATTCAATTAAGACATTTTTTTTTAAAAAAAATGAAGTGTAACACAAACAAAATACTCAATTTTCATGGCATACTCAAAATACTCTGTAATTGAAGACTAACACACAAAAATTTGTATGTTTTGAAAAATTTCTTAAAAATGGAAAAAATAAAGTCCAACACCTTCGAAAAATTAAATTAATATAATTTCTTAAAAAATGTTAAAATGGAAGTTGTAAAATGCAGATAACCATAATAGTGTGAATTGGAGAAAATGATAATGCCGTTATATTAAAATCCCTTGTAACTTATCATCCTTTCTTTCACCAAAAGGCATGATCTTTATATCAAATTTGCTCATCTCGACAAGATAAATGTAGCCACACGACTGGATCTGGGAGAATTGGCATTTTTAAGCCGAATTAACAAAAAGCACTGTACATTGTAATTTCATCATGAATTATTAAATATGAAGATTATAGCATGATTTTGCGAAGTTGAAAACGACCTATTTTGCGAGAAGAAATGAAGGAGGAGAGACCGCCTCGAGTATATTCCATGCGTATAATTTAGGGATAAAAGTTCTTTGTTATTTAACCAATAAATTGTAAAATGTAAATAACAATACTAGGGTGAACTGGAGAAAATGATAATACCGTTATGTTAAAACCCTTGTAACTTTATCATCCTTTCTTTCACCAAATGGCTTGATTTTTATATCACAATTGCTCGTCTCGTCTAGAGAAATGCAGCCACGCGACTGGATCAGGAAGCATTGGTATTTTTAAGCCGAATTATCATAAAGCACAGTGTATTGTAATTTCATCATGAATTACTAAATATGAAGATTATAACATCATTTTGCGAGTTGTCAACGAACTTTTTTGTGAGAAGAAATGAAGGTGGAGAGACCGCCTCGAGTGGATTTCATGCGCATAATTTAAGCATAAAATTTATTCGTTATTTAACCAATTAATTATAAAATGCAGATAACAATACTAGGGTGAACTGGAGAAAATGATAATGTCGTTATGTTAAAACCCTCGTAACTTTCTCATCCTTTCTTTCACTAAATGGCACGATCTTTGGATCAAAATTGCTCGTATCGACGAGAGAAATGCTGCCACGTGACTGGATCTGGGAGAATTGGTATTTTTAACCCGAATTAACAGAAAGCACAGTTTATTGTAATTTCATCATGAATTATTAAATATGAAGATTATAGCATGATTTTGCGAGTTGAAAACGACCTATTTTACGAGAAGAAATGAAGGAGGAGAGACCACCTCGAGTGAATTTCATGCGTATAATTTAAGGATAAAAGTTCTTCGTTAGTTAACCAACTAATTATAAAATGCAGATAACAATAGTCGGGTGAACTGGAGAAAAAATAATGCCGTTATGTTAAAACATTTGTAACTTTCTCATCCTTTCTTTCATCAAATGGCATAATCTTTATATCAAAATTGCTCGTCTCGACGAGATAAATGCAGCCATGCGATTGGATCTGGGAGATTTGGTATTTTTAAGCCGAATTAACAGAAAGCACAGTTTATTGTAATTTCATCATGAATTATTAAATATGAAGATTATAGCATGATTTTGCGAAGTTGAAAACAACCTATTTTGCGAGAAGAAATGAAGAGGAGAGACCGCCTCGAGTGGATTACGTATGTATAATTTAAGGACAAAAGTTCTTCGTTATTTAACCAATTAATTGTAAAATGCAGATAACAGTAATAGGGTGATCTGCAAAAAATGATAATGATGTTATGTTTAAACCCTTGTAACTTTATAATCCTTTCTTTCACCAAATGGCACGATCTTTATATCAAAATCGCTCGTCTCGACGAGGGAAATTCAGCCACGCTACTGGATCTGGGAGATTTATTTTTTTTAAGGCGAATTAACATAACGCACAGTTTATTGTAATTTCATCATGAATTATTAAATATGAAGATTATAGCATGATTTTGAGAGTTGAAAACGACCTATTTTGCGAGAAGAAATGGAGGAGGAGAGATCGCCTTGAGTGTATTTCATGCATATAATTTAAGGATAAAAGTTCTTCGTTATTTAACCAATATATTGTAAAATGCAGATAACAATAATAGGTTGAACTGGAGAAAATGGTAATGTCGTTATTTTAAAACCTTGTAACTTTCTCATCCTTTCTTTCACCAAATGGCACGATCTTTATATCAAAATTTCTCATCTCGACGAGAGAAATGCGGCCACGTGACTAGATCTGGGAGAATTGTATTTTTAAGCTGAATTAACAGAAACCACGGTTTATTGTAATTTCATCATGAAATATTAAATATGAAGATTATAGCATGATCTTGCGAGTTGAAAATTACCTATTTTGTTAGGAGAAATGAAGGAGGAGTGACCGCCTCGACTGGATTTCATGCGTATAATTTAAGGATAAAAGTTCTTCCTTATTTAACCAATTAATTGTAAAATGCAGATAACAGTAATAGGGTGAACTGCAAAAAATGATAATGTCGTTATGTTAAAATCATTGTAACTTTATCATCCTTTCACCAAATGGCACGATCTTTATATCAAAATCGCTCGTCTTGACGATAGAAATGCAGCCACCTGACTGGATCTGGGAGATTTTGTATTTTTAAGAAGAATTAACATAAAGCACAGTTTATTGTAATTTCATCATGAATTATTAAATATGAGGATTATAGCATGATTTTGCGAGTTGAAAACGACCTATTTTGCAAGAAAAAATGAAGGAGGAGAGACCGTCTTGAGTGAATTTCATGCGTATAATTTAAGGATAAAAGTTCTTGGTTATGTGGCCAATTAATTGTAAAATGCGGATAACAATAATTGGGTGAACTGGAGAAAATGATAATATCGTTATGCTAGAACTATTGTAACTTTATCATCCTTTCTTTCACCAAATGGCGCGATCTTTACATCCAAATTGCTCGTCTCGACGAGAGAAATGCAGCCACGCGACTGGATCTGGGAGATTTGGTATTTTTAAACCGAATTAACATAAATCACAATTTATTGTAATTTCATCATGAATTATTAAATATGAAGATTATAGCACGATTTTGCGAGTTGAAAACGACCTATTTTGCGAGAAGTAATGAAGGAGGAGAGGCCGCCTCTAGTGGATTTCGTGCGTATAATTTAAGGATAATATTTCTTCGTTATTTAACTAATTAATATTATAATGCATATAACAATAATAGGGTGAACCGGAAAATATGGTAATGTCGTTATGTTAAAATCCTTGGTCAAAAGATTCATCAAATATTTTGTGTTCGTTTTCTTTTATTTATATATTTATACACGTATAATCTCGATATATTTTATAGGTAGACACAAATTCAAACTTAAGAAATTAACATAATAATAAATTAACTTCCCCTAAGATGATACATCTATAATGGAATGACTTGATACTTACACATTTTTTTTACTTTTTATTCTGTATTTAATGTATTGAATTTTGATAAATATAGAATATCTCTCTTTTCATTTATTTTTTTGAAATATATATTTTAATTTGAAATGAGTAATGCTTATTTCAATCAAAAACTATCATGTAGCAACAAAATTAAATCATGTCATAAATGAACTTTACATCAAAATAACGATGAATTTGTTTATAAGAACATATTTAAAAATCAAAGTATTCCACTTTTCAATTGAATTGTGCTATCATAACTCACAAGTCATAAGCAATGATAAATAAATTAATGATAACGTGGTTGTTAATTGTTACGGCTAATATTATGGACCACCAACAATCTTTAGTAATAACTAGCTTTTTTTTCCCGCGCAAATGTGCGAGAAGTTTTGATGATGATATATAATTTTTCCGATAATTGGGCTTGTTTCATGATGATATATATATATATATATATTCGAGGAGTGAGGCTCGGGTTGAGAACTCTCATTAATTTGTCTTCTTGTGTTTTTGAGGTTTTAACTGGAGCAGCCGGATCCGAGAGTGTTAACGGGTTATTGGATCCGGATCCATTAATGGTAGAAGATATAACTTCAGTGTGAGCGAGTTAAAAATATTGCATTTATGTCCTTGCACAATTTAATCTCCTGTCAGAAAATGGAAGAGAAAGTTAGGACTTTATTTCATATATGTCCTTGCACAATTTAAAAATATTGCATTTATCATTTTGTTATTTTTTAGAAGGGTATATTTGTATTTTGCCATGAATTAGAAAACTACAAACCTGCGAGCGAGTTGTGCAAACTCGTCATCGTCCTCCTCCTCTCATGCCTCATCCACCAACACGGCGCCACTTGTCACCGGGATGTGCGAAGTAGATGGGACAGGTGTCTGCACCAGATTCGAAGTAGACTGGCCTTAGTACCGTATCTGCCTCTGCGGATATAGGCGCATCTCGCATTTCATCTTTCACAGTGGATCCCGAGGCAATCGCATCGTGTTTTGCTAACAAACTCTGCAACTTGTCGTTTAATTGGAGAGTTTGCTCCAATAACTGTTCATCCTTATATTAATTATTAAATTGTAATAAATTTATCATAATAAATTATTCAATATCGAGTATAAACAATGGAGAGTTAATACTTTATGGTAGTAATGAAATCCATGACTTTCTTTTCATTGGATTTGCATTGCAAATTCTGAAATTATTTCGTTTCTTGACAGCCTAATTCAAAATACGACACAAAATTTCTCATTATTATAACATAAAAATATATAAATAAATAAAGTTTCAAAATTCTTGTTACGTACCTGCGGATCAGTTCGATTCACAGCTCTAAGCATATCGCTTAGCAGATCCATAACGCGTTGCATACTATCCAATTCAGATGAGCTAAAAAACCCACAAATTAGAAATATCAACAATAAAAACGAAAATCCCAGAGAAATACAAAAAATTAGTAATCGCACTGAAAATCACCTGAGGGGAATATTGATACTGGAAAAAATATGCAAAGGCAGCAGGCAGAACCAGAATGTTAGGGTTTCCCCCGGTTTCCAGATGCTAGATCGACAGCAAACCCACCTCAAGAAGAAGTAGATGCCAGAACGATAGCAAACACATAAGCAATTGAAATCGCCGTACTCAATCGCTTCCGGAAGAAGCAAGTCCACAATTGCGAGATAAACAGGAAAGTCGACTCATCCTAGCGTTTCCTACGACGGCAGTGGACGAAGGCAGAAAAATGAAGACCCATGATGTGAGCGTATGTAAGAAACCCTAGAAATCGGCTGCTGTTTCATCGCAGCAGGATTTTGTCGAGCGAAGGAAGGAGAAATGAGGAGAGAGAAAGAACTCCTTTTATACATGGTGAGTAAAGATGAACTCGGTCTATCATGAATCAGACACAAAAATAACTTCGGTGTACGAATGCCAAGTCCATTCAATAACGGACGGCCGTGATCAAAAACTCAATTTTACCTCATGATGTGAGCGTATGTAAGATCAATGGGGTGACGTGGCTGCATACAGTAAAAATAATTTTGTTTGATTTATACATAAGTATTAATATCGGAACTGAATCCAATTAAAAAACACCAATTCATAATCTTTTCAATACGAATATCAGATATTTATAATCTTTTTTATCATCGTCACTACATCCAATTAAAAAACACCAATTCATAATCTTTTTTATCATGATTTAGAACTCACTTGTATGTATTCATCCATAATCAGTTATAACTAAATACTTTTTAATTATATTAAATTAGAAATATTATTAGTTTGTGGTTATAGATTTAATCACAAATATTCGTTACAATATTTATGATTATAAATTTAATATAATCATTAAGGTAATAATATTAAAAAATAATATGATAATATGTCTTGGACAGTTAACAGTTTTGGCAAAATAATATGAGAAAATATAATTAGTTTGCCCAGGAGTCATTCACCTTGAATAATTCGAAATTTTAGTAATAATATCGGAACAATTGGAACAATTAAGAGTTGAGAGTGATTAATTAGTAAAATTAAAAAATTAATAAGTAATTTTTTTAGAAATAGTATGGTTTGGACAATTAAAAAAATTAACAACATTTGAATAATTATAAATTTAGCCAATGATGTCCACGGTGAAAAAAATCTCACAAATGAATTAATTTAGATAATCAAAGTAAACATAGAGTGAGATTTCATAATAGAGCAACTAATTTGGAAAATACTCCAATAACAATATGTACAGTTAAGAATTTGATGACAACTTGTGAATCGTTAAAATTTCAATGACCAATTTAATATGACAATTCATAATTGAGTAATTTTGATTGACATAATGGTTTAATATGACAACTCAAAATTTCAATGACCAATTTAATACATGTACAAATAAAAATTTAAGTCACTAATTTGGACTATTAAACATTCAATAATAAAAATACATATAATTGGACATACAAAGCGTTAATATCTAACAATTATTAAAATTTAAGTGTGATTAATTTAGACAATTGAAGTTCAAGAAAAAAAAGAAAAAAAAATTGAATGAGCCATATGTTTTGGACAAACCGAAAGTTTTAGTGACAACATGAAGACAAATTAAAACTATCTACGTAATATGGGCAATAAACACAAAGCAACAAAATTATTTACCCGTGTTCTTCAATTTATACGCACTAATTGTTTAGCGATATCATCATACCAGCATAGAAAATTAAAAGTTAAAATTAACCAATTTGGATAATTCTACATTGAGTACTTAAATTTCAGAATGGTCGAATATAAATTTTCAATGAGAACACGAGGATAATTAAAACAAATAAGAAAATTAAATAAATTAATAAACAATTCAATATCGAATGACTCTAGTCGATAGGAAAATATAGCATCCCTCCAATCTCATTTGAACCGTCTTGATGCGTGAATCGAGAATTTTTAAATAAATTGATTAGACTCTATATTTATGGTTAAATTGAATGGTTCAATTAAATGTTTGTTGATTCAATTAAAAAATTTAATCAATTTATTTAAACAACTTCGACTGATGCATCAATGATGTTGAAGTGAGATTGGAAGGCACTATATCAAATCCCATATTCGATATAGTGATATATTGTATAAATAACAAAAATAATGACAGAACAAAACAACTAAATAAAATGGATATTTTAGACAATTAAAAGTTGAGGAGCAAATTTGAAATAGAGATTTAATTTGAACAAATCAAAATTTTGTTGATAAGACAAGAAAACACAAGGTTACAATCTTAAAAGGGATAATTTTGAAAACAAAAAACCCTCGCCCTCACGGAGTGATTAAGAAGGCCTTTTTCTTTCCCTCTATTGAGTGAGTATATTGGGCCGATTAATTAGACCCTGGATGAATGGGTAATTGCGTTTATTTATCCTTACTAAATTGTATACTGGACTAAGTTTTGTTTGTAACATGGATTGATGTATGTGTAGGCCGATTAATGACCCACTTAGATTGATTAAGATCTGCATTAAATGGATATTTGACAACTCATTAAAATTCTCATTTATTTAATCAGCAAAATGTACTTTGTATCGTGTGTACCAGTGTCTGTGTCTAGTTAACTTTACATAATTTCTAATTTATTTAATTTTTACGTTTTCACTTTTTGGTTCTTTCATTTTCTCCAATTAAAACATTAATTTACATCATATGTAATTATGATATGTAATTAACGTTGTATTTATAATCCATGTAGAAAACTAACTGTAATTAATTCAATATGATCTAACCATATATTAAACATTGAGGGATTTACATATTTACCCTTTGTTAAATTTAAAATTACATATTTACCCTTCTTAAAATTAAAATATCATATTTACCCTTTCATAAATCTAAAATATCATATTTGCCCAAATATTAAAAACCATCCAATTTCTCCGTTAAACTTAACGGACAAGAAGAAATCACGCCCTATAATTTAATAATTTTTTTAGTGGTTATTTTTTTGCAATGAAACTTTATTTTTAACATTTTTGTTTTTGTCATTTGAGGTTGGTAGAATGAGAGATTACATTATTATATTCTTTGGGTAAATATGATATTTTTATTTTAAAAAAGGTAAATCTGATAATTTGGATTTTAGAAGGGTAAATATGTAAAAGGTAAAATAGTTGACCGTTAATTTTAACGGAAAAATTGGATGGTATTCAAATTTTTGGGTAAATATGATATTTTAGATTTATGAAAGGGTAAATATGATATTTTAAATTTAAGAAGGGTAAATATGTAATTTTAAGTTTAATAGAGGGTAAATATGTAAATCCCCCTTTAACATTAAAGTCCTATCATTCAAATGGTAAATGATTGAAATGATAAGACATTAATCAAACAAGATGGTAATTAATTCAATATGATCTTACCGTAATTAATTACATCAAATGGTAATTAATTCAATATGATCTAACCGTATAATTTTTTTCTATGGCTTTGTTTGATGATATGTATGCCAAAGCCACCACAAACAAATATATATAAACCGAAAGTTTTAATTGATTTTTTTTTTTCTTTCAAGCGGTCTCGCTTGAAACTTAACTATCAAGACATTAATCATAAGATCTTTATAAGCGTGACATAACATCCATAATACATAAACTTGTAATATATATTTATCAGTGTTTATCTCAGTACCGTTCAATTCTATATAATAGAGTAAATTCACACGATGTTTATCTCAAATAAATATACCACTACTTTTCTTTTGCATAAGATTTTTGAAAAACAAAACATGAGATGTTATTAGTTAAATATGGGCATAATATGTAATACAACCTCACCAAAAGGAATTTCCCGAATGTTCAGGGTTGCGTAAATTGCAATGCTCGGGAAGAAACGGGTCGCCATCTATTGATCGATTGTCCTTACGCACGAAGAATATGGAGAGGCATCTCGGCCCATCTCGGCGTCTCCATCCAAGGAAAAGCAACAATAGTTGACTTTTGGTTGAAGAATAGAGCCACCCAAACTACCGACGGAAAAGCAAATTTCGATACCTTGTTCTTAGCAACAATGTGGACCATTTGGAAAGAACGGAACGCTCGATTATTCAACGGAAAGAAGGCACCGGCATCTATAATAATAGCAAGGGCTATTGCTGAAGGCTCGAGTTGGACCAAGCACTGTTAAGGATACCCCTCTCGGGATAAAAGTTGGTCTAGTATTAGTTTACTTAGTACACTAATTCTACTACTTACCGTTCTTTTTACATATTCATGTAAAATTATAAACCGATGTATTAAACTTGCTTTAATATATCATAAGAAGCTATGCTTCTTTTATTTCAAAAAAAAAAATGTAATACAACAAGAAACATCGTTTTTTAGGAAAAAGAACAAGAAATCATATGTTGCGTGATTATATTTGACGGAGGGATAATATTATAATTCATCATATAATAATTCAACAAGCACCAATATTTGAAAATTATGTCTAGTTTTTCTTATGATTTTGTAGATGTCTACCAAATTGTTTCTTGATGTGCGAAATTGTATGTATAATAATAATTCCAAACTATATAGTATAGTTTCTTATAATTAGCTTGAATGTGATTCTTGCTTTTGAAATTATACCATATATACCATATAGTACCATACAGTTTGGAATGTTATTTTATTATGAGTGTTTTTATAATAAATGCTAATTATTGGCTTTGTTTAAAAATAAATAGAGTTTTCATAATTGAAAATTAATTTCTCATATTTAAATAACAATAGTTGGACCATTATATTTGCTTATTTGCTTACCATGTATATTTCGAAGAATTTTTCTTGCCGAAATCAAAATAGAATTGTATTTTACAGGACAGTATATGAATACGGATATTGGTTGTTCACTTTTTTTTTGCCCGAATTTATCGCCGTATTGAAACCGTACGATTCTAATTATACATGAATGTATTATGTATCATATTATTGGCGTATTTTAATTTTGTTTGAAAATAGTTTCTTTTTGAAGGTGTAGTAGTTTCATATGTTAAATAATAAAAATGGAGCAATTGATGGTTTTCGGATAATTGATAATAAAAATGGAATTAATAATGTTAATCAATATATTATATGAATGAATCTTAATGTTAATAAAATCTTCACACAAGTTGTGTTTGAACATTTTATGATGGATGCAGTAAATCTTAATGTTGATAAAAATTGCAAAATAGTTTCTTGCATTGGTTTGTGATATCTTAATTTCGTTATGATTTTTTTTTTAATGAAATTAGAAAGGGCTTAAACATCCCCCATCTAATATTTTTTATTAATTAAGTAATAATTTACAGTTATGATTTTTACTTCCAAATTGTTACCATGACACGTCGTTATTCTTATTTAAATACTACACATAAAATGCATATACATGTAAGTATGTAAGTATGTAATTTTGTTACTTAGTATGTATACACGTCGTTATTTTATTTTTATTTAAATACTATTCATTCGTATCCGTATGTACATTATAAGCATGACATGAAATGCGTATACATGCATAATAAAATAATTTTCTATGTAAGCATGTAATTTTGTTAATTACAAGACAATGTGTTATAGAAATATTGTATTGCATGTGCATAATTTTTTTTTTTTTTGTAAAATATGTTATTTAGTACATTGCCTTTCACAATGGACCAATCAATGCAAATTGACACGTTATATCATATTGTTTGTATATAATAATCTACTTATATGGCGATTGCGAAACCTAAAGAATTAGTACATTGCATGCGTATAATTTCTTTTTTTTTTTAAATATGTTATTTAATTTCGTATGCATGAACATCTTAAAAGTTAATATAATCCCACATAAAATAATAAAATAGTTGTATTAATGAAGTGGGAAATATATTTGAACTCGGGGGCTATAAACTGGAAAATATTTTGAAAAAAGTGACGAGTAAATTTGGGTTTAAAATATGAGTCAATTTACGTGTGTCCATATTTTGAAAAAAATGACTAGTAAATTTGGATTTAAAATATGAACCAATTTATATGTGTCCATATTATGAAAAAAATTACTAGTAAATTTTGGATTTAAAATATGAGCCCATTTATGTGTGTCCGTATTTTGGAAAAAATGATTAGTAAATTTAGATTTAAAATATGAGCCCATTTATGAGTGTCCATATTTTGAAAAAAAATGACTTGGCAAATTTTGGATTTAAAATATGAGCCAATTTGTGTGTATTCATATTTTGAAAAAAAATTACTAGTAAATTTGGATTTAAAATATGAGCCCATTTATGTGTGTCCATATTTTAATATAAAAAAATGACTAGTAAATTTTGGATTTAAAATATGAGCCCCATTTATGTGGGTCCATATTTTGAAAAAAAATGACTAGTAAATTTAGATTTAAAATATGAGCCCATTTATGTGTGTCCATATTTTGTAAAAAATGGCTAGTAAATTTTGGATTTAAAATATGAGCTCATTTATGTGTGTCCATATTTTGAAAAGAAAAAAAACTAGTAAATTTGGATTTAAAATATGAGCCCATTTATGTCCGTCCATATTTTGAGAAAAAATGACTAGTAAATTTTGGATTTAAAATATGAGCCCATTTATGATTCTAAAAAATTACTAGTAAATTTCGGATTTAAAATGCGAGACCATTTATGTGTGTCCATATTTTGTAAAAAATGGCTAGTAAATTTTGGATTTAAAATATGAGCTCATTTATGTGTGTCCATATTTTGAAAAGAAAAAAAAACTAGTAAATTTGGATTTAAAATATGAGCCCATTTATGTCCGTCCATATTTTGAGAAAAAATGACTAGTAAATTTTGGATTTAAAATATGAGCCCATTTATGATTCTAAAAAATTACTAGTAAATTTCGGATTTAAAATGTGAGACCATTTATGTGTGTCCATATTTTGAAAAAAAAAATGATTAGTAAATTTAGATTTAAAATATGAGCCCATTTATGTGTGCCCATATTTTGAAAAGAATGATTAGTAAAATTTGGATTTAAAATATGAGCCCATTTATGTTTGTCAGTATTTTGAAAAAAAATGACTAGTAAATTTGGATTTAAAATATGATCCCATTTATGTGTGTCTATATTTTGAAAAAAAAATGACTAGTAAATTTTGGATTTTTAAATATGAGCCCATTTATGCGTGTCTATATTTTGAAAAAAAAAATGACTAGTAAATTTGAATTTAAAATATGAACCCATTTATGTGTGTCAATATTTTTTAAAAAAAAATACTAGTAAATTTTGGATTTAAAATGTAAGCCTATTTATGTGTGTCCATATTTCGAAAAAAATGATTAGTAAATTTTGGATTTAAAATATGAGCCCATTTATGTGTGTCCATATTTTTGAAAAAAAAAAATGACCTGTAAATTTGTATTTAAAATATGAGCCCATTTATGCATGTCCATATTTTGAAAAAAATGACCACTAAATTTTTGATTTAAAATGTGAGCCCATTTATGAGTGTCCATATTTTGAGAAGAATGACTAATAAATTTTGGATTTAAAGTAGGAGCTCAATTAAGATTCGGCAAGTTTCATGATGTGCGAAGTTCCAATTAAGATTCGGCAAGTGCCAATGGTCTCATAGCCTAGATGGTTGAGTGCTCAGCACAATAAACACTCATGTTATAGAGGTTGTGGGTTCAAATCCCGGCGGCATCAATATAAAAAAAAAACCTATAATGACCACGATTTTTGGCTTAGGATTTTCTTCAACAAAAAAAAATAAGAATATTGTCTTATATATTCTCCCCAAAATTCTCTCTTTCGTTTCACTTCTTTGATCTAATATATTCGAGGTCTCGACACATTGTCAAACCTCCTTCAAAAAAAAAAAAGATTCGGCAAGTCTTTTGTGTTCGCTAAAATAATCATAGAACTTGGTCTTGCACCTCATTTTTGGAATTTCGAAATTTTTAGAATTTAGAATTTCGAAATCATATTTAAATTTGATCCACGATTCTTTGCCCATAAAATATCATGGACCCTTAATTCTTTGATCTATGTGAGATAACATGGATTTTTGCTTTTGCTAGTCTAGTGTACAACTGTGCCAAGTAAATTACTAATTAGATTGTGAAGGCAAAATAACTTATCTGTATTCAGAGACCAAATTATAATATTATGTGGATCATTTTGATAGAGTGGCACTAGCTAGCGAGGATAATGTTTCCGAGAGGCCCGACTTGCAATGGACTCAGCCCACGTGGATGGCACGCTTGAGTTTACATTGGGTTCGACTTCAAATTTAAACCCGACAAATTGAAGTTGCAGTTGATCTAAATGAGGCCCCTTTCAAGATGAAGGAAGAACATCGGGCCCGCATGAAACCACTTGCTAGAACTGGTATTTTGTTCCTTTATGTTTTTAATAAAATTAAAAAGTGTTACATCATGTAGGTCATGACTGTACATTTATTCAAGATTGAAAAAACAAATTCAACTATTGAAATTAGAATTTTTCATTAATGTTCTGTAGACGAGGTTGGCAAATTAGAAGATGAGCATTGAGCATCACAAAATCCTACAGAATACTAGAGCCGCAAAAGTATCCAAATTATAGTTTTGTGGAGCTTGGAGATATGAAAAAGTAACTTTATATTTAATTGCGATTATCATTATTGTTGATTGTTAATATAAACAGCAATAGTAATTTTGTACAGATTAATATTAATATAATTATTTAACACGGATTGAGATGGATGGCTTGGGCGTAGCAAACTGTTATCAGATATCTTGAGAGCTTCATGCGAGGTTTGATTGTGTTTGAAAGTTAAGGTAATAAAATGACTTTTATTTATTTCTTTATTTTCTAATGGTAATATAGGATGTTAACTAACATTATTTTTGTTGTTCTTGATAGATAAGACATGAAATAAGTTTTTATGAGGTATCTACTATCTGCCAACGTTTCTGTCATCAACTTTCCTAAAGAAGTCTCTATATTATCTCATTGTTACCAAAAAAAAAAATTCTAAATAATGCACATTTAATATGTTTTTGTTTTAATTTTGGTTTGGGTTATGAAGACAATAACTAAAAATAATAATTGTGAAGTAAAGTAATCTAAAATTTCGTTGTTTAAAATTTAAATTTATTGCCCTAAAAAAAAATTAATTGATGTTTGATTAAAAAAAAGAAAATTATGTTCCTGTTAATTGGATTGTTTGACAAGCACAAACCATAACACATCACCTGCTGTTTGATGTATCCTCAAACCTAGCAAGAAGATCAAACAAGATATGTCCTTTCAAAATTTACACAAGTTATACTTCTTTCAAAATGCACAACCAAATTCAAACATGATATAATGTTGTCACACATGTTGTATATTGGTTTGTAAGCACACAATGTTAATTTATCCTTAAAGTATCTTTCCAAAAAAATTCTAAATTTAATTACAATTATATTATTTGTACATATTGATTTTTATTTTTAGTATCAAGAAAAGAAACGATAAATAATAGAAAAACAAAAGATAAATAATAAAAAAAGCAAAAAAAATAAAATATATAACAAAAAACATTGATTTGCTACGACTCGTAGCGAAGGGAATGAGAAACAGTACAAACAAATATACATAACATACATAATACATACATTTGCGGCGATATCCAATAAAATAAAATATATAATAAAAAGTAATGGTTTATTTATTTTCTCGTGAAATTTAGTATCAATAATAATAATAATAATAATAATAATAATGTATACTACAAACACGTTTTCATAAACCATGTTTTTCATCTACTTAGTGTTGGGATGATTTAACAAGACCTATATTTATAATCATATATGTTATGTTTTTAACTTATCGTATTTCCCAGAAATCCGCAAGTCCCAAAATATATATTGTTCCCTAAGAACAAGAACTAATATATGTTTAGCCAACACAAAATATTTATTATGAGATATAAAGGTAACAATGATTATAATTATAATTTGCTAATCATTCCCTAAACGGGCCTTGTAGAAATGTACTAATTTGATAGACCAACAATCAGCCAATTAAATCAAGTATCAATATCACGAGCCCACTATTTTCTTCTTATAAATTTCAGAAATTCGGGCAAATCATTTTAAAATTTCTAGTTGCAATTATTTTCAAAAAAGAAAAAAGGAAAAAGAAAAAGAAACTTTAAGCTGCAATTATAAGACATAGTTTAGTTTGTAATTTCAAAAAAAAAAAAGGGAAACAATAATAAAAAATAGAAAAAGAGGTGGATTTCTCATTTTGCAAGATGGCCTTCATAACATAGATAATACAAACAAATCATCAGCCTCGGCAAGCTTTCGATCTTCTTCATAACATACATAACCGTCTCCTCCTCAATAGTATTCGATCTTCTTCATAACATACAAAACCGTCTTCCTCAATAGTATTCGATCTTCTTCATAACATACATAACCGTCTCCTCCTCAATAGTAGGGCTGCAAACGAGCCGAGCTCGAGCGAGCTGTGCCAAGCTCAAGCTCGGCTCGGAACTTACTCGAGCTGGCTCGGCTCGTTTAGAATTAGGGTTCGAGCTAAAAAATCAAGCTCAAGCTCGGCTCGTTTTAATTCGAGCTAGCCCGGCTCGGCTCAACAGTAGCTCAATTAAAAAAACAACTTGAATTTTAATTAAAAAAAATTATAATAATTGCGAATAAACAAAAAATATTCTAAATATCAAACTATCTTAAAACATAACAATAATAAATCAAACATACAACACAAAACATAAAAAAATAGGATTTGGACGTGATATTATTAATTTGTCTCCCTTAGTTAATATTTTTTTTTGGACCTAAGTTGTAATCTGACTTGGAATTATTATGGAGATAAAGTTTTTCTTCATAAATTTTTCTAATTATAATAATATATATAATATGAATTAATTATGATAAAAATATTTAATATTTTAAATCGAGCTCAAATTCTTTTCGAGCTTAATACGAGCGAGCTGAGTCTGGCTCAAGCTCGGCTCAATAAGCATTCGAGCTAGCTCGGCTCGGCTCGTTTAATTTCGAGTTAATATCGAGCGAGCTATTATCGAACTATTATCGAGTCGAGCTCGAGCGAGCCACGAGCCACGAGCTAAAGTTGCAGCCCTACTCAATAGTATTCGATCTTCTTCATAACATACATAACCGTCTCCTCCTCAATAGTATTCGATCTTCTTCATAACATACAAAACCATCTTCCTCAATAGTATTCGATCTTCATCATAACATACATAACCGTCTCCTCCTCAATAGTATTCGATCTTCTTCATAACATACATAACCGTCTCCTCCTCAATAGTATTCGATCTTCTTCATAACATACAAAACCGTCTTCCTCAATAGTATTCGATCTTCTTCATAACATACATAACCGTCTCCTCCTCAATAGTATTCGATCTTCTTCATAACATACATAACCGTCTCCTCCTCAATAATATTCGATCTTCTTCATAACATACATAACCGTCTCCTCCTCAGTAGTATTCGATTTGCTTCATAACATACATAACCGTCTCCTCCTCAATAGCCTCTTCGATCTTCTTCTTATAAAATTGTGAATGCAAGATAACTTATCTATATCAAGCTTGTCAGTATATATGTCATTAAGGTAAAGATCTATAGAATCAAGTCATCAACTAAATTAGTAGTTTCTCTGTTTATCCTTGCATGTTCCTTCGTTATTTAGTCTTCTCCATTAGTAGTTCCTCTTTTCATGATTAATGATTTTTTTAAGAATTATCTCATTTGAAATCTCCTATGGATGGTACCTTGCCGATTTGTGTAATATCTTGTCTTGAATGTGATTCTTGCTTTTGAAATTATACCATATACCATATAGTTTGGAATATCATTTTATTTAGTAGTGCTTTTTATAATAAATGCTAATTATTTGCTTGTTTTAAAAATAAATAGTGTTTTGATAATTGAAAATTAATTTCTCATATTTAAATAAAAATAGTGGAGCGTTATATTTGCTTATTTGCTTACCATGTATATTTCGCCAAATTTTTCTTGCCGAAATCAAAATAGAAATCGTATCTTACAGGACCGTATATTCGTTGTTCACATTTTTTTTTTGTCCGGACTTATCGCCGTATTGAAAACCGTACGATTCTAACTATACACGAATGTATTTCGTATCGTATTATTCTCGTATTTCAATTTTTTTTTTTTTTTTAAAATAAAGTTTTCTTTTTTGAAAGTGTAGTAGTTTCATATGTTTAATAATAAAAATGGAGCAATTGATGGTTTTCGGATAATTGATAATAATAATGGAATTAATAATATTAATTTCCGTACTGCCAGTAATATATGAACGAATTAATCTTCATAAAATCGGCATGCAAAATTGATGGTTTGGCTCCAAATTGGTGGAAATTTAATGGGAGGGAAATTCTTACAAAATTATAATTTAAAACACTTATATTTTTTTATAAATATTCTTAAAAGAATCCCATATAATTTTGGAAAAAACAATATAGTTGATGAGAATATATACTATTCTTTGATAAAAAAAAATCTAACGCCTGGAATATATAGGAAATTTTTAAAAACTAACCACGTTTGAAAACAAAATTGCAAAAATAACCAAGTTTTGAAAGAAATTCCGAAAATGTCTTTTGCGGGGTACCATTCAGCGCCTTTTTTAAATTGCGGGGAACCATTCAGCGCCTTTGTTTAGGGGAGTAATTAAGGGTGTTAAATAAAGGCGCCCAATGAAACAGCGCCATTTCACAGATATTTAAAAAAAAAAAAATTATTCCACTCCAAAATGTACCCGCCGAATTCTCCATTATTTAGTTATTACGTTCAATTATCGTGATAAATAAGATATATAATTAAATATTCAGTAAAATTTATGAATTCGAATGAAAATTAATTATGTATTAAGTTAACAGCTAATATGTACTGGTTATCATTTTAATTAAATATACGAATCGAAATTATCCAAATTTTATCATAACATTTCTATGTTATAATTAATATATTTAATTAAAATGATAACCTGTACATGTTATCTGTTAACTTAATATGTAATTAATAATTGTTCGAATTCATAAATTTGAATAAATTTTACTGAATATTTAATAATATATCTTAATTATCAATATAATTGAACGTAATAACTAAATAATGGAGAATTCGGCGGGTACATTTTGGAGAAAATTAATTTTTTATTTTTAATATCTGACATACACACGTGACCATGTGGAAAAAATATGTAAAAAAATTAAACCCCTCCAAAGTGTACACGCCGAATTCTCCATTATTTAGTTATTACGTTCAATTATATTGATAATTAAGATATATAATTAAATATTCAGTAAAATTTATTCAAATTTATGAATTCAAACAATTATTCATTATATATTAAGTTAACAGCCAACATGTACTCGTTATTATTTTAATTAAATATACTAATTAGGACATACAGATGTTATGGTAAAATTTGGATAATTTCGATTCGTCTATTTAATTAAAATGATAACAAGTACATGTTAGATGTTAACTTAATATATAATTAATAATTGTTTGAATTCATAAATTTGAATAGATTTTACTGAATATTTAATTATATATCTTAATTATCAATATAATTGAACGTAATAACTAAATAATGGAGAATTCGGCGTGTACACTTTGGAGGGGTTTAATTTTTTCACATATTTTTTCAACAGGGTCACGTGTGTATGTCGGATATTAAAAATAAAAAAATTAATTTTCTCCAAAGTGTACACGCCGAATTCTCCATTATTTAGTTATTACGTTCAATTATATTGATAATTAAGATATATAATTAAATATTCAGTAAAATTTATTCAAATTTATGAATTCGAACAATTATTAATTACATATTAAGTTAACAGCTTACATGTACTGGTTATCATTTTAATTAAATATATTAATTATAACATAGAAATGTTATGATAAAATTTGGATAATTTCGATTCGTATATTTAATTAAAATAATAACCATTACGTATTAGCTGTTAACTTAATACATAATTAATATTCATTCAAATTCATAAATTTGAATAAATTTTACTGAATATTTAATTGTATATCTTAATTATCAATATAATTGAACGTAGTAACTAAATAATGGAGAATTCAGCGGGTACATCTTTGAGTGGAATAATTTTTTTTTTAAATATCTGTGAAATGGCGTTGTTTCATTCGGCGCCTTTATTTAACACCATTAATTACTCCCCTAAACAAAGGCGCTGAATGGTTTCCCGCAATTTAAAAAAGGCGCTGAATGGTACCCCGCAAAAGACATTTTTGGAATTTCTTTCAAAACTTGGTTATTTTTGCAATTTTGTTTTCAAACGTGGTTAGTTTTAAAAAATTTCCGAATATATACTATTTTTTATAAATGTTCTTTTATAAATATTTCATGTTCGAAGCAAAGAACAGTATTACACTTTGCCCATTGGCCATTAGTGAATGTAACTAGTATCCACTTAATTATTTAACCTTCTTGATTAGTTGATTAGTAGTTTCTTTTTTATGATTATTGATTTTGAAGAGAATTATTATAGATGAAATGTTTTATGGGTTGTCTTGCGGATTTTTGTACTATCTTTTTTTTATTGTGATTTTTGCTTTTGAAAATTTACCATATATTTGGGAATGTCATTTTTTTTTTATTCTGCCTGTATAATTATTATTTTAAATATGTTACCATAGAGTGGTGGTTAGAAACCCGATAAGTATGACATAAAATGCAAAATATATGAACTTCTATTATATCTATGTTTATGTATATGAATCAATTAAGTTTCTGTAATCGAGTAGATATATATTACAAACTAGAAATGATATATTAAGTGCTTATTTATTCAAAAAATTAATATTCAATAAAAATGAAGAAACTAACGTCTCATTGGTGGAATTTTTACATTTGGTGGTAGTTATTCATACCAAGGTATAGAGTAGTAAAATTAAAAAATTTAATTTGCGTATCATTACAAAAATATCTTTTTTCCTCAATATATGTGTAACTGTTTTAATTATTAATTGATCATAATTCACCAAACGAAGCACATTATATAAGATCATGTTTACACCCTTCTATATATTTAATGTTACAAGGAAAATTTAGTTTGTCTATAATAAATAAAATAATGTTTGTATGCTACTTACATTCTAGCTGAACTCCTCCGCTCAGGCATAGACATACAATTTCTTTTATTCATTTTAATCCCATATATCCATTATTTTATTTGTGTTGATAAATATCTTAATGATCAGACTGCAAAATAATATTGAGATTTTAAATTAATTATATTTATACCATAGATGTGCTTAGGCGTCATAATTTATTTGCACTAAGTATTGAATAAGCCTAATTTGAAAATAATTTTCTGAGTATGACTCTCAACCAATGCAAATAAAATCTCAAAAATCGAATACAAACATTTTGATTTCATTCTTTACAATCCCGACAAAAAATATCGAAAGAACCACAAAATATAATTTACTAAAATGAAATTGTCATTTATTCAATTTATTGCTTCTAATCTTTAATCTTGATTTGGATTTGGATATGGATGATGATTTCTTATTAGCCTTAATTTCTTTATTTGAAGCTCTAATTATGAAAAGTATAGTTTATGTTGGAGTAAATAAATATAAATATATTAAAACTCAAAATATAATTGCTATTGTTAATTTATTTAATAGTTGTCACTTAGAATTGCCACATTAGTTGTCCTAATTTATTTGACCATGAAATGTCTTCATACGTTTCAAAATTAATTTAAAGAAATTAATCACCTTGATTTGTAACATCTAATTTAATATTTCAATTGTAACCTCTAATTAAATGGAATGTATATGTAACCTCATCCAGAGATTGGAAAAAATATATATAGCATACAGCAAGAGAGAGACGATAGAGAGATGAGATCACAGAGAGACATTAGAATACTTATGATACATTAAATTAAAATATACTTATGTTTTCCAATAATCCCATATAATTCTCAATATACTATTTTATATAAACGATATGTTGGTTCAAATTTCCTGATAGTTTGATTATTTCAAAACACTGTCATTACTAATGTATACATCCTGAAAAGTGCAGGATAACATAGGTACGATACGAAGATGAAGGAGGATTTGTGAAGGAAGACTTCATTGGACTACATCAAGAATCAGGACATGAAGTCTCAACATAAACAAGAAAAGAAGAACACAAGGAAGGCCATTGGAATACATCAAGACTCAAGATGTTGAAGCCTTCCGTGAGTGGGATACGCCACAAATAAACCATAGGTACAAACCTAGTAAAACTCAAGTAAAATCATGTTCAAAATAACAAAGAGTTCAGTCAAGCAGGAAGTGCGTTCTGAACGAACTCAAAGTCCGTTCAGAACGGACTTGCTAAATATCAAAACTTTAAAGCTTGATTAGAACCAAACGTGTCACAGGGATGTGTGCGTTCGAACGAACAATCATGTCCGTTCGAACGGATAATTAGAATCCGTTCACCCACCTTCTGAGTGCGTTGAACGGACAATCCTTCCTGTGAACGGAAAATGTCACAGGGATGTATGCGTTCGAACGAACACACATGTGCGTTCGAACGGACAACCTGGAATCCGTTCACCCACTTTTCAGTGCGTTGAACGGACTCTTGTTCCTGTGAACGCAAAATGCTATGTATAATTGAGTCCGTTACGAACGGACATTGTCCGTTCGAACGGACCCAAGATGTACTTGCACGTTATTTTGAAACGGCTAGTGCAAACTTCAAGTGCGTTCTGAACGGACTGTATGCGTTCGAACGCACTACAAGTTTTCTGAAGGATTTCTATAGAGAGTATAAATAGAATCCTTCATGGGTCTCTCTCTCCCACTTCCTCAATTTAAAAACTTTCAAACCTAAAAAGGGAGAAACCCTAAGCTGTGATTTTCTATATCCATTGATAGCTTGAGAAACCTCTTTAGATCGTTGATCTACTTTCGATATTCTCCACTAATCGTATCCCACTCACGTGACCGATCACGTTGTAGCTCGATTAGTGAAAAAGTGTAATAGGCTAGTGCAACAAATTGTAAAGAGCCTAAGCTATAGATCGATAGATTCGTGTAAATCGATCTAGGCAAATCCTTGTAATCGAGTTGAGTTGGAATTCAATCGAAAGCCAAAAAGAGGCACAAGGCATTCCCGGAGACGTAGGTACTCGCAAATAATTGAGTCGGTCAATTAAGCGAGTAAAGGGTGAGTTAAAGCTACAAAGCAACCACCTACCGAACTTCGTAAACAAACATCTTGTGTCAAAGTGTTTGTACGGTATCATCTTTATCATCTAAATTATTATTTATTCCGCACCGTAAATTAGGTTTAAATCTAAACTAAGTGTAAGTTAGATTGCCAAATTTATCCCCCTCTAGGTTAGAATTAACCAACACGATATACTATTTGAGTTGGGTGTTGAAGAAGACTATCATCATTTGTTCTCATGAACGTGACATAAAGAACGACATTCCCGGATTATTTTGGGGCATTTTCAACAGTATGCACGAACGGACGGAAAAATACATAAGGACAGCGTTCACGCAATCCGGGTAAACGGTTTCAATTTTATTGTAATTATTTTATTTTATATTGATTTTGTATGTACCAATATTATAATTTATGTATTTTATTCTTTATCAATATCCGAATATACCATTTTAATATATTTTGTTTCCACAGTTTCAAGCATCATTACAAAAACTAACCCTAATAATATCCCTCGAGCCGCATTCCGAGAAACGAAAATCATAATAATTGTAAGTGTTATTGATTTTCTTATTTTTCAAGGGTACATATAAAAATATTCACTTCTAAAAAAACAATTGATATTTTTCTGAATTTGAGATTTAAAGAGAAAACTAAATATTTAAAGAGAAAACAAAAGATTTATTGAGAAAACAAAAGATTTACCGAAACCAAATTGATGCTTGTATGAAGAAAAGGGTTCAGATTTATTTTTATTTTTAAAAAAAAATTACATCCATCATTATTCTGCATATTCTTTTTGTACTTGCATCTCAGCAAGCTTCTTTAATCTCCCCTTTAACTCTTTGCTCCAAAAACCCGTGAAAAAAAATTTAATGCGTAATTTAAACCAATAAAGTTTTGTAAAAGAAAAGATTTACCGAAATCAGAGAGACTTGGCCAGTGCCGATAGATCGCCGGAGGTGGTTACGATCGCTGTTGGTTGTGTTGAGAATTGAGAATTTGCATTCGCCGTGTTTCTTTTTCTATTTTTAGTTTGAACAATTGGCTTAATTGTTGATTAATGGATGTAAATATAAAATCAACAATGATATGCACCTAGAAATTGTATCTAAATTTGCACCAAGAAATACATGTGGCGATTAAATTTGGAAATTTCAAAATGTACTTTTTTTTTTAATTATTTGAGGTGTATGTATTGTGATTTGTCACGTATGCATCTAGACAAAATCTAGGTGCGAAATCTAGGTGTCTTAACATTATTGAATATAAAATACATAAAAAAACCCATTATAAATATGTGCCCATTATAAATAGGAAGATTATTGTATATATGATGAGCGGGTTTTTGGCGTGTTTTATGTGTCGTTGTGGTAAAACCCCGAACAATCAACAAAATTTGTAATCTAAGTTTGTACAGTGGCAAATGTATAGATTCGTTCCACGGAGAGCAATTGCGTCAAAATTTGGATCAAAATGGACTAGAAATAACAAAGAAAATTCACAGAAGATAGTCCGTTACAACGGAATTAGGTTCCGTTACAACGGACATTAGGGTTTTGTCTAGCGTAGAGATGGATATGAACGTCCGTTACAACGGGAGATGGATATGAACGTCCGTTACAACGGAGAAAATTCCGTTATAACGGAAAGAGGTAGTCCGTTATAACGGATAGAAGTAGCGTTATAACGGATTGGTTGATCCGTTACAACGGATTCTTATGTCCGTTACAACGCACTAGTATGAGTGATATTGAATGATTTTCCTTGCTGGTCCGTTACAACGGAAGTAAAGTGCGTTACAACGGAGTACCAACAGCCTGAAAGTCAGGTACAAACCGAATGGTCCGTTATAACGCAAGTTAGATTCCGTTACAACGGAACTTGTTCTGGATTTCGAAATTGTAATTTGAATTTAGGATTGAATTGAGGGTTTGTTTTGAGATTAAACCAAGGGAGATTTAGAATAAATTCAAGGCAGTAATTAAAAGTAAGAGATCAAGTAAAAGCACTAACAAAGATTTGATTCAAGCAAACAAGAACTAAAGATTCATTAAACCGAAAATTCTTTACACAAATCCAATTCGAATTTAAACTACAAGAATTACAAGAAAGGAAAGAGAACACCTAGAGAGATGAAGTGAGCTCCGAGTCTCGTCTTGGATGCCTTCCTTGTTGTTTTGAGATGCTAGTGAGCTAGACAACTCGCACAACACGTTCCTTTCGTACCAATTCACCCGCCAATAGAAGAGAGCTTCGTACCGGTTGAGTGAACTCGAGATTGCAAGAAGTCCAATTGGAAGAAAGCTCCCGAGTGGAATATAGAATGCTCGACTCCTTGCTTGCGTGGATTCGGATGAAGGAAGCTCCACCTCAATCCTCGCAACTTGATCTTCGTCGAAGTGTAAACCGATTCACCGAATGAAGTGAGCTTCTATTCGGTGATCGATTTTAGAAAATTATCGTTCGTAGTTGCAATTCTTGCGTGTTCTTGAAAGTTCTTGGACTTGCTTAAGAGAGAGAGAGAGAGAGAGAGAGAGAGAGAAAATGGGCGTCAAAGAACGTCCAAACTCGTGGCCCTTGTGGTCATATTTATAGCACTCATGGAGTCTTCTTATTGGTCACGAGTTGGTGGAGAGGATTGGGGGTAAGGAGGTAATTCCCACCAAAGGTAGGTGGGCAGGATAAGGGCTAAGGATTGAGTGGTTTTCGTGTAGACTTTGTGTAAGTTTCTATCATGATAATTGTTTGCCTCCCGTCTCATTCATGTACCGAATATATCGGTGTAATATATCGTTTTCACTCCTCTTGACGTGTTGGAGACAACTACACTCTCCAAATTCCCAGAAATTCCTTCTAATTCCTGTGATTAAGCAATAAAACAGACTTAGTGAAGAAATATTCATGTTATCTCAAATATGATTAATAAAGTATATATATTATTGTTCTTCACAAGGGCTAAAATCCCCAAATTAAGCATTAAATTTGTGCCTTATTTGCCTCACATCAAATACCCCCACACTTAAATCCTTGATCGTCCTCGATCAATTAGAGTATAAAAGTCAAACATAAGAGATAATTGCATAAGATTTTGTTGAAGTTATATTGTTGGTTCAAAAACTAGTTTCACAAAGCAAATTCGGGTACTCTTATTTCATCATGATTACTAATATTGAGAGAAATATAGGTTGATCAAATATAGAATCTATTTCAATAAATTTCACAAATTCAAAGAGTTTAATAGAGCAAATGATCTCAACCGAAAAGATGATTAAACACCATCATTCAACTCTTTTCACTCCACTATTCACAAGGATTATCATGAAAAAGCATTAGTGAAAACCAATTTTTCCGTTTTGCAAAAAAAATCCATTTCTTAAATGTAATTTGTCACTTTTAAACCGTTTGGTACGTTAGTACTTGGTTCATCTTCGATTTCTACTAAATTTTCCCAACTTGCGCTCGATTTTTGAACTCCTTTTCTTTCCTTTTTATTCTTTTTATTTTTCTTCTTTTCTTTTATTATTTTTATTTCTTTTCTTTTGTTCGTTATTGCTTTCGATGGTCCCCATGTGTGTCCTTTGGGATAACAAGTGGTCATGACTCACACCACTCATTACTTAGTAAAACCCCATGGATCCGTGCAATCTTTAGCCAACAAGTGGTCATGACTCACACCACTCATTACTTAATCAATCGCACGGACTCGACAATCGAAAGCGCTTTAATCCGTGATTGTAGAAAACTTTTTCGCATCGACTCTTGATCATGACTCACACCAAGAACCGGCTACTTTGGTTTACTACGACTCATGCACCCCTTTAGCCAACAAGTGGTCATGACTCACACCACTCATTACTTAATCAAGGTGCATGAGCTCATCGAATCAAGCTTTGAGCGCAAATTGGTTCCCGTTAGTGTAATTTCGAATCTCCATGAACGGTCGAGCTCTTTAAGTGCAATTGGTCAAATTTTAGATTCAAACAAAACTTACTACATTGGTTCAAACAAAGCTTTTTTTAGAAATTCCAAGTTCAAAATGGGTTTATTTATTGAAAATGGTGTGTCATGTAAAACGAGGATCGATCAAATTGTCAAAAACTCATTAATTTGTGAAAATATTGATTAGGGCTTGAATCCCCGAAAGAATCTTTTAAAGATTTCAACCACAATTCTTCAAAAATTATGTAAATTTTAGAATTTTGAGAGTAGAAATGGTGGTTCGGTGAAAATTCGTTTAAAAACCAACAATTTTAATTCAATGAAGTGGAGAAAAATCTTTTTATGCATTTATTGCTTGACTTATTTATCATTGATGCTCAGGGTTCAAAAATAATGTTAAATATTCGAAAATTTTAATTAAAAGAAAAAGCTTGCCAGAAACTATTCCGTTATAACGCAATTAAAGTCCGTTACAACGGACATGGAGGTCCGTTACAACGTACTAACTGCGTTATAACGGAGAACTATCCGTAGCTTATGTTGAAAAATTCTGAGTAAGTCCGTTGTAACGGACATTGAGGTCCGTTACAACGCACATAGTTATGGCAAATTTTGGGAATTTACCGTTGCAATGCAATTTCCTGTGTTTTTCATGTCCGTTGCAACGGTATTTTCACTCCGTTATAATGGACATTGAGGTCTGTTACAACGGAACTCCTGGTGCCAGCCAAATTTTTAAATTTCTGTACAGTCCGTTACAACGGAGTTGCTGGCCAGATCAAAAAATTTCAATTTTCCCTGATTTTTTTAAATTTTTAATTGGGCTCATACAGGTCAAAGATTGTATGTTACCCCCCCCCCCCCCCACACACACACACACACACACACTTAGAGATTACTTGTCCTCAAGTATAAAAAATCAAAAATTCCAAAAAGAGGGATAATAGAGAGATACAACCTTTGATGCGTGGGCGTGCCTCCCTTGCTAGCGCTCTTGTTTAACGTCTTGAGCTCGACTTGGCCGAGCTCATCATGGTGAGGTGTCGTCGGGTTCTAGAGCTTGCTCCTCCATCCACCCGGTTTCGAAATTTGCGTGGTAGTGCTTGAGTCGATGGCCGTTCACCTTGAACGTTTTGTTCGTTTCCTCGCTTCGAATTTCGACAACCCCAAATGTAGTCACATTGGTGACCACAAAAGGGCCGATCCATCGGGACCGAAGTTTCCCGGGGAAAAGTTTGAGACGAGAGTTGAATAACAACACTCTTTCCCCTACTTGGAATTCTTTCTTTTGAATCATTCGGTCATGAAACCTCTTTGCTTTTGCCTTGCACGAGCTCGAATTATCGTAGGCCTCTTGCCGGAATTCGTCTAGCTCGAGTAATTGAAGCTTACGCGCCGATGCGTCCTTCGGGTAGTCGAGGGCAAATTGCTTGATCGCCCAAAAGGCCTTGTGCTCTAACTCGACCGGTAAATGGCACGCCTTTCCGTACACGAGTTTGAAAAGAGTCATACCTATTGGCGTTTTGAAAGCGGTACGGTACGCCCAAATTGCGTTGCCGAGTCGAGTACTCCAATCCTTTCGTGTCGGGTTCACCACCTTCTCCAATATAGACTTTATTTCTCGATTCGAAACCTCCGCTTGGCCGTTTGTTTGAGGATGATACGCTGTTGAGGTTCGATGGCTCACATGGTATTTCTCGAGGAGGCTTTGGAGATATCGATTGCAAAAATGGGAGCCTCGATCGCTTATAAGAACTCTTGGTATGCCGAATCGTTGAAAGATATTTTTCTTCAAAAAGTCCACCACCGTTTTCGAATCCGCATGCTTGGTTGGTACCGCCTCCACCCATTTTGTCACGTAATCTACACACAACAAGATGTAAGTATAGCCAAAAGACGATGGAAATGGGCCCATGAAATCAATGCCCCAAACATCGAATGGTTCACACACATAGATTGAATTGAGGGGCATTTGATTTCTACGGCTCAAGTTCCCCGTCTTTTGGCAATTTCCACAACCTTTCACAAAGTTCGCAACGTCTTTATGCAAGGTTGGCCAATAAAATCCACATTCTTGTACCTTGTGTGTGGTACGTGCGATACCGAAATGTCCACCACATTGTAATGTATGACAAAAAGAAAGAATAGATTGTACCTCATTTTGGTGGACACATTTTCGAATTACTTGGTCGGTGCAAATTCGAAATAAGATCGGGTCTTCCCAAACGTAGAATCGAGCGTTGCTTTTCATCTTATCGCGTTGTGCCTTGGAGAAGCTTGGGGGAAAATTCTTCGTGACGATGTAGTTGGCTAGGTCGGCGTACCATGGCGCTTCGACTTGGGCCGCGAGAACGTGTTCTTCGGGGAATTCCTCGCGAATCGGAACGAGATCTTTGATCTTCAATGGAAGCCGACTCAAATGATCCGCTACGAGATTCTCGCATCCCTTTTTGTCCTTGATCTCGAGGTTGAATTCTTGAAGCAAAAGGATCCATCGGAGCAATCTCGGTTTGCACTCATTTTTCTTCATCAAATGTCTCAACGCGCCGTGGTCCGAGAAGATTATCACTTTCGTACCTAAAAGATAAGAACGAAATTTCTCCAATGCAAACACAATTGCGAGGAGTTCCTTTTCGGTGGTGGTGTAATTTCGTTGGGCATTGTCGAGAGACCTCGAGGCGTACGCGATGACGTGGGGGTCTTTTCCTTCTCTTTGGCCAAGTACCGCCCCCACACTTGTGTCGCTTGCGTCACACATGATTTCGAATGGTAGCTCCCAATTTGGCGACTTGATGATTGGCGCGGAGCAAAGCTTCTCTTTCAAATCGTCGAAGGATCTCTTGCACTTTTCCCCGAACTCGAATTTTTCGTCTTTCTTCAATAGTTGGCACATTGGTTGGGCGAGCTTGGAGAAGTCTTTGATGAAGCGCCTATAGAATCCCGCATGGCCAAGAAAGGATCGCACGTCTTTCACCGTCTTTGGATACGGAAGCGTCTTGATTACATCGATTTTCGCCTTGTCGACTTCCATTCCTTTCTCCGAGATCAAATGACCTAATACAATTCCATTGCTCACCATGAAGTGGCATTTCTCAAAATTTAAGACACGGTTAGATTCAATGCACTTCTCGAGTATTTGGGACAAGTGATCTAGACACGAGTCGAATGAGTCCCCAAATACCGAGAAGTCGTCCATAAAAACTTCAATGAATTTGGAAATATAATCGGAGAAAATAGAAAGCATACACCTTTGAAATGTGCCGGGAGCGTTGCATAGGCCGAATGGCATGCGTCGGTACGCGAAGGTACCAAACGGGCACGTGAATGTGGTCTTCTCTTGATCTTCGGGTGCGACCGGTATTTGGAAATAGCCCAAAAATCCATCGAGGAAGCAATAGAATGGATTTCCCGCGAGTCTTTCTATCATTTGATCGATGAATGGAAGCGGGAAATGGTCTTTTTTCGTCGCCTTATTGAGCTTTCGGTAATCGATGCAAACTCGCCACCCGTTTTGAACTCGAGTCGGTACTTGATCGCCTTCATCGTTCTCAACAATCGTCATCCCCGTTTTCTTCGGTACCACGTGTATTGGTGATACCCATTTCGAGTCGGCGATGGGGTAAATGATCCCCGCATCTAACAACTTGATCACCTCCTTTTTAACCACTTCCAACATAGGCGGATTGAGCCGCCTTTGAGGTTCGCGCGATGGTTTTTCTTCGTCCTCGAGAAGGATTCGGTGTGTGCACATGGAGGGGGAGATGCCCGGAATGTCGGAGAGTGTCCACCCGAAAGCCTTCTTATTCCTTTTTAGCACTTCGATGAGTTTTTCTTCTTGATCATTTGCTAGGTTCGAGGCGATTATCACCGGCAAAGTTTCCGCTTCATCGAGAAAAGCATACTTTAGTCCAATAGGTAATTTTTTCAATTCTAACCTTGGAGCTTGTTCGATTGAAGGTGGAGCTCTTTGCATCGGGATTTCGAGGTCTCTTAGAAAGAGTGCTTGATCTATGCCTTGTTCTTCTTCCAAGTCCGGCTCGATCTCGAATGTAGGATTGTCATATCCTTCAAATTCCTCGAATAGTGGGTTCGAGCTCCATTTTAGGGTTTCGAATGAGCTATCCATAGCTTCTTGTACACAATCGTCTATCAAATCCATAGCACTTAAGTTGAGTGTACCTACAATGGGTTCCTTTAGTTTGTCAAAAATATTGAATTTGATTACCTCATCATCGAACTCCATTGTGAGCTCGCCCGCGTGTACATCGATCTTGGTTCGTGCCGTTTTCAAAAATGGCCGTCCAAGGAGAATCGGGGTTGAATCGCTATTCCCTTCATTCATGTCCATAACGTAGAAGTCCGCGGGGAATAGCAATCCATTAACGGTTACTAACACGTCCTCTATTACTCCTACCGGTCGAGTCGTGGACCGATCGGCCAATTGGATTACAACTTGAGTATCATCAAGAGGGCCTAGATCGAGAGTCTTGAATATCGAGTATGGCATCACATTTATTGAAGCGCCCAAATCAAGCATGCATTTCGGTAATTCATGTTGCCCGATTTTGCATGGAATGGCAAACATCCCCGGATCTTTGTGCTTTTGGGGGAGTCTCAAAATCGCCGAAACACTCTCCCCCACACTTATCAACTCATCTCCTTTTGTCTTTCTTTTATTCGTGCACAATGCCTTGAGATATTTTGCCAAACGAGGCATTTCTTTGATTGCTTCGAGTAGAGGAATGTTTACCTCTACCTTTTTCAAGATAGCGAGCACGTCGGTATTTGATTCGACCGGTTTGGGGAGACGACTCGGGAAAGGTGGCTTGACTTGAATCGCTTCGGGTGCCTTTGCTTCGAATGGTACTTCCTTAGCTTGTGATGGCTTCTCCTTCGGTACCGGTACCTCCATTTCTTTTTCTTCTTGCACCTCCTTAGCTTGTTTCGAGCTCTCACCAATCTCCTTACCGCTTCGGAGCGATATTGCGTTCACATGCCTTTGCTCGAGGGGTGCTAAAGATTGAGATTGTAATCGAGATGTACCTTGCGTTTCTAGAACATTCACCCGCGTAGCTATTTGGTTCATTTGGGTCTCCAAGTTACCCACATGGCGATTTGTGTTCGAAACCTCTTGCCTTACGCTTGAGATATCTTGCTTTACCACCCCAAACTCTTGTTTCATTTCTTGCTTAATCGAATCCACATTTTTATTGACATTTTGCATCATCGACATCATGCCCTCCATCATCGACTTTATGTCTTGATTTGGTTCTTGTGTTTGGGCCGGTTTTTGAACCGTTTGAGTGGCATTCGGGTGTTGGTACGTGGCCGGTTTTGCAACCGCTTGTCGATATGGGTCGGGTTGAGCATTGTTGGGATTCGACCAACTAAAGTTAGGATGGTTGCGGAGATTAGGGTTATACGAGTTCCAGGCGTCGAATTTCTTGTAAATGGCATTCGCATCTTTGATCACACTTGGGCACTCATCGGTGTGGTGGGTATTTGCGAGGCAAACCCCACATGTTTTCGTTTCCTCCTTGCCCAAAGCCTTCATGATAATCTCGAGCTTGTTGTTAAGCATGTCGACATTGAGGTCGCTACACGCATTAACTCGGTATTCAACATTCCGCCTCGATTGAGAATTGGTTGCCATCACTTCGAGTAGCTTCTTAATTTCTTCGAGATCTTTGTTTGCGATACTCCCCCCCGCGGATGCGTTGAGGAATTGACTCTCGGAGTATCCTAGCCCTTGGATGAATTGCTCGTAAAGGAAATGGACCTCGACATTGTGGCTTGGGCATTCCTCCATCAAACGGTTGAATCGATCGTAATACTCGTGGAGAGCTTCGTTTGGCTTTTGCGTGATTGCTAGAAGTTCTCGCCTAATTGCCGCCAATCTCGAATGCGAGTAGTATTTCTCCTTGAAGCGCTTAGCCACTTCATTGAAATCGAGGGGTCCTCGTAGGTTGTAGAACCAATCTTTCGGCCCTTCACCTAGCGAATAAGGAAAAATAAGAAGTAGAATATCGTTAAATGCTTCATAATTTGCATAGATGTTTAGTTGAATCTTAAAATCCTTCAAATGCTTATGTGGATTTTCGGTTGCTTTGCCATGAAAGATGGGTAAAGAGCCAATGATGCTCGGATCGGCCTTAAAGTTCGGTATATTTGGCCTAATAAAATTGTAGTTATCTTCTACGATGTTTGGGGCCACTAGTTCTTTTAAGGTTTTTGGCCTTGGAGCCCTAGTTTCATCATCCATGTTTGAATTTAAATGAGAAGAGAGAGAAGAAAAAGTTTGAGTTTGAAGTTGAGGTTCGTCTTGATCTTCTTGTGTCGGTTCCTTGCTCTTCTTAGAGCTCTTGTTCCTTCTTTCGATCTCCTTGACAAATGGAAGTAATTCTCCTTTTCGTGATCTTGTGTTGTGCATAAAGCTTTCTTCCTTCACCTAGATTGTCACAAAAGAAACAAAGAAGTGAGTAATCAATGTCATGAATTTAAATCTCAAATTTAGATCTAAAATATTGACTTAAACACCGCTCCCCGGCAGCGGCGCTATTTGATGAGCGGGTTTTTGGCGTGTTTTATGTGTCGTTGTGGTAAAACCCTGAACAATCAACAAAATTTGTAATCTAAGTTTGTACAGTGGCAAATGTATAGATTCGTTCCACGGGGAGCAATTGCGTCAAAATTTGGATCAAAATGGACTAGAAATAACAAAAAAAATTCACAGAAGATAGTCCGTTACAACGGAATTAGGTTCCGTTACAACGGACATTAGGGTTTTGTCTAGCGTAGAGATGGATATGAACGTCCATTACAACGGAGAAAATTCCGTTATAACGGAAAGAGGTAGTCCGTTATAACGGATAGGAGTAGCGTTATAATGGATTGGTTGATCCGTTACAACGGACTCTTATGTCCGTTACAACGCACTAGTATGAGTGATATTGAATGCTTTTCCTTGCTGGTCCGTTACAACGGAAGTAAAGTGCGTTACAACGGAGTACCAACAGACTGAAAGTCAGGTACAAACCGAATGGTCCGTTACAACGCAAGTTAGATTCCGTTACAAAGGAACTTGTTCTGGATTTCGAAATTGTAATTTGAATTTAGGATTGAATTGAGGGTTTGTTTTGAGATTAAACCAAGGGAGATTTAGACTAAATTCAAGGCAGTAATTAAAAGTAAGAGATCAAGTAAAAGCACTAACAAAGATTTGATTCCAGCAAACAAGAACTAAAGATTCATTAAACCGAGAATTCTTTACACAAATCAAATTCGAATTTAAACTACAAGAATTACAAGAAAGGAAAGAGAACACCTAGAGAGATGAAGTGAGCTTTGAGTCTCGTCTTGGATGCCTTCCTTGTTGTTTTGAGATGCTAGTGAGCTAGACAACTCGCACAACACGTTCCTTTCGTACCAATTCACCCGCCAATAGAAGAGAGCTTCGTACCGGTTGAGTGAACTCGAGATTGCAAGAAGTCCAATTGGAAGAAAGCTCCCGAGTGGAATATAGAATGCTCGACTCCTTGCTTGCGTGGATTCGGATGAAGGAAGCTCCACCTCAATCCTCGCAACTTGATCTTCGTCGAAGTGTAAACCGATTCACCGAATGAAGTGAGCTTCTATTCGGTGATCGATTTTAGAAAATTATCGTTCGTAGTTGCAATTATTGCGTGTTCTTGAAAGTTCTTGGACTTGCGTAAGAGGGAGAGAGAGAGAGAGAGAGAGAGAGAGAGAGAGAGAGAGAGAGAGAGAGAGAGAGAGAGAGAGAGAGAGAGAGAGAGAGAGAGAGAGAGAGAAAATGGGCGTCAAAGAGCGTCCAAACTCGTGGCCCTTGTGGTCATATTTATAGCACTCATGGAGTTTCTTATTGGCCACGAGTTGGTGGAGAGGATTGGGGGTAAGGAGGTAATTCCCACCAAAGGTAGGTGGGCAGGATAAGGGCTAAGGATTGAGTGGTTTTCGTGTAGACTTTTGTGTAAGTTTCTATCATGATAATTGTTTGCCTCCCGTCTCATTCATGTACCGAATATATCGGTGTAATATATCGTTTTCACTCCTCTTGACGTGTTGGAGACAACTACACTCTCCAAATTCCCAAAAATTCCTTCTAATTCCTGTGATTAAGCAATAAAACAGACTTAGTGAAGAAATATTCATGTTATCTCAAATATAATTAATAAAGTATATATTATTGTTCTTCACAAGGGCTAAAATCCCCAAATTAAGCATTAAATTTGCGTCTTATTTGCCTCACATCAATATACACGAGTTTTAAAAAAAATTCCGAAAATACACACGTTTGGAAAGTAATTCCGAAAATACGCAATGACGGAGTTTGTAACTCCGCCAAATATTGATATGGCGGCATCTGTAACTCCGCCATTTTTAATTTGTTAAATTGAAGATTAATTCTGTTCAAGAGGAGATAATTATGTTTTGTAAATTCCGCCAAAATTCAAGGTATTATTTTTTCTGTTGTTTTAATTATATTTAATAGTTAAGTAAATGATGATAAATAGTTTATGTTGTTTATATTTTATGTGAGTATAGTTGTAGTTATATAAAAGAAAATATTATATATGATATATTTATTGCAAAAATAAATAATGAATAATTGAATATTATAGGTGTCAGAATACATTGAATATATATAAGAGAATCAAAAAAAAATTATGAAAAACAAAGTTTGACAATCCTATAACCTATAATTAAAGTTTTCTATTTTTTTTTTTTTTTTGTGACAGTGTGAGCTCTTGTCAAATTTTGTTTTTCAAAATAAAAATTTTATTCTGTTATGTTTTTGGAATTAAAACAAAGTATCTATAAGTTTTAGATATTGAAAATAACATGGAATTCTAAAAAAAAAAAAAGCGAAAGATAAATGAAATAAAAAGAAACAAAGAAAGTAAATAACAAATATTAAAATGGATCCTTCTCTTCAAAGCCATCAGACCCGATATCAGGTCTTGTCACCATCACCAAACCAGATTTTGAAGATTTGAAGAAAAGGCACACGTCCAATATAAATATACCACACATCATAGATATTGGAGAGAAAAATAAGAAAAATATATTATACATACAAAAGAAGATTTAATTGAAAATATCTAAATTATTTTTTTCACCCAAAAAATTAATACCACACATCATATATATTGGACAAAAAAAATAAGAAAAATATATTATACATACAAAAAGAAGATTTAATTAATCGAAAATATCAAAATTATTTTTTTAAATAAGTTGGTAGTTGGGAAATGGGAAAATATTTTGTCGATTCATTCCATAGCAGACGAATAAATTTGACACGGTGAGCTAAGAGTCGTCAAGTTTAATCAAGTCCGATTCATATGGATTTAGGTTTCTAATCGTGGAGTTAATAAGTAATTTGGTATTTGGTCAGAGGCTTTGTCCAAATTTGTGATTATATATGTGAACAAATAGTTTGTGATAATATATATGTGAATAACTATTGAATCATCTCTACTTTTCCAAATTGTTTGTGATAATATAGGTGAACAAGTCGAATTAAATTATTACTTTAATTTGATAATTTAGGATTTGTTTGTATGAATTTTATGATATAATTTGAAAGGGTGATTATGGTGTTTGATGATTTTAGAGTTTAAAATTTAGATTATGCTGGATTATAGTTGGTTTTATTAAAGTTTGGAAGATGATATATACGGCTTATTATGAATATGAATTTGAAATTTGTTTTGTTAAATTTTATGTCGTCGTTTTAAACAATCAATGAAAATGTTTTTAAAGCTTTCCATAAAAATATTATGTCACATTCCAATTCGGACGTGACCGAAACACTATTTTTTTTGTCTTGCTAAGCACTACATATCAGAGTATGGTAATGGATCAACTAGTTTTTTTCGCACTGGTATGTAGAGAGCCAACTATGCTATGGTAATGGAACACTATTTTTTAGACTTTTTGTTGGACGCTGCGCGGTTGTGGCCAACTATGCTATGGTTTTCTAATTTTTATGGTATGTAGAGAGCAACTATCTCAGAGTATGGTAATGGATCAACTAGTTTTTCTCGCACTGGTATGGACCACTCTCAAATTGTGGTACTCACTTTTTTCAATTGTGCATATGTACAACTCAGTCTTGTTATATTTCCAACTTTTGATCTATCTTCGAGTACGGTACTTGCTTTTTTATGTTTGCTTAATATATTGTTTGGCAAAAAAATTTAAACTCGAAGGGATTATTTTTAATATTTTCTAGGGCATGAAATTAAATTATTGTCAGCACGTACCAGTTCAGCTCACATGTACCGATGAAATCAGTTTTAATTGCCACTTACGAAGTTCATGATAGATAACCATTATGTTTCTGTGATTTCTTTGTGTGACATTTTGTCGAGCATGTGGCAGGTTTTGATCGTGGTGTCATATTAATGGTGTCGAGAGGTAAATTTTCAAAAATACCCTTATAAAACGACAATTATCTCTTATTCCCTTTATAATAGTAAATTTCCAGGGGACTATTTGCAAATATTTATTTTAGCAAATTTCAGGAGCCTAATTGAGTACATTTTCAGGGTTTTATTTTCAAATTCTCACAAACTTGCTATATTGTGCTGATATGGTATACGAACTTTCATTAATTTTAGGAGCTTTTGATGTCGACGGCATGGAAGAAAATATAGGATTTATTGTTATGGTGGTTTTGATGCATCCATGGTGTTCGACAAAATGCAGGGTTTTATCGTATGCAAAAATAGGTTCTCAAAGGATGAAGCCATTGTGTTCGACAAAATGCCTACGTTGGTTTTCAAGGTTGTACTATTTTGGCATAGTGATTTTTTCTAAGCAACACTAAAGATTGTAGGGACTTATATGCACATTGGGGATCGCAGGGGCTAACATGCAATACTAAAGATAGTGAGCTGAAGAAAGGCCCTCTGTAAATGAGAAACACCAGAATCGCCGCCTCAGAGGGCTCGAGCGAACCTGAACCTGCAAGATCAAGAATAGAGAGAGTAACACCGAGTAAGATCAAGCAAGAAAAATAGCGAAACAGAAAAGTAACGATAAGAAATAAATCAGTAGTAGTAAATGAGAAAAGAAAAGCATGCTGTGGACGATCTGAAGTCCTCCCCCACGGCAATACTAAAACGAGCAAAAAAAGGAAGACTGCGAGAAGAACCGCCATCTCCGACTGCTCGAGAGCACACTGAAGTGATCACCGATCAGAACGCACGAGAGAGAGAGAGAGAGAGAGAGAGAGAGAGAGAGAGAGAGAGAGAGAGAGAGAGAGAGAGAGAGCAGTGAACAGTGAGAGCAGTGAGAGTGAGCAGAGAGAGTGAGCTTAGATCGCAAAATCAACGTCTGAACTCAAGAAGACAAAGAAAGAGTCAAAGAGGGGCGGTAGTGGTTTATATAAGGATTAATCAGCGTAAGAAACCCGCGTGATCAAGTAACGGGTCGAGTAACATAATTAATAAATCCGACCCGATTATAAATTCTATTTGCATTAAATACAAATTGGGCCAAAACTAAGTTGTGGAAGAGTTTAAATAGTTGGGCCTAATATATAAATAATATCACGAATACTCTTTACATTATAATTTCTTTTATCTTTGCATTGTTTGGGAGGGCATTCAGATAAGATCAATAAGGATACAAAAAATATAATTTATTGTTTCATGTGAAGGAAAAAATAAAAAAATGATTGAAAATGAATTTTGTTGTTTTAGATATTAATCACATCATATATTAATATTTCTTATATTGTATTGTATTGTATTATAATAATATTATACGGATTTTAATATTATGTAATAAATAATATTAATATTATATTATGTAATAATTGACATTAATTTAAAGAATATTATTTATTATTGTACTATTAATTTAAAATTTTATATTATTTCATTTTATTTATATTATATATTACATATCATATAATATATTAATATCATTTCATTTTTTAATTATCATTAATTATTAGGTTTACTTAAAAATTAATTTTAATATAAAAAGTTGGAACATAAATTATTATTTATCATTAATTATTACAAATAAAGGGTGCCCAGTATACAAGCACAAGAAAGTGCATGGCTCAGATTACAGATTATTTTCTCACTTCATTTGCGAGAAATGAATGTCTATTCTTGTATAATCCTTCCAAATACCATAAATCAAAAGATCCCTAAGCAGAGGTTTGGAATATTCTTCCGAATTTATTATGCGATTTTCAAATACCATAGGCACGTGAAATAAAAAAGTTCAATCTTGTAGTACCTGTGATTCTTTATATTTGCAATTTTAAGTAAAAGATCGTGAAATAAAATTAGGTCATCGAGAAAACAAGTACATGTTTGACTTTAGCAGGTAAATGGTGTCGCCTTGAGCTAACTGTCCCTTTCCACCGGCTCGACATTGACCCATCAACCCGTTAGCACTTCAAATTGCCGAGAGATCTGCTGCCTCGCCATTTCCAGATCTTGTACGTGTCGTTAATCCGCCTCTGAGCTACAAAATAAATAATAATAATAATAATATTGTTAAATAATTCGACCGAATAACAACAATTAATTATTCAGGGCAAAAGAAAATAATAGTATTTTACTGTTTCGAGCTTGGTTTTTAACTTTTGAGGAGTGTCCGTGACAACTTCACCTGTAAATATCAAATTTCATTTAAGTATAAATAAAAGAAATGAATGTCGAAAATTAGAAACGTACGCATCTTTTAAAAACAAAATCATGAGGAATCACTGTATAAATCTCTCTGGAATTCAAATAGAAAGAAATTCGTCAGAGAATAATCATCGGTACCTATTACTAAAATGTGAAAAAGAAGAAAGAAAAAAAAAAAAAAAAACCCGCTTACTTGTTCAATTCAAGTATTGATCTATTAGCTTGATCGATCACATCGAAAAACCTCTTCAAAACTTCATATCCCTATATAAGTATAACAATCAAATTTAAAATAATTTAATTATGTAGTTTAAAAAAAAAAAAAAAACTAATATCAAATTATCAATACCTTCAATATGGTACATTTACTTAGTTTCCCTAGTGGTAACTTCTTGCATTGTCTGTACAATTTTCACAAATAAAAAATATAATTAATTAATTTACGTTTTTTTTTAATTTAATCCTTTAATAATTACAAAATTACCAATCTCCGTCATGTGTTGCTTCATCGTGCTAGAATAAAAATGAATCTCAGTTTATTTCTGTACACTAATCACATCTGGATTCTTTTGGATCCTCACAAGGCATGCAGGCTAACCCGTTTCCCATTTTTTAACTCTCAATTTCGAAATTGAAGGAAATAAGAGAGGATTTTTGTGGAAGAAATTGGGTTGCAGTGATTGAAATTTTAAGTGAAGGAACGAATTGAGATCTGCAGAAAGAACAAAGAGAGGAGAAGTAGTGGATTCAGTTCGGTTTACAAATTTGTAAATGAAGCACGATTCAATTTTGGAAGGCATGTTCTTTCTTCTTCTTTTCCTCTTTTTTTTTTTTTCTTCTTCTTCTTCTTCTTCTTCTTCTTCTTCTTCTTCGGAGAGAGAGAGAGAGGAGACTTGTTTGGATAAATCACGCCTTCGTGACTCGTGTGGTGAAAGAGATCATGATGAAGTACCGATTAGTATGGTACTTAATCTGAATGAAAGACAGATGAATTATGCTCACCTTTTTCGGCTCGCAGCATTTCGTCGAACATGTGCAATGCTTCTCTTGTCGACAAATTATCCATTCTTAGTGACGTCTTTGCTGAATGAAATTTGTTGGCATGGGTTACGAGGCGTATCGAAAGGCAACGAGCATAATATGACTATGGCTTCAGCACTCGCTCGCTCGCAGCATTTCGTCGAACATGTGGAAGCTCAGTACTCACTCCGACCAACAGGTGGAAGCTCAGTACTCACTCGCTCGCAGCAGTTCGTCGAACAGGTGGAAGCTCAGTACTCACTCGCTCGCAGCATTTCGTCGAACAGGTGGAAGCTGTATCGTCTTCTTCTTGTTGTGGACAATATACGGCTATGGCTTCACAAATCTCAAACAAGAGGCCGAAGATGTGAGAAGAACCATCTTTTTATGTTCGTGAACAGCCTGTCGGGCCAGGCCCATAACCATTTTTATCTTGAAATAAAGGGTTATACCAGGATTTAAAAACCTCAATTTAAGTTTATCTAGAACATTATTCGTTTATGGATAGTTTAATCAATTTTCTTCGTGTTCTAATATAAAACCATCAAATTGCACATGTATAAAAGATATAGTTTTTGAATTTAATAATATCATATTTGTCCCTCTAAAACATTAAGAATCAGATTTATCCTCACAAAATTAAATTCCTATCAACTTGATGTAGTATGCGAGTTTACTATACTAAAACTTCGCGTTTTTAGAGTATTAGTTAGAATCTAATAGCAGTGTTACATGATGATTGCTGCGAGTCTCGAGTTTTCTTTCTTTCAAGGCTGGGTCCTCCATAATAGCAATGTTCTCATAGAGGGATGATGTAATCGGTCTAATTCAGAGAATCATATCAAATTGTTTTAACAATTCGATAGTACTTTTCTTTTCAAATGTTTCAATCATCAAGGACATATAGAATAAAAATATCATAAATCATTTCTTTTCTATAAATTGTCAATGAATGAAGAGTAAAGAATATGTACTAGCGCATCATAAATCAATCAATTTTTATAAAATAAAGCAACGCACGCAAAAACTCGCAAGCATCAAGAAAAGAATTTGTACATTCATTCATTCATTCAATAACACAAAACCAATATTTTTACATTCATTCATCAACACAAAAAAGAGAGAAAAAAAAAGGAAAGCAACTACATTGAATTTTACATCACAAATAAAACACCTTTCATCCACTACTAACATAATAAACCCGACAAAAATACACAGAAAAAAAGAAAGAAACAACTAATAAATCAAATGAAGTATAAAATAATTAATAGGGAAAAAGAAAGAAATAACGTAAAATGTAAGAAAAGGAGAGAAGAACCCAAAAATAAACAAGGGATAAAAAAAAATAAAAAAATAGAGAGAATAGTTAACGTACCTTTGATATGGAATTGACATTTAAGGAAAAAAATGAATATAAAAAATCAAAAGAAAAACATTACCTAGATGAATTTCAACTTACCCAGATGATGAAATTATGCAAAAAGACCCTCCAGAACCTCTAAAATATTCATGCCCTGTTGAAAAAGAAAAGGACGATATAATTAATTATGATTAATGAATGTTGAATGAATAAGATTAGTACCTTTTGACAGCAAGGCCACCAAGGATCGTGTAGCGATGATACTCGGCCTGAGCAATGGCACAGAGGCCCTTCATACATTTTGCTTGCATACCCTCCAAAGATCTGTTTTTCTTGCGGTGGTCCGCGGCAATGCCAATGGTCAGTGCCAACTTCTTAGGAACTACCACAGCCTGTATATTCAATCATAATACAAAAAATAAATAAAAGGAGAGTTTTAAAATATTTGTAAAATATAGGGGGTTTTATGAAATTATACCTTGAGTTCCTCGAGAGTGAAATGGCACAGAGACCCATGTTGCTCCACCTTCTTGGCATATCGTTCAACTCCATTCTCAGAGACGAGTTCTCCTATTCTCTTTCCTCTATCACCTGATCATCGAGATAAAATCATGGATGAGTGAAATTCGACAAGGCAAATCAAAAATGTTAGTTTCGAACACAGAGGTGAAAGAGTAGGAATATACCGATAACGTTGTGAGTCTTGGTGGCGCGGATGATGACCTCAGTGCAGGGGTGGGCAAATGGTTCGGTTTATTTGGGAACCGAACCGAATCGGTCGAATTCGGTTTAATCGGTTCGGTTTTTCGGTTTATTTGGTTCGGTTCGGTTCAAAAATTGATATTATTCGGTTTATTCGGTTCGGTTCGGTTTTGGTGTTTTCAGAACCGATTAAACCGAACCGACCGAATTAATACTATTTTTCACTTTTTCTATTATATTCATGCAAAATATTAAAATTAAATATTGTAAAATTAGAAATAAAGTAAGTATATTTTATATGATTTGTTTTTATATTTTTTTTTCTAAATAACATTTGAATTTTAACATTATAAAACTTCTAATTCGGTTCAACCGAATAAACCGAATAAGAAATTCGGTTTATTCGGTTCGGTTTTAAATCGGTTCAAATTTTATTCGGTTCGGTTCGGTTTAAATCTAGTTCGGTTCGGTTTAATTCGGTTTGCGCTTATTCGGTTCGGTTCGGTTCGGTTCAACCGAATGCCCACCCCTACCTCAGTGTGCATGGCACTAACCCTTAACTCCGCACCGGAGTATCCATCTTTTGTGACTACCTCATTGGGCTCCGCGAAGAGAACTCCTAAAACTGAAAATTTCAAATAAACCCTTTCATATGTAAGCAACAAAGACTTTATACAACTTGAAAAGGCCAAATTTCATATGCAAGGAAAAAAAAAAAAGGAAAAAATTATGCAAGAAACACATTACCTGGATAGTGAAGTTATGCATGAAGACCCGGCTCGACATGGAAAAAGAAGAAAAAGACAATATTATTAACAAGTTGAATAATATAATAATAGAGAGAGAGGGAGAGGGAGAGGGAGAGGGAGAGGGAGAGAGAGAGAGAGAGAGAGAGAGAGAGAGAGAGAGTACCTTTAATGCGGAATTAGCACGTGAGCAAGCAAAAAAAAAAGGAAAAATATATGCAAGGAAAACATTACCTGGATGAACTTACCTGGATGGTGAAACTGAGCCGGGTCAACGACACGTGAAATATTCATGGCCTGTTGAAAAAGAAAAAAAAGATGAAATTAAAAACAAATTAAATAATAGAATAATATATATATATAGAGAGAGAGAGAGACTCACGCAAAGCCTGTGAGAGTGTGATACGTCGGGTGGGGTCGGGATGGAGGAGGCGCCACACGAGATTCTTGGCTGAAGGAGGAACAAGGCGCCATGCAAAGTCGCTGTAATTGGGTCCTCGAGACAAGTCTGGCCTCCAAGTATCGATATCGGACGAACCAGGTGGCAGTGGGAAAGGGAATTTCTTGACAAGGAGGAAATGGGCAATCACTCCGATGCTCCAAACATCGGATTCAAATCCTGCGCGCCTATCAAAAACCTCGGGGGCAACATAGCCTGGGGATCCAGCTCTAGACTGCAATGTCTGACCCGGCATCAACACCTGAGACAACCCAAAGTCTATAAGCCGCACACTCCTAGTATCATTCTTAGCCCCCAACATAAAATTCTGCAAATTTCACACACAACAAACGTCAGTAAGTAAATACAATAAAAAGATAGTAAATACGATAAAAAAAATATACCTCCAATTTCAAATCTCGATGAATGATCTTGTTACGGTGACACACCTGGACCGCGGTTAACATTTGTTTAATTATTCTTCTCGTCTCATTCTCTGCGAAGCTGCCCCGTCTTGAATTGTAACAGCTAACCAAGTCCCCACCTTCACATAATTCCATAACAAAAAAGACATTTTTCGAATCTTCGTAAGCTCCGTGAAAATTAATTATATTTCTCTTTCTGCTCAACTTCTCCAAGATTTTTGCTTCAATCTTTACGTCTTCAATATCATCATCATCCAACTGCATACACAAACAAACAAGGTTAAATTATTGTTTCCACAGAAGAAAAAAAACATGAAAATCAATGAAATGAAATTAAAATATAATATAGCAAGCTACCTCTGATTTTTGCATTATTTTAACTGCGACAAACGGCTTTGCCGAGGAGGACATAGTACCATTCTTGTACCGTGCTTTGTAAACCTTGCCAAATGCGCCCATTCCCAGCAATTCGACGAGCTCAAACTTGGCTGTAAAGCCCTTTGAAAATCCAAATGCACAAAATCGCTCCTGCGTTTTGCACACAAAACGAAACAACATTAAAATATGCAACATGAAACATGTAATTTATTAAATGGGCTCACCTTGTTAGTTAAATATCTGCCATATCGCGCCTTTTTCGCTTTCCCAATAAAGAGACGGCCTCTTGCATTTCTCGCGACTTTGATTCGATCTTCTTTTTTAACCATTTCTTCTCTTCTTTTTCGCTCTTTCTCTTCTTCAATCGCCTTCTTTCGAATAATTTGCTTAGTTTCTGCAGCGACCTTCTTTGCCGCGATCACATTGAGAGAAGAGACCTCCATTGACTGCTCACTGCCCTCATCCTCTAGATCCATAGTTACCTCCATAGACTCCTCGCTGGCCTCATCCTCTAGGTCCATATTGACCTCCATAGACTCCTCGCTGGCCTCATCCTCTACGTCCATATTGACCTTCATAGACTCCTCGTCACTGTACTCCTCCTCACTGTACTCCTCCTTGTCCTCCTCTTCTACGTTTGTATGGACCCCCACAGACTCCTCGCTGCCCTCCTCCTCTAGATCCATATTGACCTCCATAGACACCTCGTCACTATACTCCTCGTTGTTCTGCTCTTCTAGGTTTGTATCGACCTCAAGAGACATCTCGCTTTCGAGCGAAGAGACATCACTATACTCTTCATTGTCCTCCACCTCATCAAACACAATCGAGCGAAATTCATCTTGAGTACGGGTTTCGAGAAATGACTGCCTACCAAATTCCTGCAAATGCAATCGATTTAAACAAATCAACAACAAGCAATTGAATTAAAATATCCATTTCAATAAAATAAGAAATAATAAGCTCACTCACCCAAAGAGATCGGAGAAAAGATTTTAACGCTCTATCGTGTGGGTCAATTCGAGGCGCGCATACATAACGGTGTACCAGTATGACACCATAACGAGGGACGGTCACGAGAAAAACATAGCGCATGCCAGCCACTGATTGTACCCCTTGGCCAACTCCAAGTCCTTGGAATGTGGTCTGCATAGGTTCTGGTGTGGTGTCGTTACCGATTGCACCGCCACATTGGTACATTTGCGAGCTTGACATCACGATCGCTGTGAAGCTGAATCGGTCCGAAATTGATGAAGACATTTGGGCAGCTCGATCCTCTTCAGTCTTCTTCAGCAGAATTCGTCTCGGTCCACTTTCTGAAACAACGTCATTGCTAGCTTTCGCAACTAGTTGCCTACCAACAGCCTGTTCAATAAACAAAACAAAAAATCATTTCATCATGCCATTACATAATTGATCTAAATAAAAATGATGGTTTCGAACCGATGGAATTTGATATGCCTACAATTCAACAGAGAAGATAAATTGATATAGAATGAAACAGATTAAACTCACAGAAAAGGAGACGACGACATGTCCGAGCGTCCTGTCGCATAGGTCGACTCGAGGCCCTAATCCATGACCACGAACTGAAACAACACCAATGTGTGGGAGTGGGACTGTCACAGCAAATATGTATCGTCTTCCAGCATGGTTTCGTACCACTTGGTCAGTACCAAGGCCTCGAAACATAGACTTCATCAATCCTGGTGTTGCCTCGCCATATGGAACACGAAAACTATCCATGCACGGTGCCACGAGGACAGTAAAACCAAATATGTCTGCAAACTGCAAAGATAAAAGCAAAAATTGGCAAGAAAGATAAGCAATTTGACTGTGTAGCAGTCAAACAGCATTTGTATTCCTTTTCACAAATTAGGATTTCGTGTTCAACTAATTTGTGAAAAGAATCTAATTTGCTGCATGGATTACCAAAGAAAAGCAAAAGAAGGCAAAATAAAAAAAGATGTGTTTGCAAAATAAGATCAATCAATCAAAAAAGGCACGGAGATCACCAAAAAATCGAATCAAGAAAACAAAAGGCGAAATAAATAAAAAATCAAGAAACAACAAAAATTACCTGTGGCTGGACGGAAGCAAGGCGAGAGCGAGGACGATCCACCACTAGAGAAGGAGTGAGAGATCTGCCCGGAGATCGATCCACCAGCAGATCTGCATCCCTCCTGAATAGCGGGATCCGAACCACCGCCAGTACGCCGCCGACGACCAGAAACACCAGAATCGCCGCCTCAGAGGGCTCGAGCGAACCTGAACCTGCAAGATCAAGAATAGAGAGAGTAACACCGAGTAAGATCAAGCAAGAAAAATAGCGAAACAGAAAAGTAACGATAAGAAATAAATCAGTAGTAGTAAATGAGAAAAGAAAAGCATGCTGTGGACGATCTGAAGTCCTCCCCCACGGCAATACTAAAACGAGCAAAAAAAGGAAGACTGCGAGAAGAACCGCCATCTCCGACTGCTCGAGAGCACACTGAAGTGATCACCGATCAGAACGCACGAGAGAGAGAGAGAGAGAGAGAGAGAGCGCAGTGAACAGTGAGAGCAGTGAGAGTGAGCAGAGAGAGTGAGCTTAGATCGCAAAATCAACGTCTGAACTCAAGAAGACAAAGAAAGAGTCAAAGAGGGGCGGTAGTGGTTTATATAAGGATTAATCAGCGTAAGAAACCCGCGTGATCAAGTAACGGGTCGAGTAACATAATTAATAAATCCGACCCGATTATAAATTCTATTTGCATTAAATACAAATTGGGCCAAAACTAAGTTGTGGAAGAGTTTAAATAGTTGGGCCTAATATATAAATAATATCACGAATACTCTTTACATTATAATTTCTTTTATCTTTGCATTGTTTGGGAGGGCATTCAGATAAGATCAATAAGGATACAAAAAATATAATTTATTGTTTCATGTGAAGGAAAAAATAAAAAAATGATTGAAAATGAATTTTGTTGTTTTAGATATTAATCACATCATATATTAATATTTCTTATATTATATTGTATTGTATTATAATAATATTATACGGATTTTAATATTATGTAATAAATAATATTAATATTATATTATGTAATAATTGACATTAATTTAAAGAATATTATTTATTATTGTACTATTAATTTAAAATTTTATATTATTTCATTTTATTTATATTATATATTACATATCATATAATATATTAATATCATTTCATTTTTTAATTATCATTAATTATTAGGTTTACTTAAAAATTAATTTTAATATAAAAAGTTGGAACATAAATTATTATTTATCATTAATTATTACAAATAAAGGGTGCCCAGTATACAAGCACAAGAAAGTGCATGGCTCAGATTACAGATTATTTTCTCACTTCATTTGCGAGAAATGAATGTCTATTCTTGTATAATCCTTCCAAATACCATAAATCAAAAGATCCCTAAGCAGAGGTTTGGAATATTCTTCCGAATTTATTATGCGATTTTCAAATACCATAGGCACGTGAAATAAAAAAGTTCAATCTTGTAGTACCTGTGATTCTTTATATTTGCAATTTTAAGTAAAAGATCGTGAAATAAAATTAGGTCATCGAGAAAACAAGTACATGTTTGACTTTAGCAGGTAAATGGTGTCGCCTTGAGCTAACTGTCCCTTTCCACCGGCTCGACATTGACCCATCAACCCGTTAGCACTTCAAATTGCCGAGAGATCTGCTGCCTCGCCATTTCCAGATCTTGTACGTGTCGTTAATCCGCCTCTGAGCTACAAAATAAATAATAATAATAATAATATTGTTAAATAATTCGACCGAATAACAACAATTAATTATTCAGGGCAAAAGAAAATAATAGTATTTTACTGTTTCGAGCTTGGTTTTTAACTTTTGAGGAGTGTCCGTGACAACTTCACCTGTAAATATCAAATTTCATTTAAGTATAAATAAAAGAAATGAATGTCGAAAATTAGAAACGTACGCATCTTTTAAAAACAAAATCATGAGGAATCACTGTATAAATCTCTCTGGAATTCAAATAGAAAGAAATTCGTCAGAGAATAATCATCGGTACCTATTACTAAAATGTGAAAAAGAAGAAAGAAAAAAAAAAAAAAAAACCCGCTTACTTGTTCAATTCAAGTATTGATCTATTAGCTTGATCGATCACATCGAAAAACCTCTTCAAAACTTCATATCCCTATATAAGTATAACAATCAAATTTAAAATAATTTAATTATGTAGTTTAAAAAAAAAAAAAAAACTAATATCAAATTATCAATACCTTCAATATGGTACATTTACTTAGTTTCCCTAGTGGTAACTTCTTGCATTGTCTGTACAATTTTCACAAATAAAAAATATAATTAATTAATTTACGTTTTTTTTTAATTTAATCCTTTAATAATTACAAAATTACCAATCTCCGTCATGTGTTGCTTCATCGTGCTAGAATAAAAATGAATCTCAGTTTATTTCTGTACACTAATCACATCTGGATTCTTTTGGATCCTCACAAGGCATGCAGGCTAACCCGTTTCCCATTTTTTAACTCTCAATTTCGAAATTGAAGGAAATAAGAGAGGATTTTTGTGGAAGAAATTGGGTTGCAGTGATTGAAATTTTAAGTGAAGGAACGAATTGAGATCTGCAGAAAGAACAAAGAGAGGAGAAGTAGTGGATTCAGTTCGGTTTACAAATTTGTAAATGAAGCACGATTCAATTTTGGAAGGCATGTTCTTTCTTCTTCTTTTCCTCTTTTTTTTTTTTTCTTCTTCTTCTTCTTCTTCTTCTTCTTCTTCTTCTTCTTCTTCTTCGGAGAGAGAGAGAGAGGAGACTTGTTTGGATAAATCACGCCTTCGTGACTCGTGTGGTGAAAGAGATCATGATGAAGTACCGATTAGTATGGTACTTAATCTGAATGAAAGACAGATGAATTATGCTCACCTTTTTCGGCTCGCAGCATTTCGTCGAACATGTGCAATGCTTCTCTTGTCGACAAATTATCCATTCTTAGTGACGTCTTTGCTGAATGAAATTTGTTGGCATGGGTTACGAGGCGTATCGAAAGGCAACGAGCATAATATGACTATGGCTTCAGCACTCGCTCGCTCGCAGCATTTCGTCGAACATGTGGAAGCTCAGTACTCACTCCGACCAACAGGTGGAAGCTCAGTACTCACTCGCTCGCAGCAGTTCGTCGAACAGGTGGAAGCTCAGTACTCACTCGCTCGCAGCATTTCGTCGAACAGGTGGAAGCTGTATCGTCTTCTTCTTGTTGTGGACAATATACGGCTATGGCTTCACAAATCTCAAACAAGAGGCCGAAGATGTGAGAAGAACCATCTTTTTATGTTCGTGAACAGCCTGTCGGGCCAGGCCCATAACCATTTTTATCTTGAAATAAAGGGTTATACCAGGATTTAAAAACCTCAATTTAAGTTTATCTAGAACATTATTCGTTTATGGATAGTTTAATCAATTTTCTTCGTGTTCTAATATAAAACCATCAAATTGCACATGTATAAAAGATATAGTTTTTGAATTTAATAATATCATATTTGTCCCTCTAAAACATTAAGAATCAGATTTATCCTCACAAAATTAAATTCCTATCAACTTGATGTAGTATGCGAGTTTACTATACTAAAACTTCGCGTTTTTAGAGTATTAGTTAGAATCTAATAGCAGTGTTACATGATGATTGCTGCGAGTCTCGAGTTTTCTTTCTTTCAAGGCTGGGTCCTCCATAATAGCAATGTTCTCATAGAGGGATGATGTAATCGGTCTAATTCAGAGAATCATATCAAATTGTTTTAACAATTCGATAGTACTTTTCTTTTCAAATGTTTCAATCATCAAGGACATATAGAATAAAAATATCATAAATCATTTCTTTTCTATAAATTGTCAATGAATGAAGAGTAAAGAATATGTACTAGCGCATCATAAATCAATCAATTTTTATAAAATAAAGCAACGCACGCAAAAACTCGCAAGCATCAAGAAAAGAATTTGTACATTCATTCATTCATTCAATAACACAAAACCAATATTTTTACATTCATTCATCAACACAAAAAAGAGAGAAAAAAAAAGGAAAGCAACTACATTGAATTTTACATCACAAATAAAACACCTTTCATCCACTACTAACATAATAAACCCGACAAAAATACACAGAAAAAAAGAAAGAAACAACTAATAAATCAAATGAAGTATAAAATAATTAATAGGGAAAAAGAAAGAAATAACGTAAAATGTAAGAAAAGGAGAGAAGAACCCAAAAATAAACAAGGGATAAAAAAAAATAAAAAAATAGAGAGAATAGTTAACGTACCTTTGATATGGAATTGACATTTAAGGAAAAAAATGAATATAAAAAATCAAAAGAAAAACATTACCTAGATGAATTTCAACTTACCCAGATGATGAAATTATGCAAAAAGACCCTCCAGAACCTCTAAAATATTCATGCCCTGTTGAAAAAGAAAAGGACGATATAATTAATTATGATTAATGAATGTTGAATGAATAAGATTAGTACCTTTTGACAGCAAGGCCACCAAGGATCGTGTAGCGATGATACTCGGCCTGAGCAATGGCACAGAGGCCCTTCATACATTTTGCTTGCATACCCTCCAAAGATCTGTTTTTCTTGCGGTGGTCCGCGGCAATGCCAATGGTCAGTGCCAACTTCTTAGGAACTACCACAGCCTGTATATTCAATCATAATACAAAAAATAAATAAAAGGAGAGTTTTAAAATATTTGTAAAATATAGGGGGTTTTATGAAATTATACCTTGAGTTCCTCGAGAGTGAAATGGCACAGAGACCCATGTTGCTCCACCTTCTTGGCATATCGTTCAACTCCATTCTCAGAGACGAGTTCTCCTATTCTCTTTCCTCTATCACCTGATCATCGAGATAAAATCATGGATGAGTGAAATTCGACAAGGCAAATCAAAAATGTTAGTTTCGAACACAGAGGTGAAAGAGTAGGAATATACCGATAACGTTGTGAGTCTTGGTGGCGCGGATGATGACCTCAGTGCAGGGGTGGGCAAATGGTTCGGTTTATTTGGGAACCGAACCGAATCGGTCGAATTCGGTTTAATCGGTTCGGTTTTTCGGTTTATTTGGTTCGGTTCGGTTCAAAAATTGATATTATTCGGTTTATTCGGTTCGGTTCGGTTTTGGTGTTTTCAGAACCGATTAAACCGAACCGACCGAATTAATACTATTTTTCACTTTTTCTATTATATTCATGCAAAATATTAAAATTAAATATTGTAAAATTAGAAATAAAGTAAGTATATTTTATATGATTTGTTTTTATATTTTTTTTTCTAAATAACATTTGAATTTTAACATTATAAAACTTCTAATTCGGTTCAACCGAATAAACCGAATAAGAAATTCGGTTTATTCGGTTCGGTTTTAAATCGGTTCAAATTTTATTCGGTTCGGTTCGGTTTAAATCTAGTTCGGTTCGGTTTAATTCGGTTTGCGCTTATTCGGTTCGGTTCGGTTCGGTTCAACCGAATGCCCACCCCTACCTCAGTGTGCATGGCACTAACCCTTAACTCCGCACCGGAGTATCCATCTTTTGTGACTACCTCATTGGGCTCCGCGAAGAGAACTCCTAAAACTGAAAATTTCAAATAAACCCTTTCATATGTAAGCAACAAAGACTTTATACAACTTGAAAAGGCCAAATTTCATATGCAAGGAAAAAAAAAAAAGGAAAAAATTATGCAAGAAACACATTACCTGGATAGTGAAGTTATGCATGAAGACCCGGCTCGACATGGAAAAAGAAGAAAAAGACAATATTATTAACAAGTTGAATAATATAATAATAGAGAGAGAGGGAGAGGGAGAGGGAGAGGGAGAGGGAGAGAGAGAGAGAGAGAGAGAGAGAGAGAGAGAGAGAGAGTACCTTTAATGCGGAATTAGCACGTGAGCAAGCAAAAAAAAAAGGAAAAATATATGCAAGGAAAACATTACCTGGATGAACTTACCTGGATGGTGAAACTGAGCCGGGTCAACGACACGTGAAATATTCATGGCCTGTTGAAAAAGAAAAAAAAGATGAAATTAAAAACAAATTAAATAATAGAATAATATATATATATAGAGAGAGAGAGAGACTCACGCAAAGCCTGTGAGAGTGTGATACGTCGGGTGGGGTCGGGATGGAGGAGGCGCCACACGAGATTCTTGGCTGAAGGAGGAACAAGGCGCCATGCAAAGTCGCTGTAATTGGGTCCTCGAGACAAGTCTGGCCTCCAAGTATCGATATCGGACGAACCAGGTGGCAGTGGGAAAGGGAATTTCTTGACAAGGAGGAAATGGGCAATCACTCCGATGCTCCAAACATCGGATTCAAATCCTGCGCGCCTATCAAAAACCTCGGGGGCAACATAGCCTGGGGATCCAGCTCTAGACTGCAATGTCTGACCCGGCATCAACACCTGAGACAACCCAAAGTCTATAAGCCGCACACTCCTAGTATCATTCTTAGCCCCCAACATAAAATTCTGCAAATTTCACACACAACAAACGTCAGTAAGTAAATACAATAAAAAGATAGTAAATACGATAAAAAAAATATACCTCCAATTTCAAATCTCGATGAATGATCTTGTTACGGTGACACACCTGGACCGCGGTTAACATTTGTTTAATTATTCTTCTCGTCTCATTCTCTGCGAAGCTGCCCCGTCTTGAATTGTAACAGCTAACCAAGTCCCCACCTTCACATAATTCCATAACAAAAAAGACATTTTTCGAATCTTCGTAAGCTCCGTGAAAATTAATTATATTTCTCTTTCTGCTCAACTTCTCCAAGATTTTTGCTTCAATCTTTACGTCTTCAATATCATCATCATCCAACTGCATACACAAACAAACAAGGTTAAATTATTGTTTCCACAGAAGAAAAAAAACATGAAAATCAATGAAATGAAATTAAAATATAATATAGCAAGCTACCTCTGATTTTTGCATTATTTTAACTGCGACAAACGGCTTTGCCGAGGAGGACATAGTACCATTCTTGTACCGTGCTTTGTAAACCTTGCCAAATGCGCCCATTCCCAGCAATTCGACGAGCTCAAACTTGGCTGTAAAGCCCTTTGAAAATCCAAATGCACAAAATCGCTCCTGCGTTTTGCACACAAAACGAAACAACATTAAAATATGCAACATGAAACATGTAATTTATTAAATGGGCTCACCTTGTTAGTTAAATATCTGCCATATCGCGCCTTTTTCGCTTTCCCAATAAAGAGACGGCCTCTTGCATTTCTCGCGACTTTGATTCGATCTTCTTTTTTAACCATTTCTTCTCTTCTTTTTCGCTCTTTCTCTTCTTCAATCGCCTTCTTTCGAATAATTTGCTTAGTTTCTGCAGCGACCTTCTTTGCCGCGATCACATTGAGAGAAGAGACCTCCATTGACTGCTCACTGCCCTCATCCTCTAGATCCATAGTTACCTCCATAGACTCCTCGCTGGCCTCATCCTCTAGGTCCATATTGACCTCCATAGACTCCTCGCTGGCCTCATCCTCTACGTCCATATTGACCTTCATAGACTCCTCGTCACTGTACTCCTCCTTGTCCTCCTCTTCTACGTTTGTATGGACCCCCACAGACTCCTCGCTGCCCTCCTCCTCTAGATCCATATTGACCTCCATAGACACCTCGTCACTATACTCCTCGTTGTTCTGCTCTTCTAGGTTTGTATCGACCTCAAGAGACATCTCGCTTTCGAGCGAAGAGACATCACTATACTCTTCATTGTCCTCCACCTCATCAAACACAATCGAGCGAAATTCATCTTGAGTACGGGTTTCGAGAAATGACTGCCTACCAAATTCCTGCAAATGCAATCGATTTAAACAAATCAACAACAAGCAATTGAATTAAAATATCCATTTCAATAAAATAAGAAATAATAAGCTCACTCACCCAAAGAGATCGGAGAAAAGATTTTAACGCTCTATCGTGTGGGTCAATTCGAGGCGCGCATACATAACGGTGTACCAGTATGACACCATAACGAGGGACGGTCACGAGAAAAACATAGCGCATGCCAGCCACTGATTGTACCCCTTGGCCAACTCCAAGTCCTTGGAATGTGGTCTGCATAGGTTCTGGTGTGGTGTCGTTACCGATTGCACCGCCACATTGGTACATTTGCGAGCTTGACATCACGATCGCTGTGAAGCTGAATCGGTCCGAAATTGATGAAGACATTTGGGCAGCTCGATCCTCTTCAGTCTTCTTCAGCAGAATTCGTCTCGGTCCACTTTCTGAAACAACGTCATTGCTAGCTTTCGCAACTAGTTGCCTACCAACAGCCTGTTCAATAAACAAAACAAAAAATCATTTCATCATGCCATTACATAATTGATCTAAATAAAAATGATGGTTTCGAACCGATGGAATTTGATATGCCTACAATTCAACAGAGAAGATAAATTGATATAGAATGAAACAGATTAAACTCACAGAAAAGGAGACGACGACATGTCCGAGCGTCCTGTCGCATAGGTCGACTCGAGGCCCTAATCCATGACCACGAACTGAAACAACACCAATGTGTGGGAGTGGGACTGTCACAGCAAATATGTATCGTCTTCCAGCATGGTTTCGTACCACTTGGTCAGTACCAAGGCCTCGAAACATAGACTTCATCAATCCTGGTGTTGCCTCGCCATATGGAACACGAAAACTATCCATGCACGGTGCCACGAGGACAGTAAAACCAAATATGTCTGCAAACTGCAAAGATAAAAGCAAAAATTGGCAAGAAAGATGAGCAATTTGACTGTGTAGCAGTCAAACAGCATTTGTATTCCTTTTCACAAATTAGGATTTCGTGTTCAACTAATTTGTGAAAAGAATCTAATTTGCTGCATGGATTACCAAAGAAAAGCAAAAGAAGGCAAAATAAAAAAAGATGTGTTTGCAAAATAAGATCAATCAATCAAAAAAGGCACGGAGATCACCAAAAAATCGAATCAAGAAAACAAAAGGCGAAATAAATAAAAAATCAAGAAACAACAAAAATTACCTGTGGCTGGACGGAAGCAAGGCGAGAGCGAGGACGATCCACCACTAGAGAAGGAGTGAGAGATCTGCCCGGAGATCGATCCACCAGCAGATCTGCATCCCTCCTGAATAGCGGGATCCGAACCACCGCCAGTACGCCGCCGACGACCAGAAACACCAGAATCGCCGCCTCAGAGGGCTCGAGCGAACCTGAACCTGCAAGATCAAGAATAGAGAGAGTAACACCGAGTAAGATCAAGCAAGAAAAATAGCGAAACAGAAAAGTAACGATAAGAAATAAATCAGTAGTAGTAAATGAGAAAAGAAAAGCATGCTGTGGACGATCTGAAGTCCTCCCCCACGGCAATACTAAAACGAGCAAAAAAAGGAAGACTGCGAGAAGAACCGCCATCTCCGACTGCTCGAGAGCACACTGAAGTGATCACCGATCAGAACGCACGAGAGAGAGAGAGAGAGAGAGAGAGCGCAGTGAACAGTGAGAGCAGTGAGAGTGAGCAGAGAGAGTGAGCTTAGATCGCAAAATCAACGTCTGAACTCAAGAAGACAAAGAAAGAGTCAAAGAGGGGCGGTAGTGGTTTATATAAGGATTAATCAGCGTAAGAAACCCGCGTGATCAAGTAACGGGTCGAGTAACATAATTAATAAATCCGACCCGATTATAAATTCTATTTGCATTAAATACAAATTGGGCCAAAACTAAGTTGTGGAAGAGTTTAAATAGTTGGGCCTAATATATAAATAATATCACGAATACTCTTTACATTATAATTTCTTTTATCTTTGCATTGTTTGGGAGGGCATTCAGATAAGATCAATAAGGATACAAAAAATATAATTTATTGTTTCATGTGAAGGAAAAAATAAAAAAATGATTGAAAATGAATTTTGTTGTTTTAGATATTAATCACATCATATATTAATATTTCTTATATTATATTGTATTGTATTATAATAATATTATACGGATTTTAATATTATGTAATAAATAATATTAATATTATATTATGTAATAATTGACATTAATTTAAAGAATATTATTTATTATTGTACTATTAATTTAAAATTTTATATTATTTCATTTTATTTATATTATATATTACATATCATATAATATATTAATATCATTTCATTTTTTAATTATCATTAATTATTAGGTTTACTTAAAAATTAATTTTAATATAAAAAGTTGGAACATAAATTATTATTTATCATTAATTATTACAAATAAAGGGTGCCCAGTATACAAGCACAAGAAAGTGCATGGCTCAGATTACAGATTATTTTCTCACTTCATTTGCGAGAAATGAATGTCTATTCTTGTATAATCCTTCCAAATACCATAAATCAAAAGATCCCTAAGCAGAGGTTTGGAATATTCTTCCGAATTTATTATGCGATTTTCAAATACCATAGGCACGTGAAATAAAAAAGTTCAATCTTGTAGTACCTGTGATTCTTTATATTTGCAATTTTAAGTAAAAGATCGTGAAATAAAATTAGGTCATCGAGAAAACAAGTACATGTTTGACTTTAGCAGGTAAATGGTGTCGCCTTGAGCTAACTGTCCCTTTCCACCGGCTCGACATTGACCCATCAACCCGTTAGCACTTCAAATTGCCGAGAGATCTGCTGCCTCGCCATTTCCAGATCTTGTACGTGTCGTTAATCCGCCTCTGAGCTACAAAATAAATAATAATAATAATAATATTGTTAAATAATTCGACCGAATAACAACAATTAATTATTCAGGGCAAAAGAAAATAATAGTATTTTACTGTTTCGAGCTTGGTTTTTAACTTTTGAGGAGTGTCCGTGACAACTTCACCTGTAAATATCAAATTTCATTTAAGTATAAATAAAAGAAATGAATGTCGAAAATTAGAAACGTACGCATCTTTTAAAAACAAAATCATGAGGAATCACTGTATAAATCTCTCTGGAATTCAAATAGAAAGAAATTCGTCAGAGAATAATCATCGGTACCTATTACTAAAATGTGAAAAAGAAGAAAGAAAAAAAAAAAAAAAAACCCGCTTACTTGTTCAATTCAAGTATTGATCTATTAGCTTGATCGATCACATCGAAAAACCTCTTCAAAACTTCATATCCCTATATAAGTATAACAATCAAATTTAAAATAATTTAATTATGTAGTTTAAAAAAAAAAAAAAAACTAATATCAAATTATCAATACCTTCAATATGGTACATTTACTTAGTTTCCCTAGTGGTAACTTCTTGCATTGTCTGTACAATTTTCACAAATAAAAAATATAATTAATTAATTTACGTTTTTTTTTAATTTAATCCTTTAATAATTACAAAATTACCAATCTCCGTCATGTGTTGCTTCATCGTGCTAGAATAAAAATGAATCTCAGTTTATTTCTGTACACTAATCACATCTGGATTCTTTTGGATCCTCACAAGGCATGCAGGCTAACCCGTTTCCCATTTTTTAACTCTCAATTTCGAAATTGAAGGAAATAAGAGAGGATTTTTGTGGAAGAAATTGGGTTGCAGTGATTGAAATTTTAAGTGAAGGAACGAATTGAGATCTGCAGAAAGAACAAAGAGAGGAGAAGTAGTGGATTCAGTTCGGTTTACAAATTTGTAAATGAAGCACGATTCAATTTTGGAAGGCATGTTCTTTCTTCTTCTTTTCCTCTTTTTTTTTTTTTCTTCTTCTTCTTCTTCTTCTTCTTCTTCTTCTGAGAGAGAGAGAGAGAGAGGAGACTTGTTTGGATAAATCACGCCTTCGTGACTCGTGTGGTGAAAGAGATCATGATGAAGTACCGATTAGTATGGTACTTAATCTGAATGAAAGACAGATGAATTATGCTCACCTTTTTCGGCTCGCAGCATTTCGTCGAACATGTGCAATGCTTCTCTTGTCGACAAATTATCCATTCTTAGTGACGTCTTTGCTGAATGAAATTTGTTGGCATGGGTTACGAGGCGTATCGAAAGGCAACGAGCATAATATGACTATGGCTTCAGCACTCGCTCGCTCGCTCGCAGCAGTTCGTCGAACATGTGGAAGCTCAGTACTCACTCCGACCAACAGGTGGAAGCTCAGTACTCACTCGCTCGCAGCAGTTCGTCGAACAGGTGGAAGCTCAGTACTCACTCGCTCGCAGCATTTCGTCGAACAGGTGGAAGCTGTATCGTCTTCTTCTTGTTGTGGACAATATACGGCTATGGCTTCACAAATCTCAAACAAGAGGCCGAAGATGTGAGAAGAACCATCTTTTTATGTTCGTGAACAGCCTGTCGGGCCAGGCCCATAACCATTTTTATCTTGAAATAAAGGGTTATACCAGGATTTAAAAACCTCAATTTAAGTTTATCTAGAACATTATTCGTTTATGGATAGTTTAATCAATTTTCTTCGTGTTCTAATATAAAACCATCAAATTGCACATGTATAAAAGATATAGTTTTTGAATTTAATAATATCATATTTGTCCCTCTAAAACATTAAGAATCAGATTTATCCTCACAAAATTAAATTCCTATCAACTTGATGTAGTATGCGAGTTTACTATACTAAAACTTCGCGTTTTTAGAGTATTAGTTAGAATCTAATAGCAGTGTTACATGATGATTGCTGCGAGTCTCGAGTTTTCTTTCTTTCAAGGCTGGGTCCTCCATAATAGCAATGTTCTCATAGAGGGATGATGTAATCGGTCTAATTCAGAGAATCATATCAAATTGTTTTAACAATTCGATAGTACTTTTCTTTTCAAATGTTTCAATCATCAAGGACATATAGAATAAAAATATCATAAATCATTTCTTTTCTATAAATTGTCAATGAATGAAGAGTAAAGAATATGTACTAGCGCATCATAAATCAATCAATTTTTATAAAATAAAGCAACGCACGCAAAAACTCGCAAGCATCAAGAAAAGAATTTGTACATTCATTCATTCATTCAATAACACAAAACCAATATTTTTACATTCATTCATCAACACAAAAAAGAGAGAAAAAAAAAGGAAAGCAACTACATTGAATTTTACATCACAAATAAAACACCTTTCATCCACTACTAACATAATAAACCCGACAAAAATACACAGAAAAAAAGAAAGAAACAACTAATAAATCAAATGAAGTATAAAATAATTAATAGGGAAAAAGAAAGAAATAACGTAAAATGTAAGAAAAGGAGAGAAGAACCCAAAAATAAACAAGGGATAAAAAAAAATAAAAAAATAGAGAGAATAGTTAACGTACCTTTGATATGGAATTGACATTTAAGGAAAAAAATGAATATAAAAAATCAAAAGAAAAACATTACCTAGATGAATTTCAACTTACCCAGATGATGAAATTATGCAAAAAGACCCTCCAGAACCTCTAAAATATTCATGCCCTGTTGAAAAAGAAAAGGACGATATAATTAATTATGATTAATGAATGTTGAATGAATAAGATTAGTACCTTTTGACAGCAAGGCCACCAAGGATCGTGTAGCGATGATACTCGGCCTGAGCAATGGCACAGAGGCCCTTCATACATTTTGCTTGCATACCCTCCAAAGATCTGTTTTTCTTGCGATGGTCCGCGGCAATGCCAATGGTCAGTGCCAACTTCTTAGGAACTACCACAGCCTGTATATTCAATCATAATACAAAAAATAAATAAAAGGAGAGTTTTAAAATATTTGTAAAATATAGGGGGTTTTATGAAATTATACCTTGAGTTCCTCGAGAGTGAAATGGCACAGAGACCCATGTTGCTCCACCTTCTTGGCATATCGTTCAACTCCATTCTCAGAGACGAGTTCTCCTATTCTCTTTCCTCTATCACCTGATCATCGAGATAAAATCATGGATGAGTGAAATTCGACAAGGCAAATCAAAAATGTTAGTTTCGAACACAGAGGTGAAAGAGTAGGAATATACCGATAACGTTGTGAGTCTTGGTGGCGCGGATGATGACCTCAGTGTGCATGGCACTAACCCTTAACTCCGCACCGGAGTATCCATCTTTTGTGACTACCTCATTGGGCTCCGCGAAGAGAACTCCTAAAACTGAAAATTTCAAATAAACCCTTTCATATGTAAGCAACAAAGACTTTATACAACTTGAAAAGGCCAAATTTCATATGCAAGGAAAAAAAAAAAAGGAAAAAATTATGCAAGAAACACATTACCTGGATAGTGAAGTTATGCATGAAGACCCGGCTCGACATGGAAAAAGAAGAAAAAGACAATATTATTAACAAGTTGAATAATATAATAATAGAGAGAGAGGGAGAGGGAGAGGAGAGAGAGAGAGAGAGAGAGAGAGAGAGAGAGAGAGAGAGAGAGAGAGTACCTTTAATGCGGAATTAGCACGTGAGCAAGCAAAAAAAAAAGGAAAAATATATGCAAGGAAAACATTACCTGGATGAACTTACCTGGATGGTGAAACTGAGCCGGGTCAACGACACGTGAAATATTCATGGCCTGTTGAAAAAGAAAAAAAAGATGAAATTAAAAACAAATTAAATAATAGAATAATATATATATAGAGAGAGAGAGAGAGACTCACGCAAAGCCTGTGAGAGTGTGATACGTCGGGTGGGGTCGGGATGGAGGAGGCGCCACACGAGATTCTTGGCTGAAGGAGGAACAAGGCGCCATGCAAAGTCGCTGTAATTGGGTCCTCGAGACAAGTCTGGCCTCCAAGTATCGATATCGGACGAACCAGGTGGCAGTGGGAAAGGGAATTTCTTGACAAGGAGGAAATGGGCAATCACTCCGATGCTCCAAACATCGGATTCAAATCCTGCGCGCCTATCAAAAACCTCGGGGGCAACATAGCCTGGGGATCCAGCTCTAGACTGCAATGTCTGACCCGGCATCAACACCTGAGACAACCCAAAGTCTATAAGCCGCACACTCCTAGTATCATTCTTAGCCCCCAACATAAAATTCTGCAAAATTCACACACAACAAACGTCAGTAAGTAAATACAATAAAAAGATAGTAAATACGATAAAAAAAATATACCTCCAATTTCAAATCTCGATGAATGATCTTGTTACGGTGACACACCTGGACCGCGGTTAACATTTGTTTAATTATTCTTCTCGTCTCATTCTCTGCGAAGCTGCCCCGTCTTGAATTGTAACAGCTAACCAAGTCCCCACCTTCACATAATTCCATAACAAAAAAGACCTTTTTCGAATCTTCGTAAGCTCCGTGAAAATTAATTATATTTCTCTTTCTGCTCAACTTCTCCAAGATTTTTGCTTCAATCTTTACGTCTTCAATATCATCATCATCCAACTGCATACACAAACAAACAAGGTTAAATTATTGTTTCCACAGAAGAAAAAAAACATGAAAATCAATGAAATGAAATTAAAATATAATATAGCAAGCTACCTCTGATTTTTGCATTATTTTAACTGCGACAAACGGCTTTGCCGAGGAGGACATAGTACCATTCTTGTACCGTGCTTTGTAAACCTTGCCAAATGCGCCCATTCCCAGCAATTCGACGAGCTCAAACTTGGCTGTAAAGCCCTTTGAAAATCCAAATGCACAAAATCGCTCCTGCGTTTTGCACACAAAACGAAACAACATTAAAATATGCAACATGAAACATGTAATTTATTAAATGGGCTCACCTTGTTAGTTAAATATCTGCCATATCGCGCCTTTTTCGCTTTCCCAATAAAGAGACGGCCTCTTGCATTTCTCGCGACTTTGATTCGATCTTCTTTTTTAACCATTTCTTCTCTTCTTTTTCGCTCTTTCTCTTCTTCAATCGCCTTCTTTCGAATAATTTGCTTAGTTTCTGCAGCGACCTTCTTTGCCGCGATCACATTGAGAGAAGAGACCTCCATTGACTGCTCACTGCCCTCATCCTCTAGATCCATAGTTACCTCCATAGACTCCTCGCTGGCCTCATCCTCTAGGTCCATATTGACCTCCATAGACTCCTCGCTGGCCTCATCCTCTACGTCCATATTGACCTTCATAGACTCCTCGTCACTGTACTCCTCCTCACTGTACTCCTCCTTGTCCTCCTCTTCTACGTTTGTATGGACCCCCACAGACTCCTCGCTGCCCTCCTCCTCTAGATCCATATTGACCTCCATAGACACCTCGTCACTATACTCCTCGTTGTTCTGCTCTTCTAGGTTTGTATCGACCTCAAGAGACATCTCGCTTTCGAGCGAAGAGACATCACTATACTCTTCATTGTCCTCCACCTCATCAAACACAATCGAGCGAAATTCATCTTGAGTACGGGTTTCGAGAAATGACTGCCTACCAAATTCCTGCAAATGCAATCGATTTAAACAAATCAACAACAAGCAATTGAATTAAAATATCCATTTCAATAAAATAAGAAATAATAAGCTCACTCACCCAAAGAGATCGGAGAAAAGATTTTAACGCTCTATCGTGTGGGTCAATTCGAGGCGCGCATACATAACGGTGTACCAGTATGACACCATAACGAGGGACGGTCACGAGAAAAACATAGCGCATGCCAGCCACTGATTGTACCCCTTGGCCAACTCCAAGTCCTTGGAATGTGGTCTGCATAAGTTCTGGTGTGGTGTCGTTACCGATTGCACCGCCACATTGGTACATTTGCGAGCTTGACATCACGATCGCTGTGAAGCTGAATCGGTCCGAAATTGATGAAGACATTTGGGCAGCTCGATCCTCTTCAGTCTTCTTCAGCAGAATTCGTCTCGGTCCACTTTCTGAAACAACGTCATTGCTAGCTTTCGCAACTAGTTGCCTACCAACAGCCTGTTCAATAAACAAAACAAAAAATCATTTCATCATGCCATTACATAATTGATCTAAATAAAAATGATGGTTTCGAACCGATGGAATTTGATATGCCTACAATTCAACAGAGAAGATAAATTGATATAGAATGAAACAGATTAAACTCACAGAAAAGGAGACGACAACATGTCCGAGCGTCCTGTCGCATAGGTCGACTCGAGGCCCTAATCCATGACCACGAACTGAAACAACACCAATGTGTGGGAGTGGGACTGTCACAGCAAATATGTATCGTCTTCCAGCATGGTTTCGTACCACTTGGTCAGTACCAAGGCCTCGAAACATAGACTTCATCAATCCTGGTGTTGCCTCGCCATATGGAACACGAAAACTATCCATGCACGGTGCCACGAGGACAGTAAAACCAAATATGTCTGCAAACTGCAAAGATAAAAGCAAAAATTGGCAAGAAAGATGAGCAATTTGACTGTGTAGCAGTCAAACAGCATTTGTATTCCTTTTCACAAATTAGGATTTCGTGTTCAACTAATTTGTGAAAAGAATCTAATTTGCTGCATGGATTACCAAAGAAAAGCAAAAGAAGGCAAAATAAAAAAAGATGTGTTTGCAAAATAAGATCAATCAATCAAAAAAGGCACGGAGATCACCAAAAAATCGAATCAAGAAAACAAAAGGCGAAATAAATAAAAAATCAAGAAACAACAAAAATTACCTGTGGCTGGACGGAAGCAAGGCGAGAGCGAGGACGATCCACCACTAGAGAAGGAGTGAGAGATCTGCCCGGAGATCGATCCACCAGCAGATCTGCATCCCTCCTGAATAGCGGGATCCGAACCACCGCCAGTACGCCGCCGACGACCAGAAACACCAGAATCGCCGCCTCAGAGGGCTCGAGCGAACCTGAACCTGCAAGATCAAGAATAGAGAGAGTAACACCGAGTAAGATCAAGCAAGAAAAATAGCGAAACAGAAAAGTAACGATAAGAAATAAATCAGTAGTAGTAAATGAGAAAAGAAAAGCATGCTGTGGACGATCTGAAGTCCTCCCCCACGGCAATACTAAAACGAGCAAAAAAAGGAAGACTGCGAGAAGAACCGCCATCTCCGACTGCTCGAGAGCACACTGAAGTGATCACCGATCAGAACGCACGAGAGAGAGAGAGAGAGAGAGAGAGAGAGAGAGAGAGAGAGAGAGAGAGAGAGAGAGAGAGAGAGAGAGAGCAGTGAACAGTGAGAGCAGTGAGAGTGAGCAGAGAGAGTGAGCTTAGATCGCAAAATCAACGTCTGAACTCAAGAAGACAAAGAAAGAGTCAAAGAGGGGCGGTAGTGGTTTATATAAGGATTAATCAGCGTAAGAAACCCGCGTGATCAAGTAACGGGTCGAGTAACATAATTAATAAATCCGACCCGATTATAAATTCTATTTGCATTAAATACAAATTGGGCCAAAACTAAGTTGTGGAAGAGTTTAAATAGTTGGGCCTAATATATAAATAATATCACGAATACTCTTTACATTATAATTTCTTTTATCTTTGCATTGTTTGGGAGGGCATTCAGATAAGATCAATAAGGATACAAAAAATATAATTTATTGTTTCATGTGAAGGAAAAAATAAAAAAATGATTGAAAATGAATTTTGTTGTTTTAGATATTAATCACATCATATATTAATATTTCTTATATTGTATTGTATTGTATTATAATAATATTATACGGATTTTAATATTATGTAATAAATAATATTAATATTATATTATGTAATAATTGACATTAATTTAAAGAATATTATTTATTATTGTACTATTAATTTAAAATTTTATATTATTTCATTTTATTTATATTATATATTACATATCATATAATATATTAATATCATTTCATTTTTTAATTATCATTAATTATTAGGTTTACTTAAAAATTAATTTTAATATAAAAAGTTGGAACATAAATTATTATTTATCATTAATTATTACAAATAAAGGGTGCCCAGTATACAAGCACAAGAAAGTGCATGGCTCAGATTACAGATTATTTTCTCACTTCATTTGCGAGAAATGAATGTCTATTCTTGTATAATCCTTCCAAATACCATAAATCAAAAGATCCCTAAGCAGAGGTTTGGAATATTCTTCCGAATTTATTATGCGATTTTCAAATACCATAGGCACGTGAAATAAAAAAGTTCAATCTTGTAGTACCTGTGATTCTTTATATTTGCAATTTTAAGTAAAAGATCGTGAAATAAAATTAGGTCATCGAGAAAACAAGTACATGTTTGACTTTAGCAGGTAAATGGTGTCGCCTTGAGCTAACTGTCCCTTTCCACCGGCTCGACATTGACCCATCAACCCGTTAGCACTTCAAATTGCCGAGAGATCTGCTGCCTCGCCATTTCCAGATCTTGTACGTGTCGTTAATCCGCCTCTGAGCTACAAAATAAATAATAATAATAATAATATTGTTAAATAATTCGACCGAATAACAACAATTAATTATTCAGGGCAAAAGAAAATAATAGTATTTTACTGTTTCGAGCTTGGTTTTTAACTTTTGAGGAGTGTCCGTGACAACTTCACCTGTAAATATCAAATTTCATTTAAGTATAAATAAAAGAAATGAATGTCGAAAATTAGAAACGTACGCATCTTTTAAAAACAAAATCATGAGGAATCACTGTATAAATCTCTCTGGAATTCAAATAGAAAGAAATTCGTCAGAGAATAATCATCGGTACCTATTACTAAAATGTGAAAAAGAAGAAAGAAAAAAAAAAAAAAAAACCCGCTTACTTGTTCAATTCAAGTATTGATCTATTAGCTTGATCGATCACATCGAAAAACCTCTTCAAAACTTCATATCCCTATATAAGTATAACAATCAAATTTAAAATAATTTAATTATGTAGTTTAAAAAAAAAAAAAAAACTAATATCAAATTATCAATACCTTCAATATGGTACATTTACTTAGTTTCCCTAGTGGTAACTTCTTGCATTGTCTGTACAATTTTCACAAATAAAAAATATAATTAATTAATTTACGTTTTTTTTTAATTTAATCCTTTAATAATTACAAAATTACCAATCTCCGTCATGTGTTGCTTCATCGTGCTAGAATAAAAATGAATCTCAGTTTATTTCTGTACACTAATCACATCTGGATTCTTTTGGATCCTCACAAGGCATGCAGGCTAACCCGTTTCCCATTTTTTAACTCTCAATTTCGAAATTGAAGGAAATAAGAGAGGATTTTTGTGGAAGAAATTGGGTTGCAGTGATTGAAATTTTAAGTGAAGGAACGAATTGAGATCTGCAGAAAGAACAAAGAGAGGAGAAGTAGTGGATTCAGTTCGGTTTACAAATTTGTAAATGAAGCACGATTCAATTTTGGAAGGCATGTTCTTTCTTCTTCTTTTCCTCTTTTTTTTTTTTTCTTCTTCTTCTTCTTCTTCTTCTTCTTCTTCTGAGAGAGAGAGAGAGAGAGGAGACTTGTTTGGATAAATCACGCCTTCGTGACTCGTGTGGTGAAAGAGATCATGATGAAGTACCGATTAGTATGGTACTTAATCTGAATGAAAGACAGATGAATTATGCTCACCTTTTTCGGCTCGCAGCATTTCGTCGAACATGTGCAATGCTTCTCTTGTCGACAAATTATCCATTCTTAGTGACGTCTTTGCTGAATGAAATTTGTTGGCATGGGTTACGAGGCGTATCGAAAGGCAACGAGCATAATATGACTATGGCTTCAGCACTCGCTCGCTCGCTCGCAGCAGTTCGTCGAACATGTGGAAGCTCAGTACTCACTCCGACCAACAGGTGGAAGCTCAGTACTCACTCGCTCGCAGCAGTTCGTCGAACAGGTGGAAGCTCAGTACTCACTCGCTCGCAGCATTTCGTCGAACAGGTGGAAGCTGTATCGTCTTCTTCTTGTTGTGGACAATATACGGCTATGGCTTCACAAATCTCAAACAAGAGGCCGAAGATGTGAGAAGAACCATCTTTTTATGTTCGTGAACAGCCTGTCGGGCCAGGCCCATAACCATTTTTATCTTGAAATAAAGGGTTATACCAGGATTTAAAAACCTCAATTTAAGTTTATCTAGAACATTATTCGTTTATGGATAGTTTAATCAATTTTCTTCGTGTTCTAATATAAAACCATCAAATTGCACATGTATAAAAGATATAGTTTTTGAATTTAATAATATCATATTTGTCCCTCTAAAACATTAAGAATCAGATTTATCCTCACAAAATTAAATTCCTATCAACTTGATGTAGTATGCGAGTTTACTATACTAAAACTTCGCGTTTTTAGAGTATTAGTTAGAATCTAATAGCAGTGTTACATGATGATTGCTGCGAGTCTCGAGTTTTCTTTCTTTCAAGGCTGGGTCCTCCATAATAGCAATGTTCTCATAGAGGGATGATGTAATCGGTCTAATTCAGAGAATCATATCAAATTGTTTTAACAATTCGATAGTACTTTTCTTTTCAAATGTTTCAATCATCAAGGACATATAGAATAAAAATATCATAAATCATTTCTTTTCTATAAATTGTCAATGAATGAAGAGTAAAGAATATGTACTAGCGCATCATAAATCAATCAATTTTTATAAAATAAAGCAACGCACGCAAAAACTCGCAAGCATCAAGAAAAGAATTTGTACATTCATTCATTCATTCAATAACACAAAACCAATATTTTTACATTCATTCATCAACACAAAAAAGAGAGAAAAAAAAAGGAAAGCAACTACATTGAATTTTACATCACAAATAAAACACCTTTCATCCACTACTAACATAATAAACCCGACAAAAATACACAGAAAAAAAGAAAGAAACAACTAATAAATCAAATGAAGTATAAAATAATTAATAGGGAAAAAGAAAGAAATAACGTAAAATGTAAGAAAAGGAGAGAAGAACCCAAAAATAAACAAGGGATAAAAAAAAATAAAAAAATAGAGAGAATAGTTAACGTACCTTTGATATGGAATTGACATTTAAGGAAAAAAATGAATATAAAAAATCAAAAGAAAAACATTACCTAGATGAATTTCAACTTACCCAGATGATGAAATTATGCAAAAAGACCCTCCAGAACCTCTAAAATATTCATGCCCTGTTGAAAAAGAAAAGGACGATATAATTAATTATGATTAATGAATGTTGAATGAATAAGATTAGTACCTTTTGACAGCAAGGCCACCAAGGATCGTGTAGCGATGATACTCGGCCTGAGCAATGGCACAGAGGCCCTTCATACATTTTGCTTGCATACCCTCCAAAGATCTGTTTTTCTTGCGATGGTCCGCGGCAATGCCAATGGTCAGTGCCAACTTCTTAGGAACTACCACAGCCTGTATATTCAATCATAATACAAAAAATAAATAAAAGGAGAGTTTTAAAATATTTGTAAAATATAGGGGGTTTTATGAAATTATACCTTGAGTTCCTCGAGAGTGAAATGGCACAGAGACCCATGTTGCTCCACCTTCTTGGCATATCGTTCAACTCCATTCTCAGAGACGAGTTCTCCTATTCTCTTTCCTCTATCACCTGATCATCGAGATAAAATCATGGATGAGTGAAATTCGACAAGGCAAATCAAAAATGTTAGTTTCGAACACAGAGGTGAAAGAGTAGGAATATACCGATAACGTTGTGAGTCTTGGTGGCGCGGATGATGACCTCAGTGTGCATGGCACTAACCCTTAACTCCGCACCGGAGTATCCATCTTTTGTGACTACCTCATTGGGCTCCGCGAAGAGAACTCCTAAAACTGAAAATTTCAAATAAACCCTTTCATATGTAAGCAACAAAGACTTTATACAACTTGAAAAGGCCAAATTTCATATGCAAGGAAAAAAAAAAAAGGAAAAAATTATGCAAGAAACACATTACCTGGATAGTGAAGTTATGCATGAAGACCCGGCTCGACATGGAAAAAGAAGAAAAAGACAATATTATTAACAAGTTGAATAATATAATAATAGAGAGAGAGGGAGAGGGAGAGGGAGAGAGAGAGAGAGAGAGAGAGAGAGAGAGAGAGAGAGAGAGAGAGAGAGAGAGAGAGAGAGAGAGAGAGTACCTTTAATGCGGAATTAGCACGTGAGCAAGCAAAAAAAAAAGGAAAAATATATGCAAGGAAAACATTACCTGGATGAACTTACCTGGATGGTGAAACTGAGCCGGGTCAACGACACGTGAAATATTCATGGCCTGTTGAAAAAGAAAAAAAAGATGAAATTAAAAACAAATTAAATAATAGAATAATATATATATATAGGGAGAGAGAGAGAGAGAGACTCACGCAAAGCCTGTGAGAGTGTGATACGTCGGGTGGGGTCGGGATGGAGGAGGCGCCACACGAGATTCTTGGCTGAAGGAGGAACAAGGCGCCATGCAAAGTCGCTGTAATTGGGTCCTCGAGACAAGTCTGGCCTCCAAGTATCGATATCGGACGAACCAGGTGGCAGTGGGAAAGGGAATTTCTTGACAAGGAGGAAATGGGCAATCACTCCGATGCTCCAAACATCGGATTCAAATCCTGCGCGCCTATCAAAAACCTCGGGGGCAACATAGCCTGGGGATCCAGCTCTAGACTGCAATGTCTGACCCGGCATCAACACCTGAGACAACCCAAAGTCTATAAGCCGCACACTCCTAGTATCATTCTTAGCCCCCAACATAAAATTCTGCAAATTTCACACACAACAAACGTCAGTAAGTAAATACAATAAAAAGATAGTAAATACGATAAAAAAAATATACCTCCAATTTCAAATCTCGATGAATGATCTTGTTACGGTGACACACCTGGACCGCGGTTAACATTTGTTTAATTATTCTTCTCGTCTCATTCTCTGCGAAGCTGCCCCGTCTTGAATTGTAACAGCTAACCAAGTCCCCACCTTCACATAATTCCATAACAAAAAAGACCTTTTTCGAATCTTCGTAAGCTCCGTGAAAATTAATTATATTTCTCTTTCTGCTCAACTTCTCCAAGATTTTTGCTTCAATCTTTACGTCTTCAATATCATCATCATCCAACTGCATACACAAACAAACAAGGTTAAATTATTGTTTCCACAGAAGAAAAAAAACATGAAAATCAATGAAATGAAATTAAAATATAATATAGCAAGCTACCTCTGATTTTTGCATTATTTTAACTGCGACAAACGGCTTTGCCGAGGAGGACATAGTACCATTCTTGTACCGTGCTTTGTAAACCTTGCCAAATGCGCCCATTCCCAGCAATTCGACGAGCTCAAACTTGGCTGTAAAGCCCTTTGAAAATCCAAATGCACAAAATCGCTCCTGCGTTTTGCACACAAAACGAAACAACATTAAAATATGCAACATGAAACATGTAATTTATTAAATGGGCTCACCTTGTTAGTTAAATATCTCCCATATCGCGCCTTTTTCGCTTTCCCAATAAAGAGACGGCCTCTTGCATTTCTCGCGACTTTGATTCGATCTTCTTTTTTAACCATTTCTTCTCTTCTTTTTCGCTCTTTCTCTTCTTCAATCGCCTTCTTTCGAATAATTTGCTTAGTTTCTGCAGCGACCTTCTTTGCCGCGATCACATTGAGAGAAGAGACCTCCATTGACTGCTCACTGCCCTCATCCTCTAGATCCATAGTTACCTCCATAGACTCCTCGCTGGCCTCATCCTCTAGGTCCATATTGACCTCCATAGACTCCTCGCTGGCCTCATCCTCTACGTCCATATTGACCTTCATAGACTCCTCGTCACTGTACTCCTCCTCACTGTACTCCTCCTTGTCCTCCTCTTCTACGTTTGTATGGACCCCCACAGACTCCTCGCTGCCCTCCTCCTCTAGATCCATATTGACCTCCATAGACACCTCGTCACTATACTCCTCGTTGTTCTGCTCTTCTAGGTTTGTATCGACCTCAAGAGACATCTCGCTTTCGAGCGAAGAGACATCACTATACTCTTCATTGTCCTCCACCTCATCAAACACAATCGAGCGAAATTCATCTTGAGTACGGGTTTCGAGAAATGACTGCCTACCAAATTCCTGCAAATGCAATCGATTTAAACAAATCAACAACAAGCAATTGAATTAAAATATCCATTTCAATAAAATAAGAAATAATAAGCTCACTCACCCAAAGAGATCGGAGAAAAGATTTTAACGCTCTATCGTGTGGGTCAATTCGAGGCGCGCATACATAACGGTGTACCAGTATGACACCATAACGAGGGACGGTCACGAGAAAAACATAGCGCATGCCAGCCACTGATTGTACCCCTTGGCCAACTCCAAGTCCTTGGAATGTGGTGTGCATAAGTTCTGGTGTGGTGTCGTTACCGATTGCACCGCCACATTGGTACATTTGCGAGCTTGACATCACGATCGCTGTGAAGCTGAATCGGTCCGAAATTGATGAAGACATTTGGGCAGCTCGATCCTCTTCAGTCTTCTTCAGCAGAATTCGTCTCGGTCCACTTTCTGAAACAACGTCATTGCTAGCTTTCGCAACTAGTTGCCTACCAACAGCCTGTTCAATAAACAAAACAAAAAATCATTTCATCATGCCATTACATAATTGATCTAAATAAAAATGATGGTTTCGAACCGATGGAATTTGATATGCCTACAATTCAACAGAGAAGATAAATTGATATAGAATGAAACAGATTAAACTCACAGAAAAGGAGACGACAACATGTCCGAGCGTCCTGTCGCATAGGTCGACTCGAGGCCCTAATCCATGACCACGAACTGAAACAACACCAATGTGTGGGAGTGGGACTGTCACAGCAAATATGTATCGTCTTCCAGCATGGTTTCGTACCACTTGGTCAGTACCAAGGCCTCGAAACATAGACTTCATCAATCCTGGTGTTGCCTCGCCATATGGAACACGAAAACTATCCATGCACGGTGCCACGAGGACAGTAAAACCAAATATGTCTGCAAACTGCAAAGATAAAAGCAAAAATTGGCAAGAAAGATGAGCAATTTGACTGTGTAGCAGTCAAACAGCATTTGTATTCCTTTTCACAAATTAGGATTTCGTGTTCAACTAATTTGTGAAAAGAATCTAATTTGCTGCATGGATTACCAAAGAAAAGCAAAAGAAGGCAAAATAAAAAAAGATGTGTTTGCAAAATAAGATCAATCAATCAAAAAAGGCACGGAGATCACCAAAAAATCGAATCAAGAAAACAAAAGGCGAAATAAATAAAAAATCAAGAAACAACAAAAATTACCTGTGGCTGGACGGAAGCAAGGCGAGAGCGAGGACGATCCACCACTAGAGAAGGAGTGAGAGATCTGCCCGGAGATCGATCCACCAGCAGATCTGCATCCCTCCTGAATAGCGGGATCCGAACCACCGCCAGTACGCCGCCGACGACCAGAAACACCAGAATCGCCGCCTCAGAGGGCTCGAGCGAACCTGAACCTGCAAGATCAAGAATAGAGAGAGTAACACCGAGTAAGATCAAGCAAGAAAAATAGCGAAACAGAAAAGTAACGATAAGAAATAAATCAGTAGTAGTAAATGAGAAAAGAAAAGCATGCTGTGGACGATCTGAAGTCCTCCCCCACGGCAATACTAAAACGAGCAAAAAAAGGAAGACTGCGAGAAGAACCGCCATCTCCGACTGCTCGAGAGCACACTGAAGTGATCACCGATCAGAACGCACGAGAGAGAGAGAGAGAGAGAGAGAGCGCAGTGAACAGTGAGAGCAGTGAGAGTGAGCAGAGAGAGTGAGCTTAGATCGCAAAATCAACGTCTGAACTCAAGAAGACAAAGAAAGAGTCAAAGAGGGGCGGTAGTGGTTTATATAAGGATTAATCAGCGTAAGAAACCCGCGTGATCAAGTAACGGGTCGAGTAACATAATTAATAAATCCGACCCGATTATAAATTCTATTTGCATTAAATACAAATTGGGCCAAAACTAAGTTGTGGAAGAGTTTAAATAGTTGGGCCTAATATATAAATAATATCACGAATACTCTTTACATTATAATTTCTTTTATCTTTGCATTGTTTGGGAGGGCATTCAGATAAGATCAATAAGGATACAAAAAATATAATTTATTGTTTCATGTGAAGGAAAAAATAAAAAAATGATTGAAAATGAATTTTGTTGTTTTAGATATTAATCACATCATATATTAATATTTCTTATATTATATTGTATTGTATTATAATAATATTATACGGATTTTAATATTATGTAATAAATAATATTAATATTATATTATGTAATAATTGACATTAATTTAAAGAATATTATTTATTATTGTACTATTAATTTAAAATTTTATATTATTTCATTTTATTTATATTATATATTACATATCATATAATATATTAATATCATTTCATTTTTTAATTATCATTAATTATTAGGTTTACTTAAAAATTAATTTTAATATAAAAAGTTGGAACATAAATTATTATTTATCATTAATTATTACAAATAAAGGGTGCCCAGTATACAAGCACAAGAAAGTGCATGGCTCAGATTACAGATTATTTTCTCACTTCATTTGCGAGAAATGAATGTCTATTCTTGTATAATCCTTCCAAATACCATAAATCAAAAGATCCCTAAGCAGAGGTTTGGAATATTCTTCCGAATTTATTATGCGATTTTCAAATACCATAGGCACGTGAAATAAAAAAGTTCAATCTTGTAGTACCTGTGATTCTTTATATTTGCAATTTTAAGTAAAAGATCGTGAAATAAAATTAGGTCATCGAGAAAACAAGTACATGTTTGACTTTAGCAGGTAAATGGTGTCGCCTTGAGCTAACTGTCCCTTTCCACCGGCTCGACATTGACCCATCAACCCGTTAGCACTTCAAATTGCCGAGAGATCTGCTGCCTCGCCATTTCCAGATCTTGTACGTGTCGTTAATCCGCCTCTGAGCTACAAAATAAATAATAATAATAATAATATTGTTAAATAATTCGACCGAATAACAACAATTAATTATTCAGGGCAAAAGAAAATAATAGTATTTTACTGTTTCGAGCTTGGTTTTTAACTTTTGAGGAGTGTCCGTGACAACTTCACCTGTAAATATCAAATTTCATTTAAGTATAAATAAAAGAAATGAATGTCGAAAATTAGAAACGTACGCATCTTTTAAAAACAAAATCATGAGGAATCACTGTATAAATCTCTCTGGAATTCAAATAGAAAGAAATTCGTCAGAGAATAATCATCGGTACCTATTACTAAAATGTGAAAAAGAAGAAAGAAAAAAAAAAAAAAAAACCCGCTTACTTGTTCAATTCAAGTATTGATCTATTAGCTTGATCGATCACATCGAAAAACCTCTTCAAAACTTCATATCCCTATATAAGTATAACAATCAAATTTAAAATAATTTAATTATGTAGTTTAAAAAAAAAAAAAAAACTAATATCAAATTATCAATACCTTCAATATGGTACATTTACTTAGTTTCCCTAGTGGTAACTTCTTGCATTGTCTGTACAATTTTCACAAATAAAAAATATAATTAATTAATTTACGTTTTTTTTTAATTTAATCCTTTAATAATTACAAAATTACCAATCTCCGTCATGTGTTGCTTCATCGTGCTAGAATAAAAATGAATCTCAGTTTATTTCTGTACACTAATCACATCTGGATTCTTTTGGATCCTCACAAGGCATGCAGGCTAACCCGTTTCCCATTTTTTAACTCTCAATTTCGAAATTGAAGGAAATAAGAGAGGATTTTTGTGGAAGAAATTGGGTTGCAGTGATTGAAATTTTAAGTGAAGGAACGAATTGAGATCTGCAGAAAGAACAAAGAGAGGAGAAGTAGTGGATTCAGTTCGGTTTACAAATTTGTAAATGAAGCACGATTCAATTTTGGAAGGCATGTTCTTTCTTCTTCTTTTCCTCTTTTTTTTTTTTTCTTCTTCTTCTTCTTCTTCTTCTTCTTCTTCTTCTGATTCTTCTGAGAGAGAGAGAGAGAGAGGAGACTTGTTTGGATAAATCACGCCTTCGTGACTCGTGTGGTGAAAGAGATCATGATGAAGTACCGATTAGTATGGTACTTAATCTGAATGAAAGACAGATGAATTATGCTCACCTTTTTCGGCTCGCAGCATTTCGTCGAACATGTGCAATGCTTCTCTTGTCGACAAATTATCCATTCTTAGTGACGTCTTTGCTGAATGAAATTTGTTGGCATGGGTTACGAGGCGTATCGAAAGGCAACGAGCATAATATGACTATGGCTTCAGCACTCGCTCGCTCGCAGCATTTCGTCGAACATGTGGAAGCTCAGTACTCACTCCGACCAACAGGTGGAAGCTCAGTACTCACTCGCTCGCAGCAGTTCGTCGAACAGGTGGAAGCTCAGTACTCACTCGCTCGCAGCATTTCGTCGAACAGGTGGAAGCTGTATCGTCTTCTTCTTGTTGTGGACAATATACGGCTATGGCTTCACAAATCTCAAACAAGAGGCCGAAGATGTGAGAAGAACCATCTTTTTATGTTCGTGAACAGCCTGTCGGGCCAGGCCCATAACCATTTTTATCTTGAAATAAAGGGTTATACCAGGATTTAAAAACCTCAATTTAAGTTTATCTAGAACATTATTCGTTTATGGATAGTTTAATCAATTTTCTTCGTGTTCTAATATAAAACCATCAAATTGCACATGTACAAAAGATATAGTTTTTGAATTTAATAATATCATATTTGTCCCTCTAAAACATTAAGAATCAGATTTATCCTCACAAAATTAAATTCCTATCAACTTGATGTAGTATGCGAGTTTACTATACTAAAACTTCGCGTTTTTAGAGTATTAGTTAGAATCTAATAGCAGTGTTACATGATGATTGCTGCGAGTCTCGAGTTTTCTTTCTTTCAAGGCTGGGTCCTCCATAATAGCAATGTTCTCATAGAGGGATGATGTAATCGGTCTAATTCAGAGAATAATATCAAATTGTTTTAACAATTCGATAGTACTTTTCTTTTCAAATGTTTCAATCATCAAGGACATATAGAATAAAAATATCATAAATCATTTCTTTTCTATAAATTGTCAATGAATGAAGAGTAAAGAATATGTACTAGCGCATCATAAATCAATCAATTTTTATAAAATAAAGCAACGCACGCAAAAACTCGCAAGCATCAAGAAAAGAATTTGTACATTCATTCATTCATTCAATAACACAAAACCAATATTTTTACATTCATTCATCAACACAAAAAAGAGAGAAAAAAAAAGGAAAGCAACTACATTGAATTTTACATCACAAATAAAACACCTTTCATCCACTACTAACATAATAAACCCGACAAAAATACACAGAAAAAAAGAAAGAAACAACTAATAAATCAAATGAAGTATAAAATAATTAATAGGGAAAAAGAAAGAAATAACGTAAAATGTAAGAAAAGGAGAGAAGAACCCAAAAATAAACAAGGGATAAAAAAAAATAAAAAAATAGAGAGAATAGTTAACGTACCTTTGATATGGAATTGACATTTAAGGAAAAAAATGAATATAAAAAATCAAAAGAAAAACATTACCTAGATGAATTTCAACTTACCCAGATGATGAAATTATGCAAAAAGACCCTCCAGAACCTCTAAAATATTCATGCCCTGTTGAAAAAGAAAAGGACGATATAATTAATTATGATTAATGAATGTTGAATGAATAAGATTAGTACCTTTTGACAGCAAGGCCACCAAGGATCGTGTAGCGATGATACTCGGCCTGAGCAATGGCACAGAGGCCCTTCATACATTTTGCTTGCATACCCTCCAAAGATCTGTTTTTCTTGCGATGGTCCGCGGCAATGCCAATGGTCAGTGCCAACTTCTTAGGAACTACCACAGCCTGTATATTCAATCATAATACAAAAAATAAATAAAAGGAGAGTTTTAAAATATTTGTAAAATATAGGGGGTTTTATGAAATTATACCTTGAGTTCCTCGAGAGTGAAATGGCACAGAGACCCATGTTGCTCCACCTTCTTGGCATATCGTTCAACTCCATTCTCAGAGACGAGTTCTCCTATTCTCTTTCCTCTATCACCTGATCATCGAGATAAAATCATGGATGAGTGAAATTCGACAAGGCAAATCAAAAATGTTAGTTTCGAACACAGAGGTGAAAGAGTAGGAATATACCGATAACGTTGTGAGTCTTGGTGGCGCGGATGATGACCTCAGTGTGCATGGCACTAACCCTTAACTCCGCACCGGAGTATCCATCTTTTGTGACTACCTCATTGGGCTCCGCGAAGAGAACTCCTAAAACTGAAAATTTCAAATAAACCCTTTCATATGTAAGCAACAAAGACTTTATACAACTTGAAAAGGCCAAATTTCATATGCAAGGAAAAAAAAAAAAGGAAAAAATTATGCAAGAAACACATTACCTGGATAGTGAAGTTATGCATGAAGACCCGGCTCGACATGGAAAAAGAAGAAAAAGACAATATTATTAACAAGTTGAATAATATAATAATAGAGAGAGAGGGAGAGGGAGAGAGAGAGAGAGAGAGAGAGAGAGAGAGAGAGAGAGAGAGAGAGAGAGAGAGAGAGAGAGAGAGAGAGAGAGAGAGAGAGAGAGAGAGAGTACCTTTAATGCGGAATTAGCACGTGAGCAAGCAAAAAAAAAAGGAAAAATATATGCAAGGAAAACATTACCTGGATGAACTTACCTGGATGGTGAAACTGAGCCGGGTCAACGACACGTGAAATATTCATGGCCTGTTGAAAAAGAAAAAAAAGATGAAATTAAAAACAAATTAAATAATAGAATAATATATATATATAGGGAGAGAGAGAGAGAGAGACTCACGCAAAGCCTGTGAGAGTGTGATACGTCGGGTGGGGTCGGGATGGAGGAGGCGCCACACGAGATTCTTGGCTGAAGGAGGAACAAGGCGCCATGCAAAGTCGCTGTAATTGGGTCCTCGAGACAAGTCTGGCCTCCAAGTATCGATATCGGACGAACCAGGTGGCAGTGGGAAAGGGAATTTCTTGACAAGGAGGAAATGGGCAATCACTCCGATGCTCCAAACATCGGATTCAAATCCTGCGCGCCTATCAAAAACCTCGGGGGCAACATAGCCTGGGGATCCAGCTCTAGACTGCAATGTCTGACCCGGCATCAACACCTGAGACAACCCAAAGTCTATAAGCCGCACACTCCTAGTATCATTCTTAGCCCCCAACATAAAATTCTGCAAATTTCACACACAACAAACGTCAGTAAGTAAATACAATAAAAAGATAGTAAATACGATAAAAAAAATATACCTCCAATTTCAAATCTCGATGAATGATCTTGTTACGGTGACACACCTGGACCGCGGTTAACATTTGTTTAATTATTCTTCTCGTCTCATTCTCTGCGAAGCTGCCCCGTCTTGAATTGTAACAGCTAACCAAGTAGTCCCCACCTTCACATAATTCCATAACAAAAAAGACCTTTTTCGAATCTTCGTAAGCTCCGTGAAAATTAATTATATTTCTCTTTCTGCTCAACTTCTCCAAGATTTTTGCTTCAATCTTTACGTCTTCAATATCATCATCATCCAACTGCATACACAAACAAACAAGGTTAAATTATTGTTTCCACAGAAGAAAAAAAACATGAAAATCAATGAAATGAAATTAAAATATAATATAGCAAGCTACCTCTGATTTTTGCATTATTTTAACTGCGACAAACGGCTTTGCCGAGGAGGACATAGTACCATTCTTGTACCGTGCTTTGTAAACCTTGCCAAATGCGCCCATTCCCAGCAATTCGACGAGCTCAAACTTGGCTGTAAAGCCCTTTGAAAATCCAAATGCACAAAATCGCTCCTGCGTTTTGCACACAAAACGAAACAACATTAAAATATGCAACATGAAACATGTAATTTATTAAATGGGCTCACCTTGTTAGTTAAATATCTGCCATATCGCGCCTTTTTCGCTTTCCCAATAAAGAGACGGCCTCTTGCATTTCTCGCGACTTTGATTCGATCTTCTTTTTTAACCATTTCTTCTCTTCTTTTTCGCTCTTTCTCTTCTTCAATCGCCTTCTTTCGAATAATTTGCTTAGTTTCTGCAGCGACCTTCTTTGCCGCGATCACATTGAGAGAAGAGACCTCCATTGACTGCTCACTGCCCTCATCCTCTAGATCCATAGTTACCTCCATAGACTCCTCGCTGGCCTCATCCTCTAGGTCCATATTGACCTCCATAGACTCCTCGCTGGCCTCATCCTCTACGTCCATATTGACCTTCATAGACTCCTCGTCACTGTACTCCTCCTCACTGTACTCCTCCTTGTCCTCCTCTTCTACGTTTGTATGGACCCCCACAGACTCCTCGCTGCCCTCCTCCTCTAGATCCATATTGACCTCCATAGACACCTCGTCACTATACTCCTCGTTGTTCTGCTCTTCTAGGTTTGTATCGACCTCAAGAGACATCTCGCTTTCGAGCGAAGAGACATCACTATACTCTTCATTGTCCTCCACCTCATCAAACACAATCGAGCGAAATTCATCTTGAGTACGGGTTTCGAGAAATGACTGCCTACCAAATTCCTGCAAATGCAATCGATTTAAACAAATCAACAACAAGCAATTGAATTAAAATATCCATTTCAATAAAATAAGAAATAATAAGCTCACTCACCCAAAGAGATCGGAGAAAAGATTTTAACGCTCTATCGTGTGGGTCAATTCGAGGCGCGCATACATAACGGTGTACCAGTATGACACCATAACGAGGGACGGTCACGAGAAAAACATAGCGCATGCCAGCCACTGATTGTACCCCTTGGCCAACTCCAAGTCCTTGGAATGTGGTCTGCATAGGTTCTGGTGTGGTGTCGTTACCGATTGCACCGCCACATTGGTACATTTGCGAGCTTGACATCACGATCGCTGTGAAGCTGAATCGGTCCGAAATTGATGAAGACATTTGGGCAGCTCGATCCTCTTCAGTCTTCTTCAGCAGAATTCGTCTCGGTCCACTTTCTGAAACAACGTCATTGCTAGCTTTCGCAACTAGTTGCCTACCAACAGCCTGTTCAATAAACAAAACAAAAAATCATTTCATCATGCCATTACATAATTGATCTAAATAAAAATGATGGTTTCGAACCGATGGAATTTGATATGCCTACAATTCAACAGAGAAGATAAATTGATATAGAATGAAACAGATTAAACTCACAGAAAAGGAGACGACGACATGTCCGAGCGTCCTGTCGCATAGGTCGACTCGAGGCCCTAATCCATGACCACGAACTGAAACAACACCAATGTGTGGGAGTGGGACTGTCACAGCAAATATGTATCGTCTTCCAGCATGGTTTCGTACCACTTGGTCAGTACCAAGGCCTCGAAACATAGACTTCATCAATCCTGGTGTTGCCTCGCCATATGGAACACGAAAACTATCCATGCACGGTGCCACGAGGACAGTAAAACCAAATATGTCTGCAAACTGCAAAGATAAAAGCAAAAATTGGCAAGAAAGATGAGCAATTTGACTGTGTAGCAGTCAAACAGCATTTGTATTCCTTTTCACAAATTAGGATTTCGTGTTCAACTAATTTGTGAAAAGAATCTAATTTGCTGCATGGATTACCAAAGAAAAGCAAAAGAAGGCAAAATAAAAAAAGATGTGTTTGCAAAATAAGATCAATCAATCAAAAAAGGCACGGAGATCACCAAAAAATCGAATCAAGAAAACAAAAGGCGAAATAAATAAAAAATCAAGAAACAACAAAAATTACCTGTGGCTGGACGGAAGCAAGGCGAGAGCGAGGACGATCCACCACTAGAGAAGGAGTGAGAGATCTGCCCGGAGATCGATCCACCAGCAGATCTGCATCCCTCCTGAATAGCGGGATCCGAACCACCGCCAGTACGCCGCCGACGACCAGAAACACCAGAATCGCCGCCTCAGAGGGCTCGAACGAACCTGAACCTGCAAGATCAAGAATAGAGAGAGTAACACCGAGTAAGATCAAGCAAGAAAAATAGCGAAACAGAAAAGTAACGATAAGAAATAAATCAGTAGTAGTAAATGAGAAAAGAAAAGCATGCTGTGGACGATCTGAAGTCCTCCCCCACGGCAATACTAAAACGAGCAAAAAAAGGAAGACTGCGAGAAGAACCGCCATCTCCGACTGCTCGAGAGCACACTGAAGTGATCACCGATCAGAACGCACGAGAGAGAGAGAGAGAGAGAGAGAGAGAGAGAGAGAGCGCAGTGAACAGTGAGAGCAGTGAGAGTGAGCTTAGATCGCAAAATCAACGTCTGAACTCAAGAAGACAAAGAAAGAGTCAAAGAGGGGCGGTAGTGGTTTATATAAGGATTAATCAGCGTAAGAAACCCGCGTGATCAAGTAACGGGTCGAGTAACATAATTAATAAATCCGACCCGATTATAAATTCTATTTGCATTAAATACAAATTGGGCCAAAACTAAGTTGTGGAAGAGTTTAAATAGTTGGGCCTAATATATAAATAATATCACGAATACTCTTTACATTATAATTTCTTTTATCTTTGCATTGTTTGGGAGGGCATTCAGATAAGATCAATAAGGATACAAAAAATATAATTTATTGTTTCATGTGAAGGAAAAAATAAAAAAATGATTGAAAATGAATTTTGTTGTTTTAGATATTAATCACATCATATATTAATATTTCTTATATTATATTGTATTGTATTATAATAATATTATACGGATTTTAATATTATGTAATAAATAATATTAATATTATATTATGTAATAATTGACATTAATTTAAAGAATATTATTTATTATTGTACTATTAATTTAAAATTTTATATTATTTCATTTTATTTATATTATATATTACATATCATATAATATATTAATATCATTTCATTTTTTAATTATCATTAATTATTAGGTTTACTTAAAAATTAATTTTAATATAAAAAGTTGGAACATAAATTATTATTTATCATTAATTATTACAAATAAAGGGTGCCCAGTATACAAGCACAAGAAAGTGCATGGCTCAGATTACAGATTATTTTCTCACTTCATTTGCGAGAAATGAATGTCTATTCTTGTATAATCCTTCCAAATACCATAAATCAAAAGATCCCTAAGCAGAGGTTTGGAATATTCTTCCGAATTTATTATGCGATTTTCAAATACCATAGGCACGTGAAATAAAAAAGTTCAATCTTGTAGTACCTGTGATTCTTTATATTTGCAATTTTAAGTAAAAGATCGTGAAATAAAATTAGGTCATCGAGAAAACAAGTACATGTTTGACTTTAGCAGGTAAATGGTGTCGCCTTGAGCTAACTGTCCCTTTCCACCGGCTCGACATTGACCCATCAACCCGTTAGCACTTCAAATTGCCGAGAGATCTGCTGCCTCGCCATTTCCAGATCTTGTACGTGTCGTTAATCCGCCTCTGAGCTACAAAATAAATAATAATAATAATAATATTGTTAAATAATTCGACCGAATAACAACAATTAATTATTCAGGGCAAAAGAAAATAATAGTATTTTACTGTTTCGAGCTTGGTTTTTAACTTTTGAGGAGTGTCCGTGACAACTTCACCTGTAAATATCAAATTTCATTTAAGTATAAATAAAAGAAATGAATGTCGAAAATTAGAAACGTACGCATCTTTTAAAAACAAAATCATGAGGAATCACTGTATAAATCTCTCTGGAATTCAAATAGAAAGAAATTCGTCAGAGAATAATCATCGGTACCTATTACTAAAATGTGAAAAAGAAGAAAGAAAAAAAAAAAAAAAAACCCGCTTACTTGTTCAATTCAAGTATTGATCTATTAGCTTGATCGATCACATCGAAAAACCTCTTCAAAACTTCATATCCCTATATAAGTATAACAATCAAATTTAAAATAATTTAATTATGTAGTTTAAAAAAAAAAAAAAAACTAATATCAAATTATCAATACCTTCAATATGGTACATTTACTTAGTTTCCCTAGTGGTAACTTCTTGCATTGTCTGTACAATTTTCACAAATAAAAAATATAATTAATTAATTTACGTTTTTTTTTAATTTAATCCTTTAATAATTACAAAATTACCAATCTCCGTCATGTGTTGCTTCATCGTGCTAGAATAAAAATGAATCTCAGTTTATTTCTGTACACTAATCACATCTGGATTCTTTTGGATCCTCACAAGGCATGCAGGCTAACCCGTTTCCCATTTTTTAACTCTCAATTTCGAAATTGAAGGAAATAAGAGAGGATTTTTGTGGAAGAAATTGGGTTGCAGTGATTGAAATTTTAGGTGAAGGAACGAATTGAGATCTGCAGAAAGAACAAAGAGAGGAGAAGTAGTGGATTCAGTTCGGTTTACAAATTTGTAAATGAAGCACGATTCAATTTTGGAAGGCATGTTCTTTCTTCTTCTTTTCCTCTTTTTTTTTTTTTCTTCTTCTTCTTCTTCTTCTTCTTCTTCTTCTTCTTCTTCGGAGAGAGAGAGAGAGAGGAGACTTGTTTGGATAAATCACGCCTTCGTGACTCGTGTGGTGAAAGAGATCATGATGAAGTACCGATTAGTATGGTACTTAATCTGAATGAAAGACAGATGAATTATGCTCACCTTTTTCGGCTCGCAGCATTTCGTCGAACATGTGCAATGCTTCTCTTGTCGACAAATTATCCATTCTTAGTGACGTCTTTGCTGAATGAAATTTGTTGGCATGGGTTACGAGGCGTATCGAAAGGCAACGAGCATAATATGACTATGGCTTCAGCACTCGCTCGCTCGCAGCATTTCGTCGAACATGTGGAAGCTCAGTACTCACTCCGACCAACAGGTGGAAGCTCAGTACTCACTCGCTCGCAGCAGTTCGTCGAACAGGTGGAAGCTCAGTACTCACTCGCTCGCAGCATTTCGTCGAACAGGTGGAAGCTGTATCGTCTTCTTCTTGTTGTGGACAATATACGGCTATGGCTTCACAAATCTCAAACAAGAGGCCGAAGATGTGAGAAGAACCATCTTTTTATGTTCGTGAACAGCCTGTCGGGCCAGGCCCATAACCATTTTTATCTTGAAATAAAGGGTTATACCAGGATTTAAAAACCTCAATTTAAGTTTATCTAGAACATTATTCGTTTATGGATAGTTTAATCAATTTTCTTCGTGTTCTAATATAAAACCATCAAATTGCACATGTATAAAAGATATAGTTTTTGAATTTAATAATATCATATTTGTCCCTCTAAAACATTAAGAATCAGATTTATCCTCACAAAATTAAATTCCTATCAACTTGATGTAGTATGCGAGTTTACTATACTAAAACTTCGCGTTTTTAGAGTATTAGTTAGAATCTAATAGCAGTGTTACATGATGATTGCTGCGAGTCTCGAGTTTTCTTTCTTTCAAGGCTGGGTCCTCCATAATAGCAATGTTCTCATAGAGGGATGATGTAATCGGTCTAATTCAGAGAATCATATCAAATTGTTTTAACAATTCGATAGTACTTTTCTTTTCAAATGTTTCAATCATCAAGGACATATAGAATAAAAATATCATAAATCATTTCTTTTCTATAAATTGTCAATGAATGAAGAGTAAAGAATATGTACTAGCGCATCATAAATCAATCAATTTTTATAAAATAAAGCAACGCACGCAAAAACTCGCAAGCATCAAGAAAAGAATTTGTACATTCATTCATTCATTCAATAACACAAAACCAATATTTTTACATTCATTCATCAACACAAAAAAGAGAGAAAAAAAAAGGAAAGCAACTACATTGAATTTTACATCACAAATAAAACACCTTTCATCCACTACTAACATAATAAACCCGACAAAAATACACAGAAAAAAAGAAAGAAACAACTAATAAATCAAATGAAGTATAAAATAATTAATAGGGAAAAAGAAAGAAATAGGGAGCTTCTATGATAGGCCCAATTTTGCTTATCATGGACCATTTTTTAATTGGATGATCAGGATTTAAATTCTTATATTGATCCAAGAGCTGTGGTTGTATCTGGTTACATGATTTTTTTATCAAACTTCCCCATAGACCCAAGTATTGAGGGTAAAAAGGTAAATTCACGAATCCATTTAACCTTCTCCATCTCTCTCTCCAGTACTCCGTATCTCTCTCCACTATCCCCTTTTCCACTCTTATCTCACTTCCCTTTGTCAGAGTTCTCTCTTCGGTAGTCTTCTTCTCCATTCTATCTCACTTCCTTTTGCCGCACAAGCTCAGCGTGGAGAATAACGTCGTCGTCTTGTTGCCTCTCTACTAGCCTCTTCTCCACTGTCGTGAATGGCACGCAAATGCAGACATCGACCTCGAATCGAGGCATTGGCGCACGTCACGCAAATCTTCTCGGTCCATGAAGCTTCCCCCCCTGTGAATTTCATCACCATGAATCTCTCGATGTAAAAAAGAATCTAAGATTTTTCTTTATGCGTAAACATGAAACTAAGCTTTCTCTTTCTCTCTCCCTCACCGGGAATCACAACTGGTACTTTTATTCATCTCTAATTCCATCACGTTTGATCTGCTTAAAAAGTTTACTATTTAGGACTTTATGCACAATTTGGGTTATTTTCATAATGCAAAAACATCAACAGTGTATGTTAATTCGTGAAAATGATCTTGTAAACAATCTTGTATTTTTTTTTGTTTTCCAAAGTTAAACCTTTTATGTGTTCGATGAAATGCTGATGAGTTTTGTAATTGGAAACTAATCCTTGAAGATTAATCATGCTGATATATTTCAGATAGTCATTGAATTGTGTTGAGTTTTGTAAACAAATCATGTTGGTTTTTGTAAGCTTTCTCTCATATAAGTATTCATTCAATTACATATTGTTTGTTGTGTTTTCATTGGAAAAATTTCACGAATTAGAGAGAAGTAAAGTAACCACAGTGTTTCATGATTTAGGAGGCCATATCAGTCGATTGTTCTTCCAGTTTTGCCGTAATTTGTTGAGATTTCATCACTATTTGCTTATATTTGTTGCTTATTTCCTGATTTTCGTTAATTAGGCTGATTTTATTACTCATTTGACCCATTTTTTTACTGATTTTTAACTGATATCTTTTAATTAGTGTTAATTAATGTTAACTAATGGTTAATTCACTGATTTCTTGCTGGTATTTTAAGGCTAATTCATTTAATTAGAAGCCACTCATATGACTCCGCCGTCTCATTTGCGACTATTCCACATCCAAAGATCGTGGTCGAACGGTGGTGATTGACTCCACAAATGGGATAAATGGCATATTATACCGGTTCACCCGATATGTACTGTCAAAAGCCATGACATCACCAAAACACTGATAATCAATTCTAGACTAAGAATCAGACCAAAATAAAGCGGTTAAGCACCCGTCATCATCAGTCTTGTAATCAAAAAAGAACTCCACATCACTATCATTTCTCTCTTTCATGCATTTCAAAACATTTTCGGCGTCTCCGTGAAGAATTATCGACTGTTTACGTTTAGCTGAAAAATTATATAAATCTTTCTTCACAAATCCCAATTCCTTCAAACCCCCAGCTTTCTGCTCGAGGACATCCATAATTTGGCTCTGACGAAGCCCCGCAAGTTTCAAGGAGATTATATCATTCTCCTTAGAACTATCAATTTTACGATGAGATCGTAGAAAAAGAACTACATTTCCATAGGCAAATCCGTGATTGTGGTTATCCACGAATTCTTTCACATGCCAATTGCCAGTTCGTTTGTCGAGTCCGACGCTAAATTTGGCGAGGCAATCACAGCGGATCAGGGGCCGTTTCCTTTGCTTTTTTTCACCATTCAAATATTTTGCTTCCCGAAATCCGGCACGACAACAAAGGAAACGACGAAAGCACTCTACGCGTTCGGTTCCACGTTTTCTGAGTTTTTGTTTTCGTACACCGAATCCTTTTTTCTTTGCATAATCATAATAGAACTCTTGGGCCTCTTCTAGAGACGAAAACGTCATTTCAAGAATCTTCTTGTGTTCGAGTGATTCTTCCATACTATGATTATCTTCGCATGCCTAGATAAAGCAACAAATAAAAATTGGTCATCTTTTCTCATTTTAATCATGTACATGAGGTGTTCGATTAAATGCTTGAGACAACTAATTCTTGAATACTAACAAAATTGGTAAAAAAAAAAATGATCGAATACATGATTATATAATCAATTAAACCATCATGAATCAAACAAAATCCTATTTTATGGACGAAAAAATAATGATTGATACTTAGTAAAAAAAATAATTAAGGTTACGTACCTTGTACTCCATGATACTTTTGAAGGCGAAATGAACTGAGAGAGGTGGAGGGCGAAATGAACCAAGAGGATGGCGTCCAGTGAGAGAGGGAGACGAGATGGACAGAGAGAGGTGGAGACGTTAGGAGAGCTCGGGTCATATCAGAGAGAGACGCTAATATCAGAGAGAGAGAGAGAGAGACGTTAAGAGAGGGACTAGTATAAGTGGTGAACCAACCATAACAAGGTCAGATGGGCCTGAAATGTTATTTTCATTTGAATTATTACCAAAAACAAATTTATCAAGAGAGACGTTAAGATGTGGTGCTGTGTATTTCCATTTGTGTAGTAGAGTTACAAAATGATAATTAAACTAGGGAAATCTATTTTTGGTAAATATCGTATAAAGAGGAGGTAACAAATTAAATACACAATTAATGGAGAGTCTAATTATAAATTGAATGGAGATATAAAATTTGTAATTTTTGTTAATATGCATATACCGAAAATACCCTTCTTGCAAAATTGGTCCATGATAGAAGCTCCCAAAGAAATAACGTAAAATGTAAGAAAAGGAGAGAAGAACCCAAAAATAAACAAGGGATAAAAAAAAATAAAAAAATAGAGAGAATAGTTAACGTACCTTTGATATGGAATTGACATTTAAGGAAAAAAATGAATATAAAAAATCAAAAGAAAAACATTACCTAGATGAATTTCAACTTACCCAGATGATGAAATTATGCAAAAAGACCCTCCAGAACCTCTAAAATATTCATGCCCTGTTGAAAAAGAAAAGGACGATATAATTAATTATGATTAATGAATGTTGAATGAATAAGATTAGTACCTTTTGACAGCAAGGCCACCAAGGATCGTGTAGCGATGATACTCGGCCTGAGCAATGGCACAGAGGCCCTTCATACATTTTGCTTGCATACCCTCCAAAGATCTGTTTTTCTTGCGATGGTCCGCGGCAATGCCAATGGTCAGTGCCAACTTCTTAGGAACTACCACAGCCTGTATATTCAATCATAATACAAAAAATAAATAAAAGGAGAGTTTTAAAATATTTGTAAAATATAGGGGGTTTTATGAAATTACACCTTGAGTTCCTCGAGAGTGAAATGGCACAGAGACCCATGTTGCTCCACCTTCTTGGCATATCGTTCAACTCCATTCTCAGAGACGAGTTCTCCTATTCTCTTTCCTCTATCACCTGATCATCGAGATAAAATCATGGATGAGTGAAATTCGACAAGGCAAATCAAAAATGTTAGTTTCGAACACAGAGGTGAAAGAGTAGGAATATACCGATAACGTTGTGAGTCTTGGTGGCGCGGATGATGATCTCAGTGTGCATGGCACTAACCCTTAACTCCGCACCGGAGTATCCATCTTTTGTGACTACCTCATTGGGCTCCGCGAAGAGAACTCCTAAAACTGAAAATTTCAAATAAACCCTTTCATATGTAAGCAACAAAGACTTTATACAACTTGAAAAGGCCAAATTTCATATGCAAGGAAAAAAAAAAAAGGAAAAAATTATGCAAGAAACACATTACCTGGATAGTGAAGTTATGCATGAAGACCCGGCTCGACATGGAAAAAGAAGAAAAAGACAATATTATTAACAAGTTGAATAATATAATAATAGAGAGAGAGGGAGAGGGAGAGGGAGAGGGAGAGAGAGAGAGAGAGAGAGTACCTTTAATGCGGAATTAGCACGTGAGCAAGCAAAAAAAAAAGGAAAAATATATGCAAGGAAAACATTACCTGGATGAACTTACCTGGATGGTGAAACTGAGCCGGGTCAACGACACGTGAAATATTCATGGCCTGTTGAAAAAGAAAAAAAAGATGAAATTAAAAACAAATTAAATAATAGAATAATATATATATATAGGGAGAGAGAGAGAGAGAGAGACTCACGCAAAGCCTGTGAGAGTGTGATACGTCGGGTGGGGTCGGGATGGAGGAGGCGCCACACGAGATTCTTGGCTGAAGGAGGAACAAGGCGCCATGCAAAGTCGCTGTAATTGGGTCCTCGAGACAAGTCTGGCCTCCAAGTATCGATATCGGACGAACCAGGTGGCAGTGGGAAAGGGAATTTCTTGACAAGGAGGAAATGGGCAATCACTCCGATGCTCCAAACATCGGATTCAAATCCTGCGCGCCTATCAAAAACCTCGGGGGCAACATAGCCTGGGGATCCAGCTCTAGACTGCAATGTCTGACCCGGCATCAACACCTGAGACAACCCAAAGTCTATAAGCCGCACACTCCTAGTATCATTCTTAGCCCCCAACATAAAATTCTGCAAATTTCACACACAACAAACGTCAGTAAGTAAATACAATAAAAAGATAGTAAATACGATAAAAAAAATATACCTCCAATTTCAAATCTCGATGAATGATCTTGTTACGGTGACACACCTGGACCGCGGTTAACATTTGTTTAATTATTCTTCTCGTCTCATTCTCTGCGAAGCTGCCCCGTCTTGAATTGTAACAGCTAACCAAGTCCCCACCTTCACATAATTCCATAACAAAAAAGACCTTTTTCGAATCTTCGTAAGCTCCGTGAAAATTAATTATATTTCTCTTTCTGCTCAACTTCTCCAAGATTTTTGCTTCAATCTTTACGTCTTCAATATCATCATCATCCAACTGCATACACAAACAAACAAGGTTAAATTATTGTTTCCACAGAAGAAAAAAAACATGAAAATCAATGAAATGAAATTAAAATATAATATAGCAAGCTACCTCTGATTTTTGCATTATTTTAACTGCGACAAACGGCTTTGCCGAGGAGGACATAGTACCATTCTTGTACCGTGCTTTGTAAACCTTGCCAAATGCGCCCATTCCCAGCAATTCGACGAGCTCAAACTTGGCTGTAAAGCCCTTTGAAAATCCAAATGCACAAAATCGCTCCTGCGTTTTGCACACAAAACGAAACAACATTAAAATATGCAACATGAAACATGTAATTTATTAAATGGGCTCACCTTGTTAGTTAAATATCTGCCATATCGCGCCTTTTTCGCTTTCCCAATAAAGAGACGGCCTCTTGCATTTCTCGCGACTTTGATTCGATCTTCTTTTTTAACCATTTCTTCTCTTCTTTTTCGCTCTTTCTCTTCTTCAATCGCCTTCTTTCGAATAATTTGCTTAGTTTCTGCAGCGACCTTCTTTGCCGCGATCACATTGAGAGAAGAGACCTCCATTGACTGCTCACTGCCCTCATCCTCTAGATCCATAGTTACCTCCATAGACTCCTCGCTGGCCTCATCCTCTAGGTCCATATTGACCTCCATAGACTCCTCGCTGGCCTCATCCTCTACGTCCATATTGACCTTCATAGACTCCTCGTCACTGTACTCCTCCTCACTGTACTCCTCCTTGTCCTCCTCTTCTACGTTTGTATGGACCCCCACAGACTCCTCGCTGCCCTCCTCCTCTAGATCCATATTGACCTCCATAGACACCTCGTCACTATACTCCTCGTTGTTCTGCTCTTCTAGGTTTGTATCGACCTCAAGAGACATCTCGCTTTCGAGCGAAGAGACATCACTATACTCTTCATTGTCCTCCACCTCATCAAACACAATCGAGCGAAATTCATCTTGAGTACGGGTTTCGAGAAATGACTGCCTACCAAATTCCTGCAAATGCAATCGATTTAAACAAATCAACAACAAGCAATTGAATTAAAATATCCATTTCAATAAAATAAGAAATAATAAGCTCACTCACCCAAAGAGATCGGAGAAAAGATTTTAACGCTCTATCGTGTGGGTCAATTCGAGGCGCGCATACATAACGGTGTACCAGTATGACACCATAACGAGGGACGGTCACGAGAAAAACATAGCGCATGCCAGCCACTGATTGTACCCCTTGGCCAACTCCAAGTCCTTGGAACGTGGTCTGCATAGGTTCTGGTGTGGTGTCGTTACCGATTGCACCGCCACATTGGTACATTTGCGAGCTTGACATCACGATCGCTGTGAAGCTGAATCGGTCCGAAATTGATGAAGACATTTGGGCAGCTCGATCCTCTTCAGTCTTCTTCAGCAGAATTCGTCTCGGTCCACTTTCTGAAACAACGTCATTGCTAGCTTTCGCAACTAGTTGCCTACCAACAGCCTGTTCAATAAACAAAACAAAAAATCATTTCATCATGCCATTACATAATTGATCTAAATAAAAATGATGGTTTCGAACCGATGGAATTTGATATGCCTACAATTCAACAGAGAAGATAAATTGATATAGAATGAAACAGATTAAACTCACAGAAAAGGAGACGACGACATGTCCGAGCGTCCTGTCGCATAGGTCGACTCGAGGCCCTAATCCATGACCACGAACTGAAACAACACCAATGTGTGGGAGTGGGACTGTCACAGCAAATATGTATCGTCTTCCAGCATGGTTTCGTACCACTTGGTCAGTACCAAGGCCTCGAAACATAGACTTCATCAATCCTGGTGTTGCCTCGCCATATGGAACACGAAAACTATCCATGCACGGTGCCACGAGGACAGTAAAACCAAATATGTCTGCAAACTGCAAAGATAAAAGCAAAAATTGGCAAGAAAGATGAGCAATTTGACTGTGTAGCAGTCAAACAGCATTTGTATTCCTTTTCACAAATTAGGATTTCGTGTTCAACTAATTTGTGAAAAGAATCTAATTTGCTGCATGGATTACCAAAGAAAAGCAAAAGAAGGCAAAATAAAAAAAGATGTGTTTGCAAAATAAGATCAATCAATCAAAAAAGGCACGGAGATCACCAAAAAATCGAATCAAGAAAACAAAAGGCGAAATAAATAAAAAATCAAGAAACAACAAAAATTACCTGTGGCTGGACGGAAGCAAGGCGAGAGCGAGGACGATCCACCACTAGAGAAGGAGTGAGAGATCTGCCCGGAGATCGATCCACCAGCAGATCTGCATCCCTCCTGAATAGCGGGATCCGAACCACCGCCAGTACGCCGCCGACGACCAGAAACACCAGAATCGCCGCCTCAGAGGGCTCGAGCGAACCTGAACCTGCAAGATCAAGAATAGAGAGAGTAACACCGAGTAAGATCAAGCAAGAAAAATAGCGAAACAGAAAAGTAACGATAAGAAATAAATCAGTAGTAGTAAATGAGAAAAGAAAAGCATGCTGTGGACGATCTGAAGTCCTCCCCCACGGCAATACTAAAACGAGCAAAAAAAGGAAGACTGCGAGAAGAACCGCCATCTCCGACTGCTCGAGAGCACACTGAAGTGATCACCGATCAGAACGCACGAGAGAGAGAGAGAGAGAGAGAGAGCGCAGTGAACAGTGAGAGCAGTGAGAGTGAGCAGAGAGAGTGAGCTTAGATCGCAAAATCAACGTCTGAACTCAAGAAGACAAAGAAAGAGTCAAAGAGGGGCGGTAGTGGTTTATATAAGGATTAATCAGCGTAAGAAACCCGCGTGATCAAGTAACGGGTCGAGTAACATAATTAATAAATCCGACCCGATTATAAATTCTATTTGCATTAAATACAAATTGGGCCAAAACTAAGTTGTGGAAGAGTTTAAATAGTTGGGCCTAATATATAAATAATATCACGAATACTCTTTACATTATAATTTCTTTTATCTTTGCATTGTTTGGGAGGGCATTCAGATAAGATCAATAAGGATACAAAAAATATAATTTATTGTTTCATGTGAAGGAAAAAATAAAAAAATGATTGAAAATGAATTTTGTTGTTTTAGATATTAATCACATCATATATTAATATTTCTTATATTATATTGTATTGTATTATAATAATATTATACGGATTTTAATATTATGTAATAAATAATATTAATATTATATTATGTAATAATTGACATTAATTTAAAGAATATTATTTATTATTGTACTATTAATTTAAAATTTTATATTATTTCATTTTATTTATATTATATATTACATATCATATAATATATTAATATCATTTCATTTTTTAATTATCATTAATTATTAGGTTTACTTAAAAATTAATTTTAATATAAAAAGTTGGAACATAAATTATTATTTATCATTAATTATTACAAATAAAGGGTGCCCAGTATACAAGCACAAGAAAGTGCATGGCTCAGATTACAGATTATTTTCTCACTTCATTTGCGAGAAATGAATGTCTATTCTTGTATAATCCTTCCAAATACCATAAATCAAAAGATCCCTAAGCAGAGGTTTGGAATATTCTTCCGAATTTATTATGCGATTTTCAAATACCATAGGCACGTGAAATAAAAAAGTTCAATCTTGTAGTACCTGTGATTCTTTATATTTGCAATTTTAAGTAAAAGATCGTGAAATAAAATTAGGTCATCGAGAAAACAAGTACATGTTTGACTTTAGCAGGTAAATGGTGTCGCCTTGAGCTAACTGTCCCTTTCCACCGGCTCGACATTGACCCATCAACCCGTTAGCACTTCAAATTGCCGAGAGATCTGCTGCCTCGCCATTTCCAGATCTTGTACGTGTCGTTAATCCGCCTCTGAGCTACAAAATAAATAATAATAATAATAATATTGTTAAATAATTCGACCGAATAACAACAATTAATTATTCAGGGCAAAAGAAAATAATAGTATTTTACTGTTTCGAGCTTGGTTTTTAACTTTTGAGGAGTGTCCGTGACAACTTCACCTGTAAATATCAAATTTCATTTAAGTATAAATAAAAGAAATGAATGTCGAAAATTAGAAACGTACGCATCTTTTAAAAACAAAATCATGAGGAATCACTGTATAAATCTCTCTGGAATTCAAATAGAAAGAAATTCGTCAGAGAATAATCATCGGTACCTATTACTAAAATGTGAAAAAGAAGAAAGAAAAAAAAAAAAAAAAACCCGCTTACTTGTTCAATTCAAGTATTGATCTATTAGCTTGATCGATCACATCGAAAAACCTCTTCAAAACTTCATATCCCTATATAAGTATAACAATCAAATTTAAAATAATTTAATTATGTAGTTTAAAAAAAAAAAAAAAACTAATATCAAATTATCAATACCTTCAATATGGTACATTTACTTAGTTTCCCTAGTGGTAACTTCTTGCATTGTCTGTACAATTTTCACAAATAAAAAATATAATTAATTAATTTACGTTTTTTTTTAATTTAATCCTTTAATAATTACAAAATTACCAATCTCCGTCATGTGTTGCTTCATCGTGCTAGAATAAAAATGAATCTCAGTTTATTTCTGTACACTAATCACATCTGGATTCTTTTGGATCCTCACAAGGCATGCAGGCTAACCCGTTTCCCATTTTTTAACTCTCAATTTCGAAATTGAAGGAAATAAGAGAGGATTTTTGTGGAAGAAATTGGGTTGCAGTGATTGAAATTTTAGGTGAAGGAACGAATTGAGATCTGCAGAAAGAACAAAGAGAGGAGAAGTAGTGGATTCAGTTCGGTTTACAAATTTGTAAATGAAGCACGATTCAATTTTGGAAGGCATGTTCTTTCTTCTTCTTTTCCTCTTTTTTTTTTTTTCTTCTTCTTCTTCTTCTTCTTCTTCTTCTTCTTCTTCTTCTTCGGAGAGAGAGAGAGAGGAGACTTGTTTGGATAAATCACGCCTTCGTGACTCGTGTGGTGAAAGAGATCATGATGAAGTACCGATTAGTATGGTACTTAATCTGAATGAAAGACAGATGAATTATGCTCACCTTTTTCGGCTCGCAGCATTTCGTCGAACATGTGCAATGCTTCTCTTGTCGACAAATTATCCATTCTTAGTGACGTCTTTGCTGAATGAAATTTGTTGGCATGGGTTACGAGGCGTATCGAAAGGCAACGAGCATAATATGACTATGGCTTCAGCACTCGCTCGCTCGCAGCATTTCGTCGAACATGTGGAAGCTCAGTACTCACTCCGACCAACAGGTGGAAGCTCAGTACTCACTCGCTCGCAGCAGTTCGTCGAACAGGTGGAAGCTCAGTACTCACTCGCTCGCAGCATTTCGTCGAACAGGTGGAAGCTGTATCGTCTTCTTCTTGTTGTGGACAATATACGGCTATGGCTTCACAAATCTCAAACAAGAGGCCGAAGATGTGAGAAGAACCATCTTTTTATGTTCGTGAACAGCCTGTCGGGCCAGGCCCATAACCATTTTTATCTTGAAATAAAGGGTTATACCAGGATTTAAAAACCTCAATTTAAGTTTATCTAGAACCATCTTTCTTAATCATATTATAACATATTTAAAAAAATATAATAATAATAATAGTAATTCGTCTTCTTCTCATCGTAATATTGGACTAACAATTATGCACAACATGAAATTACAATAAAAAAGTATCACTTCCTCTATATACTTGCGTGCAATATATCAATAATATACAGTGTTATGTTATGTGCTTTGTTAATTCTCATGCACCAAATAAAGATCACATTAATAAACGGAAATACCTAGACATGTCTGTGAGAAAAAAGCGTGCAATTCTTTATAATTCCAGTTTGAAGAAAAAACAATGTTTTTACTCTCGGTTAGGAAATAAAAAAATTCAAATTATTACATTTGCAAAACTTTATTTTTAAATTGAAAAATGTAATTACTAAAAAACAAGTTGTAAGCACCTCATTGAAATTACGAATTACGAATATATACTTAAATACCCATGCTTTAATTGTCATATATGTGTGAATACTTTGTTTTCTTACAAATCTATCATGTCCTCAATTATGTGTGAATACTTCCTTTTTTTAATTTAAGAAAAACAAGACCTTATAAGAAATTTGCAGCAACAAAAAATATTCGAAAGAAAAAGTTCATTTAATTAATTATGTTACATTTTTTTAATTGATTGAATTACTGAGTTATTGATGTGCCAAATTACCAATCTTTTCTCCTACAAAAAACACTTTCAAAGCTTACTACTAAAAAAAAAATTTAATTTCTTTGGAACCTCGACGACATCACCTATAGTCTATAAAAAGAATGATTGTCATCTTATTTATAAACAGCCTATCCAAAATCCAAAATTCTTTTATATTTGACAACCCATAAATCCTACAAGTCTTGCACTAATTTTCATTATTTTTTAGGTCTTTTCTTAAAACCTACTCCAGAACAAAAATATTCTTTGACGAAGCCATCACAGCCTTTTCTTCCATGAAATGAAGATAAATAAAATAGAATTTAGAAATTGCTACATACAAATATTTATTAAACAAAAAATATATTCTTCGTATATTTTCCCAAACAAAAAATATATTCCTCTCTGCAGTGAGCCATCTCAATCTTCTACCTATCATCCTCGAGGACCAATCATTTCTGTTTCTATTCAACAATTACTAGAGAGATTATATATCATCAAAAAGGGTAACATCAAATTTACATCAAGCATAATTCCTCTACAATTTATTGTGTATACTCGATAATAACAATTAGTCATATTTCTACATAAAAAAAGCACATTGAAACTAAATAATTTCAATAACGTAACATGTATTTTTAATCATATTATTTATTCATCTCAGCTACAAGATTGGAATTGTTGTGAACGATTATACGGGCATTACGGACTTTGTTCTCATTGGATACATTGCAAAAGAAATTCTCGGATTCACCGCTTCCGCGTTGATTCTCGAACACGATGAAATGGAAAAAGGATATCTACCAGAACGCATAAAAGGACTCACGGCAAAAATATAACTTCATTGTTCGATTCAACCAAGTTACTTCAAAACTAGAGTTTTCTTTAAGATATTACGAAAATGCAGGTTTTTCTTTAATTTTCTCATGAGCCGTTGTGTAGCATTAAATTAGAGCGTGACAAATTAACAATATAACCTCGATAGCATAATTGTGCTATTCATTAGCCATTCATAATGTATAAATTAGCAATATACAAATAACTAAAAAGAGGTCCTTAGTTCTCAATATTTTTGCGAGTAAGCTAGAAATTGGAGATAAGGAATAATTAGAAAATTACCTCATAAACTTGATGAATCCGATAGAATCCAGTCAATACATGACAACATCATCCCTTACGCTTCGATTCGTATGATTCAGTAATTGCAATGCCTAAAAAAATCAATGAAAAATCATTTCAAATTTCAAACCAACTTTTATTGATATTAATACATCACATTGTTGTTGTATGGATGTATGGGGTATACATGATATTGGGCACATGAATCGAAGAATCTCCATCAATACTAACCTACATTATGCAGCCCCAAACTTTTTATGGTCTTTTGCAGAAAAATCCAATTAAAAATAATTAAAGAAGTAAAATCAAACACGTATCGAAGACACTAAAATGAGGCTTTCAAATTGTTTAGTTACTCACTTCGATTCCATATTAACCGAGAAATCACAAAATTAGTAACATAAAAAAAAAAAAAAAATTAGCTCAAGAAGGGAAAACCTAAAATACAAAATGAAGAAGGGAAAACCCAATAAAAAAAGGGATGGGCTTAGTCATGGAAATAGGGGAGAGGAAGAAGAGGAGCATTAAAGTCTGGCCCATGGGGTCTTCAATTATTTTTTTTTGGTCTGTCGATAGGTAAACATTTAAGGAGAGAGAAATTTTGAAAGATCAAATTAGGAGAAGCTCACGTGATATTTTTTTTACATGCATATCATTTTGCAAAAAAGGCCCCATGAATATTTTTCTGAAAACGACCACCTCAATGGACTCCAAAGTCCGGTAACTAGGAATAAAGGCGCAAAATATCATATACATGTCCCAACCCGACCAAATAAGAAATATCGTACTACTACGTAAAGTATATATAACATGCAATGAATGTTGTAAAGGCGCAAAAAATTAGATTGGGCTACAAATTGCGTGGATTTACATTTTGCAAAAAGTAACATGCAATGAGTATGTTTTAAAACATGCAATGAATGTTGTACTATGTGAATTGTTATTTTACGTCACCTAATATTTGTTTCTCTATTATTGATTATTTTTTTTTATTAAAATATGTTTCTTAGTTTTGTGATATGTATGTGTGAATTGTTATTTTAGATAAATGTGTCTCATTAGGTATGATATGATATAGACTACAGAGAGTATTGTGTTTAAAAATGAAATATGAGTTCGGGATAAATATTTAATTTAAATAACCATCACCTGAGTAAAAAATGGCAATTTATATATACTACTAACTATTAAATTTTTAAGTAGGAAATATGCGATATATTTTAATTGATTTTTTAGTCGAAACTAAAATAATTAACATAATTATATTTGTGATATATGTAAATTATGTTTGTTGGTACTTTAACTAGTCTTAAGCACGTGTGCTATGCAATGCTATTTCTTATGAATTGTTAATCCATATGAACTTTAATTATATATTAATTAATCGTTAATGAAATATATTTTTTTAATTATCATGTTAATTAATTGTTAATTGATGATATATAGGATATTAGGAGAATTTGAGAGACATCAATGCATAGCTTCCGTAAAAAAAAGAGTAAAAGATACTTGCCTCCAAAATTCAAACTCATCCGGATAAGGTGTCAAAATAGATTATTAGAATTTTTAATTGACTTAATTAAATGTTAATTGACATGTTTAATTAACATGACAATAATATGTTAATAACTTAATATTAATAAATGTTAATTGACATGTCAATTCAATTACATGATCAAATCAATCGTTAATCGAGTCAATTATTAATTAATAAATAATAATAAGCCGCCCACTTAGTTCCCTATTATCACCCCATCAAAAGTATTTTTTTAGTTTAACATAATATCAAATCTCACAAAAAAGTAGTGCACAAAAATCAAAAGTATACAAGTGGAGGTAGCTATCTCAAGTCATAACTACCTGTTCAGTCTCACGGATCACGGATATAAGCGCTATGGAAATAACAATTTTTTTGCGGGATTTGAGTTGAGGCGATGGATCTGATTTCTCAAAGAAGTTTGTTATTCAAGTCTGGTTTATAAAATCAGGAATGAAGTTCCTCGAAATCGAATGGTATTTGTACTCCTCAAATCAAGGACCAATTTTGTTGAATTTTGTATCAATTTAGAAGTGTAATACATATCGTGATTAAATTATTAATTGCTGATTCGAGATTTAATTTTCCCATGATGGAAATGGTGTGTTGAAAATTAGGGATTAAGGGTAAAATCACTGGAAAAAATAAATCTACAATCTACAATTATGATTCTTAATCAATTAGGTCGTGAACCGAATGAAAGCTTGAATCGCCAATTCCTACTTCAATCGATTTATTTCGGTTTGCCAAATTTTATCGAAACAAAAACAAATGGTCTTCGTGAAGTTACCGTGAACATACAAAGGTTAAACCTTGCATAACGTTTAATTGGTTGAATATTTTCATTGCTGATTATTACATGTATTTTTGGTATTTTGTTGCATGCATGTAAAACTTATGTTTTATTTGGATTGTATTGTTTTTATGATATCCTTGTACAAATAGAATGTGTTTACGAGAGTATAGCAGCATCTATATTATATTTTGTTTTTGTATAAAAATGTGGATTTTTAAGTTATTTAGTCTAGTCTTTTTTGTTAATTTGAAATTGGAGTGGCAGGTTTATTTAATGATTATTGTTTATGTTTTTGATGAATGACTTAAATTAGCACAACTCCATTTTCTTTTGTACCACAAAAGTGAATAGGTAAAATTCAATTAACATACCCTTATTTTTTGGGTATTTTAAAATACCCTTATTTTTATAATTTGTTCTTTTTATCGAATGGTGTTTTTTCTGGCGATTTGTTTTTTTGAAGAAAAAAAATATTTTCATTCAAATTTGTAAGGTAGTGTGCGAATTTTTATCTCGTTAGTAACCGTAACCTTATGAGTTATGACACGTAATGTGTTGGATTGAATGGTTATAACTTTATATGTATATAAATATAAATAAAATAAAAGAATTGCCGGCAATTAAAAATAGGACAACCTTAATATAAGTAAATGACCGAGTGCAACTAGACTCGACCGAATGAGTGAACCACGAATGCAATATCTCAAAAATAAGACAACCTTAATAAATCACTTAATATTGAAAAACAAAAACTCAAAATAATATAAATTAAGATAGATAAACTTTGTTTTGTCGACGGTCCGAAACAATGTCATATTTTTGGCTAATCAATCTTAATTCTATTTACCGACTCAATTATACTAGTTAATTAAGTTTTTAGTAACGAGGACCATTATATTATACAAGTTAAGTTAAAAAGTAAATGTTTTTAGATAATACAACCTACTATAAGAATTAGAAGTCCAATAATGAACTTCTAAATCTTAATATGTCCATTGTACTAATGTTTCACCAATAATATACATAACCCACAATCACATACAAGAAAAAGAAATTCTAAATACATCATTAATTTCAGAATTGAGAATCTTAGAGCAAACCGAGAAAAGAAATGCTGAATATGAATTCGAAAATGAAATCCCGGATTTGTACACGTGACGCCTTCCTCTTCGAGCCTTCTCTCCTCTTCGGACCTCCCCCTTTCTTTTTCAGACCTCCTTTTGAGCCCCATTGATTGAAGACTCCACTCATGGAAAATCTTCTCCTCTGTATCTCATCCAACCATGGTTAATCACCATCAGCTCCTCTCTATTCTGTTCATCCATTCCATTGCAACAAACCAGATTTGAGCTTGTGGAAAAAGAAACCGAAGGTTCATCCATTGAAGTCGAAAAAATTGTCTTGAAACCATTTTTCTCTCTCTCTCTTATTCAGGCAATCCTCGAGCAGCACCCTTGCAATATCCTTGATTCATCTCGCACTGATTCATCCTTTTGTAAGATAAACAATATGTATTATTTTTATTGGTGATTGATATTCCCTTTTTTTCTTATTTCCTTGCATTTCTCTTCTTTCTGTGAAACCTTGGGTACGAGCTTACAAATCGCTATCAAAGAGTGGATTTCACCAATAATTTTGTGTCTTCTCGCATCTAGGAAGAGAGGAAGGCGTGGATTCGCTGGCGGAGGCGGTTAAGGAGGAGTGGGAACTTTACAGGCGAGTCAGAGGGAGGATTGGGGATCGGGAGATCAACAAAGGAGTGGGTAGAGCTAGTGAGTTGATTCTGAACATGAATGAAGGATGAACGAGTAGGAAATCGTCGAAGAAGAAGAAAAAAAAAATGTAATAAGTTTTATGTATTTATAAATGTATTAGTGAACCACATGAGTTTTATGAACTAAATACATGTGTTATAAAAACAAATGTATGGGACAAATTAAGGCCATTCTAAATATTAAAAAAAAAAAAAGGTACAAACAAAAGGATTACACATGAGTTTTATGTACAAACAAAACTAGTATAATTTCCGTAAATACATATGTTATGAATTATGATTATAAATTACAAATTACAAATTGACTGTTGATATAATTTAAGAGGGGAGTGTTATGATAGATTCATTTTTTTTATCATAGACTCATTTTCAAAAAATTACTTTAAAATTTTTAGTTATTTATTAATTAATTCTACAAAATTTATGTTCTCAAGAACATTAAATAATAAATATACACTATAATCTTACAAAAAATATCATTATTTCACAAATATTCGAATTTTTTTATTTTAAAAATAAATTCATGATAAAAAAAAATAGATCTATCATAACACTTCCCATTTTAAGATGGTTTAAAATAACATAATTTTTTTCTCTGATTCTCTAAAATTGAAGATGGTTTAAATTATTATATGATATAATTTTCCTTTGAATCTAATAATTTTCATATACATTATGGTTTCATGGTTTGTATTCAGTTAAACAATATTGTCAAGTAATATAGTAAAATAATGATCAATTTTGTAGTACACAAAATAATTTACTTGATAAGTACGCATAGCATAGTGTATGGCAATTGTTATTTTATAGTACTTTAAATCAGTTCAACATTTAAAATATCTTACAATAACATAAGAAGTGTCTTCTTTTTGCTATAATTATCCATTCGTTGGTGGAAAATATGAAATATCATCATATTTACTTGTTTTTTATGGAATCTCAAAATATCACATGACAATACAATCAACATTTTTTCCATCTTATATTTTATAATTTCATAATAATCCAACAATAAATGTTATTTTTGCTATTAAAATCGAGTAGGTATGTAAACAGGAAATACAATCTACAAATGCAAGTCATATTTTCGAATTTTTCAAGTCATATATTTGAAACGCAACCCCAATAATAATTTTATAACACAACAACAACAACAACAACAACAACAACAACAATAATAATAAAAAGAATAATAATTATTATTGCTTTCTTCATAATCTGAAATTCCTTTTGCTGGTAAATGGTAAATTGGTAGTACGGTGGATTTGAACCCAAACTACCAATTCTATGGTTCGATTGAATCCTCGTCGTATTCAATTTATCATAAAATAAGTATGCATATGCATAGCATACTCCCATAGTGAAAGACTTTCATTGATACTCTTAACAATAATATAGTATTATTTTTTGTAGACAAAAGAATTATGTTATTTTAGCGAAAAAAATATATCTACCTAAAAACAAATTTCATTTGATGGACCTAATATGTTCAGAGTGTTGCATAGGGCTGCAACTTTAGCTCGTAACTCGTGGCTCGCTCGAGCTCGACTCGATAATAATTCGATAATAGCTCGCTCGATATGAACTCGAAATCAAACGAGCCGAGCCGAGCTAGCTCGAACGTTTATTGAGCCGAGCTTGAGCCAGACCCAGCTCGCTCGTATTAAGCTCGAAAAGAATTTGAGCTCGATTTAAAAAATTAAATATTTTTATCATAATTAATTCATATTATATATATTGTTACAATTAGAAAATTTTATAAAAAAAAACTTTATTTCCTTAATAATTCCAAGTGAGATTACAACTTAGGTCCTAAAAAAAATTAGCCAAGAAAGACAAATTAATAATTCTAAATCCAAATCCTATTTTTTTTGTGTTTTGTGTGGTGTATTTGATTTATTATTGTTATGTTTCAAGATATTATTTAGAATATTGTTTGTTTATTCGCAATTGTTATAATATTTTTAATTAAAATTCAAGTTGTTTTTTTTTAATTGAGCTACTATTGAGCCGAGCGGAGCTAGCTTGAATTGGAACGAGCCGAGCTTGAGCTTGATTTTGTAACTCGAACCATAATTCTAAACGAGCCGAGCCAGCTCGAATATGTTCCGAGCCGAGCTTGAGCTTGGCACAGCTCGCTCGAGCTCGGCTCGTTTGCAGCCCTAGTGTTGCAGCGAGTTAATATTGATGGGCCTACTGATGTATTGACAAAAAAAGTTAATTTAATCAAACAATAAAAATGAAACTTGTGAGTCCACTATATTTCGTAGTTATATGTGTTTCATTATTAATATATTATTTTTATAGTAAATTGATTATTATTGTCATTAATATATTAACTTTTTTTGTCAATACATCATTTCCATATATAATTTCATGTCAATATATTATTCTTCAACATTAATACAGTATTTTTAAATAGTATATTATTTTCCGATACTATCATAACTTGGTTCGTCACCTGGAATTAATTTGAGTACAATATTCTGTTTGTTCAATAATTTTTTTTTGGAGTTTCATTATAATTTTTTTTTTGCATGTTACAATGTATTTTAATTCGATATAAATTTGAGTACTTGTATTGTGTTTTTGAATTCAATGTACTCGATGATACAGTTATACACTTAATCGTTTTTCAGGTATATTTTTCTTTTTTTTTCAACAAATTATTTTTTTTTTTTTTATTTGAAAGAGAACTTTTTGATATTTATTTATAGTGAAATTTAAAAAAAAAAATCCTAATTTTTTTGGACATTGTACAAAATCCCTTATTTTTTGGAAACTTCAAACAAATTCATATATCAAACTTTTATTTTCAAATATGATACGTGTTAAAACTAGCAATGGATGATATTAAAATCCAAAATATTTTCTTTTATTTTATATGTAATAATTAAAAAAATATTTTTGTTATTTTTTATTAATTTTATTATTTTTAACAGATTAATTAACTGTTTAATTTAATTTACATCTCAATTAACATGTATTAATAATAAAATAATAAAATAATTTGACTTGTCAAGTAATTCTTAATTAGAATGTTAATATACTCATTTTTTTAATTTTTTTTTTATTAGAATGTTAATATACTCATTTTTTTTTTATTAAAACGTTAATCTCATAATATTAATCAATCCACTTTGACAATTCATATGCGGGAGTTGGAATGAGTTTGGGAGCCAAGAAAAACTTATTTTGTTAACTCTTAATTATTCTGTGGTCCACTAAATTTGGAAACACATGATCTCGTCTCCTAAAAACTATTGCTAATTCGACAATGGATATTTTCATACATGGAGAGTGGAGAGGATAACAAAATTTAATTTGCTCAATGAGGTGGAGCCATGAAAAACTTGGGTCCGATTTGACCCAAAAAAATTACATACGAATACACGTAGATGTTAATGTTAATGTTATGAGATTATAATTATAATTATATTTTATCATTTTGATATAATTATATGCAATCTAAAAATATCAAATGTATTTAAAAAAAATAAAAATAAATAAAATACTAAAAGTGAGGATATGATTTCGTAGTTGTATGTGTTTCATTTTTATATTATTTTCACATTAAATTGACCCACAATATTATTTTCACAATACTGGACTTTTGTTGATATTTTCTTAAAAGGGGAACTGGAATTCGGGCTGGATTAACAGGCCAGCGAATTAAATAATGCTTTGAGCTTTGCCTTTAATTTATTTTAAATTTTTGATGAGACAGTTATGGAAATTAGGCCTTCAAAAAAAAAATGAATTAGGCCTACGGACTGAATTTTTTTTTTGAAAAATAATATTGTGGGTCTTTTTCCAGAAAAAGGACAAAAAATAATTAGGCCTACCAGCCTGTTTAAACAAAAAAAAAGAAAATTGAAAAATAGGCCTGTGGGCTTTTTTAAAAAAATGAATTTAAAAAAAAAAAAAAAAAATAGGTCTGCCGATTCAAGTAGAGTTTAGGAGATTAAATTATGATTGGTATGATAAAATTTTTTTTTGATAATAAATGAAGAAGTCTTATATGTTCTTCGTCCATTGATGTCAATGAGAATTGAACTCACAATCTCTTACAACGCATGAATTTTTGTGTCTCACACTCAACCAACTAGGTTATGAGTTCATTGACTAGTATGATAAAATTAACGGAAAACCGTTATGTTTAAAAAGATAACTTCGATAGAAAGCAAAACATTTATTCCAATTATTATGGTGGGGGTTGTAATTTTTTTTTTTGTGGTGTAACAATGATTGCGAAAAGTAATAACATAAAGTTAATGGTGTAAATTTTTTTATTCGGGCTATTTATTCCAATTATTATGTTTTTATAAATAAAAAATGAATTATATTAGTAATTTGTACTTTATTAATTTTAATGTTTTAGATGAACCAGTAATTTGCACTTCAAAATCTCTGATATGATATTTGTTTAGTTTTAGCAAGTGTTATAAACTTATTAGATGAACCACTAAGTTTAATGTTTTCGAAGAAGTGAGGATCAAATACTATTTCGGGCCTAAATGAAAAAAGAGTATTATTATTATATTGTTTGTGGATAATGTTTATTCGTAAACCATGATAGCTAATCAATATATTTTATTATTTTTGACATTACATATGATTATTTTATTTTGTATAACATTTTAATTTCATGTCTTGTGATATTATATAGTAAAACAACAATCAGCTTTATTTGTACGAAAGAACAATTGATTCAATAAACAATTATTATTTATAGCAATTTATATATAATACTAAAAGTTAATTAAATATTTTGATTAATATATAATGGGTAATGATATTGACAGGAAATAAAATTACCGAGAACAAGAAATTTAAACTGGAAATAGTAATTTTATTTTTAATTCATGTCAATTTTGAATAAAATTTTATGTATCTGTTATTTATTTTTTCTGCCAATATCACTATCATATATAATAACTTCAAGTATATGTTTTGTTATCTTTCTCCATATTACTCATTTACAAAAAGAAATAGGTCTTATTTTTTTTTGTATTAATATGTTAAATTTCGATAAATAAAATAAGAATTTATTGATAGGTTAAATCTCAATTAGAAAAAAACAAGGGTCTGACATGTAAATGAGCTGATGAAATTATAGTGTCAACTCAAAATTGAACACACATCCTCTATATCCAGATTAAAATTAAAATACTTAATTAACACGATTTAATTTACAAAGAACATGTATAATTAACTATGCATCATGCATGGCTGCTAGGTATGAGCTGATGAATTTTAATGCAAGTTAAATTTTTAATCTGCCATGCCTAATGACAAGTACTAAAAATTTCGAATACTAATTATATTATTATACATAGTAAATTTAAAATTTGTTAAGATGTTGACAATCAAATAATTCATTTTGAATAATCTAGTTTTTCTTTTCCTTTTTTCCTTTTTTGCAAAAACATTTTTTCATATTATTTGTTTATAAAGAACTTCAACGTAAAATATATAATATTTTTCATTCAAAAGAAATAATATTAGTTGTCAATTATATATAATTATCTCTTGTACAAATACTATGATGTGAAATCGAACATATAAAACTTTTATTTATTTTTCTTACTTTCTTTGGTAATTGACTTTACTTATTTGTTTGTGTACAGCATGATACTTGCTAGTTGCTAGCATCTCTAATTTGTTATTTTTTGGGAAATTTTTTGTTTCTACAACACCGAGTGTGCAAATAATTTCGAAAATATAAAGCAATTGAGTATAAAATATAAATAAACCCAAAATTATATAAACTGAAGAAATACAAAAATCAATATCTACAACATTAATTAAATCGTTTGTATTGATAAAAAAAAAATACAGAAATTATTTTGCCAAGAAACAAAACCTGATTAAAAACACAATATTACCTACAAATGACAATTAGATGAATTTACTTTAATCTAAGCATAAAATTGTTTGTGGTATTTTAATAAAATGTTCAATTTAATTATTATCATATCTAAGCATAAGTTCTTTGCATAATGACTAATTTACTTAGGAAGTTTCTTAATGTGTCGTCCACCATTTTCACATGAAAAAGAGAAAAATTATACCAGATATTTTTTAATATGTTTCTATGTTCAAGAAAATATTAGAGTGTCTATTGAGGGACTCAAGTGCAATTTCAAATAATATAGGGGATTTTAACAATATTTGCTAATTTTACCTTGGCTCACAAGTTTTTGGCATCTGATTTGAGAGCTCGCTTATCCACCCTCATCATTGCTCTTTTTCTTTTTTTGAGAAAAATAGAGTAGGCTCGTGTGTCCTACTTCTATTATGAAATTTTATTAAACCTTAGTTCATTACAAATAACAAGGTTTTTTTCTTAATTAAACCACTTCTAAATACCTTCTAATTAATACTATATGAACATTTAACCATGAATTAAAATCCTGGAATCCAACACATCCAGAATTTGTATTACCGCACACTATATTCCGGATTTTTATCTAAACCGGATTTGCAACTTCCAACCTAAGTATAAAACCTAAACTGCCACCTCTTCATCCTGTTCGCCTCATTTCTTTTCTCCTCTCTCCGCCTTTTCTCTAGCCGCCTAACATCTTCTCTTAACCGCCTAACACCTCATCCTCGAGAGCTTCATCCTCGAGATAGAACACAGTGAGAGCTTCATCCTCTCATCCTCTAGTTAGATCTGCCCGATAACCTCTCATCCCCAAAAGCACTCCATGCCAGTTCTTCCGAAATCTCCTCATCCTCGCTAAACAACTCTTGCCAGATCTGCCGATAATACCTCATGCCAGATCTTCCAAACACCTCCAGAACCACCGATACCTATCTTCTCTTCCATCAGAGATAATCAATCACATCGCTCGAGAGAAAGGGATTCTTCTTCTTCGCCATAAAGCTGCCGCTTGCTCTGATTGCCCGAGATGAACTCCAACCTCACTGTTCGGATCAGTAAAGCTGCCGCTTGCTCTGATTGGCCGAGATGAACTCCAACCTCACTGTTCGGATCAGTAAAGCTGCCGCTTGCGCCGATTTGCCAGATGAACTCCAACCTATAGCCTGTTTTGTCGTTCTTCCTCTCTGGCCTTCTTCTTCTTGCTCAAAACTCTGAAAACTCGCGAAAATGGTTAAAACGACACAATCGGTCGAATCCGACCGGAATCCGACAGAATCGGGTCGGCCACGACCGACTCCGGCTCGAGCCGGCGATCCTACTAACCATGGTTCCGGTGAAATCAAGAAGAAACGAAGTATGGGTAGGCAGAAAATCGAGATTAAGCGGATTGGAACTGAAAATGCTCGTCAGGTATGCTTCTCCAAGAGGAGGACGGGCTTGTTCAAGAAAGCTTTGGAACTCTCCGTCCTATGTGGCGCTCAGATCAGTGTCATCGCCTTCTCTCCGGCTGGCAAACCCTATTCTTTCTCTCAGTCTCAGCCTGGATTCCATGCTCTTCAGCGGTACATCAACTCTCAAGCATCTGAACAATCTCGGCCACAAGATCTGCCTTTTTGCCACTTGTCCTCGCCAGATGCATTGTCAGATCTGGACAGACGGAACCAAGAACTCACGGCTGCGATAGAGATTGCTAAGAAGAGGAGAGATCTGCTTAAACAAGCATGTGAGTCGGCAAAAAGGAAGGATGACGTGTCAAAATTAGGGTTGGAAGAAGCGGCAAAGTTGTTCAATGCTCTGAAGAGGATGAAAGCAGATATACAAAACGAAAGTATGGAGCTTTCTCAATCTTCAGTTCCAGTGCAAGGATACGATCAAGATAGTATGATACAGTATGGATATGGGTATAATGACGGCACCATGTTCATCCCTAATGGTGATCTTCTTCTTCTTCAAGATTTTGAGAACCCTTTTCCGCCTAATTTTGATTTCGATTTCGATTTGGATTTGGACTGTTGTGATCAGATTATTATTTAGATTAGATAGAGAGAGTTGCTCAATGTTGTAGTAATTAATGCAAGTACAAGATATTTACTTAATTAGGATGTAAGGAATAGCTTATATAATTAATTTTAGATTCTTTTATTTTACTTATGTAATTTTACAATACTGTGGCCATTTGTATATGTTATGTGAATTTTCTACCATCAGATCTGTTTTAAGATCCGTGCTTAAGACACAAACGGTGTTGTTACAGACGTAAGTTTATTCTTCCGTCTCTCCCACTCGCCTCCTCCCTTCTACAACACTCACCTCCTCTCCTCCTTTCCTCTCTCAGCCCTGTCGAGACTCGAGAGGCACCTTGTCTTTTGGCCCTTTATTTCTCTCTCTCGCTGGTTGTACCCATCTTTCTCTCTTGTTTGTTGTATTCTCACGGGTAACTAATATTTTAAAACAACTTTGTGATTTTGATTTTTAATTTGAGATTGAATTTGTTTGGTGTCACAAACTCAAATATCAGCCATATTGTTCCGAGTTTCAGCCATACCTTTCCAAAAACACATCAAATGTGTTTTCCGCCTAATTAGGGTATATTATGGTTCATAATAACTGATTTGGGACCAGTCAGTAATTGGGCATGGAGTTGTGTCGAAATTGAGTATATAATGGGTACAATTCACCAAAATTGGGTATGAGATAGGCACAAGTTTGCCCGTCAAATGAAAACAGGTCTTCCAATCGGCAGTAGAATACTCGATCACAATTTTATCCTCGCCTGCAATTTCTGGCACCGGATCTGGAACTACTTCCGCTCCTCTTAGGCGTAATTAATTATTTTTATTTACTTCTTATTTATTGTATCTTAATTTTTGTGTTTCGTAAATTGTTACATTTTATCTTCATATTTCTTCAAGACACTTTCCATGCAATTGCGAGCTTCCTCCAGATAGTTGTGGTTCATATATCACATCGATGATGTTGATAGTTTTGAGGAATTCGCGGATCTCAAGCAACAATGACTCGTCTCTTCTCCGTGGACTGGTACAAAACCGAATTAATGGCAATTCAGATTCTGACAATAACGCTCATAGTTTTTCGCTGTCAGGACAAAAAGCATTTCATGTATGGTTTATGATTAGAAATAGGATCAATGTAAATATCGCTGCCGAATTAATGATTAGAAAAAGCATTTCATGTATGGTTTATTTAACGAAACAAAGAATTTAGATGAATCGTATCATAGTGCCTATTACGTGCTCACTCCATATAAATCATAATCACAATACCTATTACATGCTCACTCCATAAAAATCATAATTACATCGGAACTCGAAATCCAAATAAAACACATTTTCAAACCTAACAAAACAGTACATTCAAATACAATATCAAATACAAATCCCAATTTATACAATTTTGATAATTAACGCCAAATCAATTAATTCGAAAATGGTATGGATCGGTAGCGGTATGACGTCAAATCAATTAACGCCGATTACTCCAAACGGTGCTGCCACTGCATCATCTTCTGATAATTAATTCAACTTCTCCGATTTGGCTTCCATCGACTCTTTTGACTCAAGATGGTACTCATTTGTTTTCTATAATTGTACATCCTTCGAAAATGCAAGACAAATGCAATATTACTTGGTCTGACGATTACAATTCTCTCGGCGTCCATGTGAGCAGTGCTTCTCATTTCAAAGCACGGTATTCTGCTTTTTGTAGAAAAATGGAGGGTTAATTTTGTTTGTAGTATCAATATACCAGAAACAAAATTAATATAGTTCTCCCTTTTGTGGCTGAGGGGTGTTGGTGAATCTCGAGATTGGATCCACCAGAAGTAACAATTTTGCAAGAATTTTGTGAATTAACTTTACATTTGTAGCTTTTGTGAGCAGTGCTTCTCAATTTGATATTTCCGTTTATGAAAGGGTATATCTGAAATTCGAGAGAATTTGTGAAACCACACGACATCCTTATCAAATTAAAAATAAAAATCACAAGTTATAGAAAAATTGATTACCCGAATACAGCAAAGAGAGATGGTATAACCAGCGCCAGTGAGAGAAAAGAAAGTAATTCTATCAGAATGGAATCATTTTCATGGGTAATAATAACTAAAGATATCGAAAATCAAATTTTGGGATTGAAACATAAATTGGCGAAAAAATTACAAGTAAAAAAGATGAAAAGCAGAGACGAGCCATAAAAAATAGATACGCTCGTTTCAATATCTATGCATCTATTCTACCTAAATTTCACAATATAATCTTACATCGAATAAAACACTAAAAAAAACTTTATTACTTATCGATCATCCGTGCCCCACGAGCAACCTCGGTAGCGTATATACAAAACATTAGTTACTAGATTAGCTCTTCGAGACGATCCAATTCCAAAAAAAATAAAACCCTAGAAGACAGGCTGAGAGAAGGGCAATTGTACCGGCGAAAACACCACCGTTAGAGGAGCGTGATCGGACAAGAAATAGTTATCGGGCCACATCCCCCTTTCTACTTCGGGAGGGAATAAAACCGCATCTTTTACATTAAAACAAAAAGTCAAGGCCTCGTCCTCGTCCTCGTCTTCTTGATTATTCACGTCAATTTCTTGTTGATTTTGGAGATTTGATTGTTCGATTTGCTCCCACCACTTAGGCCTCCATATCCGTTTCTACATACAAATATCCATTCGTTAAACTATATAATGATTTTGAATCGAATACCTGAAATTCAAGGTAATCCATGACACCATTAGAGTCGATGTCGGCCTGGGCCCACAAATCATCTACCTTTTCTGAACTTAGGCCATAGGGATAGGGTCCTCCGCTCAAGCCCAACTGCGAGATTCGTTTATTCGATTTATGTGTTATTATTAATTATACTTTTATGAGCAAATTATATATTTAAATAATGTAATGAATAAATAGTTATATATATTACCTGACGAAGTGCTTGACAACAGCCAGAAAAAAGTGATAAAATCTTCCGAACTATCAGCTTTGAGAGATGCAAATGCATTCTCTTCTGAAAGAGAAGCGCCTTGCAAAAGACCCTAAAACACGCACAAAATTAATAAATAAATAATTGAACAATAATATTAGACAAACGTATAAATGAAGTTAAAAACAAAAGGTCAAACCTTGATGATCGCAAATACAGCCTCGTTCCAGCTGGTTTTGAGAGGTTTCCTATGCTTGTTAGGATTGAGAAGCCATATAAAGTCAACTCCACATATATTCCCTCTATGATTTCTATGGCTCACCCACTGCATCAAGAAATATATCCAAAATTAATATTTATATTGATCGATATTATTATTAACGAAAAGAAGATCTCAGATTTTTTTTTTAAAAAAAAAATTACTGTGTGGGCATCAGCATCACTATCGGTATAATGATGAGCAGTATCATAAGACGACACAAAACCCTGCGATCTGAGAAATTTGTAGACATGCCCTCGTTTACTCCCGTTCCAGTCCCTACAATTATTTATATTTATATTCCTATTGTTCTCGCCAATAAAATAAAATCAAAAGGAAAGGATGTAGAGAAATATAAACTCACCCACAAAGAACCATAGGCATTGGGCTAAGCTGATTTTTTTCTTGATACGATTCTATGCATTGAAGTATATTATAAACCTGCGCATGTTAACATCATTTTATATGTAAAACATTATATAATTATACGATTCTACGATAATTTATGAAAGGTAATTAATTTACTTGCTTGAGACGGACAACACAGAGGCTATAATCATGAGGAAATAAGAGATGGGTATTAACGATGAGCGTTTGTTGCTTAATTACGCTGCTATTTCTGCAAGGCCAAAACGGTGCCACCGATTCCACATGTAACAATTGGGCCACTCTGTCCCCGAAATCATTAAAATGCACATTTTTGTAATTCCATACCCTAAAATTGTCTCTGTGCAGTGCGGTAAGTAGACCTGAAACGTTAAAAAGATAAAAATCGTATCAATAATAGCATAATTAAATACAATTTAAAATTCAAAATTGCATTCTTGTTAAAATTAGCTTTGTTTATATGAAATTAATGTCAATTGGCTGGCTTATAGTAAAAAATTAAAAGATATTTTTCAGAAGCGAAAGTCAATGATGAGATAGCGAAAGGTATTGTTATCTTATCTATAAAGATATGTATTGTAAACATTATAAACTTAGGCAAATGTGGAATTTTCTTTTTTTATCAAAGTTTCACACATAACATAAACCATTTGATTTTCTAAGTCATGAGAAATTTCGATTCTTGAATCTTGAAATTAACCTCTCAAATATCAATCCTATTATATGCGCTTAGCCGTTCTTATCAGACTAACAACTAGAACCACTTTTTTTTATTTTTATTTTGTTTTTGCACAAATTACCAATTAAAAAAAATATATTACCAACAAAAAAATCAATCTTGTATTTTGAACTAGAAAAAGGACAATAAAGTCGTGATCTTTAAGATATAAAAAGATTAATAAATATTAATAAAAATAAAAAAGATCAAATGAGAGCGTACCATCGCCTCTATTATTGGTCCTCGCAAGCTTGAAAGTGATATAACCGGCATCGCCGAGTCTTTTTTTCATACATATCAACTAATTCATCATTTCCCAACCACACTTCCTATAACAATTTTATTGTCACAAAAAGAAAAAAAATAAGAAAAACAAAAATTATACCGAATAATGAAAAATAATTCGAAAAATCAAATATAATTGATCTTACTTGGAGACAAATGATTGAAGAGCGATCCAATAATAACCGATCAAGTATTCTTTGGTTACGACTCAACCGATATGCTTTGTACTGACTCTCTCTACAGCTCTGGTCCTAATTTATGAAAACAACATAAAAGCCACTTTCTTTCAGTTTCAATTCAATCACAACCATAACTTAAATCTAGAAATTGACAGAAGCTTAGTAAAATTTACGTTCTAACAAAAACCAAAATTCAACAAAATAAACTTTTTTTTTTATTAAAATAGAGTGGGCTCACAAGTCCCACTTCTATTGTTTCATTAATTAACAATTGTTTTACATTAATTACAAGAATATAATAATCCCTAAATCAAGTTTTAGAAACTCATAAGTAGTCTTAATACAAACAGGAAATGAAAGCTAGACATTTGATAAAACCATTAAACCTAATCCTTAATAGAGAAAACCTGGAAAACTAATCCCATCTTCCTCATGAGCCTGAGTAACACTCTTTCATTCCTTGTCCAAATTCCATTTAGCCGCTTTTCTTCTCTAGCTAGCAACTCATCTCCTCCAACTCCAACTAGTTCCCCTTCTCATACTCTTCTCGTCTGAAACCCTCTCACCTAATCCTCACTACAAAACCTTCCTCCATCTCCATACTCCTCTTCTCCTCTTATCTCATTGGAATGAGATGTCAGATGCTCAATCACCATCTCGATATCCTTTCTATCCTGAACAATTAACCCAACAATCATATCCTCTCTTAACTGATACTCCTCAAAAATTCTTCTACATCTTTCCTTCCAAATATTAAAAAACATTAAAGCTATTAATTGCTTCAATTTTGCTCCAATTTGCGGAGAAGTAATCAGATTTGTAGGGTTCAGATCTAGATTTTGATCTAGGTAATGCAAATTTTTCAATTTAGCCCATATATTTTTTGTAAAAACACAATCCGAGAATATATGTTGAACTGATTCAGTATTACTGTTACATAATACACATCTATTTGCTAAATTCCAACCTTTTCTCTGCAGATTATCCATCGTTAGGATTTTATTCTGCAAAGCCAGCCATAGGAAAATTCGAATTTTACCAGGTATTTGAATTTTCCAAATATACCTTAATTCTTCCTTATTAATTCCTGATAAAATGGTATAACAATTTTTAACTCTAAATTTTCCATATGAGGTACCTTCCCAAACCAATTGGTCCTTTTGGTCTGGAAAAAAAATTAAAACGAGGGCCAATAGTTGAAAAAAAAAATTATACCGAAAGGTAACCACATTTTCTCAAAAAAAAAATTAAAATTTTGATTTAAAATAAATGAATAAATTGTTATATTAATAAATCTTTAAAATTGAAAAATGGGACTCAGTTTGGTCAATGTTTTTTTCATTAACAAAAACGAGGGCCAATAGTTGGAAAGAATTTAAGCTATCTGTATGTAGAGATGTATTACCAAAAAGGAGGGCGAATAATTCATGGGAAAACATAATAGTCAAATTGAAACTTCAGAAATGTAGAGATGAATTTTAAAAGGTTTCAAGAGCATTTATGATTTATTTTTCCAAAAAAAAGAGTATTTATGATTTATGCAGTCGAAAATAGTTATTCTCCGAGTTTAAATTTTCTCAGATTTTTCAATTCTGTCGTCAATATTTTTTTTTAGGTTTTCGAATCTATAGCTGGAATGTTGATAGAGCTAGAGTCAAGACGGAGTCAACTTTGTTCATAATGATTGCACTCACGCAGTATTAATTCTAAATTACATATAAACTATAAAAAATTATATCTTACGAGATGTTTCCCTCACTCCGCTTCGGAATATTCTTTGTAATTAAATATTATCATAGAAAACCAATATTTATTGTCAGTTTTATTTTTAATGTGAAATGTTTTTATCTAAAACATATATTTTGGAAGAGTAATACATTTTTTTGTCAACATTCAATATATTATATTGATAGATGTATGCTATATAGTTTTGGTGATATGTTGTGTTTTGTTTCATGATTGATGTATTATTTTAAAATATATAATTTTTTAGATTACACTTTATTTTTATATCAAATATTTTATATATAATTATTAATATGCACACAACAAAATATTATGGTAATTTTACATGCAGAAAAAGCGATTCATAGTAACAATATTATTACAGGTTAAAACAAAATCTGTGGATATTTTCCTTTCAGCAAACATTAGAGAGTAAACACAATTATAACATATTACGTAACTTTCATCATTGAATATATTTTTTATTATATACATACAATTATACTTTAAACTATCAAAACTATGAATATAGTTTGTTGTATGTAAATATTTTAATGAATCAAAAATCTAATATAAATGATGTCCTCTACGGCCTTGTCAACATATCCAAATATATAGTTATTTTATTAGTTAGACTGAGTTTATGTGAATCATGATTGTCGGTTAACGCCACTTATCATTCAACTACCTTGCATATTGTCATTATACTATATGACTCATTATACAATCCGTTATGTCGGAAATATTATGGAAAATCTAAAATTTGGACATGTCTCGGGTCCATTTGATTTTTTTTAATATAGATAGTATAATGTGATGTTGTTATTTAATAGTTTAAGGGCATGAAAACAAATAATTGTGAAAATAATATAAATGACATAAATCGATGAAATATATGATCACAAAATAATTTCCTTAAAATATAATGAAATTTCAAATATTTATATTAATATGTTCTTAGATTACTTCTTGATGAAATTTCAAATATTTATATGAATATAGTCTTAAATTAGTTGTAGATACTAAATGTTTGCTTTTAATTTCTTGTTAAAAAAAATTGAAAAAAAATTGTGCAAACACAGATTCGAACTGAGGACCTCAAGCACGAAAGAATGCACTCTTCACCATCTGCGCTAAGCAGCCCAGGTGATGGTAAAGACTTTTATTTTATTTATACCATAATATAAAGCTGGAAGTTGCCTTCTATTTTGCTACAAAAATTGAGTTCTCTGGGGAACTCGAAACCCCAAGAATGAGTGCCAATAGACTCAACCATCTGCGCTAGGCTATTTTTGTGATACATATTAGTCTTTAACTTATTTATATATATTTGACACGTGTCACAACATCATGAAAACTCTATATTTTTAATTACTATAGTATAATAGTATAAAGTATAAATATAAATAGTATAATATAATATAATAGTATAATAGTATAATATAATAGTATAATTTGCTAACTAGACATGTGTAACTAATTTTATCTACAGAAAGGAGCATTTAGAGAACACAGGATAGGATTTACAGAACAAAGGATAACATTAATTTATTAAGGAGGAATTTTGCTGCGAAGAAATAGTAATATTTTATTTAATTTTAGAATTCTTACTTTATGTCACAGCATTCGATTTTTATGTATTTATGGGTAAGACCTGCACCTGCACCCGCAACCACAATTGTTTTTATATGTATTGTTAAATGTCAAATTATGTATGTGTAATATTATTTTATTTAGTACTAGCTATAACCCCGCGCAGCACGTTGATTTGTTTTTTTTTATGATTTGTGCTTTTTCTGTATTTATTTTTCGGCAGCGTTGTATTGGCCAGTGATTCGATTTGTGTGGTGTTGTGGAATTTTCAAACTGAGAAGGACCGAAATGTAATTTTTCAAACTGAAAAGAACCAAAATGTAAATTAAAAAGGACCAAAATGTGAATTAAATATTTTTTTCGAATTAAAATGTGTAAATAAAAGAGGATCAAGATGTAAATATGAAGTACCAAAATGTAATATTTTAAACTTGAAAGGACCAAAACAAAAATAAAAAGGACCAAAATAAAGTTTTTTCAACTAAAAAGGACCAAAATGTAATAAAAAAGAACCAATATGTAAATTAAAAAATTTCTTACAAAGAGGCCCCTGGACCAAAATATATTTTTTTTAACTTGGAGGACCAAAATGTAAATAAAAAAGGACCAAAATATAAATAAAAAAAAGACCAAAATATAAATTAAATTTTTTTGTTTTTACAAAAAGGCCCCTGGTGACGTGGCTCAACCAAGAGCCAGGAAAAAGTATAGAATTATATGAAATAAAAAGGACCAAAATGTAAATAAAAAATGACCAAAATGTAAATTTTTTTTATTTTTACAAAAAGGCCCCTGGTGACGTTGCTCAACCAGGAGCCAGGGAAAAGAATAGAATTATACTAATTAAAATGTGCTCTGTAATTGAGATATTGTATGATTATTTAATTTAATATATTTTTTATAAAATAATATTTAATTCATTATTGTTTTTCTTTGCTTTTGTATCAGCTAATGTTCTCTTGCAACGTGTACAATTCTCTATTTGCAATACATTTCTAAGTTGTTATTATGGATCAAGCTTAATAATTACCAAAAAGACAATTTGACTAATTCTAATATTATTCGGTTTAGTTTTAGATGGACGGAAGCACTTGAAGAATAAATAATCATTGTTATATTCTAAAACCGGTTGAAGATAATTATGCTTATTTAATAAAAATTTACTATAACAATATGAATGGAACTAATAAATAGAGAAACAATTAAAAAATCCGCAGCGAAGTCTCGGATATTTTACTAGTATGATATATTTTTTGAATGATTTAAGATGATTTAAAATATGTAAATGATTATATGATATATAATTTAAGATGATTTAATGTATATAATATATGATTACATGATTTAAATGTATATAATATTGACTGTTTAATTTTATTTCATATATTATTTTTTGAAACAATCATTATTACACTGTACTATGTGATATATGAGAACATATTGTATATTGTGTGATTAAAAACAAAAAATCAAATAAATCTTAATAGCATGAAATGTATAAAAGGATATCATCTTAGGTAGACAATGTAACACGGAATGTTTTCTGGTATAATTTAAATTAACAAAAATGAATGCATTCAAGCCAAGACAAATCATGAGTAAAAATCATTATTTAGAAATGACATTTCGAATTCATCTAATGCTCAATAATATTACGTATAAACTGTAGTAATTAGTGTCATTATATAAATTTTGGTGTTAATGCAAATATACCCTTCTTAGTTCTTAGTGTTAATATATAACATTTAATGGCGATATTGTTTTTGTTTTTATTTTTAATTTTCATTTATCATTATCGGTGATAATACAATGTTTATACGCTGACATGTTATTTTTTATTTTAATATGACATATTTTTATGTCAGTGTGTATTATTGTCGTTTATAAGATTTCTTTTTTCAGTATTCGGACTTTTTTAAGGGTCAATGCATCATATATTTTTTTTTTTGAAGGAATACCAAAGGTATTCGGTCTTTGTATAAATAATAAAAAGATGTTCATTTACATTATGGGGGATACATTTGTATAACTATTATCTAGGTTGAGTATTCTTTTACGTGTTCGTCCCTTTCCATAATAGTAGCTCACCGATTGCTCTTTCCGCCGTTTTTGAAGGTGTGGATTGTGTGTCTTTGAAGATTCTCGAATTTCGCTCCTTCCAAATTTGCCATGCCACCGCCGCCCATAACGAGTCCCATTCCTTTCGCTCCTCCTTCCCTAGCTTGTTTCGATTAGAACTCCATGTGGTTCCTAGATTGTTGCTCGGTGTGAATGTGTGGGTGGCGTTGTTGTTCATTTCGATCATTCTCCAAACCATTAGGGTGTATGGACATTGTGCAAATATATGATATGCCGTTTCTTCTCGTCTTGAACAAAGACGACACGTTACATCGTGAGGCCACCCTTTTTTTCTTAAAATGTCCGCCGTGTTTAGTCTTTGGAGTAGAGCCAACCATAAGAAAGTTTTAACTTTTGGTGGGGCTTTTGTTTTCCATAGAACGGGTGCCCATTCCTCTTTGATCCCCGGATCCCGTAGTATGTTATATGCCGATTTTGTCGTGAATATCCCGTTTTTGGCCCATTTATATACTACCGATTGATCCAAGTTGTTTGTTTCTATTGCCGCTAAGTAAGTTGGTAGTATCGCTAGAAGGTCCTTTATGAAACATGACCTCTTATACATCGGAATTTGATTTAGTTCCTTCGCATCGTTTATTCCATATATGTTAGCAAGGGTGGTCGCCCATATATTAGTTTTTTCTTTGTCTATCTTCCATAGGGATTTCATTAATAGCGTATCGTTCTTTGTTTGCATGTGCGGTAACCCCAACCCGCCATTTTTCTTGGGCAAATTTACTTTGTCCCATCGGACCAAACAATTCCCGGGATTGCATTTCTCGGTTCCCTTCCATAAAAAACTTCGGATGGATTTGTCGATTTCATTGTGTACCCATTTTGGTAACTTATTTACCAACATGTCATATGTCGGAATCGATGCTAGTGTTGCTTGGGCAAGTGTTAGTCTCCCTCCCATGGAAAGAAGCTTTCCTTTCCAACTTGCCACCCTTTGTTTGATTTTTTTAATCAATGACATGAACACAATTTTTTTCGGTTTTAATATGGAAAGAGGAAGGCCTAGATATTTGATGGGGAATTCTTTTTTCCGGCATCCCAATAAATTTTCTATTGTTTCGTTTAAGGGTGTTGGTATATTTATAGGCGAGAACCCCGATTTGGCCCAATTAATTTGAAGCCCCGTTATTTCGGTGAATATTTTAATTGCTTGGGCGATTATTTTAAGATTTTGCGGAGTTGCTTCCGCGAAAAGGATAGTGTCGTCGGCAAATTGGAGGAGTTTCGTTTGCGTGTTCATGGTTGGGGTTAGTAGCGGTTTCATTTTTTCTACTATAACTTGGAGAATGTCAATTGCCAAGTCAAAAAGTAAGGGAGATAGTGGGTCTCCTTGTCTCAATCCTTTTTGGTGAAAAAAATATTGCGACGTTTGTCCATTTATTTTAATCGCGGAGGATGAGGATATTAGCAAGTTGCGGACCCAACTTATCCATCTTTCCGGGAATCCTTTTTCTTTTAACAAGCTTAGCAAGAAGTCCCATGCCACATTATCAAACGCTTTTTTGATATCTAGCTTTATCATGACCGCGGGTATCTTACTTGACTTGTAATAATTTACGTATTCTCTAGCTACAAGATATGAGTCGGAGGTAGATCTCCCTTTTATGAATGCCGATTGATTTTGATGTACTAATACTTCCATGAGAGGACCCAATCTTTTTGCGAGTATTTTCGTGATTATTTTAATTGGGGTATTGATCACGCTAATGGGCCTAAAATCCTCAATTTTTTCCGCCCCTTCTTTTTTTGGCACCATTGTTATATTTGCTTGATTTATCCTCCATAGGTCAAGTTTATTTTCTTGAAAGTGGTGTATCATATTTGATATGTCGTTTTTCAAGGTCTCCCAAAATGTTTGGACGTACTCGGCCGGCATACCGTCCGGTCCCGTCGCTTTCCTTTTTTTTATGAAGTTTATTGCTTCTTTGATTTCTTCCTCGTGAAAATCCGAGGCTAGGAGGGATAGGTTTACATTTGTATTCGTCTCATCTAATAACTTTCCGAGGTTTGCATTTGTTGTAGCCGCCTTTGATCCCATCGTGCTCTTATAGTGTGTATAGAAAAGTTCCATTATTCTTTCCGAGTCCGTCACCTTTTCTTGATTATGTTCTATTGCATGTAGAAAATTTTTGTTTCTTTTCGTGGAAGCCAACGCATGGAAATAAGCATTATTTTTGTCGCCTAGTTTAATCCACTTTGCGGAACTTCTTTGTTGCCATTTTGTCTCGGATTGTAAAGCCATATCTTGAGCTTTTATTTTTATTTCTATTCTAAGCTTTTTCCCATTCTCCTTTAACGGCCTTACTTCTTCGGCCTTGTCTATTATATTTATTACGGCTTTGCAATTTTGTAGTACCTCGTCTATGTTCCCTATATTTTGTTTAGCCCAATTCGCCATTTCTCTAGTTACTTTGCACATTTTGATAATGTATTGCTTTGCGGGATTATTATTGACTTGGCCGTTTGCCCAACTTTGTCTAAAGATTTCTTTAGCTTGGTTATTTAATAACCATGATTTTTCGAGAGACATGTTCCTCCTAGTTTTCCTTGCTTGTGTTGAAATTGTTAGTTTTATTGGTATGTGGTCCGAAGTTGTCGTTTGGACTTCGTTTGCGGCCACTATCGTGTTGAAGGTGAGGAAGTGTGTCGAGATGAAAGCCCTATCTAACTTAGATAGCGTTGGAGTTGGTTGTTTGTTAGACCATGTGAATTCCCTACCTATTGTGTGAACTTCCATTAGGTTTTCTTCATTTATAAATTCATTGAAAGCCTCTATGTGAGTCGGTAGGTGTCCATTTCCCGTTGATTCACTTAATTGTCTTATCAAGTTGAAATCCCCTAACACTATATAAGGCATATTACTTGGTATGAATGATTTGATTTCTTGAAGGAACGTTTCTTTTTCATTCGTATCATTAGGTCCGTATACGTTTATTAATGCAAAGGAAAATCCGTTGGCTAGTTGTAGTACGGTTTTAAGGACATATCGTCCCTTTTGGACCTCTTTTAAAGTAAATTCATCGGACCATGCATTCAAAATGCCTCCTTTGCTACCTATTGCATCTATGGCTTCAAAATTATTTATGTTGGGTGGTGAGATTGATTTCATATATAGGAGGGAGGTTGCGTTGTTCTTTGTTTCCTGGTAACAAAACAAGTTGCATCTCGAATTCCTAGTAGAATTCTTAATTAGCTTACATTTCTCACTCCCTCCACTTCCTCTTACATTCCAAAACAAAATAGAAAGAAAATTAAATAGTTTTAGTACCATTACAAAACCAAAATATTAATTTCCGACATGGCAAAATAATCCGTCTCGGATTAGTTGCGACCACCCAAATCCTGGGTGTTTTCTTCTTCCTCATAGTCCACTAGCTCGAGATATCTATCCTCTTCTTCTAAATCAAATTTATGCTTCGGGTCTGTTATTTCGGTTTGAGAAATGAAATTGCAAATATTAGTATCTAGTGATTTCGCATTGTTATGATTTATTGTGCAATTTCCTATTAATAAATTTTTATTTTTATTAATATTTTTTTTCCCATTTTTGGCACTTGGTTTCTGTTTGCCAGGATCAGAATTTGATTTACGTGCTTTTACACTAGTCTCCTTCATTCCTTGTTTCTCACCATTATTTTGGTCTTTACTCTTGCCACAAAGGCCCAATTGAACCTCATTTATAATTTGGACTATTTGTTTTTCTTGCGTTGGGCTTTTAGGTAACCCACAAAGAGCCCTTAATGCATCAATTTCTTCATTCATTAAGCCTTTCGGATTTTTCGCTTCATTTTCTAGATCCCTAATGTATTGTACTGCCATTTTAGGATTATTTATTTGTTTTTTAACTCTAGATTTGACTGTGAGCGGTTTATGGCTCGTGCCATCTGAGAAGATTTTATTCTTTGATATTCTATTTGTTTTCCTTGTCATGGGCCCTAGAGATGATTGGCCCACTTCTCTCTTTTTTCTAATATTTTTCACGAGCCCAAGTTTAAATTTTAATGGGAATTGAATTTTCTTAATACCTTCCTCAGATGGGCTGCGTGGCCTCTTCTTCTCCCTCTTCTCGTTCTTTTGCCTAGCTTCGATTACTTTCATCTTCCCTTTCTCAGAACTCGGAATTTTGTCTACCGTGGGCCCCGCTCTGACTGGCATGACGTTGCATGTAGAATTGTCAGCGGTAGGTGGCTTGTCTTTTCTCGCCTCTGACCCATGCTCCCTCGAGCCCTGTGCCGAACGTTTTGTCTCCCCCATGCATGTCCTTCTGTCCGTGTTGTTCGTCCCTTCACATCGTAGCTCCGTACTGCGTCTGTACCCCTCCTCTAGTAACTCCGATGTGACGGATTTATTCCGGAGGTGGTCCGGGAGGTCGGACTGCTCTAAGCAGGTCAGTTCTTTGAGCTCGTCCTCTAGGTTTTCGAAGTCCTTCTCAGTCAGATTATCACGGAACACCCATGGAGCAAGTTTATCCTTTTGGACAGATGGCGGTGCCAGATTCCATAGCGTGAAGAGAATCCTCCTCCATTTTTGGTTCTTTTGTTTTCGTGATGTCGTAATTTCTTCGTTATCCGACGAGTTTGGTGAATTATCACTGGTGAGGTCCACTCTTGCAATTGGTCTATGTGTGCTCTTGGATTCTACCGTGTTGCTTCCCTCCCTTGTCTGATTGTTAGGATCTGACAGTGTGTCTAGGTACAATGCTTGAATTTCTGAGTCCGATGGAGTGGTGTTTGGTGGACGGAAGAAATGGTGCCTTTCGTCGAGGATTGTAATCGTCTTGATTCGTATTTCTCTCTCGTATCCATCGACTAGCATGCCCACCTCTGTGGGGATTGCTTGTGCGTCTTTGCACGCAATCACCATTGCTAACGATTCAAGCGATTCTAGGTCCGATAGTGGTTCGTGATCTATTATTATGCCGAATCCCTTTGTCAGTTCCTCTAATTCTCTCGGGCACCAACTGTGCAACGGTACATTGCTGAGTTTCAGCCAAACAAGATGCTCGTAGTACACCACGGTCCCTCCCATTGCTAGGCACCATGCATAACTTACGAAACCCGCTCTTTTGAGTGGATCCATTTTCGTATTTAAGAATTGATCGCGCTCCATACCTCTCGGGAGTCTCAGTAAGTATTTATCGTCCATCCAGTAAACGATTTCGAAATCTTGGTCCCACTTGTTACAAATCTGGAGTAAGCCTCGGACCGTGTTTAGCTCGTGACCTCTGACCATTCTCGCATCAATGACAATGGCTCTTGCTAGCTCTCTTGTCTCTTGTTGGTGGTCTTTGCCATTTGCTATGTAGACGTAGGTTTTGAGACACCGGTTTTCGTCCAGAATCTCCTTAGCCGGTCTCCCTTTGGGTACCAAAGCACTGAGCAGCCCAGAATTTTCTTTCCGGACCGGACAGGTTCCCCATAAGTGGCCGACGCGGTAGCAGTACGAGCACGCTCTTGGCTTCCTGCATGTTGCCGTTTCGTGTCCTTTCTCTACACATTTCAGGCATCTATCAAACCACGAAGGATGGTTTGGGTCCGGTGGGAATACCGGGCACTCTCCTGGGCCTGGCAAAAGCGTTACGTCTTGCTTCATTTGGCGGTTCCTGCTGGGTCCTCCATGTTGGTCGAGTCTTTCGTTTGCTGCAGGTGGTCGAGTTGTCTCCATACCAGTTATTGGGGCTGTTACTCGGTTTCCTTGATCCATCTTCGGCCTCCATGTCTGGATTGTCCTCGGAGAGTGGTTCCTTGCTTGCTTGTTAGAGACATTACGCGACTGCATTGCTTTATTTCTCAGGTTGAAATTTGGTTTTCTTTGATAATGGTGGCTTTTGGCGTTTCTTGCTGAGTATGGATTATATGTAGTGTAATATACTCTTTGCACTTGCTTCCATCCATTTCCCAGATCAACATTTCTCTTTTTGAAACGTGAATGGGGGCCTCCATTGAAGAATCCATTTTCTCCCTTTTTTGGGTTGTATCGCCCTTTTTGGCTACCCAACATTTTTGAATTTCGCCCTTAGTGTATCGCCCTTTTTTGAATTTCGCCCTTTTTTGGGTTGTATCGCCCTTAGTGTAATATGATGCATCATATATTTAAGGAGCATTTCTGCATGTGAGCCTTTGTTGAAGATTAATTCAAAAATTAATTTTTTTTTTGCAAATATTTCAAATATAACCTGAAACTGGTTTTTAAATCCCGCCGATACCGGGTTTTAAAATTCCGGTGCGTTAATGACCTTAAAAATCGTGTGTGTCAAGTTTTGCAGTATTAAACTAATACTACCGGGTTTTAAAAACCCGCCGTGTTATTTAGTACTACATACCGGACTTAAAATTTATTTTTTATTGATGGCATAGTGACGCGTTATAGTCTTATTTCGTTTTTTGTTGCTGAGATTGTTCGTGTACGTGACACTTATGTCCAATGTTGTAAAATACGGAAAACGATAAGGAACGGTCGGGGACCGTTTTACGGGAATATCCTAAAACGATCGTAAAACGATAAAAAAACGGTGAAAAAACGGTCACCGGAATTGATAATAATTTAATTAAAATTTATAAATAAAACAAAAAATATATAATAATTTAATTTTTTAATAGTAAAAAAATTAACAAAAACAATGTTCAACATAAACGTAACATCAAAACGCATGTCCAACATAAATGTAACATCAAAATATAAATTCAAATAAAAAAAAAAACTAAAGCGTAAAATCATTAACATTATTTGGGACCAAATCCGTCGGAGTTGATCCCCCGTTAATGTCGAAGTCCACATTCTCCTCATCCGTTGCCGTATCAAATTAGCACAAATTTAATCAACTTAGCACTCACAAGCACAATTCGCGGAGAAGAGATTAGCCTTTGTTGTGAAGAAGAAGATAGCAGTCATTTTCGTAAATTAAACCGATCTGTCATCATCATTTAGTCAATCGTAAAAGAATTGAAGAATGGAACATCCTAACCATTGTCGTGAAGATGTAGAAGAACTAAAGCGGAGACTCGGTGAATAAGAAATCATGTGTCGAGAAAAATAACAGCCCAAAAATTAAAAAAAAATCGGACCCAAAATAATTAGAAGAAAAAACCGGTATGTAAAACGAATTAAAAACGTTTTTCGGTCAAACACGGTTAAAAAACGTTTGACCGTTTTTTGAAACGTTACTGCAAAAAACGGAACAGTCTTCCACCGTAACATCGTTTTTCGACCGTTTTTCGCTGTTTTCGGTGTTTTTTACAACATTGCTTATGTCTGTTGATGATATTTCTAATTGTAGCAAAAATGTGTTATGTAAAATCTGATAAAACAACAGTTGAAAATATAGACAGTAAGATTTTGCATTTGCACCATTGTGGACCCTTATTGTATTATTACTAGGCAACACTATAATATAATATAATACTATATAATCCAATATAATAATATTATATAATATTATATATGATATTATAACTAATTCAGTTAATATTGTAAATTATGGGTTTTTATTTTTTATAAAAAAAAATCAAACAGGGATTTTTTTGTTTGCAGGTTTTTGAAAGCATCTAATCAAATAACTCAAATGTATTCTCAAACATATAAATATCAAATACTTGTATTTAAATTGAATATGTTCATGTGTTCTAAAATATCTCAAATCAACTATGTTGCGCGGAGACTCCAAAAAACCGAATTTAGCCGTATCGTCGTATCCGTATCGTATCATAAATCATATGTTAAATTGCCGTATCGTCGTATCCGATATGCGTCGCCGTATCGTCGTATCGGCGTATTCGTGCAACACAGCAAATCAAGCGTGCCCTAAAGTGATTAGGTTTTCTCTGAAGATGTGAGTGTCAAAGGCCTTCGCCAATTTATAGTCGGCGAAGACTATAAAAAGCCTAGATTTTGTTTGAGCAAACATTTTTTTGTTGGGCCAAAAAAACAATACATTTTTGTTAGTGTGTCAAACACATTTTAAGTGAAATATAACTTTTTAGAATTTTTCTTTTAATTAGAAAATTATTATTTTTTAGATGTGGTAAATTATTTTTTACAAATTTTTTATATTATGTATGCATTTTTTGTATATCCAGTATGTACTTTTTGATATACTAGGAAAATATCCCGCGCTTCGCAGCGGGATCTTTTATGCAACTGTTTTAATATGCTTTAATCTAATTTTTTTTATTTAGACTTAGAACTAAACCTTACAACTTATAATCCCACATCCGTTTTCTACATCAACATATAAAATCACAAAATCAAGAACAACATATTATAAATACACTACGATAAGAAAAATGATGCTGATGTAGAAACTTATCTTGATAGATTTGTACGAATAAGAACACATGAAATGAAAATGAATGAAGTTAACATTGATAGTGTTATACTTATAACAGAGAAAAGTAAGATGGAATAAATAGATGAATGAAGTCAGATGTACATAAAGGCTAGTGAACAAATAAAGCAAAATAAAGTACTTAAATGGGTGAAGTGAGGATTGAAACTAATGATGGTCAGTACGAAAATTGGAAAAAAAAAGACATGAATTCATTAATGCTTCTTATTTTCAGTGCACAAAAGTAAACATAAAGGTACTATAAAATAAATGAGAAATAGTTGAAAATACTATTACCTTTCCTAAGAAAATAGGAGATACAAGTGTGAGGGAAGTTTTCTGCAAAGAAGAAATAAGGGGGAATTACATGTGTATTCCTACTTACCATCTAAATAACAAATATATCCTTCTAAAATTACTAATAACAAATATATCCTCCCTAAACTCATTTTATATCAAATTTATCCATAACTAACATTTACTGTGTTAAATCTAACAGTGAACATGTGATTTTACGATTATACCCCTCCCTTCACCCATGGCATCATCGCCTCCTAAATTCCTACCTCAAAATATTTCTCTTTCGTATCCGTCTCCGTACTAAGCCCCCACCTCCATATTTCTCTCTTTCACGCTCTCTCCCTCTCTCTCAATATTCATGTTCTTGTAGTTCTTCAAGTCTCATCTCTTACAATTTCTCTCGATCTCTCTGTCTCTTTCTTGATAATCTGCCAAGTTATATATTTCAGAGATAGAAGGAGCTCAGCAGAAAAGAAATCTATTGACTTGGATGTATAATCCCTAAACGAGGTGAGTAAAGAAAATGAGAAGATATACGGGAGAGTTTCATGTACCTCTATATATGTTTTTCGCATGAAAGGTATCTTTATCATTTACGAATTTTATTTATTATGTAATTTGTGGTCAATTAGACATAATTATGTTGAATTAGGGTTGCTCGGGACTAAATAAGATATATTTGAGCTTAATTAGTGACAATTTGTGAAGAATTAAGGTTAATGAGGAATGGATAATGTTCAATTTGAAATAAATTAGTCACAATAGTGTGATTGATTAGTGTTAATTTTTATCTTTTTCCTTTGTTCTTGCCCAATTTACAATTAAGCATATTACAATAGTTTTAGTTTCTAGGGGGAATTTCTACTATGTCCTTCAAAATATTCAAAATAACATATTTATCCCTCCAAATTTGACAATTACATATTTATCCCTTCTTAACTAAGTTTATATCAAATTCATCAAAATTTGACAGACAAGTTAACTTTAACAGAAAAATATTTTGTTGACAAATTTACCCTTGAACCTTGAACCCGATAAGAATCTAACCCGACCCATTAAGAACCTAGCTCTATCCATTAATCCATTAACCCTAACCATTAAAAACTTAAATCTAAACCTAGACTCAGACCGAGCCCATAAGCACTCCTTCTCCAAACCGATGAGAAGCGATGAAGACACTGGCAACGAGAAGAGTGACGACGCGTGTCACTGCCCCTTCCCGTCGATGTGTTGTTATTAGGCGCAGTCTATTACATGCTGGATTTGCAAGAAGCGGCGATTCTGGCAGGCACACATGGCGGAATCTTAGTGGATGCTGAGAAAGGGCGGATGCATATCCTTATGAAGGTTTCTCACAAATTGATTCTATTCTCTCAATTATTAATTTCACTCTTCACTCATGGATAATTCATGAATGCAATAAGTAGCTCTAGCAGTGGGAGTAGTGATATTGTGCACAGGAGCAGGGACAATAGCGCTGTAATGGATAGAAGACCTATATTGGTTGGACTCGTTGTATTTGTCGGTGATGTCAGTGACGACGGTGGGGTACGGGACCGAGCATTCAAGACCGTGAGGGGGAGGGTATTTGCGTCGAGCATTTCTGTTCTTGGCGGTGGACAGAATCGATAAGAGACATTGCAGGATCGCCAAGTGGATTCTTCAACGAGATATATCTGTCAACGATTTGCTGACTGTCGATCTCAATCATACTGGTTTCATTAGGTATGTGTACTTATTATTTCAATGGAAACGAAATTGATGTCTTATGTGCCTTTCAATTGATTGCTTCCTCGTTAGATTGATTACTGGTTTCGAGGTTTTATTTAATGGAGGTCTCCAGTTTGGTTGTGGCATCGAGCAAGGAGGAAGGAGTGGCTTCCTCGTTAATGGAGGTCTCCAGTGTGTTTCACAATTTGAACTCCCATGTTTCTTCATTTTGCAGTGAGCGATTCGAGAAATTGTTGTGATCCTTGCACAGAGCGATTCGAGCAATTTGTTTATGATCCTTGTATGTTTGTAATTGTGTCGTAAATTTGTAATTTTTTCGAGTCTGAATCGAGTCATGTATCTTTCTAATTGTGTTGTAACTTTGTAATTGTTTCGAGAGTCGGGATCGAGTCATGTATCTTTCTAATTAAGTTGTAACTTTGTAATTGTTTCGAGAGTCGGGATCGAGTCACGTATCTTTCTAATTTGGTTACACTGCATTCTCCCTAATTAATTCTCCCTAGTTTCTAACAAGGTATTTTTGCAATTTGGTTACACTGCATTCACCATTTCATTCAACTCCTTCTAATCTCCAGTTAGGATTAGATATGATGCATTAACCACTGATTTCATGCGATTATTCCCTTCAGTCCTTTTGGTATGAATTTCGAGCGATTCAAGAGAAGGTTCAAGAGGCAGAGGAATGTACATCGGTTGAAGAAGATGTTATCCAAAGGTTGAATGAGGGATTTCTTTAGAGTAAGCAAAATTGTAATTTTAAGGTTTCATGTACTTTTTCGTAATTTTGTGGAATTTATTAGTATTGTTACTGTTTAAATGTATTATGGATGATTTTGTAATTGTGTAGACTATGGACTTTACTGTGATTTTTAAAATGAATTTTACTATTAGTTAAGAATTGTGCAGTTTTTCCGATTTTATAGGTACATTGACGGTACAATGTTGGTATTATTCATGTCCAGTTCTCCTAAGAATATCCAATACAAATAACATAACCATAAAACAGAGAGCTTTCAAATAACCATAAAACAGAGAGCTTTCAAATATTCATGTCCAGTTTTTCCGATTTAATTTTTCCAATACTTCCTCGAGGCCCTGCACAATAAAGTTAAGATAAATTGAAATTAACAAAAATTAAACCCGATTCACTAAAATTAACCTCAAATGAGCATAAATAACCCTCTACTTGCATCGATATTCGATTACAAGACTTCTTGATCGATCCAATTAAACTTAAATGATTTGTTCCTGAAACAATTAGGCAGAAATCAAGCCAAATTATATTGACGAGACAATGAGAAAGAGGAAGAAAACAGAGAGCTTTCACAATTATTTATTGTTTCGGGAACAAATCAAGGATTTGGATGATTGCAGCATTAATTCATTATTTATAAGAATAATATATTTTTCTGCAATATCATCAAAATATCCATATCATTAGGCTCAGTATCACCAATCATCATTTACAGTCCGATTAACATTAAAATTAAATCACGGTACTAAAAGATAAATATAAAACATTCTTATACATTTAAAAAACATAAACATTAGACATCCAATCAGAAAATTAACTAAACTATTTTTAATGCAATCCAAAAATTAAGAAATGATCTAGTACAAGATAACAAACTAAACATCAAATACTTAATGTTGAGCTATTTTGTCCCATGAATCATAATACTTGATTGGACAAGGATGGAAAAGAAAGGCAGATACAAAAGAAAGGTGGAGAGAAAGAATGATTAGAGGCGTGGGGTGGAGAAAAGTGAGCTTCTCTTTCGGTCGTAAGAATCAATCGCTCGTCAGGATCGTTCCTCCTCGCTCGAGATGGAGTTCATATTTTTTTTTGTTATAGTCTGAGCGAGAAAGAAGGTTTGGGGTTATTATAGAGGAGCTTAGTAGGGAGATGGATACGAAGAGAGAGAATCTCGAGGTAGGAGGAGTTTAGGAGGAGATGGATACTGTGTGTGAAGGGAGGGGTATAATCGTAAAATCACATGTGCTCTGTTAGATTTAACACACAAAATGTTAGTTCTGGATAAATTTGATAAAAAATGAGTTTAGGGAGGATATATTTGTTATTAGTAATTTTAGAGGGATATATTTGTTATTTAGATGGTAAGTAGGGATACACATGTAATTCCCCCAAGAAATAATTAGCCACTCTAAAATATGAAAATTATTAGTGTCGAAATAAGGTAATTAAACGAAACAAACCTTCTAGAAGGAAGCCTTGATTACTAAGTCTCCATTGATTGTGCTTGTCTCTGCGATGGCACGCCACCTATGGGCTATAAACACATACAATGTTGGATGAAATATTGATTCTTTTCCATCAATGGAAGCATGACCTTTTTCAAAAAATAAACAAAATCATATTTGAATTTGAATATCCTAAACCAAATATAAATGGAGAAAAAGAAAAACAGAAATGGAAAATTACCTGAAGAAGCTATAAAGATTCTCCGCAGAATCCACAAATTCGACATATCACCGTCGGTAAGTTGACCGGATCTAGCCATGCTTGCACCCATACAGAGTACGAAAACAACACGATTAGTCTAATTTCAGGGAGGTTCATGGATAAAAAATTAATGAACTTGAAAACTTGAAAACACAATCTGAAACTTATAAGAAGTCCTCCAGCTCATCAAAATCACCATCTCAAAGATCCCAATGGCACATCGAATTCTTCCTCTTCTTCTTGCTGGACATTGCCCGAGTAGAGAGGAAGTTGGATCGAGGACAGATATTGCCTTCTTCTTCTTTGTCTGGAGTCCACATTGCTCAAAAGGATTCCTCAAGTAAGAGTCTAATCGTGCAATGCTTTGATCCTCTTTATCCAGCAATAAACCTGCTCAAAATCAAAAATATTACGTATATTAATTTCATCACACAAACTATATTCAATATTTTGAACCTATTTTACCAAATTATATATAATTAATAATATGAACTAACCTGTTCTCGCAACATTCTCTTTGACAATAAATAATCCATTTGTTTTAAGCCCCATCTGCACAAAACAAACATTTAGATTGATATTAAACATAATCCAATATTATTCAATAAAGCCCGATTATATTTTGTATTTACCTTGGCATGTTCGAAATAAGGATTAGTGAGGTGGCCAATGCATCACTGAATCATATCACATCCTATCTCCCTGCTTCTGCGTGAATTCCTATTACTATAATTACCGATTGTAAAAATTATTACCAAACACAAAATATATTTATTTTAGTACAAATGAGAAATTGGAAAAACCTGAAGAGGAATACACAAGGAATTGGAGGCTTTGTGCGCATATTCTTCTAGCATACTACTAATATCCGAAGATAAATTTTCACGAGCCGTTTCTAAGAAAAAGATAGGGACTTTTTTTTTTGTAATTTACAATTTTTCATACAAATTTACCTCCCACTTTTCTGGGTCAAGAAGAAAAACCTCCAATGAAACGACGAAAAGGGTTTTCGAAATACTCACGTCTACGATTTGATTAATTCTAAGTAAGCTATTAGGGGTTTTCGAAATAAAAATATCAATTACAGGGGCATTTCAGTAATTAACCAAACCTGTTGATAGTAATTGGTCCTCCTAGGATCTATGAAATGCGAAAACTCTGTCATTCTTTAATCCCTAATCAAGAATATTAAAATGCCTAAAGCCTAAATCCTTATCTGCAGAAAAAAAAATACAAAACAATACATTATTAAAAGTGCAACTTGAAAAAAACAATATAAAAAAAAACAATGACCTTTGCGGAAACTGAACGAACCAGCACGATACATTTTCGAAGCAAGAACCTTCTTATACACTTCCATTCAAAGAACCTCTCCAGTTTCGTAATGTTTCGCAACGCTAAAAACTTGACTCTGTAAAATGTTTTTTTTTTTACAAAAACCACCTCTCGAAATTATGAAAATTACAAAAAGCTCTCGCAAACCTGTGACAGCAACAATTCTCCATCAATTGAGACGGTGATTCCACTGCATCCCATTCGATGCCCCTGATACCTTGAATGCCCAAAATTCGAATCGTTTCATTGATGTTTGATAAGAACTGCGGCTCCATAGCTCCGGCCATGTCTTCTCTTCCTTGATGCTTCTTCTCGGTCTGCTTCTCCTCTTTTCCTCGCTCGAATCGTTTCATGGATGTTTGATAAGAACTGCGGCTCCATAGCTCCGGCCATGTCTTCTCTTCCTTGATGCTTCTTCTCGGTCTGTTTCTCCTCTTTTCCTCGCTCGAATCGTTTCATGGATGTTTGATAAGAACTGCGGCTCCATAGCTCCGGCCATGTCTTCTCTTCCTTGATGCTTCTTCTCGGTCTGCTTCTCCTCTTTTCCTCGCTCGAATCGTTTCATGGATGTTTGATAAGAACTGCGGCTCCATAGCTCCGGCCATGTCTTCTCTTCCTTGATGCTTCTTCTCGGTCTGCTTCTCCTCTTTTCCTCGCTCGAATCGTTTCATGGATGTTTGATAAGAACTGCGGCTCCATAGCTCCGGCCATGTCTTCTCTTCCTTGATGCTTCTTCTCGGTCTGCTTCTCCTCTTAAATGTATCATGTATGCATAATGAGCGAGAGGCGGCGATGGGAAATGGGGGAGATTTGAGCGGAGGGATTAGGTTGAGATGTGTAGATGTATCATGTATGCATAATGTTTACTTAAATGTATACTTAGACAAACAGTGAGAGGAGACGTGTATTTAGACAAACAGTGAGAGGAGACGTGGCTCTCTCGGTTTGAGCCAAAGTCGTTTTAATGGGAGGTTTAACAAACAGTGAGAGGAGACGTGGCTCTCTCGGTTTGAGCCAAACGTTAGTCGTTTTAATGGGAGGGGTTTATTAAATGTATACTTAGACAAACAGTGAGAGGAGACGTGTATTTAGACAAACAGTGAGAGGAGACGTGGCTCTCTCGGTTTGAGCCAAAGTCGTTTTAATGGGAGGTTTAACAAACAGTGAGAGGAGACGTGGCTCTCTCGGTTTGAGCCAAACGTTAGTCGTTTTAATGGGAGGGGTTTATTAAATGTATACTTAGACAAACAGTGAGAGGAGACGTGTATTTAGACAAACAGTGAGAGGAGACGTGGCTCTCTCGGTTTGAGCCAAAGTCGTTTTAATGGGAGGTTTAACAAACAGTGAGAGGAGACGTGGCTCTCTCGGTTTGAGCCAAACGTTAGTCGTTTTAATGGGAGGGGTTTATTAAATGTATACTTAGACAAACAGTGAGAGGAGACGTGTATTTAGACAAACAGTGAGAGGAGACGTGGCTCTCTCGGTTTGAGCCAAAGTCGTTTTAATGGGAGGTTTAACAAACAGTGAGAGGAGACGTGGCTCTCTCGGTTTGAGCCAAAGTCGTTTTAATGGGAGGTTTAACAAACAGTGAGAGGAGACGTGGCTCTCTCGGTTTGAGCCAAACGTTAGTCGTTTTAATGGGAGGGGTTTATTAAATGTATACTTAGACAAACAGTGAGAGGAGACGTGTATTTAGACAAACAGTGAGAGGAGACGTGGCTCTCTCGGTTTGAGCCAAAGTCGTTTTAATGGGAGGTTTAACAAACAGTGAGAGGAGACGTGGCTCTCTCGGTTTGAGCCAAACGTTAGTCGTTTTAATGGGAGGGGTTTATTAAATGTATACTTAGACAAACAGTGAGAGGAGACGTGTATTTAGACAAACAGTGAGAGGAGACGTGGCTCTCTCGGTTTGAGCCAAAGTCGTTTTAATGGGAGGTTTAACAAACAGTGAGAGGAGACGTGGCTCTCTCGGTTTGAGCCAAAGTCGTTTTAATGGGAGGTTTAACAAACAGTGAGAGGAGACGTGGCTCTCTCGGTTTGAGCCAAACGTTAGTCGTTTTAATGGGAGGGGTTTATTAAATGTATACTTAGACAAACAGTGAGAGGAGACGTGTATTTAGACAAACAGTGAGAGGAGACGTGGCTCTCTCGGTTTGAGCCAAAGTCGTTTTAATGGGAGGTTTAACAAACAGTGAGAGGAGACGTGGCTCTCTCGGTTTGAGCCAAATGTTAGTCGTTTTAATGGGAGGGGTTTATTGGGGTTTTCGAAATTAGCAAGTGAAAGAAGTCCGTGCTTCAACATTATATTTTTTTTTTTGAAAAAAAAAAGGTTTGGTTGATGTTTTAAATTGGGCTTTTAATTATACGGGCCTATGATTTTTTAATTTAGGGGAAGGTTACAATAAAAACTCATATTCGTAATCGTACCTTAACATAATATCAAGTATTCCAAAATTCGCTCTTTACGGCATGGATATTTTCATGTGATTATAATCTGTTTGGAGTTATCTATTTTAATTAAAAAATATATATTCTTTGTTGCAAGTATGTATATATCTCAAAATACGGCATGCTTTTGCTGTTTAACATTTTTTTTAACTTCTTTGTTGATTTTTCGTAGCAAGTTGAATTATGAGACTTATAATGACAAATAAAACAATATAAATGTTAAATGTTGAATATATGACACAACACAAAATAACAATAAAATATTCATATACAATGAGTTATCTATTAGTTTGGTAGATATACAATTATGATCAAATTTTAAATATCACGTGGGTGTAAGAACATAATTACATACTTCCAAAAACAAATACAATAATACACTATGTTGCACGGATACGGATACGGGTATCGTATCCGATACGATACGGATACGACGATATAATTATTATTTTAATATATTTATATTGTATATAATAAATAAATAAATAATATTTTAAATTTAAAAATCTTGAAAATAAATAAAATCAACATAAATTTATTCTAGAAGTATCTAGAACTAATTTAGAAGTATCCTAAAAGTATCCTACATGTATCCTATATAATTTATATAAAAATATTATGGGCCAAAATATATAATGGGCCGACGTATCCTAAATGGAGTATCTCAGCCGTATCATGAACGTATCCCAGCCGTATCCTGCCGTATTCTTCTGTATCCTGAACATATCCTGCCGTATCCTGAACGTATCCCAGCCGTATCCTGCCGTATCATGAACGTATCTCAGCCGTAACCTGCCGTATCCCCGCCGTATCCGAAAAAAATAAATATTAAAATAATCGGATACGCCATACGTATCCGAGCCGTATCGTATCCGTATTCATATCGGATATCCGTATCCTCAGGATACTTCTGCATTTTTGAAGTATCCGCGTAACATAGATAATACATTATGATCTTAAAGGCTACCACTTTTGATACGATGAATATCCAAAAGAGAGATCATTAAAGATCTCCTTTGAATATTTGAATGTATTCTGATTTGAAAGGCCAAAAAATTATAAAATGTGTGCATAATTTCAATAAAATAATTTATAATTGCCAAAATTTGTTTTAAGCAATCATTTTTGGAGCAAATTGTGATTATATTTTTCTTGTAAATTTTTGATCGTGTCCGTTATAATGGAATAGTGCATATCCTTTGCATTACTCTGCGGTATTAATTTGAAAAGAAACAAAATGCTATGTTGCGCAGATACTTCAAAAATCTAGTTGTATCGTATCGGATGCCGTATCGGATACCGATACTCATCGAATACTCGTGGGATACGTATCAAATACTAGTAGTGACATACAAATTCGTGGGATACGTCACAGTAATTCTTTATTATGAATTTGTGACAACATTATCTTCACGAATATCATTTAATTGTGTCATACAAATTCGTTATTAATAGCTATGTATTTGTGAGTAAGTTCATCGTCACAGTAATTTTATATTAGTGATAGCTGTATGGTCACCAATAATAAATATATTAGTTATGATACATTTTCGTCACAATTATTGAAGTTTTTAGTGATATTATGAGTTGTCACAAATGTTGATTTTATCAGTGACAACTATATAACTCGTCACTAATACATTAGTGACGCTCGTATTAGTGACGACTAGTGAAAAGCAAAAAGTTTGTCGCAATATCTATTAGTGACATGATTTTATGTTTTTAATTACAAATTTGCTCGTCACTAAAAGTCTTTTTTCTTGTAGTGACTCCACATGGCGTATCCGAATATTTTATTTTAAAATAATAACGGATACTTGTCGGATATTTTCGGATACTTGTCGGATATTTTCGGATACTTGTCGGATATTTGTAACGTATAAAAAAATGTATTTGAAAAATAAAAAATAAAAATTTGAAATCTAAATAAATTAGTAATACATATAAATAAATAACTAATAAAATAAATATTTACTTAATAAGAAGTTATTTATGTAAAAACAAACTTTTAAGATATTTTATGTCAAATATCTATATAAAGATATTAAATATATAAATAATACTTAATAAAATATTATATATAATGGCCGTATTGTATCCTATGTATTTTTGAAAACTATCGTACCGTATTGTTCTATCCGTATCGTGTCGGATACGATATCCGTATCCGTATCCGTACAACATAGACATAATATCTATATTTTGCTACCCATATTCTCTTTGCAGATATGACTCAAAGTCATGGTACAGGTTTGAATAATTTATAGGTTCATGAGATTGAGCATTTGACTGAATATGTAGAGCATACTCGTAAATTATGTTTACAAACTACAAAGAGATTTCATTAGATATAAAATAAAATAAAAAAGAACTTGGGACTCCCAATGCATTTAAGATGAAACAATTGCTTCTCCTTCTTAGTATTCGGGACAGAAGTCACTATTTCATATATATATATATATATATATATATATATATATATATATATATATATACATACATATACATATACATTTGAAAATCTCATCAACATTGTTACTTGCAAATGTATGATTTAAAATTTTTCATTACTCGAAACAAAAAATGAACGAATAAATTATTGAGAATAGATTAGAAACATTTATAAACGGAAGTACCTTACTTGGAGTATCGAAATACCATTAAGAAGTATTTGGAGTATCAAAGTAACCACTCTAAACTTTTCAAAAAAAAAAAAAAAATTGTAACCATAAACAGCAACTTGAGGTAATTTCAAGATCAAAGTATTTAGATTTTGGAGTTCTTTCTCTAATTTTAGTACTAGTGTACTTTAGTCTTTAGTTTCTCTACTCACATTAAGAGTTGCAAATTATAGGGCATGTTTGATTTGAGGGATTTTGGTGGAAATGTATTTCGAAATACGGGATAAGCCCAAAATCCTTTGTTTGATTTTATGGTGTATTGTATTTCAAATCCTTTATCCACGTATTTTGTCATCCATATAAAATTTTGGTATTTCAATCTTTGTATTTCCTTATCCATGTAAACTAATATTATATAATATAATTTAATTATCATATCATACAAAATACATTATTATATAATACAATACAATAATATCATATAATATCATATCATATAAAAAACAATATAATATAAAATAATATAATATAATATAATATAAAATAATACAATATAGTAAAAAATAGTATTATTATTATATTATGATATACAAATATAATAAAATATAAAACAATCAGTATAATATAAAAATAATATAATATAATATAAAATAAAATAATATAATATAATATAAAACAATACAATATAATATAACATAAAATCGTATAATTAATATAAAATAATATAATATAATATGATATAATATAATATAATATAATGTAATATAACATACAACATTATAATTAATATAATATAATATAATATAATATAAAACAATACAATACAATATAGTAAAAAACAGTATAATTAATATATTATAATATAAGAATATAATATAATATAAAACAATCAATATAATATAACATAATATAATACAAAACAATACAAAATAATATAATATAAAACAATACAATATAATATAACATAAAATCGTATAATTAATATAATATAAAATAATATAAAACAATATAAAACCATATAATATAATATCATATAATATAATATAATATAAAATAATATAATATAACAATATAATATAATATAAAATAAGAATATAATATAATATACAATATAATAAAATATAAAATATTATAATTAATATTATATGAAACAGTAAATATAATATAATATATATAATACATAACAATATAAAACAATATAATATAATATAATATAAAACAGTATAAACTATAATATAATATAAATAATACAATCTAATATATTTAATACAATCTAATTTAAGTTAATATAATGCAACCCCCTTCACAAGGGCTTGACACGTGGAAGGGGGTTGCTTTTCAATTTGGCCCTCCTTTTTTTTTTTCCAATTTTGAGCTTTTTTTTTTTTTTTTGTAATTTTTATTTGACCTCATTTTTTTCATTTTTCGATTTTGGTGCTTTATTTATTTGACCTCATTTTTTTCATTTTTCGATTTTGGTGCTTTATTTGATATTCAATTTTTTTAAGTTATTGTCACGTGAAAGGGGTAGCTTTCAATTTAGTCTTTTTTTAATTTTGTGTTTTTTTTTTTGTAATTTTTATTTGACCTCATTTTTTTTCTTTTTTGACTTTGGTCTTTTTTTTATATCCAATTTTTTTTTTTTACTTGCTCATTTCACACAGGTATGTATGAAATTTTGTAAGCTTAAATTTATGCGAGTTTTCAAAGAAATTTGTTATGTGACAATTATATCCATATAAATTTTGTGAAATTTTTTTTTTTACCTCATTTTTTCCCCTTTTCCGATTTTGGTCCTATTTTTATTTCCAATTTTTTCTTATTTTCTCATTTTGCACGGATGTGCATGAAAAACACCCGCGCAAATGTTATTTACTCAAATTATATCAGAGAATAATATCCGTGATAGACTAATTTTATGAACCTTATGATTTATTGACATCATGATATTTCAAAATATGTCATGATTAAATTAATTTAGTTAAAACGCACGTGCGATAATTCTATTTAAATAAATTATATAAAAAATATGTAAAAAAATAGGTATGTTGTCCCGCGCAATTGCGCGGGGACAAAGCTAGTATAATATAAAGCAATATAATACAATATAATATGAAACAATATAATATAATTAATATAATATAATATAATAAGATTAAAAATTGAAATCATGAATTTTATACAAAGAATCAAACAAGGAATTTAATATCCATGATTTCAAAATACAACAAATCAAACAACTCACATGGATTATCAAATACATGGATAGTGATATACATGTATTTCACATATCCACGTATATCAAAATCCCTCGAATCAAACATGCCCATAGTGTGTTTTTCATTTGAACAAGAGGCTTTTCAGTATTCCTTCTTTACATACTTTTTTGGTAATGGAACTTAAGTCGTAATTTTAAAAAAAAAAATTCTAGATACTGAGCAAATAGGGCAAAATGAGTTATCAAATAATGCTGAAAATATTAGATGTGACAAAACTTAAAGGAAAATTGTGTCCTGCCTCCACTTTCTTCCACAAATTCGTGATTGCATCACCCTCACATCATTATTCCCAATTAATTCATCATTAACAAACTTAATTAATAATTAATTCATAGTTATTAAAAATTTAATACATAATTAAGATCGCTATATATTAAAAATTAATTAGGAATATTCAATTATTAATAAATATGATTTAATCGTTAATTGAGAGAGAGGTAATTAGGGATTAATTGCCTTGGAATTTGTATCATGAATTTGTGGGGAAAATGAAGGGGCATGGTAGAAGCATGGTTGTAAAAAGGCCGCATGGGCGCTAGGCGCTGTCCAAACGTCCAGATCTGCCCGATTAGTTTCTGTCTAGACTGAATTCCGCCTAATCCCGCATAAATACCGAATAATTCCGTCTAGGCCCAGTCCACTTAAAAAAAAAAAAAATTTCACTTCTATTTTTTAGGCCTACAACCCACTTTTTTTTAATGTTTAGTTTTTTTTTTTTGTGCATATTTTTAGGCCCACAACCTGTTCTAGGAGGATGCAAAATATTATGCTACCAGTTAGAATGTGTTGATATGTCAGTAAATTTATTTTGTGGTTATTTGGATTTGTTTTAATGTTGTTGTAGATTTCATATTATGATTTGTTTGGATGTTGTTTAAAATAAAATTCATATACATTATTTTTAATATAAAAATTTGTAGCACAAATTATAATATATACAAATTAAAAATATTACAAAAATTATGTAAAATTACAAATTCGTTTAGCACCGATTAATCCCTCTAGGCGCTAGACGGTGTCCGTCCGCCCGACTAGCGCCTAGCGATTTCTGTAACATTGGGTAAAAGACCTCAAACTTAAATATATTTCATTTCCATATACCGCTCCAAAAAATATAAAATATCATCGAGGGCTATTGTTAATAACCCAACAAAATATAAATAAAGGCCATATATCAAAGTTAGTTTGAGGATTTTTGTTACCAAATATGGAAAGAAGAGGTATACACTACACATGATATTACCGTATCATACGTGATATTGTCTGTATAAACATGATTACCAATTTTAATTAATATCATCAGTTCAAAAATTGATGTTGTGGTGATTCAATTTTTTTTTTTTTTTTTTTTTTGACAAAAGCTGGAAAGGGCTCGAGTCCCTGGTCCGAGCTGATTTTTTATTTAGAGAAATCAAAATTGTTATTTACAAGTGGTGCCAAAACTGAAAAAATATAAAAGCAAAATAAAGCAAAACTGTAAAATAAAATTCTCTTGTTTGTGGACTGGATTTTGTCTTTCTTTGCCCAGAAATCCTTTCTTTCCAAAACCCTATCGGTATGCAATGAAATCGATTTGCACTTGTTCTTTTTTGGTGCGCGCCTAACTCTCGACCAATTAGGCATGCATCAGTTCCTATGTTATGCGGATACTTCAAAAATCAAGCCGTATCGTATCGGATCCCGTATCGGATATCGGTACTCGTCGGATACGTATCGGATACTCCACGTGACGTATCCGAATATTTTATTATAATATAATAGCGAATACTTCTCGGATACTTACGGATACTTGCCGGATACTTCTAACGCATCAATAAATATACTTGAAAACAAAACAATTTAAATTTTAAATCGAAATAAATGAGTAATACATATAAATAAACAACTAAATATAATAAACATTTAATTAATATGAGTTTATTTCTGCAATAACAAAATTTGAGTATATTTTATGTCAAAATATGATATATATAAAAATAAAAAATATTTAACATATAAATTATAATTAATAAAATAATAAAATATTATACACATATCGTATCCTATGTTTTTTCGAAAACTGACGTATCGTCGTATCCGTATCGTGTCGGATATGATACCCGTATCCGTGCAACATAGATCTTTTCACTTTCTCTCTCTATCTCCTTCAACACTTCTCGAGACTCTTCTCTTTCCTCTTGTAGCTTCGGTAGCTCCGTTCTCTTCTTTCTCTTTGGGCGATTCAGATCCCATTCTTGCTGCACCTCTTCGATGAGGCTCGCTCCCTCTTTTTTTTTCTTCCGTAAAGACGCGTCGGCATCTTTCCCTCCACATCACGAAGAGGAACAGCACCGCCCATTGTTGAATCTCGGTATGTTTACTTTCTATGAATATCTCATTCAGATGTGTGTCAATTTCGTCGCCTCTCACCGATTTTTTGCCGTTTTCCATTGCTAGCAGTCTCTTCCAGTGGGTTTGTACGAATTGGCAAGTCATTGTTAGATGTTCGATCGATTCGGCTTGGGTATAATAGAGCACACAGCGATTTGCTAGCATCATTCCTCTTTTTTGGAGGTTATCTTGCGTGAGCGCTCGATTCTGCCGCATAAGCCAGATGGTGATTTGTATTCTGGTCGAGATGGGTATGGCCCAAATGTTGTTTAGTTCCGAGAATGGTGATACTCCAGTTATTATCAGGTCATACGCGTTTTTTTATCGAGAATTTGCCCTTGTCGTCTCTCCTCCACTCAGTCACATCTTGCGACCCCGTGAGGTATGTATTGGCAATTATTTCTTGTATTTGAATTTTTTTCTTCTTCTGCTTTCATCGTGAGTACTGGTTTTAACTTTTAATGTTGATTTTAATCGGTTTTCTTTAACAAATTGTTTCACAGATCCGTGGGAACATTCGGTGTGACTGAACAGTACGGGGAATCTATGGCGTAACACTCCTTCTCCCCCAATCGTGAGTACTGGTTATGTATTGGCAATTTAAAGAAGAGGAAAACTAAGTAGTCAAATTATAAAGAAAATATTAGATTATATTAGATAGTTAAGCCTCTATGTTTTAATGAACATTACTCACAGCATAATAGACTAGCAATTTTACGTCATACTAGCGAGTTTATCGCTTTGCTTCGGGTAAAATTTGATTTTTGATTTTTGAAAAAATATATTATCAGCATTTTATATTTTGTAAATAACATTCTTGAAAAATAAACATCAGCAATTCAAGTATTTGATAAATGGTTAAAATATATCTGCAACTCATAATCAAGTGGCTTTTACTCGTTTTTTTTTTTTTTTATAATCAAGTGGCTTTTACTCGTTTTTTTTTTTTTATAATCAAGTGGCTAATATCTACCGTATTATGATGTTCTTATAAATAATACATAAGAGAGTACAGAAATCCAAGCAAGACATCAACACTACCACAACTTTTACTTTACCGAATATCACTATTGTGCCGTTTGCAAATTAAAAGATGAATCAATTAATTAATTTTCGATTAAATGGTTAATGGACGGTTGAGATTACTTAAATAGAAGAGGATATGGGTTTTATCTTGTACACGACTTTTGTAGCTACCTTACATTTGATTTATTTTTTTTGCCAGTGAGCAACTCTCCCCTATTTTTTTTTGTAATCAGAAATTAATTTGAATAATGTAGATTCTAGAGAGAGAGAGAGAGAGAGAGAGAGAGTACCAATAAGGATGGCCTGGTCGACACCCAATTTGTTGCTTAAAATTTCAATCATTCTCGTGTCTGCGGGGATCCGTCACCCAACTGAATTTTCAAACAAAATTTCTAAAAATGAAATTCAAGTTCAAAATATGCTCAAAATTGATTCATTAATACTTTTAAGATTTTACCGTTTCGAAGAACTGTTGCAACATCAGCATGGTACGCCCTCAATTCCTATAACAAAATTCAAACAATTCAAAATCCTAATAAAGTAAAGAAAAATATTCAAAAAAATTGTGGATATATTCAAATTTAATATACCTCAAGAGTTTTTTCATTGTTACTTTTATGTTATTACCCCACGGCTGCATTTTACTCGTCCTAGGATTTCTTTCACCGAGACTCGACGAACGCAGAGAACGTTCAACCCATGGCACGACCGTCCGTTGGTTTCCGTCTGGGATCTCACCGCCAGTGAAAGCTATTCCTCTTCTCTTATTTCTGTCGAGCATGACGAAACGCTAGAAATCGTCTATTCTTTCGCCATCGCAACATTTTGTCGAGTGAAGGAAGAAAAAATTAGGAGAGAGAAAGAACGCATCTTAGTTTTCTTATACATGGATAGTCAACATGCACTTGGTCCATCATGATCTCAGATGAAAATAGTTGTGTACGGAAATCGAGTGCATTAAAGAATGAATGGTCATGATTAAAAGTGTGATTTTACAGCAGATCAAACAGTCCAGAATCATAGGATGATGTGGCTTCACGTGATAAAAATAATTTTGTTAAAATTATATATAAGTAATAATATGTGTGTTTTGTCTATAGTTGTTACATTAAAATTATTAATGAATTTTTCATTCTTATTTTATTTTTAAGAGAACAAAAACAAGAGATGGCATGTTTCATTCATTATCTTAACTGAAATAATAATCATTTAGGTTAACTCATATTGCATATATCCATTTACTTAGGGTTTCTCAAGAAACCGCCCCAAGAAACCGCCGCTCCGGCTTTAGCTCCGCCGATCTCCAGTCCCGGGTGACCTTGATCGGGGGGGTATCCCCTCGCTGCCCGCCTCCCACCTTAGCTGCCAGCTTTTTCTTCAAGATCTCCCATCAGTAACTCGCTGCGTGTTCTCAAGATCTAGATCGACGATCTCTACGGGGTTTATTGTCGCGTGATCTAGAGAGGGTACAGCGCCAACGACGAGAAGTAGAAGTGAGGCCGAGCGCTACCTGGAGTTTGCAATTACTGGAGCTTTCCTCAGCCAGCGACAATCTGAAGCGACGCTCTTGCCTTGTGGATGTTTCTTTTTCAGGTTTTCTTGACAGTGGCCTAATTACTCTGACAGTTTTTCTCGACAGTGACAGTTTTTTCGACAGTGCACACGTGTGCGATAATCCATAATCCATTTATTTCCTGCTTCGCCCTGAGTATCTGAATTAGTGCCGCTTAAGACGGTTTAAGACGGTTTCTTTCTCTTTCTTTGCAAATCCTAACTTAGAAAGGTGTGACAGGGAGGTTTTCCAGACCCGGTTTGATATCGGGTTTTGAATCCGATTAGATCGTACCAGGTTTTTCGTCTAATCGGTTTTAAGCCGGGTCAGATCTGCTCCATCCCAGTCTTGCACAAGAAAGATTAAACCCGGCTCTAATTGATTGAATATACCCGCGATTACTAATCTCGTATTTTCAATTTGGCCCATTTTGGTCCGGGTAATGGAGGATTTCGTCCCAATCATAGCATCATCATACTCGGCTCGAACATGCTTCATCTCGGAAGCGGGTTGCACACAATTGTTGAGGAATGATCTTGAAGCATCGATATTTCTAATCGACATTGGCGATAATCAAGATCCACCTCTTCATTTCCTCCACGAAGCCATCGACGAATTTTTAACCCGTAGAATCAAGAGGATTGCGAGCGTTTACTACACAAAAATTGATCACCAATTTTTTTCTCGATTCACAATTATTAACACATTGGAGTCTTCAAGAAACCGAGGTTTAATCATTGTTTATCGATGCCATATCTATGAAGGCAATTGTGAAGAACTTTTATTTTGAGAAATTTTTGTGTATTAAAGTTTATGTAATAGGTACTCTTATATAGAGTGTCCGTTTTGCTTGTCATTAAAGAGTCCTACGATATTTATATGTAATGGTGATTTTGTAAATATTTTTGCCTACGGGCGTTTAATGCAAAAAAAAAAATAAAAAAAATAAAATAATAATCATTTAATCCACTTTATCTAGGTACATTGGGCTACATATATTGTTGGATTGAAGGCTCGGCACGTTTTAAAAAAAATTGTGCCAATTGGGCTTAAACAATTTATCTTATAAATAATTTATTCAAAGCCCAGAGGAGACCTATATTTTTTTATCGTCTCCTTAATAAAAACAACATAAAAAACTAGAAAATCATTCTGATTTGTTAGGTGCTGATAGTACATGGTATTAATTATTGGCTCATTTATTGAGATTTAGAACTTCTTAAGATATGTTGGAATATATCAAAGTTAAGGGAGTTTGGGTATCGTGACTTTTTGCCCTTAGCTAAGTAGCCTAGTCCTAATGTCATATTCAATCATTTTCATGTACAAAATTAAACCAAGTTAATCAGGAGACAACCACACGAGAAAATTGAAAATAAAAACGGTATGTATATATATTGTTTATTAGTGAGAAAATACCCAAATTCTAGCTATATTCATTTTTTTTTCTAAAAGCATATGTATGACTGGTATTCATAATAAAAAATATTAAATAGTAAAATTCAGTGATCATTTGATAAAATGCATCACCATAAGTGACACATTGTCTACTCTATTTTCAATATAAAGCATTCAAAAAATAAATAAATAAAATAGAGCATATTGATAGGGCCACAGTGCCCACTGCATGCAGATTCAAATTAACACAGAAATAATTAACTCATTTATTAAATATCCAACTCACTCATAACAATAACAATCAATACCATTTATCATTTCACAGACCTGATCAATACATGAATGCAGGAACTGTTACAAATAACGATTCTACGAAATCGGATCGGGTCCAACAAATTCATCGACCCTCCCCGCCATGCCGATGAGGCCAGCCTGAAGCCGAGCGATCAATGCTTCCTTCGACGTTCCCTTTATCGGTTCGCCAACAAACGACCACTCGAGTTCACATCCTTTTCCTCCATCATCCAAATCAACTTTTTTCACGTCTAAAACCCTAAACGTGGCGGTGAATTGCCCGAATCCCATATTGTTCTCCAACATCTCGTACCTACATTTCGGAAACCCGATCATTAATTTCTCTAGACTTAAAAATTAAAATAGAACTATAAAAAGGCCAAGAACCTGAAAACATGGTCGATGGGGTCAAAGGAGAGTAGCTCTTCGTAGGCCCAATCGGCCGGTAACCCGTTCTCCCGGTCAAGGCCTTGACAATAGCGGACACATCCCGGTACGCCGATCGTACCGCTTTCGTTACGACATGCTTTCACGCCAGGGTGCCAGACATGGAAATCGCAAAATTTGGATAGCAATTGCCAAGCTTGTTGAGTGGTTGCCAATTGAATGATAGCATTCACCTTGCCCTCCCACTTCTCTATCTTCTCTATCTGTGGCTTATCCTCCTCCATGGTGTTTGTTTGAATTATCAACAGTCTATTTGGATGGATTTGTATTTGGTTCTAAAGGGACTGTAGCTAAGGGTGTTATTTATAGAGTTGGAATTAAGCAAAATATTAAAACATAACATTAAATGTTTAAAATTAATTAATTGAATTAAGGCTGAATTATTCAACTTTCAACAGTCAAATTACCATGTTTTATATATGTGTGCATTTTTTTATTTTGTGTGCTACGTTGTATGTGAATGTGTTCACAAGTTACATTCCATGTGAATGCGAATATGCGCAAAGTTACATTGAGTGAGTTTATAGGTATAAGCAACTCATTAAATTGTCCTTAATTATCATGATAAATTTGAGTAAAGATTTATATTTACAACGAATGCAAGCTATCACTACTTTTTTATTTTTCTGATTTCCTGTTATCTTTTTCTTTACATGTATTTTTTTCGACTTAAACGTCCGTGAACTTACACACCCTATTACCCTATCCTACTGAATTTCCCCGTTATTTACGGAATTGTATATTTGTCTTAATCACTACCTCAAATATAATGAATCCAAATTTTTATTTTTAATATTCACTTGAACAATCTTCTTGTGATTTTACCACCCCAGTGATATTATTCGGACGTTAGGCCAATGGACTCATAGCTAGGGGTGTTCAAACGGTTCGGTTTATTTGGATACCGAACCGAACCGGTCGAATTCGGTTTATTTGGTTCGGTTTTTCTGTTTATTTGGTTCGGTTCGGTTCAAAAAATAGTATTGTTCCATTTATTTGGTTCGGTTCGATTTTGATGTTTTGAAAATCGATTAAACCGAACCGACCAAATAACATCACATTTGGTTGAGTGTGAGATATAAAAATCATATGTTGTGAGAGATTGTGAGTTCAAATTTCATTGACATCAATAAATTGAGGACTATCGAGTCTTCTCCATTTACTCGTTTTTTTTATTTGGACGTTAGATTATAGAAGAGTTAAAAATTGAACGATTAATTAATCATTGATGTTCTATGATTATTCTTTCTTTCAAAATAGGTTTGTGTTGATATTTTTCCGTAAACTTTGAATATTTTTAGAAATTAACATCACCTTACATAAGTTACTTGCACTATTATTATCATTTATTATATTTACCATTGAATTGATTCTATCCAATTAACCCAAACTTCTTTTCCACTCAAATTTGTTCAAATTTTATGCTATGATATGTCATAAAATTTGAATAATAATTACCAATTGATTTTTATGACTATAGCTTCGTTGTAGACATTTATTTGTCTATTATTTTACAACTAAATTAATCCGTCATCTTAAATTAATAATATGGATTATTATAATTCACTAAGTTTATGTTGCAGCGTTTAAATTCAATTGTTTATTATTATGTATTATGTTACGTGCACAAATGTGTTAATAACAATGGAATACAAAGAGTTTTTATGGCTAATTTCTTCGTAAATATTTATGTGTCAACTATTCTATAAAAATATGTTAAAAAATTGTATCATCTCACAATAATGATGTGACAATATTATTGTTTGCTAGGTTCATGTTGGGCCAACTATATTCAGTTGTCTATAATTATATATTATGTTACATGATAAAATGTTAATATAAATGAAATATGAAGAGTATATATATCAAATATTGTTTGTAGTAGTATTTTTAAATTATAATTTTAAAGTCCATTAAGTATATTCGCTTGAATATTTTATTTATATTGAGATACATGTTAACATAGCTCTAATATAAATATTTCACGAGTTTCAATTGGTAGAAATATTATGAAAGAATATAATGCAAACAAAATCACATTTACATTATCGGATGTTAAGTTATATTATTTTAAAACTGTCATTTTCATGATCATACACAATACTAATTAATTACCTTATTGCTGTGTTTTGTTGGGAAAAAAATCTATATTAAAATATTCAATAATTAATTGAAATAAAAGATATAAGTTTACCTATCATAACACAAATATTTTTTAAGCATATATAACGTACATCGAATAATATTGTAAATATTGAAAAAGTAAATTTGAATTGGCATATGATATTAAATAATTTATAGTTATGATATGAATCTGATGTTAAATAATTTATAGTTATGATTAGACTTAGATAAATTTCAATATATTTTTTTGTTCAATAATAAATGTGCATAATACCATATATAATTTTGTCATTGTATTTGTATCAAATAAGAATTTTGTTAGTATTATAAAATTAATGGTATGTTGTTTCTTGTGTATTATACAGTCGGTACGATTCAATATTTTTGTGTTTGGGTATTGCTTAAATTATTGAAAATAAAAAAGATATATTCTTGATGTTAAATTTTTATGAGAAACTGTGTTATATTTCACATATGTGTGTTACTAATATAAATATATTGCTAGTTGGCAAAAAAAAATTGGGTTATTTGCAAGTATAACGTAAAATTATTATGAAAATATGAAATATACACATAATTATACTTGATATTATCATGATTACATTCCATGAGTATTATCATTTCAAATAAATAAATAAAATGTGGATATCAAAGCCCAAATTAACTTTTTTTTTTTTATTAACTGAGACGGGTTCTAAGACCCGTACCCAGACTATATTTAATATAGTACTTAGGATGTACTGCGGTATTTACAATGAGTTTTACTTACAAGTCTTTCTTCCTATTACATATTTATATTTCACACATTATTATTCATCCCTACTAGCACTTGATCCAGTTGCACTTCTTCCTTAATTAACCGTATTAACTTGTTCGTCTGTATTTCCTCATCTCTGAAGATTCTATTACATCGTTCTTTCCAAACGAAGAAAATCACTGTAGCAATTACGGCTTTTTTCTCTTTTTGAATATTCTCCGACATTATTGTTTGCAATATATTCGCTTGTTGTAGTGTAGACGTGTTGAAATGGGCGTCCATGGCAGTCCAAATTGCTACTGCGTATGGGCAATGATTGAATATATGATGAACTGATTCAACGTTTCGTTTACACAAGACGCATCTATTTGGTACCTGCCAGCCTCTCTTATTAAGGTTGTCTATTGTTAGTATACTATTCATTGCTGCGAGCCAAATGAATGTTTTGACTTTCGGTTGCACCTTGATTTTCCAAATTTGTTGGTGTTTAGTTTTGGTATAAACTCCATTATTGATAAATTGGTACATTGATTTTGTTGAAAAGACTCCATTTTTGTTCCATCTCCAAGAAATTTGGTCATTTTGGTTATAGCCCAAATTAACTTTTATTATTCTAAAACAAATAAGAAATATTAGTTATATTTTTACATTATAATTTTAAAAATACTATGTGATATTAAGTAATTTTATTGTATTTTTTTCTGAAAAAATTTCAAATTATATTTTGTAAACATCGAAAATGGAAAATAAGAATTTACCTACTAGAGAATCTTATTGAACTTATAAAAAATATATTAAATATTACATTTGCTAAAAATATCTTTAAAATATATGTTTGTTATGTCAATGGATCATATCTCAGTTGGTTGAGTATAAGACATAAAAAATCATATGTTGTGAAAAATTATTAGTTCAATTATTATTGACATTAATGAATTGATGACATACGAATTTTCTTCATTGATATTGTTATTAGTGTATGCTACACCATGCCATCAAATCAAAGTGGTTGTTTCCCTTAATTAGTGATATGATATGGTCAACATTATTTTCATGATGGTTACTCATTGAATGAGTGATATATATATGTTCATAGTGATTGCTAATATTGGTAGCAGAACAAAAATGTGCATTATATACACGACGTGATCTTTTTCGAGTTCATATGGGGTGACACTACTTCACACTTGTCAACTATGAACCACAAATTATTATGACTTGTTATGACTTGATAGTTAATATCGAACGTATAATTTTATGGTAAGATTTTTTTTCAATTTTTATACAAATTAACAAGAATATTTTCAATATTTTCAATTCTCTAATTTAAATAATAATTAATACAATATTCGAACAAAAAATTAATTTAATTGACAATATCTAATTAATTATAAATTTTAAAAATATCTTTTTGAAAAAGTCTATCATAAAATAATCCATATCGAATGGGGTTTATGTTGTTCATTTGTATTAGAACGAGGAATAGCAAAAGAAAATTGGGTCTGTATTATTATTTGCATGACTTGTCTCATTCAGTGATGGCAATTGACAACACTCTTTATAATTATGGTCTATGGTCTATTGGTCTACACGCCAATAATTATTACCAAATGAAAATGACTACAAACTAAAAAAAAATGGAAGGATTTAGGAACTACATTTCAAATCAGGCAGAATTTGAGCAAGATTCGAATCAAAATATTCACAAATAAATAAACAAAATGCTCCGAATCTCGAACTCAAACCCTGATAACACATATGTTTAGTCAATCTCATCTTGTATGGTTTGAACAGTTCGAACATGTTGGCCCAGATTTTTATTTTTTCTATTTACTAAGATTGAGCTAATAAATCTTGTGATATTAACACATCAATATGCAATGAAAAATAAAAAGATGAATTAAATAATGGGGAATTCTTCAAAAAACCCCCAACTTTTCTGAAAATTCTGAAAAACCCCCTCTACTTTTAGAAAACCCCCTATCTTTTTTAGATTCCCTCAAAAACCCCCTATATTTTTTGCTTCTTCAAAAACCCCATAACTTTTTTAGATTCTCTCAAAAATCCCCTATCTTTTTATTATATTTTTTAAAAAATAACCATTATACCCTTTAGTTTTATTTTTTAAATTTCTATAATTTAATAAATAATGAATATATATTAAACTATTATAAACAAATTAAAAATAAATAATACATGATATTATAATATTATAATATATAATATATAGTATTAAAATATTATAATAAATAATATATTGATATTAAAATATCATTTTCAACAATTATTATCATATTTTAATATCAATATATTATTTATTATAATAATTTAATATATATATGTATTATTTATTATAATATTTTAATATCATGCATTATTTATTATTTATAATTTTATTGATACTAAAATATCAATAAAAATGTTATGATAATATAATATCATGCATTATTTATTTTTTATAATTTTATCGATATTAAAATATCAATAAAAATATTATAATAATTTAATATCATTTATTATTTATTGATATTAAAATATTATAATAAATAATACATAGATATTAAATTATTATAATAAATAATATATTGATATTAAAATATTATAATAATTGTTGAAAATGATATTTCAATATCAATATATTATTTATTATAATATTTTAATACTATATATTATTTATTATAATATCATGTATTATTTATTTTTAATTTTTTTATAATAGTTTAATATATATTCATTATTTATTAAATTGTAGAAATTTAAAAAATAAAACTAAAGGGTATAATGGTTATTTTTAAAAAAACATAATAAAAAGATAGGGGGTTTTTGAGAAAATCTAAAAAAGTTAAGGGGTTTTTGAAGAAGCAAAAAATATAGGGGATTTTTCAGGGAATTTAAAAAAGATATGGGGTTTTCTAAGGGCGGTGCTACAATGACTCCCATTTTCACTCCCAAATTCACTCCCTATATTCATTGACATGTGGAACCCACACCTACTTTTACAAAATTTAATTCGTGTGGGACCCACAAATGTCACTGTTCATGTGAGAGGGAGGGAAAGAGGGAGGGAGGGAGGGAGTGGTTGTATCATTACTCTTCTAACAAATAGTCAAATATTCAAATCACAATCAAATACTAAATGATCGGTAACTATTCAAACAACTGATTTGAAATATAAAAGATAGAAGTGTAAATGGACGGTTGGGTGAATTTCAGCCCAAATCTATCCAATTAAAATGGGTTTTGATTTTCTCAACCGATAATGTATGGGTTGGATGGTTTGGACGGTTAGACAAGTTTTATCTTTTACTTTGATTGATCAATTAAATCTTGTGATACTAATACATCAATACGTAATAAAATAAACATAATTAAATCATTAAGCTACCAAATAATCAAATATTCAAATAAAATAAAAAATTGTTATGGTACCATTACAAGGCCCACACTAAAGAATAATGGATGGCTTGAGAATGGGCTTTGATGGAGAGTAGAGACCATTTAGTCGCATGGGCTTATCCATGAGAAAGATTGATTGTTTGTTTTCTTGTTGGTTTGGTTGCTTTTATATATTTTTAGAGTTATTATAGAAAGAGTAATGATACGAGCCATGAAAATTTCCATGAATTTTCCCATGAATGGTGACGTGGCACCTCGTGATTGGTTGCATTAAAGTTGGGATTAAAGTTGCAACCAATCACGAGGTGCCACGTCACCATTCATGGGAAAATTCATGGAAATTTTCATGGATCCTATCATTACTCATTATAGAAATCTAGAAACTCGAATAAAAATAAAAATAATAGATGAAAATAAGAACCGCTAATGAACCCCACAATTTATTCCCACATGTGTTAATTAGAAAGATAATTAATACATTGAATTTTCTGATTAATCAATGCGGGTAAAGTGCGGGATCGATTTGGCGTGGCTATGTCAAAATCAACAATGCTACGGTACCGGAATCAATCCACGGAACTTTCACCGACTTATGGAAATTTTTTTAAGGGGACCCACTCTATTGGTAGCCATAACTTTCAGTGGGATCAACCGTAAAAGAAATACAGTTTCGGATCAACCGTAAAAGTGTACACAAGGATGAACGAATGTAATCGTACATTTGTAGCCATAACTTTCAGTGGGAAAATCCGATTTGAATGGTTCAAATTGGGTTAGATAGATAATGAGATTATCTATAACCTTCATGTTGAAATATATTTCATATGAACGAAGTATAAGTGTCGTTTATGTGTAATACCGAAAGGGTGCAACAGTATGACATACAGTTAGTAAAACAGTCATAACTTTTGCATACGAACTCCAATTGGGCTGGGACAAATTGGGTTGTGTAGATAATAAGATTATCTACAACTTTCATGTTGGTTGATTTTCTGTCAGAGAAACTTATCAATTTCGTCTGGACAGAATATTGAACAGGTTCATGCACTTTTCTGTGTGAAAGGATGTATATTGGATATACATGCCTCTTGGCTAATCATAATCCTATTTGATATAAATAGGATACTTTCTCTCTCATCCAAACAAGGTAATTGAGCAATTCATTCTGCTAAAGACACTAAAAGAAAGAGAGAATTCAGATTTAATCTTTCGATAGTGAAAAGGTGCGAAGAGAGAGAAATCGAGAAAAGAGTTTCTCGAAAGATAGAGAATCAATTCGATCGAGCAAGTTCGCCGTACATCGTCTAGGCAGTTGTACTCACGACCGGCGTCTTACGAATCAAGGTGGATACACGTAGAGGAGCAACATCTGAGGCTCTCACGGTTGTGATCGATTCGGACGAGTAGATTGTTTCGGAGACGAAATCAAGCGAACCGGCGAAGTCAACGAACGGTGGAATACGCGTGGTGTGGGACGCGCGGATTGTCACCAACGTGACAGAAGATAGAAGGCAGCAGCGATCAACCCTTCGAGTGCAATCAATTTTGCACCGGTATGAATCTATCCTTCTATTGCATCGTACCCTCGAAGTCATGGCGTGATCTCGGGAATCGGGGAACCGGACCGGGCCTTCATTCCGCTGCGCGGGCCCGGGGTCGGGGATATTTCCCTACACTAATATGAAATAATATATACGAAATTAAATCTTACATGACATGTTATAATGTGGATCATTTATCACGACAGGAAAAATTAAGTAGAATAAGATTTTTCATTTATGGAAATATTTTACATGATTTACGAAAAATAATAATATTAATAGATAAGTATAATAAATATCAATCAATATAAATAGGAGTATAGTTGTCATTTGGTAAAATAAATTCAAAATCATTCTTAATTAATTAAGTCATGTTAGCTTTGTAATAGTTTTATCCATGATATTTTTTAATTTTGAAAAGCACACGTGATATTAACTTCTGCAAATTAACACATACTAGCTGAAAGCGCGCGCAAATTGCGCGCGTATCCTTTTTCTATATGTTTTTAAAGAACTCTCTAATATTCTCATAGGTGTTAAATAATTATTCTCTATATCAATTTACTTTCCTCCAAGATTGTAGTTTGAAATCCAATGTAATTTAATGAATATTAGTCAAGAATTTAGGTATGGTTTACTATAGTTATAAAATATAAAGGACATGGAAGGTACGATAATTCTTGACAACTTTTAGAAAGTTCTGATTTTCTGTTGCATATAGTTATTTCGATGTTTTGTGGAATTCTCTTTCCTACAAAGTCAATTTGGTAAGCATTGAAATTATCATGTCAAGATACTAAATTTTAACATATATTTGTTCTTTCTTGTACTTCAAAGCTGGTCTAGTCTTTCGGACGATAGATTCCATTACGATAATTCTAAACGAAATTAAATAAAGAGAGAAAATTCAAAATTGATCTTTATAAATAAAATAGGATAAACAGTTGGTTTCAATTATTAACTATTAAATTTGTATAGAAAAAATTTCTTGTAAAATATGATAATATCAAAAATATCTCTCTAAAATATGAAAATTACAAAAAAATTCTTAAAGAACCGGGAAATATCAGATATGCCCCTTCTAAATTAGAAAATTTCAAAAAATAGCATTATAAAATGTTGAAATTTGGGATAAAAACTCTAAATTACTGAAAAATAGAAAAAAAAAACTCCCAATTTTGTTCAAAATGTATAAAATGAAGTTATGTTATGCAAATTTTGCAAAATAAATGCATAAATTCTGACAATTGGAAAAAAAGCAGCAAAAAACCCTTCATTTTGGAAAAAATGTCGTTGTGATCAAATTCTCAAAAATAGCCTTATAAAACCTCAAAATTATTAAAATAACAAAATACAACTTGTAAAATCTGAAATATCGAATATACCCCTCTAGAATATGAAAATATCAAAAATATTCTTTTAAAAAACACCCTTCAAACCTGATAATATCAAACATACCCCGCATTATTGCAATTCGGGCTTTGCGCCGAATTTAAAATATGGATAGTAGTGAATTTAACTGGATTTGCCCATGAGAAAGTTCGACGAAATGGCTGTGAGATTGATTGTAAACCCAAATTTATATGTAAATAATTTATTTTCAAAAACCAAATTCATTCTGAGAGAATTTGACTGAAGTTGAAAAAAATTCAAAAGGAGAAGCTTAAAAAAAACAGTCTTAAGAAATTAAAAAAAAAGACAGTTCAAAACATGGATTATTAGAATTAAAAAGTAAAATTTGAAATTACTTCTCAATGTTGTCGGTTTTGGGATAGCTTGATCATTTGCATGAACTCTCTCATGTTGAATGACCTGAAATGAATTAAAACAAAAAATCCCATATTTTGATTTTTAAGTTATTATATTAATTAAAAGTAATTAATAAATTAAATAAAAAAGTGAAGATGAACCTCGGATGTGCAAAAGAGAGAATTTGGAGTTCTTCGTCACCATCAGTCTCGATTGTAGGAGAAGCATTAATAACCAACACTGGTTTCCGTCTCTCCTGAAAACCGTAATTGAAAAATCAGTTACAAAATTTGTGGGATGTTTATAAATAATTTTAACATTAATTGTGAACATATAATTAAGAAATCACTTTAAAATGTATTCATGAGCTTCATACTAAACTAAATCTAAAATTAATCATCAATTAATACCATGAAAATATATAATAGATACGTACCGGTTGAAATGAATCCATGTGTACCAGTTGAAATACATCAATTGTAGTATTTCTTCATTTGTTCCTCTTCGTGACCCTATCAAAAACAGGCATTAGGCGGTTGCCAAAATATTTTAGAAGATTTCTACTTCAAGCTTACTTCTGAAACAATAAACAATATCCATATTTTAGTATATTTATCGAATTGGTACCTTCATGAAATCTGAAACCTGGCTTTCGAAAAAAAGATAGAGAATTTGAGAAACAGATTCAAAAAACAGGACCAATCAAACTAAATTCAATTGAATAAACCATAATTTCGTCCAAGAAGCCTCGTTCTTGCCAAGCATTTCGTCGTACACTTGTCGTGCAATCTCCCCGTCACCAATAGCTACCTCTGATCATCCAAAAGCAACCAAAAATAAGCAAATCCTTAGAGAAGTCGAGAAGAAAAAGGGATAAAATAGAACAATCTTACTCTAAATTCAGGTGGAAAGACATCTTATTTAGGGTTCGAGGAGCAGAAAAGGCAGCATGAAGAAAGGTTCGGTTTTTGGTTGTGTTGATCAAGGTGGACAGCTTCATCGACGTCTTTTCTGGTCGGCGTTTCACACTTTCTCCGCCAGACTTTGGCCGCTAGGTTTGAACGGCTTCATTTCTCTTTTTTTAGCCCTGCGACAGATAAGAGAGAGGTTAAACAGGGAGGAAAAACTGTCACGTGTCAATTTTTCCTGAAACATTCAAAATTAGAAAAATACGGAACAGTAGAAAATCAGAAAGGAAAGAGAAAACACAACTAAATCAGTGAGGAAAACATGCCCAAATCAGAAAAAAAAAAGATCAGAAGAACATAAACCGCACTAACAATCATCATAAAAATGGAAGGATAAACATGAAATCGAAAGGGAAGAGAAAAACAACCAGATCAGAGGAAGAAAACATGTGAAAAACGAAAAAAAAAACACACTATTAACACCAAAAAAAAGACGGCTAGATCCGTAGAAAAGCACGATCGAGAAGCACCAAATACGTGCTCTTGACAGCACCAACAGCTCCAATCAAAGGACAAATTCATCGCCAAAACGAACCGCGAGAAAACGAAACCCAGAAACAGTAAACCAAAGCAAAGAGAGAGCACAAAATTCGTCGGCAAAATCGCCCGCAAAATCGCCATGCAGCTCGGCATCGTGAGAGTTAGGGTTTGAGCTGAGAAAAAAAGAAAGAGAGTGAGGAGAGAGATAGAGATGGGAGTATATGGGATAGGCGAAACTTTTCTGAATGGACACAGTACATCGTGAACCCTTAAGCATTCTTGTTTTACTCGTCTCTTGGCTCAAGTGAGCCAGGTGTAGATAAAATCAAGCCATCGCCAGCCATCAGATTGTGATCAGACGGTCCAAATTAAAAACGCTGACGTGGTCGCATGAGGTTTCAGCTCAATATTCAGGATTAGGACTATTATGTTGGTTCAAATTTCCTAATGGTTTGATTATTTCAAAACACTGTCATCACTAACGTTTACATCGAGAAAATGTGTAGGATAACGCAAGTACAACACGAAGATGAAGGAGGGCTTGTGAAGTCTCAAGATGAACAAGACAAGAAGAACACAAGGAAGGCCATTGGAATACATCAAGAATCAAGATGTTGAAGCCTTCCATGAGTGGGATGCGCCACAAATAAACCATAGGTAAAAACCTAGTAGATCTCAAGTAAAATCATGTTCAAAATAACAAAGAGTTCAATCAAGCATGAAGTGCGTTTTGAACGAACTCAAAGTCCGTTCAGAACGGACTTGCCACATGTCAAAATATTATCTCTTGATAAGAACCAAAACTGTCACAGGATTGTGTGCGTTCGAACGAACAAACATGTCCGTTCGAACGGACATTTAGAATCCGTTCACCCACCATTTAAGTGCGTTGAACGGACAATCTTTTCTGTGAACACAAAATGCAATGTATAATTGAGTCCGTTATGAACGGACTTTGTCCGTTCGAACGGACCCACAAATGTACTTGCACGTTATTTTGAAACGGCTAGTACAAACTGCAAGTGCGTTCGGAACGAACATTGTGCGTTCGAACGCACTGGCAGTTTTCTGAAGGATTTCTATAGAGAGTATAAATATAATCCTTCTAGGACTTCTCTCTCCCACTTCTTCACTTTCAAACTTTCAAAACCAAAAGAGAGAAACCCTAAGCTTTGATTATCCATATCCATTGATAGCTTGAGAAACCCTCTTTAGATCGTTGATCTACTTTCGAAATCCTCCACTAATCGTATCCCACTCACGTGACCGATCACGTTGTAGCTCGATTAGTGAAAATTTGTAATAGGCTAGTGCAACAAATTGTAAAGAGCCTAAGCTATAGATCGATAGAAAGCGTGTAAATCGATCTAGGCGACACCTTGTAATCGAGTGAGTTGGAAGTCAATCGAAAGCCAAAAAGAGGCACAAGGCATTCCCGGAGACGTAGGTACTCGCAACTAATCGAATCGGTCGATTAAGCAAGTAAAGGGTGAGTTAAAGCTACAGAGCAACCACCTACCGAACTTCGTAAACAAACATCTTGTGTTCAAGTGTTTACGGTATCATCTAATGTATTTAAATTATTATTAATTCCGCATAGTAAATTAGGTAATTAGCTAAAGTAATTGTACGGTAGATTACCAAATTTACCCCCCTCTAGGTTAGAATTAACCAACATATTATAGATAGTGAAAATTAACTTCTAATTTTGGAAAAGTCAAATTAAACATCTAAATAATAGTTGAATAGTAAAAGAAAATTGAAAAAATAAGTTTATTCCGTCAAACAAAAATGAAAAAAATCAAATAAAAAAGTGGAATAGTGGTTTAAGTTTATTCCGTAGAAAAATTGTAGAGCGGAAGAAAATGAATAAAAAAATTTCTCTCCATCAATTTCCTTATTCCAAATAAAAAATACATTAATTTTACCATCTCTTTCATTCTTTTTAACTCGTCGAATATTATTGGAATAAAATAGAATGATCACTCTTCTGATCTTTCGTTATTTCATGTTTCGCCGAACGCCTACAATATATATTATTGAATGTATCATATAACATACAGGGGTATAATTGTTATTTTATGATACTTAAATTATTCCTCGTATAGTGAAAATGTAACAATACAAACCATATTTTCTATTTTCGAAAGTGTGCATGATTTTTAATGATTATGAAGTATTGCAGTGTATAATATAAATTTTTTTTTTTTGATCAAAATAGAGTAGGCTCTCAGTCATACATCTATTATTTTTCATTAATTGAAAGCATTTACAGATACTATATTGGGAATAATTCCCACTAAAGCACCTCTTTTACATATTACATCTCATCAAAACAGAAAACAAAAAACTCTCAAGAAATAAAAACTAGAAAAAAAAGAACCCTTGATTTAGAATCCTGATTTTATCACAATTCAGAACTTAGAAAGTCGGGAATCACAATTCCATGTTCTTACCTAATCTTTTCCGACATGTAATAATCCCCATTTCACTTCTTTTCCTGCCGCTTATCCATCTTTGCACTTGCACCTCTCTCATTTGAATCTCCGACACCATTACTCTCCATTTCTCTGGACTCCTTTTAGCTTGTTAACTCAACGGTAATTTCATCATCTAACTCTTCCATCGAACTCCTCTCCTCATCGCATTGTTCTTGCTTCTTTACTCCTCTTCTACTCACTCTGATTTGATTTTTTACCTTTTGATAAAGTTTTATGTCAGATAGTATGGATTCGATCAATTGCAGTGTATGTTAGAAGAATCAAATGGAGGTCTCCATTACATATTGAAATGGAAACGATTAGCTAGTTAGTGTGTTAGTGGGTTAATCATGAGTGGCTGTAAATCAATTAAGTAGTTAGTGGGTGTTAGTGGATAGGATTAGTGATAGTTAATTATGAGTATAAATAGAAATGTAATCACTCCATGTAATTTAAACAAGAATTATTAATCAAACGATTTATCTTGTCTTCATTATTGTATCTTTCTTCCTTCTTAATATCTTCTTAATCCACCATTATCAAATTTTAACAGTGTATAATATAATTACTGCCATTAAAAAAAAATCGAACTCATTCACTAATTATAGGAGTGATTTTGATGATATTCAGAAAAGTTGTTAGTGACTTAGTTGGTCGGGTGAGTGACACAATAAAATATATGTTGAATATATTATGAGTTTGAGTCTCATCGGTTTTATTTAAAAAAATAAACGACCGTTTGTTGGGTATCATTAACAAATAAAATATTCATAAAAGTTAAGAAGTTTTGAAATATTTCCAATAATTAATGCAACAGTTAATGAATATTTTAATGGACTTATTAACATATGGTTGACTTATAACTAAAGCCAAGAGAAGTCTTTAAAAATTCAAAAATAATACATTCAACACACCTTCCAATTTGACACGAGTGAGATTGAGAGAACACGGAAAGAAAGAAAAAGAAAATCATTATTGGCTCTGACTCAGAAAAATAATGGACTATTTCGATACTTAGCATTGCTGCTTTACGCAGCCAATTCTTCAAAGAAAAAGTAAATCAAATCATAAAATAATTCTTCATTTTTTATTAATTAAATGGTTTTCGTTTACCAAATCTACAAAATTGTTGTTTGTAATATAATTAACACCAAAATATATAAAAATGACGTTATTACAATAACTAATATGACTTAATATAATTAATATTTATTACATATATCAGTTATTGCAATTATCTTTCATAAATGTATGTTGAAATTGAAAAATGTAAAAATGACATATCTTAATAATAATAAGAATAATAATAATAATAATAATAAGACATTTTTTATAGATTCGAAAACTAAATATTATGTTTAGATGAAGATTTAAAATCATGAACATCATTAAAATAAAAAAGGAATGTATGAATAATTTGATTTATTTATATTTTTATATTTATTATATTTCATTCTTCGTAATATTAAAAAAAATATTTTACATGATCGAAGGAAGATAATAACACTAATATATGAATAATAAATAAGGATATAAAGATCATTTGTTAGCAAAAAATTTAAATTACTCTTATTTAACTAATGTTAGTTCTTGCAATAATACCATCCAATTTTATTCTTAATTTTCGATATTTATTTCGTGTGCATAGTAAAAAAAATCTGTCAATATATTAAAAAGGTAACATTACCCTAAAAAATGTGAATTTTGGAAACTTTCCTTATTTACTTAAAACAAATTTTCAAAAAAAAAAAAAAAAAAATCAGTGATATATGATATCATTTACAAAACAAAAAAAACTTCCATAGATATAAGATTTTGTTCAGGGCCAAATTGACAAAAACTCCCCCAATTTCCCAGTCCCCACACAGCGACGTGTCCACGAGTCGCGACCCCACTCGAATAAACACGATTATATAAAAAGAAACTCCAAACGAAAGTAAGTATAGCTGTATAGGGTTACTCGTTTTAATTTTCTCCATTCTCCTTACCCGCGTATACCGCGGCCCATAATCCATCTCCCTTTCTCTTTCCATACCGTGTTTGTGTTTCTTTCTCTCTCCCCTTCCAGCCCACAACCTATATAAACTCTCCTTCATTCTCTCCTTCCTTAATTACTCCCACTCACCATTCCTCACATCCAAGATTCCAAGTACACCTCCGAGCGAAACTCTACGATAAACACTGGATCTCTACATGAACCCCTCTCCCCTTCTCCCTTTCTTCGACGAATCGGATTACGGGTACTACAATCCGTTCGAAGACCTTCAACCCGTTATTGCGATTCCGACGATGGCCGAATCGAACAACAATAAGAGGAAGAGAATTCAAGAACCCCAATTGGAATTGGAGCGAGTGGATATCTCTCCTAAAAGGCGGTCTTCGAGTTCGAACAATTCTCAGGACAGTACGGGACCCACGACTGACACGGCAGCGATGTTGTCTGGATCGCCTTCGAGGACTCATCCGAGGAGGCTTTGGGTCAAGAACAGGTCGAAGGATTGGTGGAACCAGTTTAGCAATCCCGAGTTTCCAGAAATCGAATTTAAACGGGCATTTCGTATGAGTCGCCCTACTTTCGAGTTTTTATGCGAGGAGTTGAGTTCTGCTGTGGCGAAGGAGGATACGATGCTTCGTGCGGCCATTCCTGTGCGTCAACGCGTGGCGGTCTGTATCTGGCGTTTGGCCACTGGCGAGCCGTTGAGGTTAGTGTCTAAACGGTTCGGTCTCGGCATCTCGACTTGTCATAAACTCGTTTTGGAGGTTTGTGCCGCCATAAAAACTCTCCTCATGCCTAAACTGGTACAATGGCCTGACCAAACAGCTTCCCAAGGCGTATCGCAAAAATTCGAGTACGTTTCGGGGATACCTAACATAATCGGAGCAATGCATACGACTCATATCCCCATAATTGCACCCAAAGTGGAGGTAGCGGCTTATTACAATAAAAGACATACCGAGAGAAATCAAAAGACGAGTTATTCGATCACGATACAAGGTGTGGTCGACCCAAACGGAGTTTTTACCGATGTGTGTATCGGGTGGCCTGGATCAATGCCTGACGATAATGTATTGGAAAAATCCGCATTGTATCAGCGCGGAAATGCAGGATTAATCCGTGACCGTTGGATCGTTGGTGGGGCGAGTTTTCCACTAACGGATTGGTTACTCGTGCCGTACACGCACCAAAACCTAACATGGACCCAACATGCATTTAACGAAAAGGCGGGGGAAATTACGCAAGTGGCGAGGGACGCTTTCGCAAGGCTAAAAGGAAGATGGGCGTGTTTGCAAAAAAGGACAGAGGGAAAACTGCAAGACTTGCCGGCCGTTCTTGGTGCATGTGTGGTGCTCCATAACATCTGCGAGATCAGAGGCGAGACGATGGATCCGGAATTAAAAATTGATTTAACAGATGACGAGAGCATAATGGAAAACGCGATTAAATCGGCTGCTGCCATGCAAGCTAGAGACAGTATCGCGCACAATTTATTGCACCGCGGGTTGGCCGGTAATGCGTTTATTAATTAGGGTTTGATTAATTAAGGAATGTATTTAGGTTTTGTTAAAGAAAGAGATAAAAACTTAATAGGGTAGTGAATTTATTTAGGTTTGGGTAGAATTTGGAGTAGTTCATTGGTTGATTGTTATTTTTTTTGCCTCACTCAAGTGGGACTATTCTTTCTTTTTGTTCTTGAAATAGAATCTTTTACTTGTTAATTGTTTGTCAATTTATTTAATTATGACAATTTAAATATTCAATTTTGAGAGAATAGTAAGTGTGAATTCAGCCAAACACAGTGTCAATTCATGAACCCAAAGAGGGGCTAAAATGTAAAAATAGAAGTTTCCTCTACATGTATTAATATATTAAATTATTAATTAATTTAGTCAACTTGAGTAAACTCGAGCGCGTTTCCATCCGGGTCTCGGGCAAATATTGCGGGTCTGCCGGACTTGCTTAAGGTATAATTTATTCCTGCATCGAAAAATTAGAGAAAAATCAGATCTCATCGTCACCAAATAATGAAAGCGCGACAAAAATCAAGAAAAACAATGCATACCAGCTTGGTCGAAAATTTCTTTCAGCTTGGAGACATCACGAATGGCTACACAAGTGTGTCGGTCTCTACCCCCGTGCTCGGGTCGACCCGTTAACGGGTCCGGGTTTGGTAGCTCCATCAAGTGGATCATCTCTGACCCGACCCATAACCATGCTCCTCTATATGGTAGCTTCTCATTTGGCCTCGCCAAATTAATCTCCAAGCCTATGTTTTATTTATCCATATTCATGTTATGAAATACTAAATAGTAAATTTCATTCATATTTTGTTAATTTTAAACAGTAAAATAGTAAATTATCATAATTATCACAAATAGCTCAAGGTTCAATAGGTTAACAAAATTAGAAATCAATTTGAATTTTGAACGAGCAGTACCAAGAAGGTCTTTGTAGAAAGCAAGAGATCTTTCGAGATTCTCGCACAAAATTCCAACGTGATGTATGCTAACAACTCCATAATCTTTTCCTGTATTTAGTGTTGCAATTTATTATTACAGAAACAAGTATGAATGAATCAATTGGGTAAAGGATTGATACAATTGAGGATGGTTGAGGCTTAATTGCAGGATTAACTGATAAATTAGTACCAATTTGCAAAATTCAGGATAAATCGAGGTTAACCGAGCCCAATTTAAGGTAATTTGGAGGAACAAAAAAACTGGAATCATATTCAACAGAAACAAATAATATTCTCTCAAAAAACGAAAAAATCAGGCACGAAATTAAGCACAACAGAAAGAAAGAACAAGGTAAAAGTAAAAATTGAGGCTCACGATGGGATTTATCGACCGAATCCGTCTCTCTAGTGATTAAATCGCTTTCAGACGAGACATTAAGCTTGTTCAAGTGACCAATTCGAATAATCTTCGTTCTTCCAGTAAAAGAAGAATTCTTCGTGTTAACTGAAAAGCCACAACCAGTATGCTTTGGAATTGGCGACACAGTTGAAATTGCAGAGAAGAACAGATTGCTTGTCGCCATTGTAGCCCCTTATGTTTGTGTGTGTTACTGTTATTATTTTTGTCGAGAATTACAAGGTCTGTGTTTTTTTGGTAGCCCAAATCATAAATTAGTGGCGAGTAATTAAGTTGGATATTTTTATCTTAATTTTCTATGACTCAGCAATCAGCATATAAATTTCATATAATTAATAGAAAAACAACATCTCCAATATTTTGTTCAATTAGATGTAAGAATTAATATGACTTGACAAAAACAAAATTCAAAATTTTTTTATAAAAAAGGACTATTTTGTTTTCATTTATGTGCTTACTATTTAGTGTCTGCATTCCATAACTTACACAAATTTTACTGACTCAATATATTAGAAATAATAATTTTTAAAATTTTCAATTGAATATCTCCGGCTAACATTTTTTCAAATACGAAGATCGAATATAATTTTTTTTTCAATTTTGTGGATTGAAGAGCATATTTTGTTTTATTTTGTGTGATAATATTCATTATCAAGAGGGCATATACGAGTAATTTATTTTATTTATGTTTTCCCGCATTTGTTATATTTAATTTTTTTCACATTAAGAATGATAATATATATATTGTTTACGTACAAAACAATAAATAACAATTATAATAAACAAGAATAAAAAGATGCACGTTGTACCTTTCTTACATGTATATTTAAAATGAATGTTGTATTTAATTGCATGTTACATTATTTCACATGTATGATAATTTCTATGTGTTATATTTTTTGTAGATATATCTCATACCTTTTTAGTTTTCTTATTTTATATATGTTAATTTTTAGCTACAATCTAATTTTTTGAAGTACAATACGAAACATTTTTTTTGTTAACATTCTAAAATATGTTTTTTAGATGTATGATATATATTTTTAGTTGTGTGTTATTTCATTTTATTTGTATAATATATTATTTTTAGTTGCACGATATAATTTTTAGATGTACATATTTTTGAAATGTGTCAAAACATATTTTATAATGTTCGAAATACCTTTTAACTGCATTGGTACTTTTTTTAGTCATGTGTTAGTATTTATTTATTTTTTGAAGCACAATATATGTTTGGTTTATATTTTTTGAAATATATATTTTTGAGGCATGTCAGGCATATTTTAAGATGTGTGATATATTTTTCATTTTCTGAAAAGATAATTTTTGTATACGTGTGTTACAAATTTTGAATAATATAATGTCTTGTTACATGATTATTATATATTTAAAATAAAATTATACTTTTTTGAAAATTTCGATTATGTTTTTGTACCAAACATTTATACATTTGTAATATATTTTATAAATTACGATTATACTTGTTTCAATAAAAAATTATATATTTGCTAAAATATCATATTATTTACTTAAACATCATGTATTTTTTATAAATAGATTTTCTAATAAAACTAGACACAACACCGTCAAAATAAGGTCATGTCAATGGGTCGATCTTGTTATTTTGTTATTTTTTATTATTAAGTACAAAATTTTGTGTTTGACCGCCAAAAGAAAGTTTAACAATGTAACGTGCGACGAATAAAATGCATAATTTTCAATAAAATCAAGTCAAAATCCGCGTAGGCATGCACAGTCCATATATTTGTTCAAAAAAAATAAAAACAAATTCATAAGCATCATTTCCTTGCATGCACCTCCACAACAAATATTCCAAAATATAGAAACCCAACAAACCATCACCACCATCGATCACCACCAATGATTTCAAAAACTTCCCACCTCCATGCCTATTTTTAGCATTTTGTTTAAGCATTGATTATTTTTTTCCCCTTTATCTTCTGAGAAGTTTCGAGCCGAGTGGATCGATCTTTCCAGCCTCTTGTCGAGACACCTTCTTTCGAGTTCTTCAAGATTACTTATTTCTCCTCGGACTACCAACATGGTGTTGATCAAGGGGGAGATCATAGAGAGATCGAATACACCCGTAATCTAAGCAATTCTTCCTTTTGTCAACAAGGCACATAACATTTTGTCGAGAGAATACGATTAAACGATGGAGAAGCGAGGGACAATTTTGATGAACCGTTACGAAATAGGAAGACTACTAGGGCAAGGCACATTCGCAAAAGTTTACCACGCAAAAAATGTATCGAATGGCGATAATGTCGCCATCAAGGTCATTGACAAAGAAAAGGTCATCCGCGTGGGCATGATCGACCAAATCAAACGGGAGATATCCGTGATGCGTCTTGTACGGCACCCAAACATCGTCCAACTTTACGAAGTCATGGCTAGTAAAACCAAGATATATTTCGTCATGGAGTACGTTAAGGGTGGCGAGCTCTTCGGTAAGGTGTCGAAAGGGCGATTGAAAGAGGACGTTGCAAGGCGATACTTTCAACAGCTGGTAAGCGCGGTTGATTTTTGCCATAGTCGCGGGGTTTATCATCGTGATCTCAAACCGGAAAATCTATTATTGGATGAGAACGGGAACCTTAAAGTTTCGGATTTTGGTTTGAGCGCCCTAAGGGAGTCGCAAAGACAAGATGGTCTTCTTCACACGACTTGTGGCACGCCCGCATATGTTGCCCCCGAGATTCTAAACAAAAGGGGTTACGACGGGGCTAAGGCTGATATTTGGTCATGCGGAGTCATTATGTTCGTGTTGCTGGCAGGATATTTGCCGTTTCAAGACGCGAACCTAATGGAGATGTACAAGAAGATAACCAAAGGGGAATTCAAATGCCCCCCGTGGTTCACAACCGACGTGCGAAAGCTACTCTTTAGGCTCCTCGACCCCAATGCAGCGATACGGATCACAATCGAGAAGTTGATGGAGAATGTGTGGTTCAGGAAGGGGTACAAACCTGTGCAAAAAATACCTCAATCATCGAGTTATTCAAGCTTGAAAGACATCCAAGCAGCTTTCAAGGACGTGCCTGCTGCGGTGGTCGTAGACGAGCATAATGCGAAACCAGATGAAAACATAATGAAACCGATGAGCCTTAACGCATTCGATATAATTTCTCTATATCCCGGGTTCGACTTATCTGGACTATTCGAAAAGGGCGTGGGTCAATATACCGAAGCGAGATTCATGACCGAAAAGCCAGTATCGGTGATTGTGTCAAAATTGGAAGAAATTGCATTGACGGAGCGATTTAACATTAAAAAGATCGATGGGCTCGTGAAGATGCAGGGGAGCAGAGAAGGAAGAAAAGGACTACTGGCGATAGATGCCGAGATATTCGAGGTCACGCCTTCGTTTTGTATGGTAGAAGTGAAGAAATCTGCAGGGGACACATTGGAGTACCAGAAATTTTGCAACAAAGATTTGAAGCCGTGTCTTAAGGATATTGGTTGGGCATGGCAAACAAAAGGCCATGTCACCTCCGATATCATAAGCTCCTGAGAAATTCGAAACTTTCGACATGATAATTAACTTGATCTTGCTTATATAATGGTTTTGTAGTTCTGTTATTTTAAACAAAATTGTGATGATCTTGAATAATTTTGTAATCTTATTCTGTTTCTTAAATAATGAGAAGATTTTTGTCCCAATTTTTTTATTGTTCTCGGAAAAACATGAAATTGTGATTGGAAAATGATTGAGCACTCCGATCGGCAGGATTCATTCTAGTGCGACATGTAACAATTTGATTTTTCATACAAAAACTAAGTTTTTTTGCTTATTTGGTTTACGTGACGCACTACAAACGCTCGTCGTTTCTAATCCAGGTTTTATATATTTTTTGTTGTGGACGACGCAATTCGGCTTATTATTCTTTCTTCTTTTTTCATGATTGTTTTTGCTAATATGATAAGCAAGATTATTTCTCCAAAAAAAAAAAATCCAAACTTACCTTTTCTAAAATTATAAACTATAAAATTTACACTTTCCCATATGTGTAATGCATATTTATAAGACCAAATTTCATATGTATTTCTACAAAATTCTACAATTTCACGTATATCCTCAAAACGTGAAATGTCATGAATACTCCTACAAATTTTTTTATTTTTTCATGGATATCTTTTTTAATAGATTTATATTAACTATCCGTTAAGATTATCGATAATTTTTATTTTTTCGATTTTGCCTCCTATGTAAGTAAATAAGGAATAAAATTAATGTCGAAAAAATAAAAAATTCACAAATTAGCAGTAATCTTATGGATTTTTTAATCGAAATTTAACAAAAAAACATTCATGAAATTTTAGTAATTTTGTAGGGATATTCGTGATATTTCTCGTTTAACCTGGGTATACGTGAAAGTGTGGTTTTTTTTTTTAAGGGTACATATGAAATTTGACCTATTTATAAAACCCCCCAAAATGTGAAATTATCGAATTTGTGGACTTGAAACTTCTAGAAAACCCTAACCTCAAAATAAGTATAACCCTACCTTCTCTCTCAATTCTCTTCTACAATCTCTCTCTCTCTCTCTCTCTCTCTCTCTCTCTCTCTCTCTCTTCTTTTTCGTCGAATCAATCTTTCGATAAGGATGTCAGGCGCGAATATTCAGGACTGGGAGCCAGTGGTGATCAGGAAGAAGGCACCCACCGCCGGTGCCAAGAAGGATGAGAAAGCCGTCAACGCTGCCCGTCGATCCGGCGCTGAGATCGAAACCATGAAAAAGTGTACGAAACAATTTCCTCTCCGATTTATTCCTTTCTGTTTTCGAAATAATTACCCTAAAATTAAGTTTTAGTATTGAGGACAAAATGAATCGACTTGTACTTTCACAAGGATAAAGTATCTTTATCTCGTCTGTTTGATGAATTTACGAATTTTGTCCAAATATTTCCAATTGATTAGCTTGATATTTCAAATACACGATCTCGATGTTCTCGTATTATCTCCATAAATTTATTGATAGTTTTTGGTGCTTGTTTTTTGTAGACAATGCTGGAATGAACAAAGCAGCATCAAGCAGCACCACGCTCAACACAAAGAGGCTTGACGACGACACCGAGAATCTCGCTCGTTAGTATTTCAATTTATCTTTTTAATTGAGGGTTAATTGGGTTAAATTGGGGCTTAATTGTGTTTAAAATTTCGTGGAGCAGATGAAAGAGTTCCTTTTGAGCTAAAGAAAGCTTTGATGCAAGCTCGTACCGATAAGAAGCTTACTCAGTCTCAGCTTGCTCAGGTAAAAACAAATTTTTTTAAGTTAACCTAATTTCGCTTTTTTTAATTTCTCGATTTGATATCCAGCTCATAAACGAGAAGCCGCAAGTGATACAAGAGTACGAATCAGGCAAGGCGATTCCGAACCAGCAGATAATTGCCAAGCTCGAGAGGGCTCTCGGTGCAAAATTGCGCGGTAAAAAGTAAGAAAGAAGTGACGCTACTAAATAGATTGGTCTCTCTTTCGTGTTTATGGTTTTATTTTGGGTGTTTTTGGAGTAGTGTGTTTTGGGTGTGTGTGTGTGTGGGTTTAAAGATGGTATAAAACTTTGTTGACTGTTTTGAAGTGTTCGCGCTTTGCTTTGTTTCGAGTTCATACTCGAACTTTGTTATCAATGATCTTGTGTTTAATGACGAGTGACCAATTTGTGCTATAAATCATCTCTCTCTCTCTCTCTCTCTCTCTCTCTCTCAAGATGCTCAGCTTGAGAAATTTACTCGTCATTCAATATACTTGTCAATTCAAATTGGCAAAATATATGAATACACAATCAAGACCCCCTTACTTTTCTGAATAATTTTTCCTTTCCTTTCCTTTTCTTTTCATTTATTCAATTGAAAATAATAAATAAATGAAAAAATAACATTTTGAACATAATATTAGTTTGATAATATTTTGTGATATTATGTTACGGTACACAATTTTATTTTATAAAATTATATTTTAGAAAAAATATTTTCATATTTTCTGTAAATAATAATTTTATTTTACATAAAATATCATTTTTTTTATATTTTATGCAAAATATTACTTTCATATATATTTAGGTTTTCGGGTTGAGTATTATTTTCATATTTATTTTAAATATAATATGGGAAAAAACTAAAATAACGAAAAAATATTCAATGCGAGTAATAAATAAGTATGAAATAATATTTTACATGAGATATTGATAAATAATAAAAAAAATCATATTTTATACAAAATATAATATGATTTACATAAAATATAATTTTTTTGCTATAATATATATAATATCAGAAAATAAAATTGTGCATCTTAATATCATAACACAATTTCAAACTAACATCATGTTGAAAATATTATTTTTTTTTTCAATTGAATAACAAGAAAAAAGAAAATATAATGCGGGTATTTTGGTAAAAAAATAATATACTGTTGAATGGAATGGTCAAGTGTAACCCCATAGGGGATAAAAATAAATTCAAATGCTTTACCGGGATTTTTTAAGGAATCTTAAAAGTGAGAAAGTTTTTCATAATATTCAAAAAAGTTCGGGGGTTTTTGAAAAAAAAATTCCAAAATACAATTATGAGGTACAAAACAGTGAATATTTTACCAAGTAATAAATAGAGAATTGTTCATGGGCAAATTTCACAAAATACACAATTACACTATTTTTTGTAGTACATCCTATTGCAAAATTTCAGAGTAGATTTATTATACAAACATCAAAATAATCTAATAAAAAATTGAACCCAAATCCACCGAACTTAAATTGATCCGATTTTGTCGACTTTCATTCACTTCATGGCCACATTTTTATGTTCGGATTCGGGGTATCAAACAAACTCGATTAGCAATGGTCTACGTAACAGACTCGATAATCGGGAGCGGGTGGGCCTCGGTGTTAAATACAAACTTATCGAGGGGCAAAACGTCATTTTCCCCGAATAATAAATAAAGATACTTCAACGTCTCCCCCAAGAAGAAAGTCTCCATTTTATCCCTTTTGGGAGGCGGTATCGTGGTGACATCATCTAATGACGTGTATCCCCCAGATTCTACCTTCGTGTACTTCTCGAATGCCTCGAATATTTTCCATCCCCATTCACGATACCTAAACATAATTTCAAAACATTAAAAAATCAGAAAATAAAAAAATAAAAAATAAATGAGAGAGAGACTTAGGATCTTCGGTGATGCGATGCAGGACAAAAAAGGACTCGACGGTTTCGGGTCGCAAAAGGTTATGACGGTCATTAGGCTTTATAATAATATCATTAATATACTCCGAACTTTTGTTTCCTCCATCAGGCCCATTTTCCACGTCACCATCACGGCCCTAAAAAACAACAAAAAAGGATATAAGATCGATATCGAGATTATCGAGATTTTACGAGGGTGGATATGCAAAAAAACCTCAATTTTGAAATAAGCGATTTCAGGGGCGAGTCCGGTGGAGGTAACGGCATACATTTCGAAGCACGTTTTTGCGAGATCTTCAGCGAGTTTTAAATTTTCCAAATCTTCGTGCGATAATGATTTATTTTCCATTGCTTTCTTTCTCGTCATTCCCTTTGTCGCTCCCAATGCAAGCGTACCAGGCAAAAAACAAACCTAAAAAAATAATAATAATATATAATTAGGTCGTCGATTGAAAATAGTCGTACCGAAAAAAAAAAATTAAGGTACCAAGTGATCCATTTTAGGGCTGAGGCTGCCTTTAGAACCATAAGGAAGCTCCCCGACGAAGACGAGGCCCTTCGGTACGGATTTTCTGACGAGATGGTTTCTGACTCCTTGCATTGCTTCGGTATACATTTCGTGCAGGTACTTCAACTCGGTACCGCGTTTGTCTTTTTGTTGAATCCATACTTTTATTAGGTACTCGTAATAACTATCACCGCGAGATCCTAGCCTTATATTTTCTCCACTAAATTGACCCGTTTGTGGACTACAAACCGCACCAACGAAATAAATTTAAAAATTCGACAAAAAAAATTAAAATATAAACAAATATTCATACCTAATGTAGATGGGAACGAGCCCATCAAATTTGGGGAGGGTTTTGATATGCTCCAAAACCTTCATAGACTGTGAATAATACTTCGTGTCCCCAGAAATCGCACTCAAATAATTAAACTCCAATTGCAACGTCGAAGCCTCTGACGTGCTACTCAATCCATCTGGCGCGGGCCGCGCGACTTTCTCTCTCAAGAAAACATCGCTAAAAGGAATCGGAGTTGGGCTCGACTCGAAACCCAATATCAATCTATCAGCCAAAACCTTTGCGACTTCTAGAAGCTTCTCTGGGTTCGAAACCTTGGATAACTTAGGGGTGTTTTCGTTATGGCTCAAATGATACGCGCTAAGAAGCCCGCCTAATAAACGAATCGTAGTTTCGAAGAGATTAACTTGGCCTTTTTGTTCTATGCGTGAAATTAGGTTTTGTTGTATCCAACTCGAAGCGTCGTTAACAATTCCTTGTTCGTTCATTATCATAGCCGTGTCTAACGAGTCGATTATGGTCGCGCCGAGACCGCCTAAACTATCAATGCCTCTTTTGCTAACCGGCATGAGCTCGTCAGAACCCATCGCGTAGGTTTTGTAACCGGTCCAAGCATGAACGAACGCTTGCTTCACCTTTTCTTGCCTCTTGACCCATTTTTCATGATCGAAATCTTCGTCTTTTTTGTTCATTTCGTCTGGGGTTAGTCTCGGGGGTAATTTCGGAGGCCTTTTCAATAATCTTCCTCTTTTGGGAGGGGTATTGTAAAGAATTTCGGTTGATTCTGTGAAACCAGTTGTGTTCAGTAAAATGGTGGGTTCGAAATCGTTCGTGGGTTTGTTAATTAGGTATACACATACCAGGCCAGACACTAGTAAGAAGATTAGGAATTTGCCGAGACTACACTTGGCACAATTTAATCCAGCGGTATTGTTTGTCAGAGATTGGGTTAGAACCTGCAATCATGGTGTGAAATTGAAACAAAAAAAAGGATGAGAAATCAAATAGATTTTCAGAAGACAAGGATGCAATCTCGTGAAATTACAAACAAAGAATCGAAATTCTTACAATTGAACTGATTGGGCTCGGGTAAACAGTTATAATTCTTTCTATGGAATGGGTTTAGAGAAGGAGAAAAAAGAGACCTTGAAAAGGGAGCGGTGGCGGAACTTGGCGTTGTCGTAATCTACATCTCGCATCGAATAAGGCAGCTCCTTTGACATTTGTACTTTATACGAGAATTTTCTCTCGGTGGTGGGATCTACAGAGAAGAACAGAGATCGAATCTAAGAAAGCTTGGCTGGAATTGCTTTGTTGATCAGGAAGAAGAAGAAGAAGAAGAAGAGAGAGACTGGGAAATGTAGTGCATGATTGACAATTCAATTCCACACAAAAAATTGAAAGATGAAACGAAATGAATAAAATTTTCCTTTGCCAAGAACGGCCTGGATTTGTAATTGCAGCCCATGAACCCAACCCACCTTCAATAGTATATACTAATTTTCGTGAAGATGACCATAGTAATGTCATTTTAAAATAAATAAATAATTTTATTTTATATTATATTAATCTCATCAAACTCATTTAATATATATATACTTTAAGATTATATTATGTTATGATAACATGACTTTTTTTATTAAATGATAATACATATATTAGTACTAGTGTAGTGTCAAAAACATAACAACTAGCATTATACCATTGTTTTTCGTAATTGTTCGTGTAGTATCAAATAGAAAAACAATGATCATGCGATTTTTTTACTCCTAACACATCATTAATTATATAATACAAATAATGTTTATGTGGATTCAAAAAGTAATAAAAATTATACATGAGATCATACTTAATATTGAATAAATAAAATAAATATCAAAATTTAACGTGACAAAAATGTAAATAAAAATTAATTAACATAATTCGATATTTTTAAATATACAATTTTGAATATAACAATAATATTCAATATATATTGATTTATATGTTTGAGAAGTTATTTATGTTTTGATAACCAAACTATTAGTTTATAATAATACAAATTCAATTATATAAATATATGTTAGTATTGTATATGGTTCTTATAATTTTTATTTTTATTTTGTTTACAATAATACAAATTCAGTTATATAATATGCATTAGTTTGCATTGTATTTTCTTACGTGATATTTTCATCAATTCAAATTAGAAAAAACGTTACGTAAAAACTATGCCAATATAGATGTCGAAATATAGAAGAAATTAAAATGAATTTGACGATTTTTTAAATTAAACTTAAGAAAACACACTAATACAAAATTTATTTTTATTATAATATATATTAATTTACTAGTATTCATATTCATATTCATATTACATATTAAATCTGTAGTCACATTTGTCATGTAACTACTTAATATAATATGAAACGTGGACATGAGTATGCTGCGCGGAGGCTTTACGAGCCACGTTTCTCCGAGTAATATTCTCATTTTTCACCAGATCCTTCTTCAACCACATCCAATCATCCACCATTAATACACCATTCATTCACCTTATCCAAAACTCCGACGATACTTATCAATTCACCTCTCCTCCTTCCTCGGCACTACCAAATCAACATTCACTATTACCAATTCAATGGCGAAAGTTCACCTTCTCCTTGTTTCGTCTCTTCTTTCCTACTTTCTCGTACTAAGCACGAGCAAAGCACTAACGTCCTTTCCTCCCACTTGCGAGCGAATCGAGTGTCCTTCCTACGACGTGCTGGACCAGGGTAACGGGTTCGAGATCCGACGGTACAACTCCACAGTGTGGGCTTCTACTTCATCCATCGAAGATATCTCCTTCGTCAATGCCACTCGCAATGGATTCCTCCAGTAAGAGAACTTCAATTCATCAACAATTTCAGCTTCAACTAATTGATTCACAAACTTTTTTCTTTAAACAATAGATTATTCAAATACATCCAAGGCAAGAACGCCTACGGCGAAACAATTGAAATGACCGGGCCGGTGATCACCCAAATCGCGCCGAGCGACGGTCCCTTCTGCGCATCCTCCTTCATCGTAAGCTTCTACGTGCCGAAGAAAAACCAGGCGGACCCGCCACCTGCGGAGGGTCTTCACGTGCAAAAATGGGGCGCGACGTACACGGCCGTCAGGCAATTCGGTGGGTTCGTTTCCGATGATGGACTGGGCGAGGAGGCTGCTTCGCTTTACGCGAGTCTTCAGGGGTCGAATTGGGCTTCGGCGGTGGATGAAGGGAGGAAGACGGACCCCACGACGGAATATATCGTCGCGCAGTATAATTCGCCGTTCGAGTTCACTGGTAGAGTTAATGAGATTTGGATGATGTTTTCTGAGCAACAGAGTTTTAAGAGTAAATAGAATATTTGTATTATTAATAAAAATAGTGATATTATTACAATTACAATAATAATAATAATAATTTTCAGTTCTAAAATATCGTTTGTTCCATCAATATGTTTGCATGTCGAATGATGTTCTTCGCTGAAATTCAACTTCTTGGAATTTTGAGTATTTTTCACTAATGAATTTTTAATTTTTTAAGATTTAAGTACATTGTTATTAATTAATGCTAGACAAAATAAAAAATATTTTTCATACATATATAAAAAAATTAATTAACTAAAAATAGTTTATCACATGAATGGACATTCGGTTGAACCGAACCGAACCGAACCAAATAAGAACAAACCGAATTAAACCGAACCGAACCGAATAAAATTTGAACCGATTTAAAATCGAACCGAATAAACCGAATTTCTTATTCGACTTATTCGCGTTGAAATCGAATTAGAAGTTTTATAATGTTAAAATTCAAATGTTATTTAGAAAAAAATATATAAAAACAAATCATATTAAATACACTTATGTTATTTCTAATTTTACAATATTTAATTTTAATTTTTTAAATAAATATAATAGAAAAAATGAAAAATAATATTAATTCGGTCGGTTCGGTTTAATCGGTTATGAAAATACCAAAATCGAACCGAACCGAATAAATCGAATAATATTAATTTTTGAACCGAACCGAACCAAATAAATCGAAAAATCGAACTAAGTAAACCGGATTCGACCGGTTCGGTTCGGTTCCCAAATAAACCGAACCAATGTTTTTAAAACCGGACCGGACACCGACCCGGCCGAGTCTCAGGTCATCGGTTCACTGGTCAAACCGGTGGATCAACCGGTTCACCCGCTGGTTTGAAAATAACAAAAAGAACATCTGATATGACAATGCAAATTTCAAATATCATCCCAGAAAATACATAATATTATTAGTTATGTTAATTTAATAAACAAATTATTTTTATTAACATAAACGTGTAGTTACCAAAAAGTAGTAACAAAATTTAGGGAGATTTTGATATGTAGACCAAATAAGTTTTCAAATATCTAAAATAGACAACAAAGTTCGGAAATTTGGAAAATAACACTCTCGACTTTTGAAAAGTCGAGCATTAAAAATGCTCGACCTTTCAAAAGTCGAGCGATTTCTTCCTTCGATTTCTTCCTTTCTTCTCCATTTCCTGTGTATATGTAATAAATCTCTCAAGTCGAGAGATTGATTTTGAATTCAAAATATGATATATTTCCCCAGATTTTACCATATTTGTACTATTATATTTAATTAACGTGATAATTAGAACATATAATTAAATATTCAGTAAAATTTATTCGAATTTATGAATTTAAATAATTATTAATTATGGATTAAGTTAACGGCTAACGTGTACTAATTATCATTTTTTTTCAAAAGTCGAGGTTGATTTTAATTCGAAATATGATATATTTCCCCAGATTTTACCGTAACATCTCTATGTTCTAATTAGTATATTTAATGAAAATGATAACCAGTACATGTTAGCTGTTAACTTAATCCATAATTAATAATTATTCAAATTCATAAATTCGAATAAATTTTACTGAATATTTAATTATATATCTTAATTATCGATATAATTGGACGTAATAACTAAATAATGAAGAATTCGGCAGGTACATCTTTGGGTGGAATAATTTTTTTTTTTTTTTCAAACGTGGTGTCAGGTGTCAGATATTAAAAAAAGAAAAAATTAAACACCTCCAAGATGTACCTGCCGAATTCTCCATTATTTAGTTATTACGTCCAATTATATCGATAATTAAGATATATAATTAAATATTCAGTAAAATTTAATCGAATTTATGAATTTGAATAATTATTAATTATGGATTAAGTTAACAGCTAACATGTACTGGTTATCATTTTCATTAAATATACTAATTGGAACATAGAGATGTTACGGTAAAATCTGGAGAAATATATCATATTTCGAATTAAAATCAACCTCGACTTTTGAAAAAAAATGATAATTAGTACACGTTAGCCGTTAACTTAATCCATAATTAATTATTATTTAAATTCATAAATTCGAATAAATTTTACTGAATATTTAATTATATATCTTAATTATCGATATAATTGGACGTAATAACTTAATAATGGAGAATTCGGCAGGTACATCTTGGAGGGGTTTAATTTTTTTTTTTTTAATATTCTGACACCACTTTTGAAAAAATATTAAAAAAATTATTCCACCCCAAGATGTACCTGCCGAATTCTCCATTATTTAGTTATTACGTCCAATTATATCGATAATTAAGATATATAATTAAATATTCAGTAAAATTTATTCGAATTTATGAATTTGAATAATTATTAATTATGGATTAAGTTAACAGCTAACATGTACTGGTTATCATTTTCATTAAATATACTAATTAGAACATAGAGATGTTACGGTAAAATCTGGGGAAATATATCATATTTCGAATTAAAATCAACCTCGACTTTTGAAAAAAAAATGATAATTAGTACACGTTAGCCGTTAACATAATCCATAATTAATAATTATTTAAATTCATAAATTCGAATAAATTTTACTGAATATTTAATTATATGTTCTAATTATCACGTTAATTAAATATAATAGTACAAATATGGTAAAATCTGGGGAAATATATCATATTTTGAATTCAAAATCAATCTCTCGACTTTTGAAAAGTCGAGAGATTTATTAAATATACACATGCACTGGAGAAGAAATCGCTCGACTTTTGAAAAGTCGAGCATTTTTAATCTCTCGACTTTTCAAAAGTCGAGAGTGTTATTTTCCAAATTTCCGAACTTTGTTGTATATTTTAGGTATTTGAAAACTTATTTGGTCTACATATCAAAATCTCCCCAAAATTTAATTACAGGACATGAGTATAAATTGTATTTATAGGGTACAAAAGATATTGACATAAAAGATAATTATAAAGGCATAAAAGATATTCACAAGGGTAAATAATATTTGTAGGGATGTAAAAGATATTTTACACGAGCGTGATATTTTGATATTTCGTAAGGAGCATACATGAAACATTTCATAAATGAGTTCTAGACCAAAATTCACATTTCATAACAGTAAACTAAGTTATCAATAAAGTATTCTGATTAATTGAATTAAAGTATGCATTAAATCAATTTATTATACGGAATTGAAATTCGGAAGCTAAAGTATGCAATAAACCAATGTTCCAAAAAGATAGCAACAAATTATCCAGATTCAAAGAGGACTACTATTTCTCACTTCGTAATTGAATTAAAGAATGCGTTGAAGAAACTATTCAATTTCACAAGGAATTTAGAAGCAAATTCAGAACTGGGAATTGAGAAATTTCATAAGTCATAACAGAGAATTGATTAAAGTAAAGAAACGATTCAATCAAAATACTGAGATGTTTTACAATATATTAACCAGTTAAGGATCAATCAAGAAAGTACTAGTAATCGCAAGAAAAACGGTAAAAATTGACATAGAAAACGTAGACCAGTCAAAAAATTCGTCCCATTTGCTTCTGCTCTGAATTAGGGTGAAATTGGATTGAAATGGAAGCAGGAATTGTGAAACTTCTGAAATCAAATAATCAAACGAATCACTGTGAGAAAGAAACATGATAAAATCTTACAAAACGGAAACAAATCATTCAAAAGGCATTGCCATCCAACACTCTAAAATCGAATAGGAAAACGCAACAATCAAAAGAGAGGAAAGAATGGACCTCGAGATGGATGGCAATGCTATGGGGAATATGAAAGGAACGGAACAAACGAATATTCCAAAACAACAAAAAAACTCCACCTATAAACATAGCAAGAAGAGCGGTCGAGGAGGCAAAAAGTTGGCAAAGATAGTGCTAGAGCGTGGTACTTCAACCACAACCAAAAAGTTGGCAAAGGAGGCAAAAAGTTGGCAAAGATGGTGCTTGACCCAACCCGTTTTCTGAGCCGGGTCCGGTTTTTTTGGGTTAACCGGCCGGTACGATCCGATTTTAAAAACAGTGAACCGAACCATTTTCCCACCCCTAATTTATCATAAAAGTCGTCCTCTTTATGAATACTCTAGTATTAGAAGATATCTCAGTGCACGGTGCTATTGATGCAATTTTTGAATTTTTTTATTGATAAAACAAAAAAAATGATTCATCACAATACATTATAAAATTATACTCACATAAAGATCGATTCATTCATAGTTTATCATGACATTTTAATGACAAAAAAATATTAAGCGCAAATTACACTAATGAGAAACTCGAGAGTAAAAATTGTTTAGATCTATCTATGAATGAATATTTTCATGAGAATCGAAAAAAAATGAGAAACCATGAATTCAATATTATGCAGAGGATAATGCCGTTTTATTTATTTTTTCTGTCAAAAATAAAATGATTCTCAAATATAAAATGTGTAGCATAAATGTCGTTTTTAACCATTATATAATTATATAATTTTCAATGATCTAAAAAATATAAAATGGCATAGTCCATAACCTATAATTTTTCTTCTTCTTCTGGTCTCCTCACTTTCAAACATATTACAAAATAAAAAAAGTGATTGGAAAAAAGTGAAGAAAAAAAATGAAAAAGGTGAAAAATAAAAAACAGAGAAGATTAAGTTTCTCAAATTAATATGTTATACTTTCTTATTAATAATATTTTTTTTCTCTAATTTAGCAAGGAAATCAATTTTTGTTGTCTATCATCTGAGAAAAAAACTACAACAGAAAAGACTAGAGAAAAATAGATCAATGTTCATTACGTTTACTCCCAATACAAATGATATATTATTTACTCTTAATTATTCGATGATACTTACAAGATGTGAATTTCAAATTGCAGGAGATCGTGGATGTAAACTCGTTTACTATATCGATTACGGTGATTTCCAAAACGATACTCGTGTAAGTCGAATATACAATAATCAAAATGGATGTAATGATTATGTTTAATACAAAGAGCAACCGTTGTTCGATTACAACATCTTATTCTTCTTGTTGAATTTTGTTATCAAATTCCAGTTAAATTGTAGTACTTTTTCTTTTCAATCTTCTCCATCATCCTAATACTAAATATGCAATATACATTTTTAACTTTTAGTATCAATATAAATAATTTATCAAACCATAAACGAGATGGTAAGATAGTCGTTTATATCATTTAAAAATCAGTAGAAGATACAATTATTATATACAAGTAGATAAACTTATTTTTCCTGATGAGAAACAAGATTTGCATGTTCAATAAATTCAGATATAACATGTATCTCACACCGAACAAATGAGTTGGCAACGCATAATATAATCCAAGATCAAATTGCATGAACAAAAATCAACACAAATTTATGTATATACGTTAAATTTGTGATCGGTTTATGCATCCATATCAATACTCGTACTAATTTCGGGAGCTCAATATCACCACCACCAACTTAAAAAATAAAGGGATTTACATATTATCTTTTTCTAAACTTGAAATTACATATCTATCTTTAATTAAAATATCATATTTAACCTTTCATAAATAAAAAATATCGAATTTATCCAAAAATTAAAAATCATCCAATTTCTCCGTTAAAACTAATGGTTAAAATTTAAAATAACTATTTTATCCTTCTAAAAATCCAAAATATCATATTTACCCTTGTAAAAATAAAAAATATCATATTTACCCTTTTAGATTTATTATGATATTTTGGGTTTTTTGAAGGGTAAAATTATAATTTCAAATGTTGATGGTTAATTTTAACGGATAAATTGGATGGTTTTTTAGTTTTTTGGTAAATAAGATATTTTAGATTTATGAAAGGGTAAATGTGATATTTTAATTTTAAGAAGAATAGATATGTAATTTCAAGTTAAAAAAGGATAAATATATAAATCTCCTATATAATTATTTTAAAATATATTTATATATTTTTGAAGGATAAATTTGTTAAGCATGATTGAATTTAGGTAGTGCCACACATAACGGATGCAATAAGAAATTGTATCGAGTCGGTTTCGTCAATACCCGTCGATGGACAAGACGGTCCTGCCGATGTGTGCGTAATTGAGCTCGGCGGCATCGTAGGTAAATTAGTGATAACCTATTTTGAATATCAAGTTTTTTTTAAAAAATTTCTTTTATTTAGGTGATATCGAATCGATGCCATTTATCGATGCTTTAAGACATTTGTCTTTTTTTGTGGGTGATACCTATTTAAATATTTACGATATTGAAGTATGCAGGGTTATAAATGCAAAAATACCATCATTTCACATATATTTATTTTTCAGGGAGGGAAAACTTTTGTCTCATTCACGTGAGCCTCGTACCTGTTCTTGGCGTGCAAGTAATTATAAGTTGATTCACGATATTGAATCGTTATGTTCGTTCGTGTGGATTTTTTTGATTTTTGGATACTGTGGTTCTGTGTTTCATATTTCTTCGTATTTTCCAGTTTGGTGTTTTGACAAACAACAATGGAAACCAACTTGTGTGTTGTGTGTTCGGCCTTTCATGAACACGACCATATTTTGTTTGTGCGGATTCTGTTTTATGTTAGTTTCCTAGGTTTTCATTCATTTATACGGATTGATTTGGGTTTGCTTTCTTTTCTTTTGCTGAATGTTTCTCTTTGCACAAGTAAAAACTTATATAATATGCAATAAAACAACATATAGCAAGGATTTCATTTTGGAAAATTATACTTGTTCCCACAAAAGTGAGATAAATATCCTCGATGATATCATCGAGAGTGTGTTAATTTTTTGTTAACCGGTCCGTACCTATCATAATCTTAATTGAAATTATTTTTTTATTAATTTGTATGTTTGTTAATTGGTCTGTACCTATCACATTTTATTAAGATTACATTTTCAACACAGTTAACTATTTTATCCTCGATTACATCATCGAAGAATTTTTTCTCACTTTTGTGGAACATCATATATGCACTCTTTCATTTTTCATGGCTATATATCAATTTTTTTTTTAACTCTTGCATGAAAAAAAAGGATTTGTTGCCAGTGATGCTTCAAGCAAATCAAATGCATTATGAGAAGCGAAATATGTTGATTCTTCGAGAAAGCTGGATCTCGAAGAGTCAACATATTTCGGTTTCATAGTGTGACACGATCGCAATCTGAACGTATCTATTTTTATTTAATTCATTGTATTATTATTTAACATATTTGCATGAAATTATCTAAACATGAACATATCTTAATTGATAAATGTGTACAAAATAACTTATTGGAAGTATACCTTTGTTCACAACAATATAATGATTTCATGAGCATCTTTAACCTTACTTCTTCTTTGATTCTCTATTATTGGAAGTATACCTTTCATGAACGTATAATGGAAATATTCCCTTTCCCTATACAACGAATTATTTTTTCATGAACAAACCAGAAATTATGGCACAATTCTCGAATAGCACATTATTCTTGTTTCTATCTTTGAGTCATGCTCAAACTTATTTAGCAATGAACAACATCCAACTACACGTCCATAAAAAATAAAAATAAAACGAGCCAAAAATATGCATGTACATATTGATGGAGTGTATATAAACTTAGACTACTTCAGCGTATTCATCGAAAAAAGAAAAGAAAAGAAAAACAGTCACTACTAAGTACTAATTCAGTGGTAGAGAATTCCTTATTCATAAACATGAAAACATTATTACTCAACACATCATTGTCAATGCAGTAAGTCTGTACGAAATCATGTGCATTTTGGTGATAACAGTGTATTCATGTCGTCGACACGGTCGATCTATCTTCTTCTAAATTATAATTTGCAAAATCCTTTAATTATACATGAAAGCCAGATCCTGCATAATTTGGGATTTTTCAATCATAATCTTTGTGGATCCACGTATTCTGAGGCAATTCCTTTCGTAAAAAGATACATCAACAAAAACTAATAATGTAATAATTGTATAGCTCACCGAACAAATTTTTTATGATTCGATTGTCCATTTATGCAACGAAAAAACAACTAAAAAATATTTGGGAATGAAAACAAAAAATTCCCTCCGTAAAGAGCGGTCACATAAAGCTACATGAATCCAAATAATACTCTTAAACCCAAATTAAGTGTCAACAGTAAATTCAAAATAAAAAAATCTTTACCGAGACTGAGTATCAAATTATAAATACTTTTTGTTTAAAAAAAAAATCTTTACCGAGACTGAGTATCAAATTAAGTGTCAACAGTAAACCCAAAAAAAGTTAATTTAGCCGACGTGACGGACACATGACATGCCACCTGGCAGTTCTTCGGCAGCCCCACACGAAATCTCAAAATTAATTTTTTTTGAAAAATATTTACTCAATTTTTTTTTTTTAAACGAAAATCGAAAGAGAGAAAAAAGGGCCACGTGGCGGTCAAGGAGCATGTCACGCACCCCCGCGAAATCTAAAAATTGAGGAAATCTGAAAAAGGGCCACGTGGCAGCAACAATTTAAAAATAAGGGTGTCATTGTTGGTTCAAATTTCCTAATGGTTTGATTATTTCAAAACACTGTCATTACTAACGTTTACATCGAGAAAATGTGTAGGATAACGCAGGTACGGTTAGAAGATGATGAAGAGCTTCGAAGTCACAAGAAGCACAACAAGAGAATATTAGAAGGAAGACCCTTGAAGCATATCAAGAATCAAGATGTCGAAACCTTCCGTGAGTGAGATTCGCCATAAATAAACCATAGGTAGAAACCAAGTAGATCTCAAGTAAAATCATGTTCAAATAACAAAGAGTTTAATCAAGGAAGAAGTATGTTCTGAACGAACTCCAAGTCCGTTCAGAACGGACTTACCACATATCAAAATACCATCTCTTGATTAAACCACCTTTGTCACAGGATTGTGTGCGTTCGAACGAACAAACATGTACGTTCGAACGGACACTTAGAATCCGTTCACCCACAACTTAAGTGCGTTGAACGGACTTTCATCACTGAACAAACAAAAGGCAATGTATAATTGAGTTCGTTCTGAACGGACTCTGTCCGTTCGAACGGACTGACAAATGTACTTGTACGTTATTTTGAAACGGCTAGTACAAACTACAAGTGCGTTCAGAACGAACATTGTGCGTTCGAACGGACTTGCAGTTTTCTGAAGGATTTCTATAGAGAGTATAAATAGAATCCTTCAAGGACCTTTCTCTCTCACTTCTTCACTTTCACACATTCAAATACAAAAGAGAGAAACCCTAAAGCTGTGATTATCTATATCCATTGATAGCTTGAGAAACCCTCTTTAGATCATTGATCTACTTTCGATATCCTCCACTAATCGTTTCCCACTCACGTGACCGATCACGTTGTAGCTCGATTAGTGAAAATTATAATAGGCTAGTGCAACTACTTGTAAAGAGCCTAAGTTATAGATCGATAGAAAGCGTGTAAATCGATATAGGCGACACCTTGTAATCGAGTGAGTTGGAATTCAATCGAAAAGCCAAAAAGAGGCGCAAGGCATTCCCGGAGATGTAGGTACTCGCAACTAATTGAGTCGGTCAATTAAGCGAGTAAAGGGTGAGTTAAGGCTACATAGCAACCACCTACCGAACTTCGTTAAAAAACATCTTGTGTTCCAATGTTTACGGTATCATCTAATTTATTTAAATTATTATTAATTCCGCATAGTAAATTAGGTAATTAGCTAAAGTAATTGTACGGTAGATTACCAAATTTACCCCCCTCTAGGTTAGAATTAACCAACAGTCATGTGGTAGTACCCCCCCTCCCCCCTCCCCCGAGACCCGGCCGGGGCCCCCCCGGGCCCGGCCCCCTTTTCGGGCCGGACCTCCTGACGAATTGGATAATACTATAAGTTCCTTTTTTTTCTTTTTAGTAGTATTTACTTTCTTTATTAGGTCGTTAGGAATTTCTTTTAATAAAAGAGGAATACACCCCCTTTCGGGCCCGGATCCCCCGACCCCCGAGGCCCGGCCCCCTTTCGGGCCGCCCCCCCCCCCCCCCCCCCCGAGGCCCGGCCCCCTTTCGGGCCGGACCCCCCCCCCCCCCGAGGCCCGGCCCCCTTTCGGGCCGGACCCCCCCCCCCCCGAGGCCCGGCCCCCTTTCGGGCCGGACCCCCCCCCCCCCCCGAGGCCCGCCCGGCCCCCTTTCGGGCCGGACCCCCCCTCCCCCCCCGAGGCCCGGCCCCCTTTCGGGCCGGACCCCCCCTCCCCCCCCCGAGGCCCGGCCCGATTTGGTGGTCGATTTGGTGGTCGAGGCAGAGGCGGAAACTATAATTTCGAAGAAAAGAAGCAACCGAATCAGCAAAATTGGCGCGGCCGAGGACGAGGTCGTGGACGAGGAAGCTGGTCGAGTCGAGCAAGTGTCGAGTGTTACAACTGCGGCAAGCCTGGACACTACGCGAAGGAGTGCTGGTCCGAGAAAAAGGTAAAAGAAAATGCCAACCTAGTAGAGAAGGAGGAAAATGATGGTGTTCTCATGATGGCTCACAAAGACACCACATCGGAGAGCGATACGATTTGGTACCTCGACACCGGCGCAAGCAACCACATGTGCGGGCACAAACACCTTTTCGTAGAGATGAAGGAGCTAGACGATGGGCACGTGTCATTTGGAGATGCGTCAAAGGTCCAAGTGAAGGGCAAAGGTAAAATTCGATTCTATCAGAAGGATGGTAAAGAAGGACATATCGAAAATGTCTATTACGTGCCTGAGATGAAGAGCAACATAATCAGCATGGGGCAACTATTGGAGAAAGGATACTCGGTCTTCATGAAAGATCGAACGATGCAGCTGAAGGACAAGCAAGGTCAATTAGTTGCACGTGTTGAGATGGCGAAAAATCGAATGTTCAAGCTCAACCTGAGAAGTGTGCAGAGAATGTGCTTACGAGTCAACATGGAGGATAAAGCTTGGCTCTGGCATTTGCGGTTTGGACACTTGCACTATGGAGGCCTGCGAGAGTTGGCCAAGAAGGACATGGTGCACGGTCTGCCAGATATGGACTACACGAGCAGATTTTACGAAGGTTGCGTACTCGGTAAACATGCAAGAGTCCCATTTCAGAAGAAGGCGAAATATGAAGCAGCAAACCCTCTCGAGCTGGTGCACACCGACATTTGTGGTCCGATCACACCGAAATCGTTCAGTGAGAAAAGGTATTTTATTACATTCGTTGATGATTACACTAGGAGGACCTGGGTTTATTTTTTGAAAGAAAAATCCGAGGCATTCGAAGTGTTCAAAAGGTTCAAGATGCTTGTCGAGAAGATGACCGGGCGATACATCAAAGCCTTGCGGTCAGATAGAGGCGGTGAGTACACGTCAACCGCATTTATGAGCTTTTGTGAGGAGCAAGGGATTAAGAGATTCTTGACTGCGCCATACTCGCCTCAGCAAAATGGTGTGGCCGAGAGGAAGAACCGGACCATTCTCGACATGGTTCGATCGATGTTGAAGAGCAAAGGAGTGCCAAAAGAATTTTGGGCCGAGGCGGTACAGTGTGCGGTGTATGTACAAAATCGATGTCCTCATGCGAAATTAGGCGAGAAAACACCTCAAGAAGCGTGGAGCGGCATGAAACCGACGGTGTCGCATTTCGAGGTGAACGGAAGTGTGGCGTATGCACATGTACCATATCAAAGGAGGACGAAGCTCGATGATAAAAGCAAGAAGTTCATGTTCATTGGATATGACGAGAAAACGAAGGCATACAAGTTGTACGACCCGATTGAAAGAAAAGTTGTGGTGAGCCGCGATGTCCATGTGAATGAGAAGAGCGCATGGGACTGGAATAAGAAGTGTGAGATGGAAAATGAGGAGGCCGAGTCAGAAGTGTCCGAGAAAGAAGAATCCTCAATTGTTGTACCGACTAGCCCCGAATTACCTGATGATGAAAACGAGCCGAGACAGACACGCACGAGGAGCTTACGAGAGTTGTATGATGCAACTAGTGAGGTACATCTTGTTTGTCTTTTGGCAGATGCGGAGAATATTTCCTTTGAAGAAGCCGTGAGAAACAAGAAATGGAAATTCGCGATGGATGAAGAGATTGGGGCTATCGAGAAAAAACAAGACGTGGGACTTGGTCGAGTTATCAAAAAGATGCAAGCCCATAAGAGTCAAGCGGGTGTACAAGAAAAAGAAAAATTTGAAGACGATGATCGGGATGATGAAGAGGCTTGTGCTTAAGGGAGGAATTTGTTGATAAGCCCAAGCCCAAAATAATAAATCAAGTTTAATTAGCCCATATAAGTTTAGGAAAAGTTATTTTAAGGAAAGTAATTTAGGAAATTGTTATATGGCAAGATTTATTATAGGAAAGTAATTTAGGAAATAAGTTTTAAGGCAAGCTTTAATTCTTTGTAATGCAAGTTTATGGAGCCTATAAATAGGCCTTAGATGTTTAGGGATTAATCACATTGAAATATATCATCAAATATCAATTAGAAAAGAGAGAAAGACTTGTAAGAAATTATTAGAATTATAAGAGAGAGTTTTTTTGTTTATTAGAAATTCCTATTAGAAATCCATATTCGAATCCCGTATTACCAACAAGAACCTCCATTAACAAGCGATTCAATTTTCCTTTGCCAGAGAAGAAAGTTTGTCCCTTCGGAGAGCACCATTAGAGGCCTGCAAGTGGAAAGCAACGGAGGCTGATGGTTTTGAGTCTCCGCTAATTCATCACGGAGGAGAAGCATACAGTAGAATGGAGAGAGAGAGAGAGAGAGAGAGAGAGAGAGACGACTCTACTATGAGGGAGAGAATATAAAGAGAAGGGTGGCCGATCCAACGGTCGAATTTCAACGTTCGAATTGCAACGTTCGGATTTCGAATGTTCGAGAAGAACTGAAATTTTCTGTGTTATTCGCAATGTAAGTATGAACATCTGCAGTTCTACGCGAACTGGAGGAACCAGCAGTAATTCAACTAACAGAGATTGCCTTCTAATCTAATTTAATAAATAATAAATACAAACGAGCCCAAAAGTGAAAAGCCCAATATTAAAAATTACTATTTACAATCTTACTCTCAGAAATTAAATTATGGATTCTTCTATTTTTCTTTTGAAGAAAAATGGGCATAGGGTGATTCTTTTGGAATTTGTTATAGAATATTTAACAAATAAATATTTACAGATATAAAAAACTACGATAATTCAGTAGTTAATCATATATTATTCAAGTTTCATTATGTATTATACAAAATGTATTGTGACGATACAAATAGATTGTTTAAATCTAAGTGAAAAACAAATATTTGGGATTCACCATTTCACAACTTGCACATAAAACTACCGTGCTAACTAAATAATAATATTAAACATTCATGATTCTATTCTTCCAAAAAAAAAACCATATTTTTTTAAAAAAATTAAAATATCATATTTACCTTTTCATAAATCTAAAATAACATATTTACGCAATAATTAAAAACCGTCAAATTTTTCCGTTAAACTTAACGGTAAACATTTAAAACTACTATTTTACCCTTTGTATATTTATCCTTCTAAAAATCCAAAATATAATATTTACCCCTTTAAAAATAAAAATATCATATTTACTCTCTCAATAATAAAAATAACATACATACCCTTACTCGCTCGACAAAAAGAAATCACACACTACAATTTAATAATATTTTTTAGTTATGGTTATATTTTTGTCATGAAGCTATGTTTTTTATTTTATTTTTTGTCATTTTAGATTGGTAGAATGATTATTTTATAGAATTTTATTGATGTATTTTTGCATTTATATTGTTATTCATGAAATTACATTGTTATATTTTCGGATAAATATGATATTTTTATTTTTAAAAGGGTAAAAATTATATTTTGGATTTTTAGAAAAGTAAATATGTAAAAGGTAAAATAGTAATTTTAAATGTTCACCGTTAATTTTAACGGATAAACTGGATGGTTTTTAATTTTTGGGTAAATATGAAATTTTAGATTTATGAAAGGGTAAATATGATGTTTTAATTTTAAGAAGGGCAAATATGTAATTTTAAATTTAAGAAGGGGTAAATATGTAAATCCCCTTAAAAAATATGACTCATTATATGAAATATGAAAGGGTATAGATGATATTTTGGAAAAACAGACGAAGAAAACCAAATGGCGAAGTACTGGAGACCGGGATCGGACAGGCCGGCGCCTGTGCTGGTGGACGATGAAGAAGGTGGCGTTCTCTTCATTTCTTCCTCCTCCTCGTCTTCTTCTTCTCAGTACTTCCTTTTTACCATTTACCCCTTTCCTTTTTTTCTGATTGGCGAACGATGGTTGTATTGAACTTATGAACTATCCTTTTTCTCAAGCTTGGAGAGGCAGAGACAGAGATTGCCCGTGTACAAGTACCGTGATGAGATTATTTACTTGGTGGAGAATCACGGCACTACAATCATCGTTGGCGAGACTGGAAGTGGAAAAACCACTCAAATTCCCCAGGTTTGTAATTTTAATTTCACTCTAGCATTTCGTCGACCACCTTGTGTGCAGAATTTGCGAGTTAAATTTTTACTTTGTTTCTACCCCTGATTTCTTTTCCTCGCACAAATAGTTTTTAAAGGAGGCAGGATGGGCCGAAGCTGGTCGAGTCATAGCTTGTACGCAACCAAGGAGATTAGCCGTTCAGGTATCAAATTGAATTTCTTTACATTAGTCTAAATCATGGTTTTGATTAATCTGGAAAGTGATTCCTGGTTCTTCTTGAAATAGTCTGTTGCGTCACGAGTGGCAGAAGAGATGGGCGTCAAGCTCGGTGAAGAAGTTGGATACACGATTCGTTTTGAAAACCAAACAAATTCAGTAATACCCTTTTTAATTTTCTGATTTCTCTATTTTTTTCGTTGGATATATTTTAATTTTTTTTTTTCAATTTTTGAAACAGGGAGTGACGAAGATAAAATTTCTGACGGATGGAGTATTAATTAGGGAAATGATGGACGATCCACTTCTCACACAATATAGGTACTTCAATTATTTTCCTTCTGTTTAGGGTTTAGAACTTTAGGGTTTATGGTTTTCACAAGTTATTTTTTTTTTATTAGTGTAATTATGGTAGATGAAGCTCATGAAAGATCTATTTCGACTGACATTTTACTTGGCCTCCTGAAAAAGGTAAATAATTTATTATTTTTCATTCTCAATGTGATAAAAAGTAAAAACCTTTTTTTTTTATTTTTTTAATGTAGATTCAAAGACGTAGGCCTGATTTACGTCTCGTAATTTCGTCTGCCACAATTGAGGCTAAATCCATGGCTTCATTTTTTCATATTAGGTATCTTTCATATCTACCAACTTATTTCCACTGTTACACTCTTAAACCCTAAACCCTAAATTCTCTCTTGTCAGGAGGAAGAATAGTCAAACTGAAGCAAAAGATTCTGCACCGAATCAAGAACCAGCAATACTCTCAGTGGAAGTATGTCCTATTTTTCTTTTTTCTTTCTGAGTTTTTCTCGTACCAAATTAATAATTTATTAACCTATATTTATTATCATATTAAAAACTTGTAAGAATATGTTAAAAACAGGGAAAAGGGTACACGGTGGAAATACATTATGTAGAGGAACCCGTCTCTGACTATTTACAATCTACCGTTAATACCGTCCTTGCCATTCACGAAACTGTAATTTATATATATCCTTTTTAACAAATAAAAAGAATTAAATAATACGAATATAATACGAGAATTTGAATGTAGGAGCCACCTGGCGACGTGTTGGTGTTTCTGACAGGTCAAGACGATATCGAGGCCGCTGTGAGGATGATTTCTGACGAATCTCATCGCCATAAATCTTCCTCTTATAGTAATTTTTTTTTTAATATTTTTACATGTTGAAATCAAGGATATATATGTTAAAAACAATTTTGTATATTTGTAGGTTTGATGGTTTTACCTTTATACTCTGGACTTCCACGTGGTGATCAGGTAAAAGAAAAAAATAATTAGATTTTTACTTGGATTATTAAAATTTAATTACTACAATATTGGTGTAAAATTTTATTTGTTTTAGGATGTTATTTTTGCGCCCACACCAAGAGGAAAGAGAAAAGTGGTTATATCGACCAACATTGCAGAGACATCATTAACTCTAGAGGTATTTTCATAAAATCATCATACAATTAATTATCATGTAATTATCCATAATATTTTCCTTTTATTTAAATATACAGGGTGTAGTTTATGTTATCGATAGCGGGTTTTCAAAGCAGAAGTTTTATAATCCAGTAACTCATTATTTCATATTTATCAAAATAATTTAGTCCCAACAAAAATTAATTTTGTTTTGTATTAGATTTCAGATATAGAGAGCTTGGTTGTAGCGCCTATTTCCAAAGCTTCGGCAAGACAAAGAGCTGGCCGAGCTGGCAGAGTTCGTCCTGGCAAATGTTATAGGTATTTTTAATTATGGAAAATTGCATTCATACCCCTGCAAAAATACAAATTAACTTTTTGAACTTTGTAGGCTGTACACGGAGGAGTATTATTTAAATGAAATGCCATTTGAAGGAATCCCCGAAATACAAAGATCCAATCTCGTCTCTTGCATCATTCAAGTACATTATTATCTTCTTTTTAATATTTTTTTTAAAATAAAGATTAATAATTAAAAGTTTGAATGTTTAGATGAAGGCATTGGGGATAGATAACATACTTGGATTCGATTGGCTATCGTCTCCTTCACCCGAAGCGATGATACGCGCGTTAGAGATTTTATATTCTTTAGAAATACTCGATCAAGACGCAAAGCTTACGTCCCCACTCGGTTTTCAAGTCGCCGAATTCCCACTTGTATGTTATTTTAATTATTAATTAATTTAAAAAAAATGGAAATAAAATGTGGGGTTTTGTTTTTATGTGTGATGAAGGATCCGATGATATCGAAAATGGTTCTAGCTTCAAATGAGTTGGGTTGCTCGGAGGAGATACTTACCATTGCGGCTGTACTCTCTGTTCAGGTTTACTTTCTCAAAATATCATATATACCCCTACAATTCATGATAAGGATGTGTGTGAACTTTAGGCTTGACTTTTTTCAGTCTATTTGGGTGTCTTTAAGGGGAGTAAAGAAGGAATTTGACGAAGCTAAGCTTCGTTTCGCTGCTTCTGAGGTTAGCAAATTTAAATTTGTACCAAAGTTTATACTTTTTGGACCTTGAAATTAATTCCCATTTTTGTTTATGAATTTTGAAACATGTTATTTTTGACCCTTAATATGATATGTCTACCTAATTATTTGTTATGCAGGGAGATCATGTGACATATCTGAACATATACAAAGGGTTTCTTCAATCAAACAGATCTTCGCAATGGTGCTACCGCAATTTCATAAATCACCAAGCTATGGTACATTATTTTTTCGTGCCTTTTCTTATTGAGAATCTTTTTTTTTGCATAAATAGTATAGACTTTTTAATAATAAATATTTTATTATGGAAATTGAACTTTTGCACTAATTGGTTGTGCAGAAGAAAGTGATTGAAATAAGGGAACAACTCGTTAGGTTCATGAAGCGGTTTGGCATGACAATAAAATCATGCGACCAAGATTTGGAGGTTGTAATTTTATTATTTTTAAATTGAAAATTGGAAACTAGTTCACTAGATAAAATGTTTATTTTTTCGTCTTTTGCGCTCGTAGATATTAAGAAAGGCAATAATTGCTGGGTTCTTCTCTAACGCTTGCCACTTAGAGGTAATAAATATTGCTTTTATTTTATTTTCATATTATTTCTACTAATTATGATTTGTTATTGTGAATTATAACGTTTTATAGGAGTATGGCCAAAATGGGATGTACAAAACAATTCGAAGCTCTCAAGAAGTATACATCCATCCTTCTTCTGTTCTCTTCAGGTATTATTCTTTTACGCTGCAATTTTTCGCAATTATTATATTTTTTTGTAGAAATAAATAATGAGTATGATTTAATATTGTTACAGAGTGAACCCAAAATGGGTGGTGTACCATTCGTTGGTATCGACAGACAAACACTACATGCGAAATGTGATAGCGATAGATCCTTCTTGGCTAACCGAGGCCGCTCCGCATTTCTACCAACTCAAGAAACTTAACCCTGCTCTCTTCTGAAATACAAAAAAATATTTAAAGATTAAATTGTAATTTAATTAGAGTTCATGGAGTAACATGCATTTATGCCAAACAAAAAGATAAAAGTATTAATAGATTGAACCGATCTAATAGGATGATAATTGATAAGACTAGATCTTGATGACAATGGCTCCATTATCTCTCCATTTGGCCTTTGTTGGCCTTGTCATTGTCTAGCCGACCTCTTGCCAAATAATAATACGCTTTTGTCAAAATAAAATATCATCCTTTAATTTATTTACAGGCAATTTGAATTTTATGTTTACACGACTACCTAGAATGTTGCATCATCTAAATTCTAGAACGTTCTATAGATATGATTCATCTAAAAAAAACATTTTACTAACATCGTGGCAAGCTCACGAGACTTACGTGATAGGACACCGTTTAAATTGGAATATTAAATATTAAATATTAATATTATATTATTTTAAGATTTATTATATATATTATGTTTTGATTTAGAGCGTAAATATAACGTAAAATAATTGATAAATAGATTAATTATTACTTCACATATCAGGAGTTCAAGATCCGACTAGATTTTTTTAGTTATTTATAGTTTGAAGAATCATTATTTGTATTTTTAATCTTAATTAACAATAACAGGGAAACAATATTTCTGGACCTGTTATTTCTGAGCCTAGAACCATTATTTGTATTTTTATTAAAAAAATTCAAATACCTTTTTTAATTATGGAATGTATTTAGAAGATTATCATCTATTAATCTATTCAACGTATTCTTCTTAATTAATCGATCAAAATTAGGATTATCAATGTAAATAATTAATGATTTATATCGATCCATTCATATTCTCATTATTTGACTTAATACAAATATCAAGTTTAAAAAAATAACAATTTAAGAATCGATAATTATTTTTCAAGTTTGAGAATGAATTCACAATTTGAAAAAATATTTTATTATGGAGAAAGATTATGTCGGAGTGATGGAGTGAGATATATCGGTCGTTTGGAGAGAACAGGGGGATGCAATGTTTAAGAAAAAGTATTCGAAGATTGTAATATAACATCAATTTAGATTGGTGTTTGTTTCGTAGATTAATTAAGAAAGACACGCGGAATAAATTAATAGGTGCGGATCTTCTAAATACATTTCATGATTAAAAAAGGGAGATTTTGATAAATTTTAAATAATTTCTCTAGATTTAGAAACATCATCTTAAAAAATAATGCTTACCAAAATAATAATTATTGTTGGTTCAAATTTCCTAGGGTTTGATTATCTCAAAATAATGTCGATCCACTAATCCATTTACGGGAGTGATATTTATAGAGATAGAAGATGTGTTCTCACAAAAGAATCAAAAGAAGAATCAAGACATCGGAAGTCAAAACTATGAAGAAACGATGACACGAAAGCGCATGATCAAGATGTCGAGGAATCGCGAAGATACACATATATCAAGACATCGAAGATTCCGCAAGTTGGGATATCACACAAATCACCAAAACAATTTATAGGTATCCCTAAACTTGTTTATGAATTATTAAGCTCAAAATTAGTCAAATTAATATATTCGAAATTCATCAAAATGATGAAATAATAAATCAGGCTGATAGTAGGATGTCCGTTATAACGGAACTCATTGTCCGTTAGAACGGACATGCTCGTCCTATTCAAGATTGGAAAACACAGTATAGTCCGTTACAACGGATCAACCAGTCCGTTGTAACGGACACCACTTAAGCGTTGTAACGAAATAATGTCCGTTATAACGCTAATTAAATCCAAACTTGAAGGGTGTCACAGAACTATGTCCGTTATAACGAACATTGAATTCACTTCAGTATAACACTTTCCTCTCCATGTCCGTTGTAACGGATCAACCAATCCGTTACAACGGAAAGCCTCTCAACGTTGTAACGGAGTATTCTCCGTTACAACGCAAATTAAAATCAAAACTGAAGTGAAGTCACAGTATGAGGTCCGTTGTAACGGACTTGTCAGTTCGTTGCAACGAACTTCCTAACACAGACTTCCGTTATAACGGACATGTATTCCGTTGTAACGGACTGTGTAATAATTCGAATATAACAGCCGTAACGGCTAGTTTGACTTATGGTCCGTTACAACGGACTTGCAGTCCGTTGTAACGGACTATGCAGAAAAAACAAATTAAGGGAAGGGTCTATGTGTTCTATAAATAGAACTCTTCCCTCATTCTCTCTCATTATCTCAACCAATATATTTTCCCAATCAAAAGAGAGAATCCTAGCTTTAAATCTTGAGCTTAATCATCTAAACATTCTTAGAGATTATTAGATCCAATTTCAAATCCACTACTAAACGATTCCCAACTTGCGTGACCGATCACGACTAGTTCGTTAGTAGTACAATTGTAATAGGCTAGTTACTATTTGTAAAGCCCGCCATTGATCGATCATTTCGTGTAAATCGATCAAGGCAAAACCTTGTAATTGCTTGAGTTGGATATTCAATCGAAAGCCGAAAAGGCGCAAGGGCATCCCGGAGACGTAGGTACTTGCAATCAATCGAGTCGGTCGATTGAGCAAGTAGCCGGTGAGTTAAAGCTACAAAGCAACCACCCACCGAACTCCGTAAACAAATATCGCGTGTTATTTGTTTCGGTATTGTATTTCTTTATCTAATTTATTTACGCTTCCGCACCAAATTGTATTTGTATCCATTACCGCGAAAATTGGACCTTAGGATTACCTATTCACCCCCCTCTAGGTCTCAATTAAACAACAATTATAATACAATTATAAAAAAAAAATGTAGACTGTAAAATGTTAAATATTTTTACATAAAAAATAAATGTATTGCCCAAATTACTAGATAATTTTTATCTATCAATAAAATAATTTATTGTTCATAAGACGTTTGATAATTTTCAAGAGAAAATTATAATAATGATGAATGAAAAATAATTTCGATTGGATGATATGTTGATTTTACTGAAATAACATGTTCAATTATTTTATCTATTTTTTTACTTTTACGAAGAATATTTTTTGGTAATATGAGTAGCCGATACAAACTCAAGTTAGAATACCAATGTCGGGACCGACCCTGCTAAAGATACATCTATATATTATTATATCACTTCTTTCGATTTTATATGAAAAAATATATATATTATTTCTCTAAAAGTAATATTTAAATAATGAAAACATTATTAAACTTCAATACATTATTATTTTACATGATACCTATTTAATACATTCTTCTACTAAAAAATATCATTGACAAATTCTTTCTTCAATATAGAAACTTTCCACAAATGAACCATTAATAATTCTTTCTTCAATAAATTTTTTTATTTCTCTACTTTTCAACAAAATCTCCAGCTCTACCAACAAATCCTCAAAATGTCAACTCATCTCTGCCACTAATTTAAAAACAATTATCTATTCTTTAAAGGTCTTTTTCGCAAAAACGCAATACATAACTAAGTCCAAGCAACTCTTAACATTTTAACATGTAACGAGTCATCATTATAATATACTGCACAAATAATTACACAGTGTTAAATCACATTGTATCCTACAAATTGATCGAGCTGTCCTCCTTTAAAAAAACAAAGAATCAATCTCTCACATCCTTTGTCTTCTTCTCTTCTCCACTCCTGCAATGGCGCGTAGCAAACGACGGTCCACCTCCATCATCCCGACGCTCATTATCTTCGGCATTCTTCTCGGATTGGGCGGAACCACTCAGGGTCGACTCATCTCGCGTCTTCTCACCTCCACCACCGAGAAATCCGACCTCGTTTCCGATGGATTGGACTTGCCAGATTCAACCTCGATTCTTCGTCTACCAGGTGGTTCGATCTGGGGTGCCGATGAAACTTGCGAGCAGACTTATGGGTTCTTGCCTTGTACCACGACTGCTTTTGGGAATCTGTTCTTGTCGATGGCTTATGGGTTTTTGATGTTCAAGGCCGCGACTTATTTGTCTGCTGGAAGTGAAATGCTACTCGAAATTATGGGTCCTGGTATTGTTGGTGGATTGTTCCTCCCAATTCTGGGCGCTTTGCCTGATGCCATGCTCATTCTTGGTATGATTTTCTTTCATTCTTTCAATTTTATTGTCGAAGACTTCAATTCTATTTCTTTACGGATGATTTGGATGTGCAGTATCGGGTATATCGGGGAGCAAAGAAACCGCGCAGAGCCAGGTTTTGATCGGAATGGGTCTCCTCGCGGGTTCGACGGTCATGCTCATCACTATTCTTTGGGGATCTTGTATTGTGGTTGGTAAATGTGACATCTCTGAAAATGGTACTGCCATCGATTCGCAAGATTCTAAGGGCTTTCATCTCTTTGGTATGTACTCGTTAACTTTTCTTTTACCAGTGCGTAAATTGTCAATTGAAATATTCGATTAATCACGAGTAAATTCATACAATGTTACCTTGATAAATTACTCAAGAGTGATTGTATTGGGATATCAATGAAAATTGACGTAGCTCCTCTGTTCAAATAATCTGCCAAACTATTTGGTCAAATAATCCAATATTTCTGATCCGTTAATAGAAGCAACACAATTATTAATATGCTTGTGCATTTTTTAATCTTAATATTCATGTTGTCCATTTATGTATATGTTAATATATAGCTTGAATTGTTCAAAGTCAAACTATGGTTGGATTGTATAGTTAAACTTGTGATAACGATTTTGAAAATTTTAATCCATCAGGATCGGGAATTACGACTGATGGCCAAACAAGCCACGCAGCGAAAATAATGGGACTGTCTCTTCTACCTTTCGTCGTCGTTCAGTTGCCAAAAGTTTTTCATTCCAATTCGGAGTCAGGACAACGCCTAGCCGTCTTGCTCGCTCTTATTTTATCCGTCGCTCTCGTTATCTCTTACTGTCTCTATCAGGTTCCTAAATTTTCGCCATTAATTTTTTTAAATTTTTTACAAAATTGATGGTTTTTGAAAATACGACTTGTTGGAAATGGAAACGCAGGTGTTTCAGCCAGTGGTGCAAAAGAGACGATTAGCTTATGCAAAACACAAGCATGTTATTTCTGGAATTCTAACATATGCCGAGAAGGAAGCTCTGGGCCGCTTACTCGACTCCAACGGACAACCCAACAGCGCGGCCATCGAGAAATTGTTCAGGAAGATAGATTTAAATGGAAATGGTGTCGTGTCACACAAAGAGCTAAGGGCATTCATAATAGGTATAAAATTCGAGGAGCTAGATTTCGACAACGACCAAGCTCTCGACGATGCGGTGAATAAGTTGATCTTGGACTTTGACAGTTCAGGAGACCACAAGATACAATTACGCGAGTTCATCCAAGGAATTACCAAGTGGCTCGGAGAAGCAAAGCGAACCTCCGCCCCTCATTCGGGCCGTTACTCGTTCAAATTCATTAATGAATTCCACTCGGTAAACAAACATTATTTATTTACGCGTAGTTTTATAGCGAAACTGATTTGGTCGGAACAATGAAAACAGAAATCGAAGGAGGAGCACAAGTCGTTGACCGAAGGGAGCGATGAGGTGGTGGAGAGCTTGGAGAACCCCGGGTGGATGATAACGAAAGCGGTGTTGCTACTCGTGTTGGGCACACTGATGGCCGCTATTTTTGCGGATCCTTTGGTGGATGCGGTCGACGGCTTCTCCTTGGCCACCTCAATTCCGGGCTTCTTCATTTCCTTTATTGCCATGCCTCTCGCTACCAACTCTAGCGAAGCTGTTTCCGCCCTCATTTTCGCTAGCCGCAAAAAGCAACGTACCTCTTCCCTTACCTTCTCCGAGGTATTGGTGTTGTCTTGTTGAGTTGTATACTCTAGTAAGATTTATGATATGCTGAGTCATTGATTTTATTTGCAGATTTACGGAGGGGTGACGATGAACAACACGTTGTGTCTTGCAGTGTTTCTGTCGTTGGTGTATGTGAGGCAGTTGACATGGGACTTCTCGTCGGAAGTGTTGATTATTCTGCTTGTGTGTGTTATCATGGCTCTGTTTACTAGCTTCCGCACCACGTTCCCGCTCTGGACTTGTTTTATCGCGTACTCTCTTTATCCTTTGTCGCTCCTGCTTGTTTACATTCTCGACTACGTATTCGGTTGGTCATAAGTATGATTTCGTACTGCTCTTCATTTCGGTTTTTGATCATGTTTTTTTTTGTTTTTTTATCGGGCTTCTAATGCTTTGTGTATGATGGATACCGTTCGTGTGCACGCGTTCCACGTGTTTTTTTTTTAATATAACCTTGTTAATTGAAAATAAATCTGAGAAGTTGTTTGAGAATAATCTTGTGGATAATTCCGTGAATAATTCCGGGAGTAATTTGAGATGTATTTGGAGAATTTTTGTTGTATTTTTCTTAACAAATTTGTCGAGTTTGTGAGACATTTCCTATCATTTGATTTAACGGCCAATTATATTTCAAAACCAAATGATATAAATTATAATTGTTTTTTGTACAATTATGTATCAAATTTATCAAATATTTGAAATCACTTCCGTTTGGAAGATTCCTCAAAACTATTTATGTCGCCTTGGTATTGGGATATTCTACGAATTGTTTTAATGTTATCATTTCAATAAATAAATAAAGTTATACCCTTCATTTTTCTGCAATAATATTTTTTGTATTATTTATAAATATTGAAATAGAATTTATTTATAAAGATTAAAGAATAAAAAATACCTTGTTGATATTTCTAGACAAATACAAAATAACCTCCAATTAGCAACTAGCAATAATAATAAAAGAGGGGAGATGTAATTAGACAAAAAGATATGAAGGAATGTTAGTGAAAATGAAAGAAAGTAGTAACGGGGGAGAAGAGTGAAGACAGTGCTGAGCGCGGACTAAATGTTCTGCGAAATTAGTAATCTCGCGAATACCACCAAATATTGCGAGATTGATAACTTTGCATTCCTCATAATAACAAACATGATAGGATTTGATTAGAAAAATACTATCTTGGCATGCAAGTCTGTAAACAGTTCTCTAACTTTGCGTTATTGCGGGATAACGCAACAAGGTGCTGTAAATTTCCTTATTTTTTGTTTTTGCTTTTTTTGGTTGAATCATATAAAATTGAATCTTGATTTGAGATGTCCATTTGTGTGGGCATTTCAGAGGTCTAAAAATCCTACTTTCAAATTTATGTTTGGTGCTCGTACTGATATTTTAATATGTCTAGTATCAAGTTAGAAAGAACATTATGATGAGTAGTTGGTTTCATGATAAAACTGGAAAAACTACTAATTCATGCCATAAAAGCATTGGAGTAAAAAGAAAACATAAATGCAGTTTTTATTATTGATCTTGGACAATTAAATCTCAAATTTCCAAATGAGCTGTGAGCATACTATTCAAGGAGACAAACTAAAAATGAAAGTATATCATGTGATTAATTTCTACAATTGGCTTCCAACCAGCTGGCATGCCTTTTTTTTGGACTAGAGATTCATGTATATCCCTAATAAATTAGTATTATTAAATAAAAAACAACTAAAAATAAAAATGCAACCATTTATGTACTAAATAGACAATACAAGGGAAAGAAACAATGGTCTTTTCTGATCAATGCGCATGATTTTGACATTAGACATAAAAACTAAAATACACAAAAAAATAAATAAGGAAAAAGAATGAACATCAATTTATCCCCTCAAGCTGCAATAGTCTGAGCTAGAATTATTGATACTAATGTTTTAAAGTTTCAAATTGAGATCAAGTGCATCGTGTACTGGAGGCGTCCATTCTTTTCGAGGTTTCTCACAAATTCTCCCGGACAAGGGCATGAAGCTATACAAGGTTTGCGAACGTGTCAAACTCGGTCCATATCCATCATCATTTCCCTATTTTATAAACAATTTTATTAGTAAATTTTATTTATGTGATCAACTCGAACCAAAATTGAGCCCCTCAATTTTTTTTTATAAAATACAAGTTTATTTCATCTTATCGATTACTAATATTCACTTACTACAGGGGACGAATTGAAGCTACTTTCAGTGTAAACATGAAGAGGCGGTGCCGGTACCGATTGTGATGTAGGAATGCCCAATGTCAGAAAACCGCCATCATATTTTTTGTGAGTTTCAATCTGCTTCCGATCATTCCTTATCCTTGTACTACAATAATGAAGGCGATCATCGTTTAGATAATTTAAGAAATATAATTACATCTTATAATAATTAGTTTTTTTTCCTTAATTCTTTGGTGTTTATTTTTTCGGGCTAATTGTGATTAAATTGGCATGCATAAATTGTAACAAATACCTGCTAATGGTTGTTTTGGAATCAAAATCTATTTCGTCGAAATCATTTCGACGCGACAACGTTATGTTTGGCTCGAGCAAGTTTGATGAAGGGGGAAATTTACATCGCAATGGATTCGCGATCGGATCCAAATTGAATGGCAGAGATCTCCTCGTACCGACTATCTCCTACAATTTAAAGAAGACAACTTTAAATCATAACTAGAAAATATGATCAAAATTACTCAAAAGAAATATATAAAAATTATTTACTATTACAAAAAGAGAGAATTCTTTGTGAATATGCATACCCTTTCATCTGCGAACGACGAAGCCGGAAAAGAAGTGTTGTCTTGGCTAACTATTTGGTTTGAAGGGGGCTCTAAGTTCCATGGCGAATAGCCAGAACCAGAGGATCGATGAAGTTGCTGGTGCCTCCGGTATGAAAGATGAGGAGACCTCCATTCAGAAGAGGAAGAAAAAAGAAGCGAATTGGGTGGTTTGAGCTGTAAGATTGGAGGAGGAGGAGAAACTGGAGGGGTGTGGGAAGGAAGCAAATGGAGGGATGGTGGAAAAGGGTTGGTGGAGGATGAAGAAGAAGAAGAAGATGCATTGTGAAGGTTCTTCTGCTCTTCTAAGCGCAATCTCTCCAGTTGAGCAACACCCAATCCTCTCTGCGGTACTTTCTTGGTGCCTTTGTTCTTCTTCTTGCCATTGTTGCACTTGTGCAATACTTGATCCTGCACCATTCTTTAATAAACTATATTTCCATTCCTCTCTCTCTCTCTCTCTCTCTCTCTGTACGAGGAACCAGTGGGATATATTTATACTTGGATTTTGCATTGGTGCCTAAGGGCTTTTGTGCACATAAAAAAAAAGAAAAAGATTTTGCATTGGATTAGAGTAATTTACACAGATTACCATTTGAATGTATATCCAAGTAATTAGATTGGCAAAATTCATGGGCTTTATTGACCAAACTTAAATAGGAATCAAAAGATTGGGCAGGTAAATGGTTGAAATCACAATGGATTGAGATGAAGTACACAAGTAGTAACATGGATCCACTGGCTTAGCTGGCTTCGGCTCCACTCAGTGAACCCTTTGGCCCATTTGGATAAAATTAGGGTGCCTAAAGAACAATTTACTCAATTATTTATCTCCAAACTTAGCCATACATATCACAAGTATATATGTATTAAGTGGGGGACCTGATATGTACTTATGCTCACTGCAAAACTATACATATATATGTATGTGTAGTCTCCCAAACTCAATAAAACATCTTTGATACGTCAATCGATGATGCTTTATTAGATTGATTATCTTTTTTAATTGAATCAATTAAACTAAGTATTGATTTGAGAGTTAATCAATCCAATCAACTCATTAAAGCAGTCTTGATTGACGCATCAATGTTGAAGTTCTCATTAAAACAGTCTTGATTGACGCATCAATGTTGAAGTTCTCAGAGTGACTCTTCAAATTTGACATAAGAACAAAACTCCAACTCCTTCTCCCTCCTTCTCGTACAATCGGTTGGTCGAGAGTAAACCTTCATTCCAGACAAGTGCAAAAGGAAGCGAGAGAGATATGAGCTTTGATTCAGAGAGAAAAAATGGAGAAGACAGGGAGATAATGGTGAAGATATGATCTTGGATTGTGAAGGAGGTGGTTCTATACATTTACAAGTTGCATTCAATTAAAAAAGGTAATCAATCTAATAAAACATCCTCATGGACGCATCAAGGATGTTTTATTAAGTTTGGGGGGCTACATATATTTTTTCTTCCCCACCACATCATTTGTATCACCAATTAACCATTAATTGATGATTAATTATCATGCTCTTTAACAAAAATACATCCGATTAACAGTTAGTTGATATTAATTATAAATTATTAATCTATATGTATTTGAATTATATATTAATTAATTGTTAATGGGGTGTCTTTTTTGTTAATTAATCATTAGTTAGGAATATAGAGAATGTTGGAGGAAAATGAAGGGGTACAGTATATGGCCTCATTCGGAAATTATATTGCTTCTCCGTGACTCGAAATTGATGTCATCATGTTAATGCTATTACTGTCAATTCATGACGACATGATTTAGATGTTCCATTGTCAATTCATAAATACATGATTTATATGTATTTTAATCAATCAAATTAAGGTAATTAGCAATATGATTAGCAAATTTTGTTTTTTTTTCCAACGAATTAACAGTCAATTTCAGAAGAATACCAGTCGATTACAGCCAATTAACGGTCATTTCCAGTTAAAAAAAACAATTTCAGCAAAAAAAAATAGTCGATTGCGCCAACAAAAAAACAGTCGATTTAAGTAAAAAAAAAAACAGCCTATTTCAATGAAAAAATCATCAAATTCAGCGAAAAACTGTCCATTCTACAAAAAAAATCGATTTCAGCCAGAAAACAATCAAATCAGCGAAAACAAACGATTTCGGCGAAAAACTATCAATTTCAATAAAAAAAATAGTCAATTTCAGCAAAAAAAGAAGAAGAAGTCAATTTCAGTAAATAAAACAGCGATTTTAGTCAAAAACAATAAAAAAAACAACGATTTTAATGCTTCCATAACTCCAAAAAATTGCAACAACAAAAAACCGAATAAAAAATCCAAGCAAAAAATCAAAAACATTAAAAAACAAAGAGAGATGAGAGAGAAAGTTAAAGTTTGGTGTGTGTATATTATCTATTGATGAACTGTCAATCGGCCGCCCTTGTTAATTGGAATCGACTTTTTTTTTACTTATCTAGAAGTCTATGTTTCTAAAAGTACAATCAAATTAATCCATGATGTTGTGTACAACTTGGATGTTATTCACGGGAACACGTATCATCTATTCTTCTTCATTTACTATTTTATTTCTTCAAATTTAGGCCCATTTCACCTTTTCATTTTTTTTCTTTTTTTTCCTTTTATGGAAACCCGTAGGTTTATCTTTTTCATCTTGAATATAACTATTGAAGTATTTTACGGGAGCATTTCTGCATATAATCTTATTTATAATCAAAATTTTAAAAATAATTTCATTTCTAAAAATATTCCAAAAATAACTTCTTTTTGATAATATTCCAAAAATAATCCAAACTGGATTTTTAAATCCCGCCCGTAAAAATTCCATTTTTTTTTTAATTTTAAATATAATATATTTTCCCAAAATTTACCATAACATTTTTTATGAATTAATTGATACACTTAATTAAAATAATAACTAGTACATGTTGGATGTTAACTTAATACATAATTAATATTTATTCGAATTCATAAATCGGAATAAATTTTAATGAATATTTAATTATATCTTTTAATTAGCACGTTAATTAAATGTAATTGTTCTATAATGGAGTATTCGGCGGGTATATTTTGGGGAGTGATTTTTTTTTTAAAATAAGTTACTGACACCACGTTTGAAAAAAAATTATTAAAATTATTGTACTCCAAAATGTACTCGCCGAATTCTCCATTATTAAACAATTAAATTTAATTAACTTGATAATTAAAACATATAATTAAATATTCATTAATATTTATTCAAAATTATGAATTCGAATAAATATTAATTACGTATTAAGTTAACAGTTAACATGCACTAATTATCATTTTAATTAAATATACTAACCAAAATTATCCAAATTTTACCATATCATTATCTATGTTATAATTAGTATATTTAATTAAAATGATAACTAGTACATGTTAATTGTTAACTTTATACATAATTAATATTTATTCAAATTCATAATTTTGAATAAATTTTAATGAATATTTAATTATATATTTTAATTATCCCGTTAATTAAATGTAATTGTTCAATAATGGAGAATTCGGCGGGTACATTTTGGAGTGCAATAAATTTTAATATTTTTTTTTCAAATGTGTCAGTAATTTATTTTTAAAAAAAAACCACTCCCCAAAATGTACTCGCCGAATTCTTCATTATAGAACAATTATATTTAATTAACGTGCTAATTAAAATATATAATTAAATATTCATTAAAATTTATTCAAATATATGAATTTGAATAAATATGAATTATGTATTAATTAACAGCCAAAATGTACTAGTTATTATTTTAATTAAGTGTATTAATTAGTTCATAAAAAATGTTATGGTAAAATTTGGGGAAATATATCATATTTAAAAAAATGAAATTTTTTCCGACGGGATTTAAAAACTCGGTTTGGGTTATTTTTGGAATATTATCAAAAAGGGGTTATTTTTGAAATATTTTTAGAAAGAAAATTATTTTTTAAATTTTAATTCTAAATAAGGTTATATGCAGAAATGCTCCTATTTTACGTGCATACTCATATAAATATTATCGAGTATTTTTATGCCAATTTAGCATATCAAAATCATTGATTATTTTACATAATAAATTTATATTATACACCAAGGCCAAGAAATTATTAGCCCAACTAGTTAATCCATAATCCAAAAACATTTTGTAGGCATATATTCAAGCTTGATGATGAAAGCCCCCACTACTCCTCAACTCCACTGTGTATGATGTGTACGTTGGAGAAGCGGGGCAACATCTACCTCCTAACTCTCACCGGTGCCGGTGAGCACCGCCTGAATCCGACTCTCCTCACCTCCATACGCTCTGCTCTCTCCCAGATCCTCTCCTCCTATCAACCCAATTCCTGTTCCGCCCTCGTCACTTGCGCAGAGGGCAAGTTCTTCTCCAATGGCTTTGACCAATCATGGGCCCGTTCTGCTCCTATTTCTCAACAGCACCTTATGTCAGATGGTCTAAGACACGTCATTGCTGACCTATTTTCCCTTCCGATGCCGACCATTTGCGCTGTCACTGGCCACGCGGCTGCGGGAGGTTGCGGACTGGTTTTGGCCCATGATTATGTGGTAATGAGAGGTGATAGGGGATTTTTTTACATGAGCGAGCTGGATGTGGGTCTCAAGTTTGTCGAGTATTTTAGGGTGCTGTTTAAAGAGAAGATACCAGATATGAGGGCAAGAAGAGATGTGCTTTTGAGGTCCGAGAAATTGAAGGCTAGAGATGCTCTTGCGAGAGGAATCGTGGATCGTGTGGCTCAAGGTACTAATTGGTGAATTACAATCCTAATTAGGTAACGAAGCTAGTTCAATCATTGCGTCGATTCGTCCAAATGTTCAATTGAGTTAAATTTTTGCTTAATCAATCCAATTTAATCTCGATTTGATCAAATTTATGTACCGTAATCGAACAATTTGACCTCTCATATTTGTGGGTGGTTTGATTTGACCGTAAATGTTGTGATGATTGGGGTTTTTGTGTACTGTTTTTTGGAGGATGTGAATAATATTTGAGGTTTGTATTCTCGAATCTTTTTTCAAGAATATATTAAAGTGTGTGTTGTTTTATATAGGAGGGGTTGAGGGGACGGTGGAGGAAGCTATAAGAATGGCGGAGGAATTGGCGGCGACGGTCAAATACGGGGCAAAATTAGCCGAGAAGAGAAAATTGATGTTTCGTAAAACTTGGAAGCATGTCAGTCTCGGCAGTTTAGCCTCTAAATTATAATGTTTTATGTTGTGTCTATGTTAATAATAATAAGTTAGCGATAAAACAATATTCATCTAGTTATAAAACTCGTATAGTTCTAATAAAATTTGATTAAATGATTTTTATTGTTCTTCCATCGTACTATAATTTTTGTTTAACGAGATATCATTAACATTTATTTTATTGATCATGGAAATATTATATTATTTTTGCCAAATTCTGAATAATTAGCAAATAAGGCAGTAGAAAAAAAAAAAAAACTAATGTTCAAGGGGGGTAAAAACGAGGCCCATGAGAAAGATAAGTTGGCCCAGCCTGAAACTATTCCTTCCTTACTCACCCAAGAGCCAATATTCTTTATCTCTTTCGTATCTACTCTCCGAACAAGGACCCAATTTGGCGAACGTTAATTTCTCTGAACCCATCACCGCCCAGCCGGAGAAGCATCGGCGTTTCACTTTCAGTCTGTGGATATATGCTGTGTAGAGGTATCTATATATTTCATATTTTTGGAAATTGCAACGGATATGTAATTTTAAAGTGATTTGGGACTGCAAAGAGATGAATTGCTTGATTTATGATTATTTTTTAAATTTAAGCGTGCATTTTTGCATTCGACTTTATCTGAGAATTTTTATTTTTGCTTCTTTTCAGAGGTTTCGCATCATAATTTTTTATATTAAGAGATTGAAGGAGTTGCTAATTTTTTATATCCTCATGATTTATGCAGCTAATTCATTACTTCAGTTTATCGGTAAATTTGGAGTTGCATCTCCATTTTGAATCCTATATTAGCAAATTTTGGATAAATTTTTGGCGGTCCCGTTTCAAAATTGACCTTGGCTCCAAAAAACCTAGAGCCACCCCTCTAGTAGATTCATGGATCTTTCTCTTTCATTCTCTCGATTCACCAGAATCCTCGTGCAAAATAACCACAATCCAAGGACCAAACTATACCCAAACTGTATTAATCTCTCTCAATTCAAGCCCGTTTCGTGCAACGCCCAATTACCAACCAATAATTCAGATTCCACCCCATCAACAACCAATCCTGATTCAAATTGGAGTCAAGACGAACTCGATGCAATTTCAGCCCTTTTTGCTCGACCACCGATACCGCCTCCAAAGAAATTACCCCAAGCAAGAAAAGAGAAGCCTCCCGCTTTCCAATTCCCACCAAAGACCCGGTCCGTGGACCAAACCCCTACACCAAAGCGCCACATCAGATCCGCATCTCGAAGCGAGCTCTGGACCCGTACTTCCTTCGCAGATCGGGTTCGAAAGAATCCCGAAACCCTTATCTCCATTGCAAGAGAGATCGCGCTGCTCGATTCCGAGTCTGACGTGTCAGAGGTGCTTGATAAGTGGGCTCCTTTCTTGCGAAAAGGGTCTTTATCCATGACGATTCGCGAATTAGGTAACATGGGTCGACCCGATAAGGCCCTCCAGACCCTTTGCTGGGCTCAAAAACGTACTAACGGGTCCAAATCCGGACCCGCTTTGTTCCCTGACGATCGTATTCTCGCCTCGGCAGTGGAAGTATTGTCTCAATTTAACGAACTGAAAATAGTAGATGAATCGTCATGGGTTAATTGGATCCGGGTCGGCTCGCGACCCGTTTTAGAATCCATGGCCAAAGGGTTTATCAAGGGGGGTAAATGGCATTTGGCGAGGAAAATTTTGTCATTGGCCAAGGATAACAAAAGGACTCTCGATCCATCGATTCATGCGAAACTCATATTGGCTGCGGGGAAAACTTCTGATGGCTATAAACTCGCCACATCACTCATTCGCGAATTAGGGGCTAGAGAAGATTTTGATTTGAGTCCCCGAGATTGTACCTCGGTCATGAAAATTTGCGTGAAATTAGGAATGCATGACATGGTAGAGCGACTTTTTGATTGGTTTAGAGCGAATAAAAACAAAAACGTTTGTGTTGTTATGTATACAATGGTGATGCATAGTAGGTATTGCGACGAGAAATATCGAGAAGGGTTGAAATTGGTGTGGGAAATGGAGGGGCAAAATTGTCTTTTCGATTTGCCGGCTTATAAGGTGGTGATAAGGCTTTGTGTCGCCTCGAATGATTTGGAGAGAGGTATGAGGTATTTAGTGAAATTGAAAGAGGCGGGATTTAAACCTAGTTATGATATTTACAGAGATTTGATCAAGGGTTGTGCTTATAATGAGAAATATGCAAAATGTAGACAATTCAGAAAAGAATTGGAATTGGGTGGTATGAGATTGGATAGGGAATTGGAAGATTTCTTCTCGCAATTAGATAATTATTAAATTTTTGTTTGTTTATATTTTCTTTTATGATTTTTGAAGATGGTAAATTTAATTTATATTAGGATAAAATACTAGTGTTACGTTGCGAGTATAGTAATTTTTTATTTATTTTAATACAAAATACTAGCCTTTATGATGATAATTTGACGATAATGTTGTCATCTCGAACTGAACTTATATCGCAATATATTCATCTCATCATATATTTTGTAACTCATTTAAGTATAATCATGTATATTGATCTTATCATATTGATAACTCGTTCAAGTATAGTCATGTATATATTTCATGATCAAAGCAAAACCCGCCAGAGGCCAGCCTATTTACGAAGCCCTAAATTTAAGAGAGAATAAATAAATAAAAAAAAGCTAATTAAAGCAGAGAGTCTCCTCGTCTCTCTCTCTCTCTCTCTCCCCTGTTTTTTTTTTGTTTTGATATTTACCCTTTATTTTGTCCCTAATTTGCTCTGTTATTTTAAATAGAGAAAATAAAAATAATCCTACTTCAATTGAACTTTAATACTTGGGCTAGACAAAAAATATGAAAATAGAGAAGAATGGCAAAAATGGAAATAAAATCAATTTTCTTCATAAAATTAGGGTATTTTGTTTTTTACAATTAAATAATCAATGAAAATAATGTCTTTATTATTCATTCTCTGACCAATTTCTTTTTGCAATGTAGACAATGTGTTTGATATTTCCATTAGAAAAAGACTGTATTTTATTCAATTATCTACTCATTGAGATATTTATTTTATTATCAAATAACTCATTTTATTTTATCGGAGAACAAATTGAGATGACGAATAAAAAAACGCAAGTAAAATTTCTGGGTTCAAAATAGAATACAAAGCAACGAACAAAACGTGAATTGGCAAAATCTCTTGTCGGTTTTTGATAAATAGATTGTTACGACATCATTTTATATAAGGTGAAATCCATTTCAGTGATTTGGGCTCGGACAACACAATCGTCGGGACCGGCCCTGTTTGTATTATGTAATATTTCCAATATCTATACCTTTAATATACTAATAATAATACTCAAAAGTAAATTATGTAAATATGCATTGTTTTGCATTCTTTTTTCTTGCACAATATTTTTCATATTGAAGCTAGAGAAAAAGGTTATGTGGAAATTATGATAATATAGATGTCAAGATAAAATATATTATTTAAGTAAATGTATTTGATTGATTTTTAAAATTATAATTGTAAAAATACAAATATTACTTTCATGTATTTTTTGAAAATTACATATTTATTAAATGTTATTTGATATTTGAATTTTTCATCTTCCATTTATAACATTTAATCACGTAACTTAACGTGAAAAATAATAAACAACTGAACGAATCGGTCCAATAAAAACCTAAGAAACAATATCAACGTTATTAAGGAAAATGTAAAATAATGAAGCACATAAATTTGTACTACAAAATAATTACAGCAAAAAATCTACGATTCTACTTTTGCCACATCGAACGGTCTCCAAGAAAATTAGTTAGCCAAAGATTGTTAGAAAAAATTTGAAAACTGAAAATTGAAAGAAAAAAAATGAATTCCACGAGATCGGAGAACAAACAAAACATTTTGAGCTATTTAACCAAAAGAGACACAAAACGTCACAATTTCAACATCCCTAATTCACATTCTCTTTCAACTCGGCAAAATTCAAAACAAAATTACATCGCAATAAACCCCTATAAACCCGCGAGAGCTTTCACCAAATCAGCCTTTCTCATTCTCGTGTAACCTCTCAAACCCTTCGCCTTTGCTATTACTCTCAACTCAAACACCTTCATCAACTCCAATTCCGACTCTTCCAATTTCCCCGATTCTTCATTCTTCTCCTCCACCTCCTCCTTTTGCACCACCAATTGTGAACCCTGCAATTCCACTTCGGATCCCTGCAATTCAAAATCCAATTCCGAATCAGAATCCTCCAATTCCAATTCCGAATCGGATCCCCCCAATTCCAAATCCTCCTCCACTTGAAACGCGTCTTCTTCTTCGCTAACATCCTCCATAGGTAGAATAGTTTCGGGTTCTTCTTGGGTCGATTTGGGTAACGGGATCGGTGACTTGCGCACGAATTTCGATGGTGGCCTCGATGGCTTGAAATCTTGTGTGATCGTTTCGTTTTTCACGTCATTTTTCTTTATTATTTTTTTCTTATCATCGTTCTTTTTTAGTTTAGTACTATCATCCTCTTTCCCTATTAATTTATCAAAATTTGAGGGTGGCTCCGATGATCTAGCACCCTCTACAAATAACAACATTTTATTATTATTGTTGGCGTTTAAAATCTTTAATTTGGTCTTTAAAAATAAAAATTATCAAAATAAAACGTACTAAATGAAGTCAAAATCCTCGAAAATGCGCCGTTGTAGTTATCATCATTTTTGGACGACTTATCATACTTCGATAAAGGCCCTGACGATTTTATCTTACCTGCAAAATCATTAAAATTAAAATAATTACCGAATCTGAATAATATATTATGACTTTATTCTATTTTAACAACTTAAAGTAGCAAATTCTATACTATTTGCGAAGATTCCCTGCATTATCAAAGATCCCAAAATGAACTTATTGATGAATTAACTGCAATTAAATAATAATAATAGATTCTTGCTTAAGATCAATACGTACCATTTGAATTTGAAAACTTTGGAAAAAAACTAGTCGTGTCATCATCGTCGTCATCATCTCTACTTGACTTTTTGGGACTTGGGAAAAAACTTGAAGGTATAATATTCTCACCTACAAAGCCATTGAAAAATCTTTTAAACTTATAATTTTAAATAGATAATTTCATTTATGAATGATTCTAGAGCATTTCAAAAATACTTTTATCAAAATGAAATTATTTTAAGATAATTGCTTAAAATCAGTACGTACTAGCTGAATTTGAACTCCTTGAAAATATACTAGAATTTTCATCCTCACGCTCCTCCTCATCCTCCTCCTCCTCATCATCTTCATCGCCTCTATTTAACTTCTCATTATTTGAGAAAAGCCCTAATAGTTTACTATCATCTACAAAGCCATTCAAAAAATGTTTTGAAATTATGATTTATATCAGGAATTCACGGCAAAACAATCGCTTTCGAATAAAACCCATAATTTTTTTTAACAAGGAAGTAAGTACAGAGATCATAAATTACACGAAATCCTTTGAAACGAGTTCGAACATACCAGTAGTATTTTTGGAATTCGGGGTGGGCTTCGAAGTTTGTTTCTTTGGTTCGTACACGTTTGGTCTACTTTTAGTAATTCGAGAATGTATTAACTCCAAAAGCGACCTGACTTCTTCCCTACGCAAACTCGATTCGTCCTTATTAGATTGCGAATACGAATTCGAATTCGAATTAGAGTTTGAATTCGAATTATTTGGTGACTTACGCCCCTTGTTTGCTTCGCATCTCACACTTAATCCCCTCGGGATAAAATCTGCTCATTTCAATAAAAACACTGATTAATCAACCACAACACAAAACTCCGACAAAATCAAAGGTAAGTAAGTAACAAATATTACGAACCTCTTCTGCAAGAAGAACAAGAACAAGCGGAAAGGCAAAGCTTTGTGCGAAAAGGGTTTAATGGGTGAGCTCTAATTTGGATAGGATAATTTGGCTGAAAGAGAAGAGTCGCCATTAAGATATTCACCAAAAAATACTAAGCTAAGGTCACAATCCCCTCCAGTAGGGTTTTGAACCGACCACAAATCAAGCTCGTCGTTCCACACCTGCATCAAGATTCGTGTGAAGAATTGGATAAGTGGGCTAGTGTGGGCTTTTAGTGCATCAATATCACTGTATCAGGACAAAATAATAAATAACTCCAATAAAAAAAATTAATCAATAATAACATACACATTTCTCATGAATAAAACTATGAAATCTACAAGAACAAAAAAAATAAACAACAAAGTACAATAATTAAACTATACTACCAATAACCTTTACAAGAGCATCTCCCCGCTTCGAAACAGTGAAACCGATTCGAATCCCTCAAAATAATCTCTCTCCCTACCATCTTCGAAACAAACTTCGCCATGTCATGACAATCCGCACAAACCCTCCAATCCTTCGTCACTCTAATAGCTCTCCCCTCCGGCGAATTCAACACCCCAAAAGCCATCCCAAGTTTCTCGGTATGTCCACACATCGCCACTTCTTTCTCCCTATCCTCCGCATTAGCCAACGATTCGTATCTTTTCTTACCCGAATAATTATCTTCTTCTTTCATCCTTCTCGTAACATACTCTATGAACTCTTCGATCTCCTTTGATTGAGGATACGACCTCTCTCCCGAAACAAAGACGTTCACTTTTCCTCTCACTACGATCCAACTACAACTCGGTTTTCTACTAAGCCCTTTCTTACCTATTCGCTCTCTAATTTTCTTAACCTTCTCCCACTTGTCCGCTTCGGCGTAGAGCTTCGTGAGTAACTTGTAAAACTCGGTGTTATTCGGGTCCGAATCGAAGACTTTTTCGGCGATTCTCTTCGCGAGGTCCATGTCTCTATATCCTCTACAACCGGAAAGCAACGCGGTCCACACGGTCGAGTCCGGCTCGATCGGCATGGACTCGATAAAACTGTACGCCTTTTTTACGTAACCAACACTACTTAGTAGGCCAACCATGGATGCATAATGCTCTAATGTGGGTCGAATTTTATATTCGTTCCGCATCGCGTCGAAAAAGTACCAACCTTCGTGTAGAAGTCCCGAATGACTACACGCGTGTAATAAAGCAACGAATGATATTTCGTCTGGTTTAATATTTTTCTTTCGCATTTTTTTGAAAAGGGAAATGGCTTCTTTACCGTGACCGTGCATGCAATATCCGGCCATCATAACTGTCCAAGTAACGAGGTCTTTTTCGTAAATTTGGTCGAAAAGTACACGGGCTGGTAAAAGCGCACCGCATTTTACATACATGTCGATTAATGCGTTTGACACGTGGCAGTCCATAGAACCGGTTCTTAGTATGTATCCATGGATTTCTTTGCCTCGTTCGAGACAAGAAAGGTTCGATACGGCTGGAAGTACACTCGACATGGTTACTGCATTGGGTTTCGTTCTACGAGTCATTTTGCCGAACAGTTTGAGTGCATCGTTTGGGAGCCCGTTTTTAGCATATCCACCGATTAAAATATTCCACGAAATTATATCTTTCTTCGAATTGCTTTCGAATAGTGATCTCGCTTCGTCCATGTTATCACACTTTACATGCATGTCCATTAACGCGTTTGATACGAAAATATTGTTATTCATCCCGTTTCGTACCACGTAGTTATGAATGAATAAACATTTTTCCATTGACCCTTTACCCCCACAAGCACGCAAAACACATGCAACGGTACGCGTGCCAGGTTTAATACCTTTTGATTTGATTTCTACAAATAGATCGATTGCTTGGTCGAAAAGTTCGGCCCGTGTAAACGCTGAAATCATTGATGTGTATGTTACGATGCTTTTTTGAGTCATTCTTTTGTAAATTTGAATCGAGCTATCAGTGCAAGAACATTTCGAATACATGTCGATTAAACAATTCGATAGGGTAATTTCGGAGCTTAATCGAGATTTTATAGAATATCCATGAATTATTTTGCCGATTGAAAGAAGCCCCAATTCAGAACAAGCAGGAAGAACACTGAGTAGTGAAGCTAAATCTATTTCGATTCCCTCAGCATATAATTCGACGAATAAATCGATGGCTTTTGTAGGTAATTCATTTGAAACACATCCACTTATAAGAGTATTCCAAGAAATTATATCTTTACTGGGCATTTCATCGAACAGGTTGAGTGCAATTCCAATTCTTCCGAGCTTGCAATAGAATGACAAGAGAGCGTTTCCTACAGCAATATATGATCCTAACCCTAATTTTATCACATAAGCGTGAGATATCTCGCCCTCGTGAAGATTTCCCAAACTGGCAAAGCACTTTAAAATGGACGAGAAAGTGAACGAATCGGGACAAATGCCCAATTTATGCATCTGTTTGAAAAGTAATAAGCTTTCTTCGAATTCGTTTGCTTTCACATATTCTTTTATTAATATATTCCAAGTAAAGATATTAGCTTTAGGTGCAATTTTGTCGAAGACTTTTCTTGCTTCTAGCAATTCACCGCATTGGATATACATGAAAACTAACTTTGAGCCCAACATTTTATCAATTCGAATACCAGAAGAAGAAATTATCAAATGGGTTTTCCTTCCATCCTCTAAAGACCTATATTCAGCACAAAGCTTTAGAATTGAGAAATAAGTATCCGAACAAATTTCAGCAGTTTTAAAACCAGAGCCCGTGATAATTTGCATGATCTCCTTTAATTTTCCCAATTCCAAAAGTCTAATGATTCCACGGTTAACATCAAAATCAGAATTTTGCTTATCCAAGAGCAAACTAGAGGTTTTTGTCATGTAATTTGGAGGACCGTGATGTAAAATTCCAAGGTGGGGCTTTGACAAGAGTAAAATTGGAGAAATTTGTGGGTAGAAGGATGATTTGGAAGATTGTAGACGACGACGGCGAGTGGTAGAATGCGAAGAGAGAGATCGGTGCAGAGAGGCGGTGGAAGAGAGAAGTGTCACTGGCGCCATGCGAGAGAGAGGAATCAAAATTCTCAGCAAGAAGGTGGAGGTCACCGATCCTTGCTTGAAAGGTGGTCTCTCTCAGTCTCAGTCAATGGTAAGGAGAAATTGGAATTGAGCAATGATTTGATGGGAGATCCAGAGCTTTACGGAGCCGCGGTGAAGAGGGAAGATCTCAAAGCAGTTTTTGACGGGCTCGCGGTTTATGTTTTTACAAAAATATAAATATAAAGTATATCCTTGGATAAGATAATTACAAAAAAAAAAAAATCAATAATTGGGTCATTAGGGCCTATATCCCAAATTTGTTGAGCCTGAAATAAAAAAATTAAATAGAATCTCACAGCATAAATATCCGTTATACTTTTAGTTGGGTCATTATTAGTAAATTATTTTTTCAATACATAAATATCGGTTATCGGTTATCGGTTATAGTCTTTAAATTAATCATTTTCTTAAAAATTTAATGCAATCAGCCAAATTTTTGACACGTGTCCTTTGTCAATAACATTCTAAAAATATAGATTATTGATAACCCAGTGCAAAGAGTGTAATTTTTTGTGTTGTTGACCCGGGTTCGAAACCCGATTTTTGCATTTTTTTTTTTGTGTGTGTTGGTGCACAATTTGGTTCGAATTCATATGTCAGCATTATTTATTTTCAATGTAACGGAGAAATGATTAATGACTCCAACAAAACCATTTTTTTCAATGTGTTATATTTAACAAAGAGTCCATTGTTTGATGACTCCAACATACACATGCGATTATGCACAATTAATGTATACAATATCCTCGAATTATATATGTATAAATAAATAAAAATTCAAGAAACTATAAATTGATTAAATTTGACATGTAAAGTATCAAAAAATATTTTCCAACAAAAAGTGAAAATTATATTTAAACCATAATAAAAAAGTATCAAACTATATTGTGTAAAAATCTTATTAATCAAATCATTTGTTTTATAATTTGCAAAAAAAAATTTATGGTCCGAGAAAATAAATACAATCTAAAAAAAATCAAAATTACAATTAAACCCTAAAAAATATCAAACAATATTTTTTCACAATTGTATTAATTTGAACCATTTTTGCTATAATTTGAGAAATAATGTTCTATTGTCCAAGAAAAGAAATAGAAACTAAAAGAATCAAAAGTATAATTAAATCCTATAAAACATCAAACTATATTTGTGCTCAATCTTATTAATCAAAATATATTTAGATATAATTTGAAAAAATAGGGCAATAAAATTAATAAAAACTAAAATAGTCTAAATTGTAATTGTAATTAAATCATAAAAATAGCGAGCTATATTTTTTTTTCCAATCTTATTAATAAAATTCATTTTTTCTATAATTTGAAAAACAGAAACTAAAAGAATCAAAATTATAATTAAACCCTATAAAACATCAAACTATATTTTTTCTCAATCTTATTAATCAAAATATTTTTAGATATAATTTGAAAAAAAAAATAGGGCAAAAAAATTAATAAAAATCAAAATAGTCTAAATTGTAATTAAACCCTAAAAATAGCGAGCTATATTTTTTTTTTACAATCTTATTAATAAAATTCATTTTTCCATAATTTGAAAAGTAATTGCTTTATTGTTGAAAAACATAAATAGAAAATTAAGAACTCAAATTATAATTAAACACTAAAAAATATCATATTATATTTTTACACAATCTCATTAATCAAAATATATTTTGTTATAATTTGAAAAATATTTTTTTCGTAGCAATAAATTTTGTATGTACCACTCAAACTGTCAAAATGTGATGTATATTTCCAAAAAATAATAAATGTCTAACTTCTAATTTTTAGTAATTTCTTAGTTTTTTCCAAACAAAATATAAAATATAAATAATTTTAGTTCGAAATAGGTCAGTTGAAGCGGAGTGGGGTATATTATAATTTTATTTGGAATCCCAACAAAATAAAGTATATGTCAACCATTTGGACCTAGCATTTCAATTGTACAAATTAATCGACAAATTATATTTTGAACATATCCAAAATTATAATTAACTGTGAGAATAATCTAAATTGAATATTAACAAGGTTTAAAGCTTATAAACTAATCATTGAAAATCCGTGATTGAAAATGGCTTTAGAAAATTAATTAAACTATTATATTTAATTAACGTGATAATTAGAACATATCATTAAATATTCATTAATATTTATTATTTATTCAAATTTATGAATTCGAATAAATATTAATTATGTATTAAGTTAATAGCTAACATGTATTAGTTATCATTTTATTTAAATATAATAACTAGTACATAGAGGATGTTACGGTAAAATATGGAGAAATATATTATATTTTGAATTAAAATTCAACTGATTTGTCTGACAAATCAACTAACCGACCGAGATTTTAAAACCCGGTGCCGCCGAAATTTAAAAACTAGTTCTGAATCATTTCTGAAGTATTTTCAAAAAAAAAAAAAAAAAAAATTCAAATTTCATCCCAAAATAAATTTTAGGAAGAAATACTCCTAATAAATATATAAGCTAAAATGTCAACATAAGATCTAGAATGGAAAAATAAACACTACAACATCAACCTCAAGATAGCATCATCATTGAATATTTTTAGGATTATACTCCAAAAAATGCACTCTTTAGTCATATGAATTGCTTTCTGCATGCAATTGGATTTTATAAACTTTTTCTTAAAAATATTCAAAATATCATGGAGTCCATCTATTTTCTACTTACACCAAATTCAAATGGCTAAAAGTCCGGGTTATACTTGCAATAAATAAATATAGATGGGAAATTTTCAAAAAACCCCCTATCTTTTTTGGATATTCTAAAAAACCCCCTATCTTTTTGGAAACTCCAAAAAACCCCCTCTACCAAACTTTTATTTTCAAATACCCCCCTATGGGGTTAAAATTAACTATGGATGGTGTTAAATATTTTTTATGACCAAAATACCCTTCTTACATATTTAGTAATTAAAATAATATTTTTATTATTTGTATTAATTTTAAAAAAGTCCTAATTTTTTTTAGGTTATAATAATTTTTAAAAAATAATTATCATATGTTACATTTATATAATTTTCATATTTCATACATTATATATATTTAATTTTCATATTTTTTACTGAAATAATTACATAAAATAATAATAAGATGAACAATAATATTAAAAGAACACCTTGCAAATGTTTAAAAATTAATGAATCTATTAAAAACATACATAAAAGAAGAACGAAAATAAAAATAAAATAGATGTTTAAAGAAATATTTTTCTATCACTATATTTTCAAGGTGTTTATTTTATTATTATCTGATGTTAGTTTTTCGTGAATAATAAATGAAATATTAAAATTATACAAACACAACATTTAATAATTTTATTTTTGTGAAATCATTATATGTTAAAAATTATTTATGAATTTTCTTAAAACTAATAAAATTAATGAAAAAATAACAAAAATATACATATGAAAATAGAAGGGTATTTTGGTCAAAAAAAAAAATTTAACACCATCCATGGTTAGATTTAACCCCTATAGGGGGGTATTTGAAAATAAAACTTTGGTAGAGGGAGTTTTTTGGAGTTTCCAAAAAGATAGGGGTTTTTTTAGAATATCCAAAAAAGATAGGGGGTTTTTTGAAAATTTCCCAATATGGATCAAAATATCATGATATACAATACAATGCATAAAATAGTATTTTAAAAAAAATGTATGCAAAGTTAATAAGCAATTTTTCATACATGCAAGTACCATCCTACACAACTCATTATGTAGAATATAATATTAATGATATACATAAATGAAAAGTATTTTTCTCTGTTTTACGAATGCAACATAAAGTATAAAAATACTGTAAACATATCTCTAAAATTAAAAAAATAATTAGCACATCGTAATAGAATCTTAAAATATGACATATAAACTGATAAACTGAACATATATAGTATATTTTTAATGTCAATTCATACTAGATAAATATTCAAATCTCTGTTCCACAAGCCAATTATTATGTATATTCTGTAAATATTAAAAATATAATATACATAAAACCGAAAATGAGAATGTCCTGTTTTTTCCGTGTCATTTATTACTGCAAAATATGAAAATGGAAAAAATAGTGAAATTTAAATTTTGTGACGTGATATGTACTTAGACGCAAATTCTTTTGGGTTCGGAGAAGTTCGGATGTATGGGGGAGGCGTTTCTGAACCCGACCCGCCCCGCCCCATTGACATTCCTAGACGCAAATAACAATAACACAAACTATAATTGTTACATTTCACTATTTATTTTGCGAGGATACGTATATAGTTACATTTTTTATGGTTATATTATGATGATATGATGTTAAATTTTTTAGAGGTTGAAAAAATATTAGTTAATTTAAGAACGATTCAATGTAATTTTTCTTTATGATATAACTTAGCTGATATGTATATAGAAAATGTTTTCCGAAATTTAGTTAGATATATTTTACGTGCTTGAAATTTAGTTACATGTGTAATTGTGAATTGTGTTCATCAAAGAATAAAGAATTGTGCAAAAAATTAAATAGCATAACAAATAATAAATTATAATTAACAATAGCAACTAATCAATTAAACTATGAACAATAACATAAATCACCAATAAGACACAATGACTTTAAAAAAATTAAGTAACATAAATCACCAATAAGACACAATGACTTTAAAAAAATTAAGTAACAACGTTATAACATCATTATAGCGCCGTAGTTACAACCAAACAATTATGAAATATTTTTTTTTTTTGAAAAAAACCTAATCCACGAATCGTGAATATATTTGGTTTTATATCTTTTATTGATAAATACCAACAGGACTCGAACTCAAGACTTATTGTATCATGTGCTAAGCATCTCACCAACATGCTACGAGACCATTGGTTTGAACCAATATTACATTGTTATTTGCAACATTGTAGCAAGTAGACATTTTGATATTCAAACATATAACGAACACATCAAAATTGGTGAAACGCAGAATGAATATGCCATTCTAACAAAATTAAACCATTACACAACACAAATAGCGGAACAACTTCCTCTTCTTGTTGAACTGTACAAACAAACAAATATGTACATTAAAATCATGAAACATATCCTTCAACTCAAACATACAAATTAAACTCGTAAACAAATAAATATACTGAAGAAACAAACTTAGAAAACATACCTTGATGGGTTCGTCGTCGTCGTCATCATAATTGCGGCGATTCAAAAGATCGGCTTCATTTTCGTAGCTGGTTGGTTTAGCCTCTCTCTTGTCGTGTTGTTTCTTGTTAGCCCTTGCACGCGAAAACATCATCGAGTAGTCCGTACGGACTGTACCAGCTTTATCCTCCCATACTCCAAATTGAGGAACAATCATCGAGTTACCCTGAAAAAAGAAAAATCAAATGATCCAGTTTCTAAATTTTGTCGAATATGTTTTTAAAAATGAAATTTGGAAACACTGTTTTTACATTCTTGTGGTATTCCAATTCCTTGTGATATTCCATTGCAGATATATCAGAGCGGAGCAAGAGAGAGAAAGTGAGGGAGAGCAGATATATATCAAAGAGGAAAGAAAGAGAGGTAAAAGGAGGAATTCTTAAGAGAACACTGAAGCGCTTGTAATTATGTATCATGTATCTTGTTTATTTATAAGTTGGTCACGACCTAACAAAGAGATTTTCATCCACTATTATGTATCCTTGTTGTTATTGTTTAATTCATTTCTTTGCTATTTTAGGATTATTACCGTTTCAGAAAACCAAATATCAATAACAATTATTGAAAAAATTAGTAACAAATACAATTCAACCAAAAAACATTCAACAGAACATGATTTGTAAAAAATCAAAAACAAAAAACTATACACGTGTCTTGTTACCCAAATGCCTTTGGAAAATATAGTTGGCTCCAAAACTCATTTTCTTAGCCTTGATGAGTCATCTTATTTGTTTGTCAATCGGTGACATGTACCAATAAATTCAGTGACATGTCAATTACATAGTATACCACCACGTTTAATTAATAATGTATCACATTGTTTAATTAATTGTCACAACTAATTAACAAATGACACATACATAAATATGATAATTAATTATTAATTTAAATTTGAATGCTAATTAATCCTGTCAATTGAAGATAGTAAAACGCTGATAATAATTAATGCATGACAAATAATAAACATTTTTTTTTACTAATTACTTAATGTAAAAAACACATAACATGTAATTTAATTAACTTGATTAACAATAATACTTGAAGTTTATACATATTTTACAATATGAACATGTAATGGTATTCGAAGTTGATACTTAATTAATAATAATTGGGAATATTTTGCAATTAATAAATATAATTATTAACTTCAAATTAATTTAAAATTTCAATGAACTTCAAATCAATTAAAATTAATTCTAATTCTCATTAACTTCAGAAATTTACAATTAACAAATAATTCAAATTCACGGTTAATTCAAATTCAAAAAACATATCTAGTGACAAACAATTACGAGACAATTAATTAGACAAATACATAATACACAAAAATTTAATTAATTCTAATTAACTTCAGAAATTTACAATTAACAAATAATTCCAATTCACGGTTAATTCAAATTCAAAAAACATATCTATTGACAAACAATTACAAGACAATTAATTAGACAAATACATAATACACAAAAATTTAATATAATTACATATTAGTTAACATCAATTGATAACAACAAAAGACAAATTCTTATTATCGAAAAACAATAAAAAATAAATCTCTCCATTCCATGTATAATCTGTCAAAATACTCTAAGTTAATAATTCAATAATTGAAATATCTAAATTCATCTTAAATTTATAAATGTTAATTATAATCAAAATTAGTATAGTTCCAATTAACATGAAAAATATATTTCAAAACTATGGAATTGATATATTGGTAAAATATATTAGTTAACTATGTTAAAATATTAAAATTATGTATATGACATATAGTCTTTTAAATTAGTACATGTTAAAATATATTTATGGAGATATTTAAATTAATAAAACAATACTAAAAAGATTTAATAGAATTAAATGCGAAAAATAGATTGATATCTTGGTAACAAAAAATTCAGCACCATGAAATGCCCTATATAATAGGGGGTATATATATGGGTGTCAACGGTTCGGATCCGGTTCGGATAGTGGTCATACCAGATCCATATCCATATTTTTTTTCGGATACGGATACGGATACGGAATTATCCGGATCCGGATACGGTTCGAATAATAAACGGATACGGATACGGTTCGGATATTGTCGGATACGGATACGGATACGGATACGGTTTTTTTTCGGATATTAAAACGGATACTATGTTATCATGACATAACTTACTTTTTAGCTATACATATATATAATTTGTGACATGAAATATATATATGATTATATTTAAACATAATTTTACTATTGTGATTTTAAATCACTCACAAATCATTAATTTGTATATGATTTTTCAACAAATATAAAATATAATACATAAAAATAATATATAATATACGTATCCGGATCCGGTTCCGGATACTCGAATCCGGTTCCGAGTATCCGGATCCTAAATATATCCGGTTCCGGAACACGGATCCGGTCCCCGCACCAAAATCGAATATCGAATCCGGTTTCAGATCCTAAAATTAGCAACCAGATCCATACCCGGATCCACTCGGATCCGGATATTTTTTTCGAATCCGGATATTTCTTTGGACACGGTTCGGGTCGGTTCGGGCAATATCCACACCATTGACATCCCTGTATATGGAAATAAAAAGTTTGGGAGAGATTTTTTTTTGGGAGTATCTAGAAGGGTTATATATTCAGCCCCCGTAACAACATCAAAAACTAGTCTTAATGAGATGGCAAATGATGATTAAGTGGGTTGATTAGCCTTTCTAATTGATTCGATTATCAATATAATTGACTGTTCAATTGAATCGACACATCAATTAATATGTACTAATATAATTTATTGACGTGTCAATTGAACGTGTCAATTAACAATTAATTGAGTCAATTAGAGGACCTAATCAACTCATATATTCATTTTTTGCCACTCCATCAAGGATCTTGGGATGAGTTTGGGGGCCAAGTATATTTTCCCTATCTAAAAGGTGAAGGTCTTAAAAAAAATAAGGGATTATTTATAAAAAAAATAAGGGATTGTTTGAAATAAGATATAACAAAAACTTTTTTCAATAGTTGTGTCGTTATAGGCAATGGACTCATAGTCATAGTCCAGTTGATCGAGTGTTTGATACAAAAAAATCATATGTTGTGTGGGATTGTGGGTTCATTTTTCATTGACATCAATGAATGAAAAACAAACCGAGTCTTCTCCATTTATTCGTTTAATATTAATGGGAAAATAGTCCGGTTAGTTTGAGTGTGAGACAAAAAAAATCATATGTTGTGAAAGATTGATGATACAAATCTCATTATCATCAATGAATGGAAGACACACGAGGCTTCTCCATTTATTTTTTTAATTATGTCATTATAAGTAAATTATATATTTTTTTAAATATATAAATGTCTGTTATAGCCTTAAAATATATTATAATTTTATTTGGAATTCCTACATAATAAAGTATTGTCGTACCATTTGGACCTAACATTACAGTTGTACGAAATTAACCGACAATTAGATTTTCAACATATCCAAAATTATAATTAAATGTGAGAATAATCTAAATTGAATATCAACGAGGATTTAAAGATTATACATTGATCATTGGAAGTTCGTGATTGAAAATGACTTTTGAGAGTTACTTAGAATTATACATTTTTGTATCCGAAGCGGAGCCATATCTCACCTAGTTCATATGAAGTTTGAGATGTTTGGTAACTTGTGGAATGGTAAGAACAATGACAAGATAAAAATAGTGAAATAAAATAGAATTTAATAATTTTTGAAATTTGTTTGAAAGAAAATAAAATAATAAGTAATAAATTGAAAAATAAATATGTTACGAGTTATTGTTGTTGGAATTAGGAACAAATCTACGTATGAGATGTCCTCTCTAAGATTTTTGACGGATTGATAGACTTGAAAATCAATGAAAGATCGTGCATTTTCGCGCACGATTTTAATCAAGTGATCCACAAAATCACCACTTCACAATCTATTTTATCATTCTAAAATAAAAACTTGTACTGATTGCCTTCCTTCCCTCGCCCCTCATTTTTTTCGAAGTAATATTTTAGTAGTTATATTTTGTTTTGACCCTTTCAAGAATTAATTTCAAGATTTGTTACAAATTAAAATTGTCGGTGGACGGACATTTTAAATAAAAAAAATGAATCAAAATACGTGCTGGTAAACAAATAAAAACAAATCTATAAATGAAAATTTGATTTATCACCAATTGTTTTATATAAAAATTGAAGTCATATTTATCATTTTCTTTTGTTTGTCAACACATTCTCAGAAAAGAGTATATAGATTCGCAAATAAAAATTTGTGACGGTAAAAGAGTAAAAATAGTTCCGAAAATAACTAGGTGTACTGTAGTATGTATTTACAAATCAAGCAATATACATTTCAATCAAAATAACATTTTTTTTCAAAAATAAATAAATATATATATATATTGATTCAGAATAACATTGCGTATGGTTAAAAACACATGATATATAACTATATCGAATCATAAAAAGAGAATAGCGCAACGCAAACACGAACAAACATGATTTGCTCCTCCGAACAACGAGAGAGATATTTCTAGACTTATTGGTAAAATATATCATAGAAATAAATTAATGTGCTCAAAATCCTAACACAAATACAAAATGAAATGGGCACAAAAAATCCTAACATCTCGTAAAATAAGTTTCACATGTATAAATCACACAAGATCTCATCATCATCATGTATGTACGAAAGACAAGACAATAAATATGAATAAAGAGACAATAAATTCGCAAATGAAATCTATAATGCAAAAAATAAAAGAAGTCAAAATAAAACATACACTTCTAAATCTTTAATTCCCAAATACAAGAAGGTGGATAGTAAATGGAACACAAAACCTAAAAATAAAATAAAAATTTATTAAAAATAATTAAATAACTACAGAAAACCACTATTATAAAAATTAAAATTTAAAATTCATCAATAATAGAGGGATGCTTTTAAAATTTAGGAATAATGCAGGGTTTCTTAAGCAAATAAACGCACACCTTCTACCGAGCAGGCCTGTCTCAAGTCCCATCTGAAGAAAAGGAAAAGAGAAAAATTGACGGTGCACTGAGAATACCGCAACACCTCGCGACCGTGACGCGCAAACTAGCCGGAAGTTCGAAGGTAGGAGGTACCGATACTTGCTTGAAAGGTGATCTCTTAGTCAATGGTAAGGAGAAACTGGAATTGAGCAAGTAAGTGGTACCACAAATGCCTTTGGTGAGGTTTGAAGTGAGAAATGAGTACGGAATGGGAGATCCAGAGCTTTACGGAGCTGCGGTTAAGAGGGAGGATCCCAAAGCCGTTTTCGATGGGCTGGCCGTTGCTGGTCTCGTCGGGATCTTGCGTCAGCTCGGTGACATGGCCGAGTGAGTTTCATTCACTTCCTTTACTTTACCGCATCTATTGGTTTTGAGATTTTACCGATCTGATTTTATGTTTGGTCGAATTGTTGTTGGTGGATCAATTTGGGTAATTCAATTCAATTGGGAAAATGCCAATTAATCATGAAATTATGGAATTTGTGGTTATTAACTGGTATTGAACTAATTGGGATCTTAAAGACCGTAATTTTTTCTTTTTGTCATTAGGTTTGCCGCGGATATATTTCATGATCTACACGAAGAAATCATGGCGACATCAGCAAGGGGACGTAAAGTCATGACACGTGTCAAAAACATCGAGGCTGCCTTGCCTTCTCTAGAAAAGGCCGTCAAAGGACAAACAAGCCATATACATCTCGCATACATACAAGGTATTTCCCCTCTTCCAATTCAAACAAAACAAAATTTAAAAAATGGAAATATTGTGATTTTTATTAAAAAAATAGGTAGCGATTGGCACACACGTCTCGGAACCGAGAGTAGCCAACTTTTATCGAGCGACTTGCCTCGCTTCATGATGGATTCTTACGAAGAGTGCCGCGACCCGCCTCGTCTTTACTTGCTCGACAAGTATGTTCCAAATTATTAATTTTTTTTTTTCTTTTTTAGCGATAATAATAATTTTCCTATTTTTTTTTATCAAAAAGGTTTGATAATGGTGGAGCCGGAACGTGTTTGAAGCGGTATTCAGATCCTACATTTTTTCAGAAAGCATGGGATATGTTATCCAAAGTAGAACAAGCCGAAAATGCCCATCGAGAGAACACGCCTAACAATATCAAGGTAATTATTATTTATTTTTTATTTTTTTATTTTATGCTTAAATATTTATCCTTTTTGTTTAATTCTCATACAGAGGAAAGAATCTCGTCGTAGGAGTGGTGGAATGCAAAATTCTTCATCCATGTCTCATGTCAGAAATAATTCGATTTCAGACACGCTAATTTCGTCCCGACAAAATATGAGTAGGCGATTTACATCTGCGAGTATTGATTTGCAAAGCGTTTCGGATAACAGATCCAATCCGGATTTAATTAGCCGCTCCACTTCGTTTGGATCCAAATCCAGATTTAGTCTCGTGGATCATGTTGCCGACCCGGATCCGAGTCCTCCTTCTGTGTTGCTTCCACCTGACAATTTACCGTTACCTTTATATATTCTGAACTCTGTTAAAAAAGAGGAGACCGCCAGCGAGGCGGAGAATTATTTGGATGCTTTGAATACGATGGAACCCGATTCGGAACCGGAAACAGAACCTTTACCTAGAAATGAAAATGGAAATGGAGATGATTTTGGAAATCAGGATTCTCAGGGGGATAATTATGGAAATGGAAATAATTTTGTTGAAAGAGAAAGCTCAGAAATTTCCGAATTTGCCCCTGCTGATAATGCGAGTAACCAAGAGATAAAATCTGAAACCAGTTCCGTGGATTTGGATAACGAGTCTGAAGTGGAGACTTCTCCAAGCGTTAGAATAAAACCCAAGAATACTTCCAATCTTTACGAATTGCCTGAATTTTCCGAAATTACCCCTCTAGTTTTGCCAGCTCAGCCTATCTCTCAGAAAATGCAACCCAGTGTTGAAAATACCATAATGGAGGAACCTTACAGTGGTGAAATTATTTCGAAAAGTGAATTGCACGCAGAAAACTTAGATTTGATTGGTGATTCCAATGTAAAAATAGAAAATAATGAAACTTATATTATCGATGAGAACAAATTTAATAACATAGAAAATATTAATGACCCTTTTATTACCGTCCCTTCAGCCAAACTCTGGACAAATGCGGGTCTATTTGGTCTCGAACCCTCGAAACCTCCTTTCGAAAAAGATTCTTCTCTTCAAGATTCCTCTGACGACAAAACCGGTCCAAATGGAATCATCCCTAGTTCGAACTTATCAGAAAATATTCGTGCAAATGAGGACAATGGTTCTGCTGGTACTGGTACGCTTAATCTCTCATCGAGCTTTTCGAGTCTGGCGCAAAGATTCCTCACCAACACGCTACAAAAGAGAATCTCTCCTTCTTCTCTCTCATACACGAATACATTGAGCCGAGATTTCAATTTTGCAAAATCCAACGAATCCAAAACGTTCAAATCGCCAGATGGTTCATTTCGTCGGTCCGGGCAATCTTCGCCTCCGCTCGAATGCATGAAAATCTTTTCCAATCCCTCAAACGGGGATACGGACAAAAATGCAGAAGATCCAAACCCGCTTTTTTCAGATATACAAATCTTACCGGGTCCCTATTTTGAAAACGGGTCTGATTCTGACGGAGACACGTTCTGTCAGTCTTACGTGTATTCCTCTGACGACAATGAGTTGTCTCCGGTACGTCATTCGAACTCTGACGTGTGGGCCCAGGAAAAATTCCCCGAATTTTCCGAACAAACTGATTTACCTGGTATCGAATCGGTTGTTTTTTCTTCTCTGAATAAAAATCAGAACGATTACGATGAATATTTCGTACCGCAAAATCAAGAAAATGAAAATGAAAATGAAGTTATGCCACCGCCACCACCATTGCCTCCGGCCCAATGGAGATTAGGTAATAATAAATCTTCGGTTTCTTCTTCGGCGGTTCCGTCGCCGCCTTCTCTTCCCACGACATTATTCCAGCCGAAATTCGTCAAGAAAGACGTGAGTTTTGTTATTATTTTAGGGTTAAATTAATAAAGATTTATTTTCGGATACCAGTGCATTAGTGCTCAAAAGTAAATTTTTTTTTATTAGGAGAAGTCCGAGAAGAACGGTGTAGCAAATGGGTCTAATAACGGGAAAGAAGTGAATCTAAAGGAAGAAGTGCTACAATGGCACATTAATAAGGTTAGTTTCACTTTCTTATCTAGAAACGGAGGTAAATCATTATTTATAGGTTTTATTTATTGGCCAAATTTCATATGTACCCCTACAAAACCCCACAATTTCGCGTATACCCCTGTAAAATGTGAAATATCATGAATACCCCTAAAAACTACTAAAATTTCAGATATGCCCTTTTTGTTTGATTTCGGTTAACGAAGCAAAAATTAGCGATAATCTTAACGAATAGATAACCGAAATTTAATAAAAAGGGCATCCATGAAATTTTAGTAGTTTTGTAGGGGTATTCATGATATTTCCCGTTTTGTAGGGGTATACGTGAAATTATGGGGTTTTGTAAGGGTACATATGAAATTTGGCCTTATTTATTTACTAGTTATAATTTATACCTAATATAATGGATGCAGCTGGATGAACCGAAGAAAGAGGTTTGTGATACTAAAGATTTGGAAGAAAGGGTGGACATGCTCGACCAAATACGAAACAAGGTAATCCCATTATTTTAGCCAAAAATACGAACAAATTTTTAAAATACCTGAATAATAATAATAATAATAATAATAATAATTACGGTTTTTACAGTCATTCAACTTGCGACGCACCATGACTTCTAAACCGATTCCCGATTCAACACAAACTCCCACCAACTCAAGCGTTTCTGCAATTCTCGAAAAAGCCAATGCACTTCGTCAGGTATTTTACTATAATATATTATTGTTTATTAAAGGTGAAATTAATTAGTTTTTGATTATTTTATTCAGGCATTTGTTGGTAGTGATGACGGCCGCGATGATGATAGTTGGAGCGATGTTTGATTTGAATTTTGAAGTCGGGTATTTTATTTGTGCGTCCGGTTAGATATGTGAATAGCGGATATTCCCTTCATAATGTAATTATTAATTTTTGTTAGGTTTTTTTTTTTTAGCAAATATTCTTTTTGAATTTCACATAACGGTAGTTATGCTTGCGAGAACGGTAGAATATTTATGCGTAATGTAAATCCTAATTAGTTGTAGAATCTGATAAAATAAGAATGCTCAGGCATTATTGTTATAAATTTGAATTTTTCACTGTTGTAGTTTTAAGAAGTATGTTTAATTTGCCTGTTATTTGGTATGATTTTTATTATTGGAGTTCAATTTGTGTCGTCATCATACTTAATAGGATTCTAATTATTATAATTATTATAAAAATAATAACTACTTAAATTTAGAGGTGGCAATCGGGCGGGTCGGGTCGGGTCATTTCGGGTTCGGGTCGTTTCGGGTTGTGGGTCGTTCGGGTTTCGGGTCGTTTCGGGTTTCGGGTCATTCGGTTCCGGGTCGTTTCGGGTTTCGGGTCATTCGGGTTTCGGGTCGTTTCGGTTTTCGGGTCATTCGGGTTCGGGTCGTTTCGGTTTTCGGGTCATTCGGGTTCGGGTCGTTTCGTTTTTTGAGTCATTCGGGTCTTGACTATTTTGATTTTCGGGTAATTCCGATTTCACAAAATTTGATTTTGAATCATTCGATTTTCTACAAATTTAATTTTCTAATAATTTCTGATTTATTTTATTGATTCCGAGATATTTTAGCAATATTATATTGATTTTAACAATAATCTTTTAATTTTCGGGTCATTCGGGTCATGAATTTCGGGTCATTCGGGTCGTGAGTTTTGGGTCATTCGGGTTTCGGGTTAGTTCGGGTTTCGGGTCGTTCGGTTTCGGGTCGATTTCGGGTTCGGGTCATTCTGTTTCGGGTCGATTTCGGGTTCGGGTCATTCGGTTTCGGTTTCGGGTTCGGGTAGTTGACTTTTCAATATTTTCGGGTCGGGTCGGGTCGGGTTCGGGTTCGGGCGGATCGGGTCATTTTTTCGGGTCGGGTCAGATTTTGCCAGCTCTACTTAAATTAGATTATTTATATGTGTTATTATGCATGGTATTTCTTGATCATAAATTCGAATAAAAATATTATGTATGAACGGTATTAATATGGATATCAAAATAAACAGAAAAATTCAAGTGAATACTTGACGGATTTTTGAAATTAAAATTCTTAAAATATTCTTAATATAAATTATAGCAAAAATATTATAATGCTTTATATTAAAAAAATTATATATTTATTAATCGGATGAGAGAGAAATAGATCATATGTAAATATTAAATACTAACAATAAAATTTATTAAATAACAAAATTATATAACTTGTGTGTGTCAAAAGAAAATATAACAAACGTTTTTATATTCTTTGTCTTGTGGGCATAAGATTTACTATCAACTATCCGATTTTAATCGTACGGTCTGAATTTAAAATATCAAGGATGACATTGATTAAGGATAAGCTTTTAAAGTCATTGTGAAATAATGACACACAAATTACTACATACAATATGATATTTAAAAAAATCAAACAAAAAATAAATGAATCGGATCAAACCATGAATATGTTTTTTAACAATCGATGTGTTATTATTACATCCAACGATTCAAATGTTTTGAATGATCAAATATAAAATAATGAATATGACGATACAACATCATAAAATTTAATGGTTAATAATAACAATGATGTGGTTTTCACGAGAGAACTTAAATATGTATGCAAAATAAAAATAAAAATGGTTAAATTTTAGTGAGTATATATTATTAACAAAAAGAAAAAAGTCTATTTTTGATCCCTTACCTTTTTATCAAAAGTTCAATCAAATCCTTAATGTTTTGATTTGGTCAATTAAGTCCCTTACCCTTTTAACTTGGTCAAACAAGTCATTTACCTTTTTAATTTGGTTCAATTGGGTCCTTCCATCCATTAACTAATGATTGGACCGTTAAGTTGTGACGTGCCAACTTATGACATGACATGTTTGATGATGTGGTAACAAGTGACGTGTCATGTTTGATGACATGGCTAACATAAATTAATTTTTTCAATATTTGATGTCATATTTAAATAAAATATTTGACATGTCATCAAATATGACATGTCACGTGTTGTCAAATGTCACGTCATCAAATATGTCATGTTATAGGTTGCCACATCACAACTTAACGATTAAGTCATCGGTTAACGGATGAAAGAACATAATTGAACCAATTTAAAAAGGTAAGTGACTTCATTGATCAAATTTAAAAGAGAAGAAACTTAATTGATCAAATTAAAACATTAGAGACTTAATTGAACTTTCGACGAAAGAAAATGGACCAAAAGTAAATTGTTTTCTAATAAAAATTGATATTTAGCTCAATCCACTAGGATTCATGTCATCTTCTCCGACTTTTTAATGTCAAATTGGGCCAGTTTAATGGATGATGGATAATCCACCAAGCTTGTGGTGGTCTACGTCTACCTCCCTGCCATATGGATCAGATTATGAATATATAAGGACCAAATGATTATGAGCAAGATTACTCAAGAAGAATTTTATCGACAAATTAATTGTCGATTTTTGTATAAGAATAATATCTATTTTGACGGAATCCAAATCATTAAATATGAGATTCGAAACCCTAAATTGATTGTGGCACCCATGGCTCGAAACCACTGGCAATTGAAAATAGACAATAGACGACTATTCATTTTAGGAAATGAGCAAATATGATTACAAAAACAGTATATATATAGATGCAAAACAAAAATATATATGGTTAATGAATCTTCATTGATTAATATAAATCATTTGACATCTCTACAATTAGTCCTCTATATAAATTGCAAAAAAAGTTTGACACGTTTCATCATAATTAATTAAGATGCGTTTATTTTGTCCCCATCTTCCAAAGATACAAATTCTGATACTACCTCTAAGTTCTACGTGCTTTAAAAAAAAAAAAAATTCAATGGTTGAAAGCTTTTTAATTGTTTTTAATGAAAATAAAATCTGAATTGTTGAAAGCTTTTATATTTTAAACATTCTTGTGGACCCAAATGCCATTTTAAAAATAAGGGTGCTTTAAGAATTAGAAAGTATAATATTTATTCTTTTAAAAATAAAAAATTATCATATTTACCCTTACAAAAATCTAAATACCATATTATCCTATCAAAATTTATAAATTACAGAAATAGTCCAAATACGGGCAATGTTATACAGATTTAATTTTAGTTAAATTATTATACTGTTTAAAATTATCGAGGACATATCTGTGCATGACCCGAGAGGCGAGTAGGCCACGACTATATCTAACGATTCGATATCATTATTAAATGTATTTATTTTATTACTTGGTCCGCAAAACTTACCCAATGTAATTTCGGTAATTTAATTTTATTTTGTCTCAATAAATCATGTCAAAATTTAAATATAATATATTTTTAGTTTTAGAAAGGTAAATATGATATATTTCTGGTATATATGAGAGTCCACCTTAAAAATACTCGTGACAAAAACGACCGCCCAGAAAGGTGTCCACCTTAAAAATACTTGATTAGTGGGACATGTCTCTCTTTGCCAACTCGTGGAACTAAACACCACAATATAGTTTTACATAAATTTGTATAGTTGAATCCTGTACTCCTTGTTCATTTGATAATTGGGTCGTCGTTTTGGCTTCCTCCCCTCCTCAAGTTCAAAAGCTAGAGAAAGAGCAATTTATCTCTCTATCTTCTCTCCATTCATCTATTTATAAGTGTTGAGGACTGAGGAGAAAGAGAGAGAGAGACGAGAGAGACGAGAGAGAGATGGCAACGAAAGGCAGTGGCGATGGGAGGCACCAGTCCATGTCCATAGATGCTCACCTGAGGCTAGTCGCGCCGGAGAAGGTGTCAGAGGACGACAAACTCGTCGAGTACGATGCGGTACTCGGAGACCGATTCCTCGATATTCTTCAGGACTTGCATGGCTTCTCCATCAGAGAATTGGTATTCTTAATTGTTATATTGTGCATATGTAATAATAATATGTTCATAATCGCAATTGTGTCGAATTTTGGTTCGATTTTGCAGGTCCAAGAATGTCACGAGCTATCGGTGCAATACGAGACAGAAAGAGACCCGTCGAAGCTCGATGAATTGGGGTCCTTGCTGATAAGCTTAGACCCAAGCGATGCTATTCAAGTGGCAAGTTCTTTCTCCAACATGCTCAATTTGGCGAACCTCGCCGAAGAGGTACAAATTGCCTACAGGTTAGAAAACTACCAACAAACTGTTAATTTTTTTTTCTAATGGGTGAGATTGTTCTTGATTAATTACATGCTAATTACATGTTAATTGGATTGTTAATTACTCCAATTAGCATGCCTCAATTTGCATTAAGAAAATGGAGATGGTCTGGGGCACCATATCAAACCTCATAATTTAACTCTCGGTGTTAAATTATTCAATCCACATGATTTGTAAGTCTGTAGGGCCCAATAGTGTGTGAATTCTTGTACAACATAATATATGACAAAATACAACAAAGACAAATGACTTAATGAGTGTAAATAAAAAATAATTTATGGGTCTACAAAGAGCAACTAAGGAGTTTATAATGGTGCAAAAAAAGTATATAGACCAAAAAAAAAAAAAAAATCTGTCACTTCTTAGAAATTTCAGAAACCCCATAAAAATTAGTTTTCATTTTCATTTATTCTATGGGAGTTAAACAGAATTTTTGATAGGGCTAAATTTTTAGACCAAAATACCCTTTTGCCATATTTAATTTTTAATAACCCCTCTTAATATTTATTATTTTCACTATTTTAAAAAATTCCATAAATATTTGTAACCTATACTAATTTATTAAAACAAAAGAATCTCCATATATATATATATATATATATATATATATATATATATATATATATATATATATATCCTAAAAATGTAACATCAAATAACAAAAATAAATAAATAACGATTAAAATTAATAACCAATGAAAATATTTTGGCACGAAAATATTCTTTTAGTACAAAATTTTAAGATGTTTTCATCTTTTTCTTCATTACTCTCAATTTTCTTTTATTTTTAATGTTAACAAATACATTACTTAATATCATAATTATATATTATTTTAATCTTTATTACTACATTAGTCAATAATAATTTTAACTTCGAATATAGTATAAATTGAATGTAGTATATTATTTTACTTTTATGCGCAAAATTATAGTTATCATGATGACTAATGAGCTAATACAACATTAACATAATACTATATTAATTTTATTATTATTTATTGTATTAATTATATATTAACTATTTTAATTCACTGTATACATTACATGTATGAGTATTGTGTTAAATTAATGTTAATTTAATTAAAGTTACTATTTGTAAATATTAAGCGGTTTAAAATAATAAAAATATTAAGAATGGTTTACACAAAATAAATATGAAAAATATAAGGGTATGTCGGTCCAAAAAAATTTAGCATCATACATGGTTAAGTTTAAAATTTCTGAAATGTTAGGAGATTTCAGAAGTAAGAGTTTAAAAAATCCAGAAAAATTTAACATCATCCAAATGGGGAAAATAGAAGAGTATCTAAAAAGTGAGAGTTTTATTTTAATATTAAAATAGTTAGGTTACCTAATATTGATTTAAATATATCCAGAGGATTTTTTTTTGCTTTCAAACCCGTTGTCAAGAGGATTTTATTTATTTACATAAAAGAGATATGGTAGTGCTTATCATATACTATCAGTGTTGTCGAAATAGGTATTTGGAATTTTTAAATAGGTAAACTACCAAATAGTGATTTGACCGATTTATCGGAATCATATCGGTGATATTATCGGGTTTGTTTTTTTTTAATTTATTGTAACATTTATTTATATTAAAAAGGTCTAAAATTAATTCAATGTACACCATGATTAACATTCAAAATTCGACAATATTCAATTTAAAAAACGTCCAAAATTCCAAAACATACCCGCAAGTAACCCTAGCGCGAGAGAGATGCGAGATTAAAGATGACAAGTAGTTTGGGATGTTTTCGTGAGAGAAAAAGAGATGGGAGAAAAATAAATGGGTCAGGCTCACAAGTTCAAATCGGGTCTAAATCGGTCCAAATCGGATGATCAATTTGGAGTAAATCACGACGATCATGAACAATTAGCAATATGAAATTGATATATCAGCGATTTAAAACCGATATTTAGAACATTGCATGCAATGGTATAATTTGTAGATCTTGCATGTACATTATCTCTCTTGTTTGATGTTCTTAACAACAGGAGGAGGACCAAGAAGCTAGCGAAAAGGGACTTTGTGCATGAAGGGTCGGCGCCAACTGAGTCGGATCTTGATGAGACGTTGAACCGACTAGTTGTTGATTTGAAGAAATCTCCACAAGAAGTTTTTGATGCGCTCAAGAGCCAAACTATTGATCTTGTCTTGACTGCCCATCCGACTCAGGCCGTCCGCCGGTCACTGCTTCAGAAGCATAATAGGTTGGAATTTATTTCTTCTTTTCCGCCCCAAATTGTTTAATTAAGCCTTAATCGCTCGAAGAAGTGAAGTCAACCCCAATGATCTCTCGATATATAGGATAGCACATAAATTTCCGTTTCACTGATATTACTTTGCGCACGTATTAATCGTGCACTTATTCATCTACGAGTCATATCAAATTAACTCTGTTCAATGGAGTTTTTTTGTTTGTATGGAAGTAGAATAATGGAGAAATTACGTTCTTTTGTCATTACATGTATCTTAATTTCAATTCAGGATTAGGGATTGTTTGACACAATACTGTGCCAAGGATATCTCGTGTGATGAGAAGCAGGAGCTTGACGAGGCACTTCAAAGGGAGGTATGTATCTTATGCCATGTCAGATTTTCCACATACACCTCTAGACCTTCGATGACGATTTATTTAGAATTGTCAGTAAAATCATTTATGTTTATTTTAACAAGCTCAAATAATGGACAGTGTGAATCAAAAGTTATTTTATAAAATTATTTTTGTGGTTAGTCTAAATACAATTCAATATTTTTCTTGCTCATTACAGATTCGTGCTGCTTTTAGAACCGATGAGATCCGTAGAACGCCTCCGGCACCACAGGATGAGATGCGAGCTGGCATGAGTTATTTTCATGAGACTATATGGAAGGGTGTGCCTAAGTTCTTGCGTCGTGTAGATACCGCGCTACAAAACATTGGAATCAGTGAACGCATGCCTTACAGTGCCCCTCTTATCCGGTTCTCTTCGTGGATGGGTGGTGATCGTGACGGTACTTTTTTAAAACACTTCGTAGTATTTAACTCTCTGCTAGGAAATCAATTCGAACTTCTATTTTACTAGACTTGATATAGTTAGAATATTTCGTATAATATATTCAAACACATTTTTTTTAGGAAATCCGAGGGTTACACCAGAGGTCACAAGAGATGTTTGCTTGTTGGCTAGAATGATGGCCGCAGACTTGTACTATTCCCAGATCGAAGATCTTATGTTCGAGGTATAATTCAGAAGCATCTCTTAAAAAAATCGCTCGAATATTTTCTTTCTTCATTCATAGTGCGGCCTATGAGAAAAAAATTATTCGGCCAATACTAACATGAACTAGAATGCAGTATGGTATAAAAGTTGGTTTGAACCTACTTTTAATTGATTTTTTTTGTGCTTATCAGCACAGTGTGAGTTAAATTGAGGCTTAATTTCACAATTGAGGGTTAATTGAAGCAAAATTGGTTAGTGTTTGAGAAGCTTATTTTGATTATGATGGCTCGTTGAATAATTTTGGATTATACTAAGACTAGCTTAACTATGTACTAAGGAACCCAATCAACATGTTATGGTGTACCAAACTGTGTGGTTGGCTCTGTATTATTGTTAAGTACCAGTGGCAGAAATTGCAATCAATATGTTAAAAGTATATCAATCTATCTATTAATATCTATTATTTTTGCGTTTTATAGCTATCTATGTGGCGTTGTAGTGAAGAGCTTCAAGTCCGTGCTAGTGAACTACACAGTTCCACAGGGCGAATTGCAAAACACTATATAGGTAGGTGCACATGACCTAACAATTTATAGATTTTGACTGAAATCAGGCTTTATGCGAAAAACTGAAATAAGAGCGAAAAAAAAGTCTCGTACGTGTTTTATTTCAATTACAAATTCCGAACTAAATACTACTTAATTTTGTCATGAATCTCTCTGAAGGAACCAATTCGGGTGAAATGTAGTACTTTCAAATACATTCAAATACACACCTAAAACATAAAGATGATCTTTTGAGCGAAAAAAGTGAAAAAAAAAAAAATCAAACATAATTTTTTTATAAAAAAGAACAAATATCACTTTAATCTTTCACCAAAAATGTTCTACTTTAATGATAAGTGCTTATTTGGATATGCGCAGAGTTCTGGAAAGAATTACCTCCAAGTCAACCATATCGTGTAATACTCGGGGATGTGAGGGATAAACTGTATAACACCCGTGAGAAGTCTCGTCAGCTTCTATCAAATGGCAAATCTGATATTCCAGAGCATGAAACTTTCACTAGCGTCGAACAGGTTATTTTACATATTTTTTTCATTGATTTAATATACGTGTAATACTAATGCAGCTATCTTCTACAATTCCGTCTTATTTTAATTCCAATTGCAAGGCCAAAAAAATGGGGGAAAAAGTTTCTAAAGCATAACATTTGATTCATGCAATGTTTAATAATACTTGAAATGATAGAAAGAAGTTCAAAACATAATTCTGTTTTAATTCATATAACTTTGGTTTTGAATTTTGATTGTAGTTTCTAGAACCTTTGGAGTTGTGCTACCGATCATTGTGTTCGTGCGGCGACAACTCTATTGCAGATGGGAGCCTTCTGGACTTCATGCGCCAGCTTTCGACCTTTGGCCTCTCATTGGTGAGATTGGACATTAGGCAGGAATCAGACCGACACGCAGACGTCCTCGACGCAATCACCACACATCTTGGTATAGGCTCATATCGTGACTGGCCGGAGGAGAAGCGCCAAGAGTGGCTCCTCTCTGAGCTCACGGGCAGACGCCCCTTGTTAAGTCCTGACCTCCCTCAAACTGAAGAAGTTGCTGATGTTCTAGGTACTAAGTACTAACCCGTTTTTTAACTCCACAAATGAATATTTTAGTTCATGAAAAACAATTAAAAATTGACGATTTTATCGTCATATTTCTTTTAGGTACTTTCCATGTCATTGCCGAACTCCCTACAGATAGTTTCGGCGCATACATCATATCGATGGCAACTGCGCCATCTGACGTGCTTGCGGTGGAACTTTTACAACGTGAGTGCAAGATCAAAAATCCTCTTCGTGTCGTTCCACTATTTGAGAAACTCGCCGATCTCGAGGCAGCTCAAGCAACAATGACTCGTCTCTTCTCCGTGGACTGGTACCTAAACCGAATCAATGGAAAACAAGAGGTCATGATAGGCTACTCTGATTCCGGCAAGGACGCTGGCCGTTTTTCAGCTGCCTGGCAGTTATACAAAGCCCAAGAAGAACTTGTAAAGGTCGCAAAGAAATTTGGAGTCAAATTAACTATGTTTCATGGCAGAGGTGGTACGGTTGGTAGAGGCGGTGGACCAACACATCTTGCATTATTGTCTCAGCCGCCCGAAACGATTAATGGGTCGTTGAGAGTGACCGTTCAAGGGGAGGTTATTGAGCAGTCATTTGGAGAGGAGAGGTTGTGTTTCAAGACTTTGCAAAGGTTTACCGCTGCAACATTGGAGCATGGAATGAACCCACCGATACTGCCAAAGCCGGAGTGGCGCGAATTGATGGACCAAATGGCTGTAGTAGCCACTGAGGAGTATCGCTCCGTCGTTTTTCAGGAGCCTCGTTTTGTGGAGTACTTCCGCTCGGTAATGCTTCATTTATTATTATTTTATCTTAAGTTAAATATAATAATATAATAAATAATCAAGCCCTATTTATTTTTACTATTTATGGAAGTTTGTTTAGGTTTTGGTTAGCGATTATTTTTTTGATGAACTGCACACTTAACTTATTTGACAGGCAACACCAGAATTGGAATATGGAAGGATGAATATAGGCAGCCGTCCATCAAAGCGAAAGCCTAGTGGTGGCATCGAATCGCTCCGAGCCATCCCATGGATATTCGCATGGACTCAAACCCGTTTCCATCTCCCTGTTTGGCTTGGCTATGGTAAAGCCTTCAAGCACGTGATAGCGAAAGACAGCAATAACCTACAAATCATGAGGACCATGTACAATGAGTGGCCATTTTTTAGAGTCACACTCGATTTGCTGGAAATGGTTTTTGCTAAAGGGGATCCTGGAATCGCCGCGTTGTATGACAAGCTGCTAGTCTCAGAGGATTTGAAACCATTCGGAGAACAACTTAGAGCTAACTATGAGGATACTAAGCAGCAGCTCCTGTTGGTGAGCCCCTCTCTCCATTTTTATCGTCCTCTATTTATTATTTTGCGCTCACATCTTAATTTAAAAGTTTGATGATTGTAATTTGGTACAATAAACTACTCATTTATGTTGAGTTTAGGTTGCGGGTCACACCGACCTCCTTCAAGCCGATCCCTACTTGAGACAGAGGCTACGCCTACGTGACTCATACACAACTACCCTGAATGTTTGTCAAGCTTATACGTTGAGAAGGATGAGAGACCCAACTTTTGAAGTCGAAGTAAAACCTTCTATATCTAAGGAGTTGGCCGATACAAGCCGAGCTGACGAACTGGTGAGGCTAAACGCTACAACCGAGTATGCACCAGGATTGGAGGATACCCTTATCTTGACCATGAAGGGTATCGCTGCGGGAATGCGTAATACTGGATAAACTTGCCTGATAATTTTCGCGAAGTTACTGTTTTAGAAATTTGTATAAAATGAATATTTCTATGGTTTGGGACACTAATAATCCAATGTATTATTGGATGGTTTTTCTTTCTTTGTTTTCAGCAATAATTATTCTCTCCTTGCATGTATTGAGAGAGAGAGTGAGGAGAATGTTGCTAACTGGCATATTTCTCTGGATTGAGGATTTCTCTGTACTCGTGGCCATTTGGGTTTATTATGTGAATAATAATTAATTAAGGCAGACAGACATAATTATGTATTGATTTTGATTTTTTTGTTTTGTCTGTGGGTCATAGTTTTTTTTTTCTGAGTTTCCTGAATTTAGGAATATTACACTCGATAGTGCTATCTAGAACTGGCAAAGAAAGCTTCTAGCTCGATGTTCAATCGAACTCGGCTCGAAGATTCATAAATATTACACTCGATAGTGCTATCTAGAACTGGCAAAGAAAACTCGTTCGAAAATTGACTCGAAAAAACTCGAGCCTAACATGACCCGGTTCGAACTCGAGGAGAGCATGACGAGCTCGAATTGCATCATGCTTGGCTCGAGTAAACTCGAGTTCGAACAATTTTACATATAAATCCAAAAATATGTTATCTATCTATAATATAATGCAAGGGGATTTGCTGCCTCCTGGTGCAGCCACGTCACCAGGGGCTTAATTGTAAAAAAAATATTTTTTTTACATTTTGGTCCTTTTTTATTTACAAATTTGTCCTTTTTTCGAAAAAAAATTACATTTTGATCCTTTTTTTTTACATTTTGGCCCTTCGAAGTTTTGAAATTTACATTTTAGTCCAGGGGCCTCAAATTGGTCCTATTTTAAAAAAAAAATTATATTTTGGTCCTTTTTTCACATTTTGGTCCTTTATATTTGCATTTTGGTCCTTCGAAGTTTTAAAATTTACATTCTGGTTCATTTTGGTCCTTTTTTATTTACAAATTGGTCCTTTTTTCGAAAAAAAATTACATTTTTATCCTTTCTTTTTTACATTTTGGTCCTTTATATTTGCATTTTGGCCCTTCGAAGTTTTGAAATTTACATTTTAGTCCAGGGGCCTCAAATTGGTCCTATTTTTAAAAAAAAATTATATTTTGGTCCTTTTTTTACATTTTTTTCACATTTTGGCCCTTCGAAGTTTTAAAATTTACATTCTGGTCCATTTTGGTCCTTTTTTATTTACAAATTGGTCCTTTTTTCGAAAAAAAATTACATTTTTATCCTTTCTTTTTTACATTTTGGTCCTTTATATTTGCATTTTGGCCCTTCGAAGTTTTGAAATTTACATTTTAGTCCAGGGGCCTCAAATTGGTCCTATTTTTAAAAAAAAAATTTATTTTGGTCCTTTTTTCACATTTTGGTCCTTTATATTTGCATTTTGGTCCTTCGAAGTTTTAAAATTTACATTTTGATCCTTTATTATTTTCCTTGCCTGGTGCAGCCACGTCACCAGAGGCCTATTTGTAATAAAAAAATATTTTTTTTATATTTTGGTCCTTTTTTATTTACAAATTGGTCATTTTTTCGAAAAAAAAATTACATTTTGGTCCTTTTTTTTACATTTTGGTCCTTTATATTTGCATTTTGGCCCTTCGAAGTTTTTAAATTTACATTTTAGTCCAGGGGCCTCAAATTGGTCCTATTTTTTAAAAAAAATTATATTTTGGTCCTTTTTTCACATTTTGGTCCTTCGAAGTTTTAAAATTTACATTTTGGTCCTTTATTATTTTTCTTGAAAAACTAAAATAAAATTATAATAAGTTGAACAATATTAATAAAAGAACATCATGCAAATATTTAAAAATAAAATATCACAAAACTATTAAAAAATACATAAAAAGAAAACTAAAATAAAAAATAGATGTTTAAATAGATATTTTCTATGAATATATTTGCAAGATGTTTATTTATTATCATTTAATGTTAGTTTTTTTATGAATAAAGAATGTAATATTAAAATTATATAAACAAAATATGTAATAATTTAAATTTTTTTAAATCACTACGTGTTAAGAAGTGTTTATGAATTTTCTTAAAATTAATAAAAAATAACAAAAATAAGTTTTAATTATTACTTATGAGATTTGGAGGGTATTTTGGGAAAAAAAAAATTAATATCATCCATAAGGAGTATTTTAAAATAAAAGTTTGGTAAATAGTTTTTTTTTTTTGGAGTTTACGAAAAGATAGAGAATTTTTTATAATATCCCAAAAAAATTAGGGGGTTAAAAATATACCAAATCATGGATGTGCGAATAATCATGACATAATTTAAATTAAAGGTTCGAACGAAACGGTTAGCGATGACATCGTCAAACTTTGTTGTTGGCTGACCACACAAAGGACGAAAAATATTTGTGCTAAATATGTAGCGAAATTAAGGATTTGTGAAATTAAAAACACTCTTTTTTTCAGCAATGTTTTCTGAACTATTATGTTCTTAATAAATTTCATGACGACTCATTCGTTATTTTTCCTTATTTTACTTATGAAGTATAAAATATAGATAATTTTTTTAGCAATAACCGTTTGAATTATTCAAGAAATCCGGCTCTTAAAATATTCAAACGTTTTTTGTTACAAAATTTCACTCGCACACAACACACTAAATTACACATATAATAATGATTACAAAAAGAAAGTCACATACACAAAATGAACAACAATTTTTTTCAACTACATTACTTATAAACCCGAACAGTCCCGCGCAATTGCGCGGGGTAATGCTAGTTTATACATAATTCATCCCAACCCAACCTAACCCAATAACAAAAAGAAAAAAAACCATATCTTAATCTCGAGAAGGTTCGTGATATTTTTTTTAAATTCAAGCTGGATTGGGCAGAGTCAAGGCTCGAGCTTTTTTTGAGCTGAGTTCGAGCTGAAAAACACAATTCGAACCCATACTCCGACTCGAGCCAAGTCAAGCAGGCTCGAGCTTTTTCCGAGCCGAATTCGAGCTGAAAAAGCACAACTCGAACTCATATTCCGACTCGAGCCGAGCTAGCTCGAGCTAACTTCCATTCATTCGAACCCGACTCGTTGTCGGTCCTAGTGCTATCGTGGCATGAACCCATGTGAACTCAAAGATGTCTAATATCACAATCAAGCTCTAATATAACTAAACTGTGAACCCATGTACTGTGTGGGGATCATTGTTATATATATTACACTTACTTATTAAACTTGTAGTAATTATTGAGAGAACAACAAATTATAAACATAATCAATAAAATTATCAAATGAAATAATGGACCAGAGATACATGTTAGATCATAAATCAAAAAGTCGGTAATCGGCTCGATTCGGGCCTAATTTGGCCGGTATCCTTGGAGGTGGCCAATTTTTTTAAGTTCTAGCTTTTGGGTTTCGTTTTTTTCAATCATTATTGAGGAAGAAAAATCTGACTCTTTTTTATATTTTTAAAAAAAAATCGAACTCTTTTTTTATTTAAAATTTAAAATGATATTTTTTGAAAAATCCGACTCTTTGTTTGAACTCGGACAATTTCGGTCCGACTCGGACGATTCCTATTACACGGGTGTCGGACGATTCCAATCCTGATTCTAATTTCCATAACTATGTTAAGTTTATTTGGCAATATCAAAAGGAAAATAAAATATATTTATTTTTAGTAGAGAGAAAAATAAAAGGACCATTTCTATCTATATCCTGTTTGGACTTCAAAATTTAAAAATTAACCTCATTTTCAAAAAAAATGTTCTAAACCTAAATCAAATCGGATTTTAAAAATTAGAGATCACTGGATTTTTTAATGTATGGAGAATTAATTAGATTAATTAAACTAATTATGGTTCAAAACGGCTTCTAAAAATCTGGTGGTTTTGGAAAACCGAAGTGGTTTCATAAAACCAGATTTTAAAAATCTGTTTTTTCTTACTTTTTTTAGTTGCATGTTAAGTTGGTCAATTTATTATAAACATGTATATATATTTCTAAAATTATTTTTATTGAAGTGAATATATATAAAAATATTATTTTACATGAATTTTGTTATGTTTTGTTGAGGTATACACGATATTTTCAATTTTATAGGAGTATTCATGATATTTATTATAATTTATATGATATACACGATATTTTCATCTCTACAATAATATACATGATATATGTTGACACATACTTAGAAGTTCTAACTTCACAATATTTTACTATAATAAATTCACAATATTTTTTTTAATAAATATCACCGGATTTTAAAATCCGTTATTTGAAAATCACGAGATTTTTAAAATTTGTTTTTGTTAAATCGTAAAAGTTAGTTTAATTAATCCATCAGATTTTCAAAATTCGGTGATACCAAATGATTATAATCCGATTTGAATTAATTTTGTAATATTTTTTAAAAAAATATTTTTTAATTTGAAATCTAAATAGGGTATATTTAGAAATGCTTCATAATGAAATCCACCAAATTTGAAAATTCAGAAAATAATAAGAACTACCGGATTTCTCCGGTCTAGGTTAATTTTGTAATATTAAAAAAAAGATTACTTTTTGAATTTTAAAATTAAAATAAAATATATCTACAAATGCAAATGCTCCAAAATAAAATCCCCCTATTTGAAATTTCGAAAAATGAGATCTGTACAAATAAGATAAAACACAAGGGCTTATATCAAATTTCCACAATCAATTTACCACCAGTGATTCATCACCGGACACATCCAGTTCAACACACGCCATCTGTCTCTCACAAACCAACTTCGTAATCGTCGCCCAGCAAAATCACAGGTAAAAACCTCGCCTAAACTCCGTTTATGAAAGTCTCCATGATCCAATCTAGGTATTCACTCTAGGGTTACCAACCATTCGTTTAAAATTGCTCTCGTGTATAGACCGCGTCCATGAGGCAATTACAACAAGTCATATCTGCTCTCTTTGAGTCTCTTTCTTCGTCTAGTCTAGACTTCTCTCTTCACTCTCGCTCCCTCTCTCGAGTTTCTCTCTCAAGTCGTCAATGGTGGTGGCATCCTTGATTATTCATTTCTAGATCGTTTGCAAACCCAGAATTAGTTGATTAAGGAGGTGTTATCAGTAGCGAAGTTAAGGTATTCGGATCTGTAGATCTCTTCTGTATTTCACTGATTATTGATCCTGTTGCATTGATTTCATTTGGTTTATGATTCGATTCATGTTCGAATTCGGTATCATACCCCAATTTTTTGCATTACCACTGTGATGCTCAGTATGCATGTGTTTGAATTCAACAAATAGACCTCGTTGTCCTTTAATTGGTGGTTTTATTATGATAAGTTTCAGAAAAATGTTTTGTAATTAGGAATAATATGGGATTGTATTTTCTGTGCATAAATCTTTCTGACATATAACCAAAATTTACCTAATTCCTTTTTTGCTCAATCCAGAAAAACCGGTGAAGATGAGTTCTTTATCCCTTGCAAACGCAATCGGAGCGGGTAAGACTCTCGGTTTCGTTCCCGTCCCGTACCAGAGCTCCTTTTTCGGGGGAAATCAGAGCAAATTCATCTCGGTCCCCTTCTCGGGCTTGTCAAGGACAACACGTACTTCGATTTCCGTGCAAGCGAAGCTGAAGAAAAAACCGAAAATAGTGCACGAGAGACCCTGGCCCGACATGGACGAAGTAGAGCCGGTTTGGAAAAAGGAGCATCTCATCCACTTGTCTCCTTATAAGCCCCTAAACCAGAAAGGCGAAATAATTAATCTTCAATTTGAGAAGCCTTTGATCAAACTCAGAACCGCTGTTTTGATGGTCAGTCTTTTATTTTTATTTTTTTAATCTTATTATTTTTTTTAATCTTATTTTAATGTACAGCTTAATAAGATGGCCAGAACAAGTAATCCTGAATTGAAAGATCTTTCTAAAAGGATAGAAGCGGAGTATATAGAGGTACATACTTATCAGTTTGGTACCAACTTGGATTCATTTTATTTATTAATTTATTTTATTTTTATCTCTTGACAGATGGCGAGATCATTCTATTCAAGACTAGAACCTATACAAAAAGTGCACATTGCAAGACACCCTCAAAGACCAACTTTTCTCGACCATGTTATTAACATGACAGATCGGGTAATTATTATTTTTTTTAATTCTTGTTTTCTGATTTATCGCTTTTATTTATTTATAATTTTTTAATCTAATTAGTGGATAGAGTTACACGGAGATAAAGCTGGTTATGACGATCCAGCAATAGTATGCGCGCTAGGAGAAATGGAGGGAAAAACATACATGTTTATTGGCCATCAAAAAGGCCGAGATTCAAAGGAAAATATCAAGCGGAATTTCGGCATGCCAACTCCTCACGGGTCCGTCTCTTTCTCTCTCTCTCTCTCTAATATTTTTTATAATTTATAAATATGTTATGTAATGATAAATATCATAGGTATCGAAAGGCGTTGAAGTTTATGAGATATGCAGAGCGTAAAGGGTTCCCCATTATAACCTTAGTCGATACGCCCGGTGCATTTGCTGATCTCAAATCTGAAGAGCTTAATCAGGCATAATATTAATAATAAATTAATAATAATTAATTATTAATAATATTAATATTATTAATAATGTAGGGAGAGGCAATAGCAAACAACATAAGGAGCATGTTTGGGATAAAAGTACCGATTGTATCGGTTGTGATCGGAGAAGGTGGATCCGGCGGTGCCCTCGCTATTGCATGCGCTAACAAGCTTCTCATGTTGCAAAACTCCGTTTTTTTCGTTGCTAGGTTTGTTCTCTTTTGTTTGTTTCATGTAGACATTATTATTATTATAATAATAATTATTATTATTATTATTTCAGCCCCGAAGCTTGTGCTTCTATCCTTTTCAAATCAGCTGCAGAAGCTCCAAGGGTACAATTTCGTCTTTTAACATCTAGTTCAATTTATTAATTTTTAGATGTGAATATTTTTTTTTGTGTGTGTAGGCTGCTAAGCAACTAAGGATTACTGCGGACTCTCTTCAGGCAATGGAAGTTTGCGATGAAATTGTGCCGGTACTAATAATAATAAACATAGTTTGATTTTTAGTTTGTATTAGTATCTTACACGTTTGATATTATTAAAATTGAAACAGGAGCCTCTAGGCGGTGCACACCGAGATCACGTTCGTGCTGCACAAATGATCAAAGAAGCCGTTTTGAAAAACATGCAGGTATTTTAATAAAATAATTATATGGTTTACTTAAATTAACGAGAGTTAATGGGATTTTTGGTTTTTTGGTAGGAACTGGGAAAGATGAATTTAGACGAGCTACTCGACGACCGTAGGATGAAATTCCGAAAAGTAGGTGCATACAAAACTGAGGAGTATATAGATCCAATAAAAACGCGTAAAATGAAGAAAAGGGAGGTGGCATACTCAATTTTCGATTTGGTAGATCGGACCCCATTGAATGGAGTAACTGAAGAAACGGATGATGCGGTTGATGAAAAAGAGAGGGTAGAGGTGTGGTAATATACAAACGGAAGTTTTGGCGCGCATTGAATCATAATTTTTTAATAATATGGGGGATTGTGTGTGTGTGTGCGCGTGCGCGCGTGCCGTTTTTATTGTTTTATGTGGTATTTTTATAGGCAGAGATTTTGGATGTAGGCGCGAGTAACTTTTGTTGTTGATATTCTGAGGATTCTATATTATCTATTCGTATAAATAAATTAACATCGGTATATATAAATATCTAAAGAGTACATATATAGTAGTAAATATAACACATTATCCAAGTAACAATAATAGTATATCAACATGCACTATATCAGGTAATATTCAAAACAATATATGATAGAAAGTTATTTTATATGTAAAATATTATCTCTCTTGGGGATAAGGGTTTGTAACGAGGGTTCGCGAAGTAAAATAGCTATTGAGAGATTAAGGGTATTGTCGTTCCATAAAATAATTTAACAATTTTTGGCAGAATCAAATGAAATAATAATGATAAACCCAAGCCCCTGCCCATGAATAATATGTTGATAAGCCCAAGCTAAAATGAACTAATAATAAGCCCAAATTATAATATAAGAGTTTTTGGGAATCAATGTAATTTAAGAGCATCATTTAGCAGAATAATTTAACGAAGTAATTAAGGAGTAACCCAAGTGCCAAGTAAACCTAGGGGGCAAATTTCCTGATGTAGGGAATCGTTGGTCCCGCGCAAAGAAATACAGGACGCGGGACTTTCCTCAATTTCGAGATCTCGTCGTCGATTCGGCGTACGAATATGATAAAATACATAATTCATACGTCGTGAAATTGATCACAAACGAAAAATTGATGTGTTTTTTCCTTCGTGCTTTCGCTTTTTTTATTTCACGTGTGTCTCACGTCCACACGTATTTGTATCGTCAAGCACGTCTCTAGTTATTCATCGTGTGTCCCACGCCCACACGACAAACACCGTCAATAACTTCATAGTTCTCACTCTTTATCACAAACGAGAATCACAACTGTGATTCATCTACTCGTATTTATAGTGAGTCGTCGTCTTTCAGTTACACACGTAACTTCTGATACAGAGACAATTTTGATATTTTGTAGTTTTGGGAGAGTATGTATGAAATTAAAAGTGTAAATAATCTTAATTTTTTATAGGTGAGTTAACAAGGAACACAACAATGATAGTGTTTACGAGTCCGGAATAATTTACTAATTTATTCTTTTTTTTAAAATGAAACAATGAAGAAGCATGCATTAAAAAAGAAGTACGATTAAAATGTAAATTTACATACTTCTTGTCAGAATGGTGGAAATGTTCCTAGATGTGCTATTGGAAAAGTTGGTCTTTGTTTTCGGTACAATAGTGTTTTCCATTTTTTCAATAATACTTGGGGGCTTTTGTAGTTTACTTTCATGTGTACTGTTTTTTTCTTTCCCAACAAAAAAGCTTTTGAGCTTGTTGTTTTCAAAATGTTTTTTTTAGACTTTTTAAAAATAACATAGGGATTTTATGCAATTTCACCTAACTAGGTTTGTATGTTCCAAAATAAATTTAGTTTAATAAGTTTGTTTCTAGAAGAATCTTTTTGCAATTTCAACTAGGACTTGTTTGCAAAAAAAATTTATATATAATAACTTGGTTTTTCAATTTGTTGTTCTGTACATGTTTGTATTTACGGTAAACCAATAGTTATACTAATACTAAGTTATTTTAGTCTCTATGCATATTTAATTTGGTATGTATTATATTTGGGTATGTAGTAGGGGTGTACGTAGGCCGGGTTGGATGGGTTTTTATCGAAAATGTAATCCAACCCAACTAAAACGGGTTTTCATTTTTCCAACCCAACCCAGCCCATGATACCTATAAAAAATTTCAAACCCATCTTGACCGGGTTGGGCGGGTTAGGCGGGTTAACCGGGTTTTTTTTCGTAAATACATATTATAGCGATATATGTTCATATGTTCACAAAAGAATATGCAACAAAAATTATATTTTTAATTAGATCAACGAAAAATATTTTACAAACACGCAAACCAAAATTAAACATGCATAATCAACATCTCATTATGTTTATGTCATTTTTTCCGACAATAAATATAAAACACATATTATATAAAAAAATTCAAAGTTCAAACTAATTATATATTTGATGACAAAACGGATATAATGATATCATAAAAAAATAAAAAAAACCTTTCTAATAAAGTAAACATAAAATAATGACCAAAGATGAAGCTTACTCTTAAACAAAATAAAAATAACCAAAGAGAATACTCATTTTTTGTTAGAAAACAAAACATGTCATATATAATTTAAGTTAAGAAGTTTTGTATTTTAGTTTGAGAAATTTGAATTACTTGATAAACATAATATTCATCTAAGGTAAAAAAAGATAAGATACGATATAATATTTAAAATAATTAATAATAAATAAATTGTAAAAATATAAATTACGAAAAAAATAACATACCATATAATTTATATTAAAAAGTTAAACAATTATTTGAAAATTTGGAATTATACGGGTCGGGTTGGGTTAATACGGGTTTTTAGTTTCAAACCCGTAACCCAACCCACACTTCCGGGTTTGTCAAAGTTTCAACCCGGACCCGACCCAACAACTTCGAAACCCGCAAAAAACGGGTCAGTTCGGGTTGGGTTGGAAAATTTTGTGTACACTCCTAGTATGTACAATAAATGATTGGGTTACGGTAGCAAAATGATGATAAACATTTTAGTGATCTTATACTATTAATATTGTTACGTATAATTTTTATTAAAAACATTTATGTTCATTTGATCTTCATAATATTTCATCATTGTTAAGAAAGAATGAACCATGATGAAGCGTGGGGATTTTCCTAGTAATACTATAAAATGCAAAAATTAAAATAACAGGCTGGTGGCCTTTTTGCCCATCAAGACTGAAATGTAGTTCCAAGGCCTCCAGTCCAGTGTGTGCCTCCAAAGAGAAAACATAACAATATAACGGACAGCGAGAAAAACCCTAGCTCGATAAACCCCCGCCGCCGGCTTCTTCCTGCCAGCGCCGCCCCCAATTCTAGCTCGGTCCGCGCTGAAATAGGTCTGAGGGACGTCGATTGAGATGGAAGGGCATGTTTCGGTGGCTGTGGTGGATGCTAATGCTGTGATACAAGGGGACCGGTTTGTCGGCATAGCTGATCGGTATGTGTCGGTACGAGAGGTTCTAGACGAGGTACGCGATCCAACTAGTCGGAGAAGGGTTGCCTTCTTGCCTTTCGATATCGAGACTCTCGAACCCACTCCTGAATTTATCAAAAAAGGTCAGTTCTTTGTTGCAATTTTTAAGGTTTTTCTTCTGTTTGTCTTTTGGGCTTAAAAATCATGATATTAAATGATTTATTTTCTCGTCATTCCTTTACAGTGGTCAAGTTTGCGAGAGAAACTGGAGATCTCCAATCCCTATCAGATGTGGACATCAAATTGATAGCTTTGACCTATATGCTCGAAGCTCAATCTCACGGGACCGCACATTTAAATGAACAACCTCCCCCTCTTCGCATGCTTAATGTTAAAAAATTTCAAGAAACCGAAATGCCTGGTTGGGGTTCGAATGTACCGAATTTGGCCGAATGGGAAGCACTAGATGAAACTGCCGAAACCGAACCGATCAATACTGGGTCCCGCATCCTTCCCTTGAGGGACCTAGATAGAAATAGTAATGATAATATCGATCTTGGTAGTGTGGAAATGAATGAAATTGCGTTGAGTGAAGTTTTGGGGGATAAAAAACGGGAGACCGTTAAAAAGGAGGTGGATTTGACGGGTAAGAAAATGGTAGCTTGTGGTGTTGATGCCTCGAAAGGGGAAGACAGAGAAAATTCTGACGACTGGGTTCCAGCTGTGAGCCGGAGTACTCATAGAAGGTACCTGAGGAGAAAATCAAGGCGCGAGGAGAGAGAAAAAGCGCAGCAAGAAGAGAATTTTGAGGATCTTGATCATGGATCTGCCGATTCAGAGCCAGAGGAGAAGGAAAGTGGCGAAATTGACAATCTCGCCCTCGAAAACATTTCTCTCGAGGAAGAGGGTATTAAACGTGACGATGACGGCATCAGCAATGCCAGCGAAACGTTGAACGAAGAATTGGATAAGTTGGAGATAGAAAGCAAAATGGAGGGGAGCGTGGATGCAACAAATGGAGAGGATGGGGAGAGTAGCGAGCAGAGCTGGGCACTGAGGTCATTATCAGACTCGAGCGTGGCATGTATAACCAGTGATTTTGCCATGCAAAACGTTTTGCTTCAGATTGGATTACATCTTTTAGCGCCAGGTGGCATGCAAATACGCCAGTTGCACAGGTATGCAATACACTAACAATTCTTTTTGCGAAATTGAGTTGCTAATATATAATTTCAAAAAATAGATGGGTTTTGAAATGCCATGCGTGCAATAAGGTGACCCAAGAAATAGGGCGTATTTTCTGCCCGAAATGTGGAAACGGAGGCACTTTGAGGAAAGTATCTGTTACCGTCCAAGAGAATGGAATTGTTTTGGCTGCACGAAAGCAACGTTTCCTCCTTCGCGGCACCAAAGTATTCATTCATTCGTTCCTTTTCCTTTTGATTGGTTATTTTTGTTACGCTTGTTTTTGTTATTTATTTGTTTATTATTGTTTTCGGTAGTTCTCATTACCGTTGCCGCAAGGAGGGAGGGAGGCTATAACGACGAACCCGGTTTTGCGAGAGGATCAACTTCCCCACAAAGTTCTTTATCCAACTTCTAAGAAGAAATCCTCCAAACAGGTTATAATGAATATTATTTTGTGTGAAATATTTCTTTATGCTAAAATGAATATTATTTTGCAATTGAAATGGCAGGATGAAGATTATTTATCTTTGGATAGTGTATTTTTGCATGCTGGTGAGAAGAAAGCTCCTCTGAAGCCTCCGGTTAGAAAAGCACTTTCCATGTTTAGTGGCAAAAGGAATCCTAATGACAACCATTTTCAACGCCGTAAAGTTTAGGTTTGATATCTACAAGGTTTTAAGCTACAATTTTGTTACTTGTGTTTGTGTTCTATCTTTGTAGTAATAATATTTATGTATCGGTTTGAATAGCTCAATGTTCTACAAGTTGAAATTTCTATGCTTTTATTTTTTGATGCTATTCATCCGTTCCTCTGCTGCTTGCATTATAAATTGATCCAGTTTCAACGTGTGTATGTCATGCACCAAATACTTGTCGAATCTGTAAGGCTGTAAACCTCAGATGTAAAAAATAATACAGTAAACAAAAGCACCTAAATGAATTGTTACAAAAATAATAAAATAGTATCGAGATTGAAAAGTACTCGAACTAATCGGTTTTACCCAATCCGATCAATCTTCAAAAGCTGCCGGCTAAGCTCCTTATTGCATTGTTGCCGAAAGAGGAGGAGCTTTCGAAGTACTTCCTGAAAAGTTCGGAAGAAGGGTGGATCTGTGGAAAGGGCGGATCTTTAGAAAGGGTTGACGAGGATATGCGAAGGGGGAGGGGACAATATCGCAGTTGGGAAGGGGCGGATCTGAGAAATAGGAGAGTATTGTAGATTTTGGAAAGATGTGGAGATGGTATCGATTGGAGGAGGAAATAAGGAGGCGGAGGTGGGGGCCGGGCTGACCCTAACATTCTAAGAGCCCGAAACCATTTTTTTAAAATACATTTTATATTAATTATTAAGGGAGACTAACGTGATTAAAGCTCTTGATTTATTGATTAAAGCTCTTGATTTTTTTCATTTATATTTGAGGTCTAAATCTCGTTTAGATTATATTTTTCTCATATTTTTAATGTATTTTGGAGATTTTTTTTTTAAAATTATAGTTTGTATGGGTTTGAACTCACGTCTCTCACAAAAGAAATAATTGTTCTATCAATCAACCACAATAAATCTTATGATATGTATTATGTAGTAATTTTATTGTATTATACTTATTTTTAACAGAATAAATCATCTTTTTTTCGAAAAATTTGAACCTATTAAAATTTTAGACCCCAAACTCGGACTTTGTTAGCCTTACACATGGGCCGATCCTGAGAGGGGGTGGATGCGGTGCCTCCCCATAGATTGGGAATTTTTGAATATAAATTATTTATATATTTTTTTGTAATAATTTTTGAATATAATTTTTTTGTAATAATTTTGTAATATAGTTTTTGAATATAATTTTGGAATACTAAAAAGTATAATTTTATACTTAAAGGTAATAATATTTTTGTATAAAATATTTTTGAATATATGAATTTTATTTGCAAAATAAAATACTATTATATATATATTTTATAAAAAAATGAATAATTTAAATAGGAACACATTTATTCTCAGAGAAAATATGATTATCTAAGATATAATAATGAAATATAGTGTTTTTTTTTAATTTTTGTTAAGAATATAAATATTGGATATATAGGGGTGCAATTTGGGATGAAATATCAACACAAATAAAGTTTGACAAACTCTCCATTTTTCAAAAGTCCAAAGTGTCTTTTTTATGTATTTACGAACTATTTGATCTATTTTGATTAATTTCCAATTCAATGAGTCTAGAAATAAAAATTTCCTTTTTTTTGGGTGCCCTCTCTTGTTGGCTCTTTTAGGGGCCGTTTGTAGGGGTGTCAACGGTTCGGATAGTGGTCAAACCAGATCCATATCCATATTTTTTTTCGGATACGGATCCGGATACAGTTCAGATATTAAACGGATACGGATACGATTCGGATATTGTCGGATACGGATACGGATACGGATCCTATTCGAATATTAAAACGGATACTATGATATAATATAATACTATTTTTATAAGTCAAGTCTTGATTATTTTGTAATTTTAAAATAATTATATATATATATATATATATATATATATATAGAGTGTGTCTAGTGTACATTCAGTTGTATCAAGGGGTTGATGCAATCACTTTTTTAACCCTTAGATGCGCTTTAAATCGGTGCAAAATCAGATCCCCTCATTTCCCTTCCCCTCCCCTCCCCTCCCCTCCTCTCCCCTTCCCTTCCCTCATTCTCTTTAGCTAAACAAAACAAAACAAAACCTCCCCTAATTCAGGTAATTAACTTCCCCTAATTTTCCTGACGGTTAGTTTTTCTCTCAATCGCACGACAAGATTGGGTCTGCTTTCTCTGCCGGCTTCAACCAAGATCTCCATTCTCCGATCTTCAATCTTCTCCTTTTGTTTCGCTCTTCTAATTTCTTTCTTGGCACTTGGCACCCCTCTCATCGCTCTCATTCAGGTATGTACTTGTTAGCACTATATTTTCTTAGTTGTTTTTCAAATCAATTTCGAAATTCAGATCTGAATTATGACATCTGTTTTTTAAATTGTGTCTTAAATTTGAATTTAGGGACTGAATTTCGCAATTGATCAAATTTTGACACTATATTGATATTTCAAACTGAAATTATATTGTAATTTTGAGATTAGTCCAAGAAGTGATAAGTGTATTTCAAATCAAGACATATACATTCAAAATTGGGGGTGTTTATTTCTAATTAAAGCCTAATTTTGATAGAGCGGTCTGTGTTTTTCTAATTAAAGCCTAATTTTATTCGTTTTTTTCTCTAATTATCAATTTGTGTTTTCCTTTTTAATAGATCATACATGGATTTAAATGACTCAACAAGCGAAATTTTCGGGGAGGAAGCATTCCTTTTTAATAGATCATGCATTGGAATAGGACACTCTTCAGATTCTTATGAAGATCCTATTGGTGGTTTTAGTAATGAAAATATTGAAGCTTCTGAACCGTATATTGATATGGAGTTTGAGAGCGAGGATGAGGCATACAAATTCTATAATGTGTATGCATGCCAAAAAGGATTTAGTATTCGTAAGATGGGGGGATACAAGTCAACAAAGACGGGAAAATTTATGACGGCCAGATTTGGCTGTTCAAAGGCAGGGTTTTCGCAATGCCAAAAAGAATAAGAAAGAGATGATGTAATTTTCCGATCGAGGCAGAAGCACGTAAAATTTATACTAGAAATGTCTTCTCAACCTTTAAGAATCGGTTGCGTTTATCTTGCCAATACAGTGCGATGGCAATTGTGCATTATTCATTGTACGAGGTTCAAAAATTACATAGCTCGGTGGTCCCTAATTTCTTCCCAGTATCATACAAGGTTGAGATTGACATACCAAACTCAAAGGTTTCATGCGATTGTAAAGGATTTCAATTTCAAGGTATTTTGTGTGCACACGCGCTACGAGTAATGCTAGTTGCCGGTATGCACAATCTGCCGGAAATTTATGTGTTAGAAAGATGGACAAAAAATGCCAACAAAGGAGTTGAAATTTCCAGTGCAAGCACAAAGGCGGAGAAAACCCTCAAATCCATCTCGGCTAGATATGGTGAAATCCATGCACTAATGTCAAGAATTGTTGAGAAAAGTTCAAAATTTCCTGATGCATTTGAATTAGTAATGTCAAAAATGAAAGAACTCGACATGGAGCTCGATTTACATGTGGAAGCGCACATACTGGTTGAAGAAGAAGAAGAAGAAGAAGAAGAAGGAGGAGGAGGAGGAGAGGAAGAGGGAGCACCAATGGGGATGATTGAAGAGAATGTGCATGTGTTAGATGTTGAGTATCGAGATCCTCCTGTGTCACAGTGTAAAGGAAAAAGAAAACCGCAACGTTTTAAGCCCCCTGCCGAGGCTAAGGCTAAGAAGATGAGAACATGCAGTGTTTGCGGAAAACAAGAAGGTCACAATTTTCGAACTTGTCCTCAGGTTGTTTCGAGTCTTGTATAGAGTCATGTATAGAATTTGGGTGTCTCGAGTCTTGTATAGAGTCGTGTATAGAATTTGGGTGTCTCGAGTCATGTAATTTGGATGTCTTAAGTATTGTACAAAATTTGGGTTAAATTATGTATATAAATCAGGGGCTTTTTTGCAAGTTCGTGTCAGTTGATAGATAATTAATTTGTAAGTTCGTGTCAATTGATAATTTAAGTTCGGTAATGTACATGATATTTCTTAAAAAATAATTACGATAGCTATAAATAGTCTTACCAAAGAATTTTTGAGTTATACTTGTACCAGTCATGTACAAGCAACTAATTGAAGTACCAATGATTTCAAGTTAATTATATCAACATGATTTGAGCTTCAACAAATACCAAAATTCAACACAAAATCTAAATCTCATAAGGATCTATTTGTTTATTAATGATGAAAATCAAACTAATGATTGATTTATATAAATAGCACACAAATCATAATTCTACAATATACTTACAGAAATTTATTTAATGCTTTAATCAACATACATCTTTTATTTTCACATGAACTTCTATTGGAACATTATCAATGAACCATTTTAAGTAGTAGCATACTAAACATAATCAAAGTCGAAACATGAAGACTATAAAAATAAACATATGAACTTCATCATATTCCAATCATATAGATAATAGACTTCATTAGATCGTAGCACTAATTAAGAATTTCAAATAGGACCTTTTAATCCACTCAAGCATCGATTACATCATAGCATGGATTAATAATGCCAAAACACCTCAATTAAGATTAAACGCTTAATACTATACCTTTGAATTGAGTTTATTAGCTCTACCTCACTTTGCATCAATAGTCCTCAAATTATAACAAATTATAACCCACCTTGCATCTAGCCCTCAATTAAAACTACAATTATACTCAATTTTGAACACCAGTTAAATCCCAAGTACACAACAGTTAAAACAGAAATAACTTCAAATCCCCAATTAACGCAATAGAAATAACTCAATGAAAAGATAATTATTTGCATTTGTCTCAGAGAGAGAGAGAGAGAGAGAGAGAGAGAGAGAGAGAGAGAACTAAGTTTCAATTTCATCTGATAACCTTGGAAGACTCCCAAATCCTACTGTTACAGTACCGAATCAGCCCCAATTTCATCAAATTAACCTTCAATTGAAAAAGATCCAACATGATAGAACAGGAAAAGAGTAAAATCAGAAATAATTGAAACCCAATTTCAATATAAAATATATAATCCTATATCAAAGTATATATATTCCAATCAATATTCCTGATTAGATGCTAGTTTTAAATGTATATTCCAATTAACCGCACGAGATTGAAACCCAACTGGTTGTGTGAGAGAGAAATCATAGCAAAGACATACCTTCGAACGAGAGAGGGGAGACAGTTCGTGAAAGATTCTTTGCATGACGGATCGTGGCGAGATAGAAGAAATCCTAGCCACACGAGAGAGAGAGAGAGAGAGAGAGAGAGAGAGAGAGGGGTCTTCGACGAGACGAGATGCAGAGAGAGTGAGGCACGACAGGAGACATGCTTTTCATTTCTTCGGAGGGAAGAAGGGTAACTTTTCTTTGGGAGAGACACGTTAGGGCATGTTTGGGAGCATGTAATTTGGTATGGAATGGAATTATATATTTCCATTCTCACCTAATTCCTTGTTTGGTTGCAAAAACTATTGGAATTATATTTCTCTAGGAATTTTCTAATTCCACAAAAGTAGCAAATATTGATTCCTCAAATTTGAGAAGTGGCAAGGTGGAGGAAAAGTTATAATCAAGAAATAATTATATTATAATGATCAAATTTGTATAATTAATATAATATTACATATTATCATAATAATATATAATAATAGTCCCACATAATAATTATATTAGATATATATAATTAATATAATACTATATGTATATTTATAAAGAAAATTATTATATTATTATATTTATAAAAATAATATAATAATAACATAGAAATATTATTATTATTATAATATATTATATTCTATAATATTCTATTATAATTATTATAATATAATTCTTATATATTAAAATAATAATAATAATAATAATAATAATAATAATAATAATAATAATAATACCAATATTAATATTAATATATTAATATTAATAATTAATATTATTATTAATATAATATTAAAATAATAATACCAATATTATATTAATATTATTTTAATATCTTATGTAATGTTAATATATTATATTATTATTATTAATATAAATGTATTATTAATATTAATAATATTAATATATTAGTAATATTAGTATGTTAATATTATAATAGTATATTATATGAATATGCTAATATAATAGCATTAATATAAAAATATTAATATATTAGTATTATTTACAATATTTTAATATTAATATTAATATTAGTATTATGAATATATATTGTCATATAATATTTATAATTATAATTAATATTATATTATTATTATTATTATTATTATTATTATTATTATTATTATTATTATTATTATTATTATTATTATAATATTATGATGATTTTATATTTTAATAATTTTATATTATAATCATATTATTTATTTATTTAAACTAATTTGATTACAAAAATAATATTATAATAATAATATAATATAATAATAATAACAACAACAACAACAACAACAACTACTATAATAATAATAATAATAATAATAATAATAATAATAATAATAATAATAATTTTATAACATTATAATAATATAGTATTATAATACCATAACAACAACAACAACAACAAAAACAACAACAACAATAATAATAATAATAATAATAATAATAATAATAATAATAATAACAATTAATCATAATAATATTATAACATTAGAATAATAATAATAATAATAATAATAATAATAATAATAATAATAATAATAATAATAATAATAATAATAAAATAATAACATAATAACAATAATTTTATAATAATTTAATATTATATGATAATACTATTATATTGTATTAATTTTAATCAAACATTTGTTCTATATTTTTTCAATAATGAAATTCCAGAATTTTTCTAACCATCCAAACGAAGAATTATATTTTCCAGCATCTTATAATTCGGACATCCAAACAAACTGTGGAATTACAAATTCCAGAACTTTTTTCTCCTCCACCTTATAATCCAATTCCACTCTACTAATTCCGCTTGCCAAACGGCCCCTATAGAGGGGAGGGGAGGGGAGGGAGAGGAATGGAAAAGGTCGGCTCAGTATTTTGCACGAAATCCAAAGCAGATCAAAGGGCTTAAAAACTAATTACACCAATACCTTGGTAAAATCAATTGTACAGTAGACAGACTATATATATATATATATATATATATATATATATATATATATATATATATATATATATATATATATATATATATATATAATGATTATTGATTATTAAGTATTACTATGAATTAAAATATAGTTATTGTCTATTAGGTATTACTATGATTTTGATCATGATTTCAACAAAACGGTTACCCATTTACAAATTTTATTCGGATCCGGATAGTATCCGGATCCATATCGGATCCATCAAAAAATTAGCTCCTAGATCCTGATCCGTACCCGTAAAAACGGATACAAATCCGGATCCGGTTCCATCCGGATCCGGATATTTCTTCGGATATGGTTCGGGTCGGTTCGGGCAATATCCGCCCCATTGACACCCCTAGCCGTTTGGCAAGTGGAATTAGTAGAGTGGAATTGAATTATAAGGTGGAGGAGTAAAAAATTATGGAATTAGTAATTTCACAGTTTGTTTGGATGTCCAAACTATGAGATGCTGGAAAATATAATTTTTTGTTTGGTTGTTTAAAAATTTCTGGAATTTTGTTACTGAAAAGTAAAAATAATATTTCGTTAAAACTGATAACAAATATCAGTATTATAGTAATATTATTATAACAATATTATTATATGACTCTAATACTATTATAATAATATTTGTTTGACAAAAAATATTATTGTAATATAGCATTATTGCAATATACAATTATAATAATATTATTGTATAAAACAATATTATATTATATGCATACAATATATTATAATAATAATTTAAAAATATTAAATGTACTTTTATATTATTATAATATTATATTTTATATTTTAATATATACTAAACTAATATAATTATTTCATTATGTTAATTTTTAATATAATTAATATAAAATTATAAATTGTATAATAATAATATTAAAATTTTAAATTTACTGTTATATTATTATAATATAATATTAATATATTAATATATAATAAAACTAATATAATTATTTTAACATAATTTGTATAATATTAGAAATTATATAATAATAATATAATAATAATATTAAAATATTAATAGTATTTTGATATTATTATATTAATATAATTTTAGAAATAATGTATTAATAATAGAAAAATATTAAATGTACTTTTATATTATTATTAATATATATTGCAATTAATATAATTATTTTATTATTTCAATATAATTAATATACTGTTATAAATTATATAATAATAAGATAAAAATATTAAATGTACTTTTATATTAATATAATATATTTTATATATAAATATATATTACGATTAATATAATTCTTTTGTTATTTAAGTATTTTAATATAATTAATATAATATTAGAAATTATATAATAATTATAATATTATTTTAATTATATGGATATAATATTTATATTTAGTAATATGCAATATTATATTAATTATATGTATTTAATAATTATTATAATATTAACAATTACATATCAATTATATTAATAATTAATATATGAGATAGAACATTTATTTTTACAATAAATTTCATTATAGCTAAAATGAAATTAATTATAACTATTTGATTAATTGTTTGGTTTAATTGAATTTGAGTTTTCCATCATCTTGGCACTCCATGTTTTTGTGGAATCAAATTTATCCCAAAAAAATGAATAATAAGAACCTCCACTTTGAAATTCACCTCTAATTGCACATGCCAAATAAAAAATTAAGTTTTGCCTCATCTTGAAATTCTAATTCCACCTCTCCAAACATGTTCTTAGGGGTCCTTAATTGAAATTCCAACATTTGCCTTTAATATAGGACTAGATTGAGTGGATTTCACATCTGCTTTCAACTCTTCATAACGTCTATCATCGACCATTCTCTCGAAATGCTCGAAAAATGTCAGAATATCATATTTTACACTAAGATAGTTTTTTAGTTCTTTGTTCATACTCTCACTTCTTTGCGTGGTATCCCGTGTAACGGTTCAGTTCCAACTCTTGGAATTTCCGATATCCCGTGTGCGTCACGACGGACCATATGGTCCGTCCTGACGCACCAGTCCTGAAATTTGTTTTTACCTTGTAATTTTCAATGATTTTAATTGTTTCGAAAATGATTAATCATGAACTCTTCATGATTGCTTATAGATTCTTTTGATCATCTCATGATCAAATACTAGTAAGTTTTTCTATGGTCCTAATTTTACAATAATAAGATTATGACTTAAAATTCTACATGAAAATTCTGAATAACTCTTATTCGAAATCGATTCGACGATCGAATCGCGACGATTGCTCTGATACCACTGTTGGGTATTGGCATCACTACCGAGACCCGTGCAGAGGATTGAGGGGTACGGTCCGACCCGATCCCGAGGACCACGTCAACGACTCGAAAGTACGAATCAAGAAATGAAACTAAATCCTATGAAATTAACTTTTAATTCATTGAGAATCATACCACGTGAAATTGATCACGGAGACGGGTTGATTCTTGTGTAGTTGCTGCTGTCCTTGCTTCGACTCTGGCGACACGCACCTCCCACGCCCGCGCGATTCGACACCTTACTCGAAGTTCCTTTTGTCGTATACAACCGGAATTTCTCCGATTTGTCTCCAACTTTGCTCGACCTTGCTCTTGATTGATCACTCCAGAGAATCTCAGTTGAGATTCCTCTACTCGTATCCACCTCGAGATCGCGTCTTTCGGTTACGCGTGATTCTCCTAAAATCACCGTAAACTTGCTCAAAACCTTGAATCTCTAACGGAGTTATTCCTCTCAACTTGTCTAACAAGTTTCTCCCAATTTCTTATAATCAAAGAGAGAGAGAGGAATTGCTCAGATCTTATAATCAAAGCCTCAATTAATGGGGCATTAATGAGTATCAAAAACTGTCAATCCAGAATTCGGATCACAGTGCGTCATGACGCACAACTTGGCACGTCATGACGGACCAGTCACTATTACCGAATACAACATTTATACATGTGCTCCGTCATGACGGACAGAATTGTCCGTCATGACGCACTGAATGGTGTGTCAAGACGCTATACTCACAGATTGGACTGCACAGAAATACACTAGTGTGCGCCATGACGGACCATATGGTGCGTCATGACGGACTATGTTATTTCTGCCAGATTTGCATAATCTTGTTATGCATCCAACCGTTTCAACGAACGCGTACATTCATGTACCCTCATGCGTACAATCTACTAGTTGATCTTAACTGTATTTCCTTCAGTTAGACTTCAGTTTTTGCATTTTGAAGAAATTTTGGAGAAAATTGAATTTGTGTGTGTTAGTCTTCAATTACGGAGTATTTTGAGTACGACAAGAAAATTGAGGATTTTGTTTGTGTTACAATTCAATTTTGAAATGTTTAAAAAAAATATCATAATTGAATTTTTTGAAGGTATTAGACTTCTGTTTTTGTATTTTTACGAAAGTTTTGAAACAATTGAAATTTCTGTGTGTTAGTCTTCCATTACGGAGTAATTTGAGTACGGAATAAAAATTCAGTATTTTGCTTGTGTTCCACTTTACTTTTAAGCTTTTTAAAAAAATGTCATCATTGAATTTTTTGAAGGTGTTAGACTTCTGTTTTTGCATTTTTAAGAAATTTTTGAAAAATTGAAATTTGAGTGTGTTAGTCTTCAATTACGGAGTATTTTGAGTATGACATGAAAATTGAGTATTTTGCTTGTGTTACAATTCAATTTTAACATATTTTTAAAACATATCATAACTGAATTTTTTTTAAGGGGTCGGACTTCAGTTTATGCATTTTTAACAAATTTTTGAAAAAATTGAAATTTGTGTGTGTTAGTCTTCAATGACAAAGTATTTTGAATACGACATAAAAATTGAGTATTTTGCTTATGTTACACTTAAATTTTGACATTTTAAAAAAATAACATAATTGAATTTTTTGAAGGTATTAGACTTTTGTTTTTGCATTTTTACGAAATTTTTGAAAAAACTGAAATTTCAGTGTTAGTCGTCAATTATGGAGTAATTAGAGTACTGAATAAAAATTGACTATTTTGCTTGTGTCACACTTTACTTTTAACATTCTTTACACAAATGTCATAATTGAATTTTATGAAGGTGTTAGATTTCTGTTTTTGCAATTTTAAGAAATTTTCGAAAAAATTGAAATTTCTATGTGTTAGTCTTCAATTTCGGAGTAATTTGAGTACAGAATAAAAATTGAGTATTTTTCTTGTGTTACACTTCACTTTTAAAATTAAAAAAAAATATTATAATTGAATTTTTTGAAGGTGATAGATTTCTGTTTTTGCAGTTTTACGTAATTTTTAAAAAAAATTGAAATTTCTGTGTGTTAGTCTTCAATTACGGATTAATTTGAGTACATAATAAAAATTGAGTATGTTCTTTGTGTTACAGTTAACTTTTCACATTTTTAAAAAATGTCATAATTGAATTTTTTTGAAGTTGTTTGACTTCTGTTTTTGAATTTTTATGAAATTTTCGAAAAAATTGAAATTTGTGTGCGATTCTTCAATTTCGGAGTATTTTAAATACGACATGAAAATGGAGTATTTTGAATACGACATGAAAATGGAGTATTTTGCTTGTGTTACACATCAATTTTAACATATTTTTTAAAAATATCATAACTGAATTTTTTGAAGGTGTCGGACTTCAGATAGTGAATTTTTATGAAATTTTTGAAAAAATTGAAATTTGTGTGTGTTAGTCTTCAATTACGGAGTATTTTGAGTACAACATGAAAATTGAGTATTTTGCTTGTGTTATACTTCAATTTTAACATTTTAAAAAAAAATATATCAAAATTGACTTTTATGAAGGTGTTAGATTACTGTTTTTGCAGTTTTACGAAATTTTTGAAAAAATTGAAATTTCTTTGTGTTAGTCTTCAATTACGGAGTAATTTGAGTACATAATAAAAATTGAGTTTTTTTCTTGTGTTACACTTCACTTTTAACATTTAAAAATAAATATCATAATTGAATTTTTTGAAGGTGATAGATTTCTGTTTTTGCAGTTTTACGAAATTTTTTAAAAAATTGAAATTTCTGTGTATTAGCCTTCAATTACGGATTAATTTGAGTACATAATAAAAATTGAGTATATTCTTTGTGTTACACTTAACTTTTAACATTTTAAAAAAAATGTCATAATTGAATTTTTTGAAGGTGTTAGACTTCGTTTTTGAATTTTTAAGAAATTTTTTAAAAAAATTAAATTTGTGTGGGTTAGTCTTCAATTACGGAGTATTTTGAGTACGACATGAAAATTGAGTATTTTTCTTGTTTTACACTTCAATTTTAACATATTTTTAAAAAATATTATAACTGAATTTTTTGAAGGTGTCAGACTGCAGTTTTTGCATTTCGAAATGGTTTTTGAAAAAATATAAATTTGTGTGTGTTAGTCTTGAAGTACGGAGTATTTTGAGTACGACATGAAAATTGAGTATTTTGCCTGTGTTACACTTGAATTTTAATATTTCGTAAAAAATATCATAATTGAATTTTTTAAAGGTATGAGATTTCTGTTTTTGCATTTTTATGAAATTTTTTAAAAAATTGAAATTTCTGTGTGTTAGTCTTCATTACGGAGTAATTTGAGTACGGAATAAAAATTGAGAATTTTGCTTGTGTTACATTTCACATTTTTAAAAAATGTCATAATTGAATTTTTTTGAAGGTGTTTGACTTCTGTTTTTGGATTTTTATGAAATTTTCGAAAACATTGAAATTTTTGTGTGAGTCTTCAATTATGGAGTATTTTGAATACGACATGAAAATGGAATATTTTGCTTGTGTTACACTTCAATTTTAACATATTTTTTAAAAATATCATAACTGAATTTTTTGAAGGTGTCGGACTTCGGTTAGTGAATTTTTATGAGATTTTTGAAAAAATTGAAATTTGTGTGTGTTAGTCTTCAATTATGGAGTATTTTGAGTACAACATGAAAATTGAGTATTTTGCTTGTGTTATACTTCAATTTTAACATTTAAAAAAAAAATATCATAATTGAATTTTATGAAGGTGTTAAATTTCTGTTTTTGCAATATTACGAAATTTTTGAAAAAATTGAAATTTCTGTGTGTTAGTCTTCAATTACGGAGTAATTTGAGTACAGAATAAAAATTGAGTATTTTTCTTGTGTTACACTTCACTTTTAGCATTTAAAAAAAAATATTATAATTTAATTTTTTGAAGGTGATAGATTTCTGTTTTTGCAGTTTTACGTAATTTTTAAAAAAATGTAAATTTCTGTGTGTTTGTCTTCAATTACGGATTAATTTGAGTACAGAATAAAAATTGAGTATATTCTTTGTGTTACAGTTAACTTTTCACATTTTTAAAAAATGTCATAATTGAATTTTTTTGAAGGTGTTTGACTCCTATTTTTTAATTTTTATGAAATTTTCGAAAAAATTGAAATTTGTGTGTGAGTCTTCAATTACAGAGTATTTTGAATACGAATTGAAAATGGAATATTTTGCTTGTGTTACACTTCAATTTTAACATATTTTTTATAAATATCATAACTGAATTTTTTTAAGGTGTCGGACTTCAGTTAGTGAATTTTTATGAAATTTTTGAAAAAATTGAAATTTGTGGGTGTTAGTCTTCAATTACGGAATATTTTGAGTACAACATGAAAATTGAGTATTTTGCTTGTGTTATACTTCAATTTTAACATTTAAAAAAAAATATATATCATAATTGAATTTTATGAAGGTGTTAGATTACTGTTTCTGCAGTTTTACGAAATTTTTGAAAAAATTGAAATTTCTGTGTGTTAGTCTTCAATTACGGAGTAATTTGAGTACATAATAAAAATTGAGTATTTTTCTTGTGTTACACTTCACTTTTAACATTTAAAAAAATATATCATAATTGAATTTTTTGAAGGTGATAGATTTCTGTTTTTGCAGTTTAATGAAATTTTTGAAAAAAATTGAAATTTCTGTGTGTTAGTCTTCAATTACGGATTAATTTGAGTACATAATAAAAATTGAGTATATTCTTTGTGTTAAACTTAACTTTTAACATTTTTAAAAAAATGTCATAATTGAATTTTTTGAAGGTGTTAGATTTCGTTTTTGAATTTTTCAGAAATTTTTGAAAAAAATTTAATTTGTGTGTGTTAGTCTTCAATTACGGAGTATTTTAAGTACGACATGAAAATTGAGTATTTTCCTTGTTTTACACTTCAATTTTAACATATTTTTAAAAAATATTATAACTAAATTTTTTGAAGGTGTAAGACTGCTGTTTTTGCATTTTGAAGAAATGTTTGAAAAAATATAAATTTGTGTGTGTTAGTCAGGAAGTACGGAGTATTTTGAGTACGACGTGAAAATTGAGTATTTTGCCTGTGTTACACTTCAATTTTAATATTTCGTAAAAAATATCATAATTGAATTTTTTAAAGGTATGAGACTTCTGTTTTTTGCATTTTTATGAAATTTTTGAAAAAATTGAAATTTCTGTGTGTTTGTCTTCAATTACGGAGTAATTTGAGTACGGAATAAAAATTGAGTATTTTGCTCGTGTGACATTTCACATTTTTAAAAAATGTCATAATTGAATTGTTTTGAAAGTGTTTGACTTCTGTTTTTGCATTTTTATGAAATTTTCGAAAAAATTGAAATATGTGTGTGAGTCTTCAATTACGGAGTATTTTGAATACGACATGAAAAAGGAATATTTTCCTTGTGTTACACTTCAATTTTAACATAATTTTTAAAAACATAACTTAATTTTTTGAAGGTGTCGGAGTTCAATTAGTGAATTTTTACGAAATTTTTGAAAAAATTGAAATTTGTGTGTGTTAATCTTCAATTACAAAGTATTTTGAGTGCAACTTGAAAATTGAGTATTTTCCTTGTGTTATACTTCAATTTTAACATTTTTTAAAAAAAAATATCATAATTGAATTTTATGAAGGTGTTAGATTTCTGTTTTTGCAGTTTTACGAAATTTTTGAAAAAATTGAAATTTCTGTGTGTTAGTCTTCAATTACGGAGTAATTTGAGTACATAATAAAAATTGAGTATTTTTCTTGTGTTACACTTCACTTTTAACATTTAAAAAAAAAAATCATAATTGAATTTTTTGAAGGTGATAGATTTCTGTTTTTGCAGTTTTACGAAATTTTTGAAAAAATTGAAATTTCTGTGTGTTAGTCTTCAATTACGGATTAATTTGAGTACATAATAAAAATTGAGTATATTCTTTGTGTTACACTTAACTTTCAACATTTTTAAAAAATGTCATAATTGAATTTTTTGAATGTGTTAGACTTCGTTTTTGAATTTTTAAGAAATTTTTTAAAAAAATTAAATTTGTGTGTGTTAGTCTTCAATTGCGGAGTATTTTGAGTACGACATGAAAATTGAGTATTTTTCTTGTTTTACACTTCAATTTTAACATATTTTTAAAAAATATTATAACTGAATTTTTTGAAGGTGTCAGACTGCAGTTTTTGCATTTCGAAATGTTTTTTGAAAAAATATAAATTTGTGTGTGTCAGTCTTGAAGTACGGAGTATTTTGCCTGTGTTACACTTCAATTTTAATATTTCGTAAAAAATATCATAATTGAATTTTTTAAAGGTCCGAGATTTCTGTTTTTGCATTTTTATGAAATTTTTTAAAAAATTGAAATTTATGTGTGTTAGTCTTCATTACGGAGTAATTTGAGTACGGAATAAAAATTGAGTATTTTGCTTGTGTTACATTTCACATTTTTAAAAAATGTCATAATTGAATTTTTTTGAAGGTGTTTGACTTCTGTTTTTGGATTTTTATGAAATTTTCAAAAACATTGACATTTTTCTGTGTGTCTTCAATTATGGAGTATTTTGAATACGACATGAAAATGGAATATTTTGCATGTGTTACACTTCAATTTTAACATATTTTTTAAAAATATCACAACTGAATTTTTTGAAGGTGTCGGACTTCAGTTAGTGAATTTTTATGAGATTTTTGAAAAAATTGAAATTTGTGTGTGTTAGTCTTCAATTATGGAGTATTTTGAGTTCAACATGAAAATTGAGTATTTTGCTTGTGTTATACTTCAATTTTAACATTTAAAAAAAAAAAATCATAATTGAATTTTATGAAGGTGTTAAATTTCTGTTTTTGCGATTTTACGAAATTTTTGAAAAAATTGAAATTTCTGTGTGTTAGTCTTCAATTACGGAGTAATTTGAGTACATAATAGAAATTGAGTATTTTTCTTGTGTTACACTTCACTTTTAACATTCAAAAACAAAATATTATAATTGATGTTTTTGAAGGTGATTGATTTCTGTTTTTGCAGTTTTACGTATTTTTTGAAAAAATTGAAATTTCTGTGTGTTAGTCTTCAATTACGGATTAATTTGAGTACATAATAAAAATTGAGTATATTCTTTGTGTTACAGTTAACTTTTAACATTTTTAAAAAATGTCATAATTGAATTTTTTTGAAGGTGTTTGACTTCTGTTTTTGCATTTTTTTGAAATTTTCGAAATAATTGAAATTTGTGTTTGAGTCTTCAATTACGGAGTATTTTGAATACGACATGAAAATGGAATATTTGGCTTGTGTTACACTTCAATTTTAACATATTTTTTAAAAATATCATAACTGAATTTTTTTAAGGTGTCGGACTTCATTTAGTGAATTTCAATGAAATTTTTGAAAAAATTGAAATTTGTGGGTGTTGGTCTTCAATTACGGAGTATTTTGAGTGCAACATGAAAATTGAGTATTTTGCTTGTGTTATACTCCAATTTTGACATTTAAAAAAAATATATATCATAATTGAATTTTATGAAGGTGTTAGATTACTGTTTCTGCAGTTTTACGAAATTTTTGAAAAAATTGAAATTTCTGTGTGTTAGTCTTCAATTACGGAGTAATTTGAGTACATAATAAAAATTGAGTATTTTTCTTGTGTTACACTTCACTTTGAACATTTAAAAAAAAATATCATAATTGAATTTTTTGAAGGTGATAGATTTCTGTTTTTGCAGTTTTACGAAATTTTAGAAAAAATTGAAATTTCTGTGTGTTAGTCTTCAATTACGGATTAATTTGAGGACATAATAAAAATTGAGTATATTCTTTGTGTTAAACTTAACTTTTAACATTTTTTAAAAAAATGTCATAATTGAATTTTTTGAAGGTGTTAGATTTCGTTTTTGAATTTTTAAGAAATTTTTGAAAAAAATTAAATTTGTGTGTGTTAGTCTTCAATTACGTACGGAGTATTTTGAATGCGACATTAAAATTGAGTATTTTTCTTGTTTTACACTTCAATTTTAACATATTTTTAAAAAATATTATAACTGAATTTTTTGAAGGTGTAAGACTGCAGTTTTTGCATTTTGAAGAAATTTTTGAAAAAATATAAATTTGTGTGTGTTAGTCATGAAGTACGGAGTATTTTGAGTACGACGTGAAAATTGAGTATTTTGCCTGTGTTACACTTCAATTTTAATATTTCGTAAAAAATATCATAATTGAATTTTCTAAAGCTCAATGTCCTAGAAACAGCGGCTTACTTATTAAACCGCATACCTTCTAAATCGGTACCTAAGACGCCATATGAGATAGGGACCGGAACAGTTCCGAAGTTGTCTTATGTTAAGATTTGGGGATGTGAGGCTTATGTTCGAAAATTATTATCGGACAAGCTCGATCCCAAGTCTGAAAAATGTTTATTTGTAGGGTATCCCAAGGAAACAATGGGGTATTATTTCTATAATCCCGTCGAAAATAAAGTTTTCGTAGCTCGAAGAGGAGTCTTCCTTGAGGAGGACTTTATCTCTAAGCGAGTGAATGGGACTGAAATAGATCTCGAAGAAATTCGAGACCCGCAAACGAATGTTGAACTGATGAACGTTGATCCGATTTCCTCAAATGTTGAGGATCCGGAGTCAAGTGCACAAGGCGCAGTTCGTAGATCGGGTAGGATTCGTCAAGAGCCTATACGATATGGTTTTATCGTGGCAAATGATGATGAAGTCGAATTCATAGATGATGAACCGACATCTTATCGCGAGGCTATGAAAAGCGAGGATTCCGATAAGTGGCAATCTGCCATGAAATCCGAGATTCAATCCATGTACGATAATCAAGTTTGGAACTTGATTGATCCACCTCCCGGGGTTAAACCAGTGGGATGTAAGTGGGTCTTCAAGAAGAAGACCGACATGGATGGGAATGTGAACACTTATAAAGCACGGCTTGTGGCGAAAGGTTTCAAACAAATTCATGGTGTAGACTATGAAGAAACGTTTTCTCCCGTGGCAATGCTTAAATCCATACGGATCTTACTTGCTATCTCTGCGTATTATGATTACGAGATTTGGCAAATGGATGTCAAAACCGCATTCCTTAACGGGAATTTAGAGGAGGATGTGTACATGACACAACCCGAGGGTTTTGTCGATTCAAAGAGTCCGGATAAAGTGTGCAAGTTGCAACGATCCATTTATGGATTGAAGCAAGCTTCTCGGAGTTGGAACATACGTTTTGATGAAGTTATACGAGAATATAATTTCGTGAAAAACGTAGAAGAACCTTGTGTATACAAGAAGGTTAATGGGAGCCGCGTAGTATTTCTTGTACTATATGTAGACGACATCTTGATCATAGGAAACGACATTCCGATGCTTACGGATGTTAAGAAGTATTTAAATACTCGTTTCGCTATGAAAGATTTGGGCGAGGCCGCTTATATATTAGGCGTGAGGATTTATAGAGATAGATCCAAGAAGTTACTCGGCTTGAGTCAAAGCACGTACATCGACAAAGTGTTGAAACGGTTTTCAATGCAAAATTCGAAGAAAGGACTTCTTCCAATGTCGAGTGTTGAAACGGTTTATGGTCCATATCATATATGCAACCATTCATTAGTGCCGCTGTCTCAAGGGCGTATTCCCAAAAATTTTTTTGGGAGATCCGTTTGACTTATCATTTATCGAACCACGTCTAACATGCATTCATTTCCTCTTTTCGAACAATGTTCCGAAATAAAGAAAATCGTGAAACGATTCCACAATCATAAATGATAATCAATACTTATAACTCAAATATCGCCTCCTCGATCCTATCGAAGTGCGCAACTTAAATACTTGCCTCCTCGATCCTATCAAAGGGCTTTCATTTTCTTGCTAAGTCGATTTTGTATTTTGTTTTTGAAACTCTTTGAACCTTTCAAAAGTATCTGCTTCGGCACACATTAAACATATATTACCGTATCTACTTTAACCGTCCGTAAATGTAACAAAATACCGATATCCTCCTTTTGTCTCAGAATTTATCGGAACATTTACATCTAAATGTAATTTCCAATAATTCGTTGGATCTTTCTCCAACCTTTGGAGAATGATGTCCTTTGTCATCTTGCCTAATAAATAAGTATCGCATCAATCAATCGAATCTAATTCGAATGATTCTAGCAATCCATCATATGGAATCTAGATTCGCGTATCTCATTCATATGGCTAAGACGGCAATGCCAAAAGAAGCAATCAACTTCTAGGTTTAATCCTCCTCGGATTTCACCGTTCTTTGAGTCATTAGTTTGGACAACTCCTTGTCCGAACTTTCTGTTTGGAAAACATTTTCCCAAACTACCCTTAGACATTTATTCCTTTCGATCCCGCCTTTGAACTACAATGACATCCACGCATCTCAATGCACTGGATTCCTCGGATGCTGCGAGCATCTCCAATTCAAATTTAAATCGCATCTTATGCAATTTCGGGATCGACTTATCTATCGAATACATATGATATTCGGTCACGAAGATCAAATCTCGTACCATCAACACATGAGTGTTAATTAAAGACCCATTCGGCGTCTCAAAATTAACCTACTCTTTGAGCCGCATCGAACCATTCAACGCGCTCTAGCTCTTGAAACATTTTCATGAGCGTTGTGTTTTACTTTCCTATGCACCCGAATTCTCAAAACAATTTTGAGAAATTTGCATCTATACATGCCACCACAAGGCACGTTATATTGTTCGATTCCTTCTTAAAGTGTATCGAACCCAGCTTTCTCTAAAGCCAAAGCCTCGAGCCCTGAATCTACCATTTCTGTGTCCAACACGTTCCTTTAAGTCTAAGAACTATTCTTTGACTATCAAGGTTAATTACAGTAATTCCGGCCCAAAAGCCATCTATCATATCGATCTCATCGATATATTTGGTGTTGCTTGAAAAACATAATTCTAAACGGATGATGAAGATTAAGCTCCTAACCGTGCGTACTTAATCTATATGCTTACATGATGAATATATGAATGTGTTATTTTTATCGAATCAATAACCCTCATACCGATACGGGACTCCAAGTCCATAACACTCAAGACCCATATATCACGATCCTCCCACAAGTTGCTTTGGCAGACGAGTGGGATCTCGCTATTTAGGTAGGATTATATCCAATCACATCATATGCGACTCTTGAACCTTTATAGGATTTCGGTGATGGATCGTATCATATACAATCCCATTTCCATGTGTGCATCCTATCTATGCCCCGAACTTCCAATCAAGTCGGCTTTGGCCTTAACCCTTATTGGCTTGAACGGTTAAGTCACAACCATACTCAACGTATCATTCAAATAAACTACTAATAAGTCGGCTTTGGCCTTAACCCTTATCAGTCCTTATTTAACGCTTGCCACACCGTCGATAGCTACAATAACCCATGTCGGCTTTGGCCTTAACCCATGTGAGACGTAGTACCGAACATAGTGGTTGTGAATATGGAAGGCATTTCCATGACTTAAATATTATGAGGGATCATGTGTATGCATGTTCATTTCGTGACATAATCATATTATATCACTATCACAAGATTTTCTAATTCATATGCACTATCTAGGGAGACTAAATTATACTAAATAATAATTAATATGAAATAAATTGACATAAAGAATATTAATTTTCGAAGTTTGTAGTCCAAAAACAGAATTCAGCATCCAGAGACACTTCCATCGTGACTGACCTAGATGTCCGTCACGACTGACTGTAAGTATCTCTAAATTCTTGTATCTCATACAATGTCCGTCATGACTGACCTTACATCCATCACGACTGACTATACATAGTCAGTCGTGACTGTATCATATACATAGTCAGTCGTGACTGACTTTATAGTCAGTCGTGACTGACTTTATAGTCAGTCGTGACTATGTATCATATACATAGTCAGTCGTGACTGACTTTACTTCCATCACGACTGACCCTTGGCATCCCCGCATCCCCGTGTCTTACACTAGGTTAGTCATGACTGAACTTACTTCCATCATGATGGACTGTCCTGGAGGGTCCTGGGGATGCAGAATTACTGGATTTTCTACAGATTTTGCCGTTTCTTCCGTTTTCGATCGTTTCAAAAACGACCAATCGCGAAACTCTTTCACGATCATTCCTAGATACTCTCAATCATCCTATGACTGATCTCCAGTGAATTTAACTTGTGATTTAAATCGAAAATTACTAAATTCTAAATGTTAACTACATGCAAACGTGCGTAACTTTTATACACGTGTGTATAACACTTATACGACTATGATTCGACCCTCGAATCGATGACGATCGCTCTGATACCACTGTTGGGAATTCACCCATCCCCAGGCCCACGCAGCGGATATGAAGGCCCGGTCCGGTTCCCAAAATCCAAGATCACGCCATGACTTCGAGGGTACGATGCAATAGAAGGATAGACGATTACCAGCGTGAAATTGATCACGCCCGACGGGTTGATCGCTCGCGTCCTTTCCTTCTCCCGTGTCACGTTGGTGACTAGCCCGTGCGTCCCATACCACGTGTCTCCTACCGTCTTGACACGTCTCCGGTTGTCTTTCGTGCGTCCCACGTCCACACTCTTCCACAGCCACCAGTTTTTCTCCTTCGGTTTGATCACAATCGGAGAGCCACAAGTGTCGCTCCTCTACTTGTATCCACCGTGAGTTGGAGTTCGTCGTTCGCGGGTGCAACTGCCTAGACGAAGCACCGGCGAACTTGCTCGATTAGACCGATTCTATATACCGAGAAAAACTCCTTTTTCTCGGTCTTTCTCTCTTCACACCCTTTTGAAAAAATTGAAATTTCTGTCTTAGTCTTCAATTACGGAGTAATTTGAGTACGGAATAAAAATTGAGTATTTTTCTTGTGTTACATTTCACATTTTTTTTTAAAAATGTCATAATTAAATTTTTTGAAGGTGTTAGACATCTGTTTTTGCTTTTTTAAGAAACTTTCGAAAAAATTGAAATTTGTGTGTGTTAGTCATCAATTACAGAGTATTTTGAGTACGACATGAAAATAGAGTATTTTGCTTGTGTTACGTTTCAATTTTAAAAATTTAAAAAAAAATATCTTAATTGAATTTTTCGATGGTATTAGACTTTTGTTTTTGCATTTTCACGAAATTTTTGAAAAATTGAAATTTCTGTGTGTTAGTCGTTAATTACGGAGTAATTTGAGTACGGGATAACAAGTGAGTATTTTGCTTGTGTTACATTTCACATTTTTTAGAAAATTTCATAATTGAATTTTTTGAAGGTGTCAGACTTCTATTTTGGCATTTTTAAGAAATTTTCGAAAAATTTAAATTTGTGTGTGTTAGTCTTGAATTACGGAGTATTGTGAGTACGACATGAAAATTGAGTATTTTTCTTGTGTTACACTTCAATTTTAACATATTTTTAAAAAATATCTTAACTGGATATTTTGAAGGTGTAAGACATCAGTTTTTTGCATTTTTAAGGAAACAATTGAAATTTCTGTGTGTTAGTCTTCAATTTGGAGTAATTTGAGTACAGAATAAAAATTGAGTATATTCTTTGTGTTACACTTAACTTTTAACAATTTTAAAAAAAATGTCATAATTGAATTTTTTTGAAGGTGTTAGACATCATTTTTGCATTTTTAAAATTTTTTTGAAAAAAATTAAATTTGTGTGTGTTAGTCTTCAATTACGGAGTATTTTGAGTACGGCATGAAAATTGTGTATTTTTCTTGTTTTACACTTCAATTTTAACATATTTTTAAAAAATATCATAACTGAATTTTTCGAAGGTGTCAGACACAAGTTTTTACATTTTGAAGAAATTTTTGAAAAAATTGAAATTTGTGTGTGTTAGTCTTCAATTACGGAGTATTTTGAGTACGACATGAAAAGTGAGTATTTTGCTTGTGTTACACTTCAATTTTAAAATTTTTTAAAAAATATCTTAATTGAATTTTTTGAAGGTGTTAGACATCAATTTTTGCTTTTTTAAGAAATTTTCGAAAAAATTGAAATTTGTGTGTTTTAGTCTTCAATTACGGAGTATTTTGAATACGACATGAAAATTGAGTATTTTGCTTGTTTTACACTTCAAATTTAACATGTTTTTAAAAAATGTCATAATTGAATTTTTCGAAGGTGCCAGGCTTCCATTTTTGCATTTTGAAGAAATTTTTCAAAAAATTGAAATTTGAGTGTGTTAGTCATCAATTATGGAGTATTTTGAGTGCGACATGAAAATTGAGTATTTTACCCGTGTCACACTTCAATTTTACATTTTTAAAAAAATGTCATAATTAAATTTTTCGAAGGTGTCAGACTTCAGTTTTTGCATTTTTAAGAAATTTTTGGAAAAATTGAAATTTGTGTGTTTTAGTCTTCAATTACGGAGTATTTTGAATACGACATGAAAATTAAGTATTTTGCCTGTGTTACACTTCAATTTTACATTTTTAAAGAAGTGTCATAATTAAATGTTTCGAAGGTGTGAGACTTCAGTTTTTGCATTTTGAAGAAATTTTAGAAAAAATTGTAATTTGTGTGTGTTAGTCTTCAATTACGGAGTATTTTGAGTACGACATGAAAATTGACTATTTTGCCTGTGTTACACTTCAATTTTAATATTTGTAATAAAAAAAAATCATAATTGAGTTTTTTAAAGGTATTCGACTTCTGTTTTTGCATTTTTACGAAATTTTTGGAAAAATTGAAATTTCTGTGTGTTAGTCTTCAATTACGGAGTATATTGAATACGACACAAAAATTGAGTATGTTGCTTGTGTTACACTTCAATTTTAACATATTTTTTAAAAATATCATAACAGAATTTTTTGAAGGTGTCAGACTTCAGGTTTTTGCATTTTTAAGAAGTTTTCGAAACAATTGAAATTTGTGTGTTTTAGTCTTCAATTACGGAGTAATTTGCGTACAGAAAAAAAATTGAGTATTCTTCTTGTGTTAGACTTTGCTTTTCACATTCTAACTAAAATGTCATAATTGAATTTATTGAAGGTGTCAGGCTTCAGTTTTTGCATTTTGACGAAATTTTTGAAAAAATAGAAATTTGTCTGTGTTAGTCATCAATTACGGAGTATTTTGAGTACGACATGAAAATTGAGTATTTTTCCTGTGTTACACTTCAATTTTAATATTTCTAATAAAAATATCATAACCGAATTTTTTGAAGGTATTAGACTTCTGTTTTTGCATTTTTACGAAATTTTTGAAAAAATTGAAATTTCTGCGTGTTAGTCTTCAATTACGGAGTAATTTGAGTACGGAATAAAAATTGAGTATTCTGCTTGTGTTGGACTTTACTTTTAACATTTTTTCAAAAATGTCATAATTGAATTTTTTGAAGGTGTTAGAGTTCTGTTTTCGCATTTTTAAGAAATTTTCGAAAAAATTGAAATTTGTGTGTGTTAGCATTCAATTATGGAGTATTTTGTATACGACACGAAAATTGAGTATTTTACTTGTGTTACACTTCAATTTTAACATATTTTTTAAAAATATCATAACTGAATTTTTAGAAGGTGTCAGACTTCATGTTTTTGCATTTTTAATAATTTTTTGAAAAAATCAAAATTTGTGTGTGTTAGTCTTCAATTATGGAGCATTTTGAGTACGACATGAAAAGTTTGTATTTTGCTTGTGTTACACTTCAATTTTAACATTTTTTAAAAAATATCTTAATTGATTTTTTTGAAGGTAGGCTTCAATTTTTTCATTTTTAAGAAATTTTTAAAAAAATTGAAATTTGTGTGTTATAGTCTTCAATTACGGAGTATTTTGAATACGACATGAAAATCGAGTATTTTGCTTGTTTTACACTTCAATTTTAACATGTTTTTAAAAAATTTCATAACTGAATTTTTCGAAGGTGTCAGGCTTCAGTTTTTCCATTTTGAAGAAATTTTTGACAAAATAGAAATTTGTGTGTGTTAGTCATCAATTACAGAGTATTTTGAGTACGACATGAAAATTGAGTATTTTGCCTGTGTTACACTTCAATTTTAATATTTCTAATAAAAATATCATATCAGAATTTTTTGAAGGTATTAGACTTCTGTTTTTGCATTTTTACGAAATTTTTGAAAAAATTGAAATTTTTGCGTGTTAGTCTTCAATTACGGAGTAATTTCAGTACGGAATAAAAATTGAGTATTCTGCTTGTGTTAGACTTTACTTTTTACATTTTTACAAAAATGTCATAATTGAATTTTTTGAAGGTGTTAGAGTTCTGTTTTTGCATTTTTAAGAAATTTTCAAAAAAAAGGAAATTTGTATGTGTTAGTCTTCAATTACGGAGTATTTTGAATATGACAAGAAAATTGAGTATTTTACTTGTGTTACACTTCAATTTTAACATATTTTTTAAAAATATCATAACTGAATTTTTAGAAGGTGTCAGACTTCATGTTTTTGCATTTTTAATAATGTTTTGAAAAAATTGAAATTTGTGTGTGCTAGTCTTCAATTACGGAGTATTTAGAATACGACATGAAAATTGAGTATTTTTCTACTTTTACACTTAAATTTTAACATGTTTTTAAAAAATTTCTTAACTGAATTTTTCGAATGTGCCAGGCTTCATTTTTTGCATTTTGAAGAAATTGAAATTTGTGTGTGTTAGTCATCAATTACGGAATATTTTGAGTAGGACATGAAAATTGAGTATTTTGCCTATGTTACACTTCAATTTTAATATTTCTAATAAAAATATCATAACTGAATTTTTTTGAATGTATTAGACTTCTGTTTTTGCATTTTTACGAAATTTTTGAAAAAATTGAAATTTCTATATGTCAGTCTTCAATTACGGAGTAATTTGGGTACGGAATAAAAATTGAGTATTCTGCTTGTGTTAGACTTTACTTTTAACATTTTTACAAAAATGTCATAATTGAATTTTTTGAAGGTGTTAGAGTTCTGTTTTTTGCATTTGTATGAAATTTTCGAAAAAATTGAAATTTGTGTGTGTTAGTCTTCAATTTCGGAGTATTTTGAATACGACACGAAAATTGAGTATTTTGCTTGTGTTACACTTCAATTTTAACCTATTTTTTAAAAATATCATAACTGAATTTTCTGAAGGGGTCAGACTTCTGGTTATTGCATTTTTAATAATGTTTTGAAAAAATTGAAATTTGCGTGTGTTAGTCTTCAATTACGGAGTATTTTGAGTACGACATGAAAAGTGATTATTTTGCTTGTGTTACACTTAAATTTTAACATTTTTTAGAAAAATATCTTTATTGAACTTTTTGAAGGTGTTAGACTTCAGTTTATGCATTTTGAAGAAAGTTTTGAAAAATTGTAATTTCTGTGTGTTAGTTATCAATTACGGAGTATTTTGAGTACGACATGCAAATTGAGTATTTTGCCTGTGTTAAACTTTAATTTTAATATTTCTTAAAAAAATATCAGAACTGAATTTTTTAAAGGTATTAGACTTCTGTTTTTTCATTTTTACGAAATTTTTGCAAAAATTGAAATTTCGGTGTGTTTGTCTTCAATTACGGAGTAATTTGACTACGGAATAAAAATTGAGTATTCTGCTTGTGTTAGACTTTACTTTTTACATTTTTACAAAAATGTCATAATTGAATTTTTTGAAGGTGTTAGAATTCTGTTTTTTGCATTTTTAAGAAATTTTCGAAAAAAATGAAATTTGTGTGTGTTAGTCTTCAATTACGGAGTATTTTGAATACGACACGAAAATTGAGTATTTTGCTTGTGTTATACTTCAATTTTAACATATTTTTTAAAAATATCATAACTGAATTTTTTGAAGGTATCAGACTTCTGTTTTTGCATTTTTAAGAATTTTTTGAAAAAATTGAAATTTGGGTGTGTTAGTCTCTAATTACGGAGTATTTTGCTTGTGTTACACTTCAATTTTAACATTTTTTAAAAAATATCTTAATTGAATTTTTTGAAGGTGTTATACCTCAATTTTTGAATTTTTGAGAAATATTCGAAAAAATTGAAATTTGTGTGTTTTAGTCTTCAATTACGGAGTATTTTGAATACGACATGATCAAAATTGAGTATTTTGCCTGTGTAACACTTCAATTTTACAGTTTTAAAAAAATGTCATAATTATATTTTTCGAAGGTGTCAGACTTCAGTTTTTGTATTTTGAAGAAATTTTTGAAAAAATTGTAATTTGTGTGTGTTTGTCTTCAATTACGGAGTATTTTGAGTACGACATGAAAATTGAGTATTTTGGCTGTATTACACTTCAATTTTAATATTTCTTAAAAAAATATCATAACTGAATTTTTTAAAGGTATTAGACTTTTGTTTTTGCATTTTTACGAAATTTTTGAAAAAATTGAAATTTCAGTTTGTTAGTCTTCAATTACGGAGGATTTTGAATACGACACAAAAATTGAATATTTTGCTTGTGTTACACTTCAATTTTAACATATTTTTTAAAAATATCTTAATTGAATTTTTTGAAGGTGTTAGACTTCAATTTTTGAATTTTTACGAAATTTTCGAAAAAACTGAAATTTGTGTGTTTTAGTCTTCAATTACGTTGTAATTCGAGTACGGAATAAAAATTGAGTATTCTGCTTGTGTTAGACTTTACTTTTTAACATTTTAACAAAAATGTCATAATTGAATTTTTTGAAGGTGTTAGAGTTCTGTTTCTGTATTTTTTAGAAATTTTTGAAAAAATTGAAATCTGTGTGTGTTAGTCTTCAATTACGGAGTATTTTAAATACGACACGAAAATTGAGTATATTGCTTGTGTTACACTTCAATTTTAACATATTTTTTAAAAATATCATAACTGAATTTTTTTAAGGTGTCAGACTTCAGGTTTTATATTTTTAATAATGTTTTGAAAAAATTGAAATTTGTGTGTGTTAGTCTTCATTTACGGAGTATTTTGAGTACGACAGGAAAAGTGAGTATTTTGCTTGTGTTACACTTCAATTTTAACATTTTTTTAAAAATATCTTAATTGAATTTTTTGAAGGTGTTTTTCTTCAATTTTTGTATTTTAAGAAATTTTCGAAAAAATATAAATTTGTGTGTTTTAGTCTTCCATTACGGAGTATTTTGAATACGCGTGAAAAGTGAGTATTTTGCTTGTTTTACACTTCAATTTTAACATTTTTTAAAAATTTCATAACTGAATTTTTCGAAGGTGTTAGGCTTCAGTTTTTGGATTTTGAAGAAATTTTTGAAAAAATTTAAATTTGTGTGTGTTAGTCTTCAAATACGGAGTATTTTGAGTACGAAATGAAAATTCAGTATTTTGCTTGTGTTACACTTCAATTTTAACATGTTTTTAAAAAAATTTCATACAGGATATTTCCAAGGTGTCAGGCTTATGTTTTAGCATTTTTACGAAATTGTTGAAAAAATTGAAATTTATGTGTGTTAGTCATCAATTACGGAGTATTTTGAGTACGAAATGAAAATTGAGTATTATGCTTGTGTTACACTTCAATTTTAATATTTCTTAAAAAAATATCATAACCGAATTTTTAAGAAATTTTCGAAAAAATTGAAATTTGTGTGTGTTAGTCTTCAATTACGGAGTATTTTGAATACGACATGAAAATTGAGTATTTTGCTTGTGTTACACTTCAATTTTAACATATTTTTTAAAAATATCATAACTGAATTTTTTGATGGCGTCAGACTTCAGTTTATGCATTTTTAAGAATGTTTTGAAAAAATTGAAATTTGTGTGTGTTAGTCTTCAACTACGGAGTATTTAGAGTACGACATGAAAATTTAGTATTTTGCTTGTGTTACACTTCAATTTTACCATTTTTTAAAAAATATCTAAATTGAATTTTTTGAAGGGGTTAGACTTCAATTTTTGCATTTTTATGAAATTTTCGAAAAAATATAAATTTATGTGTTTTAGTCTTAACTTACGGAGTATTTTGAATACGACATGAAAATTGAGTATTTTGCTTGTTTTACACTTCAATTTTAGCTTGTTTTTAAAAAATTGCATAACTGAATTTTTCGAAGGTGTCAGGCTTCAGTTTTTGCATTTTGAAGAATTTTTTGAAAAAATTGTAATATGTGTGTGTTAGTCTTCAATTACGTAGTATTTTGAGTACGACATGAAAATTGAGTATTTTGCATGTGTTACACTTCGATTTTAATATTTCTTAAAAAATATCATAACTGAATTTTCTGAAGGTATAATGACTTCTGTTTATACATATTTACGATATTTTCGAAAAAATTGAAATTTCGGTGTGTTAGTCTTCAATTACGGAGTAATTTGAGTACGGAATAAAACTTGAGTATTCTGCTTGTGTTACATTTTACATTTTTTTAAAAATGTCATAATTAAATTTTTTGAAGGTGTTTGACTTCTTTTTTTGCATTTTTAAGAAATTTTCGAAAAAATTGAAATTTGTGTGTGTTAGTCTTCAATTACGGAGAATTTTGAATACGACACGAAAATTGAGTATTTTGCTTGTGTTTCACTTCAATATTGACATATTTTTTAAAAATATCATAACTGAATTTTTTGAAGGTGTCAGACTTCCAGTTTTTACATTTTTAATAATGTTTTCAAAAAATTGAAATTTGTTTGTGTTAGTCTTCAATTACGGAGTATTTTGAGTGCGACATGAAAATTGAGTATTTTGCTTGTTTTACACTTCAGTTTTAACATATTTTTAAAAAAATTCATAACTGAATTTTTCGAAGGTGTCAGACTTTAGTTTTTGCATTTTGAAGAAATTTTTGAAAAAATTGTAATTTGTGTGTGTTAGTCTTCAATTACGGAGTATTTTGAATACGACATGAAAATTGAGTATTTTGCCAGCGTTACACTTCAATTTTAATATTTCTTAAAAAAATATCATAACAGAATTTTCTAAAGGTATTAGACTTCGATTTTTGCATATTTACGAAAATTTTGAAAAAATTGAAATTTCTGTGTTTTAGTCATCAATTACGGAGTAATTTGAGTGCGGAATAAAAATTGAGTATTCCGCTTGTGTTACATTTTACATTTTTTTTAAAATGTCATAATTATCTTTTTTAGAAGGTGTTAGACTTCTGTTTTTGCAATTTTAAGAAATTTTCGAAAAAATTGAAATTTGTATGTGTTAGTCTTCAATTACGGTGTATTTTGAATACGAAATGAAAATTGAGTATTTTGCCTGTGTTACACTTCAATTTTAATATTTCTTAAAAAAATATCATAACTGAATTTTTTGAAGGTATTAGACTTCTGTTTTTGCATTTTTACGAAGTTTTTGAAAATATTGAAATTTTTGTGTGTTAGTCTTCAATTACGGAGTAATTTGAGTACGGAATAAAAATTGAGTATTCTGCTTGTGTTACATTTTACATTTTTTAAAAAATGTCATAATTAAATTTTTTGAAAGTGTTAGACTTCTGTTTTTGCATGTTTAAGAAATTTTCGAAAAAATTGAAATTTATGTGGGTTAGTCTTCAATTACGGAGTATTTTGAGTACGACATGAAAATTGAGTATTTTGCCTGTGTTACGTTTGAATTTTAAAAAATTTTAAAAATATATCTTAATTGAATTTTTTTAAGGTATGAGACTTTTGTTTTTGCATTTTTACGAATTTTTTGAAAAAAATGAAATTTCTGTGTGTTAGTCTTCAATTACGGAGTAATTTGAGTACGGGACAAAAATTGATTATTTTGCTTGTGTTACACTTTACTTTTAATATTTTTACAAAAATGTCATAATTGAATTTTTTTGAAGGTGTTAGACTTCTGTTTTTGCATTATTAAGAAATTTTCAAAAAAATAGAAATTTGAGTGTGTTAGTCTTCAATTACGGAGTATTTTAAATACGACACGAAAATTGAGTATTTGGCTTGTGTTACACTTCAATTTTAACATATTTTTTAAAAATATCATAACCGAATTTTTTGAAGGTGTCAGACTTCAGTTTTTGCATTTTTAAGAATTTTTTGAAAAAATTGAAATTTGTGTGTGTTAGTCTTCAATTACGGAGTATTTAGAGTACGACATGAAAATTCAGTATTTTGCTTGTGTTACACTTCAATTTTAACATTTATTAGAAATATCTTAATTGAATTTTTTGAAAGACTTCAATTTTTGCATTTTTAAGAAATTTTCGAAAAAATTGAATTTTGTGTGTGTTAGTCTTCAATTACGGAGTATTTTGAATACGACATGAAAATTGAGTATTTTGCATGTGTTACACTTCAATTTTAACATATTTTTTGAAAATATCATAACCAAATTTTTCGAAGTTGTCAGACTTCAGTGTATGCATTTTTAAGAAAGTTTTGCAAAAAATTAAATTTGTATGTGTAATTCTTCAATTACGGAGTATTTTGAGTACGACATGAAAATTGAGTACTTTTTTGTGTTACATTTCAATTTTAATATTTTTTAAAAAAATATCATAATTGAATTTTTTTTAAGGTTTTAGACTTCTGTTTTTGCATTTTTGAAATTTTTTTGAAATTACTGTGTGTTAGTATTCAATTATGGAGTAATTTCTGTACGGAATAAAAATTGAGTATTTTTCTTGTGTTACACTTAAATTTTAATATATTTTTAAAAAATATCTTAATTCAATTTTATGAAGGTATTAGACTTCAGTTTTTGCATTTTCGAGAAATTTTTGAAAAAATTGAAATTTGTGTGTGTTAGTCTTCAATTACGGAGTGTTTTGAGTACGTCATGAAAATTGAGTATTTTGCTTGTGTTACACTTCAATTTTAATATTTTTATAAAAAATATCTTAATTGAATTTTTTGAAGCTGTTAGACTTCAGTGTTTGCATTTTTAAGAAAGTTTTGAAAATTTTAAATTTGTGTGCGTCAGTCTTCAATTACAGAGTATTTTGAGTACGAAATGAAAATTGAGTCTATTGCTTTTGTTACTCTTCCATTTTAAAATTATTTTTAAAAATATCTTAATTGAATTTTTTGAAGGTGTTGTACTTCAGTTTTTGCATTTTTAAGAAATTTTGGAAAAAAATTAAATTCGTGTGCGTTTGTCTTCAATTACGGAATATTTTGAGTACGACATGAAAATTGAGTATTCTTCTTGTTTTATACTTCATTTTAACATTTTTTTTAAATATCCTAATTCAATTTTTTGAAGGTGTTAGAATTCAGTTTTAGCAATTGTAAGACATTTTTGAAAAAATTGAAATTTGTGTGTGTTAGTCTTCAATTACGGAGTATTTAGAGTACGACATGAAAATTCAGTATTTTGCTTGTGTTACACTTCAATTTTAACATTTATTAGAAATATCTTAATTGAATTTTTTGAAAGACTTCAATTTTTGCATTTTTAAGAAATTTTCGAAAAAATTGAATTTTGTGTGTGTTAGTCTTCAATTACGGAGTATTTTGAATACGACACGAAAATTGAGTATTTTGCAAGTGTCACACTTCAATTTTAACTTATTTTTTAAAAATATCATAACTAAATTTTTTGAAGGTGTCAGACTTCAGGTTTTACATTTTTAATAATTTTTTGAAAAAAATTGTAATTTGTGTGTGTTAGTCTTCAATTTCGGATTATTTTGAGTACGACATGAAAATTGAGTATTTTGCTTCTGTTACACTTCAATTTTAACATTTTTTAAAAAATATCTTAATTGAATTTTTTGAATGTGTTACAATTCATTTTTTGCATTTTTAAGAAATTTTCGAAAAAAATGAAATGTGTGTGTTTTAGTGTTCAATTACGGAGTATTTTGAATACGACATGAAAATTGAGTCTTTTGCATGTTTAACACTTCACTTTTAACATATTTTTAAAAAACTTCATAACTGAATTTTTCAAAGGTGTGAGACATCAGTTTTTTCATTTTGAAGAAATTTCTGAAAAAATTGTAATTTGTGTGTGTTAGTCATCAATTACGGTGTATTTTGAATACGAAATGAAAATTGAGTATTTTGCCTGTGTTACACTTCAATTTTAATATTTCTTAAAAAAATATCATAACTGAATTTTTTGAAGGTATTAGAGTTCTGTTTTTGCATTTTTACGAAGTTTTTGAAAAAATTGAAATTTATGTGTGTTAGTCTTCAATTACGGAGTAATTTAAGTACGGAATAAAAATTGAGTATTCTGCTTGTGTTACATTTTACATTTTTTAAAAAATGTCATAATTAAATTTTTTGAAGGTGTTAGACTTCTGTTTTTGCATGTTTAAGAAATTTTCGAAAAAATCGAAATTTATGTGGGTCAGTCTTCAATTACAGAGTATTTTGAGTACGACATGAAAATTGAGTATTTTGCTTGTGTTACGTTTGAATTTTAAAAAATTTTAAAAATATATCTTAATTGAATTTTTTTAAGGTATGAGACTTTTGTTTTTGCATTTTTACGAATTTTTTGAAAAAATTGAAATTTCTGTGTGTTAGTCTTCAATTACGGAGTAATTTGAGTACGGGACAAAAATTGATTATTTTGCTTGTGTTACACTTTACTTTTAATATTTTTACAAAAATGTCATAATTGAATTTTTTTGAAGGTGTTAGACTTCTGTTTTTGCATTATTAAGAAATTTTCAAAAAAATAGAAATTTGAGTGTGTTAGTCTTCAATTACGGAGTATTTTGAATACGACACAAAAATTGAGTATTTGCCTTGTGTTACACTTCAATTTTAACATATTTTTTAAAAATATCATAACTGAATTTTTTGAAGGTGTCAGACTTCAGTTTTTGCATTTTTAAGAATTTTTTGAAAAAATTGAAATTTGTGTGTGTTAGTCTTCAATTACGGAGTATTTAGAGTACGACATGAAAATTCAGTATTTTGCTTGTGTTACACTTCAATTTTAACATTTATTAGAAATATCTTAATTGAATTTTTTGAAAGACTTCAATTTTTGCATTTTTAAGAAATTTTCGAAAAAATTGAATTTTGTGTGTGTTAGTCTTCAATTACGGAGTATTTTGAATACGACATGAAAATTGAGTATTTTGCATGTGTTACACTTCAATTTTAACATATTTTTTGAAAATATCATAACCAAATTTTTTGAAGGTGTCAGACTTCAGTGTATGCATTTTTAAGAAAGTTTTGCAAAAAATTAAATTTGTATGTGTAATTCTTCAATTACGGAGTATTTTGAGTACGACATGAAAATTGAGTACTTTTTTGTGTTACATTTCAATTTTAATATTTTTTAAAAAAATATCATAATTGAATTTTTTTTAAGGTTTTAGACTTCTGTTTTTGCATTTTTGAAAAAATTTTGAAATTACTGTGTGTTAGTATTCAATTATGGAGTAATTTCGGTACGGAATAAAAATTGAGTATTTTTCTTGTGTTACACTTAAATTTTAATATATTTTTAAAAAATATCTTAATTCAATTTTTTGAAGGTATTAGACTTCAGTTTTTGCATTTTCGAGAAATTTTTGAAAAAATTTAAATTTGTGTGTGTTAGTCTTCAATTACGGAGTGTTTTGAGTATGTCATGAAAATTGAGTATTTTGCTTATGTTACACTTCAATTTTAATATTTTTATAAAAAATATCGTAATTGAATTTTTTGAAGCTGTTAGACTTCAGTGTTTGCATTTTTAAGAAAGTTTTGAAAAATTTTAATTTGTGTGCGTCAGTCTTCAATTACAGAGTATTTTGAATACGAAATGAAAATTGAGTCTATAGCTTTTGTTACTCTTCCATTTTAACATTATTTTTAAAAATATCTTAATTGAATTTTTTGAAGGTGTTGTACTTCAGTTTTTGCATTTTTAAGAAATTTTGGAAAAAAATTAAATTCGTGTGCGTTTGTCTTCAATTACGAAATATTTTGAGTACGACATGAAAATTAAGTATTCTTCTTGTTTTATACTTCATTTTAACATTTTTTTTAAATATCCTAATTCAATTTTTTGAAGGTGTTAGAATTCAGTTTTAGCAATTGTAAGACATTTTTGAAAAAATTGAAATTTGTGTGTGTTAGTCTTCAATTACGGAGTATTTTGAGTACGACATGAAAATTAAGTATTTTGCTTGTGTTACACTTCAATTTTAACATTTTTTAAAAATTATCTTAATTGAATTTTTTTGAATGTGTTCGACTTCAATTTTTGCATTTTTAAGAAATTTTCGAAAAAATTGAAATTTGTGTGTTTTAGTCTTCAATAACGGAATATTTTGAATACGACATGAAAATTGAGTATTTTGCTTGTTTTACACTTCAATTTTAGCATATTTTTATAAAAATTCATAACTGAATTTTTCGAAGGTGTCAGACTTCAGTTTTTGCATTTTGAAGAAAGTTTTCAAAAAAATTGTAATTTGTGGGTGTTAGTCTTCAATTGCGGAGTATTTTGAATACGACATGAAAATTTAGTATTATGCCTGTGTTACACTTCAATTTTAATATTTCTAAAAAAAATATCACAACAGAATTTTTTAAAGGTATTAGACTTCTGTTTGTGCATTTTTGCGAAATTTTTGAAAAAATTGAAATTTCTATGTATTAGTCTTCAATTACGGAGTAATTTGAGTACGGAATAAAAATTGAGTATTCTGCTAATTGTGTTAGACTTTACATTTAAAAATTTTACAAAAATGTCATAATTGAATTTTTTGAAGGTGTTAGACTTCAGTTTTTGCATTTTTAAGAAATTTTCGAAAAAATTGAAATTTGTGGATTTTAGTATTCAATTACGGAGTATTTTGAATACGACATGAAAATTGAGTATTTTGCTTGTTTTACACTTCAATTTTAACATATTTTTTAAAAAAATCATAACTGAATTTTTCGAAGGTGTCAGACTTCAGTTTTTGCATTTTGAAGAAATTTTTGAAAAGGGGCAATTTCAGGTATGTCCCTCTAAAAACTCAAAATATCATATTTGTCCCTCTAAAAACATTAATATCAAATTTATCCTCCTAAATATCAACTCTTATCAAATTAAACCAATACTCAATTTTCTGTTAGATTTAATGGAAAATGAGTAAAAAGACTTATTTGCCCCTCGTTTTTTCCCGGTGAACACCCCAGTCCCACCAGCTAATCTCATTATTAGCTTCAGCTCTTGCGGTTCTCTCTCTAGACTAGGTCATGGGTTCTCTAGCTTAATCCTCATGACTTGCAGATCATCTCTGGTTATACGTGCCATGGAAAAATCCATTCCGGCGGACCGCTCAAGAACTCTGTTTGGGAACTCGCACTTCATTCTGGTGAACTCGTAAACTACGTACTGGTGAACTAGAAAGTTCCATTATGGCGAACACGCAAGCTCCATTGTTGAATGAAAAAGTCGAAGGTATTTATTGTATTTCTGAATGTTGATCGATTTTGTAGTTAATTTGAAAGAATTAAAGAAAATTGTGGTTTCATTGCATTGAATTAGTGCTAATTAGGCTTTATTATGGTCTATTGGATTAAATATGATTAATTGAGAAGATATTAAAGTGAAGTAGGGTTAATTATGACTTAATTGGGGTCAATTATGGTGCATTATGTTGAATTAGGGTCAAGTGCTGCAACTGTTTGTAATTTTCATTTTTTTTTTCACTAAAAAATATTAGATCAAATTTGCAAATTGAAAGTTCACGCTCATAATATTTCCTGAGATGCTAAGGCCTCGAGAAAATTCAAAGCATAATCCCTCATATTTGTAATTTAAGCATGCTTCAGGTTTTTTTTTTTTGCAAATTTCCACTAAACTGAAATCCTTGACTAAATTATCTAAAAGATACGATGAAAATTGCATTAAAAGGTAGTTATTGACAAATATATGTGGTCATGACCCATTTTATGTACTTATATGGTATTGATATTCGTTTTGATCATTTCATACATCACATTTTTTTTTTCAGGTGCTCTCATCTCACTCAACTTTTCCTATGATTTTAGGGTGTTGCTATTAAAACGAACTGACGAAGTCAATTTACATAATTGAATTGAAGTATTATTGGGAACAAAATTAGTGTGTGAATAGATTATCTAATTAATGTATTTGTTTGCTTACTCTGTTGTTGAATAAATTAGTCAAGTTTCTTTTTTCATTGTGCGAAGTATTTATTTTTTTGTTTTTTTTATTTTTTGCAGGACATTGTTATTATGATGATAGGAACTTTGTTGTCAATTCGAAGATTGTTTTATATGTGAAGTGATTAAATAGTAATATAAAATGTATGTTTTGTTTCATAATGGATTTCTTAGATCTTCCAATTTTTTTGTATGATACTTGCTATTTAAAACGAACGATGTATTGCATATTTTAATTTAATGTAATATGTTGGCTTCGATGTAATCACAATCACAATTCTTGTGAAATCGAGGAAGAAATGAGTCAATAGTTGAGCGAAACATGGTTCGAATCGTGTTTAAATATCTGTGTTAACATGTAAGTTCTAATCTTCCAAAAAAATTACAATATTTAAAATTTAAAATATTGTTTAAACTAAATACAATGTCAGTACTAAGTTCTCCATTTATTCTTCCTAAGAATAAATTCGCGAGAATAACTTTTTCTAGTAATCAATCTCTCGCTAACATGACATTAAACGCTTCTTCGAGCCTTCTTTCTCTTCTCAATCATATCACTCTACTCTATTCATTCTCCTCTACATATTCTTCTATATCATCTATTTCTAAATCTCTCAAATTCTGGTGGATCCGATAACCCGTTGAGATCACTCTTTTTCACATATAACCCTGAAAATCTAGAAATTAATTCTCTTAGTTTTTCAACCACAAACGATCTCTTTCTCACCACAAATCTCTTCCAACTCTCTTCACATCCAAAATTACTTACATAACCCTATTCTTTTCCATATTTACAAATTTTCACATGTAACCCTGAACATTCTCATATTCTCAAAAACACATTCTCATCCAAGATCAAATCTTTTTCCATTTTTTCTGACAATGGCAACTCCGCCAAAGCTTATTACACAATAGTTATGTGTGTTCTCGTCATGACGAAAAGCTTATTCCAAACCTGTCAGTGAGGGAAAAAGGTCAACAAAGTAATGTGCTAATTGAACAAGAATATTAATGAGTCCACTTGGTCTTGATATTAAACAATAGATATATACAATTTATTTCGGTGAGATGGGTTAGCTTCGTATTCCTCATCATATTAGACAACTAAAACAACTACGTTATATATCATTTACAATAGCATTTTGGACCAATTGTATTTTCAGCAACTAGCCAATTACACAATAGCGATTCAGACCAATTGTATTTTCAGCAACTAGCCAATTACACAATAGCGATTCAGACCAATTGTATTTTCAGCAACTAGCCAATTACACAATAGCGATTCAGACCAATTGTATTTTCAGCAACTAGCCAATTACACAATAGCGATTCAGACCAATTGTATTTTCAGCAACTAGCCAATTACACAATAGCGATTCAGACCAATTGTATTTTCAGCAAGCTGAACATAGTTTTCAATTGAATCGTGGTAAAACCCACTACTGAAACAAAATCGTGTTTGTCATTCAATTAAATGAGTAAAACAGTAACAGATATAAGAAGAATTAATATCAAATAATTTCAGTTGTGACCAAACAAGCCATTATTTACCAAATAGTCTGATAACATCTCAGTAAAAAGGATCAATAAGCCTCCACAAAATTAAAAGAAAGAGGCGATAAAGGCAGAGGCTCTCGCCTGTCTTCTGGTCAATAGGCGACGAAATCTAACGTTTCGCCCGCTTGGCAACGGGTGAAGGCGATAGCGACTGGCAGGAGTCTAGCGAGTCAAAATAGAATAGGAGAAGAGGAAGTGCCGAAGTGCAGTCGAGAATCCAGCTTGAGGGTTTAGGAAACAGATAGACAACCCATGGGTATTATGGTCATATTAGTTTATATTTAATAATTTAACCAGAGTTAATCATTCTGAATCATGGTTAACTAGATGATAAGTTAACGGAATGGACAATTTTGATATTATATTAATAATAGAGGGATTAATTTGATAAGTTTATAGTATTAGATGGATAAATTTGTTATTTTATTAGTTTTGAAAGGTTAAATTTGATATTATCATTTTTTGAAGGACAAATTTGATATTTTGAGTTTTTGGAGGGACATACAAGAAATTATCCCTTTTGAAAAAATTGTAATTTGTGTGTGTTAGTCTTCAATTAAGGAGTATTTTGAATACGACATGAAAATTGAGTATTTTGCCAGTGTTACACTTCAATTTTAATATTTCTTAAAAAAATATCATAACTTAATTTTTTAAAGGTATTAGACTTCTATTTTTGCATTTTTACGAAATTTTCGAAAAAATGGAAATTTCTTTGTTTTAGTCTTCAATTACGGAGTAATTTGAGTACGGAATAAAAATTGAGTATTTTGCTTGTGTTAGACTTTACTTTGAACATTTTTACAAAAATGTCATAATTGAATTTTTTGAAGGTGTTAGACTTCAATTTTTGCATTTTTAAGAAATTTTCGAAAAAATTGAAATTTGTATGTTTTAGTCTTCAATTACGGAGTATTTTGAATACGACATGAAAATTGAGTATTTTGCTTGTTTTACACTTCAATTTTAACATGTTTTTAAAAAAATATCATAATTAAATTTTTTGAAGGTGTTAGACTTCAGTTTTTGCATTTTTAAGAAATTTTCGAACAAATTGAAATTTGTGTGTGTTTGTCTTCAATTACGGAGTAATTTGAGTACGGAATAAAAATTGAATATTCTGCTTGTGTTACATTTTACATTTTTTAAAAAATGTCATAATTAAATTTTTTGAAGGTGTTAGACTTCTGTTTTTGCATTTTTAAGAAATTTTCGAAAAAAATTGAAATTTCTGTGGGTTAGTCTTCAATTACGGAGTATTTTGAGTACGACATGAAAATTAAGTATTTTGCTTGTGTCACGTTTAAATTTTTAAAAATTTAACAAAAATATCTTAATTTAATTTTTTGAAGGTATTAGACTTATGTTTTTCCATATATACGAATTTTTTGAAAAAATTGAAATTTCTGTGTGTTAGTCTTCAATTACGGAGTAATTTGAGTACGGGATAAAAATTGATTATTTTGATTGTGTTACACTTTAATTTTTATATTTTTACAAAAATGTCATAATTGAATTTTTTGAAGGTGTCAGACTTCAGTTTATGCATTTTTAAGAATGTTTTGAAAAAATTGAAATTTGTGTGTGTTAGTCTTCAACTACGGAGTATTTAGAGTACGACATGAAAATTTAGTATTTTGCTTGTGTTACACTTCAATTTTAACATTTTTTAAAACTATCTTAATTGAATTTCTTGAAGGTGTTAGACTTCGATTTTTGCTTTTTTAAGTAATTTTCGAAAAAATTTAAATTTGTGTGTGTTAGTATTCAATAACGAAGTATTTTGAATACGACATAAAAATTGAGTATTTTGCTTGTGTTACTCTTCCATTTTAACATTATTTTTAAAATAAATTAATTGAATGTTTTGAAGATGTTGAACTTAAGTTTTTGCATTTTTATGAAATTTTTGAAAAAATTTAAATTCGTGTGCGTTAGTCTTCAATTACAGAATATTTTGAGTACGACATGAAAATTGAGTACTTTTCTTGTGTTATATTTCAATTTTAACATTTTTTTTCAAATATCCTAATTCAATTTTTTGAAGGTGTTAGACTTCAGTTTTAGCAATTGTAAGATATTTTTGAAAAAATTGAAATTTGTGTGTGTTAGTCTTCAATTACGGAGTATTTTGAGTACGACATGAAAATTGAGTATTTTGCTTGTGTTACACTTCAATTTTAATATTTTTTAAAAAATATCTTAATTGAATTTTTTGAATGTGTTAGACTTCAATTTTTGAATTTTCAAGAAATTTTCGAAAAAAATTGAAATTTGTGTGTTCTAGACTTCAATTACGGAGTATTTTGAATACGACGTGAAAATTGAGTATTTTGCTTGTTTTACACTTCAATTTTAACATATTTTAATAAAAATTCATAACTGAATTTTTCGAACGTGTCAGACTTCAGTTTTTGCATTTTGAAGAATTTTTTGAAAAAATTGTAATTTGTGCGTGTTAGTCTTCAATTACGGAGTATTTTTAATATGACATGAAAATTGAGTATTATGCCTGTGTTACACTTCAATTTTAATATTTCTAAAGCAAATATCATAACATAATTTTTTAAAGGTATTAGACCTCTGTTTTTGCATTTTTACGAAATTTTTGAAAAAATTGAAATTTCGGTGTATTAGTCTTCAATTACGGAGTAATTTGAGTACGGAATAAAAATTGAGCATTCTTCTTGTGTTAGACTTTACTTTGAACATTTTTACAAAAATGTCATAATTGAATTTTTTTTAAGGTGTTAGACTTCTGTTTTTGCATTTTTAAGAAATTTTCGAAAAAATTGAAATTTGTGTGTGTTAATCTTCAATTACGGAGTATTTTGAATACGACATGAAAATTGAGTATTTTTCTTGTGTTATACATCAATTTTAACATATTTTTTAAAAATATCATAACTGAATTTTTTGAAGGTGTCAGACTTCAGTTTTTACATTTTTCTGAATTTTTTGAAAAAACTGAAATGTTTGTGTGTTAGTCTTCAATTACGGAGTATTTTGAGTACGACGTGAAAATTGAGTATTTTGCTTGTGTTACACTTCAATTTTAACATTTTTTTTAAAATATCTTAATTGAATTTTTTGAGGGTGTTAGACTTCAATTTTTGCATTTTTAAGAAATTTTTGAAAAAATTGAAATTTGTGTGTTTTAGTCTTCAATATTGGAGTATTTTGAATACGATATGAAAATTGAGTATTTTGCCTGTGTTACACTTCACATTTACATTTTTTAAAAAATGTCATAATTAAATTTTTCGAAGGTGTCAGACTTCAGTTTTTGCATTTTGAAGAAATTTTTGAAAAAAATGTAGTTTGTGTGTGTTAGTCTTCAATTACGGAGTATTTTGAATACGACATGAAAATTGAGTATTTTGTTTGTGTTACACTTCAATTTTAATATTTCTAAAAAAATATCATAACTGAATTTTTTAAAGGTATTAGACTTCTGTTTTTGCATTTTTACGAAATTTTTGAAAAAATTGAAATTTCTGTTTGTTAGTCTTCAATTATGGAGTAATTTGAGTACGGAATAAAAATTGAGTATTCTGCTTGTGTTACATTCTACATTTTTAAAAAACTGTCATAATTAAATTTTTTGCAGGTGTTAGACTTCTGTTTTTGCATTTTTCAGAAATTTTTGAAAAAATTGAAATTTGTGTGTTCTATTACGGAATAATTTGAGTACGGAATAAAAATTTAGTATTTTTCTTTTGTTACACTTAACTAGTGAGATCTTTTGAAAAAATATCTTAACTCACTTTTTTGAAGGTGTTAGACATCAGTTTTTGCATTTTTAAAAATTGTTTGAAAAACAAATTGTGTGTGTTAGTCTTCAACTACGGAGTATTTCGAGAACGACATGAAAATTGACTATTTTTCTTGCGTTACACTTCAATTTTAACTTTTTAAAAAAATATATGTTAATTGTATTTTTTGATATAGATGGATGTTTCCGTTTAAGAGGTATTTACGGATGTTAAAGAAAAAAGTGAGAAATAAAGCAAAAGTAGAGGGGTCAATTGTAGAGGCATACGTGTCAGAGTAGGTCGCAAATTTTTGCTCAAATTATTTTGCGAAAGATGTGTTAACGAAAGGTATCAAACCTCAGAGGCATGCTGATCTTGGAGAAGACTCGAATGAACAAGAGTGCACCATTTTTTATTATCCCGGTCGTGGAAGTGGTCAAGGATCTAGTTTGTTGGATTGAAGAGATGTAATGGCAGCTCACTTGTATGTGTTGTTGAACTGTACAGATATTTGTGTGTTGGTGACTGAATACGATTCACTTCTTGAAAGCCAAAGAGTGTCCGAGCGGTCCCGACCCAAGAAACGGGGAGAATAATTTCCTAGGTGGTTGCATGACAAGGTCCTAAACGACATGAACTACGGAGAGATAGTGCGGAACCTCGTTCATGCTCCCAAGGCAGAGGTTCAAACGTACAATGGGTAACTTGCAATGGATTCCGGTTCCATACGGAAAGAGTTATCCGAAATATGAGAATGGTAAATAGCAGGGTTTGTGTTAAAGGGGATCATTATGCAGGAGAAATTAGTGATTATTATGGGATAATCGAAGATATTGTCGAATTATCTTATCCCTTCGTGATATCTAATTCCATTGTATTGTTCAAGTGTCGCTGGTTTGAACCCAAATCGCGTGTTAGGCTTGACGCTACACATGGCCTGGTAGAAGTGAAACACACATCGAGAGATGGGTTTTATGAACCTTTCATATTTGCGCATCAAGCAATCCAATCGTACTACATGCCATATCCGTCAGAAAAAATAGATAAACGTGTTTGGCGGGTAGCATCACGGACAAAACCCAAAGTGGATTTGCCCGAGTATCCGGAAGAGTTAATTGATACCCGATTGGAGAGTATTAACACGGAGTATTTCCAAGAAAATGGTCGAGTATGTGATTTGTCTATGACACCAAACGAGAGTAGTGCGCACAATGCCAATGAATCATTGCACAATGAGTCCGGTGCGAGCGAAATCGTAGATGAGAAAGATCTCCGTTATATCCCCGAAGATTATCCTAATGACCTTTTTAACTTGGATGAATACGATTCTGAATAGAATATTCGGTAATTCAAAAATGTAATATGTTGTACATTTTTTTCAACTTATATGTTTCCATATTTTATATATATTTTACTCATAATGTGTATTTTTTACAGGTATATGTTAAGTATTTGCCTCAATCGTGTAAATTGACCAAAATCCTCCTACCCTTTCTTTCACAAGTATATGTAAAGTATTTTACAGGAGCAACTTCAGTTGAGTGTCTGGGGAGGTACAATTTCGTGCTTGTATAATAATAATACGGTACAAACATTATGTCACGCATGTTATTTTTTTTACAATCTTTTGATTATTTGTACTAAAAAAAATTAGGTCAATTATGATGCTTCGTCATCACAACAGTCCATCCCACAGCGGCCCTTCGCGCAGCAGAAGTTCGTCCCGCAAACGCCGCAACAGCCTTTCACGCAAACTGCTCGGCACGCCTTATTATCAGTTTTGTGGTTAGGGTTTAAGATAATTTTTTGGGATTTTTGTAGTGTAATTTCCCGTTTTCGCGAACTAATTACATTCCGTTTGTATTTTACGCAGGCACAAGCAAATCTGGAAAGGGCATTTTATTCACTTAAGAAGGATACATTTAGCAAATCTGGACAGAGACTATTTTTGATATTTTTCACGTTTGAGTCATTTATTTTTAGGAAGGGCATTTTAGTCATTGCAGGGTTTGTAACTGACAGTTAGGGTTTTGGAAAGGGCATTTTAGTCATTTTAGTTTTTTTTATACAAAACCTAATTGCTCACATACTCTAATATGTAGTCCGGTTGGAATTGACCAAAATACCCCTGCCCTTTCTTTTTCACCGGATTTGGCAAATTACCGAGATGCCCCTTCCCTTTCTTTCACACCATGATTAGATAAATTTACCAAAATGCCTTTTCTTCCTTGTGTTCTGACCAGATAGACTTGAAGCGGAAATGCTGTGTACGGAGCAACTACAGATGAGTGCATCGGGAGGTACAATTCCGTGCTTGTATAATAATAATACAGTAAAAACATTATGTCACGCATGTCATCTTTTTTACAATCTTTTGATTATTTGTACTAAAAAAAAATTTGTTTAATTATGAAGCTTCGTCATTGCAACAGTCCATCCCACAGCAGCCCTTCACGCAGCAGCAGTTCGTCCCGCAAACGCCGCAACCACCTTCCACGCAAACGGCTCGGCAGGCCTTCTTTTCGGTTTTGTGGTTAGGGTTTAAGATAAATTTTTGGAATTTTTGGAGTGTAATTTCCCATTTTCGCGAACTAATTACGTTCCATTTGTATTTACGCAGGCACAAGCAAATCTGGAAAGGGGCATTTTATTCACTTAAAAGGATACATTTAGCAAATTTGGACAGAGGGTATTTTTGATATTATAAGGTTAGAGTCATTTATTTTTAGGAAGGGCCTTTTAGTCATTGTAGGGTTTGTAACTGGCATTTAGGGTTTTGGAAGGGCATTTTAGTCATTTTAGTTTTTTTTTATTCAAAACCTAATTACTCATATACTCTAAAAGTATTTTTGGCGGGACCATGTCGAACAACTTCTTCGACAACAATGATGTTACACGTCTCGGTTAGTAGGGCTTATGTCAGATTTGTGAGAGTATTTTTTGTTTTGTGTTGGAGTGTATTTTGTGTGTTGCGAGTATGTTGTCTCGGCAAATGTTTGGATGATTAACAATGTCAGATGTTTTGATAATGAAGATATGGGCACTTTGGAATTTAATTACTAATTATTTAATTTATTTACTGATTTTTAAATTTAATTACTGTATGTTTAATTTATTTACTGATTATTTAATTTTCGATGGGAATAAAATAAATGTTTTATTTTTGTCACGGCTGTCCAAAATCATTATATACAACCTCATGTACCGTAGCTAAGAGTAGTGTTGGCGATGGGAATAGCCTCGAAGCAACTAGCATCATTCGCTACGATAGAGTTTCGTATCTAATGGATCCGTGGCTAGTAAATATGTTGGCTACATACCTATGGCCAGTAAGACCTTTAGACACGCGATGATAGCTGCAAGTTGGTAGCCACGAGATAGAGTCGCCAATAGGCTTATGCGAAGCCAATAGGTCTGTTAGACACGGAAATCTGTGAAGCTATCATAGCGTTTTTTTAGTAGTGGAGGCGGCATGAGGAGAGGATACGGCCGCAATAATCGGTTCGGGGACTGGATCGGCAAGAGAAGGAAAATCCGGCGAAGCCATTAGAGCTCGCAAATAGAGGAATAGAAAGGAGAAGGCAAGGAGAGAGAGAGAGAGAGAGAGAGAGAGAGAGAGAGAGAGAGAGAGAGTGTGTGTGTGTGTACCTTGATTATCTTGAAAGATCTTTTATTTACTTGAATTAACGAGAGATAAGTACAGGGAATGTATATATAACAAAGAGAGCATATATGATACCCCTCCTGTATTTCCCCACTGACATGCTGATTCGTCAGCTTGTTAATGCAAAGAGCTGCTACCTGTCCCAAAAAACCCACCCTGCATTAACGGTTAATGCGAAGGAAATTTTTGTTGGATACATTTTCTATAAAGTTATAAAAGTGTGTTGGTTTTCTTTGTATCAATATTTGGTGAAAAAAATTGTAATTAAAAAAAATTGTAATTGGAAATTTTTGACAGTGCAAGCTCGTGTAGTAAATAGAAGAGCTCGTATTGATATATTTTCTATAAAGTTATAAAAAAAAAATTGCAAGCAGTATTGTAAAATATACCGTTGAAAACATATACTGAAGACTTAAAAGTGTGTTGGTTTTCTTTGTATCAATATTTGGTGAAAATGAAGTGTAGTTTTAAAAAAAAAATTGTAATTGGAAAATATAACAAAAATATTTGTGCCAATATTATGAAGACCAAAAAAATGTATTAATTATAAGTAGGGTTTATGTCTACCAAGATTTACTGAAGATAGCACACAGTTTTTTATTGTGTGTGTGAGATAGAGAAAGACGATCAACTTCACTGTCATGCTGGATAGGCAGAGCCGGCCCATGTGTAAAGCCCAAGAAGCATGGGCTCGGGTCCATTTTTTTTGGGGTCCAAATTTTTTTTTTTTACTATATAGGTATATACATGAAATCCGGATCCAAACCCAAACCCAAACCCACATCCAAACCCGCTAGCTAAACATCAGACCCGCCCGACCCCTCTTTTCTCTCTCTCTCTCTCGCTCAGTCGCTCGCTCTCTCTCTCTCTCTGGCGACGATAGGATTAGGGTTGGGACTTGGGCGATTCTCTCTCTCTCTCTCTTTCTCTCTCTCTCTCTCTCTCACTGGTGACGATAGGATTAGGGTTGGGCGATTCGATCTCTCTCTCTCTCTCTCTGGCGACGATAGGGTTTGGCGATTCGATCTCTCTCTCTTTCTCTGGCGACGATAGGGTTTGGCGATTCGATCTAGGGTTTGGCGATTGGAGCGGCTTCGTTTTTCTGCGGTTTGACAACGATTTGGCGACGATTTGGTGCTGCTTTCTTCGAGTTTATGTGAGTTTCTGTGGTTAATTTTCTAATTTCAACGATTTTCTTCGAGTGTGTGCCATTTTCTTCGAGTTTATGGGGTTTTCTTCGAATTTCTGCTGAATTGCTTGACTGAATCTGTAGGATTTTGATGCGGCTCTATCTGGACTGCGTTTTCTCTGGTGGGCTGCGGAATTGCTTGAATTCCGTAATCTCTTTTGCAGGTCTTTATCTCGAAGTAAGTCGTAATCTCTCTCTATTCTCTTGCACAGATTCAGTAATCTTTTTTTTTTTGTCTATTCCTTGAATCTTTGCCTAATCTTTTGATGATATCTCTTGATTTTGTGTTGATTTTCAGCTCAGTATTCCTCGGCAACGTGCACTGGTGAATTTCAACCCCTGATTTGCCCTAATTGTTCCCTGATTTCAGCCCCAATTTCAGCATCTGATTTCGCAATTAATTCGCAAATTTCAACCCCTGATTTGCCCTAAATGTTCCCTGATTTCAGCCCCAATTTCAACAGCTGATTTCGCAATTAATTCGCAAATTTCAGCACCTGATTCAGGCTTTAAAGTATGTATTTCTATTTTTGTTTACTAATTATAGTAAATTTGATTGTCTTGATTGTGTTGAAATTTGTTTCTCGTAGTAATTTCGGTTCTGGATGGTGTATTTCTAATTTCCCTGATTTGTGTTGATTGTGCACTGGTGAATTGTAGTAATTTCGCAATTAACCAAAGTGATTTCAGCCCCAACGTGCACTGGTGTATTTCTATTTTTCCTGATTTGCCCTAATTTTTCTCTCGTAGTAATTTCCGGTCATGAATTGATTGTGTTGAAATTGATCGTGAATTTGTTTGGGAATCGATTTTGAATTTGTTTCTAATTATAGTAAATTTGTTTGTGATTCGATAGAAAAATTATCATAATCATGTCGAACTTGTTGATTATGTCGGATAATTATGTTGAATTTTTTAAAGGTAAAAGTATTGTAATATTTTTTTGAATTTTACATTTGATATTTTTGAGTAAGTTAATGAATTTACGGGTCCAATCATCAATTTGGCTTCGGGTATTTGAAAAGTCCGGGCCGACCCTGTGGATAGGGAGTATAATACCGAATCTTCGATTCAAATCATACCTAACTTATTGGAACTCCATATGAATTATTCTGACATTTCTTGCTAATTGCTCTAATGGTCATCTGTCAATGTGACGTCAATAATGACATAGAAAATAGAAAGATAAAAGGCTAATGTAATTTGAGCATATTCTTCACGCACGTGGGTTTATATCACTGGGCCTGGGTTGTTGAAGAAGAAGAACTCGTTGGATTAAAATTTAATAATTTAAAACAATGATAAATTAATTCCACATCAAATAATAGTTATAAAAGATCGAGTTTCTAATCGATGGATCAGATTTAGCCAGAGATTATGCATCATTTTAATGGGTTATGCAGTTGTGATGCCGTAACCTCTTGAGATTATAGAAATGAATGAAAAATAAAAGATTGGATGTAGTCTAATAAAAGAATATTATATTATATGAAATTGAGCCTGATTTACTAAATTATATTTTACTAAAATTATGTTGCTTTAATTCATTGTACCAAAATTTAGTTATCTGTTGCGACTGCGAGCATATCGATATATTGCCCACAAATCTTCGAAAAAATTCACAGAATTGATTTCTAATTAATCCATATAATTTCCCCGGTGATGATATTAATCCATATAGTTTACCAGATATATTAATTAGTTTATACCGACACACAAAAAAATAATAGTAAGTAGTTTTATCAAGTTTCATATCTCTCGTGATCTTCTGCAATATTTAAGTGATGTACTACATGATCTAGCAAATTTTGACAAGCCATCAGTCATCAATTTCATTCAATTTAAAATAGTTAGATTTTTCAACTAATTAATTAGTGACATGTTGATAAACACAAATCTTTTTAAGGATCGCATGAGATTTTCAACCAGGTCTTAATTTTGTAATTCATTGCATATTTTGTTCAAACATTGATCATGATGATAAGATAAAAAAGATTTGAAAAGAGCAGGCATGTAACAGGAGGGTCAGAGTGTTGCTTCTAGTTTTGGCATACAAATCATGCAACTTATTTTACCATGATCAGATTCAATGAATTCCATCAAAATCAAGACTCAGATTGTACGTGTGCACTCTGTATCAAGATCAGTATCTTATTTATACTCGTTTGATGGGTCGTGGTCAAATGTAAATGCGGGGATAAGGTTTATCATCTTGCGGGGAGATGTCACCAAGTATTTCGAAGGCTCGAGTGTGGTAGCTAGTTCACCACTTCACACCGAAATTTTAGCTTGTCTCGGGGTTTTACGAAAAATACACTCAATGTACTTCAATTCTTGTGCTATATTTTCGGACAACTTGCTTGTTGTTCAAGCGATGAATTCTTTGATTTAATCTAATCTAATCTAATTCTTTGATTCAAGAGATGTCACCAAGTATTACGATTTCATTGCTTGACAAACATTTAGTCCAGTTTAATCTAATCTTTCTAGGAGAATCTATAACATGAATCGTGCTCGTTGGTCTCTTTATTTTATCAAGTTTAAAAGTTCATTACATAAGTTGTTTTGTAAAATTACAATTAAAATTCACGGAATAACAATAATCGCACCGAATTCTAGCTAGATATTGTTGCCTTCTCTTGAAAATGTGTTCATTCTTTCTCGCGAACACTCCATACACAAGTAGTTCATTTGAATTCTTTGATTTTGCCAACCTTTCGGATCAAAGTAGGGTTTTGAGGGGTACCGGGTACGTCTGGTGGTACCTTTCCTCTGCACAAGACGGTGGTGGTTATAATTAAAAAGGTGATATTGGCAAATCTTCATTTTATTGATATTGGATGTTTCTAATGCTGAATCTTCATTTATTGGCAATCTTTCTTGAAGATTTTTCTCACGTGAGATCTTCTTGACTTGGACTAACAAGTCGTTGTTGACTTGGACTCACAAGTATTTCTTGATACTTAACATGAAATAATTTTCTGAAAATTGTAACATGAATGTTGTGCAATGAAAATTTATTATCAATATTGGTTGTTCTATTTAAATTTATTTATAATATAAGTATGATTCGGGTAATAGTGAAAGATATATAGTATTACAAATAGTGACAACTTTCATGTTTAATTGTATTGACAATTTGAAGTGTTTATTTTGACAGTTTTAACTGATTTAGTGTTGTGCCGTATTTAATTTAATTGTTTTAATATTATGGATATTTTAAATGCTCGAATATATTGACAGTTTATACCGCTAATAGACTAGGTGGAAGCAGTGTTGTAAAAGTCGGTTTATAACGCCGATTAGTCGGAGATTAATCTCAAGTATTTGGTCATGCGACAAGTTAAGGCCATATCTTTCATAAAAGTCATTTTATCCGACTTGGGCCGATTTGGGCCGTTTTTTCATTTTTTTCCGACTTTTTACCGACTAGGCCCATAAATTATAATCAATTTTTTTAAAAAAAATAAAATTATATATTTGGGCTCAAATTTGTTTTATTCATCGGGATGTGAGAGAAATTGGAGTACTTTTGAAGGGGTTTGTATGGTTTATAAATTTAATTTTTTATATCAAGTATTTAATTACTTCACCACAATTTAAGAAGTTTTTGTTTCATTTTTATGGCAGATTCACACAAAAAAAGAGGAATATGCTCACATCTTCGAAATTCAGTAAATTGGTGTATATTCAATTCAACACGAGATTACTGGAAACTCAAAAAAAAAAAAAGTCTTCCAGTATGAAGATGTGCTTCTATGTCCTGATTTCGGCTCGGCACAGCATTGGTTGCTAAACAACTCTGGAGATAATAGTGATAGTGATTTTGAGGTGAGAGATGTTAATGATGATGAATTTGATTCGAGCAATTCAGATGAAGAAACAGACACAAGATTAGATGATGGTGATTTTGAACTTCCGAATACTACATCACATGACGAGCATGATTTTGATATTTAGTTTATTTTTAATTCAAATTTGAATATTTATTTGATTTAAGTGTTAGTTACTTAGTTTTGTTTGTTTTTTGATATTTATATGAACTTAAATGGGCACATAATTCTGCTATTTATGGTTTGTATGACTTTTGGATTAGTTCAATTAAAAAATTTAAGTTATGATTTATATATTTTTAATGGTCTTAGGCTTCTTAATTAGTAATATGTTAAATTAATAGTCAAAAAATGTATGATAATATACGAAAAAATGTTAATTTCGACAAATTACATATTCCGATTAGTCTCCGACTAATTCCGAATAATCTCCGATTAATCACCAAGTCTCAAGTCTCTGTCCATTCCGACCCGTTCCGACTTCTGACATTTACAACATTGGGTGGAAGTACCAAGTAGTTAAAACCGTCATTATGAGACTTTTCTTTGTAGTGATTTGTTTGGTTGAGTGGTTGTTTGATGCAAGAGATTTGGAAGGATTTCCAAGAAAGTGAATTGAGAATTAGTATTTGAATGATATATGTTTCTCCTATGTGTAGTTTGATGTGGTTCTATGTTTAATAATAGAAAAGGTGAAAGTTATTATTTGGTGTAAAGAAAAATTGTCAAATAGTTTGAAAGAAATTTAATTTATTTGGTTAATGAATTCAACCTGATTGGTTGAGTGTGAAGCACAAAAACTCATATGTTATGAGATTTTGTGGATTCAATTCTCATTAACATCAACGGATGGAGGACATATGAACCATCTTCATTTGTTATAAAAAAATTAATTGGTTTGTATATTTATTTTGAGGATATATATATAATATTATATTATTCAATATTTTAAACAGCGATATAGCGTCCGTAGTGTTTGGACTGTAATTTACATATGATCATCGCTATTGCGCGGTACTGCGGTGATATTGCGACACTATTTAGTAGGTTGCAGTATTACATTTAAGAAATATTTATTGCGATTTGCACTATAGCGTCGCTATTACGTCGCTATTTAAATCAATGATATCATTATATTTATATAGTAAAATACATTAATAGAAATAGCGGTTTTAGCGGCAGTATGATGCCGCCGATGAAAAGTCAAAACATCCATTGAAAGACCGCCACTGATATGCAATCGCAGAAAATAAGTTTCAGCGACGATACCGTCGCTGAAAACCTTCTCCGGCGGGCAGTATTGTTTTTACAGGCGGTCATTTTCCTCCATTGAAAATACACAAACCGGGCGAATACTTTCGGCGGCGGTACGTTTAGTGTATCGACAACACCGTATATTAATCTTCTATTAATCAATTCCCCACTGTTAATTGTGGTTTTTGTTTTTATCGGCGATGCGATACTTTCAGCAGTGATACATTTAGTTGCGATTTATTCCTTTTCAGCGGCGGTATTTTTAGGGGCGTTTTTTTTATTTCTCCGGCGGTTCGGAACTTCAGCAGCAATATGCTTAGTGGCGGTTTATTCTTTTTCAGGGACGATATTTTTTGTGGCGGTTTGATACTTTCAGCGACAGTTTATTTGTTTTCAGCGGCGGTATTGTGCTTTCATTGGCGGTATTATATATTATACTATTTAATATTTATTATATATCATATTATTATTTATTATGGGTTAAACAAAAAAAAACCAACATTATCTAATCAAAAATTATAGTTACAAATGATAGTTAAAAACCAACATTATTATTATATAGTTACAAAAAGAAAAGAAGAGAATAAATTTCTCTTTACGGGATAATTGAAAAAAAAAATAGTTTGAAAAGAAAAAAAATACCTATGAAGCTTCTTCTCGATTGTTGGTCTTCACCATTGCTGGAATTCACAAGAGAGATAAAGAGAGGAAATGACTAAGGTAGAAAAGATGGAGAAAAGAACAAAGACTGGTGAAAGAAAAGAGGGGGGGAAAGAGTTTAGGGTATGGGGTAACAGTTTGAAAAAAAGTGGGGGAAATGCTCACAGACGCGGGGATTGGGAAAATAATTTGGGGCGCCCATTCCTATAGTCCTTGTGGGGCGATATGTATTTTGGTACAGGTCGATACAAGTTTTTTGGGGGCGGCTAACGAGTTTGGGGCCGTCCGCTATATTAGCAGTTGGGTCGGTGTCAGATTTAGGGGCAGGTCGACCGTACGTTGTTGGGGCGGTTTGTACATTTGGGGCTGGCAGACCTGAAGGAAATGCAGTTTTGAATCAACGATGAAAGTGTATGCATAAGTATATATGAACATGAATGTTTCTGGATTTAAGTAAATGCATAATGACAGAGAATGGTTCGTTCGAACGCACCTTAGGGTCCGTTCGAACGGACTGCTACATACAAAAGTATATATTTCTATTCACATCTCAGAGATCTTCCAAGACAAGAACTCGAGAACACAGTGAACTTTGTAGGAGCTTCTCATTTGTCCTCATTTTTCCGCAGCCCTGCTCGTCCAAGTAAAACGTTAGAACTTTGTAGGAGCTTCTAATTTTTCCGCTTCAAAGATCAATTTTTATTCTATTTTATATTATCTACTTAATTAATCGCAAAATAGTATATTTTTATTTAATATTACATGATGGTATGAGTATATATTGCGGCTTTGAAAGATGAAGATGGATGGGGACAGGTACGAAACCGGTCTTCATATTTTCAAAAAATTCAAATGAGTGGTTCTTAACAATAATTCATTTTTTTTTTATAAAAAAATTGGGGCGTATTCAAATATTCAAATTTTATTTGGGGAATTAGGAATAAATGACCCGATTACAATGGAAATAACATTCTATGATTTTCGCAATGCCTAATAAACCTGGTGAATTTAGTCGTATCGATTTTCCTGATTCTCTCCCTGCTCCTCTTAACGGTAAATTATTTTTTACAAAAAATGCTTAGAGGCCCCTGAATTATTGAAAATTGTAAAAATGTCCCTCGATTCATGAAAATTTAAATATTAGTCCCTATAATTAGTGAGAAGGTACTTCTTTTAATTTCGAAGAAGCCAAATTCGTGTATATAATTCCTTGTGAAATGTATTTCAAGAAATTTTATTAGAAAAACCCTTTAGTAAATTTAATTGTGTTTGTTGCGCATCTCTGAAATGAGTAAAACTAGGAGAATACTCGCTCTACGCGGCGAATATGTTAATTATGTTTTTTTCATTGTAATATAAAATACTTATAAATAAGATGATATTGAAAATATCATTTCATAATATAATTATTTGAACTAATTTGTCTATGATTATGCATAAGTTTTTCAATTATTTTACATTATGATGACAAAAAAATTTCATTTCCTTAATCAAGTAATAACGCTTATATTAATGTGATTGTATAATAGTAATACATGAGGTATAGCATGATTTTACAAAAAAACATAACAACAAATATTATATCATTGTGGTTCACAATATTTCATACAATATCAAATGTAAAAAAATAATAAATCAAAGAACATACGTAGTAACATATCATTAATTATCAAGTACTAATAATTTGTTATTGATTTAAAATGCAACGAAAATTATAAATAATATCAAACTTAATAGGGAAAGTAATTTAATAAATAATATAAAAAATTAATTTAGCATAACATTAATATCAATTATTTTATGTCATATGAGTTTTGTTAATTTTATATTTTTAAAAATATTATTTCTATTTTGTAAGTGTTTATAAATTTAAGAAATTTTTTCGATGGATAAGCTTTTTTATTTCTATTATTTTTCCAAGAAAATAATATTAAATTGATTTGTTTAAAAACACAAATATAATCAACTTAGTTTTGTATGATATTAGTATAGTTGTAATTTCTAAAAATAAATATTAATATTAAAAATTCTATTATATAAATAAAATAATTAAAATTATATTTGGCAAAAATACATTTTTTGCATTGTATTTTTTACATAATATTTTTAGAAATTCAAATTATGAAAAATTGTATGTATGAACTATGCCAATATGGATGTCAAAATAAAGAGAAAATTAAAACGAATATATTTGATGAATTTTTAAAATTAAAATTCCAAAAATAATACTACTATATGTTGTATGTTTATAATATTAATTATTAAGTTATTAATATTTCATATTTGAACTTTTCATATTCCATTGCATTCACATTTGATCATGTAAACTTATGTGAAATAATAAATAATTGAATAAACTTAGTCTAACATGAACCTAACCAATAAAAATAGTCCACATCATTAATATATGATGATGTGATTTTCTAAAAATCATTAAAGCATAGTATAAAATAAAATAAGAGACATTTAAATGGCTACAACAAAAAAATGTTTATAAAAAATCAATGATTAATCAATGGTCCAAATTTTGCCAAATGTCATAATCAATGGTTAAAAAGAAAGTGATGATGTTAAAAAAAAATGATGATGTGGTACAAAAAAATTGCACAAAGTTGGGTCCAAAATAAGAAAATTACGTTTGGTATTTTTTATGTTTCAAATTTAAGATGGAAACTCAAAAATGTTATGTGGGTTGAGTTTTTATTGAACATTATTATCTGAGTTGGCACTTAAATTGCACAAATATGGTATTAGTATTAATATAATTTAGGCCTGTGTGCACTTATTTATTTTGTTTTAGAACAAGAAAAAAACATTTGATTATTGGATCAACTCGTTGTGTTAGAGGGTTCGATTGACCCGCAACTAAGCTGCCCCGTTATGGCAGGATTTGATGATATATATATTTGTCTGGATTTCTAAATTTCTAAATATTTAAACGAAGTATGTTTACAATGATTTGAATTAAATAAATAATTACAATCTCTCATCGTCTCTTAGTCTCTTGCCCTTTCCATAAAATGGATCCAAAAACATAATCTTGTGAACCCGGATCCAAATCCCGAAAATAGACCGTGAAGTTGTTCTTCACATTATATCTCTCAAATAAAGTTAGGATTGACAACCATTTTATTGTTCTTCTTATCCAAAACAATTGCTAAATAAATAAAAAAAAGAATGTGAATAACTAAAAATAAAATAAATAAAATTAGACCTAGGTTGTATCGAAAATTAAACCTAGGTTGCTAACTACATAAAAAAGGAATGTGAATAACAAAAAATAAAATAATAAATAGAATTTGAATAATTTGGTCATTGCAACAGCAGGAGATAACAGATCAACAACCCAATCAAGGAGGAATGCAACAAGACAATCCATGTGATCAAATTTGGTGGTTTAATGCAGATTTAAATGTTTCAGAGAGAAGAAATATGGAAGACAATCAAACAAATCGACAAAATCCAGAGTTTTCAAACTTACAAATTGTAGTTGAGAGCTTAGAAGACCTCATCTCTTCCGATTTTGCATATCCAACCTCTAATATCAGTCAAACCTCACACCCTGATTTCAATTCGATCGAAACTTCAACTCTAGATGAAATTGGAATATAGCGAAGCTATACAATGGAGGATCTCGGATTTGCAGAAAGCTGAGATGGAGGTTCAGATCGTTGACGGAGTTTATTGAACAAGACGAAAAGAGGGCTGAAGGGAATTCATAGTCAAGTAGAAAATGAGGAAAGAGGAACGAAGAAGATAAGAAGATACTCTTTTCTGCTCGACCGCTAGAAATAAAATCGGGGTTCTTGTGAGAGTTGAATTCTTGGTTTTATGTTGATAGCTTTTCCAGGGTTTTGTGGGAAATGGGAAAAGGAATGTAAGATTCCAATTAATGGATTTTAACAAATCTGTTAATAGGATTATGTAATTAAGGTGTTAAGGGTTATAAGCAAGTCTTAGTATGAAGGTATTTAGGAATTAATGATATTTAGCTAGTGTAGGACAAATATCTTCAAGAGACTTGTTTAATAATTATAAAAATTCTATATAATTAATACAAACAATAGAAGTAGGACTTATGAGCATACTCTATTTTTCTCAAAAAAAAAATAATTTGGTCATTGCATTTTTTTTTTAGAATAAATTTTTATAGTCGAATTTCATTGATGCAAATAAAACTTGAATTTATAGGTTCTAACCACATATGACTTTTTGTGTCCGTGTCTCACTCAATCAACCAAGCATATGCGTCCATTAACAAAAATCATTACGTTAGTTATTAATAATTATATGACTCGTGTTATGAATGAATAAATTAATAAATGCATATTAATGAATAAATAATACGATTAATCCTGGCTTCTCTTTGAACTCCAATATGCAACCATTGATAATGTAATTTATGAATAAAACTGATTCAAATTAACCTTTTAAAAAATGACAATTTGGAAAATTTAGGAATATTTATAGTAATTATCTTGTAACGAAAAATCTTTAGTTTTTATGTTATACCCGAATGAACATTAATATTATATTTTTCTATTTAGGTGAGCTTGTATGACATGACATCTATCTATATACTAATGCAAGGTGATTTGCTGGCTCCTGGTGCAGCCACGTCACCAGGGGACTATTCGTAATTTTTTTTTTTTTTACATTTTGGTCCTTTTTGATTTACAAATTGGTTCTTGTTTTAAAAAAAAAATTACATTTTGGTCCTTTTTTTTTACATTTTGGTCCTTTATATTTGCATTTTGGTCCTTCGAAGTTTTAATATTCACATTTTGGTCCAGGGGCCTCAAATTGGTCCTTTTTTAAAAAAAAATTACATTTTGGTCCTTCTTTATCACATTTCGGTCCTTTATATTTGCATTTTGGTCCTTTTTTCGAAAAAAAAATTACATTTTGGTCCTTTTTTTTACAGTTTGGTCCTTTATATTTGCATTTTGGCCCTTCGAAGTTTTGAAATTTACATTTTAGTCCAGGCAGCCACGTCACCAGGGGTCTATTTGTAAAAAAAAAATATTTTTTTTACATTTTGGTCCTTTTTGATTTACAAATTGGTCCTTTTTTTTAAAAAAAATTACATTTTGGTCGTTCTTTTTTACATTTTGGTCCTTTATATTTGCATTTTGGTCCTTCGAAATTTTGATATTCACATTTTGGTCCAGGAGCCTCAAATTGGTCCTGTTTTTTAAAACAAATTACATTTTGGTCCTTTTTTATCACATTTCGGTCCTTTATATTTGCATTTTGGTCCTTCGAATTTTTAAAATTTACATTTTGGTCCTTTATTATTTTTCTTGCCTGGTGCAGCCACGTACCCAGGGGCCTATTTGTAAAAAAAAATTACATTTTGGTCCTTTTTTCGTAAAAAATTTATATTTTGGTCCTTTTTTTTCCATTTTGGTCCTTTTTTATTTACAAATTGGTCCTTTTTTCGAAAAAAATTTACATTTTGGTCCTTTTTTCTCATTTTGGTCCTTTATATTTGCATTTTGGCCCTTCGAAGTTTTGAAATTTACATTTTAGTCCAGGGGCCTCAAATTGGTCATATTTTTTAAAAAAAATTATATTTTTGTCCTTTTTTCACATTTTGGTCCTTTGTATTTGCATTTTTGTCCTCCGAAGTTTTAAAATTTACATTTTGGTCCTTTATTATTTTTCTTGAAAAACTAAAATAAAATTATAATAAGTTGAACAATATTAATAAAATAACATCTTGCAAATATTTAAAAATAAAATATCACAAAACTATTAAAAAATACATAAAAAGAAAACTAAAATAAAAAATAGATGTTTAAATAGATATTTTCTATGAATATATTTGCAAGGTGTTTATTTATTATCATTTAATGTTAGTTTTTTTATGAATAAAGAATGTAATATTAAAATTATATAAACAAAATATGTAATAATTTAAATTTTTTTAAATCACTACGTGTTAAGAAGTGTTTATGAATTTTCTTAAAATTAATAAAAAATAACAAAAATAAGTTTTAATTATTACATATGAGATTTGGAGGGTATTTTGGAAAAAAAAAATTAATATCATCCATAAGGAGTATTTTAAAATAAAAGTTTGGTAAAGAGTTTTTTTTTTTGGGAGTTTACGAAAAGATAGAGAGTTTTTTATAATATCCAAAAAAAATTAGGGGGTTAAAAATATACCAAATCATGGATGTGCGAATAATCATGACATAATTTAAATTAAATATTCGAACGAAACGGTTAGCGATGACATCGTCAAACTTTGTTGTTGGCTGACCACACAAAGGACGAAAAATATTTGTACTAAATATGTAGCGAAATTAAAGATTTGTGAAATTAAAAACACTCTTTTTTTCAGCAATGTTTTCTGAACTATTATGTTCTTAATAAATTTCATGACGACTCATTCGTTCTTTTTCCTTATTTTACTTATGAAGTATAAAATATAGATAATTTTTTTAGCAATAACCGTTTGAATTATTCAAGAAATCCGGCTCTTAAAATTTTCAAACGATTTTTGCTACAAAATTTCACTCGCACACAACACACTAAATTACACATATAATAATGATTACAAAAAGAAAGTCACATATACAAAACGAACAACAATTTTTTTCAACTACATTACTTATAAATCCGAACAACCCCGCGCAATTGCGCGGGGGTAATGCTAGTGATATATCATATTTAGAGTGTCAAATGGATACATGAATTGTTTTTCTTTTTCTAAATCCTAAATCCTAAAGTGCTGAGGCTAGTATTGTCAAAAGGGGCAATCTTAAAAAAGACATTTTGGTCATATATGTTTTTTATTTATCAAGTGACATATAATTTATAAGTTTTATCAGAATTTATTTAAAATGTTTGATTTTAAATAGAACCATAACAAACTAATGCTTCAATTTTTGCCTTCGAAGCATTCCATGCTTTTCCAATTTGCAGAAAAAGACAAATTCGAACACTAGGATCTCTAAACAAATTCACCGCTTTTCCAATTTTTAAAGTATTAATTCTACTAATATATTTTACATCCATAATTACTTATCAGAATGCCACGTCATTTTTTTCCCTAAAATTTTCCAATATTTACCCTAACCAAAACAATAGGCTTCAAACGGTCACACCCATTCACATTCACAATCACACCCACACCCACACTCACGCCCAGTCAATTGCACATTTTTATTTTTGAAGAGAATCATAGGTCACGAATCGTGATCATTATAAAAAAAAAATTTATATTAATGTTGCCGGGATTCGAATCCACAGTCTTTACAACACGAGAATTTATTAAACTCCACCATCTATAGACAATGGACCATTACCACCTTTAATATTCCTTCACGCCGTTCAAAGACATCATTCAAAGAGTCACACCCAGTCAATTTGACATTTATCTTACTTTCACGCCCTCTACTTTCTCTCACAATTGAATCCACGGTGAAAGAGTGAAGAGACACCTGACGACCAAATCATCTCTGTTCCTGCGCGCCTCCTTTCTCCATGGGCGCCTCACGAAACCCCTTGCTCTCAATCCACAACAAAATCTCCACTATTCGCGGCCAAGGATTTACAAGGTTTTATGCGAAAATTTCTATCTTTTCAAGGCGCAGATAGATACTCCTGATTTTCCTAATTCAAAGCTTTTTTCAGTTTAGTGACATTTCCTTTTTTTTTGTTGCTCCTTGCACTGTATCGATCTGACGATCAGTGATTTTATCATATTTTTCTTCGAAGTTCAATCATTTCAAAAATTAACCAATTTTTGGCGATTCCAAACTAATTAAGTTAATTTCCATTAAATCTCGTTTTTTCAGATGATGGGGCGCTTCTGGATGCTAGCGGAGATGACTTACCAGACGCATGTGAAGGTATATAATCTCAATTTATAAGCCATTAAAGGCCTTTCATGTATACTTTGTCAATTTAATCCTGCAAATTGTAGAAATTTAAACAAATTAAATGTGAGAGTATGATTTTAACATTATAGATTCTTTTTGCAAAATGATAGGTACATTATCTGAAATTAAAAATAAAGCTCTTGAACAGGTTATGAAGTGGAGTCTGTTCCTTCTGAGATTTTTTTTATTGCCGTAGCGATTCCTTTGGCATTGATTATGGTAAATAGTAAATACTTTTTAATTCCTTTGAAAGCATTTCTTTTTTCCATTACTCAGCAATAGAGTTTCTTCGTAGAAACTGTTCTTTTATTAAATATTAACCATCTTATTTTAATTAATTTAGAGTTTAGGCCTCCAATGCCGGTACAGTACCGCCAGGTGGTTCCAGTGAGAGATTGTCAAGCCGGTACAGTACCATCAAGTGGTGCCACCACTGAGACTGTCCATAGCGATGGGACAGACAATAGTGATGAAATATGCGAAGGTACATTAATTTTCTGTTACTTAATTAGTCGACAAGTTGCAACATCAACTTTCTTATTGTATATGTAATTTTTTTTTGTGTTACTTAATGTAGAATTTTTTTTCGTGAGCAAGAAATAGAAGTGCCAGATTGGACTTGGTTTGTTCGGTCTTCCATATGCTGGCAAATGGACCGTGTATCAGATTGCAGGTACGGTACCGCAAACAAGAAAACTACAAACTAATCCATCTTTTTGTATATTATCTAATTGAACATGTTATTTTCATGCAAAGGATGATCCTTTCGATGGTGAGGCGGGTCAAAAAATCATAACCCGCAGTAAATCAATTTAAGTCTTTTAGTTAAGCCCTAATTAATAAATGCAGTATTTCTTAATTTGGGTTTTATTAATGCACATTACTAATTAAAAAATGCAGTATTTCTTAATGTGATTTTATTAATTTAATGTAGATTATGCCATTATGGTAGCAAAAAGAGAACGTGGATTAAGAGGGAGGTCAGAAAGATGCGGCAGACAAAATGCACAAAGGGGCTTCAAAATTTCGTTTATTAAGAGGTTTGTTTCCACTTCTATTATTTTCGGGGAAATTATTTTATTATTATACTTTGTTTTCACTATAATATTATTAATATCCTTGACTAATTTTGTTGGCATTTTGTAACAACTTTACTCTAGGCTGTTTTGTGTGCGATGGTTCGTAGTATTGTGACATTGTTTGACACCTCATGATTTGAGCCATCTTAATATATTCGCTACCTGTTAATTAATTGTAAATGGGCTAAAAAAATAGTTTATAATTTTGATTATAGAGAAAAAATTATTTTTTGTAAAAAGTTTAATTTCTTATTGTGTGGGGACAATATGCCAGTACTTATTATTGTGGGGAAATAATTGTTAATAGAGTTTACCAATGGGTCCTTATAAAATTCTTTTATAATTACAAAATTTCATTTAAACCGGTGCTAGAACTATCCTCTTCATTTCAAAAAATTCCTTCTACCTCCAATGAGTCCCATGAAGTCTGCCATGTACTTTTTGCACTTTGGCACCTGGGATTTTTTTAACAATTACTACTTCTTTCCTGCCATGGAACTTTTTGAACTTTCGCAATCGGATTTCTTTTATTTCATTGTGAAATGTTTGTTTTGTACGATGATTGAGGATAATCAATTATGATTCCTATGCTTATGTTATAATGTGATATTGTTATAGTATCTTGTTAAAGTGAACTTTCTGTAACAATATATATATATTTAGCAATATTATAATTTGAGATAAATATTTTTTTTATTGTGTGATACAATGAGAATACTTGTGTTAAAGGAAAAAAATTTAATGGCCCGCACCGTAGTCGCGGGCATGATCCCATTCCAAATTTACTCAAAAAAAAAATTAGACATGATCTCTACAAAAATTTATCCTTTTCCAGTTTACAAAGTATGTAAAAAGATAAATTAGACTATGATCTCTAAACAAATTCAACGTTTTTTCTATTTACAAAATATATAAAAAAACAAATTCACCGTTTTTTCTATTTACAAAATATATAAAAAAAACAAATTAGACTATGATCTCTAAACAAATTCACCGTTTTTTCAATTTACAAAATATATAAAAAGACAAATTGTACAATGTAATACGATGATCTCTAAACGATTTCCCTACCACCAGGCCCTATCATAATATCCATTTAAGTTGAACTTTGGTTGGGTTGCGATTCGATTTATAGACAAGACAATGTTTTATCTACTTAATTGGGCTGCAAAAATTAAGCAAGTTCATGCAATGTAAATAAATCAATTTGGGTCAAAACGTGATGCAACTATAAATTTAATTAATTAATAATTGCTGGGTTATATTATTGGGCTTAGTTTTTCAGGCCAGTTTATAATTGAACGTTACGCCATAAAGTCAAATAATAAAAATCATCAAACTTGGCAAGATATTAATATAATTTATCGTGTAATATCATGCACGTCTCATAAAACTGAAAAGAATTATGACTAAAAAGTAAAAAGTATATCAATACTCAAAACCAATTTAAGTTCATATCGAAGTCGTACATACACTCACAAAAATTGTATTCATTGTATCATTCGTTTCTCATTTGTTCCCTAAAAGTATACAAATAGATAGATGTGCTCTATTCTAAGAAAATATACAGTTAACGTTAATTTTGAATCATACATTTTGAGTAGATGCAAATTTGTGTCAAGTAGAAATTATGTTTATGCATTGATGGGAGTTGAAGATTACAAGTTGAATTGCTGGATCGGCTATTTCCTCGTGAATAAAAAAATTGCAATAAGTTCATGGATAAGTCTATCAAACATATCATTATGGGTTTTAATTTTTCTGTTGGCATCTTTCATCCAGATAAATATGTGCAGAGGAAACTAATGTGGTATTTGAATCAATCATATCCATACAACTTGTCAGGTTATTTAGTTAATATTAATATTTATTTTAGTTTGTAATTTTAACATAGAGGTAAAAAGTCTGACCAAATTCATTTACAGATTTATGTCCTCAAGTACTGAAAATAAAACAACTGTGTACGGTCATGGATGGCAGCATTCTTCAATTATAAAATCCAATGGAATCACATTTCACAACTGAACCTACTAATGGACTCACTATCAACGGCAATATCTAACTGCCATGCAAGGATTTAAACTACATATTGACAGATTCACTCGTGCTTTTTTACGGAAAGGAGCTGAAAAACAAAAGACAATTAACTCTCTAATGCACTTCGAATATCAAAACGGACACTATGTTGATAAGATAACATAATTTTTTAATTATAAATTTCTATAATTTGTGACATAGACAGTATATATGATTATATTTAAACGTGATTTTTCGATTGTAATGTCTATAATTTCGTGGTGAAATTATCTTGTGGTGAAATTTGGTGGTGAAATTATCTTGTTAATTATCACGTTAATTATCATACATCATTTGTATTTATCTGAAATTTGGGGACAATATAATTATCTTGTTAATTATCATGTTAATTTGGTCGTCAAATTTGGTGGTGAAATTTGGGGCCCAGCGCCCCCCGACCCCCACCTGGCCAGGCCCCGCGTGGGCCCGACCCCTCTCCCCCCCGGCCCCCCCTTGGGCCAGGCTCTGCGTGGGCCCGACCCCCCCTCCCTTGGGCCAGGCCACGAGAGGCCCGACCCCCCTCCCCCGGGCTGAGCCCCCGCGTGGGCCCGACCCCCCCCCCCCGGGCCAAGCCCCCCTTGGGCCCGACCCACCCCCCCACCCCCCGGGCCAGGCCCCCCTTGGGCCCGACCCCCACCCCCCGGGCCAGGCCCCCCTTGGGCCCGACCCCCACCCCCCGGGCCAGGCCCCCCTTGGGCCCGACCCCCACCCCCCGGGCCAGGCCCCCCTTGGGCCCGACCCCCACCCCCCGGGCCAGGCCCCCCTTGGGCCCGACCCCCACCCCCCGGGCCAGGACCCCCTTGGGCCCGACCCCCACCCCCCGGGCCAGGCCCCCCTTGGGCCCGACCCCCCCCCCCCCGGGCCAGGCGGCCCGACACCCCCCCCCCCCCGGGCCAGGCCCCACTTGGGCCCGACACCCCCCCCCGGGCCGGGCCCCCTTGGGCCCGACCCCCCCCCCCGGGCCAGGCCCCCCTTGGGCCCGACCCCCCCCCCCCCCGGGCCGGGCCCCCCTTGGGCCCGACCCCCCACCCCCGGGCCAGGCCCCCCTTGGGCCCGACCCCCCACCCCCCGGGCCTGGCCCCCCTTGGGCCCGACCCCCCACCCCCCGGGCCGGGCCCAATGCGGCCCAACCCCTCCCCCTGGCCTGGCCCCGCATGGGCCCGACCCCCTCTTCCGGGACCAGGCCCCGCGTGGGCCCGGCCTCACATGAGCCGGAACAGCGCGCGCGCACACACACACACACACACAATACACACATACATAGACCACATACACACACCACACACACACACATACAATACACACATACAGAGAACACACCACACACACACACATACAATACACACATACAGAGACCATATGCACACACAAATAGACATACAGGCACAAACACAAAAATAAACACAAACACATTGGCACATGTACAAAGACACAAACAAAGAAGCGCACACATGCAAGTTGGTTCTTTCTGGACACTTCCAAATTGCTTGTCTCGAGATGTCGCAGTTTTGTGTCTCGGTAAATCGATTTGATCATCCAATTTTTCCATCTCTGCACATTGAGTGAAAACAAATTAGATTAATTACTTACAAATTAAATTAGTTAATTTCAAATTTGTTACCTGGTCCGGCAGCTTGCATCTCCACAGCATCACAAAAATCGCATGAAGTCATGATGGGAAATCTAAGAGCTTGAGTTCAAGCCTGAAAGCACAATCAGCAATTTCTTGAAATCTTGATTTCAATCCATAAACAATTTTTAGGACTACAAAATTAATCAAAGGTGTTCCTAAATTAGTGCTTGTAAAACCTACAAAATCAATCAAAGGTGTTTCAAATTCAAACTACAAAATTAATCACAAATAGAGATGGTTATAATGATTCAAAGGCTGAAAGTCCAAAAAACAATTTATTGAGGGGTTTTAACGAAACAAAGCAAGATGAGATGGAAGATCTGAGTACCCATACGTAATTCAGACAAAAAATGAGAATGAAAACTTGTCCACAAATTAGTGACCGCAAAAACTTCGTCCAGAACTATAAAAACCGTTCAAAACTATAAAATCAATAATAGCATGAACTCAGATTATCAATAATCCATGAGGACTTTATCAAATATCTGTATTCGATGCAAAATTGACAATAAATGCTTAAGTGTGTGGCTCGTCAAGAGAAATACCGAAACATTTAACCAGAAAACGAAAATAAAAACTAAGAGAAACAATTACTGGCTTGATTCGCCATCTAACAAAACCAAGAACCAAGATCAAAGAGAATACAAATAAAATCTGCACGAGAATCACTTACATCCTTGTGTGTGCATATGAAGAAATCTGAAAAATCTCGTCTGTCCAAAAAACAGGGACAAGAAGCATAATCGGACGAAAACAGAGAAAGAAGAAGTTCTTTGTTAAGTATCGGATCCATGGTTTCTCCATTGCTACTTTTTGCATTGTGAGAGAGAATAGACAAGGGAGAAAGGAGAGAAGAGACAAGAAAGAAGGAATAATATTTGGGGACCACAGAGAAGAAGAGAGCTGTCAGTGCTCTATTTATTGTTAGCGATGTTAGAATAGTTTACAGCGTCCGCAAACTCGGTGTACAAGTTTGATATATACACCGTCTGATAATGGTAAGTCTTTTTTCTGTCATTAAATCGTGAACCAAGTGTATTTGGTTTAATATACAGAAATATTAACGTTGGAATGAGATTTGGATTTAGATTTTTTTACCGTTAAGAATAAGATTAGAATTTGATTATGTTATCTTGGTAGTATACACATCAGGATTTATGGGTATGTGTTTGAAATTGAATAGTTGATTATATGTACTGAGTTAGTAAGTCAGTATGTATTTATTAACATATACTAATTAGTTTTTAAGTTTTTAACATTATAATATTATTTATATTTATATTTTCTTTAATTTTAGTTTTATTTTTATTTTTATTTTTTCTGTGTGATTATGTAATTTCAAAGAAAGATTCACAGCTCCCATTTACTTCTCCATTTAGCCGTCGATTTATTCAGAATCGATAAAGTTATCTCCGTTTTCTCCGTTTAGCATTTATTTTTAAAATATGCTATTTTTTTTAAGAAAAATGATATAAAAAGTATGATATATCTAAAGTTATAACATTTGTGTTTAAAATTTAGAATTGGAATATAACATCTTTTATAAATTTAATATATTGGTGTATTTTTGCTTATTTACTATCAAATAATATGTAAATTACAACGAGGGTTATAAGTTTAAGACATTATTTTATCATCTGTTTACCAAGTATATTATAAAAATGGAAGAACAAAATAATGTAATAATTAAGAGAAAAAAAAGTATACTATAAAAAATTAAGGGTCAAATGGTGGACCCTACACTACTGCGCTAATTTGGGTGGTTCATGAACTGAAACATTTTTAAAATATTAACGTGATGATGAATTAAAACATATTTAAAATTTCAATATATTCTTTTCAGATTTTAACTTTTGTTGTATCATATTTTTAGTACTATTTTTTTTTTCAGGATATTTTTGTATTGTCTTGAAATAAGTATTAAATTTATAAATTAGAACATTTTATACATTTTATTTTCACTCTCCACCAAACATTTATCTCGCTCCGATTCTTGACCTCTTGCCAAAACTCACGTCGACCTGACCCGAGTTTCCTACAGTTTTATCTTCGCCGGAAGTGACAAAACCCACATCGCATTCCGGGCCAGACTGTAAACCATGAGATGAAGAGAGATAGGGAATCAATGAATCATATTCATGACTGAGAAATCGCCAATTCAGTGATTGCAAGAGAGTATGCAGAAAGGGGTCACATATCAAATTCTTGATATAGAATATAGTGGAGGGATTTTTATGATATTTTGAAGAGAGAGTGTATCAATGTGGGAGAAGAGGTGAGGGAGTTATATGAAATTAAAGAAATGTTGTGGGCATGTATGGAATTTTTAAATCTATAAAGCCCAATGGAGAAATTAAAAAAAGCCCTGAATAAGAACTGTAATTAGTATGTGACATTTTTTAAATGTTTGATTAGACACTCTCGAATTTAATTTTAATTCGATTCTTAACACATTTTTCAGGTGTCAAATCTAGTTTGGTTTTAATTTGATTAATTTATTTTTTAATTTGAGTTGAATATGAAAGTTATTCATATTTTAGTCATTGGTTTTGAGTTTTTGCATATGACAACTATTTGTAAATTGCGACATTTCTTTAATTGTGCAAGTTTACCAACCTTCTTTGCCCTTTTTTTTTTATAGATCTCAATTTTTATAAATGCAAAATGAATTATCAGTTATAGATATCAAAATAAATTACGGACTATGATAATTCATTTAATATTTATGCAAGTGGAATTGTGTGATATGGGAGAGTGAATAAAATTATGCACATATACAAGTTACGCTTAATTTATATAGAAATATATTGTATAGAAAATAAATTACAAGTTAGAGCAATGTGATAGGCTCAAAAAAATATGTTAAAAATGACAATAATATATGAATAATGAAAATAGCATATCAAGACATAATACAGTTAAATAACACCGAAATGTTTTATTAGCTGTGAAAATGATATATTAGTTACATTGAAAAGTATTTATTACCATGGGAAGAAAAGTTATTTAGTTCAGCCACATTCAATATATTAACTATGCAAATGACGTTATTTACACTGAAAAATATCCAATATCACCGAAATGCTATATTAACTCAAAACACATTAAAAGAGAAATTCTTAAATGACCCCATATATTTTTTGGATATTAAAAGAAAAAAATCCCAGTTTTTGGACGTAAATACCTCTTTATTTTCATATTTACATTTTTGCTAAACTAATCTTGATAATTTTATTAATCAAATAATATCCATGAATATTTTTGACATACACAAATTAAACAACAAAAGACAGTATTACATTTATTCAATTTTAATATTTTATTTATTAAATATTATATTTTTAATGAAAATCTAGCATATAATAATTATGCACCTTCAAAATTTCTTAGAAATTTTATTTAAATCAGTTAGTTTAATTTATATATGTATTAATTTTCTTAAATTATATATTCCTTATTCCTTATTAATTTAATTGACTAAATATATATATCTTACTGTGTTAATTGACTTTTTTTTGTTAAATTTGACAACTAACGTGGGCCAGTGTCAATTTCAGATATTACGAGAAGTATGTATTTGCATCTATAAATTATGTATTAACAGTTAAAAAAAGTATATTAGTACCGAAAATAAAATAGTGAAGTTGAAAATAATATATTAGTATATTGAAAAGTATTTATTAGTATATAGGGAATTGTTAAAGTGAATCCATGATTAAGAATCCTAAAATAATTCTTGGACCTTTTTGTAATTATCAATACACGCTGCTTAAATAAAAAAAAAAATAGAGGGGCCTTTTAGTAATTATTCCCCATGAAGTCTAAGCCATCTCGCTTCTATCTTGCTCTCATTGACGGCTATTCTTTTCTTTCTCTCGTCTCTTCCTCTCATCAGCTCGATCCCTGTAAAGGCGACTCTTCCTCTCAGCTCTCATCTTTCGTGGTGACAAATATATTGAAGAGCAGGAAAAAGAATTCGACAAATTCGATTGAAATTTCAGTTCATTTCTCTCCTCAATTATATTTTTTATTCAATCGAAATACGAGGTATGGAGCTATGAAATATCCAAGAAATACAAAACGAAATTTTAAATTTGTTGGTTTGGTATTGGCTAGAATTGAACTCCTTCCACCAATCTTCGCTTTCCATTTAGGAAACATGCCATATCAGCAATAACTAGCCTAAAATTAGCATCTTCTCTATTTGAAACCCGACAAATCCCATTCATTTCAATTTTTAACTTTTAGTGGAGAATATAGTTTTATTTTATTCTTTTTAGCATAAACGTGTGTAATGTTTTAACCTTTTAAAATTAAAATAATATCTTTATGTTTATGAAATAATATCTTCATTTTGGATTCTACCTAGCATTCTCCACTAAATATACATGAAATTAGTTAAAATCCCACCTAGCAGTTGAAAAGATATATATTGATATATTGATATATTGATAATAAACAAATTTGTGCGTGTACGTAAAAATATTTGATTGGCACTTAAAATATAGGCAAAATTTCACATGTATCCCTACAAAAACTCTAAATATCAAATTTGTCCCTTATAAAATGAAAATATCATATTTATCCTTTCAATAGTCAAATTCTAACAATATATCCATTTAAAACACCATTAATATCATATTTAACCAATCAGTTACCAAGCTGTTTAGATTAATGAAATTAATCACGCCTCCATCCATAAATCACAACTAACATCATAAACTAAATTTATAATGGACGAAAATACCCCTACTCCCATCTTTTTATTTTTTTTGTTGATTTTGATATGCTAAAGAGATTATTTATAAACTATCATTTGGTGATTGATATTTTTTTACATTTCACTTCTAAGTTCTATGTATGGTTTGTGTTTTGAATGTTAATTTGATTTAAAGTGGGGTTTAAATGTTAAATTATAGTTTTTCTTGGTACACTGGCATGTGATTGAGTATGAATGGATTATTCTCACAAAATGAAGATGGAGAAATAAAGATAGTGGGGGATGGGTGGAGGTTTTATTGGTAATTCTACAGTTATGTCATTAATTGTGATGGAAAAGTTAACGGGTGGATAAATATGATAGAACTTGGATTTTCGAAGGATAAATATGATATTGTCATTTTTTAAGGACAAATTTGATGTTTAAATCTTTTGGGAGGATATACATGAAATTCTTCCTAAAATATAATATATATTGCAATATAAAATATAAACTAACAAAGATTTATTACAATAATATATTCTTAATTATTAACCTTAAATTTTATTTTCGGTTTTAAAAATAAAAAACATTTATTTTGGGAAAAACAAAATTATTGTTCATTTTAGAAAAGTAAAATTAAAAACTATATAAATGATGACAAACGAGATTTTAAGTCATTAATTTTTTTTAGTTTTATAGACTCCAGTAAAAAATTTAGAATTAAATATTTGAAGTCTTTAAATTTTAAAAGTTATATTATCCATTATCAAATTTATAATATTTGTAATTTTATAATTAAAATGTAAAAAAAAATTCTTACTACTAAATGTTCCAAATTTTTATCTATTCTATATTTAAATATGTGCACGAAGCGGTGACCTTAAATTCTTTAATTTTGAAATCCCGTGAAAACCAATACAATCCCTTTTGTAGAATGGAGAAAGATTTATTTGGATGTAGTATCATTTCTTGTACTGTTAATGGTATTAGAAAATTAGCCCGCACTTCGTTGCGGATTTCTTGATTTAATTTGTAATGCATGGTTTTTTTTAATATAATTTTTGTTGTGGTGTGTTATTTCTTTTCTTGATAAACCAAAAAATAAAACAAAGAAATTTAGTTTCTTAGAATTTTTTTTATGAGTATTTGGTTTTAACCAAAATAGTGGAATATAAGAGTTTTTCTATTTTATTTGTTGTGATCATAACAAAAATAAATAAGGGAATTTTTTAAAAACTCCCTAACTTTTCTTCAAATTATAAAAAAAAACCATGTCATTTTTAAAACCCCCCTATCTTTTTTAGATTCTCTCAAAAACCCCTTATATTTTTTTGTTTCTTCCAAAAACCCCCTAACATTTATAGATTCTCTAAAAAATCCCGTATCTTTTTATTATATTTCAAAATCATAACAAAAAGATAGGAAATTTTTTAGGGAATCTTAAAATGTTAGGGGGTTTTTGGAGGAATCATAAAATATAGGGGGGTTTTTAGGAAATCTAAAAAGATAGGGTTTTTTTCATAATTTTCTAAATATTTATCATGCTAGGTTGAGTGCTGAATACAATACTGGATTGGGCATATAAAACATATAATATAATGATATATGTCACAAAATTTCAAGGAAATTGAACTGGCAGTTTTTTTTTTTTTTTTTTTTTTGAGTTTGGGGTTACCATATTTATAAGCCAAAGACCCAAAATTAGGATAACGGTATGAAACAATTACCACTTTACTAATTATTGTATTATTTAAATATGTTGATTTTAAGCGGTACAGAAGAAAATCAAAGTTTTTCACACACTAATTATGCAAAATAATACATACAAGTACAAAAAATATATTATATAGGGAGTACAAAAATAACGATAATAGAACACACTTTTTTAAATGATAATTATATTATATAAAAATATTATGCGATCATTTTTTGCGAAATCCATAAAATCAATTACAAACAACAAACCCGAAGATCATTTTTTGTTGATTGTCTAGGAAAAGGAGTAGAGTGAAGGAGAAATATGATAAATACTTTTGAGCTATATAGTTTTTCACTATTAATCTTACTATAATATTTTACGCACGCTTTTTTCAAATATAATGATGCCACGTCATATTTCATATTTACAGTGCCTACGGATTTCAAAAACACGCTCAATTCTAATGCTCAATTCTAATGAAACTTTATAAATCCTTTCCTCACGTACATTTGTTATTTGCCTTTGCGATAGCGTCCTCTCTTCACAAGACTTATCCACAACACACACGCCTTATCTCTGAACGGACGGCGCTCAGTTGATTCATAATGGTCCATCCATCCATATTGTTATTAATCAATATTTTTTTGTAGGTATTTAAATTTCAAAAATACACTGGAAATATGCGATAAGTGGATGCACAACACACAGCCAGCAATAATATTTCAAAAATTTGATTCATAATGGTCCATCCATCCATATTGTTATTAATCAATATTTTTTTGTAGGTATTTAAATTTGGAAATGCAAGTTGTGGTTATTTTTACTTTCAGAACTGCATCAGTGGATTCGTGCGTCCCTTTCGCAATTGTTTTGTGTGCAAGGAGCCAGAGCAAAAAGACGATTCTGCCCTTGAGATTGCAGTTTGTCGGTGCTGCCCTGGAGTGGATTTTTTTCTTGCGGATCCAATTTCGGCGCATTTGTTCCCAGAGTAATTATTTATTTAAACAAGGGGCATTTTTTGTAATTTTGACTAATAAATGGGTTTTTTTGCAATTTTGGCAGCATCATTGCAGGAATTGTGGTCATATATTCTGCCACAAGTGTACGCAAGGAAGAACGCCATGAAGAACTCTCTAGAAAACTCCAGGTATGTGTGATTTTTGCAGTTGACCCATTTTATAATTTCAAATTTGCAAAACAGTCCTTAAATTTTTATTATTATTGTGAACAGGATGAGATGGAGAGGAACTGCAAGTTGTCTTCGATTTCGAAATCGAGTTCTGGAGGGAGAATGAGAGAAGTGGCGTATCCTGTCTGCAGCGTCCATCTTCAGGTTTGTATTATTATTATTATTATTGGTTGATTCGACATATATGCCCCTGAAAAAAGTGAATTGATTATTTTTTTAATTTGCAGTTTCAATTCAAATTTAAATTGTAATCCATTTGATATTTTCTTCAGTTTAGAGTTAACTAAATTTTCGTGGAATTGTATCAATTTGATTTCAGTGCGTATGGCAGTGCATCGATTAAATTCGCACATTCGATGATGTCGATATTAATTTCACTCTCGGAGACCATGACAAAATATGCTCTTTAATTCAACAAAAAAGTTTGAACATGCAATTTGAATTCGATTGGAGATCTTCCAATACAGCTTGAGGGTTAGAAACACTCATTTTCCCAATCTGAGCAATCTACAACTCCTTGAAATGTTTGGTTTGTTCTTAATTGGTTTGTTTGGTTCACTAATTTCTTTCTCTTAAAATGTCAATATTAAAAAAAAAACTGATTATCGTTTATTTAAATTGATTTTTTCTTGCAAATCTTAAAACGTTAGTGGCTTCTCTCAAAAAAAAAAGAGATTAGTTGATGTATATATTTGTGCAAGGATGATTCACTGTTTAGTATTTGTAATTTATATTTTAGTTTGATTGTACACATAAATTAGACAATTTTGGTTTTTCAATTGGAGTTAATGCATGCTATCTATCCATGTTATATGAAAAATATTGCATTTTAATACTAACATACTATATTTCATTTTGAACTTATTTTTTATTCAATTCTTTTCAAAGAATTATTAATTTATATTTATAAAATTAAAATCACCTCAAATAGTTGTTGACATGTGTTTGGTGAAATATTGGATTTATGTGATTATGATATCTTTGATTTTGTTCATCTTATGTTTTTTTAATTCATTTTTTTTTTAACATATACGGTTCAAAAGAATAAAATTTATACATCCGCAGCGTAGCGCGGGTATTATACTAGTAATATATTTTTTTCAAGTAATGGAGGATTTTGTTATTGATCGCCTAGGAGTATGACGGTAGTTGAGATATTTTCTAAGCTATGTTTTTTTTTTCACTATAATGTATATATTTTAAGCACAAATATTTTTTGTTTATACAATCTTAAATATGTATTTGTAGAAGTGCGAAATACATTTTATTAGAAGTGCGGATATACATTTTATTAGAAGTGCGGAGAAGAGTCGATTTACTATTTTATAAGCTAAGTAACTAGGTACTCAAAACATTTATTATAGGAATGCAATATTTCATACATAAATTAATGAAATTGATGATTAAATAAGGAAACTAATGAATGCAGGTTGTGTGCGTGGTTCAATTTGCGGATTGCGTATCATTCCTGGGGATAAAGGGAGGGTAGGGATGTCAACAGGTCAGGTCGGGGTCGGGTAGGCCTCCCCCATATCCGAACCCGAATTTTCGAATATTATCCGAACCCGAACACAAAATACCCGCGGGTAAAAATTATACCCGAACCCGAATCCGTTGTTAACGGGTATATCCGAATCAGAACCCGTTATCCGAAAATCACCTATATAAAATTTCAAAAAAAAAAAAAAAATCTAAAAAATTATTATTAAAATATGTAAAATCATCAACAATTTTATATACATAAAACAAACAACTTGTACAAAAATACATTAAAAATACAAATATTACAAATAATTAATCTATAAAACATCACAAATTTTCATATCATCGGATATTTTTCGGGTTCGGGTATACCCCCGGGGAAAAAATTACCCCCATACCCGAACCCGAACCCGGAGCGGGTATTTTTTCGGGTAAAATCCGACCCGCGGGAATTTTTTTCGGGTATTACCCGCCCCGTTCGGGTCGGGTACCCGCGAGTTCGGATTTTACCCGACCCGTTGACATCCTTAAGGGAGGGGAAATAATTTTGGGAGAAAACTTTTCGTTTTTACATTTGTGACTAAATAGGAGGTAAATATTTTTGGCAACTTATTTAAACTGAATAACATTACAATATATTGGCAAGTTATATTATATCTACAATTATATGTTTACACTAGATACTTAAAATTTATCACTAAAAGCACATCCAGATCAATATATTAAAGATTCAATATAATATGCTAAAATTGTAAAATATTTATCAAGACATGAAAATGTCTATTAAAATTATTTTTCCCCCATATTACAACACCATTACGTGTATCTAAATTTTATATTATTTAAGAAAAACTAAATATTAGAAGAAACAATCTATTTCATTAATAAATACAAAATCATATTTTTTTTAAAACGTGTGCCTATTAAAAAATGTTCTATATTTTATAAAATTAATATTTCTAATATTTCCTAAAGTATTTTATTTCGCAAATAAAAATCACACATTTATTCGTGAAGGAAATGAAAAAGGTTATACATGTTATTTCATTTTCTTTATCAATATATTGTTGCCAGATCAATTTACATTTTCAAAATTTTAATAATATTTTTACCAATATACCTTTTCCAAGATCAATGTAACATTTTAGGTGTTAGTATTTTATTATAAGTGTTCACGTATCATTTTCAATGTCAATATATCATATTGGCATTACATCACTTCCACGGTTAATATATTATTTTAACTGTCAACGTACCGTGCTTCATGTAATCGATATCGATTTACCATCTTAACTTTTGAATTGTTAATAATATGTTTTAGGGTCGATATATCATTTTTATGGCCAATATAATATTTGTAATATCAACATGCCGTTTCCAATACTAGTTATACAACTTCAAATATTTTGGACATTGGACAACTTCATTACCATCATTTTTTTATACATGCATCGCATTGTTCTGTAATTAGTTCATTACGATTATTCTATACATGTCAATTCCTCAAATTAATTAATTAATTACAAATATATGACAATTAACGAGATAATTTATACATGGATAGAATAATAATTAATTATGATCTTATATTGTAAAAGTTGTGTTTGAAGTTTGAACCTCTACCAAATAGATGAACTTTTCGAATGCAAATTTTCAAACTACAATCTAGAATTTTCGTATGCGTTATTTCACATTCTTATTAGTTCACATACAAATGATTCAAATTTGCTCGAAAATTTTACAGAAAGATAATCAAATCAAATTTGCTAAATTACAAGATACAAAAGAAACAAAGGTCGAAATAAAAGTAAGAGATTTTAAACTAATACTAATTAATTTTTTTGAAACAAACCAAACAAGTGATATTTGTTCGATCGTTCATCTGTTATTCTTACCGCGCTTGAACATATCGGGATAATCCGAGAAGATTCAACGAAAACATAAATAAATTATTAATTAATTAATAAAGAGTAAGATCTCGGATATCTGATATTTCCACAAATTGAATAATCGAACAACTTCATTCAAAATGAAAATATCATATTTACCCAAATAATATAACAATGCAATCTCATAGATGATCATTTTACCAATCTCAAATGACAAAAACAAAAATGTTAAAAATAAAACTTCATTGTAAAAATATAACCATAACTAATAATTTACCAACCGTCTTATTTTGGACCCATCTTTATGCAATCTCCTCATGCCACCTCATCACAACTCATGCCACATCATCACAATTATTTCAACCATTATATTAGGATATGTGGCAACATATGAACCACAGATTAACCTTTGATTTTGTGTAGTTATGTTTTATTTGTAGATATTTATGTGTCCCTTATTTCACACATAGTTTTAAGCAATTTTAGAAGGCCACATCACCTTACACTAATGATGTGTCAAAATATTATTTGTTAGGTTCATGTTGGATCAATTGTATTTGATTTTGAAATTTTTCACAATATGATACATGATTAATTGTGAATACAAATAGAATGTGAAGAGTTTAAATATCTAACATTAATAAATTAATAAATCAATATATAATATAATAAAACATACATCAAATATTGTTAGTATTTTCATAATATAATTTAAAAAAATTAAGAAATATATTCGCTGGAATTTTATCTTTATTTTGAGATCCATATTATCATATATTTAATATTTTTTTCTAACTTAAAATTATGAAAACAATTATGTAAAAGAAGACATAAAAATAAATATAATTACATTAATGACTTGTAAGACTAATTATTATTATTTTTAAAACTATAATTGAAAAACATTGCACATACTACTAAGTATGTTATCATCATATATTCAATATTTTTCTCTAACATAAAATTATGAAAACAATTATGTAAAAAAGATATAAAAATAAATATAATTATATTAATGAATTTTAATCCTTATTATTATTTTTAAAAATATAATAGAAAAAAATTTGCACATCCTAATTATTATTATTATTTTTAAAACAATTATGTTATATTTGTATTTGTACTTAAAACAGTTTCATGTTAATCTTTAAAAAAAAATAATGAAAGATATTTATTTACTAAACAAAAATAATTTCTTTAACTTATATAATATTTTTCAATAATAAACATGAAACTTAAAATTTATCAGACAGAAATAATTTTTTTAAACTTTTACAATGTTATTATTCTTAATTTTAGATATGAAAATTTAAAATATCATATGGTTTTTATTTTTGTTTACGTCCACCCATGTTGTTTTATTATTTTATAGTGACATTTATTATTTTTTGTATGTGTTGCATTATAGTACTAAATAAATATTTCGCAATGTGTCATATTAAAAAATAATATGATAATTTTGTCATCATCAAACTTCATTAATCAATATGATATTTATTTTCATAAAGTCTTATATTTGATCCCGAAAAATCATAACTATATATTATGTGTATATATTACGTGTATGGTAAAACAAATGAAACAAAACCGCCGCGAAGCGCGGGTAATCTCCTAGTATTATTAAATTGTAGGACGTGATTTTTTTTTTGTCGAGTGAGTAAGAGTATGTATGTTACTTTATTACTAAGAGAATAAATATGATATTTTTATTTCTAAAGGAGTAAATATAATATTTTGAATTTTTATAAGGGTAAAATAGTAATATTAAATGTTGATCGTTCAGTTTAATGGAGAAATTGAATGGTTCTTAATATTTGGGCAAATATGATCTTTTAAATTTATGAAAGGATTAATATGATATTTTAATTTTTAAAAAAAAGATAAATATGTAATTTTAAATTTATCAAAAGGTAAATATCTAAAGCTCCTAAAAAATAATGTTTAAAAATAATGAAATGGAAATATAACCCACACACGGACCAGCTTTTCTCTTCTCTCTCTCTCTCTCTTCTGTCTACGATCTTTTTTTGTCACGAGATCCCTCTGGCGGCGATGAAACCTCCTTTGCTGAACTCACTCGTGACCAGGGACGGATCCATGATCCATATATAGGAGGGGCCGGATTTTATAGGGGGGGCGAAATAAAAAAAAATCAAAAAATATGGCTTGAGGGTCTTGAACTCAAGACCTTCCATCTCCCAAATAACAATTTTACCACTAGACTACACTAATCTTTGTAAAATACTTACAAATTTATCATATTTATCACTTTCCAAAAGATCAAAATTACCTTATTTTTTCGCTAATAAATCGGTTCATGATTTCATAGGGGGGACCGGACCTCCCCCCCCAGATCCGCCACTGCTCGCGACGGCCCTAACCCTAGACCACGACGGCGCTTGAACTCGCAACAAAAACCCTACATTGCTCGAGGTCGCACCACCCCAAGGATAATAAGGGGTAACTAGGGTTAGGGTAATTAGATGTTTATATTTTGAAGGCTTGTTGTGTGTTTGAGAAGTCGCCGAACAACAAGGAATTGGAGTCATTCAATGGTATATCTCGTTAATTTTCATTACGTTTTTCGTTTTTATCCCAAATTTTTAATTTTTCTTCTTTTTTTGTCGTGAAATTGTAGCAATCCATATCACTTGAAGCACATGGAAACCGCGAGGATGCGTATTTATGGCACTTGGACTGATTTTGTGAATTTCAGATCGGAAACTTATGCTGAAAGCAGTCGCATCCCTACTATGGTTCCTATATTCATTCTTTTGTTAACTTTATATTTTTGGTCAATTGGATATTACAGTAAACCTATAAGGATTAATTTGCAATACTTGGGTTTATATTTTTTTATTCGTGTGTTGATTTTTTACTGTATCTGGATTTTAATTTTAGAAATTTGGATCTGCTGAAGACTGAAGAGGATGCATAATTTATTATGATGTTTGAAAAGGGGCAAGTGGAACAATGTGATTATGTCACCCCTAACTTTATTATGATGTTTGTTTGAATAAAAAAAGGAAAATATGTGCAGACTAAGTTAACAGAATATATAGCAAATGTCTTTTTCAAAAAGTTGTTTATTATATGTGTAAACATAATTTTTAATTATCTTTGCAGAGTTTAAAACTTACACAAAAAAAAATTTGTGTCGAAGGTTGTTAAAATCTTAGTTCTAGAGAAGTTCAACATCACATTTGTGTGTCAATTTTGTTCCAATTTGTTTAATCAAACTTTGTAGGTTAAGTTTTGTGCAATAATTTTGATAAATTATCTTCTTCTTTTTTTGGTAAATGAATTTTGTGAATTCGTGTAATTATTTCCTTACATTATGAATCGTTATGGTTACTGGTATATTATTTTATTTTTTTAATTTTACTTTTTTTTGCAAAAAATATTTTTTTAAAATGAAAAACCAATTCTTGCAGGGGATTAATTACAACTTAATACTACACGAGATGTTTAATTGGATATATATGGTTTTGTTCTTTGTAATTGATTTTTTGGATTTCGCAAGAAAGTGATCGCACATTATTTTTATATACTTATCATTTAAAAAATGTGTGTGTGTTTTTTTTACCGTTATTTTTATACTCTCTATATAAAAAATTGTACTCGTATGCATTATTTTGTACATTATTTTAATTTTAATTAGTCTGGAATCTGGATAAAAAGCATTTATTTTCTTGGTTTATTCACTTTATTGGATGCCGCTTAAATTGTAAAATTGTAAAATCCTTACAAAAAGTATTGTGTTATCAATCTATTGTTTACCTCTTTTAGTATGAACTACTTAAGCCGCGTTTAAGTTTTAACATCATTTCATTTTTGTATTTTTTTAAAATACGAAAAATTAATTTTTCTTTGTTTGTTTGCAAAATAGATGTTTCTATTTTTAGGATCGGAAATCAAGTTTATGTTGATAACTAATAATTGTATTAAAATATTTTATTAAACTTATTCACTCAATTAATCACATAACTTTTAATTTCCTTAAATATCCACATGTTGTCACTAAGTTTTGATTTGTGGTCCAAATTAATTAAATCTTCCAAATTTGATTTTAATTTTCCAAATGTTGGCAATAAACATTTAATTTGGCTTATGAGTCACTCAACATAATTATGACCGAAAATAACGGATTGCTATGTGTGCATAATCCAAGCTTAATTACGATTTTAGGTTAGGCCAATCACATATTTTATTACACACATTATTATTTTGTTGATAATTATTAATACAAAAACAAAACGACCGTAAAATTAGATGTAAACGAAATACTTTTCTACCAGTCAGGATGCTTAATATTATAAATAAAATATAGCAATTATATAAATATTGCATAGTATCTTTCTCTTTTTCAAATTATTATATGTTAAAAGAAATTATGGAGATTTTTTTAAATAATGCAGATAGTACAAGGATTTTAAAAAAAAATTACTGTAGAAATTAGAGGAAATAATATTCAATTTCCAAGATTTTTTATAACAAAGTAAATAAAAATGTATCTCAATTTCCATGATTTTTTTTTTGAGTATCTACGAAGTGATGTGGTTTTTAAAATAATAGAAGATAATATAAAGCTAATTATCAAAAGTAAGCAGATTATGAAATCATTAGGTAATACTATATAATAATTATCGAATTATATCAACTTAGGATTATAAATATTGCAAACATAACAATTAATTTGACTAACTAACTTACATATTCAAGGTAAATATTTATCTATTTGTCAATTTTCTTAGCGCAACAGCGATTTTGATGTCGATTTGGAAATAAATGTGCAATTAGGGTTGCGAATTGGAGTATTCGACTTGGAGAAAATCTTAGGAGGAGGAAAAACCGACCAATTTGGGGAAGTCGTGTGAGGAAAATTCAATTAGGATGTGAAGTAGTAAGTACTGTGCTATTGTTTATTCATTCCTTGGTTAATTATTTCTTCAACATATTATTACTTTCGAAGTTTTCTTAAATACAGGAGATTCAGGCCACGTCCCCACTAGCTATTTGAACTTACGCTGTTTCCAAATTTTGCTAACTTGATAATTTCACAACTCAACAGCTTATGTTTTTTTTCGTTACGAGATTAAAAAGGGAAATGTGTCATGTTTTTACGAGGAATCATTGCATTTCGTGGGATGAGTTAACAAGAGAGGTTGCATTAGCTTTTGAAATTCTCGTCAGAATTAATTTTTTCTTTGACAAGATATTCTTTGATCTATTTTTTGAGACAGAAAAGATTTTTTTTATTTTGTTTTCTACATCGTTTCGTTTTCATTTTCTGAAAAGTCTGAGCCGAAATATTTGTCTTAATTTTTTTCAGGGATAGTTTGAATGGACTCGGCCTGTAGTTATTTTAAAATAGTTTTTGACTTCGGCCTATTTTATTTTATTTTAAAAGAGATCCTTTTAGCTTGCAATGCATTTTCATGTCTGAGCCCATATTATTTTGGGCTATATTCTTTGTTGTTTTTAAAGCCCCGTTGCCTTTACTTTCTAAATTCTAAAAACAAATGGAAATAGTTAGTTTTGAGTTAACCTAACAAATATAAATGATATATTTGATATTAATAATTTTGAAGGGGCAAATTTGATATTAAGAGTTTTTGAAAGTTATATATACTACAAATTGTTCCTAGAAACTAAAACCTAAATTCTACTGGACAAAAAAATTGTAGCAAGATAAATCTAATAAAAGGCTATAAAACAAATGGCAAGGTAAATGTATCAAATACCAAATGATGTGAACCCCATGTAATCAAAATAGTACTAAATTTGAAATCAATCGTTAATTATTCAAATAATATGAAAATATCTTTAAAATATTATATTATTTTAAAGCGAATACATTCTAATTTATAAATGAACATTTGAAATTAGGGACGGGGGCCTATCCAAATATCATATGATCCGTTCGATGTGATCATGATAGACTTTTGATTGATTGGCGTTAACTTTTCTATTGACTACGTGGTTTGATGAAACTAAAAACTAAAAAAGCATATGATGTATTGTATATTGTATTATTTTAATTGATGTCTGTTTTCAACATGAGTCCGCAAACTTCAAAAAGATGTTATTTTATTATAAATTATTTAGTTTGAGATTTATTGTTTGATTCGGGATGTATTGTATATAGGGATGTCAATGGTGTGGATATTGCCCGAACCGACCCGAACCGTATCCGAAGAAATATCCGGATTCGAAAAAAATATCCGGATCCGAGTGGATCCGGATATGGATCTGGTTGCTAATTTTAGGATCCGAAACCAGATTCTATATTCGATTTTGGTGCGGGGACCGGATCCGTGTTCCGGAACCGGATATTTTTAGGATCCGGATACTCGGAACCGGATTCGAGTATCCGAAACCGGATCCGGATACGTATATTATATATTATTTTTATGTATTATATTTGATATTTGTTGAAAAATCATATACAAATTAATGATTTGTGAGTGATTTAAAATCACAATAGTAAAATTACGCTTAAATATAATCATATATATCGTTCAGGTCACAAATTATATATATGTATAGCTAAAAAGTAAGTTATGTTATGATAACATAGTATCCGTTTTAATATCCGAAAAAAACCGTATCCGTATCCGTATCCGGCAATATCCGAACCGTATCCGTATCCGTTTATTATCCGAACCGTATCCGGATCCGGGTAATTCCGTATCCGTATCCGTATCCGAAAAAAAATATGGATATGGATCTGGTATGACCACTATCCGAACCAGATCCGAACCGTTGACACCCCTAATTGTATATGTATTTTTTTTTTTTTTTTGAGAAAAATATTGCGTATGCATAAGATAATAAAATTAGTGCATGTTCTGAATTTGGATGCATGCGCACTTCAAAAATATGTTATTTTTATTTTTATTTCTCACAACTATGTTGTGATATCGAGAAGAGTATGATTGTACAACATTATTTTACCCTTTTTTTATAATTATTGCAAATTCGAGAGAGGCACTGCCTCCTCCCTCAAAAAAAAAATGATTTAGATGATTTATAAATTATTTAGTAGGAGGTGAAGGAGTTGTGGGAAATAACAAGCAGAGGGATATTTAGATGATTTCTTTCTAAAAAAAAAGATGAAAACGGAGTTAACTGGCTATTACAATTAATCGAGCCAGATTAATCATGATTTAAGATCGTAAGGTTGAGAAGCCATTTGGACTAGGGATGTCAATGTGTCGGGTTCGGGTCGGGTATAGTCTCACACATATCCTTATCCATCTTAATCGGATATATCCATATCCGACTAAACGGATAAGTTTACCCGCCCCGTTTAGTACCTGCGGATTTTCGGGTTACCCGCGGGAATATTTAACCATACCTAAATATAAAAACATTAAAATATACTAACGAAAAATATATATATTCAAATTAAAATATCACCACATAACATAATAATATCATGAAATACACAACAAATATGTTTGAGTAGAAATTGTATTATGAAATTAAAATTGGTAGAAACGTGAAATAACAATAAAATAAATAAACATAAATCTAGGAACTTATTTATTTTGGTTTTATTTACTAAACAAATAGAAAAAATTAAAAAAAATTGTATAATAAAAAAACAGTAGAAAAAAATAGATTAAAACCATTTAAAAAACAACAAAAAATAGTAAAAAATATATTAAAATATTAATATAACTAGGATTAATAAGGACCGGGATCGGATTGGGTATACTCACGGATCGGGTACGATCCCGCCCATACCCTATCCCTACCCGTGCCGGGTATTTTTTAATCGGGTAATACCCGATCCGTGGGTAGGCTTAATCGGGTATTATCCGACCCGGCCGGGTCGGATACCCGTCGGGCACGGGTATTACCTAGCCCATTGACATTCCTAATTTGGACTGCATCTCCGTCAAAGTGCTTTGGGCTAGCCATTGGGTCGAGATCAACTTATGAACTTAATTACTATTAAAAAATCTTTTTTTAAATTAGGGACATTCTCAAAATAAAAGTTAAAATTAAGTGGTCATTTTTTTTTGTTGGAAAAAAGGTTAAAAGCGGTCATTTTCAAATATTTTAAATATTGGGGCTTTTTTATAAATTTGAGAACGAATCAGGGGTTTTGAATCTTTTTGAAATATTATTTTTTAACAAATTTTTTATTGATTTGTTAAGGATTAAAATAGAATATTGGAGTACGTTTATTTCAATATGTCAAGTTGAATAATTTTTTAGGACGTGGCCAATAGGTGGATTAGGATATAATAATTTATCTCTATTTTTCTTTTCGCACTTTAGAAATAGTGCAAGGACTTATTTGCGTTTCTCATAATTTGGTGACATAATGTGATGGTTAACATGCAATTTCCTACGAGAACAAAGGAGTGATTGCAAATTGAGAATTGAGAATACTCCCGAAGAAACGACTGAAGAACACAATATTTGTTGAAATGACAAGAGACAAATATGGTGGATATTTTCATTTTGACAATTAGATTTGTGCTCTTCTATTACCACTTGCTGGACTTACCTCAATTATATTATTTTCATTATTTTTTTAGTAAATATTTTTTTATGTCAATTGAAAGTGGGAAAACGTAAGAAATGAAGCTAAAAAAAACGTCAGTCTTCAATGAAATTTGTTTCATTGAGGAAGAAAAAAGGTACAAGCATATATTTTCTAAATAATTTTCTCCCGAAATAAAATTTTTATATGTTTTATATAAATTTCTGTTATTTTCAATTTAACAATAATATTTGAAAATCCAACTTTCCGATCCGATTCGGACGATTCCGATCCAACTTGGGCGATTCTTACTCCAGAGACATCGAGTGATCCCGATTCCAATGCCGACTTTCAGAACTATGCAAGTTGGGTGTGAAATGAGTACAATACACATTATGAACATGGAATTTGTGAAACCTCAAATTTTGCGTGAAAATATTTTTCTTGAAAACCAATGGAGACGATTGTAAAGAAGGACAGATATTTCTTTTGTCGAGTAGCAATGTGAGTTGTTTGTGTATTTTTAGTAGTAATTGTGTGCTATAATTATAATTATAATTATTACAATATATTGTGGATTTGGATGTAGGAAAATGATTGTCATTGGATTGAAGATGAAAAACAAGAAGCCCTCCCAGACTTGATTGAAGGCTAAAGATGAAAAGTATAGTATTCACGTTTAACTTGTATCGAATTGGAGTTAAATGTGATTGTACAAGGACAGTATATCGGGGCTAGAATTATAGTTGTAAATTGTAATTACACAAAGACCACTAATCGCAAATCAACAGAAGTTACAACCAATTCTCATGTACAGTCACAAACCCTTTACCATATACATCTACCCCTCATCAAGTTGAAATAGAATAGCTATATAATTACTATTGATATATACTTAACATATTAATTAATTATTTAGTGGTACATCTTTGTGAACAAAAAAAATTCGGATATTACTTACAATAAGTAGATCTCTGTTGATTACGTGGATGATGATTTAAAAACGATGTATCACCCAATTAATTAAAAAAAATGATGTATCATAGAATCGCCCAATTAATTTAGGAAAATTATACATGTACCCGTCATTTCAACACGGCAATTATTATTTTTCATTTTTCTTATCTTGATTTTCGGTGGTGTATTATTTATCATACTAAATAAAGATTAATATTAATCAAATTTTTTTTGTTGTTGTGTGTATATCTCAAATATTGTATATTATTTTGAAATATAAAAAAATGGAATAACTAAGTGCAAAATATATTTCTCAAGACCGACTATTTGTTACGGGTATTGTTTCGACACTTGACAGCGCGGCCTGTCAAGATTTCACGAGTCAAATATTGTTCGGTGGTGTATTCTTTCAGGTACATTTTACTCAAAATAAATCAACAATTTTTTTTATGCTATCAGCCAGAAAAAGATGTATGCTAATTCACATTTTTTTTTTCGAATAGGTCAGCAATGCTGTACCTAGAATTGTATTTATATTAATTAATATAAGAAGGATTTACAAGGTGAGTTGTACATAGAATAAACTAGAAAAAACCTCAACTCCTATACTAATTGGCGAGATGCACCTCCTGCCCCTTGTTCCGATCGTTAGTTACGGAATTTCCGCCATATTATGGCCTCCTCCCAGGCCTTCATCGCCGTTTCCTCCGCCGTTCGTGACTTGTTTGGGAATATGCGTCTATTTCGTTCTTTCCATATTTCCCATGTAGTGGCCAAGAAGATGGTTTTCCAGTCCATGCGTTCTTGTTTTGTCGAACATTTGTTATATAGCCCCCATGCCTCATGGAGGGAGGTCACCGTGCTTAAGGTTTGGTTCGTGGTAGTCACCCTCTCTATTGTTGTCCATGTTTCTTTTGTGTAGGGACAGTGGATTAGAAGGTGGTCCGTCGTTTCGAATTGTCCAGTACATAACAGACATGTCGGCGAGTGGGTCCACCCTTTTTGCGCAAGCACCTCCGCCGTATTAATCTTGTTGAGAAGGGAAAGCCATATAAAGATTCGTACTTTCAGAGGCGCTCGTGTGTTCCATAGTTCTTTTTGCCACCACACCTTAATTCCGGGGTTTCTTTGAAAGTTATATGCCGATTTGGCGCTATATTCCCCATCTCTCCATTTCCATTCGGTTTTAAAAATAGATATATTAATATTCAAAATATATATTGCGCATCTAATATAATGTTATATTGATAATAAATGGAGAAGACTTACACAACATTAATCCATTCAATTAGACTTGAATTCACAATATCTCACAACATACGATTTTTTTATATCTCTCACTTAACCAACTAAATTATGAATTCATTGACCAAAAATTTTACTCGCTAACAAAATCCTCCTTTACTTTAAAAATATATAATATAATATAATGAAGAAACCTATAGCTCAAAATATATATTTCTCCTCCACTGTACTCGTAGACAATCCACAAAAAGAAGTCATGTAAATCCTTCCAAAAAGTATCAGCTACTTTGTAACAAATCAAACTATAATATCATGTTTGATACAGTTAAAATGCTAAAATATAGCATGTAATTTAATCACAAATCATATAAAGTTTTATCATTAAATCATATAAAGTTTTAACGAACCTTAACGTCTCCACTCTCCGTGAACAAAATGTTAGCAGTTACAAAAATACAAATTTTTCAGTTACAAAAACACAAATCAGATTTTTGGACAATCGAACCAATATAATTTATATATTTGTAAAAATCTGAAAATTTTAGCCCAAAAAAAAAAACTTGTAAATATTGACCCCCCCCCCCCCCCCCCCCCAAACCACCGGGCCAGGCCACGCGTGGGCCCGACTCCCCCCCCCCCCCCCCGCAAGTAGGACCGACCCCCACCCCGGGCCTGGCCCCTCGTGGGCCCGAATCCAACCCGGCCCAGGCCCCACGCGGGCCCCCCCCCGGCCCAGGCCCCGCGCGGGCCTGACCCCCCCCCCGGTCCAGGCCCCGCGCGGGCCTGACCCCCTTCCAGGGCCAGGCCCCGCGTGGGCCCGACCCCCCTTCCAGGGCCAGGCCCCACGTGGGCCCGACCCCCCCCCGGGCCAGGCCCCGCGTGGGCCCGACCCCCCCTCGGGCCAGGCCCCGCGTGGGCCCGACCCCCCCTCGGGCCAGGCCCCGCGTGGGCCCGACCCCCCCTCGGGCCAGGCCCCGCGTGGGCCCGACCCCCCCTCGGGCCAGGCCCCGCGTGGGCCCGACCCCCTCCCGGGCCAGGCCCCGCGTGGGCCCGACCCCCCCCCCCCCCGGGCCAGGCCCCGCGTGGGCCCGCCCCCCTCCCGGGCCAGGCCCCACGTGGGCCCGACCCCCCCGGTCCAGGCCCTCTGTGTGGGCCCGACCCCCCTCGGGCCAGGCCCTCTGTGGGCCCGACCCCCCCTCTCCCGGGCCAGGCCCCGCGCGGGCCCGACCCCCCCTCTCCCGGGCCAGGCCCCGCGTAAGCCCGACCCCCTCCCCGTGGGCCAGGCCTTATGTGGACCCGACCCCCACACACACACCACACACACAATACACACATACAGAGACCCCACACTCACACCACACACACGCATACAATACACACATACAAAGAACCCACACACACACACAAACACAAAAATAAATACACACACAGATAGATCACACAAACAAACACATACAGAGATGCACATATACAAAGACATAAACAGAGATGTCGCAACATATACACCAGTTGGTTCTTTCTCACACTTCGAAATTTCTTGTCTTGAGACGTCCCAGTTTTGGGTCTTGGTAAATCGATTTGACTGTCCAATTTTTCCATTTGTGCAAACTGAGTGAAAATAAGTTAGATTGAATGCATACAAAATAAATTAGTTAATTTCAAATTTAATACCTGGTCGGTCAAGCTTTCATCTCCACAACACCAAAAAATCGCATGAAGTCATGATGGGAAATCTAAGAACTCGAATTCAAGCCTGAAAGCGCACAAGCAACAATATCTTGAAATCTTGATTTCAAGCCTGAAAGCACAAAAAAACAATTTTTAGGACTACAACATCAATTAAACGTGTTCCAAAATTAGTGCTTGCAAAACCTTTCAAACTACAAAATTAATCACAAACAGGGATGCTTATAATGATTCAAAGGCTGAAAGTCCATAAAACTATTTATTGAGGGGTTTTAACGAAACAAAGCAAGATGGCAGATCTAAGTACTCATACAGGGATTTAGGAAATTCAAACAGAAAATCAGAATGGAAACTATTCAATGCAAAATTGACAAGAAATGTTTTTGCGTGTGGCTTAGATAGATCTATCAAAACATTTAACCATAAAACGAAAAACCAGAGAAACAAGAACAAAAACGACCAAGAGAAAGAATTACTGGTTTGATTCGTCAATAAACAAAACGAAGAACTAAGATCAAAGAGAATAAAAATAAAATGTGGACGATATTCACTTACATCCTCGTGTGCGTCCATTAAACAACCATGAAAATTGTAGTTTCGAGCGGTGAGTCCACAAGGAAAGAAGAACGTTCTTCTCGACTGCCAAAAAGAAGGGAGAGAAGAGACAAGAACCACGATCGACGAAAAACAGAGGAAGTTTCTCCATTGCTATTGCTTTGTGAGAGAGAATAGACAAAGGAGAAGGGAGAGAAGAGACAAGGAAGAAGGAATATTTCATATTTGGGAACCACAGAGAAGAAGAGAGGGGTGAGGCCTGAGGGGGGCTTATTTATCAATCACCTATAGAGACGTGTTGGAATAGTTAACAACGTCCCCAGACTCGGTGTACACGTTTAATATTTACACCGTATCAGAATGGTAATTTCTTTGTATTCATTAAACCGTGGACCAAGTGTATTTTTTGTAATATGAAGAAATATTAACGTTAGATTTAGATTTAGATTTGATTTTGTTACCGTTAAGAATGAGATTAGGATTAGTTTATGTTATGTTCTCTTAGATTGGGATTTGATGTTGTTTATATGTACTCAATTAGTAAGTTTATATGTATATGTATTTATTAATCTGTTTTTGATAAAAAAAAATTATATGTATTCAACTAATTCTTTTGTTCCAATTCAATTTGATAATGATAAGATAAATAAATATGTTTAAATATTTGGCAAGATTTTGATGGAGTCATTTATGCCCCAGTCATTTGGGATTTTATTTTGTAATTAAGTTCAATTAAATGGTTTAGAAATTGTTTGGAGAAATTTTAAGATTTAATTTGATGGTTATGGATTCAATTGTTTTATTACATTTTGTTCAAGTTTTGATCCAGTTTTTTATTATATTTTGTTCCAGATTATTTTTATGGAATTTCATTTTCGCTTGTACCAGACCAAGCCTCGTCGATTGGCCGTTCCTATCTCGTCTATTAAACCGAGCACTTTAGCACTGTACAGACTTGTTTGTATTTTTGTAGTAATTGAGAGACTAATTTGCAATTAAACAAACATTTCAGGGACTTGTATGTGTGACTGGTACGGAACTATTCTATTTGCATAAAGTTGGATCTATTTTCAGTAAGAAGACTCGGTGTATATATTGTGATTTATACACCAGATAGAAAAGACATATTATTTTCATCTATTAAATTGTGAACCGAGTTCATCTTCTTTAACTTTTAACACGAAAATTGTTAATGTTGCAACTTTTTTGTTAACGTTATAATTAAGATATTACCGTTGGATTAAGATTTTTTTTTAAAATTTGACCGTTGGAAATTTGTATACGTGAGATATTAGAATTGTTGTCTTAAAAAAGCAAAAATTATTTTGTTAATGTTGAAAAAGATTTTTAACTTTATAATTAAGATTATATAGGATTAAGAGCTTGGTACCGGTTATCACAATGATAATAATTTTACTTAGAAAAGAAAGAGATTAATAAGCTTGGAACCAATACAATTGCAAAAATACTCGTCCCGGTTTAGTACCGGTTGGTTAGATTTCATGAAAAAGTTTCGATAGAAAGAGATTTTTAGAGAAGAAAGTAACAGAGAGAGTGTCGGTACCGGATGCAGAGAAGGGAAGTAAGAGCTAGTGTTGGTCCAGTACACGCTGGTTACTGGATCCAGATATTGGTACCGATTTTGAAGAGAGCTTGGTACCAGTTATGGTACCGATCACAAAGTAATATGTTGATTTCTGAGCAATTTGAATTGTAACCCTTGGAGAATTCGACAATTGGAGAACTCACGAAAAGTTCATCTCTTTCTTCTTCTCGACACACAAACGCAATCGAATGGGGCTGCCAATCAGTCCCGAAACAGCAATTGCGATCAACAATTGGAGAATTCGACGAACTCGAGAGGAGGAATGGTTCTTCATCACATCGCAATAATGCTTTCTCCATGGTTGATGTTGGTACCGATGATTTGAGAAATCGGTTGCTGGTACTGGGGATGATGTACCAGTGGTTCCTTCTGACTACAGAAGGGTGAGAGGAGGTCCGGTCAAGTCTAGGGTTTAGGCGAAACTAGGATTCCGATCTTGGATTTGCTACAATTGGCAAGCCCACTGCACGAGAAACCTTCTGAACCTCCTTCGTGTACGCTTGTCTCGATCAATCCCCCTATTTTCTTCAGATTGGTGTAAGCAGCGATCTTGGCAGGTACGGGAAAAAAAAATGACGATCTTCAGCTTGTTGAATTTTGTTGAAGCGACGATCTTGGCAGCCCACTGTTCTTGATTCTGGGAGATGGATTTCGGGAAGGAAGAAAGTGAGAGAGTAAGAGAGAGAGCGATCTTTTGGTTTTTTTTCTGTGTGTTACTGTAGAAGAGAGAAAAATAAAATAAAATAGAGAGGAGTGGTGATTTCGTGAAAGAAAAGAAAGGATTTTTGACTCTTTGCTGGAAGGAAAAAGAAAATGTGGAAAATTAGATCAAGGAATTTGGAGGAAATGATTTGATTAAGAAATATTAAGAAGAAATTATGGCAGTTTTGCCTTAAAAAAAAAATCGAATTAGAAAAAAATAATTTGGATCGAATTACTCGTTTGAGTTTTTATGCTCTTGATACCATGTTAAAATTGATAATGGTGAATTAAGAAGAGATTAAGATACAATGATGAAGACAAGATAAAATCGTTTGATTAATCATTCTTGCTTAAATTACATGGAGAGATTAGATCTCTATTTATACTAGTTTAAACTAATCTAAATCACACACATAAACTAACTTAATCAATCCTAACCATCCATTCTAAACCCACTAACCACACTAACTAATTTTACTTAATCACCTCCATTGCATGAACAATGGACACCTCCATTTAATCTTCTAACAGTTGGTAATTTGTATATGTGAGATATTAGAATTGTTGTCTTAAAAAAACTAAAATTATTTTATTACCGTTGGAAAATAGAAAAAATATTTTCCATTACTTTTTTCAATTTTCATTTTTTTTTTCTCAAATTCTCAGTTATTATTTGGAAACTATGTTCTTCTTAATTGTTCATCAAGACAAAATATGCCTTTTAAGCCTGATTTAACTCAGGTAATTTAATGTTTTTTGGGTTTTTATTTTTTATGAAAAATTAGAGTAATTATCAGCAAATTTATTTAAAGTTTTATTTAGGGTTTTTGATAACTATTGCTGGTAATTTAGGCTGTAGTTAATTTCAATTTGAAATTGTTATTTTCGGTATTATTGATAGTGATAATATTTGAATTTGAAGAGTTCGTTACATATACCTCCGAGTTTGTCAGATTTCGAAATATTATATGCCCGTGTTATTTTTGTCACAATTTTAGGAATGTTATTTCTTTAAATTAGATTCTTTTATTTCATCTCATGTTTACTTCAAATACTAATTCATGTAATTCAAATTTGTAATTTCATATTTTCTTAGTAAATCCTATATGTAATTAATTTAGGAAAAAAATGAACAGTTCCAGCGGGATCTTCTCCTAATTTCTAGTTTAATAACTTTTATTATATTCATGACGTGTCTTTTCTATTACGGGTTGGATCCACATTTTACATTCATGAATCATGCAGAACACTCATTTTGGGGAAAAGACAATTTTGCTTTTGATATTTAGAGATAGTATTTTGTAAAAGGCCCAAATGAAATTGTGATAATAATTCAAGGCCAGATGTGTAAAATATATCATTTTCAGCTTTAATTCTGATATTTTGTTTTTTAAAAAAGGCCCAACAGTTATCTTCTCCTAAAATATGTCATTCATGAATCACGGAAATAGGTTGGATTATTTTATATCTTATGTTGTAAGTTAATCACGAAATCCAAATTAAATTAAATAAATAAGTCATCCCATTTTAGTTATTATTTTATAATCTATATATTTTTTTTTATTCGTAATAATATGGTTGTGTTCAACAAATAATGTTTTACTTTTACTTCACATCTAAAAAATATGAGAGAGAAAAAGTGCAAATGACTCTCATTATCTATTAATAACTAGGAGAATACTCGTCGCGTACGCGCTACGCGACGAGGATGTTAATTATGTTTTTCATTGTAATATAATGTACTTATAAATATGATGATATTGATAATATCACTTCATAATATAATTATTTGAGTTAATTTGTCCATGATTATGTATAAGTTTTTCAATTATTTTACATTATGATGACAAAAAAAATTCATTTTCTTAATCAAGTGATGACACTTATATCAATGTGATTGTATAATAATAATATATGAGATATAAAATGATTTTACAAACAAACATAACAACGAATATTATATCATTATCATTCACAATATTTCATACAATATCAATTGTAAAACATAAAAATCATACAACATACGTAGTAACATATCATTAATTATCAAGTACTAATAATTTATTATTGATTCAAAATGCAATGAAAATTATAAATAATATCAAACTTAATAGTGAATGTAATTTAATAAAAAATATAAAAATTAATTTAGCATAACATAAATAATTATGGATCCATTACCGATCAAAATCCAAACGCACTATCCTTGCTTACCCAAACCGAATCAATAACTGTCGAGAAAAAACAGATCTTAAAAAGGGACTTGAACGCAATCAATGCATGCAGGTGGCTTTACTTTACCTCCATGTGTTTTCATAGGCAATAGAAGAAGGTTCTCACAGCTTCAATCAATAACTGGCGAGAGCAAAATTACGCTTAACCGAATCGAAATCGAACAAAAATCCTGCATAAATATTAAAAACAATCAATCAAAAAACCGAAAATCAACACTTACATCAGTGAATCACTGCAAATTGGACCTAAAATTAAAAAAACTCACATGAAAATTTGCAGAAGATTTTGTTCCCGGGGCTGCAGCGCCGAAATAACCTGTTTGGCGTCGTCTTTGCGTAGTTTCTCCGACTGGACAGAGCGACGGCGTGGTTTCTCTCTTTGGCTTCGTCTTTCCGTGGTTCAACAACGTCTCGTGCGGCTTCAGCCTCACCCGTTCTCTCTGTCATAACGTAAAAAAATACAAAATTAATGCCATAAATTTATTACAAACTCTAATTCAGCGCAAATTAATCCTGATACAGTAACTCAAACACTAATTCATGACACGGCATCACAAAATAGTACAAAACGGAGAACAAACAAACACACCCAAACAATATAGAAGAAAATAATCAAACAAAGACAAAAGACATACTCTTCGAAAGTTCATCCCTATCAAAATCAATATGGAAAACACATTGGTGAAACTAAATTGAACTTTTAAAGAAAAAACGATGTATTAAATAATATACTTATCTAGATTTCAGCAGATGACATCTCTGTCTGTCAGACAAAACGGCGAAAAAATCCTAGATTCAGCCTCTTCTCCTTCACGGCTAGAGCAGAAAAAGCTGCGATGAGTTTCTTCAACCGCGTCTCTTAGGGTTTCGTCAACGTCGCCATTTTTCGATTCGTGAGGTTTCGCTGCGAGCTTCTTCTGCCCTCTTCGATGGAGCCGAAAAGCCACACAGCTCAAAGAAACCCCTAACCACCAGCGCCAGAGCAACCGCCGTCTCATCGCCCAAAGAAAGAATCGGCTCTCGAATGAGCAGAAAATCCATCGCGCCACCACCGCTCGATCGAGCCGAAAAGCCGCACAACTCGAAGAAAGAATCGGCGCAGGGGGGTTGAACCCGTCGCGCCACCACTGACAGTGGGGCTGCTTCTTTCCGTTTCTTTTCTGTCTCGACCAAGAATCTCCTGTGCCGTCGAAACCCTAGAAATCACCTCTTCTTTTTAGTTTTTTCCGTCTGAAAATTTTGTCGAGCGACAAAAAAATGAAAGAGAAAAATTAAGCTCTTATACATGGCAATTTAACATGGACTTGGTCCATGTTGGACCAAGAATGAAAATAACTGGAGTCTATGAAAACCAAGCTCATTCAAAAATGAATGGTGATGATGAAGAATTAAAATTGACAATCTAATCAAACGGTCCAAAATGATCCGGTGACGTGGCATTCCGTGGTAAAAGTAATTTTTCAAACTTTATACATAAGTATAATTAAGAATATGGATTACAAAATTATTTCACTCCCATACAAAACAGACTAATATTAATATCTAAAAAAATATCTAAAAAAATATGAAATATTATGCTCATTTTCACCTGAGGAACCACTAAGATGACACGTGTCCATATTATATATTTAGCTTAGAGGAAATTACATATTTATTCTTTCTTAAATTTAAAATTATATGTTTATCCTTTTTACAATTAATATATCATATTTGCCCTTTCATAAATCTACAATATCATATTTATTCAAAAATTAAATATCATCCAATTTTTCCGTTAAATTAACGGTGAACCACTTTACCATTTATATATTTATCCTTCTAAAATCTAAAATTATCATATTTATGTTTAGAATTTTTTTGTTTGTGACCAAGTTTTTAAAGTATATTAACGAAATAATCAAGTTTTTAAAATAATTCACGAAATATCTTTTGCGGAGTTTGAAACTCCACCTATTTTATGTTTGGCGGAGTATGGTAGCCCACCTATGTTAATTCATATTAATCCGTAATAAAATAAAAAAAATGCCGAGTTTGAAATTCTGCCCAAATTTTCAATTGAAAATTTGATATTTTTTTCCAAATTTTACCTTAACATGATATATGAATAATATGATTTAAATTAGTATATTTAATTAACATGATAATTATCACATGCTAGTTATTACTTAATACGTAATTAATATTTATTCGAATTCATAAATTTAAATAAATTTTAATGAGTGTTTAATGATATATTTTAATTATCATAGTCCATGTATTTGCAACGAGTCATGCTAATAATTAACATAGTCGTCTTGATGGGTGACTCGTCAAAGGATTGAAAGGAGAAATAAAACGCACGTGATTTGGGATTCGATACGAAGAAACGGAGAGACCGTGAAAAAGAGAATGGCATAATGGTAAATGTTTAGAGACCAATGGGCGTTTAAGCAGTAAATAATGTAAAGCATGATATTGATCCTTAATAGATACATACTTTATTACGAAATAAATAAAACCTTGGAGATATATATGCTCTTGTGGGTTGCGGGACCACATATAATATGGATGGCATAAAACATACATCAAATATTGTTAGTATTTTCATAATATAATTGTGAATACAAATAGAATGTGAAGAGTTTAAATATCTAACATTAATAAATTAATATATAATATCATAAAACATACATCAAATATTGTTAGTATTTTCATAATATAATTTTAAAAAATTATGAAATATATTCGCTTGAATTTGATCTTTATTTTGAGATCCATATTATCGTATTTTTTAATTTTTTTCTCTAACTTAAAATTATGAAAACAATGATGTAAAAAAAGATATAAAAATAAATATAATTACATGAATGATTTGTAATCCTAATTATTATTATTTTTTTAAATATAATTGAAAAAAATTGCACATCCTAATTATTATTATTATTTTAAAACAATTATGTTATATTTGTATTTTTACTTAAAACAGTTTCATATTAATCTTTAAAAAAAAAAATAATGAAAGATATTTATTTACTAAACACAAATAATTTATTTAACTTATATAATATTTTTCAATAATAAACATGAAACATAAAATTTATCAGAAACAAATAATTTTTTTAAACTTTTACAATGGTATTATTCTTAATTTTTGATATGAAAATTTAAAATATCATATGATTTTGATTTTTGTTTATGTCACGCTGATGTTGTTTTATTATTTTATAGTGACATTTTTTTTTATGTGTTGCATTAAAATATTAAATAAACATTTCACAATGTATTATATTCAAAAATAATATAATAATTTTGTCATCACCAAACTTCCTTAATCAATATGATATTTATTTTCATAAAGTCTTATATTTGATCCCGAAAAATCATAACTATATATTATGTGTATGAAAAACGAATGAAACAAAACCGCCGCGAAGCGCGGATAATCTCCCCTCCCATTAAATTTTGGATACAAAGGATATGGTGAGGCCACATCATCAGTTACTGTTCACCCATACTGGTCGGTACTGTTCATCCCGTAATGTTCACCCCGGTACTGTTCTTCCGGGTTACTGTTCATCGTTTTTTTTTTAATTTTATTTTAATCGACATATGTCTTGTGTTCTAAATAAAATATATGAATTTTTCATCGTATTAATAAATATAATTGACATATGTCTTGTGTTCTAAATAAAATATTTGAATATTTCATCGTATTAATAAATATAATTTTACTGTTAATAAAATACTATTCATGCAAATACTTTTTGTTAGCCTGAGCTGGTATTTTTTTTTTTTATGCTTATTATAAAATTTATGAAGATTACTTTTGTTTTTAAATTAACATTTATGCTTATTTTTTTAGGAAGAAAAAAATTTGCATTTATTGCATAATACTTGTGAGACTATTTAATATCAGCCTTTTTTTTTAAATTAACATTTATGAAGATTACTTTTGTTTTGCACTTGTAACGTTTTAGATAAAATTATTATTTTATGATCATAAAAAATTTTGAAAAATCGCAGCGAAGCGCAAGAAATATTTCTATTTTCTTATCAAATAATATATCAAATAATATATCCCGCAGCGAAATAATATATCAAATAATATATAAAATTATTACTTTTGCTTATTATATTATTTCTTATCAAATAATATATCCCGCAGCGAAGCGCGGGCTATTTTCCTAGTAGATATAATGCAACTGGGCCGCCCTTCTCACGTTTTGCCACGTCTCCTGTTAATCTTGGGCCGTTCGATGGAGATCTCACGGTTCAAAATTGAATGGGCGCGGTTTATATGATCCATAGTATGTTGCTATTGAAGGAAATACAGTTTCAGGATCAACCGTAAAAGTGTACACAATGATAAACGAATGTAGTCGTACATTCGTGGCCATAACTGTCAGTGGGAAAATCCGATTTGAATGGTTCAAATTGGGTTAGATAGATAATTAGATTATCTATAACCTTCATGTAGAAATATATTTCATATGAACGAAGTATTAGTGTCGTTTATGTGAAATACCGAAAGGGTGCAACAGTATGACATACAGTTAGTAAAACAGTCATACCTTTTGCATACGAACTCCAATTGGGCTGGGACAAATTGGGTTGTGTAGATAATTAGATTATCTACAACTTTCTTGTTGGGTAATTTTCTGTCTGAGAAATTTACCAATTTCGAAATGACAGAATACTGATCAGGTTCATGCAGTTTTCTGTGTGAGAGGGTGTATATTGGATATACATGTCTTTTGGCTAATCCTGATCCTATTAGGTATAAATAGGATACTTTCTCGCTCATCACTATGGAAGTTAATGCAATCTTATTCAGAATATTCAGGAGATTTTCCAGGATAATTAAGATACAACTTTCTATTGAGTGAAAGGGTGTAAAGAGAGATAACCGAGAAAAGGAGTTTTCTCGGTGTAGAGAATCAAACGATCGAGCAAGTTCGCCGGTGCATCGTCTAGGCAGGTGCATCCGCGACCGACGTCTTGCGACTCACGGTGGATACAAGTAGAGGAGCGACAATTGTGGCTCTTAGATTGTGATCGACCCAAGGAGTGAGAAGACGGCCAACGAACGGTGAAAGACGCGTGGTATGGGACGCGCGGATTGTCACCAACGTGACAGGAGATAGAAGGCGGCGATCAACCCTTCGTGCGTGATCAATTTCACGCTGGTATAGATCTATCCTTCTATTCGCATCGTACCCTCGAAGTCATGGCGTGATCTCGGGAATCGGAGAATCGGACCGAGCCTTCATTCCGCTGCGCGGGCCCGGAGTCGAGGATATTCAACATCAGTGGTATCAGAGCGATCGCCATCGATTCGAGGGTCGAATCATAGTCGTATATTAGATATACGCACGGGTTATCAAAGTTCGTACCCGTTTGCATGATGTTACATATAGAGAAAGTCAAATTCCGTTAAAATCACAAGTGGAATTCGCTAGAGATCGATCAAAAGTTGATTGAGAGTATCTAGGAATTATCGTGAAAAGGTTTCATGATTTATCGTTTCAGAAACGAGCGAAAACGGAAGAAACGGCAAAATCTGCAGAAAATTAGAATACGAAACAGTGAGTAAAACTAAGATAATTTTCAGTGGGAAACTCCAAATTGATTGGATCAAATTGGTGTAGTTAGATAATGAGATTATATATGACTTTGATACAGAAAGTTTTTTCATTTGAACGAATTATCAGTGTCGTTTTTATGAAATACTGAAAGGGTGCGACTGTTTGACATACAGAGACTAAAACGTCCGTATATGTCGCATAGAAACTCCAATTGAGTCCAATCCAATTGGGTTAGTTAGATAATAAGATTATATAGAACTTTCGTTCACGTTCAAAGTCGGTTGGAACAATTTAATATTTTTGTTTCAACAGAATACTGAAAAGGTGTCTGTAGTTTTCTGGTTGAAAAGGTGTCTATTGGATAAACTTACCTTTTCATTTGTTCGTATTTTACTAAAACTGCTATAACTTTCAGTAGAAAATTCCGATTTGAATGGTTCAAATTGGGTTAGTTAGATAATGACATTATCTAGAACTTTCAGGTTGTAATATATTTCATTTGAGCGACGTATTAGTGTCGTTCTAATGAAATACCGAAAGGGTGCAGAAAAACAGTTTTTCTGCCGCCCCGGGGGCAGTTTTTGGCGCCCCGGACGCGTCCCGGGCGAGGTTTTCTCGCGCCCCACGGCCCTTGCGTTACAACGGATGGGGAAGTCCGTTATAACGGACCCTTCTCTGGATGCTGTTTTTGTTTTCGCGATAACTTTGGCTACGAAGCTCGGAATTTTGAGTTCTTTATATCGATTTGATCGGCATCAAACATTCTAGCATATTAGATAATTAATTATTTAGAATAATTAATCTCCCTAAATAAATCATATGCATATAGAAAATCTTGTGATAGTGATATAATTGGATTATGTCACGGATTTAGAAACATGCAATGGCATGATCCCTCATAATATTTAAGTCATGGAAATGCCTTCCATATCCACAACTACCGAGTTCGGTGTTACGTTTCACGTGGGTTCAGGCTAAAGTCGGGCACGTGATATTGAAACAATCGAAAGGGTGGCAAGCGTTAAATCAGGACTTGTGAGGCACAGGCTAAAGTCGACTCACTAGTAGCTTATTTGAATGATACGTTGGGGATGGTTGTGACTTAACCGTCCAGGCCAATCAGATTGGAGTTCGGGGCATAGATAGGATGCACACACGGAACTGGGATTGTATTGGATACGATCCATCACCGAAATCCTATAAAGGTTCAAGAGTCGTATTGGATACGATTGGATATAATCCTACCTAAATAACGGGATCCCACCCGATAGGCTAAAGTCACTTGTGGGAGGAACGGAAATATGGGTCTTGAGTGTTATGGACTTGGAGTCCCGTATCGGTATGCGGGTTATCGATTCGATAAAATAACACTATCATATATTCATCATATAAGCATATAGATTAAGTACGCACGGTTAGGAGTTAATCTTCATCATCCGTTTAGAATTATGTTTTCAAGCAACACCAAATATATCGTAGAGATCGATATGATAGATAGCTTTTGGGCCGGAATTACCATGATTAACCTTGATAGTTAAAGAATAGTTCTTTAGACTTAAAGGAACGTGTTGGACATGGAAATGGTAGATTCGGGGCTCGAGGCATTGGCTTTAGAGAAAGTCGGGTTCGATAAACTTTAAGAAGGAATCGAACGATATTACGTGCCTTGTGGTGGCATGTATAGACGCAAATTTCTCAAAATTGTTTTGAGAATTCGGATGTATATGAAAGTAAAACACAACGCTCATGAAATAGTTTCAAGAGCTAGAGCGCGTTGAATGGTTCGATGCGGCTCAAAGAGTAGGTTAATTTTGAGACGCCTTATGGGTCTTTGATTAACACTCGTGTGTTGATGGTACGAGATTTGATGTTCGTGACCAAATATCATATGCATTCGATAGATAAGTCGATCCCGAAATTGCATATGATGCGATTTAAATTTGAATTGGAGATGCTCAGAGTATCCGAGGAATCCAATGCATATAGATGCGTGGATGTCCTTGTAATTCAAATACGGGATCGAAAGAAATGTATGTCTAAGGGTATTTTGGGAAAATGTTTTCCAAAATGGAGAGTTCGGACAAAGAGTTGTCCAAACTAATGACTCAAAGAATGGTGAAATCCGAGGAGGATTAAACCTAGAAGTTGATTGCTTCTTTTGGCATTGCCGTCTTGGCCATATAAACGAGATACGCGTATCTAGATTCCATGTGATGGAATGCTAGAATCATTCGAATTAGATTTGATTGATTAATGCAATACTTATTTATTAGGCAAAACGACAAAGGGCATCATTCTCCAAAGTATTGGAGAAAGATCCAGCGAATTATTGGAAATTATATTTACATATGATGTTCCGATAAGTTCCGAGGCAAGAGGAGGCTATCGGTATTTTGTTACGTTTATGGACGGTTAAAGTAGATATGAAAATATCTATTTAATGCGTGCCGAAACAGAGACTTTTGAAAGGTTCAAAGAGTTTCAAAACGAAATACGAAATCAACTAAGCAAGAAAATCAAAGCTTTCCGATAGGATCGAGAAGACGAGTATTTGAGCTAGACCTTTCGATAGGATCGAAGATGCGATATTTGAGTTATGAATATTGATGATCATTTATGATTGTGGAATCGTTTCACGATTGTCTTCATTTGGAACATTGAGATGTGTCCGAAAAGAGGAAATGAACGCATGTTGGACATGGTTCGATAAATGATAAGCCAATAGGATCTCCCAAAAATGTTTTGGGGATACGCCCTTGAGACAGCGGCACTAATGAATGGTTGCATATAAGATATGGACCATAAACCTTCTAATCGGTACAAAAATGCCATATGAGATATGGATCGGAACCATTCCGAAGTTGTCATTTGTACATATTTGAGGATGTGAGTATATTTCGAAATTTGTTTCGGTTAAACTCAATCCCAAATCTGGAAATTGTTCGTTTATCCTTAAGGAAACTAAAGGGTATTAGTTCTAACGTCCCTATGAAAATGAGATTTTCGTGGCTCGAAGAGATGCCTTCTTGGAGGAGGACTAGATGAGCACAAGTTTGGAACTTGGTGTCATTTATCTCTATGCGGGCTAGTGGGAGTAGAATAAATCTCGAAAGAGTTCGAGATCTGAAAATGAACATTATACCGATGAAAGTTGACATGGCTTCATCAAGAATTGATGAACGCAAGTCGAACACACAAAGGAATTTTTCGTAGATCAAGTAGGCTATATCATAAGCCGGTAAATACGGATTTATCGTGGCTAATGATGATAGATCGAAATCATATGATGATTCGATATCCTACAAGGATGCTATGAAAAGTTGATTCCACATGACATGGTCTCATGAAATCTGAGATTCGATCCATGTAAATTATCAAGTTCATAACTTGATTTCATCACTTTCTGGGTTAGACCCGTGAAATGTGAGTAGGTTTTTCAAGATGAAGAACCTACATGGATAGGAATACGCATATATATAAAGCGAGGCTTTTTGCGAAGAGTTTCATGCAATTCATAGTCGGACTATGAAGAAACGTTTTCGCATGTTGCCATGCTTTCCTATTCTCGAAATTATGCTTGCCATAATCGCGTATTATGACTATGTGATGTGGCAAGATGGATGTCAAAACCGAATTTCTTAACAGAAATTTTATTTAAGGATGTGTACTTGACACAACCTTATGATGAGCGGGTTTTCGGCGTGTAAAATTATCGTTGTATTCGAAAACCCGATTCAATCAACAAGTTGGAAAATATAGTTGTATAGTGGAAATATATGAAAGTTCGTTCCACGAGGAGTATATGCGTCAAATAATGAATCAAAACTAGACAAGAAATAGCAAAGAAAATTCACAGAAGATAGTCCGTTACAACGGAAGTGAGTCCGTTACAACGGACTTGAGTGAAAATTCTGTCGCTAAAAGTGATATGAACGTCCGTTACAACGGATGAAACTCCGTTATAACGCACTATACTTGTCCGTTATAACGAACAGTGGTTGCGTTGCAACGGATTGGTTAATCCGTTACAACGGACCCTTATGTCCGTTATAACGCACTTGTATTGAGCCTCTTGCGTGAAAATCCTCACTAGTCCGTTATGACGGACATGTATGTGCGTTACAACGGAAGTATAACCAACTGAATATTCAAGGACCAACCGTCCAGTCCGTTGTAACGCAATTTGTGTCCGTTATAACGGAAGTAGTTCTGGAATTAAGTTTGAGATTTGAATTGGGAGCAGTTTGATGGTTTGTTTTGGATTCAAATTTAGAAGTAATTAAACTAAGTATCAAGCACTAAGATCACACAAACAAACAAGGAAGATTTAGAGCAAAGAGAAAGATTCATTAAACCACGAATTCTTTACACAAATCCAATTCAATTTAATACTACAAGAATTTCAAGAAAAGGAAAGAAAACACCTAGAGAGATGAAGTGAGCTCCGAGTCTCGTCTTGGATGCCTTCTCCGTTGTTTTGAGATGCTAGTGAGCTAGTCGCCTCGCACAACGTTTTCCTTTCGTACCAATCCACTCGCCAATCGAAGTAAGCTCCGTACCGGTTGAGTGAACTCGAGATTTGCAAGAAGTCCAATTGGAAGAAAGCTCCCGAGTGGAATAGAGTAAGCTTGACTCCTTGCTTGCGCGGATTCGGATGAAGAAAGCTCCACCTCAATCCTCGCAACTCGATCTTCGTCGAAGTGTAGACCAATTCACCGAATGAAGTGAGCTTCTATTCGGTGATCGATCTTAGAGAATTTATCGTTCGTTCTTGGTAATTCTTGCGTGATCTTGAAAGATTCTTGGACTTGCTAAAAGAGAGAGAGAGAGAGTGAGAGAGAGAGGGAGAAAGTGCTCCGAAGAGCGGGGGAGGGGGCGCCCTCAACTCGTGGCCCTTTTGGTCTTATTTATAGCACTCACGGAGTCTTCTTATTGGTCACGAGTTGGTGGAGAGGATTGGGGGTAATGAAGTAATTTCCACCAAAGGTAGGTGGGAAGGATAAGGGCTAAGGATTGAGTGGTTTTCGTGTGGACTCTTGTGTAAGTTTCTATCATGATGATTGTTTGCCTCCCGTCTCATTCATGTACCGAATATATCGGTATAATATATCGTTTTTATTCCTCTTGACGTGTTGGAGACAACTACACTTTCCAAATTCCCAGAATTTCCTTCTAAACCCTGTAATTAAGCAATAAAACACACTTAGTGAAGAAATATTCTTGTTATCTCAAATATGAACAATTGTATATATAAAGTTGTGATTCAAAAGGGCTAAAATCCCCAAATTAGATATCAAAAAGGTGCTTCATTTTCCTCTTATCACCTTACGGTTTTGTCGATTCATAAGAATTGGAATAGGATATGCATGCTTTAACGATCCATATGATGGATTAAAGAATGCTTCTCGGAATTGGAATATTCGTTTTGACAAAGTTATAAACAGTTATAACATTGTCGGAACGAATGAAAACTTTGTGTACAAAGGATTTAGACGAGACCGCTTATGAATAAACATGAAGATCTATAGGATAGATCTAAGAAGTTTCTCGTTCTATGTTATGGCACATATATCGACATATTGTTGAAAATGGTTTTCAACATATAACTCCTTGGAGGAGTTAAATCAAAATGTCGAATGACAGAAATTTTCAAAGGCTCGATGTGAGACATCAAGCAGCGCGAAAAGTAATAATATTATGCCTTACATTTGATGTTAGGATCTATTATATCTGTCATGATATGTATGTGGCTATACGTCGTACACATAAGTCGTCTAATTTACCGTCAATAAATTCATGGGAATCACATGAGTTTGAATGTAATTCTATTACATAAGACTAACTCTTGTGAATGTATAATGGTTATACATTTATATACATAATGGTTATGTATATTTAAACCCATTGGAATCTGTATTTATAGCGGTGAATGTTATCCTTGAATACTTTGCGAAAGAATTCAGGATTTTTATCTATAATGGTGTGGAGGACGTGTTGGTTATAAAGAGTTATAACAACAACAGTTTCCAAAGATTAAGCACGTCCAAATATGTAGCACGACTTTCGATCACAAAGTGTGTACATGTTTTGCTTAAATGAAAACACGGTTATGTGGAATGGTTCCACAAGACCAATAGTTTATGATTCTATGTACGGAGGCGAGTATATTGCGGTAATTAATCGCAAAAGGAAGTGGTATGGATCAAGGAAACATGACCAAACTCTCGTAGCCACGAGTTATCGGATTTATGGTTGTTTATTGCGTGAAACGCAATAGTACAAGCCAAAAATGCCGAGGTCACAACCACTTCTAGCCAATACTCAGAAATTTTCATTTGATCCATGAAATTTTGTGAAAAGATGTGATCGAAGGTATTGGAAATGTTCCAATCCTGCTGAAGATTAACACTCGCGGGAACGTGCGGACCCGTTTACAAAACCGCTCTCTCTAGTCGCGCGTGACTGTCATGCGATGACTATGGGTATGGAGATACCTAGAGGAGGAAGAAGAGAGTAGAGTGTAGTTATCTAATACGATAGTCCTCGCAGGTTGTGGGTATGGAGATACCCATAGGTAAACGTTGTATCACCCAAATACTTAGTCCATATGAATGTATCCCTTTTAAAAATTTTGTTTACTTAAATTTTCATGCATTCACCTTATATGAAAACTGTGTGCTGGGTTGTGTAATATGATTACATGAACCTTGATTTGAACTTGTGTGGACGTCGACATGGTTGAGGACCATGTGCAGCGAAACCGTCACACTTAAAGTGTCATTTCTAAACATCCCTAGTCGCGGGTCAGTTTGCTTAAGAGAGAAGCATTACTATTACAAGGGAATAGACTGAACGCGTACACTAGTACGTTAGCCGAGGAGATGATTATGTTTTGCTAATCATGGGACAAGGTGCTTGTCGAATCGGGAACGTAGATATATGTTAGGTTACATGTATTGGATATGACCGAAGCCGCGAGATCATGACATGGTTTAGTCATTATGGATGAACTCGCGACGAGTAGGGTTTTAAGTTCTTCAAACTTGAGGGGATCATTGATTGCGTTACGTGCGTAACACAATGCTTTGATATGATCTTACGCTCACCGTAACAGGGAGTTAAAAGGGTCATCATTGGGTATTGTCCGAAACACGGAATTCAATGTGAGTCTCCAAGATAGGAATTGTTTATTCCGAAAGGAAGAGATATCTCTTAGGCGCCGCTCGATGAGTTGATTAACGAAAACCGTGGCCACGGTCAATGGTATTAATGGTTAATATCGATTGAAATTTGTTAACTCAACTCGGAATCGGGGAATAAGTGTAGTTAATCAAATTATAAGGATGACTATAACCATGCCTTTTGATTAACGGATATCGCAAACAAGAGACCTAGTAACCGCTATTCGAGATAGGCACAATGATCACAATCATTATTCGTTTAACATGGGTAGCTATGATGGAGTGACTAGATCCCGCTCATGAGCTTGTAGGCATTGGAAACAACCTACTGCCATCATTAAGTCGAACCTACATGGTCACACAACGAGTCGTACTAAGTCGGGCTTGATCATAAAATTGGCACATTGGATGTGCATAGCTTGGTATTTGATACGCGAGTGATGAGCGGGTTTTCGGCGTGTAAAATTATCGTTGTATTCGAAAACCCGATTCAATCAACAAGTTGGAAAATATAGTTGTATAGTGGAAATATATGAAAGTTCGTTCCACGAGGAGTATATGCGTCAAATAATAAATCAAAACTAGACAAGAAATAGCAAAGAAAATTCACAGAAGATAGTCCGTTGCAACGGAAGTGAGTCCGTTACAACGGACTTGAGTGAAAATTCTGTCGCTAAAAGTGATATGAACGTCCGTTACAACGGATGAAACTCCGTTATAACGCACTATACTTGTCCGTTATAACGAACAGTGGTTGCGTTGCAACGGATTGGTTAATCCGTTACAACGGACCCTTATGTCCGTTATAACACACTTGTATTGAGCCTCTTGCGTGAAAATCCTCACTAGTCCGTTACAACGGACATGTATGTGCGTTACAACGGAAGTATAACCAACTGAATATTCAAGGACCAACCGTCCAGTCCGTTGTAACGCAATTTGTGTCCATTATAACGGAAGTAGTTCTGGAATTAAGTTTGAGATTTGAATTGGGAGCAGTTTGATGGTTTGTTTTGGATTCAAATTTAGAAGTAATTAAACTAAGTATCAAGCACTAAGATCACACAAACAAACAAGGAAGATTTAGAGCAAAGAGAAAGATTCATTAAACCACGAATTCTTTACACAAATCCAATTCAATTTAATACTACAAGAATTTCAAGAAAAGGAAAGAAAACACCTAGAGAGATGAAGTGAGCTCCGAGTCTCGTCTTGGATGCCTTCTCCGTTGTTTTGAGATGCTAGTGAGCTAGTCGCCTCGCACAACGTTTTCCTTTCGTACCAATCCACTCGCCAATCGAAGTAAGCTCCGTACCGGTTGAGTGAACTCGAGATTTGCAAGAAGTCCAATTGGAAGAAAACTCCCGAGTGGAATAGAGTAAGCTTGACTCCTTGCTTGCGCGGATTCGGATGAAGAAAGCTCCACCTCAATCCTCGCAACTCGATCTTCGTCGAAGTGTAGACCAATTCACCGAATGAAGTGAGCTTCTATTCGGTGATCGATCTTAGAGAATTTATCGTTCCTTCTTGGTAATTCTTGCGTGATCTTGAAAGATTCTTGGACTAGCTAAAAGAGAGAGAGAGAGAGAGAGAGAGAGAGAGAGAGAGAGAGAGAGAGAGAGAGAGTGAGAGAGAGGGAGAAAGTGCTCCGAAGAGCGGGGGAGGGGGCGCGCTCAACTCGTGGCCCTTTTCGTCTTATTTATAGCACTGACGGAGTCTTCTTATTGGTCACGAGTTGGTGGAGAGGATTGGGGGTAATGAAGTAATTTCCACCAAAGGTAGGTGGGAAGGATAAGGGCTAAGGATTGAGTGGTTTTCGTGTGGACTCTTGTGTAAGTTTCTATCATGATGATTGTTTGCCTCCCGTCTCATTCATGTACCGAATATATCGGTATAATATATCGTTTTTATTCCTCTTGACGTGTTGGAGACAACTACACTTTCCAAATTCCCAGAATTTCTTTCTAAAACCTGTAATTAAGCAATAAAACACACTTAGTGAAGAAATATTCTTGTTATCTCAAATATGAACAATTGTATATATAAAGTTGTGATTCAGAAGAGCTAAAATCCCCAAATTAGATATCAAAAAGGTGCTTCATTTTCCTCTTATCAGCGAGCTATATTCTCTAAAATCGTGTGTATTGGATATGCATGAGTACCTTTTAGGTAGATCTGAAATTGAGTGGGAGACTGAAGGAAATACAGTTTCAGGATCAACCGTAAAAGTGTACACAAGGATAAACGAATGTAGTCGTACATTCGTGGCCATAACTGTCAGTGGGAAAATCCGATTTGAATGGTTCAAATTGGGTTAGATAGATAATTAGATTATCTATAACCTTCATGTAGAAATATATTTCATATGAACGAAGTATTAGTGTCGTTTATGTGAAATACCGAAAGGGTGCAACAGTATGATATACAGTTAGTAAAACAGTCATAACTTTTGCATACGAACTCCAATTGGGCTGGGCCAAATTGGGTTGTGTAGATAATTAGATTATCTACAACTTTCATGTTGGGTGATTTTCTGTCTGAGAAATTGACCAATTTCGAAATGACAGAATACTGACCAGGTTCATGCAGTTTTCTGTGTGAGAGGGTGTATATTGGATATACATGCCTTTTGGCTAATCCTGATCCTATTAGGTATAAATAGGATACTTTCTCTCTCATCACTATGGAAGTTAATGCAATCTTATTCAGAATATTCAGGAGATTTTCCAGGATAATTAAGATACAACTTTCTATTGAGTGAAAGGGTGTAAAGAGAGATAACCGAGAAAAGGAGTTTTCTCGGTGTAGAGAATCAAACGATCGAGCAAGTTCGCCGGTGCATCGTCTAGGCAGGTGCATCCGCGACCGACGTCTTGTGACTCACGGTGGATACAAGTAAAGGAGCGACAATTGTGGCTCTTAGATTGTGTTCGACCCAAGGAGTGAGAAGACGGCCAACGAACGGTGAAAGACGCGTGGTATGGGACGCGCGGATTGTCACCAACGTGACAGGAGATAGAAGGCGGCGATCAACCCTTCGTGCGTGATCAATTTCACGCTGGTATAGATCTATCCTTCTATTCGCATCGTACCCTCGAAGTCATGGCGTGATCTCGGGAATCGGAGAATCGGACCGAGCCTTCATTCCGCTGCGCGGGCCCGGAGTCGAGGATATTCTCCATCAGCTATGTCTAGGTTCATGTGGACCGTGTCCATCCGGTCATGAAATGGACTCATGCACTTACCCCCTTTCCCCTCTTCTCTCTCTTCATTTGGACGACAACAAAGAAGAAGAAAAAATGGACGGAAACCCTAGAGGCGAAAAGGACGAAAAAATGGCGAATCTGACGCCGAACGGGCGCGACGACGCAGGTGGACGGCGACGATATTCATGGCAGGAGCGTGCGTCGCTTTGCCTCTCTCTTTCGACCCTCTGATGGAAGCAAAACTCTAGGTTTTCGTCCGGCAAAACCTACTGTTTTTTGGCGATTTCGTCCGTGCTATTTGCGTTCGAACTATGATCGCTTATGTCTGCTTTACGGAGAGTAAACGAAAGAGAGATGCCGTTCTTCAGACAACTTCGTTCAAGCTACAGTCGCTTCTGCCTTATTTTCGTTCAACACTAACTTACAGACGAGTAAGGAAAGATTTCTTTTGTGTTATTTGTTTCGAATTTGGCCTGTATTTGGTCAGTAATGCTAATGGATTATTGATGTGTTTATTGATAGGTCAAAATGTCTGAGAATGCATCTTATCAGAGAGAGATGGCGACAGAAGGGGCACAAGCAGAATTTTGGGAATTATCGAGGATATTTGGGCAAACTTTCATTCAAGAAACAGGCGGATTCTAGGTATGAGCGAAAAGTTGTCATTAATTTTCAAATTCATATCCATATATAGTGTTTGTATAATTTCATATGTGCCCTTCTAAATACCTAAAAATAGCAATTATCATATAAATCCAAGAATAGTATGTTTGTTTTATTGTTAATATTCTATATTTATACAATGTTTAGTTTTTACAGAGAATAAAGGCGATATTTCTAGATGCGGTAGCCGCGGTTCTTCTCAAATGTCAATGAAATGATTCGAATTTTGGGCATGCAAGGTATCAGGGGCATCGAATGGGATGCGGTGGAATCACCGTCTCAATTGATGGAGAATTGTTTGTTGGGTATCGACGTCACTACCGAGCCCCGCGCAGCGGATTGAGAGGCCCGGTCCGACCCGATCCCGAGGACCACGTCAACGACTCGACCGTACGAATCATGAAATGCAACTAAACCTATGAATATAACTCTTATATACATAGAAACATACCACGTGAAATTGATCACGGAGACGGGTTGTTCAGTTAGTTACTGCTTACTTCGATTCCGGCGACACGCACGTCCCACGCCCGCGCGATTCGACACCAAATCCGAAGCTCCGATTATGTCGTATACAACCGGATTCTATCCGATTTGTCTCCGACCTTGCTCGTCCTTGCTCTCGATTGATCACAGTCGAAGATCTTAGTTTAGATCTCTCTACTCGTATCCACCTCGAGCTTTTCGTCTTTCGGTTGCGGTGAATTCCCCTAAAATTCACCACAATCTTGCTTAAATTTCCTCAACTTGTCACACAAGTTTTATCTCTTTTCTCCAAGCTCTAGATCTAGTTCTTAGCACAGAATAATGGCTTAGAGAGAGAGAGAGAGAGGTTACAAGAATATAAATATATTCTGTGATTAATGAGTATTAATGAGTATCAAAAACTGCTAATCCAGAATTCGGATCACAGTGCGTCATGACGCACCATATGGTGCGTCACGGCGCACCAGTCACAATTACTGAATATAGCCGTTACACAGTGTATCGTCATGACGCACGATAACGTCCGTCATGACGCACCACCGTCATGACGCACAAATTGGTGCGTCGTGACGGTATACTCACAGATTGGCTTTCTCAGAATTACTCTACTGTGCGTCATGACGCACAATATGGTGCGTCATGACGCACCATGTAATTTCTGCCAGATTTGCATAATCTTATTATGCATCCAATCGTTCCGACGAACACGTATGTTTGTCTACACTCATTTGTACATTCAACTAGTTGATCTGTAACTGTATTTCCTTCAGTCTCCCACTCAGTTCAAGATCCAACTAAAGAAAGTACTAGCGTACATCTCATGTACACATAACCTCAGAGATTTAAATTTAAGCCCGAAATAAGACAGCTCTATGTGTGACCGCGTAGGTTCGTATCAAGCAATGGTAGTAAACTTATGCCCAAGTTTACGGGCTCATGAGAGGGATCTAGGAAGAAATCCATCATAGCTTTCCCACGTTGAAAACGAAAATGATTGTGATCATTTATACCCATCTCGAACGGTGGTGTTTAGTTCTCTTGTTCACGATATCCGTCAATCAAAAGGCACGGTAATAGTCATCCTTATAATTTGATTGACTAAACTTATTGTCTCGATACCGAATTGAATCAACAAACACAATCGATATTAACAATTTAATATCATTGACTCTGGCCAGAGATTTCGTTGATCAATTCATCGATAGGCCTAAGGGATATCTCTTTCTCTCGAAAGGAACAATTTCTATCTTGATGACTCACATCAAATTCCGTGTTTCAGATAATACCCGATCATAATCCCATGACCATCCTGTTACAGATGGTGGAAGATTATATCTAAGCATTATGTTACGCACGAAAAATGATCCATGATCATCTCAAGTGTGAAGAACTAAGACCCCATTCGTTACGATTCCATCTACAATGACTAAACCATGTCATGATATCGCACTTTTGGTCAAGTCACAATATGCATAACCTAATGCATATCCATATTCCCGATTTGACAAACTCTTTGTCCTATGATTAGCAAAACATAATCATCACCTCGGCGAATATGCTAGTGTACATGTTAGTCTATTATCTTATAATAGATATACTTATCACATAAGTATCCTAATCATGACTAGGGACGTTTTTGAAATATAACTTTTGAAATGTGATGATTTTACTTAACATGATCACGTATCACGTAGACACGCACACAAGTCATAAATCAAGGTTCGTGTAATCAAATTACACAACCTCGCACAAGTTTTCATATAAGATAAATGCAAATGAAATATAAAAGTTTTAATATAACATAAGTCTTGGGTGATACATCGTTTACAACAAATAACTTATCATAACAACTATTGTTTTAGATAACTACAAACCAACTTCCTCCTCTAGGTATCTCAAACCTATAGTTCTAGCATGACGATCATGCTTCGCAATTGGAAGAGGTTTCGTAAACGGATCTGCCACATTCTCGTCAGTATCAATCTTCAAAATCACAACATCCTGCCTTTGTAAAATCTCACGTATCAAGTGGAATTTACGCAGGATGTGTTTGGAGCGATGATGCGATCTCGGTTCCTTGGCCTGTGCTATTGCTCCCGTATTGTCACAATACACAGCCACGGGTTCCGAGATACTCGGTACAACACCAAGTTCGGTCACGAACTTCTTGACCCAAACCGCCTCCTTTGCGGCTTCCGAAGCCGCGATGTATTCTGCTTCCGTCGTAGAGTCAGCAACAGTCGGTTGTTTGGAACTCTTCCATATAACCGCGCCACCGTTCAAGCAAAACACGTACCCACTTTGTGATCGAAAATCATCAGTACATGTTTGGAAACTGGCATCGGTGTAACCCGTTACAACCAATCCATTATCCTCGCCACCATATACTAAAAACTGGTCCTTAGTTCTTCGTAAGTACTTGAGGATAGTTTTCACGGCTTGCCAATGCGGATCACCTGGATTCGATTGGTAACGTGATAGGACGCTCAATGCATACGATACGTCAGGTCTCGTACAGATCATGGCATACATGATAGATCCAACCGCCGAAGCATATGAAACCTTATCCATGTTATTTTTCTCTTCGCTCGATGACGGACATTGAGCTTTCGAAAAATTTATACCACTCGACATGGGAAGAAACCCTTTCTTAGAGTTTTGCATGAAAAATCTTTTCAGCACCTTGTCGATGTACGTACTCTGACTTAGGCCGAGGAGTCTCTTGGATCTATCTCTATAGATCCTCACGCCTAAAATGTAGGCGGCCTCTCCTAAATCTTTCATAGCGAAACGAGTATTCAAATACTTCTTAACATCCGATAACATCGGAATGTCGTTTCCTATGATCAATATATCGTCCACATAAAGAACAAGAAATGCTACGCGGCTCCCACTAACCTTCTTATATACACAAGGTTCTTCTTCGTTCTTGATAAAATCATACTCGCGTATGACTTCATCAAAACGAATGTTCCAACTCCGAGAAGCTTGTTTCAGCCCATAAATGGACCTTTGAAGCTTGCATACTTTCTTAGGATTCTTTGGATCGATAAAACCTTCGGGTTGTGTCATGTACACATCCTCCGATAAGTTTCCGTTAAGGAAAGCAGTTTTAACATCCATTTGCCATATCTCATAGTCATAATATGCAGCTATGGCAAGGATAATCCTTATAGACTTAAGCATGGCTACCGGCGAAAACGTTTCATCATAGTCTACACCATGAATTTGCTTGAAACCTTTCGCAACTAACCGTGCTTTGTAAGTATGCACTTTCCCATCCATGTCGATTTTCTTCTTGAAAACCCATTTACACCCGACGGGTTTAACCAAGGGTGGTGGATCAATCAAGTTCCAAACTTGATTATCATACATGGATTGGATTTCGGACTTCATGGCATCATGCCATTTGTCGGAATCTTCGCTCAACATAGCATCTTTGTAGGTTGTCGGCTCATCATCTATGAGTTCGACGTTTCCTTCATCAGTCACGATAAATCCATATCGTACTGGTTCCAGCCGGGTCCTACTAGACCTACGAGGAGCACCTTGTGCTATTGGCTCGACATCCTCAACTATTGATGGATTCGGGTCAACATCCATCGGTTCAATGTTTATTTCTGAATCTCGAACCTCTTCGAGATCAATCTTACTCCCACTAGCTCGTTGAGATATAAAGTCCTCCTCCAAGAAGGTACCTCTTCGAGCTATGAAAACCTTGTTTTCCTCGGGATTGTAGAAATAATATCCTTTAGTTTCCTTAGGATATCCTACAAATAAACATTTTTCAGATTTGGGTTCGAGTTTATCCGAAAACATTTTTCGAACATAAACATCACATCCCCAAATTCTAATAAAAGATAACACCGGAGGTTGTCCGGTCCACATCTCATATGGTGTCTTTTGAACCGATTTAGAAGGTAAGCGGTTTATTAGAAAAGCTGCTGTCTCAAGGGCATATCCCCAAAACGATTTTGGGAGACTAGTTTGACTCATCATAGATCGAACCATATTCAATAAGGTCCGATTCCTCCTCTCGGACACGCCATTCCATTGAGGCGTTCCAGGTGGAGTCAATTGTGAAACGATTCCACAATCTTTGAGATGATCTTCAAACTCATAGCTCAAATACTCGCCTCCTCGATCTGATCGAAGTGCTTTGATTGTCTTGCCAAGTTGATTTTGAACCTCATTTTGAAATTCTTTGAACTTTTCAAAAGATTCAGATTTGTTACGCATTAAATAGATATACTCATATCTACTAAAATCATCCGTAAACGTTATGAAGTATCGATAACCTCCTCTTGCCTCGGTACTCATTGGACCACATACATCAGAATGTATAAGTTCCAATAGTTCCTTGGACCTTTCTCCAACTTTTGAGAATGGTGCTTTTGTCATCTTGCCAAGTAAACAAGATTCGCATTGTCCATATGAATCAAATTCAAATGAATCCAAAAGTCCATCCTTATGGAGTTTTGAGATGCGCTTCTCGTTTATATGGCCAAGTCGACAATGCCAAAAGTAAGTTTTACTATCAACTTTAGGTTTAATCCGATTCGTGTTTATATTATAGATTGATTTATCATTTGTGTAATTCATATCTAAAATGTAAAGACCATTTTCTAATAGAACATTTCCATAGAATAAATTATCCTTACAAATAGAAAATTCATTATTCTTAATAATAAATTCATAACCATCATTAGCTAGTCTAGACACACTAATAATGTTCTTACACAAACTTGGAACAAAATAACAATTATTTAGTTCTAAAATAAATCCATTCGGTAAAGTAATAAAAATATCTCCGACGGCCAATGCAGCAACGCTTGCTCCATTCCCTACTCGAAAATCCACTTCACCGCGTGTTAACTTCCTTCTATTTTGAAGAACCTGCATATTTCGACAAATATGAGTTCCACAACCGGTATCTAATACCCAATTGTCCAAAATTGAAATGTTAACATCTATAATAGTCATACCTGCGGTTCCGGCTTCCAAAGCCTTCCCCTTGCTTTTCTTCACCTCCTCGAGGTAAATCTTGCAATTTCTCTTCCAATGCCCAGTCTTTTTGCAATGGAAGCAGGTGACATCCTCAGATTTCTCCTTTCCTTTAGTCTTCGGTTTGGACAACGACTTGCCCGCACCGCCCTTGGACTTTTGTTTCTTACGAATCCCACCTTGAATCATGAGGACATCCCTAGCAACTCTTGCTTTGGGTTCTCCCGATGCCTTAAGCATCTCCGACTCAAAGTTCTTGAGCATCCCATGGAGCTCGGGAATCGTCTTGTTCATCGAATGCATATGATAGTTCGTTACGAAAGTTGAAAAAATCGGTGGCAATGCACATAAGATCAAATCTTGTTGCATTATTGGTGACACCTTTTCTCCCAATTTCTCGAGACGATCAATCAATGATTGTACCTTTAACACGTGAGTGCTAACCGAAGATCCGTTAGGCATCTTACAGTTAACCAACTCCTTTAACGTATTGAACCTTTCAATGCGTTCTTGCTCTTGGAACATTTCCTTGAGCGTCGCGTTAATCTCGTACGCATCCGAATCCTCGAATTGCTTCTGCAAATTCGCGTCCATACATGCCAACATGAGGCACGTCACGTCATTTGACTCCTTCTTAAGTTTGTCAAATGTCGCCTTTTCTTCGGGCGAAGCGTTCTCGTCGGGAGTAACCATCTTCGTGTCTAACACGTGACTTTTGCACTCTTGCCTAAGAACAATTCTTAGGTTACGGTGCCAGTCAAGATAGTTCTTGCCGACTAGCTTCTCCCTCTCCAATACCGATCTAATCGACATTGAGTTGGTGTTGCTTGATGTCATGATTGCTACAACGAAAAATACTTTAAAATGAGATTGATACTGATATGTGCGAACTTATGCTATATGCTTATATGATGATATGAAATATGTTACTTTTATCAAATCAATAACCCTAATATTGATTCGGGATTCTAAATCCAATAACACTTCAAGACCCATATTTCATGATCCTCCCACAAGTGACTTTGGCCGACAAATGGGATCTCACTATTTAGGTAGGATAAATCCAATCGCATCCAATACGACTCTTGACCTTTTATAGGATTTCGGTATCGAACCATATCATATATGATTCAAATTCCGTTTGTGCATCCTAACTATGCCCCGAACCCCAATCGGATTGGCTTGGACGGTTAAGTCACAACCATGATCACATATCGTTCAATTGAACTACAAATGCGCCCGACTTTGGCCTGAACCCGCATTTGTCCCCAATTAACGCTTGCCTCTCACGTTGATACATACAACAATGCACGCCCGACTTTGGCCTGAAACCGTGCAAGGTGTGATGACCAACCTCGGAGGTTGTGAACATGGAATGCATTTCATGACTTAAGTATTATGCAGGGATTTATGTGATATAATCTAATTATATCAATAAGCAAGTATATCATGATGAATGAACATAATTAATAATGATTAGAACCACAATTAAATAAATCAATAAAAATTACACTGTGCGTCACGACGCAACATAACGTCCGTCATGACGCACCGTACTAAAATGGACTTCCATTGACTTCCGTCATGACGCAACATAACGTGCGTCACGACTGACTTCACAGGTCCGTCATGACGCCAGACAGTGCGTCACGACGGACCATACAAAACAATTTTGTTGTCTATTCCAGAAACTATTTCAGGTTCCTCCGTCATGACGGTTGGTTACTACCGTCACGACGGACCGTGTTCTTCCGTCATGATGCCAGACGGTGCGTCATGACGGACTGTACAAAACTATTTTGTCCAGATTTCCAGAAACTTTTTGAGGTTCTTCCGTCATGATGGTTGATTATACCGTCACGACGGACTGTTCTGATCCGTCATGACGCCAGAGGGTGCGTCATGACGCACTGAACAAAACCATTTTGTTCAGTTTGCCAGAAACTTTTTGGACTTCTACCGTCACGACGCACCAAATGGTCCGTCATGATGGTACGAATTTACACAGTGCGTCATGACGCACAACTTTTGTGCGTCACGACGGACTGAGTAACGCCTCAGATCCAACTCTTGGATTTCCCGTGTGCGTCATGACGCACCATATCGTGCGTCATGACGCACCAGACCTGAAATTCAGTTTTATTTTGTAATTTTAACAGATTTTAATCGTTTCAAAAACGATTAATCATGAACAATTCATGATTACTTCTAGATTCTTTTGATCATCTCATGATCAAATACTAGTAAGATTTCTATGGTCCTAATTTTACAACTACATGATTATGTCCTAAAATTCTACATGAAATTCCGAATAACACTTATTCGAAATCGATTCGACGATCGAATCGTGACGATCGCTCTGATACCACTGTTGGGTATCGACGTCACTACCGAGCCCCGCGCAGCGGATTGAGAGGCCCGGTCCGACCCGATCCCGAGGACCACGTCAACGACTCGACCGTACGAATCATGAAATGCAACTAAACCTATGAATATAACTCTTATATACATAGAAACATACCACGTGAAATTGATCACGGAGACGGGTTGTTCAGTTAGTTACTGCTTACTTCGATTCCGGCGACACGCACGTCCCACGCCCGCGCGATTCGACACCAAATCCGAAGCTCCGATTATGTCGTATACAACCGGATTCTATCCGATTTGTCTCCGACCTTGCTCGTCCTTGCTCTCGATTGATCACAGTCGAAGATCTTAGTTTAGATCTCTCTACTCGTATCCACCTCGAGCTTTTCGTCTTTCGGTTGCGGTGAATTCCCCTAAAATTCACCACAATCTTGCTTAAATTTCCTCAACTTGTCACACAAGTTTTATCTCTTTTCTCCAAGCTCTAGATCTAGTTCTTAGCACAGAATAATGGCTTAGAGAGAGAGAGAGAGAGGTTACAAGAATATAAATATATTCTGTGATTAATGAGTATTAATGAGTATCAAAAACTGCTAATCCAGAATTCGGATCACAGTGCGTCATGACGCACCATATGGTGCGTCACGGCGCACCAGTCACAATTACTGAATATAGCCGTTACACAGTGTATCGTCATGACGCACGATAACGTCCGTCATGACGCACCACCGTCATGACGCACAAATTGGTGCGTCGTGACGGTATACTCACAGATTGGCTTTCTCAGAATTACTCTACTGTGCGTCATGACGCACAATATGGTGCGTCATGACGCACCATGTAATTTCTGCCAGATTTGCATAATCTTATTATGCATCCAATCGTTCCGACGAACACGTATGTTTGTCTACACTCATTTGTACATTCAACTAGTTGATCTGTAACTGTATTTCCTTCATTGTTGCTGTCACAGGTTTGCGAGAGCTTTTTGTAATTTTCATAATTTCGAGAGGTGGTTTTTGTAAAAAAAAAATCATTTTACAGAGTCAAGTTTTTTAGCGTTGCGAAACATTACGAAACTGGAGAGGTTCTTTGAATGGAAGTGTATAAGAAGGTTCTTGCTTCGAAAACGTATCGTGTTGGTTCATTCAGTTTCCGCCGGGTCATTATTTTTTTCTTAATATTGTTTTTTTCAAGTTGCACTATTAATAATGTATTGTTTTGTGTTTTTTTTTTGCAGATAAGGATTTAGGCTTTAGGCATTTTAATATTACTGATTAGTGATTAAAGAATGACAGAGTTTTCGCATTTCGTAGATCCTTGGAGACTCAATTACTATCAATAGGTTTGGTTAATTACTGAGATGCCCCTATAATTGATATTTTTATTTTGAAAATCCCTAATAGCTTACTCAGAATTAATCAAATCGTAGACATGTGAGTATTTCCAAAAGCCTTTTCGTCGTCTCACTGTTGCTAAATCAAGGTCTCGATCTTTATTTTCCTTTTCTTTTCAGATTATATTAGCGGTAAGATCCAACAATTGACATGTTTTTATTAGTACGAAGGTATAAATAAAACCTAATTCGCTGTAATTGCATTTTTAGATCAGAAACACATATACATGTTTTTTGAAATAATTTTTGCAATCAAATCTTCAGGTCAGAACCGAAAAACGCATGAAAAACAGAAGAAGCACCACCAAACCTTTCGAGGAGAAGATCTCCATTCGAAATATTTTCAACACGTTTAAAAATGTATGTTTTGTTATCAAGATCATCATTTTGTTTGTAGCAAAGACTGTTTTATGACTCATCGTGAAGCTCCATTTTGCGTATGGACAGTTTGTAATAATCAGTACTATCTGACACGCCAACTTTCGTTTTGTGTATGAAGAAAATACTTTGTAGCACCCTTACTTTGCAGATTATCTCCATCGATTGTCGACACTGTACCAACAACTATTACAAACACACAACTATTAGTAGTTCGAAACATTAGAATGAACCAAAAACATACCAATCCACAAATACAAACCAAAGTCCACACTGCAACAACAATTCCGTAAAAATAAAATTGAAAGCAAACCCGCGCGATTGCGCGGGCACAAAAGCTAGTACATTTTATTTTATTTTATTAGGAGTGCGGAGTTGAGTCATTTAGTATTTTCTAAGCTAAGTAAGTAGGTACTCAAAACATTTATTAAAGGAATGCAATATTCCACACAACCTGCACTCATTAGTTTCCTTATTTAATCATCAATTTCATTAATTTACAATTATATGTTTACCCTAGATACTTATAATTTATCACTAAAAGAACATCCAGATCAATATATTAAAGATTCAATATAATATGCTAAAATTGTAAAATATTTATCAAGACATGAAAATGTCTATTAAAATTATTTTTCCCCCATATTACAACACCATTACGTGTATCTAAATTTTATATTATTTAAGAAAAACTAAATATTAGAAGAAACAATCTATTTCATTAATAAATACAAAATCATATTTTTTTTAAAACGTGTGCCTATTAGAAAATGTTCTATATTTTATAAAATTATATTTCTAATATTTCCAAAAGTATTTTATTTCGCAAATAAAAATCGCACGTTTATTCGTGAAGGAGATGAAAAAGGTCATACATGTTGTTTCATTTTCTTTATCAATATATTGTTACCATATCGATTTACATTTTCAAAATTTTAATAATCTTTTTACTGTCAATATACCTTTTCCAGTATCAATGTAACATTTTAGGTGTCAGTATTTTATTATAAGTGTTCACGTATCATTTTCAAATGTCAATATATCATATTGGCATTACATCACTTCCACGGTTAATATATTATTTTAACTGTCAATGTACCGTGCTTCATGTAATCGATATCGATTTACCATCTTAACTTTTGAATTGTTAATAATATGTTTTAGGGTCGATATATCATTTTTATGGTCAATATAATATTTTTAATATCAACATGCCGTTTCCAATACTAGTTATACAACTTCAAATATTTTGGACATCGAACAACTTCATTACCATCATTTTTTATACATGCATCGCATTGTTCTGTAATTAGTTCATTACGATTATTCTCTACATGTCAATTCCTCAAATTAATTAATTAATTACAAATATATGACAGTTAACGAGATAATTTATACATGGATAGAATAATAATTAATTATGATCTTATATTGTAAAAGTTGTGTTTGAAGTTTGAACCTCTACCAAAATAGATGAACTTTTCGAATGCAAATTTTCAATCTACAATCTAGAATTTTCGTATGCATTATTTCACATTCTTATTAGTTCACATATAAATGATTCAAATTTGCTCGAAAATTTTACAGAAAGATAATCAAATCAAATTTGCTAAATTACAAGATACAAAAGAAACAAAAGTCCAAATAAAAGTAAGAGATTTTAAACTAATACTAATCAATTTTTTTTGAAACAAACCAAACAAGTGATATTTGTTCGATCGTTCATCTGTTATTCTTACCGCGCTTGAACATATCGGGATAATTCGAGAAGATTCGACGAAAACATAAATAAATTATTAATTAATTAATAAAGAGTAAGATCTCGGATATCTGAGATTTCCACAAATTGAATAATCGAACAACTTCATTAAAAATAAAAATATCATATTTACCCAAATAATATGACAATGTAATCTAATAAATGATCATTCTACCAATCTCAAATTACAAAAACAAAAATGTTAAAAATAAAACTTCATTGCAAAAATATAACCATAACTAAAAATATTATTAAATTTTAGGACGTGATTTCTTTTTGTTGAGTGAGTAAGAGTATGTATGTTACTTTATTACTGAGAGAGTAAATATGATATTTTTATTTTTAAAGGAGTAAATATAATATTTTGAATTTTTAGAAGGGTAAAATAGTAATATTAAATGTTGATCGTTCAGTTTAACGGAAAAAATAGTAAAGTGTTATATCCGCAATTTAAAACTTTTTTTGTCATATTTTATGTCCCTCAATGGGATAGGTATCCGGTTTTATTTTATTATTATTTATATTTATGTTAAAAATTCATTTTTAACCCTGCAAACCTAAAAAAATTATGTACTTAGCATCCCTTTAAAAGTATCATTTTATCTCTCAATTTATTTAAGGATCTTTTGAAAACCAGAAATTTTGAAGGGGTATATATGATATTTTCAATAATTTATGGGACTGTAAAGTGTAAACGATATTTTTTACATTTTACAAATATGAATATGATATTTTCAATAATTTCTGGGACTATAAAGTGTAAACTATATTTTTTAGATTTTACAAATATGTATATTTAAAATGCGGGTCGCGTGCTTCATATATTTTAGCTGCTTCAGATCTTTTGCAAATTGTGGGCCCCCAAAATTTACTGTGAGCCAATTTCTTCGTTTTTTTATAATTTTCTGTTATTTTATATTTGTTTTGCATAAATTAATTTCATCTTGAATTTTTTTCTCAGGATGAGCCAAGGAAAGGAGGATTTATTGGTTCGTTCTCTATTCGTTACTTTATGAAGCACATTTTACATGGAGAAGAAATATAAATATGTAATAAATTCAATTTTAAAATATTTGTTTCTTAATAATTTATTTATTAAATTGAATTGAATTTTTCTGCATTATTTTGAAGTTTCCTGTTACTAGATATATTATAGAGAGTTTCTCAAGTTAAAAGCTAGCGATTCTGATGCGGTATATACCTTTATAAAATTATAATATTATTCTGTTTTAAATTATATATATCTTTTTTTGTGATATTTTTTATTATTTTGTGTAGGTCGTGAATTTGCACAATGCGTGTAAATGGAATTTTGAGTTATTTAGATTTGAATTATTTGTAAATAACTTATTGAAGTAAATTTGAATTTGAATTATTTGTATGTGTATGCAATTTTGAGTTATTTGTCAGTCCCTATGTCGTACTTAATCTCCCGAGTTGGGTTATGTCGAAATCCAAGTTTTTAAAATCTCATGTTACATGAAAATAGATCTCATATTAATATCCTAATATCAAACGTACGACCCTATCACAAAACATATTTATATATCACTGCCGCAAAGATCTGAAATTTATTACTTTAAAATATATTTTATGTCAATGGTATAATAAATATTATACTATCAGCAAATGCTTTGTGACGCAAAAATATCACAACCCTATCAAAATTATATAAATTAATTACATATAGGATTTACTAAGAAAATGATGAAATAAATGGATGCATAGAAATATGAAATTACTTCAAATTTGAATTACATGAATTAGTACTTGAAGTAAACATGAGATGAAATAAAATAATCTAATTTATAGGGGAGCGGGTTTGGTCCGATGGTCATGGGACCATATCTCATCCATGCAATTTGTGAACCGTCCGATCTCATCATCAAAATAAGATCATGATAAAATCATTTACTCTTGTCTAATCTTTCTCATTCCGTTAGTCACTGAATACGTTAGTCATTAGTCAAAAATAGAAGAAAAATCTCTCTTTTCTCTCTCTCTGAAACAATGGAAGCAGAATCTCCTCTCTCTATCTCGGGAAACAATGGAAGCAAAATCTCCCCTTCACTCTCTCTCTCTCTCTCTCTCTCTCTCTCTCGCTCGCTCTCGATCTCGATGGGGGCACTAGAAGCGAACCAATTGCAATCGCCGATCTCGCCTAGGACGGTGCCAGCGGCGACGACGCTGTTGGCGATCGTCTGATGCGTGAAAAGCCTTTGAATGCACTTTGGCGGGGGAATCATACGAAGCCTCTTCGTCTGATGCGTGAAGCCCTAACGAAGCATAATGATTCGGTTCTGCTACATAGGGAATCATACGAAGTCTCTAACTGTTGAGAATTTGGTCTTAATTTTATTTGTTAACCACTCCTGAGTCCCGAGACTCGGATTTAATAAGGTGAGTTTGAATTTTGGGTTAGCTTTTTGCAATTCTGGTGAAATTTGAATTTAGTCCAAATTTCTTGTACTTCAATTTGGTCTGATTTATTCAAATTCGGTTGTTTTGAGAGTAAAATTAAACAAATAAAATTATAGATCCTCTTATATCCATCATAAATCTTTTTATTCTATTATATAGGTAAAATCTAAACTTAGCAACCTAGACCAGAAAATACAACATAGCCTCCATTTAGACCTGGATGAAAATCCTAGGCGGCAAGGACAATAGATATCGCCTAATTCCAGTCCGCGAATTCAATAATCCAATGGAGCTCCGCTTAATATCGGGTCCCACTCCACCTCCACCTCCACCTCGCAGAAATAACGAAATAAAAAAGCCTGATCGAAAACCCCTGGAAAAGGAGAAAAGAGATAGAGGTACGCGTAGCTGCCGCAAGACTTCTCCAATTAGTTAGTGATTTTTTTTTGGATAATTAGTTTGTGTACCGGTTCTATTGCAGGAAATTGATGCAAATCCGTATTCTCGGGTCGGCCTTACTTATTTTTTCTTCTTTCTAAAGTTAAAATCAAACTTTATTTGTTGAATTTTATTTAATGTTTTGTTTTTCTAAAACAGCGGTCAATTTTATACTGGAAATGTCCAGCTCCGACGCTCATGGAGCTCTCCGATATTGAATGTGCAATTATGGTTGAATGAATTTGTTTGTAGTACAGTGTGTATTATATGTAGGTACAAATGGATTTGTTTGTTCAAATTATGATTGTGATTTTGTTTGTAATTGGTGTAAACTCTTTTATTTTGTATATGATATATGGTTGCAATTGTCATCCAAAATTGGATGATACGATCTTGTAATTTATAATCATTTAAAAAGTGTATGATGCGATTTTGTAATTTACAAACATCGACTTGTTATCTCTCATCATAGCGGGCTCTTATAATCTTAATACAAACATGTTATATATGTGATTTATTATGAGTTGAGATAAGTACCTCCTACATAAAAAGATAAATCATGCCAACAAATTCAGCACAATGTATATAAGAAACTACACCATACAAACAATGAAATATATCATTGCGGATACAAACAAAAACTAAATCATACTAGTTGACACAGAACAAATATGAAATCATAAATAAAAGCTAAATCACCCAAGAATCAACACAACTCCATTAACAAAATTGTAAGTAAGCTAAAAAAATTTAAAGAAGAATAAAACTTTGTAACATTTAAAAATTTCTTAATTATGATCAAACTATCCTAATGAAGATCGAGCATGTATAGCATTGAGAAGCTCGGTAGCCGATCTTAGGTTCTTTCGGGTGCATTTTTTGGATTCGTCACATTAATTTCGCATTTTTCTGTACATGGAAGAAAAATAAAATTAATATAACTCATGCTATTAAAAATGATACTAGGTACCAAACTTTGCAATGCATTTTTTTAGGTTCATATAGTAGATACCAGATGAAGTTTAAATATTCAAAATTTAACTTCTGAATATATTCTGTCCCAATTAATTTAATCAAACGATACAAGTTTATTCAAGAAATTAAATTTAATTTGATGAATTCTTAGTTTTAGATTGTTCACAATTCTTCAAAATGCATTAGATTATTTAGAAAACAAACTTAATCTGGTATATGCACATAAAAAATAATACCAGGAATCTTAGGTTTGATGATTATATCTGACCCAAAGTTTGTTCATCAATCTAATTCAAAAAAATTATGTGTATATATGTAGGTAACAAAGTTTGTTCACAATTAATTAAATCAACGACAACGATACAAGTTTGTTCAAGAAAACACTTATATAAAAGTCAGAATTTTGTAAAGACATTTCGTCGAACAATTTACATACCGAAGCCATGAAGATCATTGGAAGAGGAGGAAAGGGAGACAAATTCATCATTTATGAAAATCGGATTGGACGATAAAGCCGAGGAAGAAGAATCCATGACAGTGCCATTTCTCGACATCGTCACCTGTGAGAAGAATTAGCAGGGCTGAGAAAATTGAGGAAAAAAGAAAGGTAAAGTAAGAGCCGTCGAAACAACCAATATCAGAGAAGAAGGTGGAGCGAGAGAGACCAGGAGGAACAACAGAACAAGGCAACATCTCCATTTCTCATCTTGCAATACTTGCCGTATCTAAATCTGGTATTGATAGAAACACAAGTTTCTTTCTGTTTCCATTGTTTCACGAGAAAGGAGGAGACTATTTTCCTTCTATTTTTTACTAACGGAGACTAGACAAACAGAAGTTAAATGACATCTCATCAACATCTATCCTGATGAGATCGGACGGCTACGAATGTGCATGGTCATGATCTGGACCAATGCCCATCGGACCAGCTCCCCTCCCAATTTATAGAAATAACATTCCTAAAATTGTGACAAAAAAAACACGGGCATATATTATTTTGAAATCTGACAAATTCGGAGGTATATGTAATGACTAATGAACTCTTCAAATTCAAATATTACCACTATCAATAATACCAAAAATAACAATTTCAAATTGAAATTAACTGCAGCCTAAATAATAACTGAGAATTAGTACTTTAAATAAATTTGCTGATAATTACTCTTAACTTTTTCATAAAAAATAAAAACCCAAAAAACATTAAATTACCTGAGTTAAATCAGGCTCAAAAGGCGTATTTTGTTTGCAAATAATAACTGAGAATTTGAGGGGAAAAAAAATGAAAATTGAAAAAGTAATGGAAAATATTTTTTCTATTTTCCAACGGTAATAAAATAATTTTTGTTTTTTTAAGACAACAATTCTAATATCTCACATATACAAATTTCCAACTGTAAAAAATTCTAACAAAATCTTAATCCAAACGGTTATATAATCTTAATTATAACGTTAACAAATCTTTTTCAACATTAACAAAATATTTTTTTGCTTTTTTAAGACAACAATTATAATATCTCACATATACAAATTTCCAACGGTCAAAAATTCTAAAAAAATCTTAATCCAACGGTAATATCTTAATTATAACGTTAACAAAAAAATTTGAACGTTAACAATTTTCGTATTAAAGAAAATGAACTCAGTTCACAATTTAATACATGTAAATAATGTCTTTTCTATTTGGTGTATAAATCACAATCTGTACACCGAGTTTAGAGAAAATGAAAATTATATTAACACCGCCCTTAATTGCATTTCTATTTATAGTTCGCCGGTCTCCCCTTTTCTTCTTTCTCAATCCCCAATTCATTCTCTCTCAAAGAATCTCCCATCTCTTCTCTCTTCTCTCTTCTCTCCTACAATGAAACAAAGAAAATCTAGAATTAGATACTCTACCAGAATAGAAATTGATCGACCAAACTAAGAAACGCTGAATGGAAGCACTATCTGACGAAGAGCGACGGATTGAGAAATCCCTCAAGAAGAACCTTGCCTTCAGATTTCGATTTGTCGATTCAAATTGCTTGCAAAGACGAGATCTGAGACCGATTACTAGCCATACACCATGATGTAAGTTATTTTTTTGCATTTTGATACTTTTGATTCTCTTTTATATGTTTAATGGTTTTTTGTTGCCGAATCAAACTAGTAATTCTTTTGCTCTGATTTCTGTTGTCATTTCTTTGTGGTCTCTGTGTTTTTTTATTTCTTAAATTAAGTACTTGGACAGATTTCGGTTTTAGAATCTATTTGTGATTCTTTTTTATAGGGATTTGAATGATTTTGTAAACAAATTACTAGTTTTAGTGTTAATTATCAGGTTTGAATGATTGTTAATTACCAGGTTTGAAAGATTTTAGAGTTTTTTTGATTGATTTTAGTATTCTAATATAATAGTTTTATAATCCGGTTATAATTTGGAAATATAATATTTGCGAGGCGTTCATTCCTGTACTAAAACAGTGTTACTGTTTCGCTGTACTAAAACAGTGTTACTGTTTCGCGACATTACTTCTTGCTCAAGCCAACTTTGTCTTTATACTCTCATCTTGTCTCTTTAATTGTGCTTTACTGTTTCTTTTTCCATGAAATTACGAATTGTAATTCTTGCTTTTTTTTTCTGCAGGGTTTATTCAACAGAAAGCAGTTAACTACATGATTTATGCCTCTCCCTAGTCCTTAACCATGATATTTTAAAAGTGGCACATCATTGAAAATATTTTCCCACAAATAAAACAAAATCAATTGCAAATGGGTCACCGAAGGACGAGATGGACCATGAAAAAGGACCTCTTTGGACTTTGCACATCTTTAATTACAAAAGCCAGTTTTGCTCTAAATTATACACAACAAAAAATATACATAACTTAAATTAACACACAAATTCAGATTTTTATTATGTCTTTGTAGAATTTAAGTTGTATTGTAAATGTTAAGCTTAATGCATTTTTTTTTGCAGGTCTGAGGAGGGCGTGGGTCCGGTGCAAAGAGGGCGCCGGGTCCCGGAGGGGAGGGGGGGTCCGGCGCATAGAGGGCGCGGGGTCCCGGAGGGGAGGGGAGGGGAGGGGGGTCCGGCGCATAGAGGGCGCCGGGTCCCGGAGGGGAGGGGAGGGGGGTCCGGCGCATAGAGGGCGCGGGGTCCCGGAGGGGAGGGGGGTCCGGCGCATAGAGGGCGCCGGGTCCCGGAGGGGAGGGGGGGGGTCCGGCGCATCGAGGGCGCCGGGTCCCGGAGGGGAGGGGGGGTCCGGCGCATCGAGGGCGCCGGGTCCCGGAGGGGAGGGGGGTCCGGCGCATAGAGGGCGCGGGGTCCCGGAGGGGAGGGGGGTCCGGCGCATAGAGGGCGCCGGGTCCCGGAGGGGAGGGGGGGTCCGGCGCATCGAGGGCGCCGGGTCCCGGAGGGGAGGGGGGTCCGGCGCATCGAGGGCGCCGGGTCCCGGAGGGGAGGGGGGTCCGGCGCATAGAGGGCGCCGGGTCCCGGAGGGGAGGGGGGTCCGGCGCATAGAGGTCCGGCGCATAGAGGGCGCCGGGTCCCGGAGGGGAGGGGGGGTCTGGCGCATAGAGGGCGCCGGGTCCCGGAGGGGAGGGGGGGTCCGGCGCATCGAGGGCGCCGGGTCCCGGAGTGGAGGGGGGTCCGGCGCATAGAGGGCGCCGGAGGGTCCGGCGCATAGAGGGCGCCGGGTCCCGGAGGGGAGGGGGTGAAGGAAATACAGTTTCATGATCAACCGTAAAAGTGTACACAAGGATAAACGAATGTAAGCGTACATTCGTGGTCATATCTTTCAGTAGGAAAATCCAATTTGAATGGTTCAAATTGGGTTAGATAGATAATAATATTATCTACAACCTTCATATAGAAATATATTTCATATGAACGAAGTATCAGTGTCGTTTCTATGAAATACCGAAAGGCTGGAACAGTATGACATACAGTTAGTAAAACAGTCATAACTTTTGCATACGAACTCCAATTGGGCCAGGCCAAATTGGGTCGAGTAGATAATAAGATTATCTACAACTTTCGTGTTGGGTGATGTTCTGTCAGAGGAATTTACCAATTTCGTATGGACAGCATACTGGACAGATACATGCAACTTTCTGTGTGAAAGAGTGTATATTGGATATACATGTCTTTTGGCCAATCCTAATCCTATATGATATAAATAGGATTTTTCTCTCTCATCTGGAGTGGTTCATTCAGTTAATTAATTCAGAATATTCCAGAGAATTGTGAGACAACTTTCTAGAGAGAGAAATGGTGTAAAGAGAGAGAAACCGTGAAAAGGTGTTTTCCGGTATAAAGAATCAATCAATCGAGCAAGTTCGCCGGTGCATCGTCTAGGCAGTTGCACCCGCGACCGACGTCTTACGAGTCAAGGTGGATACAAGTAGAGAAGCAACATCTGTGGCTCTTTCGGTTGTGATCGATTCGGAGGAACGAAATCTGCCGGAGACGGAAACGAGCGAATCGAGTAACGGGCTGTGGAAGCATGCGGGCATGGAACGCACGAAGACAACCCGAGGCGTGTCAAGACGGTGGGAGACGTGCGGTATGGGACGTACGGGCTAGTCACCAACGTGACACCGAAGGAAAAGAAGGATGCGAGCGATCAACCCGTCGTGCGTGATCAATTTCACGCTGGTAATCGTCTATCCTACTTTGCATCGTACCCTCGAAGTCATGGCGTGATCTTGGATTTAGGGAACCGGACCGGGCCTTCATATCCGCTGCGCGGGCCCGGGGATGGGTGAATTCCCTTCAGTGGTATCAGAGCGATCGCCATCGATTCGAGGGTCGAATCATAGTTGTATATTCGATATACGCACGGGTTGTCAAAGTTCGTACCCATTTGCATGATGATAGATTTAGAGATTCCAATTTCGTTAAAAATCACAACTAGAATTCACTAGAGATCAATCAAAAGTTGATTGAGAGTATCTAGGAATTATCGTGAAAAGGTTTCATGATTTATCGTTTCAGAAACGAGCGAAAACGGAAGAAACGGCAAAATCTGCCGAAAATTAGAATACGAAACAGTGAGTAAAACTAAGATAATTTTCAGGGGGAAACTCCAAATTGATTGGATCAAATTGGCGTAGTTAGATAATGAGATTATCTATGACTTTGATACAGAAAGTTGTTTCATTTGAACGAATTATCAGTGTCGTTTTTATGGAATACTGAAAAGGTGCGACTGTATGACATACAGAGACGAAAACGTCCGTAGATGTCGCATCGAAACTCCAATTGAGTCCAATCCAATTGGGTTAGTTATATAATAAGATTTTCTAGAACTTTCGTTCACGTTCCAAGTCGGTTGGAGCAATTTAATATTTTCGTTTCAACAGAATACTGAAAAGGTGTCTGTAGTTTTCTGGTTGAAAAGGTGTCTATTGGATATACTTACCTTTTTGTTTGTCCGTATTTTACCAACACTGGTATAACTTTCAGTAGGAAACTCCGATTTGAATGGTTCAAGTTGGGTTAGTTAGATAATAAGATTATCTAGAACTTTCATGTTGTAATATATTTCATTTGAGCGAAGTATCAGTGTTGTTCTAATGAAATACCTTTCGGGTCCGAACTCCAATTGGGCTGAGCCAAATTGGGTTGGAAAGCTAATAAGATTATCTACAACTTTAGTGTTAGTTGATTTTCTGTCAGATGAATTTACCATTTTCGTTATGACAGATTACTGAAAGGATGTATGCAGTTTTCTGTTTGAAAATATGTATATGAGATATACATACCTTTAGGCCTATCTTTATCTCTAATCAATTAATTCAATCATACTAGAATATTAGATAATTAATTATTTAGAATAATTAGTATCTCTAAATAAATCATATGCATTTAGAAAATCTTGTGATAATGATATAATATGATTATGTCACAAATTATTTAAACATGAATGTCATGATCCCTCATAATATTTAAGTCGTGGAAATGCCTTCCATATCATCAACCATCGAAATTGGTATCACAATATGTGTGTTTCTAGGCCTTCGTCATGCACACATGTTGATGGTACTAATGGGTGACAAGCGTTAAATGGGGACTTACGTGTTTCTAGGCCTTCGTCATGCACGTGAGTAGTTCATTTGAACGATACGTTTGATATAGTTATGACTTAACCGTCCAAGCCAATCCGATTGGAGTTCGGGGCATAGTTAGAATGCACACACGGAACTGGGATTATATGTGATACGATCCATCACCGAAATTCTAAAAGGTTCGAGAGTCGCATATGATGCGCTTGGATTATATCCTACCTAAATAAGCGAGATCCCACTCGATAGGCCTTCGTCACTTGTGGGAGGATTGCGAAATATGGATCTCGGGTGTTATGGACTTGGAGTCCCGTATCGGTATGAGGGTTATCGATTCGATAAAATAACACTATTCATATATTCATCATATAAGCATATAGATTAAGTACGCACGGTTAGGAGCTTAATCTTCATCATCCGTTTAGAATTATGTTTTCAAGCAAACACCAAATATATATCGATGAGATCGATATGATAGATGACTTTTGGGTCGGAATTACCTTAATTAACCTTGATAGTCAAAGAATAGTTCTTAGACTTAAAGGGACGTGTTGGACACGGAAACGGTAGATTCGGGGCTCGAGGCTTTGGCTTTAGAGAAAGTCGGGTTCGATACACTTTAAGAAGGAATCGAACAATATTACATGCCTTGTGGTGGCATGTGTAGACGCAAATATCTCAAAATTGTTTTGAGAATTCGGGTGTATATGAAAATAAAACACAACGCTCATGAAATAGTTTCAAGAGCTATAGCGCGTTGAATGGTTCAATGCGGCTCAAAGAGTTGGTTAATTTTGAGACGCCTTATGGGTCTTTGATTAACACTCGTGTGTTGTTGGTACGAGATTTGATCTTCGTGACCGAATATCATATGCATTTGATAGATAAGTCGATCCCTGAATTGCATGAGATGCGATTTAAAATTGAATTGGAGATGCTTAGAGTGTCCGGGGAATCCAAAGCATAGAGATGCGTGGATGTCCTTGTAATTCAAGGATGGGATCGAAAGAAATAAATGTCTAAGGGTATTCTGGAAATTTTTTTTTTTTTTTTTTGCCAAACAGAAAGTTCGGACAAGGAGTTGTCCAAAATAATGACTCAAAAAACGGTGAAATCCGAGGAGGATTAAACCTAGAAGTTGATTGCTTCTTTTGGCATTGCCGTCATGGCCATATAAACGAGATACGCGTATCTAGATTCCATATGATGGATTGCTAGAATCAATCGAATTAGATTCAATTGATTAAATGCGATACTTATTTATTAGGCAAGACGACAAAAGGCATCATTCTCCAAAGGTTGGAGAAAGATCCAACGAATTATTGAAAATTACATTTAGATGTAAATGTTCCGATAAGTTCCAAGGCAAGAGGAGGCTATCGGTATTTTGTTACGTTTACGGACGGTTAAAGTAGATACGGTAATATCTGTTTAATGTGTGCCGAAGCTGATACTTTTGAAAGGTTCAATGAGTTTCAAAACGAAATACAAAATCGACTTAGCAAGAAAATCAAAGCCCTTTGATAGGATCGAGGAGGCAAGTATTTGAGCTACGCAATTCGATAGGATCGAAGATGCGATATTTGAGTTATAAATATTGATTATCATTCATGATTGTGAAATCGTTTCACGATTATTTTCATTTCGGAACATTAAAGATGTATTCGAAAGGAGTAATTGAACGCATGTTGGACATGGTTCGATAAATGATAAGTCAATAGGATGTCCCAAAAATATTTTGAGGATACGCATTTGAGACAACGGCACTAATGAATGGTTGCATATAAGATATGGACCATAAACCTTCCAATCGATATAAAAGACGCCATATTAGATATGGAACGGAATGGTTCCGAAGTTGTCATTTGTACAGATTTGTGGATGTGAGTATATTTCGAAATTTGTTTCGGTTAAACTCAATCCCAAATCTGAAAATTGTTCGGTTATGACATATATCCTTAAGGAAACTAAAGGGTATTAGTTCTAACTTCCCGACGAAAATAAGATTTTCGTGGCTCGAAGAGATGCCTTCTTGGAGGAGGACTCGATGCGCACAAGTTTGAAACTTGATGTTGCTAATCTCTATGCGGGCTAGTGGGAGTAGAATAAATCTCGAAAGAGTTCGAGATCTGAAAATGAACATTGTACCGATGAATGTTGACACGACTTCATCAAGAGTTGATGAATACGAGTTGAACACACAAAGGAATTATTTGTAGATCAAGTAGGCTATCTCATAAGCTGGTAAATACGGATTTACCGTGGCTAATGATGATAGATCGAAATCATATGATGATTCGATATCCTACAGGGATGCTATGAAAGGTTGATTCCACATGATCACATGATGTCATGAATTCTGAGATTCGATCCGTGTAAAATTATCAAGTTTAGAACTTGATTTCATTACTTTCCGGGTTAGACCCGTGAAAAGACAATGGGATTTCAAGATGAGAACCGACACGGATAGGAATACGCATATATGCAAAGCGAGGCTCGTAGCGAAGAGTTTCAAGAATTTCATAGTCGGACTATGAAGAAACGTTTTCGCATGTTGCCATGCTTTCACATTCTCGAAATTCTGCTTGACATGGTCGCGTATTATGACTATGTGATGTGGCAAAATGGATGTCAAAACCGAATTTCTTGACAGAAATTTTATGAAAGGATGTGTACTTGACACAACCTTACGGTTTTGTCGATTCATAAGAATCGGGGATAAGATATGCACGCTTTAACGATCCATATGATGGATTAGAGAAAGCTTCTCGGAATTGGAATATTCGTTTTGATGAAGTTATAAACTGCTCTAACATTGTCGGAATGAATGGAAACTTTGTGTACACATGAAGGTTAGTGGGAGCCGCGTTATATTTCTTGTAACGACACAAAATTTAGGCGAGACCGCTTATGAATTAAGCGTGAAGATCTATAGGATAGATCTAAGAAGTTCCTCGTTCTATATTATAGCACGTATATCGACATATTGTTGAAAAATGTTTTCAACATATAACTCCTTGGCGGAGTTAAATAGAGATGTCGAATGGCAGAAATTTTCTACGGCTCGATGTGAGACATCAAGCAGGGCGAAAATAAAAATATGATGCTTTACATTCGATGTGAGGATCTATTATATCTGTCATGATATGTATGTGGCTATATGTCATATAGATGAAGCGTCTAATTCACCGTCAATAAAATCCAAGGAATCACACGAGTTTGAATGTAATGCGATTACATGAGACTAACTCTTGTGAATGTATAATGGTTATACATATATATATATATATATATATATATATATATATATATATATATATATATATATATATATATATATATATATATATATATATATATATATATATATACATAATGGTTATGTATATTTAAATCATCGGGATTTGTATTGATAGCAGTGAATGTTATCCTTGAATACTTCACAAAAAAATTCAGGATTTTATTTTATCTATAATGGTGTGGAGGACGTGTTGGTTATAAAGAGTTATAACAACGACAGTTTCCAAAGATTTAGCACGTCCAAATATCTAGCACGACTTTCGATCACAAAGTGTGTACATGATTTGCTTAAACGAAAACATGGTTATGTGGAAAGGTTCCACATGACCAATAATGATTCTATTTACGGGGGCGAGTATATTGTGGTTATGAATCGCAAAAGGAAGCGGTATGGATCAAGGATACATGACCAAACTCGAGTAGTCACGAGTTATCGGATTTATGGTTGTATATTGCATGACACGCAATAGTACAAGCCAAAAATGCCGAGGTCACAACCACTTCTAGCCAATACACAGAAAATTTCATTGATCCATGAAATTTTATGAAATGATGTGATCGTAGGTATTGGAAATGTTCCAAACCTGATGTTGATTAACACTAACGGCAACGTGCGGACCCGTTTACAAAACCGCTCTCTCTAGTCGCGCGTGACTGTCATGCGATGACTATGGGTATGGAGATACCTAGAGGAGGAAGAAGAGAATATAGTGTAGTTATCTAATACGATAATCCTCGCTGGTTGTGGGTATGGAGATACCCATAGGTAAACGTTGTATCACCCAAATACTTAATCCGTATGAATGCATCCCTTTTAAAAATTTTGTTTACTTAAATTTGCATGCATTCACCTTATATGAAAACTGTGTGCGGGGTTGTGTAATATGATTACATGAACCTTGATTTGAACTTGTGTGGACGTCGACATGGTTGAGGACCATGTGCAGCGAAACCGTCACACTTAAAGTTTCATTTCTAAACATCCCTAGTCGCGGGTCAGTTTGCTTAAGAGAGAAGCATATCTATTACAAGGGAATAGACTGAACGCGTACACTAGTACGTTAGCTGAGGAGATGATTATGTTTTGCTAATCATAGGACAAAGGTGTTTGTCGAATCGGGAACGTAGATATATGCTAGGTGACATGTATTGGATATGACCGAAGCCGCGAGACCATGACATGGTTTAGTCATTATAGATGGACTCGCGACGAGTAGGGTATTAGGTTCTTCATACTTGAGGGGACCATGGATTGCGTAACGTGCGTAACACAATGCTTTGATATGATCTTACGCTCACCGTAACAGGGAGTTAAAACGGTCATCATTGGGTATTGTCCGAAACACGGAATTCAATGTGAGTCTGCAAGATAGGAATTGTTTATTCCGAAAGGAAGAGATATCTCTTTGGCCACTCGATGAATTGATTAACGAAAACTGTGGCCACAGTCAATGATATTAACGGTTAATATCGATTGAAATTTGTTAACTCAATTCGGACTCGAGGAATAAGTATAGTTAATCAAAATATAAGGAGATGACTATCACCATGCCTTTTGATTAACGGATATCGCTAACAAGAGAACTAATGACCGCTATTCGAGATAGGCACAATGATCACAATCATTCTTCGTGTTAACATGGGTAGCCATGATGGAGTGACTAGATCCCGCTCATGGGCTTGTAATGCTATGGAAACAGCCTACTGCCATCGTTAACCGAACCTACCTGGTCACACAACGAGTCGTACTAAGTCGGGCTTGATTATAAAATTGGCACATAAGATGTGCGTAGCTTGGTATTTGATACGCGAGCTATATTCTCTAAAATCGTGCATATTGGATATGCATGAGTGCCTTTTAGGTAGATCTGAAATTGAGTGGGAGACTGAAGGAAATACAGTTTCATGATTGATGTGAGGCAAATAAGGCACAAATTTGATGCTTAATTTAGGGATTTTAGCCCTTGTGAAGAGCAATTCTATATACTTTATTAATCATATTTGAGATAACATGAATATTTCTTCACTAAGTGTGTTTTATTGCTTAATCACAGGAATTAGAAGGAATTTCTAGAAATTTGGAGAGTGTAGTTGTCTCCAACACGTCAAGAGGAGTGAAAACGATATATTACACCGATATATTCGGTTAATGAATGAGACGGGAGGCAAATAATTATCATGATAAAAACTTACACAAAAGTCTACACGAAAACCACTCAATCCTTATCCCTTATCCTGCCCACCTACCTTTGGTGGGAATTACCTCCTTACCCCCAATCCTCTCCACCAACTCGTGGCCAATAAGAAGACTCCATGAGTGCTATAAATATGACCACAAGGGCCACGAGTTTGGCACGCTCTTTTACGCCCATTCTTTCTCTCTCTCTCTCTCTCTCCCTCTTAAGCAAGTTCAAGAAACTTTCAAGAACACGCAAGAATTGCAACTACGAACGATAATTTTCTAAGATCGGTCACCGAATAGAAGCTCACTTCATTCGGTGAATCGGTTTACACTTCGGCTAAGGAAAAGTGTGGAATTAGGGTGAAACTTATTTCATTCGAACTTTCACAAACGAAGAGTCGAGCTTTATCGGCGTGAATGGTTGGAAGCTTCTTTTCAATCAACCTTTGCACATCTCGAGCTCACCCAACCGGTACGAAGCTCACTTCTATTGGCGGGTGGATCGGTACGGAAGGAAATTGTTGGGCGCGTTGACTAGCTCTCTAGCATCTCGAACAACAAGGGAGGCACTCAAGACGAGACTCGGAGCTCTCTTCATCTCTCTAGGTGTTTTCCTTCCTTTCTTGCATTTCTTGTAGTTTAAATTCGAATTGGATTTGTGTAAAGAATTCTCGGTTTAATGAATCTTTAGTTCTTGTTACTTGAATCAAATCTTTGTTAGTGCTTTTACTTGATCTCTTACTTTTAATTTCTGCCTTGAATTTAGTCTAAATCTCCCTTGGTTTAATCTCAAATCAAACCCTCAATTCAATCCTAAATTCAAATTACAATTTCGAATTCCAGAACAAGTTCCGTTGTAACGGAACCTAAATTGCGTTGTAACGGACCATTCGGTTTGTACCTGACTTTCAGTCTGTTGGTACTCCGTTGTAACGCACTTTACTTCCGTTGTAACGGACCAGCAAGGAAAAGTATTCAATATCACTCATACTAGTGCGTTGTAACGGACATACTAGTTCGTTGTAACGGATCAACCAATCCGTTATAACGCTATCTCTGTCCGTTGTAACGGACTATCTCGTTCCATTATAACGAACCTTTCTCCGTTGTAACGGACGTTCATTTCAATCTCCACGTTAAACATAACCCTAAGTTCCGTTGTAACGGAACTTAACTCCGTTGTAACGGACTATCTTCTGTGAATTTTCTTCGTTATTTCTCATCCATTTTGATCCAAATTTTGACGCAATTGCTCCCTGTGGAACGAATCTATACATTTGCCACTGTACAAACTTAGATTACAAATTTTGTTGATTGTTCGGGGTTTTACCACAACGACATATTAAACACGCCAAAAACCCGCTCATCAAATGGCGCCGCTGTCGGGGAGCGGTGTTTAAGTCAATATTTTAGATCGAAACTTGAGATTTAAATTCATAAATTTGTTTACTCACTTCTTTGTTTCTTTTGTGACAATCTAGGTGAAAGAAGAAAGCTTTATGCACAACACAAGATCGCGAAAAGGCGAATTACTTCCATTTGTCAAGGAAATCGAAAGAAGGAACAAAAGCTCTAAGAAGAGCAAGGAACCGACACAAGAAGATCAAGACGAACCTCAACTTCAAACTCAAACTTTTTCTTCTCTCTCTACTCATTTAAATTCAAATATGGGTGATGAAACAAGAGCTCCAAGGCCAAAAACCTTGAGAGAATTAGTAGCACCTAGAAATGTGGAGGATAATTATAATTTTATTAGGCCAAATATTCCGAATTTCAAAGCGGATCCGAGCATTATAGGCTCATTGCCTATTTTTCATGGGAAAGCCACGGAAAACCCTCATAAACACTTAAAAGATTTCAAGATTCAACTAAACATATATTCGAATTATGAATCTTTTAGTGACATTCTGATAAACACTTAAAAGATTTCAAGATTCCATTTTGATCCAAATTTTGACGCAATTGCTCCCCGTGGAACGAATCTATACATTTGCCACTGTACAAACTTAGATTACAAATTTTGTTGATTGTTCGGGGTTTTACCACAACGACATATTAAACACGCCAAAAACCCGCTCATCAATGATCAACCGTAAAAGTGTACACAAGGATAAACGAATGTAAGCGTACATTCGTGGTCATATCTTTCAGTAGGAAAATCCAATTTGAATGGTTCAAATTGGGTTAGATAGATAATAATATTATCTACAACCTTCATATAGAAATATATTTCATATGAACGAAGTATCAGTGTCGTTTATATGAAATACCGAAAGGCTGCAACAGTATGACATACAGTTAGTAAAACAGTCATAACTTTTGCATACGAACTTCAATTGGGCCAGGCCAAATTGGGTAGAGTAGATAATAAGATTATCTACAACTTTCGTGTTGGGTGATTTTCTGTCAGAGGAATTTACCAATTTCGTATGGACAGCATACTGGACAGATACATGCAACTTTCTGTGTGAAAGAGTGTATATTGGATATACATGTCTTTTGGCCAATCCTAATCCTATATGATATAAATAGGATTTTTCTCTCTCATCTGGAGTGGTTCATTCAGTTAATTAATTCAGAATATTCCAGAGAATTGTGAGACAACTTTCTAGAGAGAGAAAGGGTGTAAAGAGAGAGAAACCGTGAAAAGGTGTTTTCCGGTATAGAGAATCAATCAATCGAGCAAGTTCGCCGGTGCATCGTCTAGGCAGTTGCACCCGCGACCGACGTCTTACGAGTCAAGGTGGATACAAGTAGAGGAGCAACATCTGGGGCTCTTTCGGTTGTGATCGATTCGGAGGAACGAAATCTGCCGGAGACGGAAACGAGCGAATCGAGTAACGGGCTGTGGAAGCATGCGGGCAAGACGGTGGGAGACGTGCGGTATGGGGCGTACGGGCTAGTCACCAACGTGACACCGAAGGAAAAGAAGGATGCGAGCGATCAACCCGTCGTGCGTGATCAATTTCACGCTGGTAATCGTCTATCCTACTTTGCATCGTACCCTCGAAGTCATGGCGTGATCTTGGATTTAGGGAACCGGACCGGGCCTTCATATCCGCTGCGCGGGCCCGGGGATGGGTGAATTCCCTTCAGGGGGGTCCGGCACATAGAGGGCGCCGGGTCCCGGAGGGGAGGGGGGTCCGGCGCATAGAGGGCGCCGGGTCCCGGAGGGGAGGGGGGGTCCGGCGCATAGAGGGCGCGGCGGAGGGGAGGGGAGGTCCCGGAGGGGGGGGGGGGGTGCCGCAAAGAGGGTGCCGGGTGTTAAGTGAAAGAAAAAATAATTTAGGCATCTTTTCGAAAATTTAAGGATGCTTACGATATTGATGATATATATCTCATATGTATAGGGATATTGGTGATATTTTACCTTCTTATTTTTTTGCCTTAGAGAGGGCAACATCTCTTGATAATAATTGATGCTATATAAATATAACATATTGGTCTAGTTAGGGATGTCAACGGTTCGGATCTAGTTCGGATAGTCGTACCAGATCCATTATATTCCCCTGATGAATACATCAAATAATTAAGTTACCATATATATGGTATTGAGCTTCATTCAAATAATTTGGTTTACATCATATTTAGCCAAATGTAACCGGTGTCAATATTTGCTGCCAAGTTTATATTCTCACTAGTCACTTGTTCATATTATTATGTTCCAAAATAATATATAATATTTAAGATATACACAATAAAAACATTTGATTAATATTAGTCTTTTCATTTAGTATGGTAAAGAAAAATATTTATGTAAAGAATACACTTGTTCATATTATTATGTTAATTGATAGATTTTTAGACAAAACCATATGAACAAAGTTAAATTAGTTTTGAGGTTTATAAGGAATATCGAGTATTTAGACACTCAACATTGATATTGGTAGAAGATTTTAACTAACTTATAATGTGTTGAACCACTTATTTAGACACTCAACAAATGAAATGTTTTGCATTGCTTGATAATTTAATTATTGAGTGATTTTAGATTTGATTTCTTTCAAATTGATCTTTAACATCATTCTCATAACATCAAAGACATGATTAATTAAATTTTACAACAATATACACTGTACTTGCGAGAAAACACAAGTACTTCATGTTAATTAAACTATTAACATCAAAAAGAATAAAAGTGATACATGTTTCAATCATTTTCTCTATGTACTTTACAAACGCAATCATTTGGCGAGAAAATAAAAATCGATACAAGCTTACATTCGCTCTTTGGTTAGATCACGAGCCTGCAATCCTTCCCTCCACATCTCCTCGCTAAATTCGGCGAAGAAATATAGCAGAAAATTTGCAGTAAATACAAATATAAGGTAAAATTGTAAATTAGCTCCACTAAGCATCAAATCCTAAATCAATCCTTATAATCAATCCTTATGATGCTCAAACCTAATGTGCTTTTTAGAGAGGAATCATAACAGGCGAAATAATGATTTTATCTTTAATAAGAGAGAGAAAGTGATTACCAAAGGAGGTGGCTAGAGTATTCACGTACATACATACATACAGAGAGAGAGAGAGAGAGAGAGAGAGAGAGAGAGAGAGAGAGAGAGAGAGAGAGAGACGAGTCGTCGGAGGAAGGAGAGATGGAAGATGACTGCGCTGTGCCTGTGCAGCATCGCCAAGGCCGCCATGTTTGCCAAGGTCGAGAGGGGGAGATCGAAAGTAGAAGCACTGAAGGAGAGATCGAGATTCGAGAGGAAGGAGTTATCACGTCAGTTTGCACTAAGTTATGTTATCTTCCATTTTTCCATTTGAGTTTGAAGAAAAAATCAGAGGTGAGACGTGATCATAGAAACCAAATTTTGGGTTCTACAGAAAAGTTATATAATAAATAATTATACTAAAAGATATTTTATATATTTAACAAACGAAAAGGTATTTTTGAATTTGAACATAATGCAGGGTATTTTTGTAAAAAAATTGCCTCACTTGGCAGTAGCTGATCATCGTTCGTTTAACGTATCTAACGGGTCATTTTTTCGATTCCATCCGATTCAGATTTGGAGGGATCCGAGTTTTCTATGAGACATCATGCTTCATTTGAAACAATTTTGCAAATTGTTGGTCCTAAATGAAAAATGATTTTAAAAAGAAATAACCTTTTCAAAAAAAAATCGGAGGTTTTTCTTTTGATTTGAAATTTGTAGACTGTTTTTTTTCCCTCCTCGAAATTGTGTGCCTAGTTTCGTCTGTCAAAGAGTTAATGTTAATAAAATACCAGGATTAGTGGGAGTACCGAATCAAATGGGCCCACCAGAGACAGATGGATGAGCATAATGAGTGACAGGTTGTGCGTTCGACATTCATCCAGCTAACTGTGCCGGTACACGCAGTCGTTACTTGAAACGGCCACAAAAAAATAAAACAAATGCATTAAAATATTTATAATTAAATTAAAGTAATTATTTTATGGTCTTACCCCGTGGACGCCTAGATGAGGGAAGACTTCAGTTTTAGGAATAGTTCGCCTCTTGTGAACCGTGTCCAACGGCCTCTTGTCGACATTCTTTTTCCACCGGTATAACCACAAAGTGCCCGAGCTAACTTCTTACGCTTTCGGGCCAATTGATGACTTGTTCCAACCGCCCCATCGACAGGTCAACTTCTTCATATTGGTACGGCTCTCTGTCGGCAGCGACTTTTTCGGATGCGCCGAAATCAGCCAGCATCATGTATCCTTCGTTGTCGACAATCGATTTTTAGCTCTCGCTGGGGCAAAAAAAGAAATCATCATTAAAATCGTGGAAACCCTAGATACTAATAGCAGTCGAATCAAAAGCAAGACATCACCAATCGAGAGAAACGTGATTCGAACTCATTCACATGCTCTCGCCGAGATCTTGTATTCCCTTCGTCTGCCAGAGATTTGTCGATTTGGGGAGACCTTGAACCTGACGGCCTAATAGGGAAAAAACAGACAAATAAACATCACAAATGGAAGAATTAACTACAAATTGGTTATCTAATTGATCAAATCCAAATCTAAACGAACCAACCACAAATCCAACCGGTAAAGTACTGAAATGAGCCACAGAAAATACCAAAAGCCAGCAGCAAAAAAAATATTAAAGTTGGATATAATTAATGTCAAATGTGAACGGTGTAGGTGAGAACGGTGAAAATGAGTCATGTGTATCTATAAACACATTTTAATCGGTAGATTAATTTGATCTAATAACTTATTTTTCAAATTTTGTAAAGTTGGATATAAGTAATTATGAATGATGATAAACAAATTCCTCATAAATATTAAATAGACCAACAATGATAGGCATCTAGATTTTTAATTTAGATTTGGACTTAGAAGTATACGTGGCGATTAAATTTGGAACACCCAAAATGTGCTTCCGTTTATAAATTTGACGTGGATCCATTGTGATTTGTCACGTATACTTCTAGATAAAATCTAGATGCGAAATTTGGGTGTCTAATATTATTGTTAAATAAACTAATAATGTGTACTTGTACACCTTTCATTCTTATATATAATGGTCCAAAAAATAAATTCATGATTTATCACTATAAATTAATGCACACGCCAACACATTAATCATGTAAATTCTAAAGAGGTGTTACCATTTTTTCTTTATATGTTATTTGTTTGTTTTTAACAAAATTGTTGTTCTTCTTCATTATTGTTACTTTTTTTCTTTATATGTTATTTGTCTTTTTTAACAAAATTGTTCTTCTCCTTCATTATTATTATTACTTTTCTATTTTTTTTATGAATACTTACTAAACGCATTAGTAGTTAAATTATTAATATAACCCATGCCAAAACCAAGCTAGGGTAAACTCTAGTAAGAAATACAATTTTCATGCAAAAGATAAGTACAATATTGCATTTTTAAGGAAAAGAAAACGATACAATTTTCATGGTCAACTTGAAATGCATGACAATAGTGTGAATAGTCACGTTATTTGTATTGATTCTTGCCTATATATATAATCCAGATAATAACTTACTAAAATGAATATATTAAAGTGATATTAGTCATGCTTGATGCTATTAATAAAAGTATAAGATGCGTGCAAAAGGAAAATATTGTAAGATGCTGGAGATAACTAACGTCCATCACTTTTCTTGCTAAGGTGAATTTGGCCACCATTTTTTCACGAATTTCTTTGATTATTCGTGTTAGTTCTATGATAGATGATGAACTCCTGATGTTAGCCCGGCTAGACATGAGAGCGGGTAGCACTCTGAATGCATGTATTGTTTTTGCATTTCAAAATATATCAGAGATAATTTAGAAATTAATTCTTGAAGTGCAAAAAAATTTCTCATATTATATTTTGTTTAGATTATTTTCTCATAAATACAAAATGTACGGACGTTAAGAATTGAATCAATGCATGTAAAATTATATGATTTCTTAAATTAACAAAGTAAAGTGAATATAAGTTTATTCTCAAAAATAATTATGTGTACATGTTCATACACATGCACTTGCTTCTTTTTGCAATAATAGTAAATATTCTGTTTTAGATATTCTCAAATACATCTCGTCTTTTATGTGATTTTATATAATTTTAGTTATTTGTAAATTATTTTGATGACTTCAATTCACTTTTTGAAACCTTCATTTCATTTCAAACTTTCATATTTTGATAAAGCATACGTGATACATAAATTAAGTTTAAATGAAAGTATATACCTGTTTGTGTGATTAGGCATTTAAGTGCAAACAAGTTTTAAATGTTTAGAACTTTATATTGTATTAACTGGATAATGCTTGTCTGGCCTAATTATCATTAATTATGACATCATCCTATAATAATGAACCGGTGATAATTTTTTCACGTAATTCATAAGTATAAAAAGTAAAAATACATTAAACCGATGAATTATTTGATGCAATTAATCAATCAATTATTTAGTACAATGGGCTAATTTTCTTATTTAGTGCAACCAGTCAAATAAGAGTAGTGATGTACACCCCTAGTATTATTCTCCAAGAGCCTTGATGATGTGAATATTTTTTAACATCTTAAAAATTAACACATAAATACATGATTTAACATATTAATTTATGTTTTGATTATCTTAATTTACGATTGAACATCCAATTAAGATGTTAAATCATGAATTAAGGTGTTATTTTTTAAGGCGTTAAGTCATATTCACGTCATCAAGATCCTTGGAGGAGAAATGGTGATATGTCCAATATTTTCCGTCAAATAATAGGATCCCCAAATAATATATGGAAATGTATGCAATGATGATTTTCTTAATATGAAAAATAAAGCTTTGTTAAGTTTTCATCCTTACAGAATGTTTGATCATCAAATATTAATCTTGATGTGAATCTACCGATCTAAAAGTTAATAACACTAACCCATTTCATGCTATTAAAAGCGGCATGACTCCTCGTAATATTATATAAGAATAGAATAGAGAATAGTATCTATTCAACTTTATTCCGATAGCGTTCGGCGATGTTAATAGAATAAGATTATTGGTTCAAAAAATATAAATAATAATCAATGAGCAAACTATCATTGTTCATAATTTAACAAGTTAAAAAACTTAAAACGAGTATCATGATAAACAAAATGAAGATGAGTTATTTTAATTAACTGAAACAAGTACCATGATAATAAAAAAAAATAGTGGTTCAAACTTAAACGAGTACCATGAAAAAACAAGAATGAGTGGGGAGAAAGAGGAGATAAGAAATATATAATATTATTTAAACTCACGTACGCAATGAAGAGGAATAGTCAATGATATTTTTATCAAAAAAAATTGCTTAATTCATGGAATAGCCCAATTCCATGTTTAACAGGGACGAATTCAATTCCATTAATTTGTCTATTTATCCATTGTTCTTCTCATCTTGTTCGCGGGAATAGGAAGGATTAACCTATTTACTCTTTTATTCCTTGTTATTTCGTGGTTGCCGAACATTATCAATAAAAATAGAGTTTTGTACACACCTCCTGAAAAAGATATCTTCTCTAGGTATCTCTTTACTAACATTTTGCTACTAACATTTTGCTCATTTTATGCTATAGCATGATCCAAGTGGTCATGATTAACAGTACTATTTTTTTCGATTCCATATGTCGAAAAGCTCGTACATTTCGCCAGTATCACAATACCAATTCTGCTAATACCTTCTCTCAAGGTTAATTTTAAACTTGTATAAAAAATTCAGCCTACTACTATAAGGACATATATACCCCTACTGCACGACACAAGGAAGAAGTCGTCAAAAAGATTGGTTTTTCTCAAACAAATCCTAAAATCCATAATATCAGGCAAGTAACATTCCCATTCAAATCTCTTCGGCATTCTTACAAAACCCAATCTTAAATAATTTACAAATATTCAAAAACATTCAAATGGCAATAGCATGACAACTAAGAATTTCCATGTCCATCAACTCGGGAATCGCACTCAAAGACCCGCAAACCAACATACCACCACCTCCGCCCTCATTAACCGCCATATCCATAAAAACAATAACCGTTCCAAACCCTTTCCCAATTACATAAACGCTCCTCTCCATGCACAACAACCGGCACGGCGCCTTGACCAGCTGGTCCGAAAGCCTTCCAAGCGGGACCCAACTTGCACCCTTCTCGTTCCACATCATCAATCTCTTCCTCCCGTTCGCATCGTCAAGAGCAAACAATCTCTTCGATCTAACCACGGTAGGGCCTAACGAGTGTTGCGCGATCTCGTTACACGTGCCGAGCCAAGCTTGATTTGATGGGTGGTAAACGCCGGCGAAATGTATGTTGGTCCATGTAGTCTTGTGGATGGTGTAGAGTTTGTTATCTAGGCTTATGAATTTGACAATATCGGGGATGAGCATTGGGTTCTTGTGCGAGCGCCAAGTGTTCGATGATTGGTCATATATGTCCCACGAGTTCGGCGACCCGTCAGTTATCCCTAGTCCTCCCGTCACGAATATCTTCCCGTTTAGAGATGCCGATACAAAATAACACCTATATTAAACTAATTTTTAATTTCGTGCCACATTTTATTTAAATTAGATAAACAATTATTCCTAGCTACCTAGGCATAGGCATAGAAGGGGCCCGCTCCCAACGAAAAGAAGAAACATTGAAACAAAACACCTCATCAGTTGCGTCCTCTCTCCACCCGCATCCTCCCAAAAGGTAGAGTCTCTCTCCGAGGATTTCGATTGACATGCCGTCCCGTTTAGGGCACGGTACCGGTCCCACAAAAACCACTTTCCAACTCCGTGTTAACGGATCCGGGTCCAATACGTATAGCATTGTCACCCCTTTTAACTTGTTCTTGCATAGAGCGTACACCCATGTTTCGTGCAAGTTGTGTTTCTGACGAGCCACACTGAAGTCAGGGCTGTGGAGGAGGGATCGCCACCTCGTTGATACTTGGCTCAAGGAGAAGTGGTAACGTCTCGGAACACGGGCAAGACATAGGAGCGATATCTCGTCTGGTAAACCCGGAATGATCGGTACGTGGTGAGAGTCATCAGTGTTTGTGCTGGTACTGCTCGCTGTACTGGCCATTTTTTATTGATGGTTGCGCGAAGCTGAAGCTGAGAAGGTTAAATTGAAAAATATTTGTCAAATTGTCGATTATTTTTCTAGGGTAAAATTGAAAATTGAAAATTCTAAGATTTAGACAAAACAATTAGGAAGTATTTAACATTAAAAAGAAACCCAAATGGAGGATCTCTACTGACCAAAGTAAAACTCAAGACAAATCAGAAGATATACAAAGGGTTGGCTTAATTTGACAAGTAGATCTGAACATAAATGACCTTAATCCCAACAAATCCTGATTCAAGGATCTTCAATTCTAGACTAGAGATTGCAGTAATCAAACCTGGTGAAATCAGGAAGTTCAGTTCCAATCCGAAAAGAAGAAAATTAATTTCCTTGTGAGGAAATTACTGATCGGAAGGTAAAAATCGCGAGAAGGAACGGGGCAATTGAATCTACCCTCTTACTGACAGTTTCTTGCAAGGGAGATAAACGAAGGCGACCTAATTTCTGTCGTCCTGTAGAGAAAGGGATAGTATACAATAATTATAAAATTTAAAAATATATATACCAGATCTAAAAAGAAAGTATATATTAATATAAAAATAATATAGTGATTTATTCAAAAGTGTGTATTGTTATTTGAAAATACATAATAATCATTGCAAATTTTATATTATTCAATATTTTCAAAACCAAACCCAACATCGACTCCATCGAGTCTCGCCTCAACCGGTTCACTGAAAATACAAAAAATAATATCCAATAACATAAATTTCAAATATGATGCATAAAATTTTGGATATCTACATCCAACTATTCAACTACTACTCAATAAACATATAAATACCGAACATAAAATTATAAATTTTGTTTAATTTAATTAGAAAAAATATAAGGTTGAATAAAAAATCCAATGATATACTATCATATTTTCTTGAAATTTTTTTGAGCATCCAAACACTCCAATTTGCAAGAATAACACGCCAAGTTCTCAATTTTGAAAACTAGCTTTTTCGCCAGCGGGTCTGACGAAAGAACTTAAAACCGCATTTGGGGTGTTAATTAATGTTTAGCACTGTTAATTTATTTGGCTAAACTCTCTGACGAAAGTGCATGCAAATCATTATGAGTCCCAAGATTTTATGTTGCACGGATACGGATAGGGATATCGTATCCGACACGATACGAATACCGCGATACGGCACTTAAAAAAAAACATTAGATACGACTATTATATATAATATTTTATTATTTTATTAATTATAATCTATATATTTGACCTTTTTATATAATATATATTTCACATAAAATATATCAAATGTTTGTTTTACAAAAATAACTTCCTATTAAGTAAACGTTTATTATATTTAGTTATTTACGCATATGATTACTCATATTTTTCGACCTCAATTTTTTTTTTCATTTTTTAAGTACATCTATTTATACTTTAGAAGTATCCGACAAGTATTCGAAAGTATCCGAGAAGTATCCGTTATTATTTTGAAATAAAATATTCGGATACGTCACGTGTAGTATATTATACGTATCCGACAAGTACCGATATCCGATAAAATACGTCTTGATTTTTGAAGTATCCGCGCAACATAGCCGAGGAGACATTGTGTCTATGTAGATGTTTTTCGTTAACTCTCATTCGAAAAGATTGCATTAAGTGCTGCCAGCGGCTCCCTTCGTCTTTCCTTTTCTTCTTATTTTCTTCTCTTTTTTTTTTCTTCTCTAACGCGAGGTCAAGCTTACCAAGCTTAAAAAATTCGTGTAAAATCCAAAAATTGAGAAGAGCGTAGATTCAAAGATAGAAAGATGTTTCTACTTAGTTTGGTACTTTTTTTTTTGCTTTAATACTTGTTAAATGTACCAATTTCATTAATTACGAGTTTAGGATTTTATTTTGTTTTATTGAATTGATTTATCATTTTTTTAGTTTAGTTTGGTTTAGGGTATTAGTTTGATTAGTATAGGGTTTTAGGGTTACTTTAGTTTGCTTAGTTTTCGTTTAGGTGTAGGTTAATTTAGAAATTAGTTTAATACTTACGAATTTTTAGAAGAAAAAAAATATTATTCGGATTTTAAAATAATTAAAATATTTGTTGACATTTATTATTATTAATATATTATTGTATTATTATATTATTATAATATTATAATATATTCTATTGTTCTATTTATTATAATTTTCAGTTATTAAAAATAATATAATGAATTTCAGAAATTATTATTATTATGTTATTATATTATTTAATATATTATTGTATTATTATATTATTATTGTACTTATTATAATTTTCAGTTATTAAAAATACTATAATAAATTTCAAAAATTATTATTATTATTTCTGTTATATTATTATAATATATTATTTTAATATTCTGTTCTATTATTATTATATTCATTACTATTATATTATTACAACATATTATTGTATTATTATATTATTATATTATTCCATTTATTACACTATTCTATTATATTATTATTACTATATTGTTATTATTATTAGTAATGTATTGTGTTATTATTTCTTATATTATTTATTTTATTTTGCAGATAGTTTTGATAACATTTGGTGCGAGCGATAATGGTGAGGGTCGAGACGTGTACGTGGCGAGCATGTGTTCAACCTAGGAGCCGAGCCCGATGAGGAGGAGGAGTATCATGCGACATATTCATTTCAAGAACTACATTAGTCTCATGTCTTCGATGTTGAGGGTCTCTTTCCGATCTTAATGATGCGTCTGCGGCACCACGATATTAAGGTTAGATGGCACCCTCGATACCAGACATACTACGAAGCAGCGACTCTTAAAATAACTTCAAACAACAGGGCAGACTGTGCAACAAATGATTATGAAGAATATAGTATATCAACAGTAAATAAACAGACTATAATAAACATTCTCGTTGCATCACGAATTAAAAAAAATGTTAATTATACGTACCTTTTGTTGGAGATCAAGAAGAATGAAATGTCTCTTCTTTAAGAATTTTTTTATTTTTTATCTTTCAAATATGAGCGTCGTGCTGATAACGTGTTGAAAAATAAAATAACAAGAACAAAGAAAGAGAGAATTTAGGAGAGAGAAAATCTTATTAAAAAATGGATGAAAGGTACCTACTCTCTTTATATAATAGATGGTGAGTGCAAGAAATAAAATGAGGTGTTATAAAATAATTAATCGGAAATATTCTAATCCCTATTTACTCCTATTTATTCTTGAGTTACAAATTGGACATTCATATAATAAATATATTCATAACAAAAAGTTATTTTTCAATATAATTTTTTAAAAGAGAAATATTTTTTTCTCGCACATCAAATTTATTTTAATTGTCTCGTATTCGCAGTTCGAGTTTTCTTGTATAGAAAATTGACATAGTCAGATAATTGGCCCGACCCTGTTTGTCGCCCAAACGCTCTTACATGAAGACACAAAAATATATTTCTTAGATATATCATATATATTAGGTAGTACCGTAATATATATATTGTAGTTAAAAAAATGTCATATTTTTATTAAGGATTATATATATCACACATTTTAAAATATGTCTGTCCCACATGTTAAAAAAATTATATAATACAGCTGAAAATGTATATCTTATATCTGAAATGATATATTTTAGAAGGTATAAATTAAATATGTATTTGTCATCAAATAAATATAACATACATGTTACAAGACATAAGACAATTCAAAGATATATCGTACATTTAAAAAAATATATTGATGTTGATTTTAAAAAGTACAATAAAAAAATGTATGTTGTAGTTAACAAATCTACATTGAAGTACATTGTAGTAAACATTTCTTATTTTAAATAAAAACTCAACATCGGTGGGGGATCTTAACATTATTTCTCGAAGGAACCAAACAAATGACATATATTGAAATTACATTACAATTTTTTTAAGAAGGGCAAAGCAGTAAGATTTATAACGTTACACTGACAAAGTACACTGAAACACCACTTATATAAATTGTTCTGCGAAAATTTTGCTGTGGAGCCTCGACCCTTACACAAATCTGTGCCCCTGCCCCTGCTCAACATATCATATTTATCTAAGGGAGAGTTCTATCTTATATTCTTTTAAAAGAGTATTTTGGATATTTAAGCAATTAATAATATTTTTAAAAGATTGTATCATAAAATTTATTTTTTATGGAGATTTTTTGTTTAAATGAACAACAAAAAATTTCAATTTAATCAAACATTAATTGATAAATATACTTGAGATTTTACCTTAAATATTCATAAATTGATAATTACTCAAAATACTTTTGAAAATGAGTGTATCACAAAGAAAATGATATATGATAGAAGCCCTTTGTCTGAGAAACAACAATATAATATATACTCTTTGATAAATCTAAAATACCATATTCAATTTTTCAAACCTTACAAAATATAAAAAATATCCAATATTATTTTATAAATCTAGTATTTCATAAAATGTTAAATTTTATTTTATAAATTTAGTACATCGAATTGTAATGTGATCTTATGGTGTTTATCCCGTGTACATATAGGATTTAGCCTTTTCCCACCTCCTTCCATCGGAAGGAGCCCAAATTTGAAATACACGGTAATTTATACTTCCGGATCAATTTAACATATGCACAAAGTGCAAGGAAAGGACTGGACCACCATAAAACCGAAAATATTATATCAATTCACTATTTTATTTATTAAGTGAATCCGCGAGATACCAGACCGATACATAGCTAGAATTTGTACTGTTCTTTTTCAGAAAACACAAAATTTGTACTGTTTCCTCAACCCGATCTCCATGGGAGGACCTTCGAGCACCGTTCCTTTGAGAAGACCAGTCCGTGTGGTGGCAAGAGTATGCGGTTTTGGCCCGGCGACTTCTCAGCCCTCTGATGGGAGCGATTATCCGTTCTCCGCATCTTTCTCTGACGAAGGACATGCCTCCATCTCGATCTCTACTTCAGACACGATTTCCAGGTATGTATGTATTTAATTTCGAGATTTTCTTAGATTTGCGTACTGTTTCACTCTCTAATTACGACAATTTTAGGATTTTGAATTTTTTTTCTTTTGACCTAACAAGTATCTGATTAAGGGATGTAGAAATTTGTAGCAATTTTGCGACTAAGCTTTATTGGAAATATGAATTTTCACTGTTATGGAATATTTATGCAAAATATAAACACTAACAGATGCATCTAAGTTAATTTTATTAACTTTTCTTTCTTTTCTTTAATCTATATAGAACAACTCACAAAAGGGGTATATACAAGCTAGATTGGTGCTACGAAGAACATAATAAAGGAGTTGATGAGATATACACAAAAGAGATGAAGCCTCTTGTACAAGGCTTATTTGACGGAACAAATTGTTGTGTCATCTCTTACGGAGCTACCACTCAATTTATTCAGGTATGTTCACCGTATCTTTTTCATTTCAGAATAAATGAATTTAACAATTTTATGAAAAATTCAGCACGCTGAAGAGAATCCGAGTTTGGATGAAATCGTAATGTCGGACATCTTAGATTGGTCGAATAATAACGATTATTCTATCGAGATTTCATTCTATGATGTGTTTCAAGACCGAATCTATGATTTGTTGCAACCAAATAAAAAAGAGGTCTTAATTTATAAAGGACTCTCTAAGGTACAATTTCTTTTCCCCCAAATAAAAAAAACTAAAAACCAGCGTAACTAAGTAATTAAAATTATTATTTATTTTCAGGTGTCATTAAAAACTTTGGACGAGTTCAGAAAATTCGGTTCAGAAGGAAATACATGTATTCGAGGCCATAGAGGACTTATTGTATACGTGAACAATACAAGCAAGGACGACTCGAACAAACATACTATCTTTTCAAAGATGAATTTTCTCGAGTTTAGAGGTTCAATTTAAATTAATTTTGTGCTATTAAGATCAATTCTTTTCAGTTTCATTCTTTTTGCAGGATATGGGGGTGCAAATGCGAACAAATCGCTATATTCGGTGATGAACATAGTTCAGGCACTAAATAGCAAGAACCCTGTTTCGTATAGGGAGACCAAATTGGCACGTTTTATGCAAGATTTTCTCTCGATCAAATCTGGATCTTTAGTCATTGCTTGTTTTGTATGTCTTTTTTTCTTTCATGATCATCTATTTTTTATCTTGAATATTTTAACTAAAACGAAGTTGTATTGTATCATTAAATGCAGAATCAAAGTGATAATGAAGAAAACAAGCGTGTGCTTAGTTTGGCTTCACGTTCGTCTCGAGCCACGAATCAAATTCAAATTCGCCCATTGAAAACTTATACCAAGTTGGATCTTAAAACAAGCACAAAACCAATGCCATCACTACACAAAAGGTCTTTCTCTCTCTTTCTCTCTCATGAGACTAATTTTTAACACATTAATATGCAGGCACGGTATCACTAAAACTGGGACGAAGATAATTACTCGAAAGGTCAATAAACGTGAAAGGTAATTATATTACAAAATTAAGATATTAATTTAATTTTGAATTAGTACCAATTTTTATCTAATCTTTTTGTAGGAAGAAGCTTGGTGTAACAAAAGACTCCGTACCAGAGGTACACAATTATTTATATTTATATATTCATTTTTTTTGGCTTATTTAACCTTTTTCTTTTAATGTTTATTTTTGCAAATAATTCGATTTGCAGGGTGAAACGGTACAAGCCGATACCAGTAATACTATTGTGCCAAGTACCGAAGAACCGGTTTGTATTTCTATTTCCTCTTTTACTTTTTCAATGATTTCATAATTTTTTATTAATGTAAAATTGTAGATCAATACATTATCATTTTTTCCCTCTTATGAAAAGAGCTTGCAGGAGGAGGAGGAATCCAAAGAAATCGATACCAGTAACGCATTGGTTAGTTTCAATTTCGATGTTTTTAAACCGGTACGATCCGGTCAATAATTACAAAACAAAAAATTTGAACAAAATTTTGTTTTCTTCAAAAGATGGATGTTTATGATGGTCCAAGTCAGCAAGAAGAATGCAACGATACCGAATCTGAAGTAATCGAATCCATCAGTACCAATTTAGGTACAATAACGATTAAAACTTTCAATACAAATAATCCTCCAAAATTAGAGACATATATACTTGAATTTTGATTTCATTGTAGATAATTCGATTGTGGAAATGACTCCGGCTCCTTTGAAGGAGCCTTCTCCAAAATTAAGCGAAAAACTGAGAGAGTTTTCGAATTCGATTTCGAATTCGTTGAGAATTCTTCCATCGAGCTCGAAACCAATCCATATGGGTACGCCAAAAAAGGTTGATTTTTCGCTGAGTGTTTTTGAACCCAAAACTCCTTGCATACCAGAAGAACCGTTCAATTCTATATGTGATGGTACGCCACACGAATCGCTCAAAGCCACCCATACAACTGGCATTAAGATTAAGGTCTCTTTTTCTCTTCTTTTTATTTTATTTTATTTTATTTCTTCATATTAGTTGCTAATTTTCTTGGCTTAAATGGAATCCTTCTTGTGCAGAAAAATTTGGTTCAAGAATGCCTGACGTATTTGAATAGTGCAAACAAGTTAGCTCTCTCTCTCTCTCTCTCTCTCTCTCTCTCTCTATATATATATATATATATATATATATATATATATATATATATATATATATATCTTTTAACAGGAATATAATTGGAAATAATATGTATTTACATAACTGCTATTTTTTGTTTTGTTTTGACTGCAGGGACGAGCTCAAACGGTTGAAGGTACGTAATGGTTTCGAATTTATTTATATTTTGTACGAAATTAATTTGATGATTTTGTAAATTTATTTTTTGGCGGTACAGGGAATAGGAGAGATTCGCGCAACTCGTATATTACAGATCCGCGAAGATACCCCAGACCCGTTTACACGAGTAATAATTATTTTTCAAAATATCTATTTGTTAAATTGTTCATTTCATGATATATCTCATTTTGTTTTTTAGATTGAGGATTTGAAGGATATTGGCGTTAATTCAAAACAGGTAAAATAATTCAAACTTTGATAATTTTAATTTACATTTATATATAATATGATACTTTGGTTGCAGTTTGAAAAGATGGCTCTTAGTTTTCTTGAATGTTAAGCACTAGAATCCGCAGTAACATTTTTTCTCTGTTTAATATATATTTGGAGATTTGTCGTCGATTAATTTCTTTTTATTGTGGACAAAATTGTAATTTTTAACTTTTAGTTGGTTTTAGAGTTATGTTTAGATATTTGTATTAAATGGATAAAGTGGGATTGGGATAGGTAATATAGTTTGGTTTGGTTGTTCAACCACTTGAACTATAACCAACTATATCTGTGCAAAATTGATTTCTCCTATTTATCACGCATCATCAAATTCTTCCAATTATTCATCATGAGAAAAAAATAGTGGTTAAGAATTATTACATAAAATTTTAATTTTTTTGCAGGTACACGTGAAATTTAATCCATTTTTTATTTTCGAACTAACTGACGGCTTTAAAGGACTCATTTGTCAAGATCTTTTGCTCAACAAGAAAATCATAAATAGACATTGAGGGTTTGAATTGCAAAATTTTCAACTAAAGCTAACTGCCCACCAAGGTTATTGTAGTCATTTCCTATATATACTCTTCGAGCAGTCTTCATATTAAAACACATCATTGTCTCCTTTAAACATTTCACACGAAAAAGAACCGAATTTCCTTTGAACCTTTCTCCATCTTTAATCTCCATTGATTACAGAGCTCTCTAGAGAGAGAGAGAGAGAGAGAGAGAGCAACAGAAAATAACATGAATAAGTTCCCTCCAATAACCTCACTTCCTTCACAAAATAATCGCGGCCACAAGACGGTGGCGGCGGATCTAGACGGGACCCTCCTAACAACACGAAGCTCTTTCCCTTACTTCTTTCTTCTTGCTCTCGAAGCCGGGTCTCTCCTTCGTGCCATTTTACTGCTCGTGGTCGCGCCGTCAATTCTTTTCACGTACATCTTGGTGTCGGAATCGATGGCCATTCAAATACTCATTTTTGTATCGCTAGCCGGACTGAAGGTTCGAGATGTCGAGCTCGCTGCAAGGGCCGTACTACCTAGGTAAATGATACTCTTATTACCTGATTTTGTACTGGTATTGGTATATATGGTATGTTACTTTAAAGTTCTAACCACTCTTATCAAGTACCGACCTTTCATTTACGAAAAATATACTTGGTCTCCCAAACTTTTCCCAAGCCTCTTGATGTGGTGGCAAAAAAAAAAAACCATATGGTTTATTTAACTTTTCTAATTGAGTCAATTAATTTAATTGACGTGTTAATTCAATTAAACGATTAATTAAATCGTTAATTGGATTAATTAATAATATTAATTAACTCACTTAATTTTTTGCCATCTCATCGAGACTAATTTTGCTGTTTGAGGGGCTCCATGTATAACCCATTTCATTTAAGAGGATTGGGCGGAATATGAAAAATGTAAATCAAAAGCATATATTGTGCATTGAGATTTAGGTAAAACCTAACCCTACAAAACAAGCACCCATAAATGACAATAATAGAACCAATTATTCACAAATATAGATAGGAGTCTAATCTAAAGCCCATTAAAATCTTGAGGTCATTTATGGTGTCTTTATATTTCACCAAAACATCCCCTATATAATAATTAACATGATTAATTAGTAATAGTAATTACCATATTGGCACATAATTAACATGTGTTACTTTACATGTTTATTATGTATCATATTTTAATTAATTATGTCTCATATTTAAATTAACAATTAACATGTTAATGGCTCACATTATAATTTAAATGATGTTTTGGTGAAATTTATAGTAAAATTTCGATATAAAATGTTATTATGTCATTGCACTTCTCTGTCTGTATCATCATTCCTAGAGTAATTACATGAGAATAATCTATCCGGGAGCATCTAACGGTTCAAATTAAGATATGTCATCATTAGGAATGGACAAATGATTCGATTTATTTGGAAATGAACCGAAAAGTCGAACTCAGTTTAAGCAGTTAGATTTTTCGGTTATTCGATTTAGTCCGGACCAAAAATTGGTATTTTTCGATTTATTCGGTTCGGTTTTGGTATTCTCGAAATCGATTAAACCGAACCGACCAAATTAATATTATTTTCACGTTTTTTTATTATGTTCATTTAAAAAAAAATTAAAACTTCATATTATAAAATTAGAAATAACATAAGTATATATTTTTGGTAAATAAGATTTGAATTTTATCATTATAAAGTTTCTTATTCAGTTCAACAGAACAAACCGAATAAGAAATTCAGTTTCTTCGGTTCGGTCCGGTTTGAATCTAGTTCGGTTCGGTTTAAGTCGATTTTGGTCTTATTAGATTCGGTTCAATTTGAATTTAGTTCGGTTCGGTTTGAGTCGGTTTGGTCTTATTCGGTTCGATTCGGTTTGAATTTAGTTCGATTCGGTTTGAGCGGGTTGGTCTTATTCGGTTCGGTTCGGTTTGAGTCGGGTTGATCTTATTCGGTTCGGTTCGGTTCGGTTCAATCGAATGTCCATCCCTGACTCATCACGTTATTAACCATTAAATTTTTTAATGTGATTTATTTTATACGTTAATTATATATATAAAAATTTAATAAATATATTTTGTATATCATTTATATGACTTAATTTGAATCTATGTGATTTGTTTTTGACCAATCCACTAATTTTTATCTTGGATTTTTTGAATGTCATATTCTAAATAACTATTTGCGGGTCATTATTTGCAAGCACTTTTAAGCCATCCCCTTGAAATATTTTTAAGTCAAAATCGTACAATTAAAATCAGATAGTCTATGATGTATTATTCACATGACTTGGAATATGCAAAATTTTGTTTTAATTTTTTTTCGTGACACAATTTATACAATCGTGTTCTCTAATAAATCAGACATTATATTCTCTTTGTTTTGTGATCTATATCAATATATATTCATTTCAAGTTATCTTTAGCTTAAAAATAAACTATGTACTATGATATGCGGAAATAAATTATGTAAAATATATATTTGCATCATTATTTTTTATAGTATCTTATAAATATTTTGTTTGAATAAAACTCGCAGTGTAGCTAGCTCGAGCATCTCCTAGTATTTAGTATTTACTATTTCGCACAGTTAAATTACCCGTTGTATGGTCTTTTTTTGAGAGGAAACAAAGCATTTGTGAAATATACTCTCTCTATTTGGGTCATGTTCAAACAAAATTACTATCAGGTTGCAATCAAGCCATTATAATTAGGGAAATTTTACTCTTCCTCCATTTTTCCCCACATCTTGCCGATATTGTTAATTAACCACTATTTACTATCTCAATTAACACAAATTTATTTTGTTAATTAAAATGATGATTAATCACTAATGTAACATATTGGCAAGGCGTGGGAGAAGATGGGAGGAATAGTAAATGAGCTCTTATAATTAATTGGCTATCTAGGTTCCAAGTCCAACCTGATCTGATTTATATTATGGGCCAATTGCTCTGGTTCCAGACCGAATCATATTGGGTCCAAACTGTATAAAGATTATAATTAACATTTGTGTTCGATGGTTGATCATATATGATCTATTTATCTTTTATTCTAATCACAATTTCTGTAGGTTCTATGCTAAGCACGTCCGAAAAGATAGCTGGGAATTATTCAAAGAATGTGAGGCTAAGAGGGTCGTTGTGACAGCGAATCCGACAGTTTTGGTGTCGGAGTTCATCACGGAGTATTTGGGTGCAGAATGTGTGGGGACCGAGTTAGAGATTTGGAATAGAAGGTTCACTGGACGAGTTATTGATGGCGTACTCGTGGGGCCGAAAAAGAAGCAGGCCGTCGAGAAGGTGTTTGGTGAAAATGTACCCGATTTGGGGTTAGGAGATAGAGACACTGATCACGACTTCATGGCCTTGTGTAAGGTACAACCGTACAATTCCTTGTTTCAGTGCTCGTCATTGATGTTTTCACTCTTGAGAACTGAGATTTGATTTTCGGTTAATATCAAAGTTCCTATATTTTTTGCATTTTATAACCCTTTCTTCATGTAAAAGTCAGATAATTGCAACAATTAAAACACTCGAATGCATAAATATCATAATAATATATATTTTTTTCTAATGTGTTGCAGGAGGCATACATGGTTCCCGAAAATAAAATGGCTGCTCGTGTGCCGTTAGAGAAGCTAAGTTCTCGTGCAATCTTTCACGATGGTCGCCTTGTCTGCCTCCCAAACCCGGGTAATGCACTCGTAACCCTTCTTTGGCTCCCAATCGGCTTCTTCCTAGCCCTATTTCGTGTCTATTTCAACCTACTTATTCCCGTCCGTTTCGTCCAGTCCACGTACCGTCTAACCGGCATCTCACTCTCCATTCGCGGTACCCCTCCGCCTTCACCTTCTCATGGTTCGAAAGGTTCCCTTCTCGTGTGCAACCACCGTACGGCTCTCGACCCAATTATTGTTTCGATAGCCCTTGGCCGATCCATTTATTGTGTCACGTATAGTGTGAGCCGTCTCTCCACGGCTATATCTCCGATTCCAGCTGTTTCATTAACCCGCGATAGAGTGACTGATGCAGCACGGATTTCGGCATTGCTTGACAAAGGACATGATGTGGTCATTTGTCCGGAGGGTACCACTTGTAGAGAGCCATTCTTGCTCCGGTTCAGCCCGCTGTTTGCGGAGTTAAGTGATCGGATCACGCCAGTGGCAATTAATGTACGGCAAGACATGTTTTATGCCTCGACAGTACGTGGATGGAAGTTTTTGGATCCGTATTTTTTCTACATGAACCCTAGGCCCGGATATGAAGTGACGTTTTTAGAACCGTTACGGGAGGAGGATACTTGTGGAAAAGGGGGGAAATCGGCCATTGAAGTGGCGAACCATGTGCAGGGAGTTCTTGGGGATGCACTAGGTTTTGAGTGTACCATGCTGACCAGGAAAGATAAGTATATGAAGCTTGGAGGAAATGATGGTAAAGTAGAGAAGACAACATCCTTGAAAAAAAAGTTAAAAGAGTAATAATAGTGAAGCCATGTAAATGAATGATCAAAACATATAAAAGGACGGCCGATACGAAGTACAATTGACGAGGTGTAATTTTATCATTTAGTATTAATGCAATGTTAAATAAATACTAGCAATAGCCCGCGCAATTGAACGGGACTTCATATTTTTTTTTTACATGTTTTTGTATAATTTGTTTAAATAGAATTTGCGCGGTTGCGTTTAAACTCAATTAATATAATTATGATATGTTTGAAAATATATTGATGTTAATAAATGCATTATAATTAATAAAAAATTATGAAATTGGTCTATCCATGGATATATGTATTATAATTAATAAAGATTCATGAAATTGATCCATCATTATAAATTCACACAAAATAAATAAAATATAACATGTTATACTTCAAACAAAATTAAAGTTTCAAAACAAATAAAAGAAAACCGTGAATAATACACATAACATCGAATATATATTTGAATGTCGTTCATTAACATAAAAAATATCATTTAAAAAAACACAATTGAAAATTATACCATAAGAAATTAATAATTGAGCAGAATTATATACGGAGCCTCAATAACACAAAAATAACATCTTTCATGAGACGGCAAGAGAGGACTAAATAGATTGATTAATATTATTAATTGACTCAACTAACTATTTAATTGACCGTTAATTGAATTGATACGTCAATTAATATTTACTAATATTAACATATTATAAATTATTGATGTGTTAATTAAACGTGTCAATTAACATTTAATTGAGTCAATTAAAAATGTTAATCAATTCACTTTATCACCTCATCAAGGATATTTTAATGAGTTCGGAGGGCCAAATATATTTTTGTTCCATACATGAATATAATTTGGGTTGCAATAGAAACAAAACTAAAAAAAAAAAGACACGTGACAACATGGGGTGAGATGTTCAAAATCATAACTATTAAAAAATATGATAAATGATAAATGAGTAAATGAATTCAATTTAACACATGAACATGAATACATGTTAAATGAGCATGTGATAAAGTTAATATAGGATAATTGAGTAAATAAACACAGTTTAACATAATTTTTGAGCTCATCTGCCATGCCCCATAATATGTGTTCTACATGATTGAATCATGATGACATCTTCCTATTAATTAAGATTTCTTTTTGGACCAATTTGATAAAAGTTGTGGTTCCTATAAGGGATCGGAGGCCCATTCAATTAACATAATTGTGGATTAACAAGGTGGCAAAAACCCTTGTGAAGTGACATAATTACTGAACAAATTTTTTTCAAAACAAATTGAATTTTCATTTTCAGAGCCCCATTTATGAACCTAACCTTACTGATTTCTCTCTCCGAACCCACAATCACACACTCCACGTTCTCTCTCATCACACACTCAACGTTATCTCCCATCTCGGCGGCTGCGTACAAATCTGCTCTCCTGTATGCTAAAAACGACTTCCAAAACGACGGCGGTTACTGGTCGTCTACTCTCACTTTATACTCAAATCTCTTTTACCTGATTACTTTCTTTTAGTATTAATATTGATCTGATATTCTATCATGACCAGAGAGTATATTATATCATGTACCAAGTCAAAGACTTAATAGTAAATATTGTAATTATGTGTTTCGATTCATGAATGAATTATGAACCTAGTAGACCAAATATTAGAGAAGTAATGGAGAAACACACTTAGTGGGGTGTGTGGGTGTGTATGTGTAGCTAATAAATAGGGTTATAGTTAAGTGTGAGAATTATGTATTTTGTATGTAACTTCTTAATTAAAAGAAGTCTTATATTCGCAAGCTAAGACTTGCTCTTGTTCTTGATAAATTCGAGATTGTTTTCGTAAGATTTGTGATCGAATCCTTACGATTGATATCAGAGCCGGCGATTCTTCATATCTAGACCACGCGGCAACTCAAGAAATTCACGATTCAGATCCTTTTCGCCTCGAATTTTACAATCAGAACCGATTCTTGCACAATTTTATTAATTGTACAATTCCACTTCGTCAATTGTATCACCAATTTCTCGATTCGAGCCACGCAATTGAGTAATATTCCCTGCATCAAATCTCCATCCTCTATTCGGTTCGGATTTCCGACCGAGAATAAGAAGAAACCGATCTCGATTCAATCCTGAGAACAAGAAGAACACTTCTGCAACCTGAAAACAGTCTTAACAGAATCACTGGAGATGTCCAGTGATTCTTTTCATCTCAGCAATTACGAGACAATGGACGTCTCCATTAAAGGCTGTGCATCTCATCTATCTCTCTCGATCATAACCGTCAGATCAAAACTACCATTTGAATCTACATCGTTAAATCTCAACGAATCAGTACAGATAACAGAAAGAATATTTCAGAATTCACTGTACTGTATCAAGGGTAGTTTAGTAATTTAGATTAAGATGCTTGATCATGTAAAGATAAAACGAGATGTAAAGCTTCTAAGAAAATTAATGGAAAAAGAATAAACTTTGAAATCTCTCTTCTTCTTCTCTCTGTCTAAAATTTCTTCATGGTATCAGAGCGAAAGTGCTAACGCAAGCTCGATCCCGACTCTCTCGCCATGGCTAACCCTCCTGAGAAACCTGTTGTGTTTTCTCAAACCGTATCAATAAAACTGGATTCAACAAACTGGATACTATGGCAATCTCAAATCCTTCCAGTGATTCGAGGACATAATCTCATGCATCATCTCGATCTCTCAATCACTCCCCCTTCAAGAGAAACTAAGTCAGTGAGTGGCGAAATCACCACCTCTATTGCTAATCCTGCTTTCTCGCCATGGATGTGCCAAGATCAGCTCATCATGGCCTTTCTCTTCTCCTCCTTATCCGAATCCGTTCTTTCGCGTGTTGCCACTGCCAAGACCTCCAATGAGGTTTGGACCTCTCTTCAACGTGTATATGCCTCTCAATCCCTCACTCGAGTAATTGATCTGAGAAAGCAATTGCACAATTTAAAGAAGGGAACTTTATCACTATCCGAGTATCTCCAGAAGATTAAGAGCATAGCTGACCTTCTCTCAGCGATTGGGGAAGAAATGAGTGATAAAGAAATGCTGATTCATGCTATTCAAGGATTGGGACCAGAGTTCAATCCGATTTCATGTACAATCTCAAACCAAATCCAAACACCTTCATTTGATGAAATACAGTCCATGCTACTTAACTACGAGAGACTTCTCGATCAGCAAAAAGAACAACCAACTGATGTCATTGCTCTCGCGGCATCTGGACCCTCCTCCGCTGTTCTATGTGAAATCTGTCGTCGCACGAATCACACAACTGATAGATGCTATTTCAAGAATGGATCAAAGTCCATTAAACCAATCGGGAAGGGAAGAGGAAGATTTCCCCCATGCTCCATTTGTCATAGAACGAACCACACACCAGATCGATGCTTTTACAAGAACGGGTTCCCCTCCCCAAGAATGCCCATACCATCAAACCCCTCTGTCTTCTACGCGTATAACCCGTATCCTTCGCCAACACACCCACCACCAAATTCATACCTCTCTCATCTTTCTGTCGCTCCCCCTCATCAATCTTCTATCCCCAATCAAGCCTTTCTAGCACACTCTTCCGCTCAATCAAATCCATATATCACTCCCCCACATGAGTGGTTTTTGGATACCGGAGCTTCACATCATATCTCATCGGATGTGAACAATCTCCACTCCTTCTCTCCATACCAGGGTCATGACACAGTGCGAATTGGTGATGGTTCAGGTTTGCCTATCCTCAATTTTGGTTCCTTATCGTTTCCAATTTCTTCTACTCGATCTCTAAATCTCAATTCTATACTTCATGTACCATCTATGCACAAAAATCTGATTAGTATATCCAAGCTCACGTCTGATAATGGTCTTTATTTAGAATTTCACCCTTTTTTCTGTCTTTTGAAGGATTCGCAAACCAAGGAAACACTTCTCAAAGCTCCTCTCGTTAATGGACTATATCAACTTCCTTCTTCTCCGTCTCCTTCCGCCTTCTCTGCTGAGTCCACCTCCATCAATATCTGGCACAATCGTCTCTGTCATGCCTCTTCAAATTTAGTTTTCTTTTTAGCAAACTCTAAACAAATAAATTCTACAAGTTCAAATTTTCTTTTCTGTTCAGATTGTTGTAAGGGCAAGTCCCATAACTTACCTTTTTCCTTACGAAATACAATTTCTACTGCCCCTCTTGATCTCATTCACACTGATGTGTGGGGTCCCTGCTCCATTCCATCCATATCTGGCTCTATCTATTATGTTCAATTCATTGATGATTTTTCCAAATATTCGTGGATTTATTTTCTCAAACACAAAAGTGATGTGGCCAGTGCCTTTGATCAGTTCAAATCTTTGGTTGAAAATATTCTCTCAACCACAGTTAAACGCGTTCAAAGTGATGGGGGCACAGAATTCTTCTTTCTCTCTCGTCTATATCCACAAATTCTTCATCTCAAATCGTGTCCTCACACTCCACAACAAAATGGGGTAGCTGAAAGAAAACATCGACATATTGTCGAACTCAGTCTGTCAACGATGTCTCACGCTAATATTCCGATGAAATTTTGGGCTGACATATTCTCATCTGTTGTGTTTGTGATTAACAGGTTGCCTACACTCTCACAGCCACACCTATCTCCTCACGAAAAACTCTTCAAAAAGGCCCCTGATTACACATTTTTTCGAGTAATTGGGTGTGCATGCTACCCAAATTTGCGACCATACAATCGAACGAAGCTCGATTATCGCTCAACTCAGTGTGTATTTCTTGGATATAGCTCGAATTATAAAGGCTATCGCTGCCTAGACCCATCAACAGAGAGAATTTATATCAGTCGCCATGTTCTATTCGATGAACTTTCCTTTCCATTTAAGACTCGGTTACCATCCACTCTTCCTGTATCTTCTCCAGTACATTCCCCATCTAATATCTCCATTTATCCATCATCACATCCACCACAAAGATCTTCATCTCCACATCAAACTCATAATGGAGATCTTCCGATTCTCTCTACCTCTTCTGATCATAACATTACGTTATCCCGGAATTTAAGTCCAAATACTATTCCTTTCCATGATTCGGAATCTCGAATTCCAATTCCCGATTCATCTCAGGAACAGGCATCTGCTTCCCGAATTTCAAGTCCGTCTCCTTCTCCTCAATCTGGATCTCACATTCCCAGTTCTTATACCCCTAATTCCAGGAATCCAACTTCATCTCCCTCTTCTCACTCTCATCCTCATCCCGATAGCGCAAATAATTCACAACTACAACCCATCAATACTCACCACATGATCACCAGATCTCGTACCAATTCCCTCAAACCACGTACTTTTCCCGATTTTATGGCTCTCTCATCTGAACTACACGAATCCGAACCAACAACGTTCAAAATTGCCAATTCTTCCCCAAATTGGCGACGAGCTATGTCAGAAGAACTTCATGCTCTCAATATCAATAACACTTGGACTCTTTCCCCTCCTCCATCAAATCAAACCATTATCCCGTGCAAATGGGTATTCAAGCTTAAACGTGATTCCGCTGGGATGATCGAGAGACACAAAGCTCGTCTAGTGGCAAAGGGGTATGTTCAAGAAGATGGAATCGACTTCGATGAAACCTTTAGTCCTGTCATCAAACCATCCACAATTCGATTAATCCTCTCAATTGCGGTGTCCAAGCAATGGCCTATTCACCAATTAGACGTAAACAACGCCTTCCTTCATGGCAACATCGAAGGTGAGGTCTTCATGCAGCAACCTCCTGGATTTATCAATGCTGATTTTCCAAATCACGTCTGCAAATTACACAAAGCCATTTACGGACTTAAACAGGCCCCAAGAGCGTGGTTCACGAAACTCAGCAATTCTTTACTGAAATTCGGATTCAAAGCTTCCTCCTCCGATCCTTCTCTCTTCATTCGAGTCACCCCTTCCTCCACAATCTGGATCCTCATCTACGTGGATGATATTCTAATCACTGGAAATGACGATCTCGAACTTGCCGGCATCATTAACCAACTCAACAAACAATTCCCTCTCAAAGATCTCGGCTTTCTTCATTATTTTCTCGGAATTTCCTGTGAACAACACTCTGCTGGTCTCCATTTAAACCAATCGTCTTATATCCGAAGCATCATTAAACGTGTCCACATGGACAAGGCAAAAACATGCTCCACCCCCATATCTCATGGACCCTCCATGTCCAAGCATCAAGGCATTCCAATGTCTGATCCCGCGATTTATCGCAGTACTGTAGGATCACTACAGTATGCGACAATTACCCGGCCAGACATCTCATTTGCCGTCAACAAATGCAGCCAATTCATGGCCAATCCGACAGAGGATCACTGGACTATGGTTAAACGCGTACTTCGATATCTGAACGGCAGCATCGATCAAGGTCTCCTCTTCTCCTCCTCTACTGATTTCACTCTACATACGTACACCGACGCTGACTGGGCAGGATGCCCAGATGATCGTCGCTCCACCTCTGGCTTCTGCGTCTATCTTGGTCCCAATTTGGTTTCGTGGTCCTCTAAGAAACAGCCCACCGTCTCTCGATCGAGCACGGAGGCCGAATACAAGTCACTTGCCTGTGCTGCTGCTGAAGTCACCTGGCTCCAATATTTGTTAAGTGAGCTCTCGGTACCTTTCCCCTCCACACCACCAATTATATGGTGTGACAACATCGGAGCTACCTTTCTCGCCTCCAATCCGGTGTTTCACGCTCGCTCGAAACATATCGAGATCGATTATCATTTCGTTAGAGAGAAAGTGGCTTCCAAACAGCTTCTTGTTCGATTCGTCGCCTCACAGGATCAATTGGCTGATATTCTAACTAAAGGACTTCCAACTGGTCGCTTTCTTAACCTTAGAACCAAGCTGGCCGTCTCCCCGGCGCCGTCCAGCTTGCAGGGGGCTGAAAACAGTCTTAACAGAATCACTGGAGATGTCCAGTGATTCTTTTCATCTCAGCAATTACGAGACAATGGACGTCTCCATTAAAGGCTGTGCATCTCATCTATCTCTCTCGATCATAACCGTCAGATCAAAACTACCATTTGAATCTACATCGTTAAATCTCAACGAATCAGTACAGATAACAGAAAGAATATTTCAGAATTCACTGTACTGTATCAAGGGTAGTTTAGTAATTTAGATTAAGATGCTTGATCATGTAAAGATAAAACGAGATGTAAAGCTTCTAAGAAAATTAATGGAAAAAGAATAAACTTTGAAATCTCTCTTCTTCTTCTCTCTGTCTAAAATTTCTTCACAACCCCACTTCATCTTGCAATTGTTCCAGAATTATGCAATTCTCGCACCCTTAGCTCAAATTCAAGGTCGAAACTCTTGCAACCCTAGCAGCTTCGAATGACCAAGCTTAAACTAGTAACCTCGCCGAAAAACTCCAGAACTTGTAACCCTAGCAAAAGGACCTAACGTCGCGACTCTTCGAAGGATCTAGTAGGACCCATTGCACGAAGAAGGAGCATCTCCACTCCCACCGTGACCCGTCTCGCCTACAGTGTCGTTACCAGGCTCGATAGCGAGAAGACGAAGAAGATCCTATACGTCGCATGAAGAAGAACTTGGTTGTCGCGAGAAGGACCAACGTTCCCCATTCCCTTCCATTGCGAGAAGCAGAAGCAGAAGAAGAAGGAGGAGGAGGAAGGGTTAGTGGATCAGGTTAGTTTGGATCCAATTCTGATTGGATTTGGAATTCCAATTTCTTGTTCCGGTTTTCCAAGAAGTCAGGATATAAAAACTCGGAAATCAAGTTCCAACTTTGCTCAAAATCCAGAAAAAAGCCTACATCACTGTTCGGAACTCCGTTAAGAATCGGGAAACCAAATCCGAGAATTTAAATTCGAAATGTGTCTAAAATTCAGTATTTGTTAACTAGTTAGATTTTTTTTAGCGGGTTTGCGGATTGTTGTAGCGATTTGAACCGATACGATGAGTAATAAAGTAGTATATTTGTGGGATATTGTATATCCTGAATCATCGCATCGGTTACTTAAATCGGGGAAAGAAAAATACGAGCGAAGAAATTGGTGTTGGTGTGAAAAAGAAAATACGGCTCATTATTGCGATGAGTGGTGTATAAAAAGATTTTGTATAATCGTGATTTATCTATGTCTAATGTGAGTGATATGTTTTATTCATTATCTTGGGAGGAGAGACAAGCTATTGCGAGGTACAATCGAAAAAAGAGAATGAGAAGGAACAAGATTTTCAACGAAATCAAAAAGAGGCTTGATCAGTTGGTGTGCACTAACAGTAAAAATAATTCTACTCATTCTTCAAATGAAGTTAGAAGTACTGATGATAAGTCCAATTGCGATGAAAATGAATCGGATTAAAATGAGTGGAAATCGGACTCGGTTGGGCGTGAATCGGATTCGGACGTGATTGAAGCGGATCCGATTGAGCGTGAATCGGATTCTGACGTGATTGAAACGGATCCGGTTGAGCGTGAATCAGATTCGAGCGTGATCGAAACGGATACGGTGGAGCGTGAATCGGATCTGGGCGTGATTGAAGTGGATTTAGTTGAGAGTGAATTGGATTCGGGTGCGCGCGAATCGGATTCGAGAAAGATCAAGAGGAAGTAGTCGTAAATGGCGAAATGGTTAAACTCGTAAAAATGCTCGAGTCAAAGATGCGATTAAGATGTAAAATATATGCGGATTCGTATTTGAATTTCAAGAGGGATGATTGTCGAATATGCATGAATGAAGATTTGAGAGTATTGTGCGCTGTGTCCTATGACAAACATTATAAATAATTATAATACGTTATGAATAAAAGGCGAAAAGAGAATTTTATATTTATCAAAATAACACCATACATACACCACCTTAAAAGAAATAAAAAATAAATCAGACACTCGCCGGCGATTTACACGGCCAAAATATGTCTCCGACATGGCCGAATCCATCCCGAATTCGCAAATTTTTTTTGCTCGACGTCTCGTATATTGACCAAGTCCGTCCAGGCTTCGCACAATTTCTTTACTCGGCCAAATCACCGAACAATGTTAAACGAAACAAGCAATATTTTTTCCTAAATATGATAATATTCACATAATACAATTAGTTTATTTTATAAATATGTCCAATTTTTATTTGTATTGTTCTTTATATATTGGTCATTTTATTCTTCTTAATTAGTTGTTATGCAAATGTGGCTGTTATATAATTAATGCACAACTTTACTTAGATTAAGCGGCACAGAAGATCTATGATTCCTATATGTTGACAAGTATCCGTAACTAAATTTTTTTTTTTTTTTTTTTTTTTTTTTTTTGCAAATAAAGCCCTTAGGCATCCGTAACTAAATTTGGATTAACAACCTGATTGCACTAGCCATCGAATAATAACAAACACCCTGTCTGTTCAACAGGTCGTTCGATGCTACGTTGTGATTATGTACCGTATTTACTTCTATCTTTCTAACATCTCCAATAAAAATAGAACTTACCTAGCCATCGAATAATAACAAACCCCGTATCAGTTCAAAAGGTCGTTGGATGCTACGTTGTGATTATGTACCAGTATTTACTTCTATCTTTCTGATATCTCCCATAAAAATAGAACTTCCTCTTCTTCGACAAAGTTCTTTCAATTCAAGAAAAAGAAAATGAATCCTCTTACTTTGAATCCTTTCAGCCTTCATTTCAAACTCAAGTCCCCTGTCCTTGCTGACCCATCTTCGATTCAGAACAGATGTTCTGTATCCGGACCATTTGGCCATCCAAGCCCTGTCTCCACCTCTCCACAGTTCTACCTCTCTCTTTCCTCTTGCGATGGATTTGCAGTTGCCCCACCATTGCCCCACCAATTCTCTCCATCTTCTGCATCCTTTCCTCACAGCCTAGGTACGAATCTGATCGACACGGTAAAACCTTTGATGGAAAAGAAACTTCCGTCTAATGGATTGATTCCAGGTGGGTTTCGAGCTGCCCCACAAGCTGCTCATGTCGGGGTAACAATTCACCATCCAGTCCATGAAGATGCCGCCTCGACCCACACTTCATCCGGTATGGAATTCTTTCTGAAAGATTGATTTTGTTTATTTGTTAATACGTACAGTTGGTGAATTCACATGATCAACATTCAAAAATTTTCTTAATTTTCAAAAGAATAACAACCCTGTTTTTAAACATATGTAATCACTCAAATAAGTTTGTTATCTAAAGTCTAAGTCCTAAATAAAGAAAAACGTTGGTATTTTTGTGCATTAGAGTTTATTTTCAATTGGTAGTAGTTCAATTTTTACATGTTTCATTCGTAATTATCTGGTGATTATTTGAACTCACATAAGAATTTCCTTTATTAGACACTTCAAAGTTGAATGGTACTCTGGAGCAGCAACTTCTCAATTGCCAGATTGAAATGAGTAATAAAATAATGGGCATAGAAGAGAATAATCTGAGCTTATTCAACCGTTTAGTCGATGTAAAAAAAAAGACGGATAAAAAGATAGACAAGATGGGTGCATCGCTTGCAACCATAGTTCAGCCCCTCGTCGGACGCATCGAAGAGATGGAATTGAGAGGAGCTGAAATGGAGAGATTGTATGCTCAAATCTTGTCAAGCGATCGAGAGGAGATTAAAACTATTGAGGATGAAATCAAATTCCTGGAAGAACAACAAAAGGTAGAAGAAGAGGAAAAGTGCCTGGCCCCGGAAAAGAAAGGATTGAAATATTTAGGCTTCGGAGGGATTGTTTTGGCAGGAATCGGGGCCGCCTATCTCTACTCGAAGAATTAGATTTTTTTTTGGTTTAATGCAGTGATTAGTTAATTGGGATGTGAATATTTAAGTATTTTGTTTTGTACCTCAATAGTTATTATATTAATGCATCAATATATGTATTAATATTTACTAAAAAAATAAAGTGAGATATTATTTACAAAAAAAATTTTAATCGTAAAATTTATACACGATTATACTTAAATGAGTTCAGAAATTAGAGTAATATAATGTGCAATTATTTGATTTTGACATGATATTGCCATCATCATCATAAAAATCATTACATCGAATTAAAATGAAAACACAATTAACATACTCGCATCTGAAGCGCGAATATTATCCTAGTGAAAATAATGGGTAACTTCCTTATATAGAAAATATTAGTAACTCTTTGTAGAAGCTATACTATTTAATCATGCGGATTGAAAAAGTTTATATTTAGTAAAATAATTGGTTCCCTATTGTGAACTTTTGCCTATGAGAACAAGTTTGTACATGCAATAATAGTAGCTTCCTATACATGCAATTACACTGTGTCCTACAACAAACATTATAAATAATTATAATACGTTATGAATAAAAGGCGAAAAGAGAAGTTTATATTTATCAAAATAACACCATACATACACCACCTTAAAAGAAATAAAAAATAAACCGGACACTCGCCGGCGATTTACATGGCCAAAATATGTCCGACATGGCCGAATCCATCCCGAATTCGCCAATTTTTTTTACTCGACCAAAGTCCGTCTCATATATTGACCAAGTCCGTCCCGGCTTCACACAATTTCTTTACTCGGCCAAATCACCTAACAATGTTAAACAAAACAAGCAATATTTTTTCCTAAATATGATAATATTCACATAATCCAATTAGTTTATTTTATAAATACGTCCAATTTTTATTTGCATTGTTCTTTATATATTGGTCATTTTATTCTTCTTAATTAGTTGATATGCAAATGTGGCTGTTATATAATTAATGCACAATTTTACTTAGATTAAGTGGCACAGAAGATCTATGATTCCTATATATTGACAAGTATCCGTAACTAAATTTGGATTAATAACCTGATTGCACTAGCCATCGAATAATAACAAACACCCTGTCTGTTCAACAGGCCGTTCGATGCTACGTTGTGATTATGTACCGTATTTAACTTTTTTCAATGCTCAAAAGTCTTAGAACAGTGGTCCTTAATACCAATTCCGTTAAATTCTTTGGATCTTAACCAAACAACCTTTATTATATTCCGAGATTGGGTTGAAACAATGCAGTGCTCTCGCGTATCACTGGTTCTCCCCTTAATGTGGCAATGGTGGAAAGCCAAGAATAGGCTTATCTTCCAAAATCGGCCAATCAATTTGCAGGAGATCATCTTTTTGGCTCGAATTGATCAAGCTCAAGGGGGCTATTCAAATAATGTACCAGTGGTCCAGATCATGGAGAATACAAATGCCCTTCCAATCAATGATCTTGCATGTTGGTTTGATTATTCTGGGGATCATCTTAGTGTATATGGTATAGGAGTGGTTATAGAAGATAATAAAGGTAATAATCTCTGTGCACATGAAAAGAATTTCTCGGGATATATTTCGACATTGTTTATATCTATGCCTGTAGGCGGTGGCCTACGTTTGTAGTAACGATAGAAGGGGAGTTGCAGGATTTATTACTGGCTATGAAATCAATTGCCTCAAAATACTCTCACAGACAATGTGTCTTTATCTCTGATAATCAGGAATTGGTGAATTTATTGAATTCAAGTGAGGATATAAACCAGATACGACCTTCTAGATGGGAAGCGATTCCAAGGGTGTGGGAATATATGCAATGGAAGAGAAGGATAAAGGATCCAACTTTCATTTGGAATCCTAGGGCTTATATTTCGGAGGCTCATAATATGGCAAATATGGCCAGATTACTCGGATCGGACTATGAAGATAATGACTTACCCACATTTTATCGAGTGATTCTATGGTAGACCCATTTTGTTTTGAACGGTCCAGATCTTATCATCTAAAAATATTGTAAGGCTGTGATTAAATTTGATATGGTAGACCATCTCTCAAAAATGCAAAAGGATACGGCAGGATACGTCACGTGGCGTATCCAATTATTTTAATATTTATTTTTTTCGGATACGGCAGGGATACGGCAGGATACGACAAGATACGGACGGGATACTTTCAGGATACGGCTGAGATACTCCATTTAGGATACTTCGGCCCAATATATATTACGGTCCATAATATTTAAAAAAAAATTATATAAGATACTTCTAGGATACTTCTAGGATATACTTCTAAAATAAGTTTATGATATTTGTATGATATTTATATTGTTTGGTTGATTTTATTTATTGTCATGATATTTAATTTAAAAATATAATTTAGTATTTATTTATTTTATTAATTATATATTATATAAATATATAAATATATTAAAATAATTATATAGCCGTATCCGTATCTGTGATGTTTTGAAAATTGACGTATCAGTATCGTATCAGATACGATATCCATATCCGTATCCGTGCAACATAGTAAAATAGTAATTTTACTTACCCACTCAATCCATTATCCAGTACTTTGTTTTATCTCTATGACGTGTGTGCTGTTTTATAACTCTCCATTTCACCCTTTTATCTCCATTTCCTTTTATTCATTCTTTTACTTTTGAAATTTGAGAAAAAAACACAGAAAAGAGGGAGATAAAGCTTCGCGTTGGGAGATTTTAGTCACAAGGCTAACTTTGCGGAGGGAGAGACAAACGGGAGTGGACATCCACGATGGATCTGGTACTCCGACGGTTTATTTGCCTCGTGCCGATTCACTTCCTCCTCAGTTGTGCTTGTTTTTTTGATCGAACGAGCGGAGAGGTGATTGCTCTCACCGCACAAAACTTTGCCGATAAGGTATTTACAAAATTATGTGCTCTTTATTTCATTTTCTTTCATTCTTTTGTGCTGAAAATACAGCTCGATCTATCAATTTAGGCTATATTGGGTAATTTGCCTTCTTTTGTTTGCTATGTTGTGTTAATGTTGATGGGGGAAAAAGAAAAAAGTTGAAATTGCTAATAGTGGGGGAAGAATTAAGATTGAACACTGTCTTTCCATTTATTCATGTTACTAAAAGTAGTAGTTTCTACCTCCGAGTAGATGTGGCAAACATGCGGGTTTGAACGGTTAAAGGTTGAACCCAATGGGTTTCGGGCTAATTTTTGGGTTCGGATCTCATCGGGTTAAGTCAATTCGGATTAAGTTGGGTTCGGATCGCGTCATATTTGGTTGGATCAATTTCGAGTTGAAAATTATAGTCGGGTCGTATTTTCAAGTTCGGGGTGATTCGCGGACGCGGTTTGTTCCGGATTCGGATTCTTTCGGAATTTGGGTTAGTTAAATTCGGCTTGTGTCGGATTTTTTTTAATGATTCTATAAATCAATTTTGTCAAAATATTGGACATAAAATGAAACTATTATCCAAATCTGGGTTTATGTTTTTTATTTGAAAGCACTGGTGTCATCTCACTCTCGAAAAAATAGTTTGAAATAATTACACCGAAAGAAATAAGGTCCATGCCATACATAGAGATATATAGAGATTAGTTAATAGATTCAATTAAAAAAAATGATAACACCGGGTCAATTTGGGTTTGGGCTATTTGAGTTCGGACTTGTCATAATCGGGTGTATCAGGTTTCGGACAACTCGGATTCGGATCGAGTTGGGTCGAAATAATAATTAAAATATGTCACGCAGGGTCAATTTTGGGTCGGATTTCTCTGTTGGGAATTCTTTCCGTCCCCGGGCCCGCGCAGCGGATATGTAGGCCCGGTCCGGTTCCCATAATCCAAGATCACGCCATGACTTCGAAGGGTACGATGCAATAGAAGGATAGACGATTACCAGCGTGAAATTGATCACGCACGACGGGTTGATCGCTCGCATCCTTTCCTTCTCCGGTGTCACGTTGGTGACTAGCCCGTGCGTCCCATACCACACGTCTCCCACCGTCTTGACATGTCTCCGGTTGTCTTCGTGCGTCCCATGCCCACACTCTTCCACAGCCGACAATTTTGCTCCTTCGGTTTGATCACAATCGAAGAGCCACAAATGTCGCTCTTCCTCTACGTGTATCCACCTTGAGTCGGAATACGTCGGTCGCGGGTGCAACTGCCTAGACGAAGCACCGGCGAACTTGCTTGATTGGTTGATTCTCTACACCGGGAAAACTCCTTTTCTCGGTTCTCTTTCTTCACACTCTTTCACTCTCTAGAAAGATGTCTCTCTATAATTCTGGATTATTCTGAATAATACGAATGAATCAACTCAATAGAAGAGAGAGAATTATCCTATTTATATCTCATAGGACTAGGATGGGCCAAGAGGCATGTATATCCAATATACACCATTTCACACAGAAAACTGCATGAACCAGTTCAGTATTCTGTACATACGAAATTGGTAAATTCCTCTGACAGAAAATCAACCTACACGAAAGTTGTAGATAATCTTATTATCTACCCAACCCAATTTGGTCTGACCCAATTGGAGTTCGTATGCAAAAGTTATGATAGTTTTACTAACTGTATGTCATACTGTTGCACCCTTTCGGCATTTCATAGAAACGACACTAATACTTCGTTCATATGAAATATATTTTTACATGAAGGTTGTAGATAATCTTATTATCTATCTAACCCAATTTGAACCATTCAAATTGGATTTTCCTACTGAAAGATATGACCACGAATGTACAGTTACATTCGTTTATCCTTGTGTACACTTTTACGGTTGATCCGAAACTGTATTTCCTTCATTCTCGGGTTCGGGTCGGACGGGTTCGGTCGTTTAAATTTTTTAAAATTTTTGGGTCATGAACGAGTCTGGCCTCGGGCGAGTCGGGCGGCTTTTTCGGGTTCGGGCCGAATTTGCCACCTCTACCTCCGAGTCAGCTCTTTTTAATTGAAATTACATCATTTGAATGCATTAATTCTTTTGAATCTATTTTAGGTTAAGAAAAAGGACACGATTTGGTTTGTGCAGTTCTGTGTTCCATGGCGCAACACTGGCAACTTTCAAATTCATACTTCAAATACAAATTGTCATGTTTGATCTACATTTTATCTTTTGAACTCCAAAAATGCAGTTCAATATGTAATTTTTCTTCTTATTTTGCATATTTCAGCAAGAATTTGGGAACACTTTGGGAGGATTTTGGCAAATCAGTGGAGGATGCAGACGAAATAGCTATGGATTAGCACGACAGGAAATAACTTATTATGACCTAAATTAAAAAATTTAATTCCTTTAGTCAAAATTTCAGTTATTTATCATCTTTTGTTGTATAAGTGACAGGGACAGGGACATAGAACATCGAATTAGGAATTGTCGAATTGTGATTTTGTCTACGCCTTCTATACTTGTCGGGTATGTTTGTAATTTACCATTTTTACGGGGGTGTTTTAGTGATTTTGAGGTTTTTTTACAAGGGTGCTTTTGTAATTTATATTTTTCTTCTTTTTTTTCTTCAGGAATTGTCGAAACGCTAATGTTTTGCACCCCCACAGTATTTACGAATTACCACGCAATCAACCCTCAAGCTTTAAAATAGAAAGTGATTAATACACAAAACATTAAATATAGAAATTTCATATGTAATTAATGAGGTGCGGGGTGTGTAATGTAGAAAGTGATTAATACACAACACAGTATTTTCGGTTATTTTGTTCAGGGTGTGTAATATTTCATTGAAGATGATTTATTTTTTTATACATGATATTTGGATGGGAGGTTGAGAGATTTGGATTACTGGTTTTTCTTTTTCTTTTTATTTCTTACCTTTGAATTTTTATTTGGACAATCATACATGATATTTTGGCTAATTATGAAATCATAGATATTTGATTAGTAATATTTGTAAAATCAATTTCTTTGTGATAATATTGTTAAAATCATACTGGGATGATTTTTACTTGTTTAGCATATTCACATTGATTTTAAAATCTTTAATTCCTTTTTAACATACTTGATGTTCCTATATAATAGTGCTCAAATATTTTTTATTTGATTGTGTCAATTTTTGTAGCTTATCAAAATAATGGTAAGTTCTTTGTTTTCTTTAAGTTTTGTGAATTGTTTGTATTTTCTGTTGTGAATTTATATCATTCTTTTTTCATGTTGGATTTATTCAAATTAGCATGTCAATGGTTCTATACGCCAAGAATTTCATAGACTTTTGGGTATTATACGGGATTTGAGCCAAGAGCAAAGAAATTAATTAATAGTACTAAGTCTAAACATTCTGTCTTCTCCTCGTTCGGCCACGTCACTGTTACTGTTTGATTGTTACTGTTTGTTTGTTTGTCTAAATAATACCCCACGCCCATGATTCATTCTTCTCACTTGCACGGTTCAGGAAAAAAAAAACAGCGTCCCAAAACCCTAGCGGAGTGACGGCGAAAAAGGCAGTAAATGCAACCCTAAACCCGAAACTGGGACGAATCGCGACACACGGCGACGAAGACCGTTCGCGTATCTCTGGCTATCCAATTTATACCCGCCGCTTCACTCTATTTTGCTTCAATCGTCAAACCCTAGCTTCCGTACTGATTCTCGGTGGATCCAGCCAGGCCCGTCCCTTCTTCTATGCTAAAGAAGCATATGTAAAAGGCCGCTAAAATTTCGAAGGCCACATTAATATTTGTATTATGTATAAGCCCAGGTATGAGTATCGCGACGACGGGAAAGAAAAGGAGAAAAAGCGATCGGCGATCGTGACGGGAACGGAAGCGATCGACGGAAACGGAATCGCGAAGCGATCGCGACGGGACTGGAGCTTGGAGGCGGCGACTGGAGCTGGAGGCGACGACCGGCCCTGTCAGGAAGCTGGAGCTTTTTCTGCGACTGCCGAGTGCCGACTGGAAGCTGGAGCTTTTTCTGCTGATTTCTGCGATTGCCGATTTCTGCGACCGCCGACTGGAGCTTTTTCTGATTTCTGTGATTTTTCCGCGATTGGATTGGAGGCTGGACTGCCGATTTCTGCGATTTGTGGATTTTTCTGGAGCGGACCAGATTTCTTCTTAGATTGGTGCGCAATTGGGGCTTAATTATTTTTGAACTCTAATTTGTATTCATTCATTTCATTAGGGCTTAATTAGGGCTTAATTGGATGCAATTAGACTTGATTTTCTCTCAAATTGGATTTTAAGCTTTTTTGACATAGATTATTTATCGATTATTTTTGTCAAAGGCCACTAAAATTGCCGGGCCGGCCCTGGATCCAGCGAGTTTTTGGTATGATTTATGTTAATGATTGGTATTGGTGCCGTTTGCGGCAGATATCAGGTGCGTACAAACAGTTTTCCTTCTTGATTTCTTCAATTTTTGCTTTTCCTATTCGTTGTTGTGTTCATTGTTAGATTTATGTTAAGGGTCGGTAATTTCAATCGTCAAACCCTAAACCTAATCCTAGCTAGACAGGTAATAAGCAAAATTTCGATCAAAATCGAAGCAAAATTGGCACAAAAATCGGCCAATTATCATCAATCGTCAAACACTAAACATAACCTGCTGAACCCTGAACGAAATTTCGATCAAGACTGCCATCATTTTAGTCGAAAAAGGCTGCCATGGATCCAGTTTCTAGGACTTTTGTGGTGATTAATGAATTTATTGTATCAGAGTTTGATTAATTTGAGCTAATTGGGAGAACTTTTGGTATTTCAGAATAAAGCGACTGAAGGCTGCGGGACCAACATGGCAGCCAAACTGGAATTCTAGCAGCCACTTTCGGGACAGGTGTGTAGTTGTGTACTTTGATTTTCACATTTCTTTCTAATTTTCTTTTGGTCCTTCCAAACCTCATGAGGTATGATACTTTGTTGCATGCGAGGTGCTCGATGAAATGTTTAGCTGATTTAGTTTTGATTTTAGTTTCAGAGAGATCATCGTTCAAGCGATACTGGCGAAGGAAGAATATATGCACCTGTTAAATATCAAGTTAACCGTGTCATTTTTCAAATTAGTGATGATCTTCGAAATGTGAGATAATTTTTTCCCCAAAATTTTTGCACCAAAATTTTATTTTAATTCGACAAGATGTATCGAATATTAAAATCTGAATTCATATTGACTACTTTGATCACAATTTGGTTAAATAAATACGAGTTATAATATGAGGCACATGGCCGAGCAGATTTGTTCTTGATTGTAATTGTTAGTTTCTTACAATTGGGTCCTTGATGTTTTTTGATATTCAGTTTCCAATGCCAGGAAAGAATGAGGAAATTATGTGATGAGCTTGCTGCCCAAGAGCAACGCCAACGAGAACTCAGTAGAATTTTAAAAGAAGGACTCGAAATAAAGTCCACAAGAAAGGTATGATATTTTTTTCCTCTCCCCCTTTGTCTTTTCATTATTATTATTTTTTAATTTTTGGGCTCATTTTCGAATTCTTTTTGACAATTTTATTAGACGAGTATCGAGAGGCATGAGGTTTCAAGGAGACTAGAAGACGAGGCGATAAGTTATTCGAAGATCCATGTGTGACGACGCAAGCAAATATCTTAAAAGAGATTGGATCGGTGCTTATGTCTTTTCGGTAGTACACTATTTCGTCATTTATTTGCAGGGACATGTGTGACGTTATTATTCTCAGGGATGTTTAAGATAAAATTTGTTCATAGTTTTGCAGGTGGACTAGGGGTACCTCTACAGATGGGGACCTTGGTGTATCGATGAGTGCACCAGGTGGGATGTCATGATGGCATCGACTTGGACTCTACTAAGACGCCAGGTCATCAACCGTGCGACAGCAGCACCGACTTGGACTCTGCAAAGGCACCATGGGCGGAACCTAGATGGAATAAATGTAAAGTGAATTATGCGTTGTAATTTAGACACAATTTTCAAGGTTTTTTTTTTAATCAAATCTCGCTCCTCATTCCCACATTTTCTTTTTATACAGGGTATCAACATTGCCTCGAAACTAGAAGAATTTAATGTCTTCGATTCAAAACATTTAGGCAAGCTTACGAAGGATTCTGCATTTCGTTTCGAATTTCGATATGGAATTTCCAAACAGGTAATAACTCCATAATTATTTCGTAATTCAATTCGAAAGAAAATTACTTAAATTACCCCAACTTTTTTCAGATCGATATGGAAAAACTCGCACGAGAAGAATGGTGCAGCTTCCAGCATCACAGATTCAAAAGCTAGGTAGTGAAATTTTACTTCAATTGCAAAAAAGCCCCTGTATTTTTCTTAATTGCTAAAAGGCCCCTGCATAAGCCAAATATGATGATAAAACTATTTTGATTCGATTATTTCTGTTTATATGTATTTAAGTCATTGAACTAATTAGTCATATTTATTTTCTAGAAATAAGCAATGAAAAGTTCAGCCATTGTTTGACTTTCTGGATGCTTTGAAGTACATTCATCGCACACCAGATGCGGTAATTTAATTCATCCTACCATTATTGTTTTTGATCTTTTTTTTTTAAAGTTTACAATCTTTTATTTTGACTCATTTCAGGAATATATTCGGTATTTTCTAATTTGCACGGGTATTTATGATGTTCTACTTATTTTCATGGATGTATATGATATATTGCTTAATTTGAGGTACATATTTCGATATATTTCTAATTTTAAGGTTATTTTCGTAGTTGCGTCATTTCCAGAAATAAACATGTATATACAATATTAAGTTTATATTATTGTTATTTGCAGGAATAATTTTTTGATTTTTTTAAACTTCCAAGGCTCTATATGGTATTCATTTGCAGGGGTATTTTCGACATCTTTGTAAACTTCAAGGGCTCTATATGGTATTTTCATTAATTTGTTAATGTATGTGATATGCCTCTCATTTTCGGTGTCATTTTTTTTATATTTCTCTTATTATCATCATTATCATCATATCATCATCATGATCATCATCATCTTCATAGTCATCATCTCATCATCATCATTATCATCATGTCATCATCATGATCATTATCATCTTCATAGTCATCATCTCATCATCATCATTATCATCATGTCATCATCATGATCATTATCATCTTCATAGTCATCATCTCATCATCATCATCATCTTCATAGTCATCATCATCATCGTCATGTTGCATATGATTTGCATAATTAGGAAAAAAAAAGCAATACACCATGTTTCACATTCAAATCAAGGCTATTACGAATAAAGACTTGGTAGACATGTTTGGAAGCTTGGAAATTAACAAATCATATATATTTCAAAACTCTTTACAAATTGTGCATAACATGGAATGGCAAAAATAAAGCATGTGAATAGTTCACGAAAATTTATTGTTTTATGAAAACTATATGTCGGAAAAAAAATACATGCAAAAAATACAAACTATGCATTCTCGGGTTATTGTAGTTTAAGTAATGGATATTTGTAACTAGCTTTTTTATTGCGAATTATGAAAATACTATAACAACATATACTAAAACAAGTTTGGTTCTAAAATTTATAAAAATCATGATATATTCATGCCACCGCGAATAAGAATACATGAATACAAATATATGACTACGAATTGGTGGACAAGAATGCAATTGCAAAATATAAATACGACATACAAATACAAATACGAATATACATTTGAATTAAAATACGAATTATGAGTTAACAAATACAAAATGTGAAAAATAAACATGAAACACCAAAATGAATACGACCACGGAATTGAAACATAAATACCATACCAAATATGTACTATAAAATAGGAAATATGAATTACAAATTTGAAAATGCGAATTACGAAACACGAAATACGAAGAACAAAATACGAAATACAAGTACGAAAATGAAATACGAATATGAATGAAAATAAAAATATATACTAAAAATGTATATTAATACAAACACGAATATGATTATGAATTACAAATTACGAATGGCGAAATAGGAAAACTCAAATACAAAATAAAAAAGAGACTTTTCATTCTCAATAAATTTTACCGCGACTACTTGGTTCATTCTCCTGATTTTGTCGATGATGTATAAATAAATCAATAAATCTTAAAGCAAGAACTGTTTGAATGGTTCAAGAAATCCAGCTTTGATCAATTCAAATGGTTTTTACTCTAAAATTTATACAAATCATGATTTACTGAGGCAAACACGAATACAAACAGATGAATACGAATATACGAATATACAAACACGAATGCAATTGCAAAACAGAAATATGAAATAAAAATACAAATACAAATAAAAACAAAAATACTGACACATTTTATTCAAGATACGGAATACGGATTATGAATTAACAAATACAAAAGACGAATACCGATACCAATACCAATACCAAAGCCAATGCGAACTATGAAATACGAATTACGAATCACAAATAATGAATTATGAGTTATGAAATACGAAAAACAAAATATGAAATACGAACCACAAGTATGAATATGAATAAGAAATACGAATACAAATGAAAATATGAATATGCGAAAAAAGAATACCAATGCGAACGCGAATTACGAATTACGAATTACGAATTACGAATTACAAATTATGAATGGCGAAATACGAGATCACACAAACTCATTCAACAATAACAAATATTATCAGGAAATAGAAACACAATATGAAATAAAATAACGAATGTCAAACAAAAAAATGAACTAAAGACAAGTTAAGCAAATGCATACACAAATAACAAATGCCATCAAGAAAGACGAATACAATATGTGAATACAAAACATGAATAGTTAAAAAAACGAAATTCAAATAGAAAAAAAATATTATGAGTACGCATGCACCAACAAATATTGCTTCTTATCAATCTTACTTACAAAATGCAATCAATAATAAGAAACGCCATCACAAATAACAAACACAATACGAAATAAAGCAACAAATATGAAATTTAAACAATTAATTAAAGATAAGTTACGCAAATGCATACAAACTTATATATGAACAACAAATACCATCATAAGACACATACAACATGCAAAATCAAAATATGAAGAATGAATACAAGTATGAAACGAAAACATCAAATATGATTGAATACGCAAAAATAAAAAATACTTCAAAGAATGTGCAACAATAACAAGAAATACAAAGATAAATATACAAAAAATACATACATATAGGCAGATGAAATAAAAATAAGAGTCGTCGCATAATACAAAAATGACATACGAAAGAGGAACAAGAGAAGCCACGAACACAAATACGACCACAAACAAGATTGTTCACCAACAATTATGAATCATGAATACAAATGGTCTAACTGATATGCAAAGACAAATATACATCCAACAAAAGTAACGTGCATATATATGACAACGGGTATGAACAAAAATACAAGTATTCAAATGTTTGTAAAATAAACAAACCAACACATGATAGCATATCACATTTTGTTTTTGGTTCACAATACATAGTTTGCGTTTCATGAAAATTAAAATGTGTACAAATTCATTCTGGATTCGTGTCGCTCATGTAGATGTTTATTGACAAAATGACCATGGAAATTAAACAACTCCGAATTTAATCATGTGCACATTACATCATGAAACAATCATACATCTTTTACATCTCCGAATAAATGAAGCAAGTAATACAATAACTGCAATAACATGAACAATAAGCATTATTAAATGTAAAATACAAAACATGGATACAAAATGTCAAATATGAAATAATTACAAGCACGAAATAATTACAAGCACGAAAATAACATGTCAAATACAAAACATGGATACAAAATGTAAAATACGAGACTAATTTGAAATACATATATAATGTGTGAATTACAAGTATCATACGAAATCGGATAATAATACATTTATGAATCAGAAGTCACAAACAAAACACAAAAATAAGAAAAGAAAATATAAACATAAAATAAATACCAATATGAAATAATTACAAGCACGAAAACAAACATGATGATGATGATGGATCATCATCATCATCATCATCATCATCATTGTCATCATCATAATGCATATCATCATAATCATATCACCATCATCATCATGATCATCATCATTACCGTATTTTTCCATTTTGCCGATGATGTATGAAAAAACAATAAATTTTATGACAAGAACTGTTTGAATTGTTCCAGAAAGCCGGCTCTCGAATAATTCAAACAGTACTTGCTGTAAAATTTGTAAACATCATCATTTACTGAGGCAAATATATAATACTTACTTATATTGTTTTTGAATGAAATTTTTTGTATGTTCCGATCTACTTAATTGTGCAAATTTGTAATAATGGGACTAATAAGAAAATGATATTGTTATATTTTTTCGTTTATTATTACGAGTTATTTAGTATTATTTGTTTTCTTAGTTATGGTATAGTTATATTTTTTACATTGTATCATTGTGTTATGTACGATTTATTAATAATCGATTAATTTCATGTGTGCAATAACCACAAATAATATATTCACTTACAGAAAAATAAAACAAAAAAATTAATAAAACCGAAAATAATTCGACAACAGTATTGCGCGGGAGAAAAAGCTAGTGCAATTAGTAAAGTTGGATTTGAGTGCTTCTTTTATTTAGAGGAAATACAATTTCGACCAATGTGGTGTTCTTATCTTATCGAGAGTTACTAAGACACTTCCAAATCATTTGTTATTAACAATTGTATTATACCCCTAACCTCAAACGACGCTTCGTGTATACTTGGGGGTTAAGGACGAAGGAATTGAAGTGGAAATGAATCAATTGAATTATTTGTTTTTGTATCACTCCTACAATGATCCAATAACAAAGATACTCACCATTAACAGATTGTTGGATACTATTCATAAAAGCAATGAATTTGACGATGATTTTGTTAGGAAATTTTGTTTATTAGTAATAGGTATCGTTCTTGCACCCGTTGCTAATGATGAATTGCTAAGAATTGTACCGGGCTCGTTAGTGATGTTTCAAAGATAAAAAATATTAATTGGGATAAAATTGCTGTTAAACAATTGATAACAAGTATGAAAAACTATCAGTTAATGCCCAAAATATATTCAAAGGCAGACATCTTTCTTCAGGTAAAAATAACAATTTCTCATAGTAATTATTTTCTTTTTTAAATGACGTCACACCTTTTGAAATACTTTCCTAACAAATATATATGCATTAATACATTATATTTTGAAAAATGCAGATTTGGTATTATGAACATGTGCGGAACGTGAGTTTAACTATAACGCATGCCGACTTCCATTAATGTTGCATTGGGATGAAAATAAGATGAACATAACAGATTCTTACGCTAGTATACATGGTATGTATTTTGGAGATGTGACGAAATCACTTAACCCCGCTTCGTGTGATAAAAATACATCTCAAGAGGTATGTAAAACTTTTGAACATGTTAATCATTGAAAAGTTCATTCGTTGACAATTACAAATAAACAAATCAATATTTTTTTACATGTGACAGACAAGTGAAGATTGCTTCAGTAAATCATTTATTCATGTGGATTGGACATTATTAGAGATAAAAGATATGATGTTAGATATGATGTCCACTTTTGGTAAAAAAGTTAATGATATTGAGGAAAATATGCAGGTATTTGTTTTTTATTTCTTATATATATATATAGAGGATGGCTAAGATACTCAATTAAGTATCATGGATTCGGTACTTATGATTTTTTGACCATTGGATTTGCTTTGAGATTTGTGTTTTTTAATGCTATATATACTCATCATTAATGATTACCATATCTGTTTATGCTAATCATTAATTGCCCAAATCTCAAAGCAAATCTAATGTTAACAAATTCGTAAGTACCAAACTCATGATACTCAATTAAGTATCTTAGCCATCCTCTCTCTCTCTCTCTCTCTCTCTATATATATATATATATATATATATATATATATATATATATATATATATATATAAATTGAACTATACACAAATAACATATCATATCTTCAGGAATTAAAAATATGTATAGTTGTGTTATCTAATAAAATATCAAGCATGGAGGACACGAGACATGTGTGTAACCATTTTAATAAGAATTTTTATATATTATGTATGTAATTAATGTGTATCTTACAATAATTATTTTGTTTTTGGATAGGAACATAATACATCGCCTCTTTCTGATCATCAGTATCACACACCAACTTTTGAGTGCTATTTATTCCTAAGAACAACTTGTTCTTCAAATACGCCGATGCCCAACACTCCTTCGATTTGTACATCTTCTTCAACCACTCATTGTCCCTTAGAGTATCGCTACTGCCGAGATAATTATCCCACCCATTTTCAAAATCTTAGGGATCACAACAATTGTACAATAATACCTTAAAGCCTTCCAAATCAGAGTGGTGAAGAACATGTGCGGTGAGGCACTTCCGGCAATACGTTCCGAATCGCTTTAGCCATGGAAGGGCATCCATCAGTTATTACGGACTTGAGACAGTTTTGGTACATTACGATTAGGAAGGTAGACAAAAGTCACTCTTATGATTCACCACTATTCCACATCGATCTTTGGGACGGTTCTGGTACATTGCAAGCAGGCAAGCAGGAAATCGATCAACCGATCAAGCGATTAGGCGAGCAGGCGCACATGCAGGCATGCAGGTAGGCAGGAAGGTAGGCAAGCAAGCATGCACGCAAGCACGTAGGAAGCTGCCAAGGAAGCAAGCAAGCAAGGTAGCGAGGAAGCAAGCGAGCGAGTGAGCAAGGAAGCAAGCAAGCGAGCGAGCGATCAAGCAAGGAAGCAAGCGGGCTAGAGAGCAAGCAAGCAAGCAAGCAAGCAAGCAAGCAAGCAAGCAAGCAAGCAAGCAAGCAATCAAGCACGCACACACGCACACACGCAAGCGAGCACGCACGCACGCACGCACTCAAGCAAGCAAGCAAGCACGCACACAAGCAGGCACGACAGAAAGGAAGCAAGGAAGCAAGCAAGCATGCAAGCAAGCAAGCAAGCAAGCAAGCAAGCAAGCAAGCAAGCAAGGAAGCAAGCGAGCGTTGAAGAGCGAGCAAGCAAGCAAGGAAGCAAGCTATCAAGGAAGCATGCGAGTGAGCAAGGAAGCAAGCGAGCAAGCAAGGAAGCAAACAAGCGAGGCGGCAAGCGAGCGAGCGAGCAAGCAAGCACGCAAGAAAGCAAGCACACAAGCAAGCGAGCGAGCAAGCATGCCAGCAAGAAAGCAAGTGAGCAAGCAAGCAAGAAATCAAGCAGCCAAGGAAGCAAGCGAACGAGCAAGCAAGCGAGCAAGCAAGCAAGCAAGCAAGCAAGCAAGCAAGGAAGCAAGCAAGCAAGCAAGGAAGCAAGCAAGCAAGCATGCAAGCGAGCAAGCAAGCAAGCAAGCAAGCAAGCCCGCACGCACGCACGCACGCACGCACGCAAGCAAGCAAGCAAGCACGCAAGCAAGCAAGCACGCACGCAAACAGGCAAGCACGCAAGCACGCAAGCACGCAAGCACGCAAGCACGCAAGCATGCACGCACACAACCAAGCAAGCGAGCAAGCGAGCGAACAAGCAAGCGAGCTAGAAAGCAAGCAATCAAGCAAGCAAGCAAGAAAGCAATCAAGCAAGCAAGAAAGCAAGGAAGGAAGGAAGCCAGCGAGCAAGCAATCGAGCAAGCAAGCAAGCAAGCAAGCAAGGAAGCAAGGAAGCAAGCTAGAAAGCAAGCAAGCGAGCAACCAAGCAAGCAAGCAAGCGAGCGAGCAAGGAAGCAAGTGAGCGAGCAAGGAAGTAAGTGAGCAAGCGAGCAAGCGAGCAAGCGAGCAAGCGAGCAAGCGAGCGAGCAAGGAAGTAAGCGAGCGAGCAAGTGAGCGAGCAAGCAAGCAAGCGAGCAAGAAAGCAAGCAAGCGAGGGATCAAAAAAGCATGCGAGCGAGCGAGCAAGAAATACTGCAAGCAAGCAAGCAATCAAGCAAGCGAGCACGCAAGCAAGCAAGCATGCACGCAAGCACGCGAGCGAGCGAGCCTGCAAGCAAGCAAGCCAGCAAGCAAACGAGCGAGCGAGCAAGCCAGCCAGCAAGCCAGCAAGCAAGCAAGCAAGCAAGCAAGCAAGAAGGCAAGCAAGCAAGGAAGGAAGCAAGCATGCAAGGAAGGAAGCAAGCATGCAAGGAAGGAAGCAAGCCAGCAAGGAAGGAAGCAAGCCAGTGAGCAAGCAAGCAAGCAAGGAAAGAAGCAAGCCAGCGAGCAAACGAGCAAGGAAGGAAGCAAGCAAGCAAGGAAGGAAGCAAGCGAGCAAGGAAGCAAGTGAGCGGAAGCAAGCGAGCGAGCAAGCAAGGAAGGAAGCGACCGAGCGAGCAAGCAGGGAAGCTAGCGAGCAAGCAAGAAGGGAAGCAACGATCGAGCGAGCAAGCGAGCAAGAAAGCAAGCAAGCAAGCGAGCGAGAAAGCAAACAAGCAAGCAAGCAAGCAAGAAAGCACACAAGCCAGCAAGCAAGAAAGGAAGCAAGCGAGCGAGCATGCAAGCAAGGAAGGAAGCAAGCGAGCGAGCAAGCAAGCAAGCAAGCAAGCAAGCAAGCAAGAAGGCAAGCAAGCAAGCAAGCAAGCAAGCAAGAAAGGAAGGAAGCAAGCAAGCAAGGAAGGAAGGAAGCAAGCAAGCAAGGAAGGAAGCAAGCAAGCAAGCAAGGAAGGAAGCAAGCCAGCAAGGAAGGAAGCAAGCAAGCGAGCAAGCAAGCGGGCAAGCGAGCAAGAAAGGAAGCAAGCAAGGAAGGTAGGAAGAAAGCGAGCGAGCAAACTAGCGAGCAAGGAAGCAAGCCAGCGAGCAAGCGAGCAAATGAGCGAGCGAGCAAGCAAGCGAGAAAGCAAGCAACAAAGCACACAAGCAAGCGAGCGAGCAAGCCAGCAAGCCAGCAAGCAAGCAAGCAAGCACGCATGCACGCAAGCAAGCAGTCACACAAGCATGCACGCAAGCAAGCACACACGCATGCAGGCAAGCAAGCAAGCACGCACGCACGCAAGCACGCAAGCACGCACGCAAGCAAGCAAGCAAGCAAGCAAGCAAGAAAGAAAGCAAGTAAGCATGTGAGGTTGGAAGCAAGCGATCAAGCAAGCAAGCGAGCAAGCAAGAGATCAAGCAAGCAAGCAAGGAAGCAAGCTAGCAAGGAAGCAAGCGAGCGTGCAAAGAAGCAAGCGAATGAGCAAGCAAGCAAGGAAGCGAGCGAGCGAGCAAGCAAGCATGCAAGAAAGCAAGCACGCAAGCAAAGCGAGCACGCAAGCAAGCGATTGAGCGAGCAAGCGAGCAAACGAGCAAGCATGCAAGCGAGCAAGCGAGCAACAAGCGAACAAGCAAGCATGCCAGCAAGCCAGCAAGCAAGCTAGCCAGCAAGCGAGGAATCAAGCAAGCAAGAAATCAAGCAAGCAAGGAAGCAAGCGAACGAGCAAGCAAGCGAGCAAGCAAGAAAGCAAGCAAGCGAGCGAGAGAGCAAGCAAGAAAGCAAGCAAGCTATCAATCAAGCAAGCAAGGAAGCAAGCACGCTAGCAAGCATGCACGCAAGAAGACATGCAAGCACGCATGCACGCACATACGCACGCACGCACGCAAGCAAGCAAGCACGCAAGCAAGCAAGCATGCATGTAAGCAAGCAAGCAAGCAAACAAGATGGCGAGAAAGCAAGCAAGCAAGATGGCAAGCAAGCAAGCAAGCAAGCAAGAAACCAAGCAAGCAAGCAAGCAAGCAAGCAAGCAAGCAAGCATGCAAGCATGCAAGGAAGCAAGCAAGCTAGGAAGCAAGCAAGCAAGAAACTAAGCAAGCGAGCAAGCAAGCTAGCAAGCATGGAAGGAAGAAAGCTTGCGAGCGAGCGAGCGAGCAAGCAAGCAAGCAAGCAAGCAAGCAATCCAGCAATCCAGCAATCCAGCAAGCTAGCAAGTCAGCAAGAGAGCGAACGAGCAAGCAAGCAAGCAAGGAAGCAAGCAAGCGAGCAAGCAAGCAAGCGAGCGAGCAAGCAAGCAAGGAAGCAAGCGAGCGAGCAAGCAAACAAGGAAGCAAGCGAGCGAGCAAGCGAGGAAGAAAGCGTTGCCGTCGTCCGCAAGGCTTGCAACCGAGTCGTTCAGTCCGATGGACGACTAACGTGAGTGCGGGACGCTGGGCGATAGAGGCGAGAGGCATAGAAGACACTGGGCACCCAATCATGACGCAGACCAGGCTCGATGCAGTTCAGTTGTTCTTCTCAAATTTTTCTGCCGTGTTCATCTTTTTTGGCCTGATTTTTAGTGGTTTTCATCTTTCTTTCTTGAATTTATGTTATTTCTATTCATTATTGAATTTTTTGTTCGATTTTTGTTATTGTTATTGGTAATTTCAGATCTTTAACACATTATGTTATTAATTAGGTGTTAATTTTTTGGTTAAGTAACATATACCACCCCTCTCTTGCCTCTCGCACCTCTATGTTCGCTCTCTGACTCTCATTTCAAAGAAATGCCAAGCCCTGGTGGCGGAACTGAAGCAGAAACGAAGCCTTAGCCGCAAAGTCCTAGCACCTCTATGTTCTTTTTTCCTTCGTTCCGCTTCCGCACAAAAACACATCTTTGCGACAACGATTCGAGCTCGGATGAAGGTAATTCTTTGTCGGTTCTATTTTTCAGCATCATTTTTGGTTTTTGGTTTGATTTGTGTTTGATGTTTTTTAAATTTGGGATTATTTCGATCTTTCAAGCTAATTGTATAAGTGGCGTGCTTGCAAGGAACTGATCCAGTTCAATTATTTTCCACGAAAACAATGCTGAAAAAGGTTAGCTCGATTTCGACGATCTACTAATTCAATTCAAATTTTTATATTTGATTTTCATATTTTACTGCCTGAATTTTCGCTCGTCAAGGAACAATTAAAGATATACATTCACGTGAGTTTTGGCGAAGAACCAATTGAGGTAGAAACAGAGAAAGAAGGTTTGAAATTAACTCGACAAGAGAAACTCGATTCGGCTTTAAGTACCACTTTCGTATTCATTTTTTTTATTTGAGTTCATAATATTATTTTCTACAATAATTTGATTATGATTATATTTTAGTATATTTTCAGTATATAGGTACTTTTAGACAAATTGTTAACGGATTAAATTTAATTTTATTAAAAATTCCATTTTTCTATTTTTGATACTATCAATATTTTTTGAAATTTATTTTTACAGGGGAGGAAGGAAGCATGGTGGGAAGGTTATCCGTGCATTTCATGGTATTTCTTAAGCCATAGTGTGAATTGTAAAAAAAATCCAAGGTATTAATATATCGTCTTATTGATTGTTGTTCAAATTTCTCAAAATTTGATGTAGTGATTTCTCAAAATCCATAGTGTGAATTGTGTGCCAGAGAGACGAAAATCATGGTTTGCAGGATCGCCGACTCAGGCATGGAGTCGCCCGACTTGAGTCGGAGTCGGTGGTGGCCGATCCGATTATGGCCGATTCCGGTCAGATTTCACCGCTCCAGCGATTTTTTTGTCGGTATTCGTCTTTTGTATTTGTTTATTCATAATCCGTATTCCGTATCTTGAATAAAATGTGTCAGTATTTTTGTTTTTATTTGTATTTGTATTTGTATTTCATATTTCTGTTTCGCAATTGCATTCGTGTTTGTATATTCGTATATTCGTATTCATCTATTTGTATTCGTGTTTGCCTCAGTAAATCATGATTTGTATAAATTTTAGAGTAAAAACCGTTTGAATTGTTCAAAGCCGGATTTCTTGAACCATTCAAACAGTTCTTGCTTTAAGATTTATTTATTTATTTATACATCATCGACAAAATCAGGAGAATGAATCAAGTAGTCGCGGTAAAATTTATTGAGAATGAAAAGTCTCTTTTTTATTTTGTATTTGAGTTTTCCTATTTCGCCATTCGTAATTTGTAATTCCTAATCATATTCGTGTTTGTATTAATATACATTTTTAGTATATATTTTTATTTTCATTCATATTCATATTTCATTTTCGTACATGTATTTCGTATTTTGTTCTTCGTATTTCGTGTTTCGTAATTCGCATTTCCAAATTTGTAATTCATATTTCCTATTTTATAGTACATATTGGGTATGGTATTTATGTTTCAATTTCGTGGTCGTATTCATTTTGGTGTTTCATGTTTATTTTTCACATTTTGTATTTGTTAACTCATAATTCGTATTTTAATTGAAATGTGTATTCGTATTTGTATTTGTATGTCGTATTTATATTTTGGAATTGCATTCTTGTCCACCAATTCGTAGTCGTATATTTGTATTCATGTATTCTTATTCGCGGTGGCATGAATATATCATGGTTTTTATAAATTTTAGAACCAAACTTGTTTTAGTATTTGTTGTTATAGTATTTTCATAATTCGCAATAAAAAAGCTAGTTACAAATATCCATTACTTAAACTACAATAACCCGAGAATGCATAGTTTGTATTTTTTGCATGTATTTTTTTTCCGACATATAGTTTTCATAAAACAATAAATTTTCGTGAACTATTCACATGCTTTATTTTTGCCATTCCATGTTATGCACAATTTGTAAAGAGTTTTGAAATATATATGATTTGTTAATTTCCAAGCTTCCAAACATGTCTACCAAGTATTTATTCGTAATAGCCTTGATTTGAATGTGAAACATGGTGTATTGCTTTATTTTTCCTAATTATGCAAACCATATGCAACATGACGATGATGATGATGACTATGAAGATGATGATGATGATGAGATGACGACTATGAAGATGATAATGATCATGATGATGACATGATGATAATGATGATGATGAGATGATGACTATGAAGATGATGATGATCATGATGATGATATGATGATAATGATGATAATAAGAGAAATATAAAAAAATGACACCGAAAATGAGAGGCATATCACATACATTAACAAATTAATGAAAATACCATATAGAGCCCTTGAAGTTTACAAAGATGTCGAAAATACCCCTGCAAATGAATACCATATAGAGCCTTGGAAGTTTAAAAAAATCAAAAAATTATTCCTGCAAATAACAATAATATAAACTTAATATTGTATATACATGTTTATTTCTAGAAATGACGCAACTACGAAAATAACCTTAAAATTAGAAATATATCGAACAATGGCTGAACTTTTCATTGCTTAATATGGTAGGATGAATTAGAATTAGAAATATAAACTTAATATGGTAGGATGAATTAAAGTACCGTATCTGGTGTGCGATGAATGTACTTCAAAGCATCCAGAAAGTCAAACAATGGCTGAACTTTTCATTGCTTATTTCTAGAAAATAAATATGACTAATTAGTTTTTGAGGAAATTGGAGAGGGTTTGTACACCCCTCTTCCAAATTTTTTCATTAAAAAAAACATCACAGATTACATTTTTATACATATACCCCTATTAACATCTATCCTATACATCAAATTTGTATTCAAAAAAGGGGTATATTTGCAAAAATAAACTGGGCTATTACTAAAATCCTCAGCCCAACTCCTAGTATATAATTTATGCAATTCATAAAATCGCAGCCCAGCCCAGTTTCGTACCCTTGCACAAAACTCTCACCTCGTATTCATCGCGCCGCTTCTACACCCTTCTTCCAGATCTATCCTTCTCTTTCTCTCTCTTCATTCTTCTTCTCTTCTTCTCATCTTCGTCTTCCTTCTTCTTCTTCCTCTTTCTTCTATTTTTTCCGGTAAGCTCTCCTGCTTTATCCTACTGCTTTTCTTACTCTTTGTTTCTCTCTTCGTTGTGTTTTCTCTCCTTTGGCTTTTTCATACTTCTGTTTTTCTTCTATTATTTCTTTCACTAGATCTTCTTCAGTTTTTTTTTGATCTGTGAAGGATCTCGAACACCTCTCTCTCCATATAACGAACAGATATATCGCAAACATTTGCTTTTGGATTTGAGATGTGTCGCGATCTAGCAGATCTGATTGAATTTGTTATCACTCTTGAGTAGTCTCCACGTTTTTTTGGCTAAACACACACTCACAAGTCAGATGGAGTACACTTTCGCTGGATTTGAGGCATAAAGGGCATCGATTTGCCATTTTCCAACCTCTTTTTTGTAAGTTATCGATCGTGAGTATCCTATTTTGCATCCCAAGCCAAATGAATGTTTTGAATCTCTCAGGAATTTGTATGAACAAAACGTTGGCCATATCTGTATGGGAAAGAACTCCCAGAGCCAGTTGTGAGTATGCATTATTAACAGTGAAATTGTTTTTTGCATTGCCTTTCCAGAGTATTACATCTTTTTCCTTGCTCAGATTTATTTGATTTAATTGCTCTTTTAGCTTCTTCATTTCTTCTTTTGCTTCTTCTGAAATTCTATTTCGGAAGTTTGTTTCAATTGTTTTGCTTTTCATTTGCTTAACTGTGCTATCATAGCTCGATCGGTGGCTATAGAGTAAAGGATATCTTAATTTCATCTTCTCTCCCAACCCCCATTCCCCTTCCCAGAAAGAAATGTCTTCTCCTCCTCTGAGATGACAAAAGATGTTGGCTTGAAAAAATGGTTTGTCTTTCTGTAAAATTTTACAGAAGTAAGAGAGTTTTGGATTTTTTAGATTGAGATCAATGGTTGGATTTAATGATGGAATTAAGCTTTGCCAGTTTAAGCCACTTGGATGGTTATATTTCCAGTGCCATTTAAGCAACATAGCTCTGTTAAAGACCTCTAAATCGAGGAGGCCTAATCCCCCTCCCTTTTTTGGCCTGCAGACACTCTGCCAGACTACTAAAGGATAGCCTGTATTAGAGGTACCTTTCCAAAGAAATTCCCTCCTTATCTTATCAATCTCCTTGATTACCCATTTGGGAAATTTAAACACTTGAAGATAATATGTGGCTAAAGATGTCAGTGCCGAATTGATTAATACAATTCTACCTGATATGTTTAATATTGAGCCTTGCCATCCTTCTATTTTCCTCTTGAATTTTTCTATTATTTCTCTAAAAAACTCTTTATTTGGTTTCTTAAAATGAAGAGGATACCCTAAGTATTTAAATGGAAGGTCTTTTTTAGGGCATCCTATTTCATTCTCTATGTTTTTAATGTTTTCAATTCTTTCTTCTTCTCTTCTTCTATCTCCTACTACTGTGAATTCTGATTTATCATAATTGATAGTGAGACCTGATGAGTTACCAAATGCATTAAGAACCAATTTGAGTCTTCTCACTTGTGGTATTTCTGGTTTGATCATAAACAAAGAATCATCTGCATAGAACAGAGCATTCTCAGCTTCTTTAATTGGTTTCTCAATGATTCCTCTCTTACTCATTTGTTCCAATATTCTTCCCAAAGTATCCATGGCAATTATAAAAAGATGTGGGGAAAGTGGGTCACCTTGCCTTACCCCCCTTTTAAGATGTATTGTCTTGCCAGGGATCCCATTGAGTAGTATTTTTGCTTTGCCTTGAAAGGATATGTTAGTAACCCAATTGATCCAAGTGGAACCAAAGCCCCTGGCTTTGAGTACTTGGATCATGAAAGGCCATGAAATTGTATCGAAAGCTTTATGAATATCAGCTTTAAAGAGAAGCAAAGGTTTATTGTATGTGTGGGAAATATGGGTTACCTCTCTGGCATAAACTAAACACTCACTAATTTCTCTTTTTTCAATAAAACCTAATTGGTTTGGAAGAATAATTTGGTTTATAACAGATTTGAGTCTGTTGGAAAGAATTTTTGAAAAAATCTTTTGCATACCAGTGATTAGGCTTATTGGTATGTAATCTTTAGGCAAAAGGGGATTCTCCTTTTTTGGAATTAAGGTTATGAAAGATAAGGCTGCATCACCTAAACCCTCATTTGGGTTATGGTTTTGTAGGATTAAGATGACCTCATTTCTCAGATAAGGCCAATAAGCCTTAAAGAATTCCCCATTCCATCCATCTGGGCCTGGAGACTTGTTTGGTTTCCAGGTTTTAATCACAGCATCAACTTCCTCAGGGGATATTGGTTCATCTAGTTGCTTTAGGATGCTTGCCTCATTCTGAAAGATACTGGACATGTCCAGTTGGGGAATTTCAGTGTTGATTTGTGACTCTTTTCCCATTAAGTCCCTGTAAAAAGAAAAAAGCAAGTTAGCTTTGTCTTTATGATTTGTTACCTCTGTCCCATCATGTGGATTGGTTAAAGCAGGAATCATCAATTTGCATTTTTGCTGAGTTGCATGTCTGTGAAAGAATCTGGTGTTTTGATCCCCTTCCATTGCCCATTTTAGCTTGGCTCTTTGCTTCCAATGATCTTCCTTTTCTCTTACTATGTCTCCTAATCTCCTCTTGGCAGTAGCTCTCAGCCACTTCTCTTCTTCTCTTAATCTTCTACTCTCCTCTGCCTTATCTATAGTTTCAATTACTTTTTTACAATTGATACTATGCTGCTTTAGATTAATCCCTCTAATCTTCTTCCATTTATTCAATTTACACCCTAATTCTTTCATTTTCTGATTGAAGTGGGAGATATTTGAAGAGGGATTGTCTCTTAAGTGTTGAATGATCAGTTGATTAGCTTCTGGATTCCCAATCCAAGCATTTTCAAATCTAAAAGATGGATGAGAGGGAAAAGAACTGTTGGCTGAGAATAATATGGGAGAATGATCTGAGCATGTGTTTATTAATGCAGATTGGGAACCATTTGGGAATTTATCAGCCCATTTCAGGTTATATAGAAACCTGTCAAGCTTGGCTTTTGCTACTGAGCTTGTCCATGTGAATTCTTTACCATGTAGTGGGAGGTTTATTAGCTCTTGTGAATCAATGAAGGCATTGAATTTCATGGATTCTTGCCACTGTTTCATGGATGTGTTTGACCTTTCTTCTTTAAAGCACACCATGTTGAAGTCTCCCATTATGAGCCAAGGATCTATCACTATAGCTCCAATCTCTTCTAATTCACTTAAGAATTCCTCTTTTTCTGCCTCACCTTGAGGTCCATAAACTCCAGTAATGGAAATCAAAGGGTTATACCATTTGCACTTTAATGAAGCAGTGATAGAATGGTCCCTGATTTGAGAGTTAATAAGCTGGAAGAGATCACTTCTCCATGACATCATTATTCCCCCAGAAGCTCCTATTGAATTCAGAGTAATGAAGTCTCTATGATCATGAGGTACCATTTCTTTCTGAATCTGTGAATTATATGATTGAATTTTTGTTTCTTGTAAACAGATGATATCTAGATTTTGGTCCCTTAATGAATCTTTTATGATTTGCCTCTTCTCTTTGGCATTTCCTCCTCTTATATTCCAACTCAGAATTTGAATTTTTTTGTGTTTCATTTTTAATATGTTTTTCCTCTTCTTCTGTTTATGGTTTTTTTCCTTTTGGCAATGATGCTAATTAATAGTCTGAGCCAAGGAGCCTATGGACTCCTTTATAGAATCATCTACTCTTATCCCCATTGATTCAAGGGATCTATATATATCTTCCTCTGATATGTATTTAATCTCCTTATTGATTTCCTTCTCTTCCCTAATAGAGTCCATGATTAACAATTTGGTACCCTTCTTTTTGCCAAATCCATATGAGACTTCATTGTATTGCTTTATTTGATTTTTTTCTGAGATTGGAACATACAAACCTTTTTGTTTTTCCTTGATCCTTTGGCTTCTTCTCATCTCAATTATCTCATTCTGTTCTATCTCACTGTTATTGTTAAGACTCTTTGTTTGGGCTACTGGAGAACTCCATTTCTTATTGATGACATCTAATGCCAAGTTGCACTCTATCTCCTCACTTTCCCTACTTTTCTTCTCATAAGATACTGGAGAACTCCATTTCTCAGTATCATCTCTTATTACTGGGTTCATCTCTTTAGAGTATACTGTCCTCTCTGCTTGAGTTACTGGGGATCTCCATTTATCACTGGATGTTGGATTCACTGGAGATCTCCATTCGATTAAGTTCAATGCCAGATCAGGAGTTGGCTCTTGACAAAGAGGTATAATCCTTGTTTCACTCCGTACCTCATTCTCTCTTATTAACGAGATCTTTGTGTTTTGATTGCAGGTGGCATCTGAGTGTACCGGTTTCGATACCGGTCTCCAGATTTTCTCTGTTGGGACTCTTTGACTAGAGATGAAAACCATGTGTGATAGTTTGAGATCATGTAAGATTAACCTATCAGGTAAACTCTCTCTTAATTTCATTTGCAAATGAATTTCTTTCATCTCTATATTTCCTCTTATATTTGATATTTTCGTTATTGTTCCAAATGTCCCTAACAACTCCTCCAATTTCTTTTTTTCACAGAAAGTTTGAGGCATTCTTCGAATTACCACTTTATACTCAGAATGAGTTTGCTTCAAGGGCCTCGCAAATTCTTCTTTCAAAATCCCCTCCTCAATTTGAATCGTATGTAATTTTGAGTTGTAATTCAGTGTGTAATTTGAGGTCTGTGGCTTGTAATTGCTTGAACATGTCTTGGTGACGTGCCCAAACTCTCTGCATCTCCTGCACCGAATTGCATTTTTGCAGTTCTCTCCAAGATGTCCTTCCATGAGGCATCTTGAACACTCTTTCTTCTTGCAATCTCTCTCTACATGTCCTATTTGCCTGCACTTTCTGCATTTAAGAGAATTAGGGCAATCAAGTTTCATGTGACCCGTATCCAGGCACTTGAAGCAAGTTACAATCTTGTTTTTCTTTTTCCTTATCTCTTGCCATTCTTCTCCACTTTCTTCCTCCCTTTGCTCAGTGATGCTAGTAACTAAAGCCTCTTTGAAAGAGCGTTTCTCTGAGAGCAAGCTACCCATTGACACTTAGTAGAGAATGGAGGACGTGTGAGATGAAAAAAGGATGTCGAAGAGAAGCAAGTTATTCTTTCGAACTTACTTACTAATTTTTCTTCCTCCTATTTTCTTCTCTAGATCGGCTACACCCCGAGGGGGCTATGATCTATTACGCCTCTTTCCCTTTCTAATGTCACTGGAATTGAGAACAATCGCTCCAAGAATCGCTCCGACTAAATTTATCTCATGGTGTTGCTTAGCCACTTGCTCGCTTGCCTCTTTATCGTCTTCTTTTTATCAGAAATCTGGATCAAATCGATCGCCAGTTCAACTTCAGACTTCAGTGGGTGTGGGTGTGGGTTGACTAATTAGTTCAATGACTTAAATACATATAAACAGAAATAATCGAATCAAAATAGTTTTATCATCATATTTGGCTTATGCAGGGGCCTTTTAGCAATTAAGAAAAATACAGGGGCTTTTTTGCAATTGAAGTAAAATTTCACTACCTAGCTTTTGAATCTGTGATGCTGGAAGCTGCACCATTCTTCTCGTGCGAGTTTTTCCATATCGATCTGAAAAAAGTTGGGGTAATTTAAGTAATTTTCTTTCGAATTGAATTACGAAATAATTATGGAGTTATTACCTGTTTGGAAATTCCATATCGAAATTCGAAACGAAATGCAGAATCCTTCATAAGCTTGCCTAAATGTTTTGAATCGAAGACATTAAATTCTTCGAGTTTCGAGGCAATGTTGATACCCTGTATAAAAAGAAAATGTGGGAATGAGGAGCGAGATTTGATTAAAAAAAAACCCTTGAAAATTGTGTCTAAATTACAACGCATAATTCACTTTACATTTATTCCATCGAGGTACCGCCCATGGCGCCTTTGCAGAGTCCAAGTCGGTGCTGCTGTCGCACGGTTGATGACCTGGCGTCTTAGTAGAGTCCTAGTCGATGCCATCATGACATCCCACCTGGTGCACTCATCGATACACCAAGGTCCCCATCTGTAGAGGTACCCCTAGTCCACCTGCAAAACTATGACCAAATTTTATCTTAAACATCCCTGAGAATAATAATGTCACACATGTCCCTGCAAATAAATGACGAAATAGTGTACTACCGAAAAGACATAAGCACCGATCCAATCTCTTTTAAGATATTTGCTTGCGTCGTCACACATGGATCTTCGAATGAGGAGAGATCCGAGCCGTCAATATGTGAGATTGGAACACACTCTTCAAAATAACTTATCGCCTCGTCTTCTAGTCTCCTTGAAACCTCATGCCTCTCGATACTCGTCTAAAAAAATTGTCAAAAAGAATTCGAAAATTATCCCAAAAATTAAAAAAAATAATAATGAAAAGACAAAGGGGGAGAGGAATAAAATATCATACCTTTCTTGTGGACTTTATTTCGAGTCCTTCTTTTAAAATTCTACTGAGTTCTCGTTGGCGTTGCTCTTGGGCAGCAAGCTCATCACATAATTTCCTCATTCTTTCCTGGCATTGGAAACTGAATATCAAAAAGCATCAAGGACCAAATTGTAAGAAACTAACAATTACAATCAAGAACAAATCTGCTCGGCCATGTGCCTCATACTATAACTCGTATTTATTTAACCAAATTGTGATCAAAGTAGTCAATATGAATTCAGATTTTAATATTCGATACATCTTGTCGAATTAAAATAAAATTTTGGTGCAAAAATTTTGGGGAAAAAATTATCTCACATTTCGAAGATCATCACTAATTTGAAAAATGACACGGTTAACTTGATATTTAACAGGTGCATATATTCTTCCTTCGCCAGTATCGCTTGAACGATGATCTCTCTGAAACTAAAATGAGAACTAAATCAGCTAAACATTTCATCGAGCACCTCGCATGCAACCGAGTATCATACCTCATGAGGTTTGGAAGGACCAAAAGAAAATTAGAAAGAAATGTGAAAATCAAAGTACACAACTACACACCTGTCCCGAAAGTGGCTGCTAGAATTCCAGTTTGGCTGTCATGCTGGTCCCGCAGTCTTCAGTCGCTTTATTCTGAAATACCAAAAGTTCTCGCAATTAGCTCAAATTAATCAAACTCTGATACAATAAATTCATTAATCACCACAAAAATCTTAGAAACTGGATCCATGGCAGCCTTTTTCGACTAAAATGATGGCAGTCTTGATCGAAATTTCGTTTAGGGTTCAGCAGGTTATGTTTAGTGTTTGACGATTGATGATAATTGGCCGATTTTTGTGCCAATTTTGCTTCGGTTTTGATCGAAATTTTGCTTATTACATGTCTGGCTAGGATTAGGTTTAGGGTTTGACGATTGAAATTACTGACCCCTAACATAAATCTAACAATGAACACAACAACGAATAGGAAAAGCAAAAATTGAAGAAATCAAGAAGGAAAACTGTTTGTACGCACCTGATATCTGCCGCAAACGGCACCAATACCAATCATTAACATAAATCGTACCAAAAACTCGCTGGATCCACCGAGAATTAGTACGAAAGCTAGGGTTTGACGATTGAAGCAAAATAGAGAGTAGCGGCGGGTATAAATTGGATAGCCAGAGAGACGCGAGACGGTCTTCGTCGCCGTGTGTCGCGATTCGTCCCAGTTTCGGGTTTAGGGTTGCATTTACTGCCTTTTTTGCCGTCACTCCGCTAGGGTTTTGGGACGCTGTTTTTTTTTTCCTGAACCGTGCAAGTGAGAAGAATGAATCATGGGCGTGGGGTATTATTTAGACAAACAAACAAACAGTAACAATCAAACAGTAACAGTGACGTGGCCGAATGAGGAGAAGACAGAATATTTAGAATTAGTACTATTAATTAATTTCTTTGCTCTTGGCTCAAATCCCGTATAATACCCAAAAGTCTATGAAATCCTTGGCGTATAGAACCTTTGACATGCTAATTTGAATAAATCCAACATGAAAAAACAAGGATATAAATTCACAACAGAAAATACAAACAATTGACAAAACTTAAAGAAAACAAAGAACTCACCATCATTTTGATAAGCTACAAAAATTGACACAATCAAACAAAAAAAATTTGAGCACTATTATATAGGAACATCAAGTATGTTAAAAAGGAATAAAGATTTTAAAATCAATGTGAATATGCTAAACAAGTAAAAATCATCCCAGTATGATTTTAACAATATTATCACAAAGAAATTGATTTTACAAATATTACTAATAAAATATCTATGATGTCATAATTAGCCAAAATATCATGTATGATTGTCCAAATAAAAATTCAAAGGTAAGAAATAAAAAGAAAACGAAAAACCAGTAATCCAAATCTCTCAACCTCCCATCCAAATATCATGTATAAAAAAATAAATCATCTTCAATGAAATATTACACACCAGATATCATGTATCTATGATTTCATAATTAGCAAGCAAGCAAGCAAGCGGGCAAACGAGCAAGCGGGCATGCGGCCAAGCGGGCAAGCGGGCAAGCAAGCAATCGTGAAAGCAAGCAAGCAATCGGGCAAGCAAGCAAGCAAGAGGGCAAGCAAGCAAGCAAATGGGCAAGCAAGCGGGCAAGCAAGCAAGCAAGCAAGCGGGCAAGCAAGCAAGCAAGAAAGCAAGCAACCGGGGAAGCAAGCGGGCAAGCGGGCAAGCAAGCGGGCAAGCAAGCAAGCAAGCAAGCAAGCAAGCAAGCGGGCAAGCAAGCAAGCAAGCGGGCAAACAAGCAAGCAAGCAAGCGAGCGGGCAAGCGGGCAAGCAGGCAAGCAGGCAAGCGGGCAAGCCAGCGGCCAAGCAAGCAAGCAAGCAAGCAAGCAAGCAAGCAAGCAAGCAAGCAAGCAAGCGGGCAAGCAAGCAAGCAAGCGGGCAAGCAAGCAAGCAAGCAAGCAAGCAAGCGGGCAAGCGGGCAAGCGGGCAAGCGGGCAAGCGAGCAAGCGGGCAAGTGGGCAAGCGGGCAAGCGGGCAAGGGGACAAGCAAGCAAGCAAGCGGGCAAGCAAGCAAGCAAGCGGACAAGCAAGCAAGCAAGCGGGCAAGCAAGCAAGCAAGCGGGCAAGCAAGCAAGCAAGCGGGCAAGCAAGCAAGCGGGCAAGCAAGAAAACGGGCAAGCAAGCAAGCAAGCGGGAAAACAAGCGGGCAAGCAAGCAAGGAAGCGGGCAAGCAAGCGGGCAAGCAAGCAAGCAAGCAAGCAAGCAAGCGGGCAAACAAGCAAGCAAGCAAGCGGGCGAGCAAGCAAGCGTGCAAGCAAGCAAGCAAGCGGGCAAGCAAGCAAGCAAACGGGCAAGCAAGCAAGCAAGCGGGTAAGCAAGAAAGCAAGCGGGCAAGCAAGAAAGCAAGAAAGCAAGCGGGCAAGCAAGCAAGCAAGCAAGCAAGCGGGCAAGCACGCAAGCAAGCGGGCAACACAAGCAAGCAAGCGGGCAAGCAAGGAAGCAAGCGGTCAAGCAAGCAAGCAAGCGGGCAAGGAAGCAAGCGGGCAAACAAGCAAGCGGGCAAGCAAGCAAGCAAGCAAGCAAGCAAGCAAGAGGGCAAGCAAGCAAGCAAGCGGGCAAGCAAGCAAGCGGGCAAGCAAGCAAGCAAGCAAGCAAGCGGGCAAGCGGGCAAGAGGGCAAGCGGGCAAGCGAGCAAGCGGGCAAGTGGGCAAGCGGGCAAGCGGGCAAGCGGACAAGCAAGCAAGCAAGCGGGCAAGCAAGCAAGCATGCGGGCAAGCAAGCAAGCAAGCGGGCAAGCAAGCAAGCAAGAAAGAAAGCAAGCAGGCAAGCAAGCGCGCAAGCAAGCAAGCAAGCACGCAAGCAAGCGGGCAAGCAAGCGGGCAAGCGGGCAAGCAAGCGGGCAAGCAAGCAAGCGGCCAAGAAAGCAATCAAGCAAGCAAGCAAGCGGGCAAGCGGGCAAGCGGGCAAGCAGGCAAGCGGGCAAGCAAGCAAGCAAGCGGGCAAGCAAGCAAGCAAGCAAACGGGCTAGCAAGCAAGCAAGCGGGCAAGCAAGCAAGCAAGCAAGCAAGCAAGCAAGCAAGCAAGCAAGCAAGCGGGCAAGCAAGCAAGCAAGCGGGCAAGCAAGCAAGCAAGCGGGCAAGCAAGCAAGCAAGCGAGCAAGCAAGCAAGCAAGTGGGCAAGCAAGCAAGCAAGCAAGCAAGCAAGCAAGCAAGCGGGAAAGCGAGCAAGAAAGCGGGCAAGCGAGCAAGAAAGCGGGCAAGCCCGCAAGCAAGCAAGCAAGCAAGCAAGCAAGCAAGCAAGCAAGCAAGCAGGCAAGCAAGCAAGCGGGCAAGCAAGGAAGCAAGCAAGCAATCAAGCAAGCAAGCAAGGAAGCAAGCGGGCAAGCACGCAAGCAAGCGGGCAACACAAGCAAGCAAGCGGGCAAGCAAGGAAGCAAGCGGTCAAGCAAGCAAGCAAGCAAGCGGGCAAGGAAGCAAGCGGGCAAACAAGCAAGCGGGCAAGCAAGCAAGCAAGCAAACAAGAGGGCAAGCAAGCAAGCAAGCAAGCAAGCAAGCAAGCAAGCGGGCAAGCAACCAAGCGGGAAAGCAAGCAAGCAAGCAAGCAATCGGGCAAGCGAGCAAGCGGGCAAGGGGGCAAGCGGGCAAGCGGACAAGCAAGCAAGCAAGCGGGCAAGCAAGCAAGCATGCGGGCAAGCAAGCAAGCAAGCAAGCGGGCAAGCAAGCAAGCAAGCGGGAAAGCAAGCAAGGAAGAAAGAAAGCAAGCGGGCAAGCAAGCGCGCAAGCAAGCAAGCAAGCACGCAAGCAAGCAAGCAAGCAAGCAAGCAAGCAAGCAAGCAAGCAAGCAAGCAAGCAAGCGGCCAAGAAAGCAATCAAGCAAGCAAGCAAGCGGGCAAGAAAGCAAGCGGGCAAGCGGGCAAGCATGCAAGCGGGCAAGCGGGCAAGCAAGCAAGCGGGCAAGCAAGCAAGCAAGCGGGCAAGCAAGCAAGCAAGCAAACGGTCTAGCAAGCAAGCAAGCAAGCAAGCATGCGGGCAAGCAGGCAAGCAAGCGGGCAAGCAAGCAAGCAAGCGGGCAAGCAAGCAAGCAAGCGAGCAAGCAAGCAAGCAAGTGGGCAAGCAAGCAAGCAAGCTAGCAAGCAAGCAAGCGGGCAAGCAAGCAAGCAAGCGGGCAAGCCAGCAAGCAAGCGGGCAAGCGGGCAAGCCCGCAAGCAAGCAAGCAAGCAAGCAAGCAGGCAAGCAGGCAAGCGGGCAAGCAAGGAAGCAAGCAAGCAATCAAGCAAGCAAGCAAGCGGGCAAGCAAGCAAGTGGGCAAGCAAGCAAGCAAGCAAGCGGGCAAGCAAGCAAGCAAGCGGGCAAGCAAGCGGGCAAGCAAGCGGGCAAGCAAGCAAGCGGGCAAGCAAGCAAGCAAGCGGGCAAGCAGGCAAGCAAGCGGGCAAGCAAGCCAGCAAGCGGGCAAGCACGCAAGCAAGCGGGCAAGCAGGCAAGCAAGCGGGCAAGCAGGCAAGCAAGCGGGCAAGCAGGCAAGCAAGCGGGCAAGCAAGCGGGCAAGCGGGCAAGCAAGCAAGCGGGCAAGCGGGCAAGCAAGCAAGCAAGCAAGCAAGCAAGCAAGCAAGCAGGCAAGCAAGCAAGCGGGCAAGCCAGCAAGCAAGCGGGCAAGCAAGCAAGCAAGCAATCAAGCAAGCAAGCAAGCGGGCAAGCAAGCAAGCAAGCGGGCAAGCAAGTGGCTAAGCAAGCAAGCAAGCTGGCAAGCAAGCAAGCAAGCAAGCGTGAAAGCAAGCAAGGAAGCAAGGAAGCGGGCGAGCAAGCAAGCAAGCAAGCGGGCAAGCAAGCGGGCAACCAAGCAAGCGGGCAAGCGAGCAAGCAAGCTGGCAAGCAAGCAAGCAAACGGGCAAGCAAGCAAGCGGGCAAGCAAGCAAGCAAGCGGGCAAGCAAGCGGGCAAGCAAACAAGCAAGCAAGTGGGCAGGTAAGAAAGTGGGCAAGTAAGCAAGCGGGCAAGCAAGCAAGCGGGCAAGCAAACAAGCAAGCGGGCAAGCAAGCAAGCAAGCGGGCAAGCAAGCAAGCAAGCAAGCGGGCAAGCAAGCAAGCAAGCAGGCGGGCAAGCAAGCAAGCAAGCAGGCAAGCAAGCAAGCAAGCGGGCAAGCAAGCAAGCGGGTAAGCAAGCAAGCGAAGGGGCAAGCAAGCGGGCAAGCCAGCAAGCAAGCAAGCTGAAAGAAAATATGGCTTAAGAATTAACTTGGAAGAATTTATATAAATAGGCAAATATGCAATCAGAATTGGGCCAGTTCATAATCTGGGCCCGCTCAGAATTTAGGGTTTTAATCTAATTTCTAATAATTAGATTTTAATCTGAATTTTGGGCTTATTCTGATTTTATTTAGTTTTGGGCTTTAATTCTGAAATTAGGGTTTCTTAACCTAATTTCGGATTTAACCTAAAATTGCCTATATATATATATTCAGAATTTCATTTTTCTCTCTCTTCTCTCTCTAATTTTCTGACCTAATTTGGCTGCCGAATTTTCTCTCTTTCACACAAAACCGAGATTGAGATCTGGAGAGTTTTTGAGTAGAGTTTCCGAGCAAGTTCTTGAGAGGAATAATCGTGACACCGACTAGAACGGTGTTGGCGGTTTCGATCAGACGGAATCAAGGTGGACACGAGTAGAGGGAGTGCAAGAGCAATCCTTGGAGAAGGTTCACGAAATCTGGATAAGTAGGCTTCACGTACTAACTTGTACGAGGTAAAATTCTGAATAACTCTTCCTTTTTCGTGGTTTTTCGAACGTGATCCCGGTAGAATTAGGTTATACATGTGTAAATAATTCCGCTGCACATCTCTAATTCATGTGTATAACCCAACAGTGGTATCAGAGCAATCGCTCGTTAAAACCATCGAAAATTAGATTTTCAGATTTGTAGATTGGAATTTTATAATTTGAGAAATTTTAGAATTTTTGGGCTAAATTGCAAAATTACATAATATAAATTCTGTTGAAAATTGGATTTTCAGAAAATTAGATTTTCGAATATATTGTAATTATTACAGATTAGATCTGGTTAAAATTGTTTTTTCAGAAAAAATTAGGTTTTCAGAATAAAAATGGAAATTCAGAAAAATTAGATTTTCAGAATATATTTTGTACAGATTAGATCTGTTGAAAATTGGATTTTCAGAAAATTAGATTTTCACAATATATGGTAATAAATACAGATTGGATCTGTTATAAAAATTTGGATCTATTAAATATATTTTAATAAATACAGATTTTCAAAAAAAAAAAAAAAAAAAAAAAAAAAAAAGTTCAAATTTTTTTTTCTGTCGTTTCTCGATCGAACTTGGAGTTGCGATCGTATGAACAAAATTCTGGACAACAAAATTTTTTTTTTTTTCTGTCAAAAATGCCCAATAATTTAAAATTTCTAATGTATAAATTCAATTCGGTATAGCATATAGCCTAAAACGGGGATGATTGATTGTGATTGTTTGTATGTGTGTTGTGATTAAACTGTATGTGTGTTGTGTGGGGGCCAGTGAGCTTTCCAAATTGTAAACTATTTTAATATGGGGATCGGTGAGTCTTCCAAGTTGTAGTAGAATATGTTTATTTTTGAAAAAGGAACCTTCAAAGCAAGACGACACGAAGATTGGATCTAAAGACGATACAACACGAAGATTGGATCTTCAAGCAAAGCACAAGATCATTTTGGGTTTTGGGGTTGGGAATTTAGGGTTTTATGATTGCTCATAAAACTAAAAGGCCTATATGCTATACCGTACAATATTTTATTTTTTGTTTTATGTATGAATAAAATAAAAAGTTCGGTAAATGTTTTATAAAAAAAAAAAAAAAAAAATCCTCCCACGTAATTATCAAGTAAATTGCCTCCCAAAGTGGAACCTTCGAAACTAGTATTTGTTTATTTGTGTTGCATGGCCATAGTTTGACACAAATTTTCAAATACGTAGCATTGAAGGCATGCATTGATTAGGAGTTGACGTGTTGCATGGCTTTAGTCTGGCATGTCAATTCGCTAATTGAATGATACTCCATTTGTGGTTTCGACTTGACCAATTAACTAGCTAGGCTAGTATTTGGGGCAAGGAGTGAGGAACACATACTCTGGTTTTAAGTTGGACTCAATACCGGACCTCGCGAATAAAGCAAGAATCTTCTTAGAGATGATTGGACTTCGTCCTACCCGATGTGACATATTTTCTGAGTTGTTGGCCATAGTCACCTTAGAAATACGTTAAATAGGGATCTTGTCCATTATGAGATTTCAGGTATCAAATCTCCGTTTCAATAGTGGGGGCTATTTGAAATGATAAAATAATGGGTTTTTCAAGTTGTTTAAAAATGAATTTAATATATGAAAGACCACGTTATTAATTACATTATTTTTCAAAAATTGTAGATTTAATGGCTTTACCAAGTAATAACCGCTTTAGTTTGCGTTCCATTTTGGAAAGGGAACGAATGAACGGAAAGAACTTTCTCGACTGGCAGAGGAATCTGGGATTCGTTCTGAAACAGGAAGGAAAGGCACACGTCTTGGAGATGCCTATCCCTCCTGTGCCAGGGGATGACGCAACTGGGGATGCCATATTCGAATATCAGGCTATGATGGATGATTCGAATGATGTCACATGCCTCATGTTGGCTACTATGACTCCTGAATATCAAATCCAGTTTGAGAAACAGGATGCATACGAGATTATGAAACAACTGAGGGAGATGTTTCAGGTTCAAGCAAGGGTGGAGAAGTATCAAGCTCTTAGCAATGCGACGCAATGCAAGATGCAAGATGGTACGCCCGTTAGCTCGCACCTTCTCAAGATGAAAGGATATTTCGGTCATCTTGAGAGGCTTGGCATCAAATTCGAGGCGGAGTTACAAACTGATTTGATCATGTTGTCACTGCCACCGAGTTACGATTCGTTCATTTCGCATTTCCACATGCCAGACATGCAACAGACCATTCCCCAGCTTTTCGGCATGCTCAGAACATTCGAAAGCGACCAGAAACCGCGGTACATGAAGTCTAGGACTTCGGAGGTATTGGTGGTTCAAGGGAAGAGTCCAAACAATGGGAACAAGAACAAGAAGAGGAAGGCACAGGGCAACAAGGTTGCGCCTAAACCCGTGAGCAAGAAAGCCAAGGATGACAAGGAGTGTTTCCACTGTCTCAAGGAGGGGCATTGGAAGCGTGATTGCGAGATCTTCCTGAGGGAGAGCAAGCAAAAGACCGCTTCCTCGGACACACCGGCATCAGGTATTTCCGTTATCGATTCTTATTTCTTTACTTTATCATCATGGGTGTTGGACACTGGATGTGGGACTGATATTTGTAATAATATGCAGGGCCTAAGAAGTAGAAGATCGTTGATTTGTGGCGAAGTTGATTTACGCGTCGGGAATGGAGCTCGAGTAGCAGCATTAGCCGAAGGGACGTATGATTTAACTTTGGAGATTTTTACCCCCTACCCCCCCCCCCCCCCCCCTTTGGAGATTTTTACCCCCTACCCCCCCCTTTGGAGATTTTTACCCCCCCCCCCCCCTTTGGAGATTTTTAACCCCTAGCCCCCTTGGGAGATTTTTACCCCCTACCCCGCCTTTGGAGATTTTTACCCCCTACCCCCCTTTGGATATTTTTACCCCCTACCCCCCTTTGGAGATTTTTACCCCCTACCCCCCCCTTTGGAGATTTTTACCCCCTACCCCCCCTTGGGAGATTTTTACCCCCTACACCCCCCTTGGGAGATTTTTACCCCCTACCCCCCCTTTAAAGATTTTTACCCCCTATCCCCCCTTTGGAGATTTTTACCCCCTAGACACACTTTGGAGATTTTTACCCCCTACCCCCCTTGGGAGATTTTTACCCCCTACCCCCCCTTTGGAGATTTTTACCCCCTACCCCCCCTTGGGAGATTTTTACCCCTAACCCCCCTTTGGAGATTTTTACCCCCTACCCCCCCCTTGGGAGATTTTTACCCCCTACCCCCCCTTTGAAGATTTTTACCCCCTATCCCCCCCTTTGGAGATTTTTACCCCCTACCCCCCCTTTGGAGATTTTTACCCCCTACCCCCCTTGGGAGATTTTTACCCCCTACCCCCCCTTTGGAGATTTTTACCCCCTACCCCCCTTTGGAGATTTTTACCTCCTACCCCCCTTTGGATATTTTTACCCCCTACCCCCCCTTCGGAGATTTTTACTCCCTACCCCCCCTTCCGAGATTTTTACCCCCTACCCTCCCTTTGGAGATTTTTACCCCCTACCCCCCCCCCCCCCCCCCCTACCCCCCCTTTGAAGATTTATACCCCCTACCCCCCTTTGGAGATTTTTACCCCCTACCTCCCCTTGGGAGATTTTTACCCCCTACCCCCCCTTTAGAGATTTTTACCCCCTAACCCCCTTTGGAGATTTTTACCCCCTACCCCCCCTTTGAAGATTTTTACCCCCTACACCCCCTTTGGAGATTTTTACCCCCTACCCCCCCTTTGGAGATTTTTACCCCCTACCCCCCCTTTGTAGATTTTTACCCCCTAGCCCCCTTGGGAGATTTTTACCCCCTACCCCCCCTTTGAAGATTTTTACCCCCTACCCCCCATGAAGAGATTTTTACCCCCTACCCCCCCTTTGGATATTTTTACCCCCTACCCCCCCTCCCTTTGGAGATTTTTACCCCCTACCCCCCCCCCCCTCGGAAATTTTTACTCCCTACCCCCCCTTCCGAGATTTTTACCCCCCTACCCCGCCTTTGGATATTTTTACCCCCTACCCCCCCCTTTGGAAATTTTTACCCCCTACCCCCCCCCTTTGGAGATTTTTACCCCATACCCCACTTTGGAGATTTTTACAACCCCCCCCCCCCCCCCCCCCCCCCCCTTTAGAGATTTTTACCCCCTACCCCACCTTTGAAGATTTTTACCCCCTACCCCCCTTTGGAGATTTTTACCCCCTACCCCCCCTTTGGAGATTTTTACACCCGACCCCCCCTTTGTAGATTTTTACCCCCCACCCCCCATTTGGAGATTTTTACCGCCCACCCCCCATTTGGAGATTTTTACCCCCTACCCCCCCTTGGGAGATTTTTACCCCCTACCCCCCCTTTGGATATTTTTACCCCCTACCCCCCCCCCCCCCCCCCCCCCTTTGGAGATTTTTACCCCCTACCCCCCCTTTGGAGATTTTTACCCCCTGACCCCCCTTTAGAGATTTTTACCCCCTGACCCCCCTTTAGAGATTTTTACCCCTACCCCCCCTTCCGAGATTTTTACCCCCTAGGGCTTTGGAGATTTTTACCCCCTACCCCCCCTTTGGAGATTTTAACCCCCTACCCATCCATTGGAGATTTTTACCCCCTACCCCCCCTTGGGAGATTTTTACCCCCTACCCCCCCTTTGGAGATTTTTACCCCCTACCCCGCCTTTGAAGATTTTTACCCCCTACCCCGCCTTTGGAGATTTTTACCCCCTACCCCCCCTTTGGAGATTTTTACCCCATACCCCACTTTGGAGATTTTTACCACCTACCCCCCCCCCCCCCTTTAGAGATTTTTACCGCCTACCCCCCCGTTTGAAGATTTTTACCCCCTACCCCTGGAGATTTTTACCCCCTACCCCCCCTTTGGAGATTTTTTCCCCCTACCCCCCCTTTAGAGATTTTTACCCCTACCCCCATTTGGATATTTTTACCCCCTACCCCCCCACCCCCCTTTGGAGTTTTTTACCCCCTACCCCCCCACTTTGAAGATTTTTACCCCCTACCCCCCTTTGGAAATTTTTACCCCCTACCCCCCCTTTGCAGATTTTTAACCCATACCCCACTTTGGAGATTTTTACCACCTACCCCCCCCCCCCCCCCCCCCCCTTTAGAGATTTTTACCCCCTACCCCCCCTTTGGAGATTTTTACCCCCTACCCCACCCCCCCCCCCCCCCCCCCCCCCCCTTAGAGATTTTTACCCCCTACCACCCTTTGGTGATTTTTACCCCCTACCCCCCCTTTGGAGATTTTTACCCCTACCCCCCCTTGGGAGATTTTTACCACCTACCCCCCCTTTAGAGATTTTTACCCCCTACCCCCCTTTGAAGATTTTTACCCCCTACCCCCCCTTTGGAGTTTTTTACCCCTACCCCGCCTTTGGAGATTTTTACCCCATACCCCACTTTGGAGATTTTTACCACTTACCCCCCCCCCCCCCCCCCCCCCCCCCCTTTAGAGATTTTTACCCCTTACCCCCCCTTTGAAGATTTTTACCCCATACCCCACTTTGGAGATTTTTACCACCTACCCCCCTACCCCCCCCCCCCCCCCCCCCCTTTAGAGATTTTTACCCACTACCCCCCCTTTGAACATTTTTACCCCCTACCCCCCCCTTTGGAGATTTTTACCCCTTACCCCCCCCCTCTTCGGAGATTTTTACTCCCTACCCCCCCTTCCGAGATATTTACCCCCTACCCCACCTTTGGATATTCCCCCCCCCCCCCCCCCCCCTTTGGAGATTTTTACCCCCTACCCACCCTTCGGAGATTTTTACCCCCTACCCCCCCTTCGGAGATTTTTACCCCCTACCCCCCCTTGGGAAATTTTTACCCCCTACCCCCCCTTTAGAGATTTTTACCACCTACCCCCCTTTGGATATTTTTACCCCCTACCCCCCCTTTGGAGATTTTTACCCCCTACCCCCCCTTTAAAGATTTTTACCCCCTACCCCCCCTTTGGAGATTTTTACCCCATACCCCACTTTGGAGATTTTTACCACCTACCCCCCCCCCCCCCCCCCCCCCCCCCCCCCCCTTTGGAGATTTTTACCCCCTACCCCCCCTTTAAAGATTTTTACCCCCTACCCCCCCTTCGGAGATTTTTACCCCCTACCCCCCCTTCGGAGATTTTTACCCCCTACCCCCCCTTCGGAGATTTTTACCCCCTACCCCCCCTTCGGAGATTTTTACCACCTACCCCCCTTTGGATATTTTTACCCCCTACCCCCCCCCCCCCCCCCCCCCCCCCTTTGGAGATTTTTACCCCCTACCCCCCCTTTAAAGATTTTTACCCCCTACCCCCCCTTTGGAGATTTTTACCCCCTACCCTCCCTTTGGAGATTTTTACCCCATACCCCACTTTGGAGATTTTTACCACCTACCCCCCCCGCCTTTAGAGATTTTTACCCCTTACCCCCCCCTTTGAAGATTTTTACCCCCTACCCCCCCTTTGGAGATTTTTACCCCCTACCCCCCTTGGGAGATTTTTACCCCCTACCCCCCCTTTAGAGATTTTTACCCCCTACCCCCCTTTGGATATTTTTACCCCCTACCCCCCCTTTTGAGATTTTTACCCCCTAGCCCTCCTTTGAAGATTTTTAAAGCCCTACACCCGCTTTGGAGATTTTTACTCCCTACCCCGCCCCCCGCCCCCCCCCCCCCCCCCCCCCCCCCCCTTTGGAGATTTTTACCCCATACCCACTTTGGAGATTTTTACAACCTACCCCCCCCCCCCCCCCCCCCCCTTTAGAGATTTTTACCCACTACCCCCCCCCCCCCCCCCCCCCCCCTTTGAAGATTTTTACCCCCTACCCCCCTACCCCCCCCCCCCCCCCCCCCGCCCCTTTAGATATTTTGACCCCATACCCCCCTTTGGAGATTTTTACCCCCTACCCCCCCCCCCCCCCCCTTGAAGATTTTTACCCCCTACTCCCCCATTGGAGATTTTTACCCCGTACCCCCCCTTTGAAGATTTTTACCCCCTTACCCCCCCCCCCCCCCCCCCCTTGGAGATTTTTACCTCCTACCCCCCCTTTGGAGATTTTTACCCCATACCCCAATTTGGAGATTTTTACCACCTACCCCCCCCCTTTAGAGATTTTTAACCACTACCCCCCCCCTCCCCCCCCTTTGAACATTTTTACCCCCTACCCCCCCTTTGGAGATTTTTACCCCTTACCCCCCGCCCTCGGAGATTTTTAGTCCCTACCCCCCCTTCCGAGATATCTACCCCCTACCCCACCTTTGGATATTTTCCCCCCTCCCCCCCTTTGGAGATTTTTACCCCCTACCCACCCTTTGGAGATTTTTACCCCCTACCCCCCCCCCCCCCCCCCCCCCTTTGGAGATTTTTACCCCCTACCCCCCCTAGGGAAATTTTTACCCCCTACCCCCCCTTTGGATATTTTTACCCCCTACCCCCCCTTTAGAGATTTTTACCCCCTACCCCCCCTTTGGAGATTTCCCCCTACCCCCCTTTGGGAGATTTTTACCCTCTACCCCCCATTTAGAGATTTTTACCCCCTACCCCCCTTGGGAGATTTTTACCCCCTACCCCCCCTTGGGAGATTATTACCCTCTACCCCCCCTTTCGAGATTTTTACCCCCTACTCCCCCATTGGAGATTTTTACTCCGTACCCCCCCTTTGAAGATTTTTCCCCCTACCCCCCCTTTGGAGATTTATACCTCCTACCCCCCTTTGGAGATTTTTACCCCATACCCCACTTTGGAGATTTTTACCACCTACCCCCCCCCCCCCCCTTAGAGATTTTTACCCACTACCCCCCCTTTGAACATTTTTACCCCCTACCCCCCCTTTGGAGATTTTTACCCCTTACCCCCCCCCCTCGGAGATTTTTACCCCATACCCCACTATGGAGATTTTTACCACCTACCCCCCCCCCCCCCCCCCCCCCCCCTTAGAGATTTTTACCCCCTACCCCCCCTTTGGAAATTTTTGCCCCCTACCCATCCTTTGGAGATTTTTACCCCCTACCCCCCCCCCCCCTTTGGTGAATTTTACCCACTACCCCCCCCCCCCCCCCCCCCCCCCCCCCCCCCCTTAGGAAATTTTTACACCCTACCCCCCCTTTAGAGATTTTTGCCCCCTACCCCCCCTTTGGATATTTTTATTTTTACCCCTACCCCCCCTTTGGAGATTTTTACCACCTACCCCCCCACCCCCCCCCCCCCCCCCCCTATTGGAGATTTTTACCCCCTACCCCCCCTTGGGAGATTTTTACCCCCTACCCCCACTATGGAGATTTTTACCCCCTACCCCCCCCCCCCCCCCCCCCCCCCCCCTTTGGAGTTTTTTACCCCGTACCCCCCCTTTGAAGATTTTTACCCCCTACCCCCCCTTTGGAGATTTTTACCTCCTACCCCCCCCCCCCCCCCCCCCCCCCCCCCCCCCTTTGGAGATTTTTACCCCATACCCCACTTTGGAGATTTTTACCACCTACCCCCCCCCCCCCCCCCCCCCCCCCCCCCTTTAGAGATTTTTACCCACTACCCCCCCTTTGAACATTTTTACCCCTACCCCCCCCGGAGAATTTTACTCCCTACCCCCCCTTCCGAGATATTTACCCCCTACCCCACCTTTGGATATTTTCCCCCCTCCCCCCCCTTTGGAGATTTTTACCCCCTACCCACCCTTTGGAGATTTTTACCCCCTACCCCCCCTTTGGAGATTTTAACCCCCTACCCCCCCTTGGGAAATTTTTACCCCCTACCCCCCCTTTAGAGATTTTTACCCCCTACCCCCCCTTTGGATATTTTTACCCCTACCCCCCCTTTGGAGATTTTTACGCCCTACCCCCCCCCCCCCCCCCCCCCCCCCCCCCCCTTTGGAGATTTTTACCCCCTACCCCCCAATTGGAGATTTTTACCCCCTACCCCCCCCTTTGGAGATTTTTACCCCATACCCCCCCTTTGGAGATTTTTACCCCCTACCCCCCCTTGGGAGATTTTTACCCCCTACCCCCCCTTTAGAGATTTTTACCACCTACCCCCCTTTGGATATTTTTACCCCCTACCCCCCCTTTGTTGATTTTTACCCCCTACCCCCCCTTTGAAGATTTTTACCCCCTACCCCCCCTTTGGAGATTTTTACCCCCTACCCCCCCCCCCCCCCCCCCCCCCCCCCTTTGGAGATTTTTACCCCATACCCCACTTTGGAGATTTTTACCACCTCCCCCCCCACCCCCCCCTTTAGAGATTTTTACCCCTTACCCCCCCCCCCCCCCCCCCCCCCCCCCCTTGGAAGATTTTTACCCCTACCCCCCCTTTGGAGATTTTTACCCCCTACCCCCCCTTTGGAGATTTTTACCCCCTACCCCCCCTTTGGAGATTTTTACACCCTACCCCCCCCTTTAGAGATTTTTACCCCCTACCCCCCTTTGGATATTTTTACCCCCTACCCCCCCTTTGGAGATTTTTACCCCCTAGCCCTCCTTTGAAGATTTTTAAACCCCTACCCCCCCCCCCCCCCCCCCCCCCCCCCCCCTTGGAGATTTTTACTCCCTACCCCCCCTTTGGAGATTTTTACCCCATACCCCCCCTTCGAAGATTTTTACCACCAACCCCCCCCCCCCTTTAGAGATTTTTACCCCTTACCCCCCCTTTGAAGATTTTTACCCCTACCCCCCCTTTGGAGATTTTTACCCCCTACCCCCCCCTTCGGAGATTTTTACCACCTACCCCTCCCCCCCCCCCCCCCCCCCCTTTAGATATTTTTACCCCCTACCCCCCCCTTTGGAGATTACCCCATACCCCACTTTGGAGATTTTTACCACCTACCCCGCCCCCCCCCCCCCCCCCCCCTTTAGAGATTTTTACCCCCTACCCCCCCTTTGGAGATTTTTACCCCCTACCCCCCTTTGGAGATTTTTACCCCTACCCCCCCTTTGGAGATTTTTACCCCCTACTCCCCCTTGGAAAATTTTTACCCTCTACCCCCCCTTTAGAGATTTTTACCCCCTACCCCCCTTGGGAGATTTTTACCCCCTACCCCCCCTTGGGAGATTTTTACCCCCTACCCCCCCTTTAGAGATTTTTACCCCCTACCCCCCCTTTGGAGATTTTTACCCCGTACCCCCCCCCCCCCCCCACCCTTTGAAGATTTTTACCCCCTACCCCCCCTTTGGAGATTTTTACCCCCTACCCCCCCTTTGTAGATTTTTACCCCCTACTCCCCCTTGGGAAATTTTTACCCCCTACCCCCCTTTAGAGATTTTTACCCCCTACCCCCCCTTTGGATATTTTTACCCCTACCACCCCTTTGGAGATTTTTACCCCCTACTCCCCCTTTGGAGATTTTTACCCCCTACCCCCCCATTGGAGATTTTTACCCCTACCCTCCCTTGGGAGATTTTTTACCCCCTACCCCCCTGTGGAGATTTTTACCACCTACCACCGCCCCTTTAGATATTTTTGCCCCTACCCCCCCCCCCCCACCCTTGGGAGATTTTTACCCTCATACCCCCTTTCGGAGATTTTTACCCCCACCACGCCCCCCCCCCCCCCCCCCCCCCCCCCCCCCCTTTGGAGATTTTTACCCCCTACCCCCTTTGGAGATTTTTACCCCCTGCCCCACTTTGGAAATTTTTACCACCTACCGCCCCCCCCCCCCCACCCTTTCAAGATTTTTACCCCTACCCCCCCCCCTCGGAGATTTTTACACCCTACCCCCCCTTGGGAGATTTTTACACCCTACCACCCCTTCGGAGATTTTTACTCCCTACCCCCCCTTTCGAGATTTTTACCCCCCTCCACCCCCTTTGGAGATTTTTACCCTACCCACCCTTTGGAGATTTTTACCCCCTACCCCCCCCTTTGGAGATTTTTACCCCCTACCCCCCTTTGGAGATTTTTACCACCTACCCCCCCCCCCCCCCCCCCCCCTTTTGAGATTTTTACGCCCTACCTCCCCTTTGAAGATTTTTACCCCTACCCCCCCTTTGGAGATTTTTACCCCCTACCCCCCCTCGGAGATTTTTACCCCCTACCCTCCCTTGGGAGATTTTTACCCCCTACCACCCCTTGGGAGATTTTTACCCCCTACCCCCCCTTTCGAGATTTTTACTCCCTACCCCCCCCCCCCCATTGGATATTTTTAACCCCTACACCCCTTTGGAGATTTTCACCCCCTACCCCCCCTTGCACATTTTTATCCCCCTACCCCGTTTGGATATTTTTACCCCCTACCCCCCCTTTGGAGATTTTTACCCCCTACCCCCCCTTTGGAGATTTTTACCACCTACCCCCCCCCCCCCCCCCCCCCCCCCCCTTTAGAGATTTTTACCCCCTACCCCCCCATTGGAGATTTTTACCCCCAACCACCCCTTTGGAGATTTTTACCCCCTCCCTCCCCTTAGGAGATTTTTACCCCCTACCCCCCCACCCCTTTGGAGATTTTTACCCCCTACCCCCCCTTGCACATTTTTATCCCCCTACCCCGTTTGGATATTTTTACCCCCTACCCCCCTTTGGAGATTTTTACCACCTACCCCCCCCCCCCCCCCCCCCCCCCCCCCCTTGGAGATTTTTACCCCCTACCCCCCCTTTGGAGATTTTTACCACCTACCCCCCCCCCCCCCCCCCTTAGAGATTTTTACCCACTACCCCCACTTTGAACATTTTTACCCCCTACCCCCCCTTTGGAGATTTTTACCCCTTACCCCCCCCCCCCTCGGAGATTTTTACTCCCTACACCCCCTTCCGAGATATTTCCCCCCTACCCCACCTTTGGATATTTTCCCGCCTACCCCCCCTTTGGAGATTTTTACCCCCACCCACCCTTTGGAGATTTTTACCCCCTACCCCCCCCCCCCCCCCCCCCCCCTTTGGAGAATTTTACCCCCTACCCCCCCTTGGGAAATTTTTACCCCTACCCCCCCTTTAGAGATTTTTCCCCCTACCCCCCTTTGGATATTTTTACCCCTACCCCCCCTTTGGAGATTTTTACCCCCTACCCCCCCTTTGGAGATTTTTACCCCCCCCCCCCCCCCCCCCCCCTTTGGAGATTTTTACCCCCTACCTCCCCTTGAGAGATTTTTACCCCCTACCCCCCCTATAGAGATTTTTACCACCTACCCCCCCCCCCCCCCCCCCCCCCCTAAGAGATTTTTACCCACTACCCCCCCTTTGAACATTTTTACCCCCTACCCCCCCCTTTGGAGATTTTTACCCCTGACCCCCCCCCCCCCCTCGGAGATTTTTACTCCCTACCCCCCCTTCCGATATATTTACCCCCTACCCCCCCCCCCCCTTTGGAGATTTTTACCCCCTACCCACCCTTTGGAGATTTTTACCCCCTCCCCCCCACCCCCCTTTGGAGAATTTTACCCCCTACCCCCCCTTGGGAAATTTTTACCCCCTACCCCCCCTTTAGAGATTTTTGCCCCCTACCCCCCTCCCCCCCCCCCCCCCCCCCCCCTTTGGATATTTTTACCCCTACCCCCCCTTTGGAGATTTTTTACCCCTACCCCCCCTTTGGAGATTTGTACCCCCTACACCCCCCCCATTGGAGATTTTTACCCCCTACCCCCCCTTGGGAGATTTTTACCCCCTACCCTCCCCTCCCCCCCCTATGGAGATTTTTACCCCCTACCCCCCATTTGGAGTTTTTTACCCCGTACCCCCCCCCCCCCCCTCTTTGAAGATTTTCACCCCCTACCCCCCCCTTTGGAGATTTTTACCTCCTTACCCCCCTTTGGAGATTTTTACCCCATAACCCACTTTGGAGATTTTTACCACCTACCCCCCCTCCCCCCTTTAGAGATTTTTACCCACTACCCCCCCTTTGAACATTTTTACCCCTACCCCCCCCCCCCCCCTCGGAGATTTTTACTCCCTACCCCCCCTTCCGAGATATTTACCCCCTACGCCACCTTTGGATATTTCCCCCCTCCTCCCCCCCCTTTGGAGATTTTTACCCCCTACCCACCCATTGGAGAATTTTACCCCCTACCCCCCCTTTGGAGATTTTAACCCCCTACCCCCCCTTGGGAAATTTTTACCCCCTACCCCCCATTTAGAGGTTTTTACCCCCTACCCCCCCTTTGTATATTTTTACCCCTACCCCCCCTTTGGAGATTTTTACCCCCTACCCCCCCTTTGGAGATTTTTACTCCCTACCCCCCCATTGGAGATTTTTACCCCCTACCCCTTCCCCTTCCCCCCTTTGGAGATTTTTACCCCATACCCCCCCTTTGGAGATTTTTACCCCCTACCCCCCCTTGGGAGATTTTTACCCCCTACCCCCGCTTTAGAGATTTTTACCACCTACCCCCCTTTGGATATTTTTACCCCCTACCCCCCCCTTTGGAGATTTTTACCCCCTACCCCCCCTTTGAAGATTTTTACCCCCTACCCCCCTTTGGAGATTTTTACCCCCTACCCCCCCTTTGGAGATTTTTACCCCATACCCCACTTTGTAGATTTTTACCCCCTACCCCCCTTAGAGATTTTTACCCCTTACCCCCCCTTTGAAGATTTTTACCCCTTACCCCCCCTTTGGAGATTTTTACACCCTACCCCCCCCTTTGGAGATTTTTACCCCCTGCCCCCCCCCCCCCCCCCCCCCCCCCCCCCTTGGGAGATTTTTCCCCCTACCCCCCCTTTAGAGATTTTTACCCCTACCCCATTTTGGATATTTTTACCCCCTACCCCCCCTTTGGAGATGTTTACCCCCTAGCCCTCCTTTGAAGATTTTTAAACCCCTACCCCCCCCCCCCCCCCCCCCTAGAGATTTTTACCCACTACCCCCCCTTTGAACATTTTTACCTCCTACCCCCCCTTTGGAGATTTTTACCCCTTACCCCCCCCCCCCCCCTCGGAGATTTTTACTCCCTACCCCCCCTTCCTAGATATTTACCCCCTACCCCACCTTTGGATATTTTCCTCCCTACACAACTTTGGAGATTTTTACCCCCTACCCACCCTTTGGAGATTTTTACCACCAACCCCCCCCCCCCCCCCCCCCCCCCCTTTAGAGATTTTTACCCCTTACCCCCCCTTTGAAGATTTTTACCCCTACCCCCCCTTTGGAGATTTTTACCCCCTACCCCCCCCTTCGGAGATTTTTACCACCTACCCCCCCCCCCCCCCCCCCCCCCCCTTTAGATATTTTTACCCCCTACCCCCCCCTTTGGAGATTACCCCATACCCCACTTTGGAGATTTTTACCACCTACCCCGCCCCCCGCCCCCCCCCCCCCCCCCCTTTAGAGATTTTTACCCCCTACCCCCCCTTTGGAGATTTTTACCCCCTACCCCCCCTTTGGAGATTTTTACCCCCTACTCCCCCTTGGAAAATTTTTACCCTCTACCCCCCCTTTAGAGATTTTTACCCCCTACCCCCCCTTGGGAGATTTTTACCCCCTACCCCCCCCTTGGGAGATTTTTACCCCCTACCCCCCCTTTAGAGATTTTTACCCCCTACCCCCCCTTTGGAGATTTTTACCCCGTATCCCCCCCCCCCCCCCCCCCCCCACCCTTTGAAGATTTTTACCCCCTACCCCCCCTTTGGAGATTTTTACCCCCTACCCCCCCTTTGTAGATTTTTACCCCCTACTCCCCCTTGGGAAATTTTTACCCCCTACCCCCCTTTAGAGATTTTTACCCCCTACCCCCCCTTTGGATATTTTTACCCCTACCACCCCTTTGGAGATTTTTACCCCCTACCCCCCCTTTGGAGATTTTTACCCCCTACCCCCCCATTGGAGATTTTTACCCCTACCCTCCCTTGGGAGATTTTTTACCCCCTACCCCCCTGTGGAGATTTTTACCACCTACCACCGCCCCTTTAGATATTTTTGCCCCTACCCCCCCCCCACCCTTGGGAGATTTTTACCCTCATACCCCCTTTCGGAGATTTTTACCCCCACCACGCCCCCCCCCCCCCCCCCCCCCCTTTGGAGATTTTTACCCCCTACCCCCTTTGGAGATTTTTACCCCTACCCCACTTTGGAAATTTTTACCACCTACCGCCCCCCCCCCCCCCCACCCTTTCAAGATTTTTACCCCTACCCCCCCCCCCCTCGGAGATTTTTACACCCTACCCCCCCTTGGGAGATTTTTACACCCTACCACCCCTTCGGAGATTTTTACTCCCTACCCCCCCTTTCGAGATTTTTACCCCCCTCCACCCCCTTTGGAGATTTTTACCCTACCCACCCTTTGGAGATTTTTACCCCCTACCCCCCCCTTTGGAGATTTTTACCCCCTACCCCCCTTTGGAGATTTTTACCACCTACCCCCCCCCCCCCCCCCCCCCCCTTTTGAGATTTTTACGCCCTACCTCCCCTTTGAAGATTTTTACCCCTACCCCCCCTTTGGAGATTTTTACCCCCTACCCCCCCTCGGAGATTTTTACCCCCTACCCTCCCTTGGGAGATTTTTACCCCCTACCACCCCTTGGGAGATTTTTACCCCCTACCCCCCCTTTCGAGATTTTTACTCCCTACCCCCCCCCCATTGGATATTTTTAACCCCTACACCCCTTTGGAGATTTTCACCCCCTACCCCCCCTTGCACATTTTTATCCCCCTACCCCGTTTGGATATTTTTACCCCCTACCCCCCCTTTGGAGATTTTTACCCCCTACCCCCCCCTTTGGAGATTTTTACCACCTACCCCCCCCGCCTTTAGAGATTTTTACCCCCTACCCCCCCATTGGAGATTTTTACCCCCAACCACCCCTTTGGAGATTTTTACCCCCTCCCTCCCCTTAGGAGATTTTTACCCCTACCCCCCCCACCCCCCCCCCCCCCCTTTGGAGATTTTTACCCCCTACCCCCCCTTGCACATTTTTATCCCCCTACCCCGTTTGGATATTTTTACCCCCTACCCCCCCTTTGGAGATTTTTACCACCTACCCCCCCCCCCCCCCCCCCCCCCCCCCCCCCCCCCCCCCCTTGGAGATTTTTACCCCCTTACCCCCCCTTTGGAGATTTTTACCACCTACCCCCCCCCCCCCCCCCCCCCCCCCCCCCCCCCCCCCCTTAGAGATTTTTACCCACTACCCCCACTTTGAACATTTTTACCCCCTACCCCCCCTTTGGAGATTTTTACCCCTTACCCCCCCCCCCCCCTCGGAGATTTTTACTCCCTACACCCCCTTCCGAGATATTTCCCCCCTACCCCACCTTTGGATATTTTCCCGCCTACCCCCCCTTTGGAGATTTTTACCCCCACCCACCCTTTGGAGATTTTTACCCCCTACCCCCCCCCCCCCCCTTTGGAGAATTTTACCCCCTACCCCCCCTTGGGAAATTTTTACCCCTACCCCCCCTTTAGAGATTTTTCCCCCTACCCCCCTTTGGATATTTTTACCCCTACCCCCCCTTTGGAGATTTTTACCCCCTACCCCCCCTTTGGAGATTTTTACCCCCCCCCCCCCCCCCCCCTTTAGAGATTTTTACCACCTACCCCCCTTTGGATATTTTTACCCCCTACCCCCCCCCTTTGGAGATTTTTACCCCCTACCCCCCCTTTGAAGATTTTTACCCCCTACCCCCCTTTGGAGATTTTTACCCCCTACCCCCCCTTTGGAGATTTTTACCCCATACCCCACTTTGTAGATTTTTACCCCCTACCCCCCTTAGAGATTTTTACCCCTTACCCCCCCTTTGAAGATTTTTACCCCTTACCCCCCCTTTGGAGATTTTTACACCCTACCCCCCCCTTTGGAGATTTTTACCCCCTGCCCCCCCCCCCCCCCCTTGGGAGATTTTTCCCCCCTACCCCCCCTTTAGAGATTTTTACCCCTACCCCATTTTGGATATTTTTACCCCCTACCCCCCCTTTGGAGATGTTTACCCCCTAGCCCTCCTTTGAAGATTTTTAAACCCCTACCCCCCCCCCCCCCCCCCCCCCCCCCTAGAGATTTTTACCCACTACCCCCCCTTTGAACATTTTTACCCCCTACCCCCCCTTTGGAGATTTTTACCCCTTACCCCCCCCCCCCTCGGAGATTTTTACTCCCTACCCCCCCTTCCTAGATATTTACCCCCTACCCCACCTTTGGATATTTTCCCCCCTACACAACTTTGGAGATTTTTACCCCCTACCCACCCTTTGGAGATTTTTACCCCCTACCCCCCTTGGGAAATTTTTACCCCCTACCCCCCTTTTAGAGATTTTTGCCCCCTACCCCCCTTTGGATATTTTTACCCCTACCCCCCCTTTGGACATTTTTACCCCCTACCCCCCCTTTGGAGATTTTTACCCCCTACCCCCCCTTGGGAGATTTTTACCCCCTATCCCCCCTATGGAGATTTTTACCCCCTACCCCCCCTTTGGAGTTTTTTACCCCGTACCCCCCCACCCCCCCCCCCCCCCCCCCCCCTTTGAAGATTTTTACCCCCTACCCCCCCTTTGGAGATTTTTACCTCCTACCCCCCCTTTGGAGATTTTTACCCCATACCCCACATTGGAGATTTTTACCACCTACCCCCCGCCCCCCCTTTAGAGATTTTTACCCACTACCCCCCCTTTGAACATTTTTACCCCTACCCCCCCCCCCTCGGAGATTTTTACTCCCTACCCCCCCTTCCGAGATATTTACCCCCTACCCCACCTTTGGATATTTTCCCCCCTCCCCCCCCCCCCCCCCCCCCCCCTTTGGAGATTTTTACCCCCTACCCACCCTTTGGAGATTTTTACCCCCTACCCCCCCTTTGGATATTTTAACCCCCTACCCCCCCTTGGGAAATTTTTACCCCATACCCCCCCTTTAGAGATTTTTACCCCCTAACCCCCCTTTGGATATTTTTACCCCTACCCCCCCTTTGGAGATTTTTAACCCCTACCCCCCCTTTGGAGATTTTTACCCCCTACCCCCCCATTGGAGATTTTTACCCCCCACCCCCTCCTTTGGAGATTTTTTACCCCATACCCCCCCTTTGGAGATTTTTACCCCCTACCCCCCCTTGGGAGATTTTTACCCCCTACCCCCCCCTTTAGGGATTTTTACCACCTACCCCCCTTTGGATATTTTTACCCCCTACCCCCCCTTTCGAGATTTTTACCCCCTACCCCCCCTTTGAAGATTTTTACCCCCTACCCCCCCTTTGGAGATTTTTACCCCCTACCCCCCCTTTGGAGATTTTTACCCCCTACCCCCCCTTTGGAGATTTTTACCACCTACCCCCCATGTACTCAAACCCCATATACGAACCTTCTCAAAATGAACTCGAATCTCAACACAAATTTGAATACCAAGATCACCCATTTCAATCCCAAAACGAAAATCCAAACCAAGAATTTAAACAAATGATGGAGGAAATGACGGCGATGATAAAACAACAATTTGGAGGATTGAATCAAGGTCTTGAAGATTTGAAACAAGAAATAAAACAAACGATAAGATCAATTCGCCTCGAGTTAAGGGATTCAAATGAGGAGAACATGGAGATTGAAAACGACAAGAGTTCAAGTATGGGGGGATTCGATGAAAGCATTGGAACGATCATTGAAGAAGAAAAGGTGTCATTGGATTCGACTCTCCAAAAGACGGTTCAAATCACTCCAATCGATGAAAACGAGCAAGAAAAGAAATCTACAATTCTTCAAGGTGAATTCTTTCCATATATCATCAATTTAAATTCGATTAAGAACTATGATGCTTCTCATGATAGAATTTCACCTTGTGTAGATTTATCAAGGAAATCAAATACAATCGAGACACTCACGCCTCTCACAACTCCTCTTCATCAAACTCCAAGCGATGAAGCAATTCGAAAAATTCGAAGCAAGATTGAGGAAATATTGACGCCACTTTCGACATATGCAAAACGAGTGATACAAGCGCCGATTTCTCTCATCTCCAACATCTCAAAGGGAGTATTTCGAGGCGGTCGAAAAGTGGCAATCCATGTGAGCGCTTCGTTTAATTTTGAAGGAGGATAACATCGGCATGGTCGAGCTCGAGACCGTAAACGAGAGCGCTAGCGAGGGAGGCACGCCCACGCATCAAAGGTTGTATCTCTCTATTATCCCTCTTTTTGAAATTTTCGATTTTTTATACTTGAGGACAAGTAATCTCTAAGTGTGGGGGGGTAACATACAATCTTTGACCTGTATGAGCCCAATTAAAAATTAAAAAAATCAGGGAAAATTGAAAATTTAAAAACATTAAAAAAAAAAAAAAATTATAAAAAGTATCCAATTAAATCTGGGAGCATTGCTAATCACAAAACAACTCTAAATTGCAATAAAAGATTTTTCTCCACTGAATTGAACTAAATCGTCGTTTTTAAAACAAAATTTCATTTAACTCTGAATTTCGCTCTCAAAACTGAAAGTTTGCAAAATATTTTAAAGGATTTGGTTATGATTTTGAAGAGATCTATTCGGGGATTCCAGCCCTATTGTTTCAAATTTCACGAGTTTGAGACACTTGATCGATGCGCGGTTCATGCGATACGTTTTAACTCGATTTTCGAGCCCGTAATTGATATGGGACTTATGAGTAAAGTTCTTAGCGTGGCCGTTAAAGTACGTTTTGCTAGATTTAAAATATGACCAATTGCACTATGAAATAACCGTTTGTGGGGACCCGTTAGTAGATCAAATATACCCGCTCGTTCAAAAAAAAAAAAAAAAAAAAAAAAAAAAAGAGAAAAAAATATAAGTGAGAAAAGATGAAGGTCAAAAGACAACACCGAGAGTAACCTCATTGCATTTCGGTGTAGTGGGGCTTTCGGTTAAAGACTTCCAAGAAAAAAAAAAAAAACTAAGTGAGAAAAGATGAAGGTCAAAAGACAACACCGAGAGTAACCTCATTGCATTTCGGTGTAGTGGGGCGTTCGGTTAAAGACTTCCAAAGAGAGAAAAGAAAACGAATGAGCGGGGAAATTGATCGAAAATGGGTATGAACCTTGTACCATTGTACCAAACGTGTTTTAAAATGAATAACTTGCATTTAAGATCATCTAGCAAAACGGGAAATTTTGGCCCGATAATAGCTTTCGAATTGAGTTCTTTTGAGATTGTGGAGTGAAGAAATTCGAAGTAAAAACGTTTAAGTCGCTCTTACCGCTTGAGATCGAGTGTCATGAAAAACTCATATGAAATTTCGAGTTAATTTCGAGATCTAATAATGAAAAGACCAATATCATTCTAAATACTAGTGAACTTGATGAAATGAGAGTGAACCATTTGATTCATGAAATGAGTTTTTAAATAACGAATACAACTTCAACAAAATCTACTGCGATTCTTTGTTTTGTGATATAATTCTCCAATTGATGGAGGACGATCAAGGGTTTAAGTGTGGGGGTATTTGATAAGAGGAAAATAAAGCACCTTTTTGATAGCTAATTTAGGGATTTTAGCCCTTTTGAATCACAACTTTATATATACAATTGTTCATATTTGAGATAACAAGAATATTTCTTCACTAAGTGTGTTTTATTGCTTAATTACAGGTTTTAGGTGGGAATTCTCGGAAATCCAAGAGTGTAGTTGCCTTCGTCTCCTCGCGCCATTAAAATCGATATATCATACCGACCAATTCGGTACACGTGTGAAGGAGAAGGCAAATAATCATCAACAAAAGACATTACACCAAACTCTACTCGAAAACCACTCACACAATTGCCACTCTACAGCCCCACCAACCTCACCTACCATCCCCAACTACCCTCAATCCTCTCACCCATCTCTCGGCCAATGGGAAATCCCCAAGGACACTATAAATTAGACCCCAAGGCCCTTGGGCAGAGATTGCTTCTTCTTCCCTCCCCCCTTTCTCTCTCTCTCTCTCTAAGCACTTCCAAGAACTTTCAAGAACATCAAGAACCATTCAAGATCCTACTCGATTGTTCGGGAGATTCGACCGTGACTTGGACATCCTTCCTTTCGGCGAATCGACCTTTCTCGAGACTAACCGTGACTCGGGGATTTTCTCCTTTCGGGACTTGTGGAGTTGTGTTGAGACTGTGACTGGGTGGTTTCCTCTTTCGGAGCTTAGTGAAGGTGTCAACCATGACTCGGAGCCTCTCCTTTTGGTGACCTTTCATCTAGTGAGTCCGTGACTTGAGGATTCTTTCCTTTCGGTGACCAACGAAGCAAGCTTGCCGTGACTCGGAGCATTCTCCTTTCGGTGGTCAATTGAGCGACAACACTAGCGAGGAAAAGGAGGCTCTTCTTGACGCGTTGAAGCTTTTCTTTACTCAATCTAGGTGTATTCTTTTCTATCTTGAATTTCTTGTATGTTGAATGATTGTTTTGAAGTTGTGTAAAGAAACCCTTGTTTGAATCTAGTTCTTGCTGAAATCTTGTTTCTTGCAATCGATCTTTTGCTCTCTTTGTGTGATAATTTGCTCTCTTTGTGTGATATTTTTGTTCTCTTTTTGTTCTGCGTAGATCTTGATTTCTAGTTTCGGGAACTTTTTGAATCATAGAATTTCATGAAATATTCGAATTGATATGAATTTTTGAATACTGTCACTTAAACTGAAAACCTGCTGTTTCCAGGGGACTGTTTTTCAGAGACCTGATTGTAATTCGTTAATAACTTTTTATTCCTTTGTCCAAATTGTTTGAAATTTTAGGATAAATTTGATAACATTCAGACCTCTCTGTAGACTAATTTTCATTAATTTTGGAAACTTCGAAATATTTATTTTAATGATCTGAATCTTAATCATATTTTGACGCAATAGCTCTCTGTGGAAAAGTTTCTGCCCTTTTCATTTTTGCTTGTTTTGATTCATTATTCGACGCATATACTCCTCGCGGAACGAACTTTCATATTTCCACTATACACATATATTTCCAAACTTGTTGATTGAATTGGTTTTCACATACAACGATATCTCAAATTAAAAAGCGATCGAAAACCCGTTTATCACTTTCACAAGCAAGGAGTCGAGCTTTCTCGGCGTGATTGGTTGGAAGCTTCTTTTCAATCGACCTTTGCACATCTCGAGCCCACCCAACCGGTATGAAGCTCACTTCTATTGGCGGGTGGATCGGTATGCAAGGAAATTGTTGGGCGCGTTGACTAGCTCTCTAGCATCTCGAACAACAAGGGAGGCACTCAAGACGAGACTCGGAGCTCTCTTCATCTCTCTAGGTGTTTTCCTTCCTTTCTTGCATTTCTTGTAGTTTAAATTCGAATTGGATTTGTGTAAAGAATTCTCGGTTTAATGAATCTTTAGTTCTTGTTACTTGAATCAAATCTTTGTTAGTGCTTTTTACTTGATCTCTTACTTTTAATTACTGCCTTGAATTTAGTCTAAATCTCCCTTGGTTTAATCTCAAAACAAACCCTCAATTCAATCCTAAATTCAAATTACAATTCCGAATTCCAGAACAAGTTCCGTTGTAACGGAACCTAACTTGCGTTGTAACGGACCATTCGGTTTGTACCTGACTTTTAGTCTGTTGGTACTCCGTTGAAACGCACTTTACTTCCGTTGTAACAGACCAGCAAGGAAAAGCATTTAATATCACTCATACTAGTGCGTTGTAACGGACATACGAGTCCGTTGTAACGGATCAACCAATCCGTTATAACGCTACGCCTATCCGTTACTACGGACTACCTCTTTCCGTTATAACGGACTATTCTCCGTTGTAACGGACGTTCATTTCAGTTTCACGTTAGACATAACCCTAATGTCCGTTGTAACAGAACTTAATTCCGTTCTAACGGACTATCTTCTGTGAATTTTCTTCGTTATTTCTCATCCATTTTGATCCAAATTTTGACGCAATTGCTCCCCGTGGAACGAATCTATACATTTTCCACTATACAACTATATTTTCCAACTTGTTGATTGAATTGGGTTTTCGAATACAACGATAATTTTACACGCCAAAAACCCGCTCATCATACTCATGCATATCCAATATGCACGATTTTAGAGAATATAGCTCGCGTATCAAATACCAAGCTACGCACATCTTATGTGCCAATTTTATAATCAAGCCCGACTTAGTACGACTCGTTGTGTGACCAGGTAGGTTCGGTTAACGATGGCAGTAGGCTGTGTCCATAGCACTACAAGCCCATGAGCGGGATCTAGTCACTCCATCATGGCTACCCATGTTAACACGAAGAATGATTGTGATCATTGTGCCTATCTCGAATAGCGGTCATTAGTTCTCTTGTTAGCGATATCCGTTAATCAAAAGGCATGGTTATAGTCATCCTTATATTTTGATTAACTATACTTATTCCTCGAGTCCGAATTGAGTTAACAAATTTCAATCGATATTAACCGTTAATATCATTGACTGTGGCCACAGTTTTCGTTAATCAATTCATCGAGTGGCCAAAGAGATATCTCTTCCTTTCGGAATAAACAATTCCTATCTTGGAGACTCACATTGAATTCCGTGTTTCGGACAATACCCAATGATGACCGTTTTAACTCCCTGTTACGGTGAGCGTAAGATCATATCAAAGCATTGTGTTACGCACGTAACGCAATCAATGGTCCCCTCAAGTATGAAGAACCTAATACCCTACTCGTCGCGAGTCCATCTATAATGACTAAACCATGTCATGGTCTCGCGGCTTCGGTCATATCCAATATATGTCACCTAGCATATATCTACGTTCCCGATTCGACAAACACCTTTGTCCTATGATTAGCAAAACATAATCATCTCCTCGGCTAACGTACTAGTGTACGCGTTCAGTCTATTCCCTTGTAATAGAAATGCTTCTCTCTTAAGCAAACTGACCTGCGACTAGGGATGTTTAGAAATGAAACTTTAAGTGTGACGGTTTCGCTGCACATGGTCCTCAACCATGTCGACGTCCACACAAGTTCAAATCAAGGTTCATGTAATCATATTACATAACCCCGCACACAGTTTTCATATAAGGTGAATGCATGAAAATTTAAGTAAACAAAATTTTTAAAAGGGATGCATTCATACGGATTAAGTATTTGGGTGATACAACGTTTACCTATGGGTATCTCCATACCCACAACCTGCGAGGACTATCGTATTAGATAACTGCACTCTACTCTCTTCTTCCTCCTCTAGGTATCTCCATACCCATAGTCATCGCATGACAGTCACGCGCGACTAGAGAGAGCGGTTTTGTAAACGGGTCCGCACGTTGCCGTTAGTGTTAATCAACATCAGGTTTGGAACATTTCCAATACCTACGATCACATCATTTCATAAAATTTCATGGATCAATGAAATTTCTGAGTATTGGCTAGAAGTGGTTGTGACCTCGGCATTTTTGGCTTGTACTATTGCGTGTCATGCAATATACAACCATAAATCCGATAACTCGTGACTACTCGAGTTTGGTCATGTATCCTTGATCCATACCGCTTCCTTTTGTGATTCATAACCACAATATACTCGCCCCCGTAAATAGAATCATTATTGGTCATGTGGAACCTTTCCACATAACCATGTTTTCGTTTAAGCAAATAATGTGCACACTTTGTGATCGAAAGTCGTGCTACATATTTGGACGTGCTAAATCTTTGGAAATTGTCGTTGTTATAACTCTTTATAACCAACACGTCCTCCATACCATTATAGATAAAATAAAATCCTGAATTCTTTTGTAAAGTATTCAAGGATACCATTCACCGCTATCAATACAAATCCCGATGAATTTAAATATACATAACCATTATGTATATATATATATATATATATATATATATATATATATATATATATATATATATATGTATAACCATTATTCATTCACAAGAGTTAGTCTCATGTAATCGCATTACATTCAAACTCGTGTGATTCCTTGGATTTTATTGACGGTGAATTAGACGCTTCATCTATACGACATATAGCCACATACATATCATGACAGATATAATATATCCTCACATCGAATGTAAAGCATCATATTTTTATTTTCGCCCTGCTTGATGTCTCACATCGAGCCGTAGAAAATTTCTGCCATTCGACATCTCTATTTAACTCCGCCAAGGAGTTATATGTTGAAAACCTTTTTCAACAATATGTCGATATACGTGCTATAATTTAGAACGAGGAACTTCTTAGATCTATCCTATAGATCTTCACGCTTAATTCATAAGCGGTCTCGCCTAAATTTTGTGTCGTTACAAGAAATATAACGCGGCTCCCACTAACCTTCATGTGTACACAAAGTTTCCATGCATTCCGACAATGTTATAGCAGTTTATAACTTCATCAAAACGAATATTCCAATTCCGAGAAGCTTTCTCTAATCCATCATATGGATCGTTAAAGCGTGCATATCTTATCCCCGATTCTTATGAATCGACAAAACCGTAAGGTTGTGTCAAGTACACATCCTTTCATAAAATTTCTATCAAGAAATTCGGTTTTGACATCCATTTTGCCACATCACATAGTCATAATACACGACCATGTCAAGCAGAATTTCGAGAATGTGAAAGCATGGCAACATGCGAAAACGTTTCTTCATAGTCCGACTATGAAATTCTTGAAACTCTTCGCTACGAGCCTCGCTTTGCATATATGTGTATTCCTATCCGTGTCGGTTCTCATCTTGAAAACCCATTGTCTTTTCACGGGTCTAACCCGGAAAGTAATGAAATCTCAGAATTCATGACATCATGTGATCATGTGGAATCAACCTTTCATAGCATCCCTGTAGGATATCGAATCATCATATGATTTCGATCTATCATCATTAGCCACGGTAAATCCGTATTTACCAGCTTATGATATAGCCTACTTGATCTACAAATAATTCCTTTGTGTGTTCGACTCGTATTCATCAACTCTTGATGAAGTCGTGTCATCATTCATCGGTACAATGTTCATTTTTAGATCTCGAACTCTTTCGAGATTTATTCTACTCCCACTAGCCCGCATAGAGATTAGCAACATTAACTTTCAAACTTGTGCGCATCGAGTCCTCCTCCAAGAAGGCATCTCTTCGAGTCACGAAAATCTTATTTTCGTCGGGACGTTAGAACTAATACCCTTTAGTTTCCTTAAGGATATATGTCATAAACGAACAATTTTCAGATTTGGGATTGAGTTTAACCGAAACAAATTTCGAAATATACTCACATCCACAAATCTGTACAAATGACAACTTCGGAACCATTCCGATCCATATCTAATATGGCGTCTTTTGTACCGATTAGAAGGTTTATGGTCCATATCATATATGCAACCATTCATTAGTGCCGCTGTCTCAAGGGCGTATTCCCAAAACATTTTTGGAAGATCCGTTTGACATATCATTTATCGAACCATGTGCAACATGCGTTCAATTCCTCTTTTCGGACACATCACAATGTTCCGAAATGAAAATAATCGTGAAACGATTTCACAATCATGAATGATAATCAATATTTATAACTCAAATATCGCATCTTCGATCCTATCGAATTGCGTAGCTCAAATACTTGCCTCCTCGATCCTATCAAAGGGCTTTGATTTTCTTGCTAAGTCGATTTTGTATTTCGTTTTGAAACTCATTGAACCTTTCAAAAGTATCAGCTTCGGCACGCATTAAATAGATATTACCGTATCTACTTTAACCGTCCGTAAATGTAACAAAATACCGATAGCCTCCTCTTGCCTTGGAACTTATCGGAACATTTACATCTAAATGTAATTTCCCATAATTCGTTGGATCTTTCTCCAACCTTTGGAGAATGATGCCCTTTGTCGTCTTGCCTAATAAATAAGTATCGCATTTAATCAATTGAATCTAATTCGATTGATTCTAACAATCCATCATATGGAATCTAGATACGCGTATCTCGTTTATATGGCCATGACGGCAACGCCAAAAGAAGCAATCAACTTCTAGGTTTAATCCTCCTCGGATTTCACCGTTCTTAGAGTCATTAGTTTGGACAACTCCTTGTCCGAACTTTCTGTTTGGAAAACATTTTCCCAAAATACCCTTAGACATACATTTCTTTCGATCCGTCCTTTGAATTACAAGGACATCCACGCATCTCTATGCTTTGGATTCCCCGGACACTCTAAGTATCTCCTATTCAAATTTATATCGCATCACATGCAATTTCGGGATCGATTTATTTATCGAATGCATACGATATTCGGTCACGAAGATCAAATCTCGTACCATCAACACACGAGTGTTAATCAAAGACCCAGAAGGCGTCTCAAAATTAACCTACTCTTTGAGCCGCATTGAACCATTCAACGCGCTCTAGCTCTTGAAACTATTTCATGAGCGTTGTGTTTTATTTTCATATACACCCAAATTCTCAAAACAATTTTGAGAAATTTGCATCTACACATGCCACCACAAGGCACGTAATATTGTTCGATTCCTTCTTAAAGTGTATCGAACCCGGCTTTCTCTAAAGCCAAAGCCTCGAGCCCTGAATGTACCATTTCCGTGTCCAACACGTTCCTTTAAGTCTAAGAACTATTCTTTGACTATCAAGATTAATTACGGTAATTCCGACCCAAAAGCCATCTATCATATCGATCTCATCGATATATATTTGGTGTTTGCTTGAAAACATAATTCTAAACGGATGATGAAGATTAAGCTCCTAACCGTGCGTACTTAATCTATATGCTTATATGATAATTATATGATAGTGTTATTTTATCGAATCGATAACCCTCATACCGATACGGGACTCCAAGTCCATAACACCCGAGATCCATATTTCGCAATCCTCCCACAAGTGACGAAGGCCTATCGAGTGGGATCTCGCTTATTTAGGTAGGATATAATCCAATCGCATCATATGCGACTCTCGAACCTTTTAGAATTTCGGTGATGGATCGTATCACATACAATCCCAGTTCCGTGTGTGCATTCTAACTATGCCCCGAACTCCAATCGGATTGGCTTGGACGGTTAAGTCATAACCATATCAAACGTATCGTTCAAATGAACTACTCACGTGCATGACGAAGGCCTAGAAACACGTAAGTCCCCATTTAACGCTTGCCACCCATTAATACCATCAACATGTGTGCATGACGAAGGCCTAGAAACACACATATTGTGATACCAATTTCGATGGTTGATGATATGGAAGGCATTTCCACGACTTAAATATTATGAGGGATCATGACATTTCATGTTTAAATAATTCGTGATATAATCATATTATATCACTATCACAAGATTTCTAAATGCATATGAATTATTTAGGGAGACTAATTATTCTAAATAATTAATTATCTAATATGCTAGTATGATTGAATTAATTGATTAGAGATAAAGATAGGCCTAAAGGTATGTATATCTCATATACACATTTTCAAACAGAAAACTGCATACACCCTTTCAGTAATCTGTCAGAACGAAAATGGTAAATTCCTCTGACAGAAAACAACTAACCCGAAAATTGTAGATAATCTTATTATCTTTTCAACCCAATTTGGCCCAGCCCAATTGGAGTTCGGACCCGAACGTTACGGCCGTTTTACTGACTATATGTCAAACTGTCGCACCCTTTTGGTATTTCATTAGAACAACACTGATACTTCACTCAAATGAAATATATTACAATATGAAAGTTCTAGATAATCTCATTATATAACTAACCCAACTTGAACCATTCAAATCGGAGTTTCCTACTAAAAGGTATACCAGTTTTGGTAAAATACGGACAAACGAAAAGGTAAGTATATCCAATAGACACCTTTTCAACCAGAAAACTACAGACACCTTTTCAGTATTATGTTGAAACGAAAATATTAAATTGTTCCAACCGACTTTGAACGTGCACAAAAGTTCTAGATAATCTTATTATCTAACTAACCCAATTGGATTGGACTCAATTGGAGTTCCGATGCGACATATACGGACGTTTTAGTCTCTGTATGTCAAACAGTCGCACCCTTTCAGTATTCCATACAAACGACACTGATAATTCGTTCAAAAGAAAAAACTTTCTGTATCAAAGTCATAGATAATCTCATTATCTAACTACGTCAATTTGATCCAATCAATTTGGAGTTCCCCACTGAAAATTAGCTTAGTTTTACTCACTGTTTCGTATTCTAATTTTCTGCAGATTTTGCCGTTTCTTCCGTTTTCGCTCGTTTCTGAAACGATAAATCATGAAACCTTTTCACGATAATTCCTAGATACTCTCAATCAACTTTTGATTGATCTCTAGTGAATTCTACTTGTGATTTTTAACGAAATTGGAATCTCTAAATCTATCATCATGCAAACGGGTACGAACTTTGATAACCCGTGCGTATATCGAATATACGACTATGATTCGACCCTCGAATCGATGGCGATCGCTCTGATACCACTGTTGGGAATTCACCCATCCCCGGGCCCGCTCAGCGGATATGAAGGCCCGGTCCGGTTCCCTAAATCCAAGATCACGCCATGACTTCGAGGGTACGATGCAAAGTAGGATAGACGATTACCAGCGTGAAATTGATCACGCACGACGGGTTGATCGCTCGCATCCTTCTTTTCCTTCGGTGTCACGTTGGTGACTAGCCCGTGTGTCCCATACCACATGTCTCCCACCGTCTTGACACGCCTCGGGTTGTCTTCGTGCGTTCCATGACCGCATGCTTCCACAGCCCGTTACTCGATTCGTTCGTTTCCGTCTCCGGCAGATTTCGTTCCTCCGAATCGATCACAACCGAAAGAGCCCCAGATGTTGCTCCTCTACTTGTATCCACCTTGACTCGTAAGACGTCGGTCGCGGGTGCAACTGCCTAGACGATGCACCGGCGAACTTGCTCGATTGATTGATTCTCTATACCGGAAAACACCTTTTCACGGTTTCTCTCTATTTACACCGTTTCTCTCTCTAGAAAGTTGTCTCACAATTCTCTGGAATATTCTGAATTAATTAACTGAATTAACCACCCCAGATGAGAGAGGAAAATCCTATTTATATCATATAGGTGATGAGCGGGTTTTTGGCGTGTTTAATATGTCGTTGTGGTAAAACCCCGAACAATCAACAAAATTTGTAATCTAAGTTTGTACAGTGGCAAATGTATAGATTCGTTCCACGGGGAGCAATTGCGTCAAAATTTGGATCAAAACGGATGAGAAATAACGAAGAAAATTCACAGAAGATAGTCCGTTACAACGGAGTTAAGTTCCGTTACAACGGAACTTAGGGTAATGTTTAACGTGGAGATTGAAATGAACGTCCGTTACAACGGAGAAAGGTTCGTTATAACGGAAAGAGATAGTCCGTTACAACGGACAGAGATAGCGTTATAACGGATTGGTTGATCCGTTACAACGAACTAGTATGTCCGTTACAACGCACTAGTATGAGTGATATTGAATACTTTTCCTTGCTGGTCCGTTACAACGGAAGTAAAGTGCGTTACAACGGAGTACCAACAGACTGAAAGTCAGGTACAAACCGAATGGTCCGTTACAACGCAATTTAGGTTCCGTTACAACGGAACTTGTTCTTGAATTCGAAATTGTAATTTGAATTTAGGATTGAATTGAGGGTTTGATTTGAGATTAAACCAAGGGAGATTTAGACTAAATTCAAGGCAGTAATTAAGAGTAAGAGATCAAGTAAACACATCAACAAAGATTCGATTCACGTAACAAGGATTCATTCAAGCAAACAAAAGATTCAAACAAGAAAAGATTCACACAAATCCAAGTAATTTTATGCTACAAGAAATGCAAGAAAGGAAGGAAAACACCTAGAGAGATGAAGAGAGCTCCGAGTCTCGTCTTGAGTGCCTTCTTTGTTGTTCGAGTTGCTAGAGAGCTAGTCAATGCGCCCAACAATTTCCTTTCGTACCGGTTGGGTGGGCTCGAGATGTGCAAAGGTCGATTGAAAAGAAGCTTCCAACCAATCACGCCGAGAAAGCTCGACTCCTTGCTTGTGAAAGTTCGAATGAAATAAGTTTCACCCTAATTCCACAACTTTTCCTTAGCCGAAGTGTAAATCGATTCACCGAATGAAGTGAGCTTCTATTCGGTGATCGATCTTAGAAAATTATCGTTCGTAGTTGCAATTCTTGCTTGTTCTTGAAAGTTCTTGGACTTGCTTAAGAGGGAGAGAGAGAGAGAGAGAGAGAGAGAGAATGGGCGTAAAAGAGCGTCCAAACTCGTGGCCCTTGTGGTCATATTTATAGCACTCATGGAGTCTTCTTATTGGCCACGAGTTGGTGGAGAGGATTGGGGGTAAGGAGGTAATTCCCACCAAAGGTAGGTGGGCAGGATAAGGGATAAGGATTGAGTGGTTTTCGTGTAGACTTTTGTGTAAGTTTTTATCATGATAATTATTTGCCTCCCGTCTCATTCATTAACCGAATATATCGGTGTAATATATCGTTTTCACTCCTCTTGATGTGTTGGAGACAACTACACTCTCCAAATTCCCTGAAATTTCTTATAATTCCTGTGATTAAGCAATAAAACACACTTAGTGAAGAAATATTCATGTTATCTCAAATATGATTAATAAAGTATATATAATTGCTCTTCACAAGGGCTAAAATCCCTAAATTAAGCATCAAATTTGTGCCTTATTTGCCTCACATCAATAGGATTAGGATTGGCCAAAAGACATGTATATCCAATATACACTCTTTCACACAGAAAGTTGCATGTATCTGTCCAGTATTCTGTCCATACGAAATTGGTAAATTTCTCTGACAGAAAATCACCCAACACGAAAGTTGTAGATAATCTTATTATCTATACGACCCAATTTGGGCTGGCCCAATTGGAGTTCGTATGCAACAGTTATGACTGTTTTACTAACTGTATGTCGTACTGTTGCAGCCTTTCGGTATTTCATAGAAACGACACTGATACTTCGTTCATATGAAATATATTTCTATATGAAGGTTGTAGATAATCTTATTATCTATCTAACCCAATTTGAACCATTCAAATTGGATTTTCCTACTGAAAGATATGACCACGAATGTACGCTTACATTCGTTTATCCTTGTGTACACTTTTACGGTTGATCCTGAAACTGTATTTCCTTCTATTTTCGCATTCCGTCAATACGTGTTTG